>JAKCOX010000020.1:1192500-2406822 GCA_022605575.1 Laterallus jamaicensis coturniculus | reverse complement strand
TTTACTTGGGGACACTGGACCTCTGCAGGTACAGGGTAGGTAGACATACTAGGTCATAGAAGCACAGAACACGTTAGGTCAGAAGGGACCTTTAAAACCCATCTAGTCCAATCCCCTGCAGTAAGCAGGGACATCTTCACTAGATGAGGTCACGCAGAGCCCCATCAAGCCTGACCTTGAATGTCTCTAGGGATGGGGTCTCCTCCACCCCTCTGGGCAACCTGGGCCAAGGATCCACCACCCTTATTTTGCAGAACTCTTTCTTGACATCCAACCTAAATCTCTCTTTTTCTAGCCTAAAACCATCACCCCTTGTCCTATCACTTCATGCCCTTGGGAACAGTTCTCTCCCAGCTTTCTTATAGGCACCTTTCAGGTTCTGGAAGGCCACTACACAGTTCCCCTGGAACCTTCTCTTTTCCAAGCTGAACCAGTCCAGCTCTCTCAGCCTGGCTTCACAGGAGAGGTGCTCCAGCCCTTTGATCGTATTCATGGCCTCCTCTGGGCACAGATCCATGTCCTTCTTGTGCTGAGTGCTCCAGAGCTGGACACAGTACTGCAGGTGAAGCCTCCCCAGAGCAGAACAGAGGGGTAGAATCACCTCTCTCCATCTGCTGGCCACTCTTCTTGTGATGCAGCCCAGGATGGCGTTGGCCTTCTGGGCTGTAGATACACATTGGTGGCTCATGTCCAGCTTCTCATACACAAGTACTCCCAAGTCCTTTTTGTCAGGACTGCTTTCCAGCACACAATCTCCTAACCTGTATGATAATGGGGCTTGTCCCAACCCAGATGCAGGACCCTGCACTTGGCACGTGGTTCACCTGGGCCCACTTCTCCAGCCTCTTCAGATCCCTCTGGATGACATTCCATCCCTTTGGCATGTTAATCTCACCATCCAGTTTAGTGTTATCAGTGAACTTGCTGAGGATGCACTCAATCCCACAGTCAATATTATTAACAAAGATATTAAACAGCACTAGGCCCAGCACAGACCCCTGACTTATTTACATGCTCTCTTTAGCTGAGTGTATGCTTAAACTTCCCAAAGAGTCTTGTCCTTGTTCTGACAGATTTTGTAGCCATTAGGAGCTATGCACAGATTCAAAATATGAGCAAGCTGTGATTTGGGGACACTTTTTTATTGCGTTTTCTTTTGGCAGCATAAGATTTAGAAGCATTAGAAAAACTTATGTATGAAGTTTTGAACGTTTCTGTTCCCTTCTGTGGGTAGAGAAGGTTTTTTTCACCCCCTTATGTCATGGGGTTTATATGATGTTTCTTCTCCACATAGCTCTCTCTTGATCCAAGATTAAGGAACAAAAAAGGCAGTTACAGGCAGCACATCTTTTTGAGCCATGTGAAAAATCCAACGGGCAGGCTTTCAAGATGCATTCTGTATTCATCAGGCTACAGAAAAATAGAACACTATGGGGCCAAAAATATAGCAGGCAAGGTGAGGGGGTTTAAACCGTAATTGAATTCAGTTTGTAGCAAGCACTGGAGAGTGAGGAGAAAGGTATGAACACACTGAAGCAGAGGTGGGGATAGAACTTCCTCTGCTTTATACTTTTTTCCATATTACAATGACAGGAGGCTTGTATTCTCTGCAATAAAAAGACCCTAATGCTGACTAATGATTGTCACGTATTTTTACAGGGGGAAATATTTTATAGAGAGTGTACTTCTGTGACTGAGGGGTTTGTGAGTCTCAGATGACTCCCTAAATATTCTTAAGCGAGCCTTTTCCAGTCTCTTAACCTTGGGAACTTGTTTATGCAATCTGGAGAAAAGGGACTTGTGAGAATAAATTCAGAGGTTACCAGGAGTCTTTGGGGACACCGGCGGAACAGGGGTAGCCCCAGGGAATGCAGGAAAAAAGGTCTTTCCTGTTTAGACTTCTCTTTCCACAAGCAAACTTGTTTCTGTTGTGAGGAGTGGTTTGCCTATTGTTTCTAATCCAAGGACTCCAGGTTACCCTTTTTTTTACAGTTATCTAAGCCAAATGGAGAAAACACTTGAGAAATGCAGATATCTTAAAATGATGACATCTATCACTGATATAAAGATTTATTCTTTACTACATATGGAAATTCTTTTGGAGACCTATTAAACCAAGAACAGTTTAATGCTTGAGAAGTATAGATTGTTCTGAACAGGTCTATAATTTTAAAAAAGATTTATTAATTTCAAAAAGTACAGTCACTTCCTTGCTACCACAGGGCAGTAAGGACAGTGCAGTTGGAGAATCTACCCCAGCCAGCAAGATGCAGGGACTGTTTGCTTCGCACTGGCCCTCCTGTGAGGCTGAGTAAGTCACATCAGGCTGTCAGACCTCTGGGGAGCCCTTTGGTAAAAGATGATTTAATCTGTAACTGCTGGTCTGTCGATGCAGCATTGGTTTTCAGAAATGTATTACTGTTGAAGACCCTTTGTTAAGTTTCCAGCAGGTTTCTTCAGTTTACCATTACCTGTTGGAACTGGGCCACTTTGAAGGAGCAAGGAAGTTGACTGTTGCTTGGTGGCTTTGGAGTGACAATGTTTTCCTGATTGCTGAAAAGGTATCTAGAAAATTATTTTCAAGAGTTGGGGAAAAAAATTTTAGTTAGCATTTGAATTCAGAAAATGTAAAAGCTTCTAGAAAGACAGAAATACTAAGACTACTTAGGTATTTTTAGAGAGTTAATGTCATGCTTGGAAGATACTGAAAGCATATAGAGACCTATCTAAAAAACCTCTGTCGGCTTTTGTAAAGTAAAAAAAAATGCAGAAGGTATCTTGTCAACTTTAGATTTCTACATGGTTTTTAAGATTCATGCCTCATTCCAAGTCAGCTTATCCTGTTTTATTTTGGTTTAACCAAATTATATAACAAATTATAATCCACTGAACATGCCCTCTCCCAACTACGTCTTGATTTACTTATGTGATGGATGGTGTGTGTTTTGTATGTTTGTTTTACTTTAGAATGATTGATGGATTGCTGGGCTGAAATCAGACCTAGAGGAAGAGGCTAGTTTGTGCAGACTCAATGGGGAGGCTACTCAGTCTAAGAAATAATGAAAGCAGTTTCTCCTCAGGAGCTTTGGCAGACTCATAGTCTTGTCTAAACCTATTCATGGGGGTACAAGAATCTTAAGTAAGCTGTAATCTTGCATTTCTGTAGGGAGGGGAAAAGATTTGCTCACTGACAGCTGGATAATAAGACAGAGAAATCGTGTTGATGTGGAAAAGTACCTCTGCAGCGACAGAAAAATGTGAAGTGTCTTCCAAACAGCCCAGGGTCATTATCCTAGTGCACAGAATAATTAACAGACACAGTGAGAGCAAATGACTTGAATAAAGCTGTATAGCACTCTTAATGGGAAAGTCTGACTTCTAGCCCTGTATACATTGAAATAGGTCAGGTCTGAAGTCTTGCATCAAGTTCCCCAAACACCAGCATGGAGGGTGAAGGATATATTGGGCCAGGTACAGCAATCTGGGAGCACTTTCCATTTTCAGTAAATTAATCCTCTCACAGCATGAAATAAAAAGATCAGAACACGATGTTAAACCTCATTTTGTATTTTCAATTACTAGGGGATAATTATTTTCTTTTTAAGTCTTGGAAGATGACATGATCTGAATACTCAGATACCTGCTGCTTCTGCTTGTGTTCCTGGAAGCTGAGATGGTTCAGCTGAGGGACTGCATGATATAATTAGGTTTATTTTGCAGCCCAGCAAGGCCCTGTATATCCCAGCATCTGGAGAGAAGTGCAGCACTTTAATCTTTGCTTTGGTGATGTTTGGCTTCATAAAGTAGGAGTGCAACTGTATGGAGTGAATTTTGTACGTGGGTGGAGAGCAACAGAAAGTGGGACAGTGGCAAGGGGCTTTGGACTGTTCTTCAGTACTAAGTGAACCAGACAGAGCAGGGCTTGCTTGTGTATCAGCAGAAGTGAATGTGAGAGAGTAAATCACGAGAGTTCTCACAGAGGACAGCTATTTCTGTAAAAGTTACTGTGGGTGGGATGTTAAATATTGTGGGTTTCCTATTTTTATGAATGGAAAATAACCTGTGACTAGTGATTGCGTGTGTTGTGTAACGATGCACGTACGCTGCGGGTATGGTGTGCTTTCATTGCACAGGCTTGCTTTGCTCCTCACAGTGTTTCAGTGGATGAACTGCAGAGATTTCAGGGAAGGGAAATGTGAGAGAGGCTAAATATGAACATAATGGAAAATAAAAATATCAGCAGATTTGGCTCACGCAGTGGGTTTTGGCACTGATAGGATTCCAAAGAAAGGGCCTCTAGTAGTGTAACTGGAAATAAGAAAGGCCTAACTAATGCCATGTAAAAGAATCACCATTTAAAAACCCTGGGACAGTGTAATCCTTTTCTGTCCTACCCAACACTGGAGATGTGAATTTGTATGCTTATGCTCTCCTTATCTGGATGCACTGAATTGCACCTGATTGTTTGATTTAGCACAAGTTTCTGCTTCTCTCCCTTCTTCCCTTCCTTTGGATTCAGTTTCTCTCCCTTCTTCCCTTCCTTTGGATTCAGTTTAGGTAAAGAAATGGAACGTGCTTGGTTACTCATAGTGTTTTTAGCATTTCAAAATGCATGGGCGTGATGAGATTCACCTTTGGCAGAAAAAGGAAAGAGGTCAGGGAGTGCAAAGGCACTTAAGAACACAGATGGAAAGACCAGTATACCCTGCTGACAGCCGTCCACTGGTCTGTGTTCATTGGCACGCTGTGCTAGCCATTACTACTACTACTATGCAGTTAACTTCCTTCTGCAGTGAAACTGCCACTGGAGCAGATATGTTTTATCTTTTGACTTGTGCTGGCAAGAGTGGTGTTTAATTTATTCTTTAGTTGCAGCTGATAAGAACAGAGAGAAGGCTTTTTATATCTATTTTCCTTTCTCACGTGTCTTCAGTTACGTCAGTGATTAACATAGGAGATGCAACACTGTCCTTCAGTTTCAGTTAGGCATCTGCTGGCTTTTTAGGTGTGGAAGGGGATAAATTACTGCTTCATTAAAGTGAACCTGAGGCATGTTTATCCTTCTAAGAACAGTGAAGTGCTTGGATGTAATCCAGCGTATCAGTGAGATCTAAAGAAGCCAAACTTGGGGGGGGGGGAAAGTGCTACAACTATAGAGAAATGATAGGAATTTCTTGGGGGCGGTGGGAAGGCATTCATTCTTTAATTGCTTTGTTATATAAACATACACCTTCCTCCAACAGGATTCAAAAGAAGAGATTTAGGAGAATTTTTTGAGTAAGGCTGCTAGGAGTTGAAACACAATGATAATGTTTTTCATAATCACAAAGCCCTGTGCTGGAGTGCAGAATTATTTTCTTACAAATGCTTTGCAACAGTGATAGGTGTTGTTCATCAGGCTTGCTATGTCTGCTGAAACACTGTGTATGTGCTCTCCTTTAGTGCCAGGGACAGAAGGGAAGGTAAAAATAACAGGAACAATCCAGATTATACTTGACTTAGTTTCTGAAAATAGAAATTTAATTATATATTCATCTTAAAAAGAAACAAATCTTGTGCCAATTACAACAGTTTCAAGGGTTTTGCTGCCTATTTCCAGTTCTGGTGTTTATAAAGGTTTCAATTTTTGTAACAGCTGGAATGGGCAACCTGGTGGTTATCTATGTAATTATTTCAGAGATAGACGTAAGTTTATTTTCTAGCACTGGCCATCTTAAACTTTACAATAGATAAACTATTTTTTTCTGTTATTTCAGAAATAACTTTATTTAGGTGCTAGATGCTGGTACCCATGGCTTGCATGCCCTTGGCTGTGTTTTAGTCATACTTTCACATAGTGGAGAGAAACCATGTGTGTGTTCGTAATACCAGATAAAAATGTTGCTTATGTGGAAGCAGTCAGTGTCCCATGGAACTTTCCAGGAGGAGTTGGAAACTGCCAACGGGGAGTTTTTCCTCCTTATGCTCCAGGTCTGCATGGGACTGGCTTTGTGTTTGCTGCTACAATCCATTTGCCCTTTCTCAAAGGGTAATCAACCAGTTATAACCGAGTTAAACTCGTATGTTTTACGTATGTTGGTTTCCTTCTTCCTTTGCTCCTTTTGTGACCCCTGAGGCCAGTTTTACTCAGCTCTCAGGGTTATGTTTCTCTCATGAGCAGTAATGGTTTGTGTTTATAGCCTTAGAGCCTTTATTATAGTGCCATCTCAGCACTCTCAAGGTCTCGGCTATCACCTGTGCTTGTACTGTTGAGGACCCCTGTTAAAGCAGGTTTGCAGCAGCCTTTAAGCTGTGGTTTTCTTATAAATATTTTATTCGTACAACCTAATGACACGTGCAGCCTTGTTTTAGGGTCACAGAATAGCTTATTCTTCAAAAATAGCAAACCATTCTAAGAAAAACACAGGCACAACCTGGCCACCACTGGCAGTGTCTGTATATAGCACCCCAGAATCCTAGAATCTCCAGAGCTGGAAGGGACCCATGAGGACCATTGAGTCTATGCAGGCCCAACCAAGGCAGAGCTTGGGACTGAGGTCTTTGTCCAGACACTTCTTGACCTCAGTCCTGCTCGGGGTTGTGACCCCTTCCCTGGGGAGCCTGTCCCACTGCCTGATCCCCTCTCAGTACAGAACCTCTTCCTAATATCTAGTGTAAACGTCCTCTGGTGCAGCTTCATTCCTCAGGTTCTATCCCTTATCACCAACGAGGTGATCAGCACCTGTCCCTTTGCTCCCCTTGTCAGGAAGCCACAGACCACCATGAGGTCTCTCCTCAGCCTCCTCTTCTCCAGGTTGAACCAACCAAGGGACTTCAGCCTCTCCTTGTAAGGGTTCCCCTCCAGACTCTTCCCCACCCTCACTGCCCTCCTTCGGACACTCACCAACAGTTTTGTGTCCCTCTCGTCCTGTAGCACCCAAAACTGCACCCAGCATTCAAGGTGAGGCTGCCTCAACGCAGAGCAGGACAGTCCCCTCCATGGACTGGCTGGCAATACTTATGGTCATACTATGTGGAGGCAAACAAGTACGGTGGGCTTTGAGATCTGAATTTTGAAAAAGGAGGTGAAAGGGACAGAGGGACACAGATTTTATCCTTGCAACCATATGTGTTCTTTCTGTCCAGCTTAGGGGGTTTTACACTTAGAAAAATACAGAGCTAAAGTCTGCAGTTATACAAGTGATTTCTTCTAAGAGGGCACCCATGACCAAAGTGTGTTGGTTTTTGGGTTTTCTGTGGGAAATGATACATAAAGTATTGAGAGTGGCAAGAGATCTTGCTAAGAGTCTGCTGTCCATGGTGATGGTATCTGTTTAATTTGAGGTATGAGTTTACCAATAGCTACCAGCAGTACAAAAACTGTCTCTAACTTATGACATTCACTGGGTGGCTTTACTGATGGGAGAGGGAAACCCTCCAAGTAGGCGGTAGTGTGTTGAAATCTGAAACTCAGATTATTTGGGTTAAATCCTCAAAAGTGTTGAAGCACCTTTAATTACAGCCGAGTCCAGTAGAAGCTCTGCAATGCACAGACCCCTTTCTTCTGGCAGTGTTAGGGTTTGGGAGTCTCAGGTCATGCACAAATGGAGCTACTTAATTGGTCAAAGAAAATACATTTATGTTCAGCTAGGTTGTGCCTACTTAGCTCTCTTCAACAGCTTGAAGAGCTCACCAGAGGCAAATATTTACTTTGATCTTACTGTCCAGTTTTTATCAAGAGTCTCGTACCCAGGAATTATGCTCAGCATGCTGCAGGTGCTTTATTGTGGTCACTGGTGCATAGCTCACATTGCTCTTCTTACTCTGTATAAGCATCAGGCATGAAAGAAGTCTGAAATAATCTGTCAGCAGAAGTTAAGTTCTTCACCAAAATTTAAACTGAACTAAGAACCTATCTTATCAAGAGTTTCTTCTTGTTGCTAAATTATGCAGTTACAGTAACGTGTCTGAGGATAAAGCAATTACTTATATCAGAGCATCTGCTTAAACATCCTGCTGGAGGTAAAAGCAGGGAAGAATAGATTCCTTACTTTAAAAAATTTAGGCCTGCCAAGATAAGCTAAGATACTTGATGAATTCCTGCTGCTACTCATGGAAAAAAGACTGCATGGACTTGCAGGTTTAAGATTAGCTTATTAGGAGATCAGTCTCCTAAGAGAACTCAGTGGTGGCTGATAGGATGTGACAGGGAATGTACTGTAAACATGCGTGTTGTGAACTTTGGTGCAATGTTAAGGAAATCTGCCCAGATTGTTCATGTTTTGCAGCTTTAGCAACTTGAGCAGCACATCTTCAGGTGGCCTGGAAGTGACTAATTCTTTGGGCTCACATGCCTGATCGCAGCATGGTTTGGAATGAATACGTCTGCAAGTGTAGGTGGGTGCGATACGTCTAGATATGAGCAAGAGCTGAGAACAAAATGAACATGAAGAAAACAACCTCTTTAAAGCAATCAAATGCAGCTGTCTTAATGACTAGGAAACTGGAATGGGTTTGTGCTCTGTGAAAAATGGAAGAGAGAAGTGGAAGGAAGAAGAAATGAAAAGCAGTTGAATGTTTGCACAAAGCTTTTCCCTTGTGCAAACAGTGATAGAGCAGTCAGATAATTAAGATGGATATGCCACATGACATTAAGCAGCCTTTTGTGAACTGTTAATTAAGATTTAATCAGTCACATATATTATTCTTGATGAATTATAAATTTAGTGTTGGTTTCTTGTGGTGTTTCCTTAGTTCCTATTGAAGGAGGTCAAGGTGTCTGAGCATAATTTAGTGACCACAGCCTGGTGTGGTAATAAAAGCAGACACACAAGCATGACATTTTGGGTTATACTGTGAATGTGTTTCGGATGGGATGACTGGCAAGTGATGTTGCTGCTTTCTCTCTGAAATTTAAAATGTATTAGGCAAGTATGCATGGAGTTGGTACTCTGAGAACCATCCCATGGTTGGTAATGTAAGAATAAATGTCAAGGTCTTTCCCCACATTCTTCATTTCATAGAACACTCGTTAGTTTCATGCTGACTTCACTGCACTCAAACTACAGGATTCAGACCTCAGCTCTACACCACAAAGCTAAATGCAGGTAGAAACTCTGTCAATAATTAATGTTCAGCGAGTGACATAGGTTTGGATTTAAATATATTTATGCAGCTTTTCCTTAATGTGTTCAGTATATGGAAGTCAATATATTTCTTGTTTAAAAATGTCTCTCCAAAAATTGATTTAAATTAGATGCTTGTAAGAGGAAGACCTTGGTACTGCTCTTTGAGAAGGTTATATGACTAAAGGCTGTGGGAGCATTCTGTGAAACAGTACCAGTGTGGTTTATATACCTCTTCACATTAACAGTAATAGATTTATAAATCAGAAATGTTTTTTCTGAGATATTACACCTTTTTTGTGAGGTGTTTGGTGTTGGCTGGAAACCTAACTTGGAAGTCTCCAATACTTGAAATTCTAAACCAAGAATTTGCTAACAGACTGATTTATTTATTTATTTTTTACTTATTTCATTTTTGCCACCCACCTTTTCACATATCCAATTTCAGATGCAATAGAGACGTCAATTTCAGATTGGAGAATTGGATGTCTTCTGAAACAAGATGTTTAAAATGTGTTGAGATCCTCAAAACATGTGAGGTTTCCATGCTTTACAAAGCCCTTTCGCCATCAACTTCTCTACTGGTGGGAGCACTTCCAGGTCATTTCCCTCTCTAAAGACATTAGACCCTTTGCCTGCCCTGCCCCTGTTCCCTGCCAGACCTTAGAAGCATTAAGAGAGGAAACAGAGGAGCAGATTAATCACTACACTTGTGTAGGGGATAACTGAGAGATATTATTCTGCAGCAAGTCCCTCACCTGGTGCCAAAGAAACTTCAGCAGCAAATTGTCTCCTCACTTGCTCTCCCTTTTGATCAGCATCTTGGTCAGCTCTAAGCAAGCTGTAACCCCTTCATGAGTCTGGTGGTACGCTGCCTTATGCACAGAGCCATGGCAGTAACCTTAAACATGAAGAGCTGGTAGCTCTGCTCAGAAGTTATGAGGAAGACCTGTGTGGTTTAAAGAGGAAAACTTGCAGTGAGATCCTCTTCCCATATACTTTCATAACTGTGTATGCAAGCTGTACCTACTCTGCGTGTGCAGGAGAGAGAAGAAGCCATCAAACTAATTAATTTTCTCCTCTTTGTTCATGCTGGAGTGATCTGTGCAGTGAAATTTGGCTGAGGAAGAACACTGACAGATTCCTGCTAATGATATCACTTGAAAAAATGCTACCATTTTTGAAGTGATTAAAAAACTAGAAACCACCTAGGCTGCATTAGATGTATGGGGTAGATCTGTGCTAATTTTGTGCTGGTTTGGGAAGAGAGATAGTTCACTGAAATGTTAACTCTGGACAGCACACAGTAGCAATAAAATCTTTTCCCATGAATTCATGCAAGGAAGATTATTGTCTAAATCTGTTTCTAGCAATGCAGTCTGTAGATAATTGCTACTGTATCCATTAACTTAGTTTAAATCTTTATCAAATGATCCATTTTTTAAACTGTCCTATAGTGCACAGCACTTAAATTCTTCTTTATCCCATTACAGTGCTTTAAGCTCCTATAGTGGCCTAATGCATGTAATTGTTCTAATTCTGCTGAAGTACTCTCAAATCCCTTTCACCCTGTTAAAGTAGTTAAATTGTCCTTGTTCAAGAGAAGTAGGAGCTATTCAGAGCAGGTTTGAAATAATATATAGAAATTTTATCAATCTGAAGGGCTTTCAGATTTGATTTCTTCCATCTCAAGAGTGCTCACTCTATATAGGAGAGTATAAAGAGCTCTGAATTTTAAGTATTTCTGGTGTGTGTGTGTGTGTGTGTATATGTACAAAATGCAGAGTTGTCTTTTGGAAGACTAGCACCTACCCGTGTGTCTAACTCAAGGGAAAAATAAGGTCCTAAGAGCACTTTTGTATAGTGCTTTTTTTGGTAAACATTTTCTTTGCTTTCATTTTTTTTCTCTGATGCCTTTTTTGTGTGCCACCTTGTCCACTGATTTCACCCCAGATGCTTGCCCATCTGAACTTGCTGGCACAACCTAAAGGATTTCTCATTCTGTGGGTGTGTGAAGATCTTGGCCATGGGTTCAGAGGATTCCATAATACACAGGAACACAGGCTTTGCTTCCCTAAACTTCTTTGCCTTACTACTAATTGACACAAATACCACAGAAATCACCACTAGTGAGTATGCCTACAATGTATAAAGTAAATATATATGTCTCAAGCATTTACAAATTGGTATAAATTGGTATGGGTAATACAGTATCAATTTTTCCACTTTTTCAGACAGTAAGTTTTTGTTACAGTTTCCTGGGGGTTTTTTGCACTCAACAGTGCTATTGGAGAATGTCTCCAGTTTCTAGGTACCACAGCTGTACTTCAAAGAGGACAGCTGCACTTTTCAAGGATGTTCCTGTCCCCAGGACTAGGTCCCAGACTGACAAGTATCCTCTTTTGCTCATCAGTTCTTTTTTTAAATTTTACTTTTGCTCCTTCTAACCAGACCACCTTTCTGGCTGCTGCTGTCACTTCCTTCTGAGTTATCTTCTATCTAGAATATTGTACTACAATGCATAATATTCTATCTAGAATATTCACACTAATGTTTAATATTCTAGATAGGTGATAATAATTTAGCATGTATAAATAATATTATATTCTAGCTAGAATATTATACATTTTCTACTAGAATCTTACATCTGTCCTGCATTTAGTGCTGAGTGAAGTCTAATGTCCAGAGTGCCAACCTTACTAGGGGACTAAAACCACTGCCAGTGTCTGTGCCTGGTGTGGGGTTGGCTGTGAGTTAACATACCCTGCTTCCAGCCCAGTTGGTGGTGTTGTGCTGTGACCCTGCTTGGCAGGCACGGTACGTTGTGCCTTTGAGATGCAGTGCTGCTTTTTCAGCTTCACTTCTGGTGGGTATTCTTTAAAACACAAGTTCTCTAGAGAGATTTCTGTTTATGAAGTTACCTAAATTGAGGTTTGGTGACAGTGGAAGTGTGTGGTTGGTTTTTTTTTCCCCTCAGACTAGAATTCAAATGTGCTGAGTTGCCAGGAGATGCTGACTTTCAAATTACACAATATTGCTGGACGTCTGATCAATGACATCTTGTCTATGAGCAAGGGAATGCATCCTGCCTTCTGTTGAGCTTATCTTTGAAAGAATCACAGCTTCTGTCCTTGCACTAGCTGTGACATCTATAATTCAAAATTCTCCATATTACCACATCTAGCAATCATGCCACTGGTGACTGGCCGTGACATGTGGCAGCCCTGGACTGGGGGCTTTGGGGTGATAGTTCAGAGCTGTAGAGTGGAGGTACTTGTTAAAAGTTGTGCCTGATCATACAATCCATAACCAAGAACTCCAACTGACAGATTAAATTCTTTCACATGCTTTGAACTACTTTACCCATTTGACAACTAGAAAAAATCAAGTTGCTTCCCCAAAGCCCCTGGATTTTTGATTCTGATGTCACCAGATCCTTTTCTTCTAAGTTTAATTAATGAATACTGTAATAACTATCACACACTGTAACATCTGTCATTCTGGGAAAAAGCTTGTTAGTTCCACTGGATCTAGTGCAGGATCAAACTGTGAACAACCTTATTTAATGTCTCAGTGATTTTCTACTAGGTTGTGTTGGGGGTGGTATTTGTTTTTGAAGCTAACTGCATTACTATCTTGATGAATGTGTTGCCCGCTACATAATCCTGATATCTTGAAATGTGTGGTGAACGTAGTAGTAAGAAAAAAGAGATACAAAAGTAGTAAGAACATTCTTTACCAGTAGAAAGACCTACCTTAAACTCCTTGTCTAGATCCTATAGTAACAAGCCGCTAGATGCTAAAGATACTTTTCCATTGTTATATATAAAATCTGTCTTCAAATGCATCTAATTGGGTGAGTATACTTATTTCACTGAACAGCTTTTTGAACTCTCTGAACAACTTAAAAATAGCAGGTTATAATCAACCTCTTATTTTTTTCAATCATCATCTTTAGCCCACTTCTTTTGATGTTGTTGGTTCTGACCAACCTAGCTGAGTTCTTGCTTTATCTATTTCTGTGCTAGTGAGCTTTTCTATAATCTGTTCTTACCATCTGAACAGAATCTTGATGAAGTGCATTTCAGAGCCTTTTTGGTGGGAGATAGGTTTATTGTTATGAAAACACTTTATATACTAATTTAGACATCAACTAATCTCTTATTTATTCAAGTAAGGTAGTAAGATTGAATTATGTTTCTATAAATTTTCTGTGCTTTCTTGGGAACATGTAAATTGTTTCGAGCAGTTTGTCATCATTGTTTTGCTCAGACAAAATGTATTACAGTAAATTTACTGCTTTGTACCGTGCTGTGTTTCTTAAAACTCTACTATGTGAAGTTTAGCTTGATGGAAAAGGAAATTATTTCTCTCTGTGTAATAAGATGAAACTGCAGGCTAAGCTCTGTGAAAGTGTACCATTTAAATGTGGTGAAAGGGAGATACAGCGCACGGCTTAACGGAGTTTAGGGTTTGGTTTGCTTCTGGTAACTATGTACTGATTGCCAAAGAGAAGATGGGCCCGGGTATTTGGGGTATCATTGGTCATCTTAGCTGCAGAGAGGCACTAATGGCTCCTGTTCAGTTTGCTGCCCACAAAGACTTTGAGCCTAAGCAGCGCTGCTGCTCTCAGGTGGTGTACCTGCAAGGAGTTTGTCCTTCCCTGAGTGCAGCTCTGATTTCTCCTGTTGAATTTCAGGACTTTCCTGTTGTCCCACTCTGCCTGCCCTGGTCCTTCTGAGGTGTGGCTGTGACCTTGGGTGCACTGAGGGACTCTGGATGGGAGGTAGACTCCTGTCATGAGATACCCCGTTGCTTTCTCCAGATGCTTCACAAGGATGTTAAAAGGGATGGGGCTCACTGCAGATCTGGTCATACTCCAGCTTCCAGGTACAGAACAACCCATAACCACTACTGTCTGGGCCTGCACACCCAGCTAGTTATTTATTTTAGTTAGAAAACCCAGCTCATCACCCTACCTACCCCAACTTCTTCCTGCAGCTACCCCTGCAGCCCACCCCCTCCACCAGAACCCAGCTGCATAAAACTGCAGTAGCAGGAAACAGGTTCCCACCACTCAGTGCCTGTGTGATCTTGGGCAAAAGGTTTAATCTTCTTGGCTTAGTTCTCTATTTGTGAACTTGTGGTTGTAGCATTTCATTCTCTTATTCTCTGTCTGTCCTTACTCCTTAAGTTACAAGCTGTTCAAGGCAGGACCTGTTTCTTTTGTTCTGAAGATCTAGCACCAAGTACACAGAGAATCTTTGCCGTGAGGGTCTGCCAGTGGTACTGTGATAACATCTCACTTGTTAAAACAACTGAAAATGTTGTCCAAGGTGGATGTGAGCATCCCTGCATATTGGGCTAATGGTGTGTCTTGTCAAGATGCCATGGACATCAACTGACTTCTTGCTTCACTGGAGGCCTTGTCTTTTCAAGCAGTGGCAGCAAGTTAGGACATAAGGCTTTTTCCCCTGCTATAATTACATGTTGATGTAACTGCAGAAGAAAGAGCTTGCATTTTACCTAGACCAGTAGTTATTATTTTTAACGTGTTCCCCAGCTTGTCCATATTGGTGTGAATTAACTTGCTTTATTCCATAATGTTCTAGTTTGGAAATGTAAGTTGTAAATATTGCAGTGCAGGTGCCCAGGGATCAGATCCTAGGCTCTGTAGAGCTTTTAAAGTCAGTTCTGCTCAGTCAGCTGGAGTTCCTGATTCTGACTGAAATGGCATTCTTTCAGCTTTATTTGAACCCTGTAAGATGGAAGTATATCCAGAAGTCTGGAAGTGCCCAGCCCTGCTATGGGTGCTGCTGTCACTCCGTACATTTCCAGTATTTTCAAGTATGTTTGGTGTCTACCAGTGTGCCTGCAGATATTTGGTCCCTTCTATTACAAATATTTGTGTTTAAGCCACTGTTTTGGTGTATCTGCCAAATATTGAGGAATTGCATACAAGTTCTTGTGCCCATGGAAAGGAAGGCTGAGGGTGAGGTGTTCAACTTTTTTAAAAACTTATTTCAGGAGGTGGTGGTTTGAAGGCCACAGGTGTCTTTGTCTTAGGAGTTCAAAGCTTACATCTTAATGCATAAAGGAAACGCTTTGGGGAATTAATTACTCTGAGTGTGACAGAGGTTTGGGAAACTGCAGTGTTAATGTGTACGAAAGCCCAGCAGACTTCCTGATGAGGAAAAAAAGTCAGAGGCAGTAGCAGTTACGTTTGACAAGTTCACAAACAAACCATTCTTAATGTGTGAAGCAAAACTGTCATGTAGAATCTTTTCAAATTAATGAAGCTATTGTGATTTATAGCAATTGAGACCCCAGGAAAATGCACCAGTATGACTTGATCTGTGAAAGAAGATTGCATCCTTCAAATTATGTCATCTTCTGAATTTGAGAAAAAGCTTTCAAGATGTGTATGAGGTCTCTGATAAATTGCCACATTTACTTAACCTTGAGTAATTTACAGGCCTGTGTGATCTGCAGTTTTTAGATAGGCACGAAGAAGCTGTAAGTCATGGCAGTGCATGGAGGAACCTTTTTGTATTTCATGACTTGGGAAATTTAAGCAAGAGGGAATATATCTAAATTTATTCTTTTAGGCTACCAAAAGAGCATGCAGTATAGCAGAAATGGTGACCCTGGTTAATTGCATCATCATTTGATAACAGGATGTAATTAGCACATTTGAGGGAGGGTTGTGATAGTGGCAGCCATTATTTACGGAGGCCAGTCTGTGCCCTGCTGCTGTAATCTGTCACGGAATGACTGTAGAACTCCCATTGCTCTCCCTGCGTTTGTATTTTGTCCTGTGGAACAGAGTCACAAGTGGAACAATCTGTCTCTGCTAAAATTAATTTTGCACCTACTTATCACAGACTGACCCTGGGCAGTGTATTATTTATTAATTTATGATTGAATTAAATGAGCTTTATTTAACATTAACCAAAACATGCATGAGTGCTATCTGTGAAGTATAATTGCAGCAAATTTGAGAAAAGTGCTTTGTTAACTTTCCACTGCTAAGTCTCCATGCTGGAGCCAGTTCCGAGTGTAGCCCTTGGAGATCTCTCTCGGAGCTACTAAGTTTGAGAGCTTTGACAGTGATCTGGAGTGGGCAATGGGATGGACTCTCATCGCGTTCGTGTAACACAAAATTGGGGTGCAGTTAATGAATGGAAGGGCTGTCTTTCTGAAGGATCTAGAAAGCCTGGAGGAATAGGAATCTCATGGAGACTGACAGGGCAAACACAAATTCCTGCAGCTGAAATGGGCTAAATCCTGCCATGGTACCTGCTGAGGGCTGGCTGGCTGACTGGGTAGTGGCTCTGCTGAGGGAGACTGGGGATTCTGGTGGACAGAAGGTTCAGCGTGAGCCTGCTCTGTGTTCTGGCAGCAATGAAGGACAAGCAGCATCTTGTGCTGCATCTGCAGCCAGTGGATCTATGGAAACTGGTACGCCTCTTCACCTGCTGCTTGTTTAAGGAAAAAAAAAATAAATTAAACAATCTCTGCAAGAAGAATGAAGCACTGGAACAAATTGTCCAGAGAGGCTTTGGAGTTTCCATGCTTGGCAGTTTCAGAGATCTACCTGGTGCAACCCTGCTCTGAGATTCAGAAATCCCCTCAGACCTGGATGACTTTGTCTTTAGAAGCCCTTAGAAACAGCCATGAATATCTACTGCATTAATTTTTGCCTGATATGTGAATGGAACAGCATAGTTGAAGCTCGTCTCATCTCCTTACTAGGGTTTTGACTGCCAGATACTGATAAGTACTAAAATTCATAATAATTTTTAGAAGTTGGGTGCTGCTTAGCTACAGTTTTTCTTTTTAATCAAAGTCTCTGCCTAGTTTCTAAGCAAAATTGTGAACCTGTCTATGGACTCCCTCCTGATGATTTAAGCTTCTTAACCATAATCCAGATTTTTAATAAAACCACATCCAAATATATCTCCTGAAGGCTTTTTAACCAGTGTTTCAGCATGTTGTGCAGTTGATGCCTCCCAGGCATGATATTAATACAAATTTACTTTACTGGAGTTAATAAATTCCCTGACTTCACGGGCATTACTTGCAACAGCAGAATAAGAGGCTGATAATTGTAGAAGATTCATTGTTCATTTTCTCTGTTTGCCTCTCAAGCTGCATGTAATCAGTGTTTGTATAACAGTTTCATAAACCTCTGATGAAGAGTTATAGTTAAAACAGTAAGGGTAGGCCTTACTTAATTGGGTCAATTTACAGCACATCACCACTTGGTATTTCCAACCTAGTATTTAATATGGGATGTTCCTGCCAGTAAGTTAAATTGCCTTTAAACACTCAAAGAACACTTTTTTTTCCACTTAAAAGTCTCTTGCAACGCTTAGGAGCTTGATGGGGGAGTAGTAAAATGGGGGTTTAATTTGCAGATTCTTCATTGCTCTAATAAAGAGAAGGCCTTTTTAATAATCAGGCTCCATCAGTAAAATTAGTGCAAGTTCTGTGAAAGTTAAATCGTAAGAGGCATGATGCAAGGGTCTTGAGAAGGTGCAGTAATGGATGGTCTGGACTGTTGGCAGTGTCAGAAAATAAAAGCAGCAGCTCTTGACACAAAAAGTGTGTATATCTGTAAAATCATACAAGAAAAAAAAGGATTGGTTATTTGGACCTTTTGTCATGGTACTTGATGACATTGAAAAGATGTTTAATGGATGTGTTTGTTTAATGAAGTCCTTTACTCAGCAAACCAATACAAGAGACCATTTAGACCTGAGCTTTAAGGATGCTTTTAAACACCACTGTTTTCAGTGTACTAGATTCCACTTATTTGACATCTTGGAGGTCTAATCCTGTTTAATTTTCAAAATACTGTTCAGTAGCCATTTGTATACATCCAGAAGACTTCTCATTCTGTGTGCATGTGCAGTTAGTGAAGTGAAAGCAAACACATGGCTGTACTCACTGATTATTGTACTTGGAACTTTTATTTCCACTAACTTAAAAACAACTAGAAACCACCTAGTATTTGAATTTTAGGTAGTGATGTGAAAATACTATTTCTAAGAATCTTCTGTCTGCTTTCTTTCTCAGAAAAGCTAGCAGACTGCCTCATCTTTGCTGTTAGTGGCAATAAGAAAAAGGCTAAATTGACAGGCTGTCTTTCCTCTTAGAAGCGGCCTGTTATGAGCAGCACTGTGCAATCAGCTGTGACCTTTAACTGCTCTTCAGTGTCGGAGGCAGTCTGTAAACATAGATTTTAGTCTGTAGTGAGTACCAGGAACTGCATTTCTCTCTCTTGAAGTCATGGTGTTTGTGTGGGGTAAGGTCTTTGTCTTTGTTGCACCTCTCCATGGTGCTGTTTTTTGTTATGGCAGTACTAAGAAAAACAATGAAGAAATCCAACTGGAGTTTTTCCAATTCAGAGTGAATTTCTCTGCAGATCTCCCTGTCATGTGAAGTTCAAGCTTCACCTCAGTAAACTGAATGCTGAGAGCTGGGCAGGAAAGACATTTGTATTTCAGTGCTCTTCACATTGTGTCTCCAGTTGAGATCTAGAGACTTGGTGAAACTATCCTCATCTGTAGCTCTTAATGGACTGGGCAGACAGGACTGTATTGGTGGATGCTGCTACTCTGATCTCAGCCCATGAC
Source organism: Laterallus jamaicensis coturniculus (assembly GCA_022605575.1). Taxonomy (NCBI): domain Eukaryota; kingdom Metazoa; phylum Chordata; class Aves; order Gruiformes; family Rallidae; genus Laterallus; species Laterallus jamaicensis. Next base: position 2,388,077 of record JAKCOX010000020.1, on the reverse strand, counting down.
CCCTATCCTGATGGATGAGCTGAAAGCAGCTTCTGAGCAGAATGCCTGGCTTGGGCAGTTTTGGAGCCTTTCTTTCCACTGTAAAGTCAAGAGGACCAAGTTCAGACTCTTACAGATGATCAATAGGAGGAGTGGATTTCAAGCTACTGCAATTGAAGTCTGCACAGTCTTACACCACAACTGTGATGGCATCTAACGATGCTCTGCTGGTTGGATGTGCCAAAGGGCTGTGTGGTTTGGGACAGGAAGTGATCCTTATCAGGCCCTGGCTCTAACCTAGTTTTGACCTTGTAACAAGGGATATTGTGGAGCAATCCACTTCTGAGTCAGTTTACAGCATTTCAGAGACAGAAGGAGCAAAATAATTACAAACCTACATCAAAACAAAACTCAAAATTATCTGCACAAAAATATAAGGGCAGAAAGAAATTTTTTTCTGGAACAGGTACGTTTCTAATGCTCAAACATTTCAAGAAGGATATTTTGACACCTGGCCAAACACAGAGCAGTCATGTTTTAAATGTAGATGAAGTGTTTTAATAAAGCATGGGTTGTTTGCTTGGTAGGGAAACTGCAATGCATGAGACCATTAAAAAAGAAACTTGTAAAGAACAGTTATGTGTCTTGACTATTGGTACTAACAATATACAATGGCAAGGTTTGGCTTGTACATACAGAATATGGATTGGAGAGGAAGGACAGAACATGGATTTGGGAGGAAGGGTGTGCCTGTTCCAAAGTGCGTGTGTGTGAAATTCCTGTTTTTCAGTTGTGTTTTATTAGTAAGGGTAGGTTTTTTTTGCTCAGCGCTTTCAATATCATGTTTGGTTGCTCTTCTAGTAGGACCTGCTTAATGATTTGTTCTAGGGAACTGGAACTTTAGAGTGTTTTTCTTTGGGGTAAATTGTGTTGAAACTGATTGAAAGTGAAGGAATTACTACAATTGCAGAATCAAGATACTACTTTATTTCCAGAGGCAGTATGATTTACTGAGTAGGACACCAAACTGGCAGTCAGGAAATGTGGGTTCGCTTTGCTCTTCTGCTGCCGATCTGCTTGATGTCCTTGAGCAAGTCACTCATTCACACTTCATTTGTCATGTCTAGTTTATAAACTCCTCAGACCATAGGCTGCCTCTTGCCATGTGCCTGAACAGTAGCTAGACAGGCAGTAACACCACATTCTGAGTCAGGGTTTCTGAGCACAGCAAGAATCTCTGTAACACATGTTTACAGTTTTGCAGTTGAGGTATTGAAGCTGATGTGTTGTACCATAACAATACTGAGAGAAGGAGGGGAGAAAACTGGGTAGCTAGCCTGTTGGAAGTGTGAGGTTTGAGTATGCTTCATAGACCCTGAATCTCAAAAAATACCAAAGGATTGGCTTCACTGAAAGAAACCAGATCAGTGGCATTTTGGTAACAGTATTTTATCTTTAAACAGCTGAATTAGTTAAGGGAGAGAGAAATAGGTGCTTGGTCTGTGGGTCTGCCCAGTTAGCTGTTAAGATACCTGAAATCTTTTATTCCACTTCTTGAAAAAGGTTTCAACGTATCCAGAACTTCTAGATAAAAGCAGGTAGGGACTAGTGTATTAACAAATGCAGGTTTTGAAGAATCCCAGGAAGTGGTTTATTTTGTCCTTTTTTATCAAAGAACAGTAATTGGAGTCCAGAGGTTGAATGATAAATCGGAAAAAACCTTTCAGAATTTTCCAGTTCCTGGGTGGTGGGAGGGAGAAGGGAAGCTCGTGATTTAAGACACAATTAAAGGTCATAAACATAATATTACTTTTAATAATTAAAGTCCTTTTTAAGTCATATGACTTTGAAATGAGAATCCTGTAGATTTTTTTTCTGTTACTCTAAATGCAATACTACATGAATTTTCTTGCTTAATGTTGTGGGACCTGATGGGAAGGGATCCCTTAGTTGTTCTATTTCTTTGTTTCACAGAATCACAGAATCTTAGGGGTTGGAAGGGACCTCAAGAGATCATCGGGTCCAACTTTACACTTGCACTTGTTGAATTTCATTAGATTTCTCCCTGCCCAGCTCTCCAGCCTATCCAGGTCTCGCTGGATGGCAGCGCAGTGTTCCTGCATGTCAGCCACTTCTCCCAGCTTTGTATCATCGGCGTACTTGCTGAGGGTGGATGATATTCCCTCATCAAGGTGGTCAATGAAGATATTAAACAGGACCGGACCCAACACCGAGCCCTGGGGAACACCGCTAGTCACAGGCCTCCATTCAGATTCTACTCCACTGATCACGACCCTCTGAGCCCGGTCTGACAGCCTGTCTGTCCCCTTTGGTTGAGAATTTTTATTTTTTGCATCACTTCCCTCTCTACTGCCCCCCCATTTTCTCCCACCTGATGAAGAAATAGAAATAGCTCTATTTTCTTTGGTATATTTCAGTCACAACCACTGCAGCCTCCTGCATGTCAAAACCTGTGCCGTTTGTGTACCTGCATCTATGTGCATGTTTCTCAGATTTGACAAGTTGTATATAAGGAGGAGACAGCTTAAGGACAGGTAGATGGATTATAATTATAATTGCCTCTGCTTGAACAACTGGAAAAATGTAGGTCAAGTAGAAACTGTACACTTTGGGGTTTTCCCCTCGTTTTCTGCCTTTGTCTAATAGTGTATAGCTTGAAAGAAAGAAAAAAAAGCAACATAAAACCAAACCTCTTAAAACATGACATCTATTTAGTTCTCAGAGAAGTGAAACTTTTTTTCTTTTCAGATCTCCTGAGAGCCTGAGTTTATCTTGTTGATGTTCTTTGTATAGTTCCGTTGTTCCCCCCCATCCCTCTGGTCACTAATCTGGAACCTGCTTACACCGTAGGAAGTGTTGCATTTAAAATGAGAGTTCAGTTTCTTCCCAGGGCTATGGCTTTTCCTGCAGCTACCAAGCGTATCTGGTTTAGAACTTTATGATGATGTTTCATTTCCTAAAGCATAACCATTGATGTCAATGGCATGAAATCATGTCAGACTATGCTGTAGATACAGTAGCAGCTAAGGATCATTGTTTACTTTTATTCTTAATTACGTCACTAACTTTAGTATCTTCTTTAAGGTTGACATATGTAAGCTTGTAAGTATGTTCTACACTTAATTTTTGCATATAGCAGTATGCATAGATGAAGGAATATGAGGGAGAGGTCAAACATTTACTCAATGTAGTCATATGAAATGTCCCAATAACAGCTAATAAAGTTTATTATTAACTAATAATGAGAGGAGGCCTCACAAATAGAGGAGATGTAAAATTCCATAAAGAGAAAATATAATTGTATTTTCTGATTGTGCTTTGTTACTATTGAAGACCCATTTCAGGTTTAGACACTTTGCACAGGAATACATGGAACACTGAGCAATGGTATTGCTGTTAGTGGATCCAGTTAAAAACTTAATCCTTAGTCTGATTTACAGTTTTGCCCATGGATGTATAACTTTGAACATGATAGTGTGGGGGATTTCCACAATTTGTATGGGCTACCAAAGTCTTAAGATACTTAATGTTGATTATGCCACATATTTCAAAAAAGAATAGCCAAACCTATGGCTGGGTGCTATCAACTGGGAGAGGAGAAGACATTTGGTATATCCAGAATCCCCAGCTACTGATTCTCTCAGGTCTTTGAAGTGCACACCAGTTGGAATTTGGTTTTGTTTAGTTTTGTTCTGGGGTTTTTTCCCTCCACCTTGTTAGTGAACAGCTTCATGCCTGCTGACAGCTCAGGCCAGTGTGTCGTTACAGAGTAAGTTAATGTACCTTTGATAAGAGAGTAGGAGCAGTGTGTGTTATCATTCAGATTAGTGTTAATATGGCTAAACCTGTTATTATGGCTGGATTTCCTAAACACATTCAAGTGGTATTCCAAGTGTGCCAAGATCCAACTTTTCTGCCTGAAACTCTCATATGCAGGGAAGACCCATGAAGTGCAAGGGGAGGGAGTTACAGAGAGCTGGGACTGCTGGGTTACAGCGTAGACAGAACCCAAATCAGCACCTTTCTCTATGGTGTAGTGTCTGGCAATGCAGATGGAAAAGGAATGGTCCTTGGGCAATAGAGAGGGTAGTTGTCAGCGACGTTTCACCCCATTCCTTGCAGAACCTTTCTGGTTTGTCTTGGTTATATGTCTGAGAAGTAACATGAGTGGAAATAAAAGCACAATCCTTAGCTGGACTTTATCTCTACAATTTTATCTTCCTATTGTTCTGCCTGTTGTTATCATGCTTTAAACATTTTATACCTTCAGAAAGCAGTGGGCTGTTCTCCTGTCCTGGGGTGTAATGGTGCATAGACTTGAACTCTTTCCAGGGAGAAACCTGATTCTTTCTTTCTGCCTCCTTCCCTGAAAGCTGGTGTTAGGGATTGATTGTATTTACCAGCTGTACCTTGGACAAGTGTTAGTATGTTGTCAAATGGTGCAGCGAAGGTGCTGCCGACCATGTTCAGCTCTGTACATGAGGATCTTGGTTACTTCTGTCAGTTCTGAAGACACTGAAGCTACATGTACTGTAGGTTTGTGGGGCAGTTCTTCTAATGGTGCAAGTTCTTAATTCTTAATTTTTCCCTGGGAGGATGCAGAGTTGTGGCTGAGCATATGTACTTCATTACAATCTAAATCTATATTTTTTGAAAATAAAAAGACATTTCTCAAGCATTGCACAAAACTTTGGGGTTTTTTAGTACTGGATCTTGAGGTATTTGGCCCATGAGAGTATAATTGAACCACACTATTCAACACCTCAGGGCAACGTATGTTTTATTGATCCCAGCTCTGCGCTATTATTGTTGCTTAATGAGGAACTAATGTAATTTCTAATGAAGCCACATGGCTGTTTGATAGAAGAACTAACGGTTTATTTCCCTTGTGACAAAATATACTCTCTTCAATTAAAATCTAGGAAGTAAAATTAATACCAATGTACAATTTTGCAAGAATTAGTGTCAAGACTGAAGCATTTTATTATGTATATAAATTGCTTGGCTAATGAGATTGAAAGCAAGCTATTGGAGTGCCTGGGCAATCCATGGATTTGGTGGAGACCTAAATGGAATCTGTACAGTGAAATCTATAGAGGCAGCAGAAAGAATGGAATCTCTTCTTAATGCCTGGCAGGTTCTTTTCCATTGACTTATTACGAAGCACAGAGCCCAGGTGCCAAGCTCCATAAGATCTGTCTAGCAGAGAAATTGCATGAAATGACAGATGAGCGAGTCTGTTTTGAACCCATGAGGCAGGTACTGCTGGCTGTGGTAGGGTTGCAGCACCCTATTCCTGCAGCATGTGCTTTGCAGTTTAAAGACAGGCTTGGATTAACCTGTGGTTAAATGAGGAGGCCATACAGGCCATGCAGGTGTTAGCCCTACAGCCCCCTTACTGTCCTTATATAGGAGTGGTTCCTACTTAGGTAACAGCCTTCTGTGAGTTGTCAGCGCAGCTGGCTTGTTTTTCTGCCACTGCTCTGACCTGTTGCCATGGAAAGATAATGTTAGGGCTATTGTTCTGGCACAGAACAAGTAAATTTCACCTCTTAAATTTAGGGCTGCATCCACCAGCAGTTGAGCAGAACAGCAGCAGAAGGGAATAATTTGGGAATAGAAAGGTTTTCACAGGGAAGAAGTAGTTCAGTTAAAAAATTAAGCTCAAATATTTTACCATATTGACTGAAGATTACCAAAACAAAACATCCATTTCGGTACCTTTTTGTTACAGAATTACAAGGGGGTGGAAGGAGTGTCATGCTACTTAGGTGGATCTAATTTATCTCCTTGTTAGAAAACAAACCGAAGAGGTGAGAGCTGCAGCTGAAATTAGAGAATAATTTTGGAGAGGAGCAAACTCTGAAGGTTTCTATACTTGCCCTATTTTGAGGGCTGGTGGCTCATCTGTCTTCCCAGTAGTCAGAGTCCTCCCCTGGTGGCTGTGAACTTTCAGAGATGATAGAGAGCAACCTCAGAATGACTTTGGCCTGCTCCCACAGTACTCTGACTCATCCCATCGGATACCACAGGCTTGTGTGAATAATTGACTTCAGTGCGCTCTGTCTACTGTGGGTAACACCTTGCTTCCACAGGCCCTGCTAGGGATGTGCCATAAATCAGATGGAGACCAGACAGGAGCTTGTATCCTACTGTTGGACAGTTCTGTGTCTACACAGTCCTATCAATCACAGCTGGGTGCTGTGGGCTGTTCTGCTTGGGGGAGAAGGAAGGAAGATGCTAGGCCACTGCCACATGTCATGTGCTTGGGGAGTGGTAAGGAGAGGACCTCACTGACCCGTTTCCATCTGTGGTCAGTCACAAGAGTGAAAAAAGGAACACTGTATGATAATATTTATTAAATCAGACAAAAGTAAGTCCTTGATCCATTAATTATTTAGCATAAAGCACCAAATGTTATTACATGCAGTAGCAATGGTTGTTCTCTCCACTCTTTATAGTGGTTTCCTTCCTCTCCCTGCTTTCCTCATTTGGCCATGGGATTGTCTCATGGGAGTGGGAACATATACTTATGGTGCAAAATGGAATAGCCTTTACAGAGCAGTAAAGGAATCTGGCGAGGAATTACCAATGGCCAGCAGCACGACGCGTTATTGTTTGCACGCCCAATATTGTTATGTGGTCCTGTACTTTCAAGCTAGTCGTTCATCCACTGAAGTGCTGAGGTGTTCAGTGGAAGCCTGTTCTTGAAGTTCTGTGGGGTGAGAATAGATAGCCACACAGATTTCTCTGGTATAAGCCATTAAACCTGGATGAGTCCTTGAGCTAGCTGGAATGTGTATAATCCCAGCCATGGTCTGAAAAAAGCATGAGATGAATGCTCTGGTTTTCCCCATCTGTCACTTCTATCAGTAACAGGGGTTCCCCTCCACTGGAATAATAATTTTTCCACTGGTAAAATTAGGAAGTTATATACAGCCGTGAAATTGGATATCCCAGTTGCCTGGGAAGCTCTGAGAATCTTGTATGAAAACTTTATTCATGGAAACATCACATTTTCTTACATGATTGATTTTTGTAGTTATTGTGCTGTCCAGAAAAGATGAAACGGCATGGACACTTTCTGTTGCTCTTTCATTATGGTTTGCTGGTATGATTTGTTCATTTTAATGATTTGTGAGAGGGTTATTTTTAATTAAAATCAAGATGTGCAGCTATCAGAGGGGTTTTCTTTCTTCAATCAAAATGTCCTGGTTTTGAAACTCCAGGCAGAAGTGACATGCCTCAAACAGCAGTTTTGTGAAGGCTGTTGTTCTTTTAGGCCTGCTGCTTGAAAGAAAACCTGCTCTGTAATGATACTTGGATCATATGTTCTACCTTAGTGAAAGGGATCTTAGAAAAAAGAAATTGCAGAAAAAATTCGCTGCTCTACTCCACCCAGATTTTTAGAACTCAGTTAAATGTTTCCTGAGGTAAGAGGTGAGCTAAGCTTGAAAACAGTTTTATTCCATGCAGTAATTGCTCTGCAGAATTGTTTTAGTGAGCACCTAAGAAAACTGCAGGACTTGCAAGAATCAATTACAGCATATGCTGCCACGCTTTCATTTTCTAATTTTTTCCTTTTATTTGTGCACTTAATGTGTTCAGTAGAGCTCGTGCTCATTTTCCTGCTGACTGCACTATATTTTGGAGGGGCACGCTCCCTTCATGCATAATGGTAGATGCCCATTGTGCATCACTTGAGAAAACATGATGACTCACAGATATTGTGTAGTGCTTTATTGTATACTAATTTAAATTACTGCAATGTAATGATAATTACTCCTTTATGAAAAGGGCCCCAAGTGCAATCGAAATGAATTCCTACCCTCAATAAACAAAGGGTAGTGCTAATGGGGGAAAAAAAAACCCCAGCAGAGTTGAGATGGCTGGCTGTGATTGGTAATTTTTTTTTTCTTTCTGAGATTCTTAAATCCAAAATGATTGTAGTTACTAGAAAAAATGCCCAAGGGCCAAAATGGAAATTTCTGAGCTCTGCTCTTAATTTCTGAGTTGAAAATGAAGATCTTGCCATATATAAAGGCTGTCAGTCCTGTTTCTACATTTCAGTTCTCTGATGTCTTTTCTTCCTCAAAAAGTAACTAGCTTGTGTTTTTATTTACTGATAAATGCTAGTTTCCTGTCAACAGCCCAAATACTTAAGGCCCTGACAAATCATTTAGTTAATTTACTTGGCTCTAAGACTAACAGCAGAATTTACATCTATCCAGCACATGCCTCTATCAGTCCATCACATCAGGAGCTAACTGGAGATGCACCAGTCTTCACAGGCCCTCCAGCTGATGCTGCACGGCATGACTGTGCTAACAGATGTGGTTACTGCTTTTCCTGCTTAAATTATCAGCATCTGTGAGAAATTTTCCATATTAAGACTGGTAATTAAAGTTGCAGTGACAAATGATTAAATGTAGTACAATAAAGCAGTTTTCAAAGTAGATGTAAATTAGGATGGCAATTAGGTAGCTCAAGTCCTAATAAATGTCTTGGAAAGGAGAAGAGTGATGAAAAGGAGCTGTCGAATTGCTAGAGTGTAAAGTAACCTGGAAGCACTGTGACTGACTGGCAGTGGTGCTCTGAGACCTGATGCCATGCTTTCCATGCAGGGTTTCAGGGTGGCTGGTACAATCGTACTCACTAACCACCGAGGATGGTCATTGTGAGCTTTGTTACAACTCCAGATTCCTTTGGGTTTGGTAGTCCATTGCTCACATCTCTGATAACTGCCTCCATGTAGTGCTTCTCTCACCCTTAGGTCTGGTATTCAGTGCAGTTTTTCCTACTGGGTCTGAAAACCTTTTGATGCTTCTTTTGCTCTTCAGTTATTATTCCAGCTTCGCATCTTAATATCAAGTCTGTTTCTTTCCTGTTCTTCTCTAAGTAACACACACTATATGAGTGGGAGGCATAGCTGTAGCTGTATCTTATTGCTGTATTTACTTGAAGAACAATAGTCTCAGCTAGAATATATGTGAGTAGATTTGTGTGTGTTAAATGAGTTACCTCTCAGTTGCTTGTGTGCCTCAGGAGTTTGCAGTCCCTTTTATTGTGTTTTTGGAGAGGTAACACAATACCATTTACACTGTCAACTTGTACTTTTGCTGGGGTTAAGTTGATACTTATACAGTACCAGCCAGATGAAATATCAGCTGAAGAGACTGAGCGTGGCCATGAGTAATGCTGTGCTCACCATGCTTTTGCTCATTTTCCCTAATGAGCAAACACTTTTTCAGTAAGCTAGATGTATCACAGTTTACTAAAGACAAATTATGATGTGTACCCTTCATAGAAGATGGTTATTTGGGGTATTAGTGTTTCACCCAGCTTTGCAAGAAGTGTAACCAAAATGTGCAAGAATTGTTTGCAGAGCCAGATTTCTCAAATTTTTCTCATTGTATAAATTAATTTTTAATTTTTAATTTTTTTAGTGGTTTCCCCCCATTGCCCAGTTGATGTTTCCCTCTTACTTGTCCATACCCTCTGGTTAGCCATGGAGGCCCTTTCAGAGACACTTCTAAGTGTTGCTTGTTGCACTGAATTGCAGTCATGGGTCATTTATTGAAGCTGGTTCCCAAGTGTGCTGTGCTGTATGTGCTGCCTTTTTTGTTGTGAGCTGGGCATTGATTTTATTTTAGTGATGGTCTAGGAAATGATACCAAATGTCAGGCTTTGCCTTTCCTCTGTGCCTGAGTAATCATACCTGGAATTAACAAAGGGTTTGAGATCTTCCATTGTTCTCAAGAGATGCAGGCTGTGAGAGCCTGTAGCCTTCTCCTGCTTAGGTGTCTTTTTTTGCCTTTTCCAAAGAGTGAGAAAGCACAAAAAATACAAATGCCCTTTCCCTAATGTTCTAGGTGGGACCCCTCAGTTCAGGAGCTCCCTCAGTATCTGTGGTACTGTAGTAACAGCCAGTTCTATATTAGTTTCATGTTTGCTCATCTGTATAACTTTTGTGTGTGAAGTATGAGGGCTGAGATTAGGTGTGATTTGCAGGAGTCTGGAAGGGCAGTCTGAGCTGTTTCTGAGTTGACACTCCAGGTCTCAGCCACTTTTGTGAGGCCTAAGGATGTATACAGCAGACGGTCAGCCATAGCGCTGCCTGATTCATAGCGGGAAACAGATAATAAGGTGGCAGGTGGCATTAGCAGAGGAAATTAGAAATATGCAATGAGTGATGCAGACTCCAGTGTTCAGACTAGCCAGATCACAGCACTTAAACAGCTGCCTGACATCTTTTCTGTAACTTCCTATCCAAATCCTAGAAGTGCAGGCCACCTGTCTTCCTCTGCATCCAGCTGTAGCCTCACGGACTCCTGTGTGCACATGTGAAAGATGACTGACAGTATAATAGTGATTGAAAATCTTATCATTTGTGTCTCAGAATTCTGTGATGTGAACAGTGACACCAGGTGGAGATGGGGAAAGACGAAGGTGGAGGGAGACTGTAGCCTTGGAAAAAGGTCTAAGAGGCTCCAGGGAAAGCCTGGCCATCTCTATCTGGTAAGCCAGAGCTCTTCAACCATGCCTAGGACCATGTTATAGTCCCAGCAGTATATGCCAACCTCCTCCTTATCCCCTGGCAAGCAGCTGTCTCTGAAGCAGCAGGAAACTCTGCTTTCCCAGAAGTTTTTGTCTGCCTCTCTCCCCTCCTTCCCCTTCCCTGCACCAGCAGCAGCCAGGATGCGTTCCAGACGTGGGAGGCATTTGTGTGTGGGGCAAAGGCAGCTGCTGGCATGGTTGTCCTGCCTCCATACACCTCCCATCAACCTGGCTTAGGTGCACGATGCACTGGTTGGATCATACTGGAGTGTTTTCTCACAGAAGATTTGGAAGTGCTATCTTTTGCAGGCCTGTAGTGGAATGGAGTCAGGATCTCCTCTACAGTTGCAAACTGGGGACCAGATGCATCTGCTGACAGACTACAAATCATTCTGAATTGGTTGGCAGCACACACACAGCTCTATGAGAGTCAGCACACACTTGGTGATGCAGCTGAGGTCCTAGCTGGATGAACTCAGGTGAAGGCTTTGGAAACCAAGGCGGGAGAGAGCTGGGCAGCTGAGCAGAGCAGATGTGGAAGTAGTGTTTAGCATTTGCTTTGGAGCTCCATGGAGTGAGACAACCCTGCACACTGGCATGCTTGTGTTGACGTTCTAAAAATTTGAATCTGAGAACAAGCCCTTCAAGGGATTTTTAGCACTTGTTCCTGTATTACAAATTCCACAGGCCTGGAAAAGGCATGAAAAAGGCTGTAGAATATGGCTGACCTTGCAGTAGGTGCCTTTAGGTCCCCAAGAAGCAGTTCAATTGTTATTTCTATGTGAAATTCCAATGGACAAGTGTTATTCCAGAAGTCATTGACCACTTAAATTAACCACACAGTTTGCATTGAGTCTAACAGGATCCAGAGACTAAGTCTGCTATTTAACTTTAAGATCTCTGTATTTGCAATTCTCGTTGTTGGTAAGTGTTGCATGTGGGGATGCAGTGATCAGCCCTGACTTGCACAAAGGAAACAGCCTCCTGACTTTCTCCCTGGATTCCTGTGTTCCCAATGCCGCAAAATGCAGGACCTGAATGTGTTTTATTAAGCTGTAAAGTCTGAATTTTGTCCTTGGGTTTTTAACATCTCATAATTAATATTTTCTGTGCTCTCAGTCTTATCCTACCTTATGATTCTCTGGGGTAACAAATTATAGGAAAAAAGTCCTGCAAAGATAGTCATTATTTTACTGAAGTGCATAACTCTGGGAAGAGCAGGGCATGTGAAAGGGTAGAGATAATCCAGAGGAAGGAAAGGCAAAGCTGACAGTGTAATGGCTGCCCTGCTAGGATACAGTGTGCATCCAGGTTTTAATAAATAAATGAAAATATCTTTTAAATGCTTCTACCTGTAGTAATTTGGATTAATTTTTTTTTTTTACATCCACTTGGATGTAATAATTTGTTTCAGTCTGAGAGAGACGGTTTTGATTCACAGAATAGTTTTGGAAGGGCCTTTAGATTTCCCCAGTGCCCCCCTGCCATGGGCAAAGACACCTACACCCAGCCCAGGGTGCCCCAATCCCCATTCATCCTGGCTTTGAACCAGGGGCAGCCCCAGCTTCACTGAGCACGCTGTGCCAGGGCCTTCCCCCCTCCCTGGGAAGGATTTCTGCCTTCCAGTCCCTCTCCAGCTGCCCTCCTGCAGCTGAAGGCTGTTCCCCTGGGCCTGTCCCTCCCTGCCGTTGACACTAGCCCCTCTCCTGCTCTTCTGGAACCCCTCAAGGGATGCGAAGGGGCTTGGAGCTCTCCCCACAGCCTTTTCTTCTCCAGGCTGAATCAGCTCAGCTCTGTCAGCCTATGTCCAGAGCAGAGGGACTCCAGCCCTTGGCTCATCTTCGTGGACTCCTCTGGACCCGTTCCAACAGTTCTGTGTCGTCCTTGTCCTGGGGACCCCTGAGCTGGGGGCAGCACTGCAGGGGAGTCTCTGGCCCAGAGGGGGCAGGGGGGCAAAATCCTCTCCCTCCTGGTCACACTGCTTTGGGTGCAGCCCAGGACACAGTTGGTTTGATCTTCTTTGAGTCTTCCTGACCTGGAGAATTCAGGCGTTGGACCATCTGGATTCAGTTGTGTGCAGAGCTGGCAGGTGGCTGGGGCACAAGGGCTGTCTGGCACTTCCTGGGTCCCTACAAGCCCTGAGTGCTGTCCAGTGCTGAGTGCAACCTGTGCAAGGTTTGGCTGGAGCCATCAGAAGTCTTTGTAATACAGAAAAGTTATTTGAGAGTGACTTGTTTGTGGGGTTCTCTTAGTATGTTGAAGTCCTGGCTATCTAAGTTGACTCTGGTTTTCCCTATTTTGTTACATAAACTTATTAACCTTTATCAAATAGGAAAGGCTAAAACTGAAATCAGGAGAACCAGGAACAACTTATGGGATGATCTGGTCTATGGGTAAATGTCTTCTGAGTCACATCAAAACCTGCAAAAGCTCTACTCAAAAGCATCTGTGTTGTTATGCAAGGGGGTTCAGATGTTTAGGGTTCTTATTTGAATAGTCACATTTTGCTTGCCTAGCCCAGTCACTGCAGTAGCGCAGATTGTCATACCAAGTGCCAGACTGAGTTCCTGAGTATGTGAAGTTATGGACTCCAACCTATGCTCTTTAGGCATCCCCAGCTGGGTGTGCTCAAGATTGTTTTCCAGAATGCTTTGTAACAACACTGTTTGGATTTCTATCTGTGTCTTACTGTGGCTTGTATGGCTGTTTTCAGAATTATTTAATCTCCAGTATTAATTTTTTGTAGTGTCTTCAGTTTTTAAAGGATGTTATGATTTCTAATCCTGGAGGTAATTTGTTTTTCAAAGTGAAGGCCACGGCAATTTAAAGTAAACTGAAATAATAGATTCATGTTATAAGAAACTCCTGGCTATCATCAGGTACCACTGCTGTTCAAAGCAGGTCGAACTTCAAACTCAGAACAAGTTGTCAGGACCTTGTGTGATCAAGTTTTGATCTAATGAATATCCAGAGATGGCGAGTCCATAACTCCCTCTGGGAAACCTGTTCCAGTGCGAAGTCACCCCCACTGGAAAGCTTTGTCCCCCAGGTGTTTATTTGGAATTTTCCAGGTTGCAGGCTGTGACTGCTGCCTTGTGCTCTTTGGCCATGTCCCTGAGAACTTGACCTGCTCTTCTTCCACAGTGGTAAACTACAACTAGATTCCTCTGATAACCTTCTCTTCTCCAGGTGAACAAACCTACCTCACTCAGCCTCTCCTTCTATATCATGTTGTTCAGCATCCCAACCATCTCAGTGGCCCTCCTTTAGACCCCTTCCAGTTTAACACCTGGTAAGTACTGTGAACAATGCTGCAGGTAGTCTCTAATATTGCTATTCCAACTGCTTTGCCTTGATGCTACGTAAAAGACCAGTGTGGGCTGGGAAGCAGAATGGTGCCTGTGTTAGCTGAGATGTCGAAGTTGTGATGCAAAGTTATACTCCAAATAATACACTTTTGCTAGTACTTTGTGAGCGATTCAGCTTGGACATATCCCTGGGAACTGTGTGAGACTGAACTCTAGGAAGGCTTTGGAAGTGTCATGTTGGATAGAAAGTTATACACACTGTGTATATTTGGGGAAAACAAACAAATATGGAAACCATGATATATAAGACGTTAGCTGCAGTGTAGGGTAAGAAGTTGTTTTATTGATCCCACAAACGCCACAAATAATTCTGCATATTCTTGAGTACTGTCTGTTGCTACCTCACTTACTGTTGTCCTTTAACATATTACAGTAACTATTTGTTTGCAAACAGATCTTTATTGTATGATGTTCCTTTAATGATCTCTATGAAAACATCCTCAGATGTCTGCTAATTTTCTAAATGGAATCTTAATTGCAATCTCTTGAGCCTGACTCTGAGAGAACATATCATAATAATACAGAAGAGTATTTTGTACACCCAGTTCCAAAAGCTAGTGTATTCCACATATTTTGAGTCAAGAAGACATTTCCCCTCCCGAAGTGAATGCCTTTTGAAAGGGTGATCCTAGAGCAGTGGAGCCATTTCTGTATGAAGCAGTTCAGGGTTGTTGAAATTTGAAGATGGGATTGCGTTGGGTGAATGTCAGTAATGAATGCTGTTCCAATGAGAAGAGGGAGGCTTTAATCAAGAAAAATTGTGACTAAACAGCAATCAGAAATTATGGTTTTTTTCCATGGATGAAGGGCAGTGTTACAAGGCACTGATCACCACTTGTTTCTGAAGAGCACCCGCTGGAACTGCTGCCTCGTGAATCCATGGGCATCCTTTCACTATGTGGGAAGCTGGAAGTGCTGAGTGTTTGGTGGCTTTGGTTTGTGGGGTTGTTTTCTTCTTCAGAAGTAGCACTTCAGAAACATTATCTTCCAACTATGGAATCCACCTAGAAGTGGGCTGGGTGGGAGACTCGGGGTTGTGAATTCTCTCCCTGTTACATCAGCACAGTGTGCACTTGCCATCAAATTCTTCTCACCTGTAGCTGTGCGATGCAGATGTGTACAAATAATAAGTCTCCTGGGGTCAGCCTCTTCACAGCTGTATGAGGATATGGGTAGAGAAAATTTGACTAGCCAGTGATTTAATTAGTATAAAAATTGTTCCACTCATGATGGATTTTTATACTCTTACATATCTATAATGCAAACTGTCCAGAGCCAGATAAATCCTAACATAGGTTTCTGCAAGACTTTTAACAATAGTCAGGTGTTATGTAACTGTTAATACACCTTTATGCAATTAATTTTTTAAATGAGAAATCGAGGCATGGAGGTGATATTTGTGTTTCCTGTGTGGTCTACAGCATACTGAGATACAAGCCAGGTATCTGTGGCTTATGCTTTAAGATAATTCATTCTTCATCTTTGGGACTGAGCAAACAAAGTCATCAGATTCCTTTATCTGACTCCAGATCCTGAAAGGGTTGAAGGAACAACATTGCTGGTATTGTGGAGGGTTTAATCGCTCACTTAAACGGAACAATTTAAGTGAAGAAGAGTTCTAGTAAAGAACAATTCATTCTTAAAGCTTGCTTTTTCTTTCTCTAATTTTGGAGATCAAAGCACTTTGTTACTGGTGGGATAAGGGCTATAAAAGATTACATTCTTGCCATTATGAAGGAAATATTTCCTGTTACAGAGTTTATTGCTAAAATGCAGCTCTGTAACTCTGTAATAATTCATTATGAATGTTCCTTTTATGAGCTGTTAGAATTAGGAATGCAGACAGTATGTCTGGAATGAAAATTTTTTAGCATTTCTAAATAAAAATCTGGATCTGAATCAGGATTTGATTAAAGACTTTACAAGTTTTCCGTGTCATCCAGGGAGGAATAACCCCAGGCACCAGTACAGGTTAGAGGTGACCTGCTGGGAAGCAGCTCTGGAAAAAGACCTGAGAGTGCTGGTGGACAGCGGGTTGACCATGAGCCAGTAGCGTGCTCTTGTGGCCATAAAAGCCCATGGCATCCAGGGGGTATCAAGAGAAGTGTGGGCAGCAGCAGGTCAAGGGAAGTTCTCCTTCCCCTCTACTCTGGCCTGGTGAAGGCTCATCTGGAATATTGTGTGCAGTGCAGGGCTTTCTGGGTCAAGAAGGACAGGGAACTACTGGAGAGGGTACAAAAAAGGGCTACAGAGACAATGAGGGGACTGGAACATCTCTCTTACAGGGAGAAGCTGAGGGACTTGAGGGTTTTTTTTATCCCAGAGAAGACTGAGGGGGGATCTTATAAATGCTGATAAATCCTTGAGGGGTGGGTTCAGGAGGATGGGTCAGTCTTTGTTCGGTGTTGCTGAGAGACAGGAGAAGATGTGATAGGCACAGACTGGAATAGAAATTCCACCTAACCGTGAGGAGGAACTTCTTTTCTGGGAGGGTGGCAGAGCCCTGGGCCAGGCTGCCCAGAGAGGTTGGGGAGTCTCCTTCCATCTCTGGAGACCTTCAAACCCTGTGATCCTGGGCACTGTCCTGTGTAGCCTGCTTGAGGCGATCCTGCTCCGGTAGGGGTGGGACTGGATGCTCTCCAGAGGTCCCTGCCAACTCCTACCACTCCGTGATTCTGTGATTTTTATTCTGGCTGAAATCTGTAAAACTGCTAAGGAATTTTGGCACACAATGCCCAAGTATTTCACTCAGTGCTTTCAACATTTCCTCATGTGTGACTGTGGAACCTGTAGTATATGTCAGTAATTAAGAGGTGCTAATTCTGAGGTGTCATTTGATGCAATGATCTAGCACTTCTTGTGCTAGAGATTCCAGTTCTGATTCCCTAATGTTACCTTTGATTGCTGCATGTAGGTAGACACAAATATTTGGGAGTTTTATGGATATGGCTGTACTTCGGTTTTGTAAAAGCTGTGTGACCAAGAACTGATACTTCTGGAAGTATCTTCTAGATAACTTCTAGATAACTGTATACTTCTAGAAGCAATCAGTACTGTTTTGGTCTTTACGGTGTGCAGGGGTGGTGGTTGTGTGTTAAAATTTTGTGTGTAAGATTGCTTTGAGTCCACAGTCTGAGCTTCTGAAATAGTTGAAGAGCAGAGTTGTAAGATCTGAATTCCTCATGTGTCTGGAAGAGTTACCATGGATCAAGGGCAGGAAAAATGTGGTTTGTTTCTGACTCAACCCAGTCCTTAGGAATTTTCCCTCTTCTGTCCCTCACAGCACCAACCTTTCACTAGTACCTGCTTGTTTGTTTTTCGCTTCTCCATGTGTTCCACTATAGTCCTCTAGTTATTCTATGGATCTAAAAATTTTGACCAGCATATGTAGTTCAGCAGTTTTAAACTCCCAGGAATTTAACATCTGAAATTTAGCTGTGTGCCTCTTGATGGCAAAGCGTGCTGTGCTGCTGCAAGGGCATCTGCAGCTCTCCAGCAGTGGGATGAACAACTGCTCTTGGTTTAGCTGCTTCACTCCCTGTCACTGCTTTCGTTGGGTTGTAGCAATGGTTATTTGATCAAACTGGTTGTGGACAGGTTGTGTTAATGCTTTGAGAAGCAACCATTGAACAGTGAAATGTGTCCAAGTTCTCTTGTAATACTTTCCCTTCCCCCCCCACCTGCAGATAAACAAGTCTGTGTGTATAAGTTGGAGAAATGAAGTCAGTCAGTGGTCTGATCTGATACTTTTCCTTAGTTTGTTCAAATTACTTGTGCACCCTTGCCGAAACTTCATTATAACATTGAAATGATGGCATTTTGTTACCACGATACCATAGGCTTCTGGATTAATTGCCATTTTTTAATCAGTCCCAACTCTAGGCTGTTTATTTCAACACTAATCTGTCCACTCTTCTACTCACATACATCTCCTGTTTACAAGTAACCAGCCTGGGAAGTGCAGATAGTCTGGGAAATACTGCTTTCAATCTGAGTTTTCCTGGCTTTGTTTCTAATATAGCCATCCCATTGCTATTCCAGGCCTCTCCACTCAATGCAGCACCTAATGAATAGAGCAATTATTTCCTCAATAGAATCCTGTTAATAACCCAACCATTTTATTTTACTAACTTGGTTGCAGTAAGAGAAAATACCTTGAATAATAGAGATGAATCGTGCCACCTCAGGGCCTGGTATTAGTTTATACAGGAAGAAAGCAGGCTGTAAAGGCAGGTTCTTGCTGTGTGAATGGCAGGTGTGCACCTTGTCTTCATGTCTTGTCTTATTTCCAAAGTGAGAGGGTTTGGATGTGCTTAAGAAAATTAAATAACTGCAGTCTTTATTTTTATTGCTATTATTTATTCTGATCTAGGTAGACACAGTGTGTGTCTGCAAAATGCAATAGCTATAAAATACTCAGTGAAGTATTTGCTTCTTGGCAGTAGACAGCTACAAATGTGATGGATTAAAGCATAGTGTAGCTGCCATCCTGAGGAAGGTGAGAAATAGCTTCCTAGAATACAAAAGGATTCTTTAGAGAACCTGAAATCAGCTCTGTGATGGATACACCGAAAAGCCCTTGCGAAGGAAAGGATGTCCGTGTGTGGCACTGCCCTCTGAAGGACGTGGGAGAAATACTCATCGACCAGGCTCAGCTCACTTCGGCTGAATTTAGCTGTGCCGGTCCCTTGGTTCTGAGCCAGGCAAGCTGAAGCCTTTCCTCCTTTGAGTTAGCAGCAAGTGGCTTTGCATGGCTGTATATATCTGCTAAACAGATGACAGCAGCGTATGATGTCATGTGTTCGTTAATATACCGGGACAATCTCTGCTCTTTAATTCACCCTGAAGTGCAGCAGAGCCTTGCTATTTATGCTGGACTAGTGCAACATTCAAATATGCAGGTCTAGAAGACTGTGTCTGGAATACAAAATCCTTCTGGAATGTGTACCTATGCTGTGTGTGATGATCTCCTTCCAAACACCTTGTTTAGTTTAATCCTTTCCCACCCATGTATCCTTTCCTCCCTCCTTTTTCTTCCTTCTGCTGTGTTCTGTACTTTTGAACCATCTTAAGACTAGTACTTAGGGTATCTTCAGTTCTAAAAGATGTTGCTGGTGCTGCTAGGCAGGGGTTTCCCCAAAGTTTTGGTCCAGAAGGTGTTGTTGATCGTGGAGCAAAGTCCTTTGAGGTGAAGAGTTAAATATCCTCTCCATCGTACTGGGGGCATCCTGTAATACAGTGAGGGCTGGGGAGGAACTGATGTCATCACAGAGTAACTCTATAGGTCAGTAAAAAAAGCCAGAAACCATTATTTAAAAAAAAAAAAAAAGTCATGTAAAAGTCTTGAGAAGAGGGAAGCAAAAGCTCCATGGGGAGAAGAAAGTAGTAATGATATGCTGAGTGTAGTAATATGTGCACAGAATTGTCTGGCTAGTGAGCAGAGCCGCTCTTTCTGAACGGTGCCATGGAAGGGACGGGTCAGGGTTTCGCAGTGTGCAGAGCAGACCTGTCAGTTTTTAAATGATTCTCTCATAAAATTGCAAGGGGCACCGAGCAAAACAGGTTTATAGCAGGCGGCTGCCTCCAGAAAACGGGGCGGGGAACGCTGGCACAAATCGGGCTGGCAGAAACCGTTACAGCGTTTGTCTTGTTGAGACCGGAGCTGGGCTCGGCGATAAATCTGCCTTCAGGGTGAGCTGGCGCGGCTGTGAGCTGAAGGCGCTGGGCAGGGGATGGATGAGACACCATTCCCAAAGCAAACGTGCCCTCTGCAGGGCACCGCGCGAGATGCGCCGCGCTGGCACGGGCTGTGCGGGCCGGGCCCGGAGAGTTGCGGTGGATGGAGCTGCAAGGGATGTTCTCCTGGGGTCAGTCCTGTTCAGGGTCTTTATCAGTGACCTGGGTGAAGGGATCGAATGTTGGCTCCGTAACGCAAAGCTGCGAGGAAGTGTCGCTCTGCCTGAGGGGAGGGAGGCTCTTCAGAAGGATCTGGACAGGCTGGATCCATGGGCTGAGACCAAGGGGATGAGGTTCAGCAAGGAGAGTCCTGCACTTGGGACATAACAATCCTGTGCAGTGCTTCAGACTTGGGGAAGAGTGGGTAGAAAGCTGCCTGGCAGAGAAGGACCTGGGGGTGTTGCAGACTGAATATGAGCCAGCAGTGTGCCCAGGTAGCCAGGAAGGCCAATGGCATTTGGGTTTGTATGAGAAACAACGTGGCCAGCAGGTCCACAGAAGTGATTGTGCCTCTCTGTACTCAGCATTGGTGAGGCTGCACCTCAAATACTGTGTTCAGTTTTGGGCTGCTCACTATAAAAAAGGCATTGAGGTCCTGGAGTGTGCTCAGAGAAGGGCAGCCAGGCTGGGGAAGGAGCTGGAGAATGGCTGAAGGAACTGGGGGTGTTTAGTCTTGAGAAGAGGAGGCTGAGGGGAGACTTTATCACTGTCTATAGTTACCTGAGAGAAGGTTGTAGAGAGGTGGGTGTTGATCTCTTCACCCAAGCAACAGGTGATGGGCTCAAGCTGTGCCAGGGCAGGTTCAGATCAGACATTAGGGAAAAGTTCTTCCCCAAAAGTATTATCAGGCACTGGAACAGGCTGCCCGGGGAGGGTAGGGGGGCTGAGTCAGTGTCCCTGGGTATATTTAAAAGATGAGTGGATGAGGTGCTCAGGGATATGGTTTTGTAAAGGATGGGTATGGTTGGATTTGATGGTCTCAAAGGTTGTCTATAAAAGTAGAAGCTAAAAAGCTTTTTTATCTTCCAAATTAAACTCACTGCTCGAGTGAATTTTGACTTGGGACTAAGTGTCAGATTAGGGGAAGTAGAAAAATAGGTAAGAATTGAAGGTCTAAAACAACACTCATTTTAAAAAAGGTTTATCCAAATATATCCATGTAATCATTGCATTGTTCTTGACATGCTCCTGTTTTCACAGATCACACGTGTATGCTTGAGATGGTGGACGCTGCAGTTAGATTCATCTCTGGATAAATACCTCTGTGCCACAGCTCTGGCTATTCAGTTGAGTGTTATCCTACCTATCTAAAATATATTACTTCTCTGCAGGCTTGAGTGTATTAACTTCCTATTTGTTCTCTGTGGTTGTTCCCATATAAGTAAAATCTGTTTCCTAAAATGTTCATAAAAAAGAATGAAGTACGATTGCTGGTACAGCCAAAGTAAATGGATTTTCTAAATGGCATTGCTTACTCATGCTGGAAGCTCTTGTGGCATTTAAGTGCTAACAACTGATATAAAAGATGGCCAGTAGAAACCAATTTTGACTGTTCAAAAAGTGAGTATTATGAGTGCCAGAAACCTAGAGTTGAATAATCTTGATCATCACGTGCTAGCACAGTTGCTAACTAGTTCTTTACATATACACAGTGAAGTGCATGCCTGCTAAGGTTTTTAACTGAGTTGTGCCACTGCAATTAATTAAAACCAGGACAGAAATAGACCTTCTCTGTCCTGCTGGGCTCTTCGCTGACACTCTTGTTTCCAGTTCAGGCTATGAAATGGCCTAAAACACATTCTGAAATTGGTGAGTCTGCAAAGCAGCATTCCCAAACCTATTTTATCCTTCCACATCTGAGTTTCGCACTGATAAAAATTTGCTTGATTGTGACAAGAAGCCATCTGGAAGTTTATAGATACCGTGCTTGGGAATGCGGGGAGTAGAATGGAACTTGTAGAGTGGGAAACAGGCTAAAAAGTAAGAGAAGAGAAAGGGATTATTTCCAGGTAACAGCATTACATAGATAACCAGGCCCCAAGGTATTAATAGATTATTTTTTTTTCTATGTAGTACATTTTTTTGGAAGTTCCTAAGTATCACTGTCTTTCAGGAGGCTTAATAAGATGCTTTGGTATTTTAGACAATTCTACTCTTGTTCACCATTTGAACTGGAAGTGTGTGGGCAGATCCCATCATGCCTGAGTACCTATAGATAAAACAGGGTTTTGACCTAAGTAATTAGGAAAATAATATGAGAGGCTAAATTAAACCCCAAGTTAGTCATTCAAGTGCTTCTGAGTATCTGAATTTGGAGATGAAATGCTAAAGGGTTTAGAAGGCAGATTCCAGGGAGAAAAATCTTCATTAGTTTCCAGTTGAATGAAAGAGCACCACTTAAAGGTTCTCTCATTTGTGGCCCAAACTGGGGCACTAAGTGAATACCTTTCTTGTTCTCAAAATGTAAGTAGCTGTTTGGGTGCTGCGTGCCTCCTGTGCATCTCCTGTGCTTTTGGGAGCAGCTCAGATGGCTGATGTCATGCTCTGTTTCTAATCCAAGTGGGACAGGTGTGGTGTGCTGAAGTCGAGCTGCCTCTCTGGTTGTGATACCTCAAGGGTTCCAAGGCTGCAGAACTAAGCTAATTTCACTTCATTTTTCCAGTCTTTTGTGAAAGGCCAAATGCAAAAAGTGTTTCTGCTCTCTGGTGTAGTAGCTGCTCTTCCCAGTGTGGTCCTGTCTACACCACCAAACAGAGTTTATTCTAAATGTTGAGCAGAAATGTCTGAAGTACTTAAAACATAATCAGCTGAGGGAAGAAAACAGATTTTAACAACTGTGGAAGGGTTTGTCCCAGGGGCTGCCCCTTTGGGTGGTGTTACGTGGCACTGTGGGTACTGGGGAAAAGATGGCAGGGCATTGCAGAGCTGTCTTCTGACAGCTTTTCTGCTCAAGATTCCACCTGCAACACTGAACAGGTCTGTTGTGCCCTTTTCCTCTTATGGAGGCTCTCAGCATGGTGGCACAAGCTCCTGGCTGTGTGGCAGTACCCACAGCCCTGTGTGGGAGGGAGCAGCAGCATGAACAGATTCTACAGAAACCGGCTTCTCTCAGGCGAAAGGAACTTTGGAAGGCTTTTACCTCAGTTTTTGTCTTGGCATTGATTGATATCACTGGGGTGTTTTTCGTGTACAGACACAGTGGGTAAATGTAATAAGTGCAGAACGTGAACGACAATATCTGTTTGGTGAGATGGATGGTACAACTTGCTTTTCTCTCCTGTGAGGCTTATCTTACAGTTGAAACAGCAATACGTTTGATCTAGTCATTAAAGTTTAATGTTTCAAAACTTTTCTTCCCATCTGAGATCCTTTCTAATATAAGCTGTAACTACTGGAAAGCAGTTACACTCTCTCTGCTGGTTTTCCCACTTTGTCCCCTGTTTGCCCCTCCTATTGCAGAACTTTTCTTTTTGCTGCTGCTGCGAAGATGGAATTAATCACCACGACTCGTTTGTAGCTGCAGGGAGTAAAAAGGACATAGGGAAACAGCCTATGAAGCAGATTTGGGCTAGTGTGATAAGGCAGCTACAGCTATAATACCACTTTTTATTTCCTATAGAATGTTCTTGTAAATGTTTCTAATCTTTTATTAACTGTTTGTTTTGGCTTTTGCTTGTTATAAATTGTGGTGTGAAGATTCACTTGGAGCAGTTCCCTCCTGTTCCCTGCTCTGTAGCTGGAGATTAAAGAGATTTCCTACTTTTGTTATGCTTTGTAGCTAGATTTACTTGCAAAACACCTCAAAAAATGTAACCCCACCAGTATGATTATTTGGTGGTATATGTCCGATGGTCCCACGTTTCTTTGAGCAGCTCCAGTGTATGCCCTTCACCCTTCCCCAAATGAGAACACTTGTAATTATAAAGGGAGTAATGATTTTCTGTTGTGTGGTTTTTGGTGGTTTTTTTTTTATAATGGAGTGGAAAAGATGAGCAGAAAGTACATTTAAATCCCTGCTATCTGGAAGCCTTTTAAATCGCTCAGTACATTTAAAATGGTGTCAACTTGCTGCCAGGACGTGATACAGAATGGGAAGGTGCTGTCTCAAAGCCCTCTGCTCTCGAGTGTGTTAGGCAAGCTTTCTGAGTCAAGATATTGCATCTAAAATACAAAAGTTAATCATTCTGTGTCACATTAGAGGCGATAACTTCATTGCTTCTAATCCTGATCCTAGAGAAATAGAGCATCCATCAGCACCTTCTTGTTTGGGTCTAACTCAAATCCTTACTGGTCACCTCGTAATAAAACTTGCTGAGCAATTACTTCTATAGATGCAGATGAGCATCTGTCTGTCTTGGTTAGCTATGGACAGCTCTCTGTTCAGGGCCAGTGCCCACTCATGATGCCAATAGGTGACAAACCATGTTCAGTTGTAGCCATCTCATGCCCTGGGGGAGCTGGAAGTAGGGCTTCTGCTTCAAGTAGTTGTTCTGTCTCCTTCTTATCACTGACAGATCTGTGAAGGTTTGCTCTCCAGAAGTTACTTTTAGGTTCTAACTTGAATCATAAAATAAGAGTCTGTGATTTGTCCTTGGTTTAATAAACGTCTGTCCAGTTTGTTATTGCAATATGCCATTAGGACTGCATTTGTGTCACAATGGCAGCACTAGCAGCTGTGAAGACAGGAGGCAGATTACATACACATATGTATATGATACACACAATTGTGGTCTATATGTGATGTATCCATTTGTGCAAGCTACTTCTAGGGAACTTGATAGAAGATTTTGGCTGTTTCTGGAAACAGAACTGTCTGCAACCTTTTCCATTCATTTTGGTTCTGGTTCTCCCTGCACTTGTTTGGGGTTTCCTTGTAGGTCCAGCCATATGCCACTGGAGTAACTGAAAAATCACCCTCAGGGTCTTTGGTTTCCTCTCATTTTCTGATATTTCTGGAAGAATTTTCTTTCTCTCAAGGTATGCTCACCTTTTTACCTCCAGAATTATATCTTATGGTCCATAAATCATTGTCCCAAAGCTTTTCCAACAATGCTGCTTCAGTGCATTCTGTCAGCTGGTGCTGTACCTTTATGGTTGTGTATTTTTGCTTGGAGGCCAAAGCCTGAAGCAGCAGGACCTCCTAGGGCACCTATCCATTCTTTGGGCATGCTGGTTTGCTCACCTAATTGACTTGGGCCCCAGACTGGAGCTTGTTGAAGGGTCTGCTCATTGACCAACCTGAAAGTACTCTAGAGAAAGGGGTGATGTTTCAACATGGTGACGCGAGGGAAAGCGTAAAAGGAAAGTTGTAGGTACAACTTCAGTAGTGCTTCATATCTTGGATACCCTTTTAACTTGTATTTAATCAGAAATGTTATGTTATTAAATTAGTAATAATTACTTTCTGCACGCCATTAAGAATTCAGCATACTTTGGAAGATGTGTTTTTTCCCCAAATGTACAAGTTTGGTACAGCTGCTTGCTGTTTATCCATGTCTGAGTTTTAATGATGCTGTTGATTTGTTAAAATTCCCCCAACATACATACTTCTGTCTCTGTGGAAGCTACCACTCTGATACATATCATCTGATACAGGCCTCGAGCAGTCTGGTCTAGTGAAGGTGTCCCTGCCCATGGCAGGGTGTTGGAACTTGATGATCTTCAAGGTGCCTTCCAACCCGAAGCATTCTGTGATTCTATGAATTTCCTAGGGAACACCGGGAATGGTTTTGTAGCCAACTGGGCTGTATTCCGACTTTCTGTATTCTCATTTCCTGTAAGTTGATCTGAAAGGTCCCTTCCAACCAAGACAGTTGGATGATGATGATGGATGATAGTGTGCTAGCAGCACCTAAGGACAGAGCTGCAGCTATTTGTAGGTATTTGTCAACCAAGATAAAATGTATCTCTTTTCACTTCCCCTTCTACCCCATGTATTTCAGAATCAAGCCAATTCTGCTAAGGATATTTGTTGTTTTCATATTAGTTTAAATCTAAAATGTTTAGCACATTCATGACTGGAGGTTGCAACTGGAGCAATGCTTAGTGGCTTGTGGAGTGTGTACCGAATGCAGATTCTTCTGAGTAGGGATGTTTTGTACTCAGGCATTGGTACCTCATCAAAAACCAAAGAGAATAAAGAAAAGGCTTTGAACAACTGCTTAAAGCAAGCAAAATGCTACTAGCAGTTATTCCTGCTCCAATTAATGATCTTAATTATGACCATGGCAAGCTATGGAGAGCAATTCTGTGACAAATCAAAAGAAAAATCCCACCTCACCTTCTCCCCTGGCCCCCAAATGCTGTTAAGAAGCTTGCCAGCTTGTATTTCCGCTCTGATCAGAGGTGCTTACTGGAGCTGTTTAAAGCTGCTGAAGATTTTGATGCCCTTGGATTTTTCTTTTACTTGCTTTTTATAAAATTAACAATAGCTGGCAGAGCTGCTTGCTTTCCTGACACTCATGGGCATCTCTGCAGTCAGATCCCCAAATTTGTCTGATACCTCTATCAAACATAGACCGTTTCTAGTGGCTTATTCTTAGCAGAGTTTTATTTTAATGTGCTTTTAATTACAATATATTTAATTTTATCAGAAGCCATAAACAGATTGGTAAGGATTATTTTGCTTTGAGACTTTTTTTTTCTTTTCAGTCTTACCATGACTGTTCTGCACCGAGTAGCTGCATGCAAATATTCAGCCTTTTGAAATTCTGGTATTTGCAGCATTTTGTAGAGTTCTCAGGATGTCCAACTACGAGGCTTTTTGTCAGCTTCTTGGGAAGAAAAATAGCTTTGCAAGCTTCCTCTGAAGCAAAACCACACGCAGTAGGCATCCTAGTTTGGTCTTAATTGATGAAGGCAGCAAGCCGATTGCAGGGCATGCTATATAAAGACATTAAAAAATAATTAAGCAAGTTCATCATAAAGTGGATGCTCAAGGAAAAAGTCTTTTCTACAACTAGGGACTGAAATGGATGAACTTACTTCACTAGCGCCTTGTTGGGAATTGAAAGTATTAGTAACTAATGACAGGCTTCAGCAGTACCAGAGAACAATGTCAGCCACAAGATGTCCAGCCACCACCTTCGTGTGTTTTCAGGTGTGTTTCCAAGAAATAAAATGGTTTTAGTACAGTTTCAATAGAAACTTCTATTTATGCCATGTATTTAGTAGTTTGCTGGAAATGTGATATATTAGTAGTCTGTGACTCTTGAGTATGTCACAAGTGTATAACAACAGCTTTAATCACAGCAAACCCAAACTGTAAGTCCCCTAGAACTGATTGCACCTACTGGTGGAATGGCACAAATGGGGCTGTTGCTCTGCTCTGCGTTAAGGTCTACAGCAGGGTCATTTGGTTTGGGCTCTGACTCTTATGTTTTTACTTTTGGGAGATTTTCTTGATATGAGGCAGCTGCAGTGGCCAAGCACTGCCTGCAGTGCTACAGATGGGGATCTTTGAGGGCATCTGTAGTGGCAGTATAATAAAATCCTTCCCATGTGTGCTAGCAGCTAGCTACAAGAGATGTGCTTGCTTTCACATTGCATTTGCTGATATTCAGAAGATTTTGTTGTGGCTTAAATTAGGTGTCAGAGTCCAGCTAATGCTCTGCATCTTTGTCAGTTGGCAGTGTTAGGACACAGTTCAAATGAACATGTATTTCATCCTTCCAGTGATCGATAGCCTGTTGTTAAGTACCAAATACAGTATTATGAGTAAGAATAAAAAAGCTTTCCTTATAATCAAAAGGCCTCCTTATATGCAATAAAAAAGCTTCCTTAGACCCTCAGAAATAATTTCTGTACTTTCTCTAAGCTTGAATATTGACTCTTTGTCATAGGGCTGGAAAAGTGAAGAAAGCTGATGTTTCAGTAGTGTCTTGCTTTGGGTAACTTTTCCTGAAGGTTCACCTGAGAACACTGGATTTCACAAAGATGCTCACTCTGTGACAAGGCCATAGTCATACCTTCCATGGCGGTGATCACTCTAAGCCTGTCCATTAGTGGGCTAAGAGTGCTGTGAAGCTGCATGAGAGCCCATCTCTTTGTAAGTATATAGCTCTGAAAGTAACTTTTTCAGGCTGTTACTCCTCAGCGACACTACAGGTGGCTTGTGCTCAGGCTAAGAACAAGTTAGGTGTCATTATGTAGTAGATGGGAGAAACCTGTCAACCGTGGGAGCAGCAGAAATTCCAAAAGAAAAGCTGCAAATCTCAGGAGGGAAAAAAAGGGATTTGACTTGGTATGTTCAGAAGGCAGAGTTTAGGGCTTGTGCAGCTTCAGATGCTGCTGCATAGTGCTGACAATGCTGAGATGAAAATCCCAGTGGGACTGTGATAGGACTCAAACAACTAGAAATCAAGCCTTAGTTGCTGAAAATGTAAGCTAGGGTCTAAGCTGTAGTGACTTTTCAAATGACTTATTTGTAAGTTAATTTTAACATTACAATAGATGCTGCATTCTTTTTTAGAGTCTTGTTTCATCTTCCAAAAATTACTAGCATGCCCTGGGTGTATTGCTTTATGCAGCAAGCAGTTTCTATTGGATGCACAGGTTATTGGAAGAAGTGCAGTGTTACCTGGTGTTATCTGGAATGTAAAAAACCTCCTTTAATTTAGATAACTAGTGAAAAAATACTTGGATTACCCAAGGCTTTTTGGGAGCAGGCTAACCAAATTAATACTTTATATTTGTCATATCTTCATGACATGACCATATGGAAAAACTAGAAACTGAATCAAGTTAGTACTCATGTGGTAAGGTTATACAGAGGAATTAGAACGTTGGTCAGTTCCACTGCTCTGTGGATCTATAGACTCTCAAAGTCTGAGCTTGTATCTCTGTGCCATGTGGGTGAGGTAATTCATTTACAGAGCTGATGAACAGCTGTAAATGAAGATTTGGGCCTAAAGTGAGAGGTGGGGGAGTTTATCTACTAAGAGGGTTCAGGAGATCCTCCAGTGGCAGTGGAAGGCCCCTGGTGCCCTTCCAGCCCAGCTTGGTACTGTGCTGAGGGTTTATTTGGTTGCTCTGAGTGCTGCGCCTGGCCTTTGTGCAGATTTGTGCTGATTACTGTAGATGGCAGCAGAAGCTAAATAAAATACAAAGATCTTAAAAATCAATTAAATCTCTCTGCTGCTGTCCTAAGTATGGGTTTTTTTCTCTTGGTGCCTGCCAGATGTTCTTGAGGATTAAAGCAATTATAGGCAGCAGAAATCAAATTATATAAATTATATATTGAATTAAGGTTTCACTCATAGACAGTTGGGTTTGTTTTCATGTGTCTGGCAGTGTTGGTTCTTGATATATCCTGTGTCAAATACTAAAAATCAGTTTTAAAGCTCTCCTGGTAATTTCTGAATTCCCCCTCTTTGCTTCTGTGTGTGCCATGGTATCAAAGACAGAGCAGCAGCAGCTCTGGCAAATGATAATGACTCTGGGAGCACTTTTATTCCCACCCCCCATACCCTGATCTCTGTAATAAGACTGCTGCTTCACAATTCTTTCCCTGTGACTGAATTTCCCCCTTTTCCCCTTTTTTAAATGTCCTTCCTTCCTCCTCTAGCATGTTGGATGTCTAATCTGTGTCATTGGGTGCCTCCACCTCTCAGTACACAGAATGCATAAGGAAAAATGTCACAATGTGCCATCGTGCTAATTGGCTGCTTAATAAAGCAGGTTCTTCTTCCTGATCCCTTGGTATGTGTGAGCAGCACAGGGGACTCTCAGGCATTGGCTTGTTAGAACTATTTACAGTGCTGATCTTTAATGGGAAATGACTCCCAACATTAAGTTTATTACACAAAGCAATAGATGACTTTTAAATAATGAAAGGGCATAAACCCAGATGATTATGTGTGAACTTGAAAGCGGGCTTTAGGGGCAAGCAATAAATAATAAATGTACCAAAAGTTCCACACATGATTAGCAAAATTGCTTGCAAAGAATGAGCTGTGAGAGCTAAGGGTCTGCAGTCTTTGTTTTTACTCTGAAAACCATAAAACTCAATTTTCTGCATGGCAGGCATTTAAAATTAAGCAAAATGTAGTGCATCAAAATGACTCTGTGCTTCTGAAGCATTTCTGAAATCCCTTTATTATGAAAAAGGATACGGTAGAGTATGGAACCGCTCTTTAACAATTGTGTTCAATACATGATGAAGGTGGGCACAAAGCTCTGGGTATTAAAGTTTATGAATGTATTAATGCACTGCTTTGGGGGAATTAAACTTTAATATTGCTGATAAACCTTCCATAATAAAATGTGGGGAGAGCAAGAGTAAATCTCTCTTGCAAAGACCCCAAACTATTTAAATAACTGCATGCAAGCTACAGTATCTCCTGAGATATATTATAAATGAACTCCTACATAACCATCTGCATACAAATGTGCGTTGTGTGCAGAGCGGTTCCTTAGCAGAGCTGCTTTCTGCTCTGAGAGAGATACTGTCCCAAATGACTGGATTTCTTTTAAGTGATTGATCTCTAGCATCGATTCCTTGATATTTCTCTCAAGATACACATCATTCGCTACTCAGAGTGCATACCAGTGGGAGATTTTCTGTTGACTGCTTTGAAATGGTGTGAGACTTCTTTCTGTGGTGGATTTTGATGCCAGTCTGATGATGTTTTTAGATAATACTATGGAAGAGATACTTTAACACTTTAAAATGTGAAATGCTGAAGAGATACAGGAAATTGTAAGTTACAGCGATCTGGAATGTAGCATCAGACTTTTGTCGAACGAATGTCTGAAAAAACCCCATGAACTTATGCTCATCAAACAGGAGGAGGAAACTGTCATTTTAGATAACTTATGAAACATGGAGGTGTTTGGAAAGTTATCCTTCAGCTGCAAGGCACTGACACTCAAGTATTTATTGCTTGCATGCCAGAGCTTGGAGATACTTGCATTTAGAAGAGCTTGTATGGTGAACCCAGCCCTTAAAAGCTGGGAGTGACTAGAGCCAGAACAGTGCTCTGATGGTCTTAGGATGCTGTGCTTGTCAGTTTAGAACTAAATCAGGCACACAGACAATAATAGCTGGAGGATGATTCTCACAGAGCTACAAATTACAAAGGGTGTCAGCAAAAACTTAAGTAAAACAAACCAGCTCTTGATTGTTTGCTCTGTGTGCTGCAGTAGAGTCTGTGAAGTTTGACAAGACTGTCTATGCTTTGAATTTGGTTAACCTTTAGTAACAAAGCTTTCAAACCAGACTAGGTTAGAGCAGGAAGCATCTATAGGAACCAGAGCCAGAGTTGAAGGTTTTTTGTGTTCAACTATTGAGAGAAGTTGAGGCAGGGTCTTGTCCATCTTTTTCAGCGTTACCAGCTTAACATGGAAAACAACCACCACTGCCACTTTGGTAACAGAGATCTCATCTCTTTGGCAGTTAACTGGAAGCTGAGCAGTGTTAGCAGCTGGAGTAGCTGTCTGTATGGACTGTGATTGTGCAAGTTTGCTTTCAGAGAAGAGCAGCGGGAGTTACTGGTGGGATTCTTGGTGACAGGGATGAAGAAAGAAGTTGTGTGGACATCTATTTCATTCTTAACCCAGCAGTGCTGCTTCTTTGGTCAGCACTATTCCCATGTTGGCCTTTTGGTCTCTCTATGGCCAGGGTTTGAAAATACCGATTAATATATTTCAGAGATTTTTAAAAATATTTTTTTCCCTTTTTCATTTACAAATGTTGCTGTGAAGCCTAAATGAAAGAATAATCCTATGGTTTAGTTTTATTTTAAATAGACATTTCTTTCTAGAGTTGAATTGAGTTAACAATTCATGGGGTCATCTGGCTGTAGCCAGAAATGTGTGCCACTAACCAAAAATTCTCATTAAAATAACTGTAATAGCTTTAGATTAAAAAACCCAGCCCAATCAACCGACCAACAACCTCAAAGTGGTTTTGTTTTACTCTTTTCATTGAAGAAGGAGGAAAAAAATGTTGCCAGGTCTAATAAGCAGCCTTCAACTTGGAACAGTGGGGATGTGCACTGAATGCTGACAGGTCCGGTTAAAATAGCCAGGCAAAGGGCAATTTCTTCTGTCATTAATTTGCTTAATTAGATACAAACTGATATGAAGGTAAATAGCCTTGTTCTGCTCTAGGGACAATTCTTAAAAACATGTAATTTTGACTTACCTTCATTAAGGCAGTTTATCATTGCTTTGTTTGGTGTGTTCAGGCATGAACAGCAATTCATTCCTTTTTCTCTTTGTGCTGTGACCTTACCTGACATTGTATGGCCCTTCTGAACTTGCCTGCAGTTGCTGAAGTTCTCTAATTTCGTAGAACCCCAGGCTGGTTTGGGTGGGCAGGGCCCTCGGAGATCATCCAGTGCCACCTCTGCCATGGGCAGGGACATCCCCCACAGCCCAGGATGCCCAAAGCCCCATCCAACCTGGCCTTGAACCCTACCAGGGATCCAGGGGAAGCCCTAGCTTCTCTGAGCACCCTGTGCCAGGGCCTCCCTCCTTCCCAGGCAGTATTTCTGCCTTAGGTCTAATCTGAATTTCCCCTTCTTGAGCTGAATTTCTCTGAAAAGGCCTGTAAAATAGAAGATCCACAGCATCTGCAGAAAGTTACAGTTCAGAAGACACAAAATATTTCAAATCAATTAATTTGATAGATATCAGACCTGACAAAAAAGCTTTTGCATATGTTTATCTGACATAATAACACCTTCCACTGCCTACTGTGGCAGCTTTTATTTCAAAAGCTTTACTTGTGAGTGTTTATTTTGTTGGGTTACTGTTAGTATCTGTACTTCTCAGCTCATACAAGTGTAGTATCTTCCTCTGCTTGCAACAAGCTGAGCTGCGCAGCCTCTGAAGGGCACCCAGTGCTGTGCAGATGTGTTAACACAAACCCTTCTCACCCTGGCTGGGTGACCGGTTGGGGAGATGTGGTCCTAATGACCCTCCCAAGTCAACAAAATGGTTAGTAGAAGACTACAGTCTCTTCATTTACACCTTTGCAAGGAGGAAGGCATTTCTTAATTGCGATACTGGAAGAAATATATTTTTAATTTCTAGTTAACAGGAAATCCTTATGTGTGATCAATTCAAGACATTTTGAGGCAGTCATTGCTATTACTGAAGTTAATCAAAACTTACTGCTGTGTAAGAAAAATCAATAGCAAACAGGTGGAGATCATATAAGTTAGGATGATTCTGCTGCAGGGCTTCTATAGCTTCACCCATCAAAAACCAGAAGCATAGAACAGTTTCAGTTGGAAAAGACATTCAAGATCATTGAGTCCAACCATCTATCCAGCCCGACTCGGTCCAACACTAGGCCATGTCACCAAGTTCAACATCTACTTTTCTTTTAAGCACCTCCTGTGTCAGTGACTCAACCACCTCCCTGAGCAGCCTGTTCCAATATCTGACAACCCTTTTGGAGAAGAAATTTTTACTAATATCCAACCTGAACTTCCCCTGATGCAACTAGAGACAGTTTCCTCTTGTCCTGTCACTAGCTACCACAGAGACCAACCCCCACCTCACTACAACCACCTTTTGAGAAGTTGTAGGGAGCAATGAGGTCTCCTTTTCTCCAGACTAAACAATCTCAGCTCCCTCAGTCACTCCTCATAAGACTTGTCTTCTAAAGCCTTCACCAGCCTCATTGCCCATCTCTGGATATGCTTAAGCATCTCGATGTCCTCCTTGTAGTGAGAGCCTGACTGCTAGAAGTTTCATATGTCCTACCGATGTCTATACTAATCTACTGAGGGCCAAATCCTCCAGTCTTCTTGTGACTTCCCATACTGATAAAAGAATTTGTGAGCCAAACCAAATTTGGATGATTGGGCCACCAGAGTGTATAAAACTTATCTATGGGATCTTTCATTCAGTGCAGCTATGGCATAGTAAACTAGAAGAAAGTAGATATAGTTTGAAAGATCAATCCATTGAGACTTTGTTTTGGGCAAAAAGTGAAGGGAAACTGCATCCCTACTTAAAAAAGGGCATTTCAGTGTTCTGTTTTGATGTGCCTTGAACTTCGAGGTTTGTTCTTCACTGTTTATAATTCTGTTCTGTACTATATTACTGTATTGATAAGATGCAGTTCTAGAAAATGTATATTTATATATATCTTGTATTTTATAAATCAAATATTTTTAATATTTATCAAGCACCTTCTAAAATAGAATGGGGATATTTCAATGGTAGGTCGAACTACAAGAGTGAGTTATGGGTCATGGCAGAAATAGGGACAATCTGCATTGTTTTGACTTCTGGCATGTCAGTGCAGCAGCTGTCAGGGTGGGCACATCACTGGCAATCCCATCCGGGGATTTAGTGTCACAGACAAGCGGTCTGAACCTGTGCACATTCTGACTATGGGCTGAGGTAGGCAGTAACTGACTGGAGGAAGTATTGACAACAATATTTGCTAATATACACATCATTGTCCATTAGATTATTGTTTCCTGGCATTATTGACCTTTTCTTACAGCTTTCCCTTCACGTACCAGAGAAAAATATGCTGCTGTTTTGCTTTGAATGTTTTTCTTACTCAGTTTGGGAATAAAGTAAAGCTGTAGTTCACTTTTAATCCTTGGGAACTTTTCAATTCTTAAAGCCATTTCTTCTGACTTCACCTTAACTGTGCTGAGGACAGGAGCTATAGCATCTGTCTGCAAGGTCAGTTCGTGCACACTCACTGCTGAATCAAAGCCAAACCACCCACCTTCCTGTAAAGACAGAGTTCATATCCCAATTAGTCTAGGATACAATAGGCGTAAGTTCACCTAATTGTCTCTACAGTGAATTCAGATATTTTTGCTTCCTTTCTACTCCCAAATTAAAGGCATGATCGCTATTCCTTTTTTCCCCACAGTGGAACACTGAGTGGCCTGAACTGTAATTATAGAGGTAGCATTGGGGTCCTGTTTTAGACTGGTTTTGGCTAACGAAAAACCCAACACAAACCCCACCAAACTCCTCAACCTGATGATTATTTTAAGCCAGGTTTCCAGATGGGGTGAAATCAGAATTAGATTTATAGTGCTAACTTTCTTAGGTGACTGTTATTTTTATCCAAATGATGTAACATTGTTTATAGTGATTTTTTTAATGCAGTGCATGGCTTACTGGGTAGGAGGAATTTTGTGTGCTGCTGGTAGGCTATGAGAAAAGGGATTACAGATTTCAAAGTGGTTTTGACTATTTATAAAATTACTGTTCCTATTTAGCAAATGATTGTGGGACAGAGGAAACAAATTCACTTAATGTGTACATTTAAAATGGTTAATCTTTAATTTGCCCTAATTATATGATTTTGATTATTTTAGGAAACACATTAAATGGCCTTTTCACTCTGAAAACAAACAACATCCCAAAGTAGTAAAAGCACATGCATTTATGTGCATTTTACTGTGCATATCAATATGGTTTAAGAGCATACTCAATGGAGTGTAACAGCATCTTCAGAGTCATTAGGAACCACTAATATGTGGTTAAAAAATAATAATTCTGAAGACCTATTTACCTGATAAATTGAACGGTCCTGATGGAGCCATTAGAAGCTAAATAACAAAGCTTTTTAAAATGGCCAAAATATTTCTAAAAGACCTAATGGTTCCTAAGGATCTAAGTTTATGTCAGTTTGGCAGGCTGCAAATGCCATTTAAGAAGCCAACAGTACCTGCAGAATGAAACGATCCAGGAATGGATAATGGGTTTGTGATGCTTCAGCATTCTGGAGTAAAATAGTTTAGTGAAAATGAAAATTCTTTTGTAATAAATTAATCAAAAACTCTGATGCAATTGAGTACAGCCTTTATTGTCACATTATTTAGATGTTAGTTTCTTTATGTTCTCTCCCAACAGAACTCCTGTGCTCCAGTTAGCACTAAGTGCTGTGCTGGTAGGCTCAGGCCCTGTAGAGATGGGAGTACTGGATGTGTGGCTGAGGAAGGTGAGACTGGGACAGATCACACAGTTACTGTGAAACCCCAAGAATCACAGATTCACACAGAATCACAGAATCTTAGGGGTTGGAAGGGACATACTCTGGAATTTTTCAACCAAGAATTTGAGGACTCTATACTGTTACAAAAACTTGACTAAGAATTTCCTTCCCAATGAGTTTATGGTGGTAGCAGCTCATTTAACCTGTTAGTTGCAATGGCTCCTTGACTGTGGCTGTCGCAACCTGATGTCCTGTGTGTGCTTGTACCATACAGTTTTGTCAATCTGCCGAACAAGAGGTGAAAGACAGAGAAGCTGGGGCTACAACAGAATCATAGAATTGTAGGGGTTGGAAGGGACCTCAAGAGATCATCGGGTCCAACCCCTCTGCCAAAGCAGGCTCCCCAGCTCATACTACACAGATAGGCGTCCAGACGAGTCTTGAATATCTTCAGAGAAGGAGACTCCACCACCTCCCTGGGCAGCCTACTCCAGTGCTCTGACACCCTTACTGTGAAAAAGTTCCCCCATAAGAGCTACGGCAGGAGGACTGACTCGCCGGCGCCTGCCTCTCTTACATCCTGAAGTAGATGTCTAACTGTCAATTTAAGTTCAGTGTCATCCAAACCAGCTTCTTAATTATCTTTGCAGACTCCTAGTGGACTCCGTCTTGCCCGCTGGCACTATAATGAAGGCATCTCTTTCTAATGCCACTTTCCTGATGTGTCTCAGCCAGGCCAGGTCACCTGCAATGGCATTTTCAGGAGCATGCCTTTTTCTTCTAGCACGCAACCTGAACCCCTATGAGAGAGAATCCGTATGGAATAGGAAGGATCACTGTAACATCAGGGCCTCGATCCATGTGAGGAAATCAGGTCCGTTTAGATGAGTGCCTGGAAATGTGAATTCTGCCCTTAAGAACTCTTCTATGCTTACGAATTTTCTTCTTTGCATCAGCTACAAAGCTTTTCTCTTAGCACATAGAACACTAAATGCAATTTAACTGACAGCTTACCTGTATTTCTTGGGCAATGTGCGTTTCTGAACGTTTTTCTTATTTGGTAAGAGAGGAGGAGGAGAGGTTCATCCCCAACCCCCATGTTCTGCAAGCACCAAGTAAAAACTCAACTCGGCTGCAGTGCCAGCAGTACTTCTACTGTGGCTGGACAGCTGGTGGCTTTAGCAGTTACTTGTTTTACTGGATTTAGTCTCTTTACTGCTTTCCCAACCACATTTGTCTACCTACTGTCGGTTTCCCTTTGTGCTTATGTTATCCAAGACCAGTATTGATGCCAAGCGCAGTGGAGCCCCAATTTCTCTGCAGAGGCCCCTGTACATCCCTGCTTTCAGAAGGCGAATACGGCAGTTGGTCCTCTGGTGACTTTGCGTGGGATGTGATGCTGCTGGTCGGACTGACTGAGAGTGTGCTTTGCTTCGGTGTTATGTGGCTTAAAAGACATTTGAACCCAGAAAAGAAAACTAATTAAATGTGATAGTAATTCAAATAGTTTCTCTAGATACTGAGTAGGATTTTTTTTTTACTTAAACTGTTTGCTGCTAATGAATATAGAATTAAAACATATTGGGTATTTGCAGCTGTAAGTGAATATCTGGGACACCACTGATTGTAGTGCAGAATGTCTGGTTTGGGGCTGGGAAAAAAGTTCATTAGGAAAGCCAATACAAAACTTGGGACTACCTTTCCATTTACTTCCCTAACTGGTTTTTGATGCTCAATTGCTCTCAGGACTTTAGTTATGTCAACTTTGCAAAATTGACCAGTTTTAAAAGGCATGGGTGAAGGACCCTGTCCTGTCACTGCCTACCTCATGTCTAACGTCTGACTGCTCTTGCATGAAGAAAACTTTAGGAATGGTGGTGTTGATATATTAAAATCAGTACGTAGAGCTTAGGTGCATGTAGAGTTCAAATAATAGTAGTGTAGATACTGTGGGTAAAACAGTGAAGCTAATGTGAGTACAAGCTCCTCTGGATTTCGTTATACAAAATAGTCTTCTCATTAGCTCACTGAAGTCAAGTATTTCTCCTGCTGGGTTGCTATTTCTGCATGCAAAGCAGGAAAGGACGGGTAATGTGTTTGCTCTTCACTGTCTTTAGTTGTTCATTTGTGTTTAAAGAGTTATTCCTACAAATAAAAGCACTTTCTGTACCTGGGCAAGCGTATTTCCATCTACAGCAGCATGCTTGTCTGTTAAGAGGAGAAGGGAGCTGCTAGCAAGGGTGGGAGTGAGGAACTTGACTCTAGGATATGGAAAAAGATGTATTTTCCCAGGTCCTTCACTCGGAGAATCACTACTTCTCAGCCACACAAATATATCCAGAACCTCCAAGAAGCGAGTTGAGGGTAAGTAAATACTTTGTGAGTTTATAATCTGGAAGACCCACCTGATTTGACGTTTCACAGCTGTCTCTGGTATTATGGGCCAAATGAAGACACTGCAGCTAAAGGGGTTTAGTACTGGAGCCAGAAGCTGCCATCTGTAGTTGTTGCTTTCTAGACTTGAATAAACTAACCAGCTTCTGAAAGCTGAATACACCTAATCTTTGGGAATTTTGACACTAAAATTGCACTTGGGAACTCGCCTCTAGTACTGAAAGCTGGCTTGGCTACATGTGCACACGTTAAAAATACAGTGGTATGGAGAGCCTTTAAAGTTTGATCCACCACTGTTAAAATATCACAGAAGCAGAGATGTCTCCATACGTGTGTGCATGGCTGTCTCTGTGTATAAATATTAATAGTTCAGGTGCTATGCCACTTCCCAAAACTGCTGACAACATCCAAATCTTTCATGTCTAAACAGTAGCATGGTGTTCTGGCTTAACTTCAACTCCTGCTATGCCATCTCCTGCCTAAATGTCAGTAAAATAGTGACTCTCGTATGCTGTATTATTGTCTGTGAGTTAAGGTTAAAAAACTGAAGGTTCCTGAGCCTAAGAGGAAAAAGATGTGTGAAGATGTATTAGCAGCCTTCAGATGCACAGAAGGTTGCTTCAGCAATTCAGGTAATGACAATAATGCAGATCCACAGGGGAAAAAAAGCACAAGGTAATGTGTTCAAATTGTAGCACGAGAGATCTAGATTTGGCATTAAGAAAAGCTTTCTAACTGAAAGCTTAAATTTAAGAAAAGCAATAAAAGAGTTTTCATAACTGAAGGCTTTTAAAAGGGGGTTAGATGGATGTCTCTGTGGAATCACTTGAGTTGTATATTCTGTTTTATCAAGTTAATTCACTGTCTTACTGTTCTGCTTCCATTGCTTGATTCCTCTTTTGATTATTCTTTTGTCTTGGTCCTGTTTCTCTCCTTTTTGGAATGTACTACTATTTCAAAGTAGTTCTTGGCCAAATAGCTTTTCAAAAACACTGTTTTCAATGGGCACTAAAACCCCTAATATTTTCTTGGCTACTAAGTTTCATTAAATTTCAAGCCTTGAGCTGGAAATCCAAAAGTGTGAATTTTTGTTTTTTAAGAAAAAAAAAAAGCCAAACCCACTTCTAATTAGACTAAACTAGTTGCGTTTAACTCCCCTGGGATCTGTAATTTAGAGAGAGATTTTTTTAAAACCTTAGACAATCAATTAGTTATGATGGACTTGAAGCCAAAGCAGCTGCTTTTGTTGAAGTCTGGCTATGTACAATTGCAAGGGCACCTGTAATTATCCCTGAGTACCTCTTTTCAGTCAGAAGGCTGCTCTGGGCTTTAGGGTTTGATGCCTGAGACCAAGCATTTGACTCGGGTGTCTTATTTAAAAGCAAATGCACTCTTGCCATCGGTCTCTGTTACCAAAATTCTTATCATCCCTGCCTCATGGAGCTTGTTGTTCCTGGTGTGTAACCGTTGTGCTTGCTGCACGGAGCATGATGGGTTTCCCATGTTCCATGCTGCCAATGCCAATTATAAAGCTTCAGTGCATCAGCTGTAGATGTGAGTGATGAGAAACTGTGAGGCCAAGTCTTGGACTGCAGGTGGAAGGGAAGGAAAAGCAAAGCATTGCCATTGTTGTACTTGAAAGTGGAGACACAGTGCTGGGAAAGAGTGTCATTTATTACTGGCCCTGATAGCAGGAGAAGTATCTTAATAGGGAATATGATTACTTGTGGTCTTCAATGATTTGGATCTAGTTCAATCTTGGGCCTCGTTGTTTCCTATTCAGTAGGTTTAACAATTATTTTAATTATAATCATACAAGGACAATGCTGAGGATATTGAGCACAATGGGAATGAATTATCAGTCAAAAAAAAAACCCTGAAACACCCAGAAAACCCCCACCCAAACTGCAACCTATATTACATCAGTTTTAATTTGTCAGAAAAAGAAGTGTGCGTGGTTTTGCTGAAGAGCTAGACAGACATGTTGCTGCTGTGCTGGGGGTATGTACAGACATGCTATAGAGTTTAATTCTTAGTTAATTATTTGACATAGGTTTTATTTTCTACTATATATCGCATATTTGTAGACATAAAACCTAAAATGAAATGTTTCTTAATTTACTGTGGGCTGGAGGCTATGGCCACACCTCGAGTTGTGTTGAACCTGGTGCCTAACATCCCTGCATCTGCCTGTTGTCTTTTGCATGTCTCTTGTGACCAAACAAGGAATTTGGGAATATTTAAATGCAGTAAATTATACGGTAGTTTGAATTTGGTAATTCACTTCTTGATTTGAAAATATGCAGAGTATGAATACTTGTAGGAACTGCTTCTGTGTCACACAGATATGGTTATTAGTGTATCTGGTAGTGTGTTCTGTCACATCCTACATGATGTGCTGAATGAATATTACAGATGGTTTCACTGCACTGCTTGTTTATGTCCCTAATAAATACTTCTGTTTAATGGAATATAAACAGTTTGAAGACAACGTATAAATCAGAGTTAACCCTGCCCAAAATATAAAGCTGAAAATGTCCTTTGTTCAGTTGTGGAAGAAGTGAAATGCCTTCATTTCATTGGAAAGAAGCTGTAGCTATTCAGCTCTTCTCCTTTTTGCTATATCCCTTTAATGTTTCCCATTCAGCAGATGAAGCATTTTGAGGACCAGATGTGAATGCTAATGTGCAGGTTTTTTTGCTTGTTCTGAAAATGCTTCCATCAGGCCAGGTCCAATCACCAAGCAGAACTGAAGCCTTGTCTTACATCCAGGGGATATCTGTGGCCTGAAGAAAGGTGGAAGCTGGAGGAAGTGGGAGGCGGCTGGGATTAGAGATGTGTTATTTTCTTTATGGATCTAATAGAATAACTCTGAGCCTACCCTGATTTGCTTCCTTCATAATCACTACAAAAACTGGGTAATAGGTACCCATGACACTTCTAGACTGGTAGCAGTGCAAACCGCATCCCCCAATTTGGATCCAGCTGGACTCAGATTTTTAACTGTAAGGCATGAGTAGCCACCTTACCTAAAGTCCTTAATGCACACAAGAAGAGAACATGCATCATGTTTATGCTTAGCAGTTGATGCTTTATTACCAGTTGATGTTTTATAATTTGTGTTTTATAATGAGCATTCTAAGATTAGAATTTGTCAGCAGCTTCTGCAGGAAAGAAGGAAGCAAAGCAGCACTGTATGTGTTTTGCAAATACCTTCTCAAATCATTGGTTTGTTTCTTTTTATCTGAGTGGCTGATGCAAGATCTGAACTGTTTGCAAATGCACTTTTTAAGAAAAGGCCACATTTTAATGTTTGAAACTGAGATAAAATCAGATAAGTATTTATAATGACAGTGGATATTTAAGCAACACTGTAATTTAATAGTTGAAATATTGACATTACCATGTACGTGTTTGAGACCAGAGATTTCTGTGTACCTGGTGAAGTTTAAACACATGTGTAACAATACACAGATGCACTGACAAGCAGGCCTTTCTAAGGTGACATTTCCTCTTTGCAAAAGGGAGAATGCATGCAATTAAAAAATAAAACCCACAAAACGAACCACAAACATTTAGTCAAGGCAGCTGACTTGTGCAAAGTACCAGTATGGAATCGTAGGTAAAGCTAATGCTTGAGAATAATTCACTGATCTTGGCAATTGCTTTTGTTTAGTTGGCTACAGCTAATGGTCACATATATATTAACATGAGCTGGAAGTGGGATGGACAGAAATATCTCCCTGCTCATTGTGTACTTGATATTTGATAGCTTGATAAATACATTTTCTAGCTGAACTAACAATATCCATTGATTTTTTACTGCTGAAAAACCATACATACTAAACAGAAAGGGTTCAGCCTAGGCAGTTTCTAACAAATGTTATGTTGGTATTGTGATGAGAAAAACCTCCTCTGGCCAGTTGCAGTGATGTGACGAGTTCCAACACATCAAGATAAATTTCAAAATGCATGAGGACAGGTAGAGCAGTGATGAGATTAATACATTTCAGGAGGCAAGAGGCAAGCTGTCAGAATTCCCTATGCCATACTGTGTTAATAAGAAAACAACAAAATGACCACATTCCCAAACGGAAATGTGTTTTCTTTTGTTGATATTTTCTGGAAGAAGGAAAAAAAAAATCATTGAGATTTTTGTTATTGGACATCAGGAATGCAGGAAATTTGGATAGGTTAGGTGACTTGAATACACCAGAGTACATGGAGTGAAAATGCAAAGCTAAGCCTGTAGATTCAGTGACCTGAGAAGTGAAGTGTCTCTCCAAGGGGGATAGACCACCTGTTTCTTTCCTGTTTGGTGCTCACAAGGGAATAATCACATAGCATAGGAGGGTAGCAGCTACCTCGACCTTATGGTTTCGCTGAGGCACTTGCTGCGTTGGTACACTGTCACCTGTCAGTTATGAGACCTTGTGTGCGAAGACTCAATGTTCTGGACCTTAGCTGTGGTCTGTGCCACCAAGATGAAAAGTAACTAGCAGTCCATTGGTCTGTTGAAAGGACAGTGTTAATGCTGTGGGGTTCTGCTGGGGAAGGAAAATCTCTCTCTAAATTTTCCTTCAACTAAAAAAGTGTGAAATAGTACTGGAGGACAGAGGGAGAGGAAACTAAACCTTGGACAGAATCTTTCCTTGATGCCATTATCATGGCTATTTTCTGTTTGTATGTTTCTTTTTTCTTGAGGTACCAGTGAGAGCCCTTGCCATACTCCTGTAGGCCCACGAGCATGTGATGCAGGTAACAAGATCCAAGTGGTGCCTGTACACCCCAGGGGATGTGGATTACAGCAGGTGACACTTGGACCCTTGTCATTGCAGAGCATCTCTGTAGGGATGATGTTGGAGAAGAGATTTTGGGGGAAAAAAAATCTGGGGAACATTAGGGGTGGTGTTGGTGTTGAAGATTATTTACTGCTAACTCCTGCACAGAAGGAAGGATCCTTTGCTTCTGGAGTCATTGTGCAGAATTAGGGAGTGCTTGTGGGAAATGACTGAATCTGAAAAGTTTTATAATGTATTTCAAATTATAATTTACGGTCACATTGAGCTGAGGAGTTTGAATTCGCATTAGAAAACCTTCAGCATATGTTAGTTAAATACAGCAATCCCATCTTGTTTAAACATCACAGACACGCTCTGCTGAGTCACTCCCTATTGCTTTATGCAGAACATGCTTTGCTTGTGCCTAAGGAGTGTTATTAAAGAGACTGCTGAGTACAGAGAGCTTTAACAAAGAGATCTGAAAGTAAACACTGACATTTGTTACTGCCTCTGTTCAGCACTGCTGAAAGTCCCCAGGAACTTGGGAAATTGAGCTGTCAGATCTATGAAGATAAAATGAAACTTTGTTCTGTGGCTTCAGTCCCTTAGGAAGGTTTTTCAGGTCATTTAGCATTAGTATTGTGAGGAGGGCTTATTATTATTTTCCTAAAAATTATTCCCTCTTGTTGATAAATATAGTGTGACAACTTGGCACTACTGTTAGCCTGTTTCTGTTTGGGTAAGGCAGTGCCTTAGAAACTGCTAGTGCATCTCACAGTGAACTTGCCTGGTCCATCAGCAGGACAGGATGACTGATGTGTGTCAGATGTAACCACTGTATCAAATGACTTGTAAATCCTCGTTAGGCAGATTCACAGTATGACTTGGCAAAGTGAGCACAAAATGCGCTGGGAAGAAGATTCACTTCTTACTGTTCCCAAGCACACACATAGCTGCTGTTTAAAGAGACAGCGAGCCGGGGGAAGGCTGAAATGACAGTGAAGCCAACATATGACCCTTGGAAATTGCTGACCGGCGCCTTATTTGAGATTTTGGTGGTCTAATTTGAGAGGGGGAGAACCTTGGTGTTCACAGATGTCTTATTAACACTTTATTTGGAATGCTACTCTCATGAGCTTTTATAAAATTTCCATGTTATTGCCAAGCAATTTCAGAGATACCACTGAAACGCAACAAAAACTAGTCCTAAAAAAAATATAGTTCTGAATTAAACACACACAAATAATCTCCTGATTTTTTCATAGTGATTGGTTTCCAGTTCCATGATAAAGGCCTGGAAAAGGCTCTGGGAACTTAGCGTAGGGGTGAAGCAGTTCGGATGGATGTCTTACTCCCAGTATTATGTACTGTTTGAACCTGGGAGAATAGAGCAGTAATGCTACTGGTGTACCAGTACTTCAGTAGTAGTCTTCACATTCTGTGGGGGACTCGGTTAAGCAGATTTTAACCCCTCCTCATTGCCTCTCCCTCCCCCAACTGTGCAGGCAGCTCTTGGCATCATAAAAGGTGAATACTGGTGCCTGATTTCACAGCTCAATCTTCCTTCCAGTAAAAACAGAGCTGGGAAGTACAGCAAGTCTCTCCTACAGCACTAGGTGATTTAACTGTGTAGCTGTGCTGGTGAAAAATGTAATGTAGACTTAGCATTAAATTCAGGTTTACACCTTCAGGCAGCTGTGCTGCAAGCACAGGATGTTGGACGCTTCCAGTGCTAGCAGTACTTGCTGAATATAAAGGGGTATTGTGGCTCCTAGTATCAAGTCCTGCAATCTGCAGGCAGAATTCTTTTTCCTTTAAGACAACAATCTCTCTTCCATTGCTTCTGATGCTTGGATAGCTGAGGAGCAGAGGAGTAAAAGGACAAAATAAGAAAA
Source organism: Laterallus jamaicensis coturniculus (assembly GCA_022605575.1). Lineage (NCBI taxonomy): Eukaryota > Metazoa > Chordata > Aves > Gruiformes > Rallidae > Laterallus > Laterallus jamaicensis. Next base: position 2,343,421 of record JAKCOX010000020.1, on the reverse strand, counting down.
CGTGCCTCTGTAGAGAGCTGTATACTCAGCAAGTGGAAGCCAACCTCTGCTACAGAGATAGGTTATTTATAAACTGTTGTTACTCGACTCATGGGAACTTTGTTACATGTAAAGAAAATTGTTTTCTTTGGGAGATGAGGTTTTTTGGCTCTATGTACATTTTAATCAGTGTACTGTCCTCAGGGGCACAGTCAGTACTTCTGCCAAACCACAAGCTCTGATATTGCTGGGGCTTTATTTAATGAGATGTCACTTCATTTGTAATCCAGTGACTCCAGTTTAAGAATTGGTAAACCTCAGATAACGTCGCAGGTCCCAGGTAGGGTAACTACCCATGGGCAGGCAGTGAGCCGATGCTGTGCTTAAAGCCGACCAGAGCACCAGGAGTCAGGACTGGCTGCTGACACGCACCTCCTGTGCCGCAGCAGTGTTTGGGCACGCGACACGATGGATCAAATACAGGTCAGCTGAAGCTTCAATCGAGCTATTTCTGTGGGTCTGCAGAAGCAGAGACACCCATGGCAACGTCAGGCTGTGGTGCAGCCCTGGGGAACTGTAACCTGACACAAGGGTCTGTTCCCCGCTGCAGGAAGCAGCACCCCAAGTAATGTGCACAGCAGATCCACAACCCAAAATACAAGAGCAGATGCTGCAGCTCGGCCTTTGTGCCGTAACAACATGCCTGCGAATGCTCTGATGTGACTGCTGGGCTTGCACTTCTCTGAGCAGAATGACTGCTGCACATCATGGGTTGATGTTTCCTTCCTGTCTGTGTTTCTATGCTCCGTTTCCAGTGCAGTAATGTATTGGTGTTATGTTCAGTTTGGTTTATTAAAGCCAAGCAAGTGCTGAAATTTACAGCTCGGTATCATCTCATTTGCAAACCCACTTATGGTAAAATCACTGGGGGTTTTTCCTTTCCCCCCCACCCTTTGTCCTCCCCCTTTTTTTGTTTTTGTGACCCTCTTTCTCCCCTTTTCCTTCTTGTAATCTCAGAGAAATGTGTGATGATGGGCACAAACTCTAAAAACATTAGTTTTGTAGTAGTGGAGCTTCCTAGCATACAAGAGCTAATGGTACTCTTATGTCAAGACTGGTATGTGCCTGGAGCTCTGGTACCTGTGTCCATGGCAGGGAGTTGGAACTCTATTTTTAAGGTCCCTTCCAACCCAACCCATTCAGTGCTTCTATGATTCTATCTGCTGTGCACCACAACATAAGGAATATTGAAGAGCTGCCAGTGCTGTAAGGACTGTGGCAGGGGGTTGGAGCTTTATGATCCTTGGAGTCCCTTCCAATCCTTGCCATTCTATGATTCTATGATTGCAGTGCTGGGAGCCCCAGGAAAAACCTGTGTGACTGTTGCATACACAAGGTGGAACCTGTCCTACACCTGGGAGATGCACTTTCTCCCTTTGAGCAACAGCAGCACAGGAACTCCTGTAATGAGGCAGACCAGTGAGCAGTTGGGGTCTGCAGTGTCTGCTGCAAAGTATTATAAATCTCCTGGAAGGCTGCATGGTGTCTTACAAGGAGAAGAAAGTCTTTCTTATGGAAAGATTGGAGAATAAAAGCAAGAATATTATTATGTTACTGTAGGAGTCCTTGCTGTGTCTGTATCTGAAGACTGGGTTCAGTTTTAGACTTTCTATTTAAAAAAACCAAAACAGTTGGAGAAAGACAAAAAGGGCATCTGATAATAGGTATGTGGAAAATGATGCAACTGGTGGTAACAACGCAGCACACAAATCTCCTGTTCAAATTTGCTGAGTTAAGATCCCTGTTTAATAAAGCAAAGATTGAAAGCTCTAAAGAGCTAGCATTGCTCTGCCACCTAGTAGAAAGATCTTTAGTTGAAAAAAGTTTCTAAAGGACATTGAGATGCTTGAATGTGTCCAGAGATGGGCAATGAAGCTGGTGAAGGGTTTAGAAGGCAAGTTTTATGAGGAATGGCTAAGGGAGCTGGGATTGTTTAGTCTGGAGAAAAGAAGATTGAGGGAAGAACTCATCACACTCGTGGTTGTAGTGAGGTGGGCTTGGGCCTGCTCACTGCTTGGGAACATGCAATGAAAAGGTCTCTGCAAGAGACAAGGTGCAGGACCTCATGCTCATGAAGTTTTCTCCATCTGGTCAAAGGGAAGTCAAGCTACCATCCAGTAAGCACGTGCTTTTGTGTTTCCAGTAGTCATACTGGTATGTGCTCTGCATACACCTTTGGGTTTAGGAATTCATTCTGAACAGGGCAATGAATACTAGAGACTCCAAACAAGTAGAAAATCTGCCTGTCAGTTAGAAATATCTCCATACGTGTCATGGAATTGCTTCTTGGCAAGGGCTGGTGCCTGTGAAATGAATATATTTGAGTAAGAGACAATCGATTTGGTTCTGAACTGTTTCACTGATTCAAAAATCTTGAATAATACCAAATTGTGGTGCCTCTGAACTAGGCTTGTGTCTGTGTAGGCCATACCATTGCTGGTCTTCTGCTTGAGAATGAGTCCCTGGAAGGATTCCCCACTTTTCTGGAGTTTCAATTTAGGCCCATCAGGATTTTGTGGACCTGAATTTGTTGTACCCGGAAAGCTGGAAGTTTGCTGATGGCACATTTCAATGCATATTATAACTGTCAGTTAAATAGCTTTGAAAAGGTGGATGCTGTCTTTTAAGCAAGTTGTTAGCAAGAGAAGCGTTTTATGTGAAGATTCAAACTTGGTACATGTTTGTGGTCTTGAAACAGTGACAAAATTCAGACTTTCTATAGGTCATAGATTTCAATGTAGCTGCTTTCTCTGGCCAAGTTGAGGTTTCACTTCCACACTGCCAACTTGGAGGAGAGATCCTTAGGAAGAGGCCATAGGTGTACAGCATAGAGTGGTATCCAGGGATGCTCTCATTCAGTTTCTAATGCAATCATGAGAAATGCAGTGTTTTTCCTCTAAGTTGTAGAACTTTAAAGCACTACAGAGACGTTGGAAATGCTTGCAGAACTCATTTGACTGCTGTTACTCCAGTTTCTGTAGCATGTTGAGGAAACAGGCCTGACCCAGTGGCAAAGAAGAGGGAGTTCATTGTGGGGAAGTGATACAAGAATTTTACCTTAAACTCTATTTTTTGTGCACTTAATTCTCTACAAGTTACAGTACTTGCTCATAGCATCTGCTTTTTATTGCCTGCTTCTCTATTGTTACAATCTTTTTACTGCTGGTTCTCTGAAACTGATGTGTATTGTTGCATGTTTGTGCTATCTACATAATTTCATAGCTTGTATACCTTCATAAACTTCCTGTGCAAAGTATTATTTCTTGGAAGTGCTGTAGATTTATTTTTCTTAAATATACAAATTTTAAATTGCCCTCGGGATTCATGCCATTTATTCTTAAATTGAATCTTATTTTTGTAATCCAGTTCCAACTGATAGAGCATTCCTCATCTAACACTGACAGAAATAAACACAGTGCTATCTTGCCAGAGAATTATATGAGCATGTAATAGCTGCACGCAACTGAATTTTCATTTTACTTGTATTTATTGGAGAGCTATCCTAGGATTTTGAATTGATTTCCTCACTTTTGTTTGCATTTCTATGTATTTCTTCAATAAAAAGAAGAAATCTCCTGTTATTTCAGGCCTCGTCAACCATCCTGAAAAATAACATGAATAATAGTGGTATAACAAAGATTGAAATACATAACTGTAGTTTTCTTTCAGTCCTATAAGAAATCTCTGCTAAAACAGCAAGTGTTCAGAGCAGAAGGTGGCTTGTAATTGCAGCTGTTCACTGAAACCACGCTCTGAGAACATTTATTATAGTTATAATGTATTAAAAAATAACAGGAGGTACATACTTTGGAATTTGTTCTGAATAAGGCAGACTTAGGGTTAAAATGCTCTTGGGAAGGACTACCAAACAGCACACTACTCTAGGAGGAAAAGAGGGAAGGTTGCCTATCAAATGTCATGGCACGGTTGGAACACATTAGCATCTATCTATATGAGTCCTTACCATTTAAGTCATGGACCTAGAATCTGTGGTGCAATATTGCTAAGAGCAGGAAGGGAAATGGTAAGACTTTTGGAAGCTGAGTGATGCTGTATGGGGCTGGAAGCTGTCATAGTGTCTCTGAAGGCCGCTTAAAGCAGAGAGGGCTGTGCAGACATCTGTTAGGCTGTATAAATGTCTGATTTTCCACAACAGTGAAGGACGTGTTTTCTGCGTCAAGGCTGCCGTGTTGGTGTAACAGCAGTCCATACAGAGCAGGCCTTACTGCTTCTTCCATATTGCTGCCGAGGCGCATATAGGGGGGCATGGAATACACCAATGGTGGGTAAAGCCAGCTCTTTCTAAGATAAAGTGTGTGTAGGTACCAGTGACTCTTATAGTAAGCAATTATAGTAATTTAGGTGTAAACTTCAAAGATTCATGTAATTATTCCTTGTAACATCATAATGATGTTATATTTGATTACTTTCTGAAGTGTTAACCCTGGAAACTTGCATATAACTTAACTCCTCAAAGCATTCTGGGGTAGGAGGAGGTAAGGAAGTTAAAACATGTTGCTGTTGGCAGAACACGAATGCTCTGCCATAAACAGATCTTGATGCCACTTAGATGTTAAATTAGATCTGTGTGTAGCTCCATCCTAAAGGATGCCACAAAATCACATTAAAAGTACCTTCTGCAGAGAGCATTTTCCATTTCTGGGATAAGGCAGGTAGAAAACTCTGGAGAAATAAATCTGAAAACCATCATTGATCTAAAATATGTAGTATAAGAAAACTTCCTGTGCCAGGGGAAAAGAAAAAAGTAAATCAGGATACATTTCTGCGTCTGAACTTTCTGTCTTTCAATTCAGTTAAAGAAATGTTGGTGGGTTCATGAATGTGATAATTCCTGATGGTATGTTTCAGGGATGTAGCTGGTGGGAGTATGTTTCTGAGATTTCTAGCACAATGCTTTTTGCTTCAACTGATGTGAACCAGGAGGCATTGGAAACATTATATGTGGCTGTTTTGAGTGGAATTACAACCCAGCTGGCTTTCTCTTAGCTTCCAACAAAGGCAGCAAGTTTTTATTTCTTATCTGAACTCAGCTAACATTTTGTACTTTGAGGAGGTCTAGCAATCGGTACTACCTATGCCTAAGGGCAGTGCTGATTTTCCAAGATATGTGGGGGTGTTTACTGGCTATTACAGTGCAAGGATGAACTCTTCAAACTGAGAGACCTCAGTGATGATTATCATCACTCTGCAGATTCTATTCCTGATTGTCTTTTAACACTCTTAGATAAACGTCCCTGAGAGACTTGTAGGTTACTGAAAGATTCTGCCTCAGCAAACCTAAAGTAATTCTACTCAGGAGATAAATAGGCAATGTCATCTTAGTGCTTTTCTTTGTGACTACATATTGGAAGTATTTATTTAACTCTCAAGTTGTTTTGTCTTTTCTTTCACTTGATTTCACTGCAGATCTGCAGTAATCTGCCCACTTCACTGGCTGTTTGAGGACTGGGAAATATTTAGCAATTCAGTTGAGCAGGTTCAGTTAGGAATATTCCAGGTTTCCTTTTGTGTTGCTTACATTCTTCATTTTCAGGAAACATCTCCCCATATTCTTTCCAGAGTTTCATTGCTTGGCATTTTGAAGTTCCTGCTTGGCATACTGAAAAGATAATCTCCTGTTGGGGGAAAAAAGGTTTCTCTCTTATTTCTTAAATTACCCTTTCCTGCTGTGCTCTTTAACCTCAACAAATACACCATTTTTAGGAAAGCCGATCTTTCCTTACATTCCAAATCTTTTGGGCTCTTGATTAGCCATTCCAAACTTCTATTTATCTTTCTACTGTGCAATCTCATGCTATTAGACACATTCAACTGCAAAATGAGTATTTGTATAATTTTTACATGATAGAACATTAATATGCTTATCAGTTCTAGTAAATCTCATATTTATTTCTTGACTCGTTGAATCCCTAGGTATGTTGGCAGCTCCTGACACACAACCATTTTCTGTGGCTTCTGACAGTGAGATTTCTCTGCGTGATTTACATTAAATGTAATTCAGGACCATGGAGTCCATCAATGAAAAATTTTCTTACATACAATAAATAAAAATTTCCCAATATCCAGCAAATGATAGATTGTTCTGTGAATTTATGTTTAAAAATTTATTTCTAAGTAACCTTTGATTTGATTCACAGAGTGCCATCTGTTGGGAAAGGGAAGCATTCCTTATTATTGTTTTATTTAAAGATCATTTTCACTAATATAATATAATAAAATAATATTTGTGAATATATGAAAATATTAGAGTTAATGAGAGGATTTTATTATTTTCAGTGAAATTTGTTCTCACAGATATCTTAAATCTAATGCTGAATACATGTAAGGACTACATACGCAAAATTGTTCCACATTCCATTGCTAATTTTGAATTGTGAAATAAGCATAGTATTGTCTGGTTAGCAGTTCTGCTTTAGAAAACATAATTTGGGTTTTTTTTTTCTTCTTTGTATAGAGTAGGGATGTATTTCTGTGCTGTAGAATAGGGAGTGAAGCCCCTTTCAGTACTGGCCAGACCTACCCTGTGATGCACCGTGGAAAGGCCCTGGGCACCACTTGCCCATTAGCTGTAAGGGGGAGAATTCTGCTGCTGTGCCACTCCATGTAGGAGCATCATTCTTGGTGTGCCTGGCCAAACCTGTTGGGAGATGACTTCTTGTAGAGAATATATCAAGTTGTTAGGCAAGCCAGCATCTCTTCATGGTTTAAATGGTTCGTGCTGTTAAACCATTCTGTTTTCTTCTTTATCTTCTGTAAACTGATTTCAGCTTGCTATCTGCTCAGCCTTGTGCATCCTGATGTTTTCAGTCCTTTTCAGAAGTCCCTAAGGCATTGTTTAATTGGTATTAGAGAAGCCTTGCAGCAATATGGAATCCCCTTTCTGGAACACCTGAATACTTGCTTCATTGAGGAGCTTTTGCTGCTTGGGTATTGATTGTGTTCTGCTGCAGGTTCCAGGGGAAGAATCAAAAAAGCTGCAATGAAAAATACGCTTTATCATTTTAGATGTGACAGGCTTGGCATGTTCCTCAACCTAACGGGCACTGCAAAGGCCTGCAGTGTCTTGGCTGTTTGTGGAAGAGAAGCCTTTCCCTGAAATCCAGGCTGTCTCCAGAAAACTTACCCATCCTGACTACCAAACAGCTGGGAATTACTCCATCCCTGTCAGGGACTGTGTGTGGATAGAGGCACCTGTGCTGCTGTGAGTGGTACCTGGGACCGGCAGACTGGTTGTGTTTGCCATAATGGAAAGCACTGCCACAGGGAGGAGGTGCACACTCACCTATCTGCCCAGTACCATGGCTTTGTGACTTCTCTGTTACTTTCAATACAGGTAACAGTTCCAGGCAAATATTTCAGGAAGCAGTGCACATGTGGGCATACAGGATCTGCAGACTGATCAAATACAGACTCCAGCTGCCATGAAAACATACCAGGGAAACAGAAGAAAAGTTGGTTTTTATTGCACTCCCTCCTCCCAGTAAAGTAAAATCTCCACTTAAAACTTTTCCCTCTGTGCAAGAAGAGAGGCATTTTCAAGTCATTTTCCTTTCTTGAATTTATGGTTTGGAGAGGCAAAACCACCATTACCTGCTTTCCTTCCCATTCCATTTCTCTTCCCACTGGAAGGAACAAAGATATCTTCTGCTGTCCAGTATCCCCTGGGCCCATGTTTGTGCTCTGAGGCCCGCCCTGTGGATCTCAATGTTTTCTGCATAGAGCTGAGGATCCCTTGACATCCCCCCTGCACCCCAGCCTTATGTGACACAAGCTGCTTGTAGAAATTTACAGAAACAAGAGTTTCCTCAGCTTTACTTTTCTGTTATAAAGCCTCATGCTTGTGCATTGATGCAGGCTGCCAGGGAGGGGGTTGAGTCAAGGCCCTGGATGCATTTAAAAGATGGGTAGATGAGGTGTTCAGGGATATGGGTTAGTAGAGGATGGGTATGGTGGACTCTATCTCAAAGGCCTTTTCCAACCCAGTGATTCTGTGGTTCTGTGAAAATGTATAACAAGGGACCGATTTTGAATCTCTTTCTAAGCTGCAGATTGTACATTGCAAAAGGGCTGTACTGTACTATACGTTACCCTGATTTATGTGAAACATCACATATTGATGTCTTTATAGACAGCAACTTAGTGTTTCAGAGGAGTCTGCATGTTACAAAAAGGGCAGCAGGTGTTATTTAGACTAAATTGACCTTGAAATTGATTTCTTTATTTTATGACTTACTGAGGGGAGATTAATACTTTTTTTTCCTGCAGCCTGAAACAATTTACATGGTAATAGAAGGCATAGTCAGTCAAATAAATTGCTGGAAGTAGTAGTGTTCCAAGAAAGAAAATATGGATCTTACTTGCATTGATTCTTTCTACCCCCAGGGAGTAGCTAAGACTTTTAACACTGGGGAAAGACTGCCCAAATTTATTTTTCCCATTAGAAGCAGAACAGATAGTAATGTCTGTAAGCTGGCACTTACTCTAAAATTTCAGTTGGATGGGTGGGGAGAAGGATGTGCTCAATGCAAAATTTAGGGAGTGTTTTAATGCCACTTCATGACTTCTGAAAGGGCAGGTGGAGAGAAGAAGAAATCATAATAAACTGGAAAACCTGATGTGGAGGCAGCACATCTGCCCAGTGCAGACCCTGGTCACGGTCAGTAAGTGGTTGTTGCAGTGCCACCTCTGAGTACTGAGCAGGAATCATCTCAGACTGCACATGTTCATGGAAACAAGAGACCCAAAAGACATTACCTGGAGGAGTCACTGACAGGAACTGGAGGTATAGCTCTGTAGGAGGGGGAGAGAGATTCTCTTTGTGCTGCCAGAAATGCTCTGTTGAAGTGACAGGATTTCCATTTCCCATTGACTCTAAGACAAGGCCATAGTTAAAGGGTTGGTCAGTGGCATAACAATTTGCATAACCTGAACATAACATGAGATATATTACCTTGAACATGAGTGTGAATGCAACTCCAAAAAACTTTTTTGGGGGGTTTGCTTTAAATACAGGATGTGTCTAGGAAACTGTCTTTAGTTTGGAAATCACTGTGATCACCTGGGGCTGGGAGTAGAGCATCCATCTCTTTTGCCTACTGGAAAGCTGCATCTGAATGCTGGTACAGCAGCTGCAGTGAATGATTATTTCCATCTTTGCAATACAAGGGGGAAGATTGGTGTCTGGCAGATACTAGTCTGGCCAGGTTTCTGGCACTGCTGGGGAAGGGACTTGGGCTCTTGCTAGCAGGCTCAGATTAGTTTGGGCTATTGTGGGAATTCTCTATCCCCCTAAAAATAACCTTTGCCTGAGGGGGTTTGCAAATTTTGCCTTTGTTTCCCAGCTCAGTGTGCCCAGGATTATCACCCGTGGCAGGCGTGTTATTAATATGGAGCACGTTGTGTGCATTCCAGGGAGGTGTCCCATATGCAACAGTGGTTCAGAGCTGTTTATTAATTTGATGCTGGGTCACAGAGCTGTGCGGTGCTTGGAAATAAGCTGTGAGGGGTGGGGGGAGTGTATTTGTATAGTGCCTGTTTAAAATGGCATATTTGTTTGGAACTCAGGGCGTTGCCCTCTGGAAAAGAGTGGTGTAGAATGAAATCTGCTGTCTCTCTGTCTGTCTGCCAGCCTGTCTCTCTGGGAGGCTTTCCCAAGAGCAGCACCCCTTAGAATGGTTCGCCTGTTGGCTCTGAATGGGTACAGGGCTACACGCACTGTGAAACGCTGGTCTTCAGGTCAGCCGTGCAGCGTACTGTGCGATAGCTCTGTTACAGGAAGGAGCATGCTAATTAGGAGATGGAGCAGAAGGTAATTGGCATTGAATATGAAAAGTTGAATATACCTTCAACTGCCTGCTTGTCTGTCCTGTTTGTACGATGCGCATAATAACACCGAAGTAGGAAGATGGGTCTGGGGTGGCTGAGCCGTGGGTGGGGGCAGCAAGGCAGAGCAGCTGAGGTGAAGGCAGGGGTGAAAGCAGGAGAGTGAAATGATTAGATGTGAAGAAAACCTGTAAAGGTAGAAAACATAGAGCTTATCAGTGTTATGGAGGTGAGTAAGGATGTGGAAGTGCTACTAAATGATGCAGAGGCTGGGGAACGGAACAGATGATTTATTTGGTGGTTTAGTTTGATGTCAGTCCCAGGGCTTACAGCTTCTCACTGCAGACAAAAGCAAACACAGACCTTTGTGGGAAACAGATGCGATTGGGCAGCAAGAATTTGTTGGCTGATTTTGATGGTACTTAAGCATCTTTGTATGTCTTCTAAACTCTGTTTCTTAGCATTTCCTCTGAAGAGGTCAATGCAGACAGTGGCTAAGATGAACTGAGAGCAACTGATGTTCCTACTTATATTTCTCAGGGACTAGGATGCTCACTGCATAAGGAGGCCCTTTGACTTGGCTCGTAATACACTGAGGAAAATTTAAAAGTAACGTGAATAATTTTGTTGCTACTGGAGGTGTTGATTTCTGTAGCCTTTAAATCCTTTCCCTGTGTCAGTGGCAAATGTAACACTTCAAGGTGCTGTGTTTCTGTGAAATCTGTCCTTTTTAGAAACAGAAATTAAGCTTCTTTTTAGATGAGAAAGTGGTATAGTCCGCCACATATTAGTGGGTAAACTGGGATGTAGAGGAGTGAAATGTGTAAAGGTCATGCAGTGAAGTGCCAGAGACTTCCTATGAGCTCTCTGAAATCTGTTCTGGCTGCTGGATCATAGCACATATCCTATAAATAAAAGATCTAGAAGCTTATTATCTGGAGGCATACTTGAAAATAATAATAATAATTAAAAGAAGTTCACAGCAGTTACTCTCTGCTGTCTTTACCAGACATGCCTCAATTTCAGCTTATCAGACTTTCATTCCCAAACAGTAGGAGGAACCGCAGTAGCTTCACTTTGACGCGCAAAGCTGATCTTATCGACAGGAAAGGCAAGACAAGAGCAGGCTACCCCAGGGAGACCTTTCCACAACAGAAATAGGAGTGTACTTGCTGCATTCATCAGGGAAGAGTCAAAAAATTAACATGCTAACTGCCTTCTAGCATATTCTTTAAAATATAATGCTGTTTTAATCATCAGCTTGAGTCTTGGACTTGTATTTCCTGTATCTGTATTTAGATCCTGTGGCACTTCATCACCTATTAAAAAACCTCTCTATGCCCTGGTTTCTGTAGTGTATTAACAGTAGCGTAGTCAGCTCACACTGTCTGTATTACAGTAATACCCCTTTTTTTTCTTCTCTCTTTTTTTTTTTTGTTTGTTTCCCCCCTTCCCCTGTATTCTGGGCTGTAACTGCAAAGAATTCAGATGGGTCCGAGCCCAAATTGCTTTGTGTCCTAAGTTGGGGAATGCCAGGAGAAGCTTCAGGAGGGACAGAAAGCTAGGAATTTCCCATTGTTTTAGGGCCAGGAGAAGCTTCAAGAGGGACAGAATGCTAGGAATTTCACATTGCTTTAGGGTGGACCCTAATGTAGACCTGTCTGTGGGGATGCTGAGCTAGCACAGCCATGAGCCTGCCTGCCTGTGCAGCTTAAAACAAACCCAGGTCCTTCTAATGGAATAGAGAGTTGGTTTTCATGGGATGCCAAGAGAATTTCAGCTGGCTGAGAAAATGTCATCAGAACTTTCATGATGAGGCCATGCAGACCTAGTTCAGGAAGTGTACTGGACTTTTTGCCTGAGCTTTGGAAAGTCAATGGCTTTATAATTTCTTTTTTTTGGATGAATTAAGCATTTATTGAAGGTGTCCCTGGTCACTGCAGGGGGGTGGACTATTAAAGGTGCCTCCCAACCTAATGCAGTCTTGTGATTTGATGATTGTATCATCAACCTGCCCTTCCCACCCACACCCTTCCACTACAGGGATAAGAATACCAGCCTTCTTGGGGATTGTTATAATAAAACCAAAAAAGCATGTCATTTAGTAAAGAGGGTCTAATACATGAGATGAGTGGCAACGAAAATCTTTGTAATCAAATGTTTTACTAATGGCTCCTCTGAGCCTAATTGTAGTGGTCCTCAATGTTGATCTTTATTCCTTTAAGTGCAAACTATTCTGTTTAATCTGTTTTGTTTTTTTTTTTTCCTTCCCCTTTCTCTCTCTCTTCAGGACTATAAATCTGATGTTATGACTCTGATTTCCAGTGCCAAGAACAGTCCTCAAGGTCCAGTAAGTAGAAGCATTTTGCTGAATAATTAGATTCTGTAACTGAGTTTAGATCTTCTTTTATATTGTTTCAATCATCAATCACTGGAACCAATTTTCACCTGTGACACCTTGCTGCTTTTGAAGCAGCCGTACTTGAATTTGCTTAACTGCTCTTTAACACTTAAATATGTACTAGAGAAAAAAATATCTCTTGCCAAACTGAGTAAAACTCATTAGACTAATTAATAAGCTTATTAACAACCCTGGGAAACTATCTTGTGTAGTATGACCTGTGTTGTATTGATATACAGGGTTGACTTGCTCAGTGCCCTGCAGAGAGAGTAGCACCCAAATGAGTTGTGGCGTGGGTACAACGTCAAGCCCCTGCGAGCCTATTGCAATGATGTCCTCAGTGGGGGTAAGATACTGTGAAAGAAAGCGAAGGTTTGGACAAGTTCCATAGCATGTAAGGCCCAAGCGCTCACAAAATGATGTCACTGCTTGCTTGTAAACAGCAGGACTGGACAAAGAGAACTACCTGATATTGGTTAAATCACAGAATCATAGAGAAATAGTCTGTCGCTGCGCTGTACCCATCCTTCTTCATTTTCCATATAATATTCTCACTTGGCAGGAAATGAGTGTAAGTTTTTGCTGAGGTGTTAGCCCCATTTACAAAGGTGCTGATGATCCTTAGCTCTGTTTGATATCACTAAGAGGTCATCATACATTGCAGTCAAGTCCCTTGCATCTTTTTTGTCTCTCTGAAACACTAATATGCCCTTTTCAAGTGAATGGTGGAATACTCCCAATAGTTGCATTACTTCACTCTAAGCACATTTTGTTTTTGGGGCAGTTTTGTGGCTATTTCATTTCTTCTGATGATCTAAACTGTATTCCCTGAGACTTGAAGTTGAAATGCATGATATTTCAAGTATTTGGCAAACCCTTTTATTCCTGTTTGCAGTCACAATTAATGCAATTTTAAACATGAACCTTAAACATGAAAAGTTCCTTGAAGGGAGGAGGTGATTGGACTTCTCCCAAATGAATGCTGTCTCCAATGAGACATCACTGCCTTTTGATACTGCTCAGGCACGGGCACATGTGTCTAAAAATATCTTGAAAGATTAAATCATATACAAAAAAATGTTGATGTTTCTGATGATCTGAAAGAATCCTGTTTTACCCCATATGCTACGTTTTTGCAGCTTTTCTGTTAGTTTTTCAAAAGTTAACTTGTGAAATAATGCTTTGGGAGGTGAAGGCTTATTTTTAGAAGCTTGACTTTGTGCTTCGTATATTTGCATCAAAATTAGGTATTTATTGGTTAAAAATGCTTGTTTTGAAGAATGATGTAGTGTTTTTATCTGGCTGAATGTATTTTCTAAAATAATAGAAGGTCCACAACTAGTGCAGAACATGCTTGTAAAAGCTTCTGTCATTGTATATGGAAAGACCTGTTCTTCCCCTCAGAAGAAAGAGGGAGGGGAGAAGGGAGAAGGGGTCTACAGAATTTGTTGGACAAACATAACCTGAAAGTTCTGATTATCATCCCCCCCAGTTTATTTCACTGTATGATTTAAGCCTTTGGTTGCTGTTGCCTGTAGCGTTCTCAAACTTGGTTCTTCAGTCAGGATGTTAGTTGTCTTGTTTGAGCCTCAGTAACTTGCAGACTTCTAATTATTGCTTTGTGACTTATTTTGGGTGAGGGGGAGAGTTATAAAGGCAAGCTTACCATGTATTTTGGCCTGCTGAAGAGGGTTGTGATGGAAAGAGAAAGGGTTTAATGTTTTCTGTGATATTTCTGATACCACACAACCAGGGCATAAAAAATAATGAGTTAAGCTTATTTCTCTTGAAATTACACTGTCTCTGTTGTTGCTTGGAAAATTGTGTGCTGTGATGGATGAGAAGGAATACATAGATTTTTCAAATGTGTTGCCAGGTCATTGTTTATAGAACAATCTGGTAATAAAAGGAGAGTTGACAGATGAGAATTCAAATGGATCTAATAATGAATTATTGAGCAGTGCCCCAATTCTAAAGCCTGAAAGACTGATTTCCAGGGCGCTTTTTTTTTTTTAAATAATTGTTGGCTGCTTTTCCTGCTCTTAGTGACAGATCCTATATGAAAGTCTAATGCAGCTGAAACTCGTAGACTGAATTTACTTCTGTTATATAATTGAGATGGCTGGAGTTGCAGTGATATAAGACTACAGTGGTAACTCAGTGGTGAATCAGATCCATCAAACTTCATGTTTCTTGATAGGTATAACTGCTTAATAGATTGTTTGCTAAATAATTCAAGATGTTTTCACTAAGGTGAGTGATGGTGCCTTTTAAAACCTTTCTTTTGTTCTTAAATCTCATCAGGCAATCAGTTTAACCTCTGGAGCTGAGAAAATGTATCTAAAGAAATGACTATGGGGAAGCTTTAGGAAGCTGTCAAGCTTCCTTACTGGTTGCCAGAGTCTGGAGGGCTGTACCTGGGCAAGAACACTGCTGTCTTTATCCCTTTTCCTACAGCTTCCTCCCAGTATTGTACAGTTTTATCTGCAGCTTCATGCTCCTCTCCCAGGCTACCTTAGAATCTCATTCCTGCTTGATAAGGGGATATGGTTTCTAAAGCAGCTTTGCCTTTTCCTCCCTCTCCATGTCTCAAATTCTTGTCTATATATTGATATTTGATAACAAATATCATGTACTGTTTTTAATCAAGCAATGTTGAGAAAAGGTACTAGGAGTAAAATAGGGCCCTTCAGGATAATTCCACAGGGACAATAATGATTTTTGCTGAGAAATAAAACTGCAGCAAGAATTGCTGCCTGTGAGCTGAATAGAAATGTGCTTGCTACCTGAAATTACCTTATCTCTGCTGCAGCTGCGGGAGAGATATCTATTAACTGGAGATAATAGCGGGCAAAAAAAGTGGTTTTTTTAAATTTTAAATTTCTATTGAATGGGATGTATCTTAGCACCAGCATTCTTCCAAAAATAAATACGTCAGTGCCAGGGACAAGGTTAGAATTGAAAGAATGAACAACTCCTCCCTAAGCATTGTCACAGAGCACTTAGATGATATGTTGGGTGGGGGGGAGAGTCTTTTGTGCAGGGGAGAAGGAAAGCGTGTTGTACAGGTATCAGTGGGATACTGTAGAACTGACCCTATTTAGCAGAATTAAAAAATGTCTGGGTAAAATCCTGATTTTTTTTTTTTTAAATTCTCAGTCTAATCTATAGAAGTGATACAAACCAGGAAAATTCCTTACAGCTCCATCAAATGGATCTCAAAGTATTTTATAGGTCTCACTGTATGTGAACTGAATTCAGAATGAGGTCAAAATTTTACCTGAGATGCTTAATGTGGAAAGATTTTGTCAAGTTTTACGTCACAACATCTGTCTGGTTTTGAGTATCCAGGGGCATGAAATCTGTCACTCTGCAGCAGATAGGAAAAGTCAGAAGCTGTTAAAGAATCTTGACTCTTATTCCTGACATCTTCCTTTGTTTACGGTGTTGCTGCTTGTTATTATTGCACATGGCTGTGGTTTTTTTAATCTCATCTGATGAGTTGGCCAATGGCTGGAACTGCAGTCCTTGTTACCTGGAAATAGGCTCCTCGAAACATCCCAACGTAATTTAGATGATGAGATAGTGTTACTATTATAGGCTGTATAGAGAAGAACCTGAAATAATAAATGTTACTTAACGATCAGTGAAATGAAGACAAATCAGTTATTCTTGCACTCTTGGAACTCCTGTGACACAGTGGTGGTCTTTGCCCCTTCCATCAATTTATGGCTTGGGTGTTACTCTTAAAGTAGGTGCAGACCTTGGTGCATTTTTGTTATTGGGGATCAGCCTTGCCTAGAGCAGTAATGCATTGAATGTCTACAATGTTGTAGCTATTCCATTATTCCTAGAAAAGCAGATATCTAGACTAGTTGAGAGGTTTATGTGATTTTTTTTTTTTTTTCATTGTATTAAAGCAAAGTTTGCTGTCGTTTTGGGTGGCAGTATAGATTATACTAAGCAAGGCCTTGTTCTCTTAGCAGCCTTCTGCTTGCTGTCAGAAGTTTGGCTTAGTCAAGGAGTTAAAAGTCAGTCTGGATAAAGTAAGAATCAGGAATTTCCAATACCTGGAAATTGAAATGCTAACCTGCTTTGAATCAAGAGGGTTACTGAAATATCAGGTAAAGTTTCAGATTAGATGTTAGAAAAAAATTCTTTACTGAAAGAGTTGTCAGGGCCTGGCACAGGCTGCCCAGGGAGCGGGTTGAGTCACCTTCCCTGGATGTGTTTAGAAAAAGGGTAGATCAGGTACTTAGGGATATGGCTTAGCATAGGACAGGAACGGTTTGAGTCGATGATCTTAAGTCTTTTCCAACCTTGTGATTCTGTGATCCTCAGTTTTGAACATTCATGAATTTGGTGTGGGAAGAAAAGCTGGGCTTGGAATGTAGCTCAATACGAAGAGAGAAGGCATATCCAGTGCAGAGGACATTTCTGAGTAGGCTGAGTATCTGTGCAAGTCTGTCTTTGCTTTGTTACTCGCGTTCTCTTCTTCAGGCTAAACAGCTCCAGCTCTCTCAGCCTTTCTGCATATGAAAGATGAGCCAGGCCCCTCATCATCCTCATACACTCCACTGGACTCTCTCCAGTAGTTCTTCATCTTTCTTGAACTGGGGAACCCAGAACTGGATGCATCTTTGACCTCACCAGGAAAGAGCCGAGGGACAGGAGAACTTCCCTTGATGTGCTGGTCACGTTCTTCATGGTGTCCCCCAGATACCACCAGCCTCTTGGCCCCAAGGTGTCCTGGTTTTGGTTGAGACAGTTAATTTTCCTTCTAATAGCTTTACAGTGCTGTGCTCTGAATTTAGGATGAGGATATCACTGATAACACGCTGGAGGCTTTATCTATCACTGGTAGCTGCGGTGCCTACACTAAGGTCAAGGACTTTGCAGGTTTCCAGGCCCTGCTGGGTGCCCAAGAAGCTGGGAGAGCAGAGCCAGGAAAGCTGAGCCGGCCTGGCCAAAGGGACCTTCATACAATGGAGCATGATGCGGCACAGAGAGGTGGGGACGTGAGCCGGCAGATGGGGTTGCTGCTCAGAAACAGACTGGGTGTTGTGAGGTTTTGGGGTGGGGTCTAGTTGTTTTGGGTTTTTTTCCCCTCCTTCTTTTTGCATGTGGTGAGCAATGGCATTTATGCATCACTGGCAGAGGCTTGCTTCAGTGTGGGTCACAGCATCTTCTGTATATCTCCATTTATTGCAGGTGGGGTCTCTACCTTTTCCATGGGCTGTGGGGGGACACCCGCTCCACCATGAGTCTCTCCAGGGGCTGCAGAGGCGTCTTTGTCTCCTGCACCTGGGGTACCTCCTCTCCCAGTTCTTCACTGGCCTTCATGTTTGCAGAGTTTCTTACATCTTCTCACTTCCTTCTCTGGGGGCAAAAATTGTCTGTGTGTGGTTATTTCTCCTCAGTGTGATTCCCAGAGGCGCTGTGACCATCACTGATGCGCTCGGCCTTGGTTAGCAACAACTCTGATCTTGAGCCAGCTAGTGTTTGCTCTGTGGGGCCTGCAGAGAGCTTCTGGCTGCTTCTTACAGCAGCTCCCCCTGCAGCCCCCCCTTTTTCTCCAGAGCCCAGCCACGCAAAACAACAGCACTTGGTTTTATGTATATAATTACTACTGTTATTATTTTCTTCCTTTGTTAGCTTATT
Source organism: Laterallus jamaicensis coturniculus (assembly GCA_022605575.1). Classification (NCBI taxonomy): domain Eukaryota; kingdom Metazoa; phylum Chordata; class Aves; order Gruiformes; family Rallidae; genus Laterallus; species Laterallus jamaicensis. Next base: position 2,325,477 of record JAKCOX010000020.1, on the reverse strand, counting down.
AACCTTCTTTGATTCAACCTATGAGTTGGGGTTTTTTGTTGTTTGGGGTTTTGTGGGTTTTTTTCTCATTCTACTCCCCATCTCTTGAGGGGGCAAAGGAGCATGACTGACTGTGGTGCTCAGTTACCTGCTGGGGTTAAACCATGACATCTACTCGTATTAACAATGTGTGTAAATTACCAAATACCAGAATTTCTAAAAGAAACAAAAAGCTGGAAAACCTGCTTCTAAATAGAAGCAATAAGAACCTGTCAGAATTCCTACAGCTGAGACATACAAATTAGAAAAATCCCCAAACCAACCTAACCCCCCCCCCCCCCCCCCATGCTTCACAGGAGCTCCTTTAACTCCCCCTCAGCCTGGCTTTCACATTGATGTAGGCATTGCACTGTGGAGTAGGAACCAGTTTATGAATATTACGTTTCTACCGTTTTTGCAGTGACTTCCAGTAGGGCAGTGTGGGTTGTGGAATGGTAAAACCGGGATTGTAGGGATTGAGAGTAAACTGAAATCTCCTCAGGATGCTTTCTGTTTAGTGTTCCTTACAGAGGAATACCGGCAGGCAGAACACCGGGATTTAAAGTGTGATGACAAGATGCCATCTAGTGACACTTTGAGGGAAGTTGTGGTCCACAATGTCTTTACAGAAACTGGTTTTCCTCGATTTATGGACTCGAAGATTGTACCTTAGAACAGAAATTCAGCCTCCATCACTCAGATGGGATCTGTCTAGGAAAACGTTTTACACTAGGTTCAACTTCTGCTGTATGAAATGCGGGAGGGATGCTGGTGGTCAGTTCCTTTCCTTGCTCCGCTTGCCCCTGGCTTGGCTTTGCAAACGCAAACGCTGGTACTGCTGCTGCTTCTGAATCAGAGCCATGGAGTCATTAAGATTGGAAAAGACCTCCAAGATCATCTAGTCCAACTGTCCCCTTACCACCTATATCACTCACTAAATCATGTCCCCAGGTACCTCATCCAACCTTTCCCTGAACACCCCGAGACACGGTGACTCTACCACTTCTCTGGGCAACCTGTTTCAATGCCCAACCACTATTTCTGAGCTGAAATTTTTCCTCATTTCTAACCTGAACCTCCCCTGGTGCAACTTGCAGCCGTTCTCTCTTGTCCTACTGTCTGGTCTCTCTGGTCAGCAAGAGCCTTCCTTGGTCAGTTTGGCATAGTATTTCAGCAGTTCTGCTCTTACCTGGCAAAGAATACAGGTAGTAAAAGAGAAGCTAGTTTGAATATAGGACATTTAAGTTTTTTCCTTTAAAAACCCCAAACCAACAGATTAAGCTTGTGAGTATTTGCGTATTTTTTCATTCCTTATTGGAAGAAAATGGGAATTTTTACTGAGTTGTAGCTTAGAAATACTAGGTACGTAAACCAACTGTGGTTTATTATTTGTCAGGACAGTTATTTTTCATTTACTGTGAAAGCACCAAGTTGACAGAGATTGAAATTAGGTATATGCTCCTTAAATAAAACACACTGTTGAAAGGTACACTGGTTTCTGATTTCCCTGGAGAGAACCAGGTCTGGTTTGGAAGGGGGCTGTCTCCCTACATCCTGGGAAGTTCCTGTATGATACAGTTCCGTTCAGTTTCAGATGTAATCTTCATGGTGGGCTACCTGAGAACACCCAGTGAAAGCTGTCCTCTTGGCTGCGTTAGCTGGAGAGTGCGAGGAACATTTCCATGTTTTTAGCACTCTCAAATGCTCCTGAGTTTTACACGCTATAAAACTGGTATCTTCAGAACTCAAGTTAACAAAGTCCAGAACACATCCTCTGCCTCTCTGTGCCACACTCTGCTTGTCTCCTTCAGAGAGAACAGAATGCCCTCATACCAGCTGTGCCTCTATAAAGGGGCACCACTTGCAAAAGGGGAGATAACAGAAGTGATTTCATAGATGACCTCATATTGCAGAATACTTGAAGATATTCTTGACTTGAAGCATGCTAACAGTCTGAGAAAGAGTACAAAACATTTTGTAATAGGCTAACTTTTTAGCCCTATGTAATCTATCAGACCCCAAATAAGGATTTGGGGTGTACCTGTTGGAAAAAAAAGTGATGTGGTTTTGCATGTAACGAGTTTGCCAAATACATAATATATGAAAAAAAAGAGAGAACAGTTTAATTTGCAGTTACCATATTTGGAGGTTCTGACAGTCTCAGCACCTTCAGGTGAAAGACCAAATGGCTGAAAATAGACTGATAATTCTATTATTTGTAAGGCAAAACACTATCTTTTTTTTTCTTTCTTTTAGAAGTATCAATCCTCTCTTTTGTTGACAGTTTGTGTAGTTCCATGGGAGCTATGAAGACAGTGTATATGTTGAGAGATAGGTTTGCTTCTGAGAAAATAGCTAAATATCCATTTAATGCTGAATAGTATTAAAAAGAAGGCAGGAAGAAATAAGCTTCCAGAAGCAATCTTGTGGTATTGGCACTTTTAAAAAAGGAAGGTTTATGGGAGTAATTGAAGCAATTGTAGATTCTGCATGTTGCTCATCAGTTTTTTCTCATTTACGCCCTAAGAAAACTACCAGTAATTTCCTGCCTAAATAAGATAGAAATTGTTGTTAAGACCGTGACAATGGTTATACTTGGTGAGACTCTCCTGAATGATGCTTTATTCTAATATGGCCAGTAGCAGGTAACATAAACCTATAAGAATAAGCAGATGTGCCATAATCTTTACCGTGTTCCTAAATTTCCTCATGTTATGACTTAAATATAATGGCTTGTTAAGGAAGACTCTATTTTTGCCTTTAACAACCTGTAATAAACACTTCTCCTCAGATTTTTCTCTAAGCAGTTTTTGAACCTGTCCATCTTTTTGGTATCAGCAGTATCTTTACTTCTTCCTCTTGAGCATCCGGTTGAATGGGGCTTCTGCCTACGTGGGCAATATACGGGTTCCCGAGTTGCTACTGGTTTACTTTATAACACGGAAAGAGATCTGCTGATTCTTGTTATTTGTATACAAAGTCACAGCACAATGATTCAGAACTACAGTATGTATCAAAATATCTGTTTTATGCCGCATGATTTTTGATTATTTAAAAAACCCACTGAAAAATCTCTCACGAGTAAGCTTGCCAGCTTAATGTTTATATTGAGTTATAGCTGTTACTAATGCCAAATATTGTCAGAGTAAACTGTGGGTTTGATTAAACATTTCTATAATGATGTTATCAAGGCCTCAAGCATTTGAGATATGATAAACAAATGTGCGAAAGTACCAGTAAAGAGGAAAATAAAACCGCGAGGCCTGGAATGGATGTGCCAGAGTGTGGGTGTTCGTTATTCAATCTCCCTTTAATAAAGCACTTCATGAGTGTAGCAACAAAACGTGAGTCACTGGAATGAATGCAAGAAACCAGGACTTCAGACTGGAATGTGATCCATAAACACCCTAATAGCAGCAATGAATGATGAAGTTCTCTTTCAGTGTCTCCAAGAGCTTAAAACACCAGTTTTGAATCTAATATTGCTGGAAAATTAATTGCCTACAATTAGGCCACAGAACTAAAATCAAATGGGGTTTTAAAAAAGCCAACTAGTAAAACAGAGCAGTGACTAACAAAGGATTAAGAACAAAAAGGTGGTGTGAAATGAGTGAGTACCTGTAGCAGAATTACCCACGTAGAGAAGCGATGCGTCTCGGTAAGACAGGCTTACATCGATTCCAGCTTACAAAGTGAGCAGGTCTGAATCAGTGAGACAACAGTTTTGAGATAAAAAGCATCAGTGTAGAAGAAAAAAATACTCGGGGAAAAATGACAACCTCTTGCCTCACAATTAAAGATCTCTGTTTACCTCCAGTGTTATAAATATCTGTGGTGCTGAAAAATCTAATATTCATAATGCCTGTTTGCTCACTAAATGAATTAATTCCTACAGAATTCTAGGATAAATAATAAATATTGAACTCCCATTAGCATGATATACTGTAGCTAATCTTACCCCTTGGCTCATTGGTTGAGCGTAGGTATAAAAGTTAATTAAAGTTAACTAAAGTCAAATTATCTTTTAAGCTTGCAAAACAAGTTTTTCCTCTTTCAGTCAAATTATACTGTTTCGACATTTTTTAATTAGAGTTTTATACTTAAAGTAGAATTGGTATTTTTAAATTAAAAATGCCTGGAGCCACTCTGCTCTGGATATGGGCTGGGTGAGCTGGGGTGGCTCAGCCCAGAGAAGAGAAGGCTGAGGGGATAGCTCTGAGCCCCTTCCAGTTCTTTGAGGGGCTTCAGGAAAGCTGGAGAGGGGCTGGTGCCAAGGACAGGGAGGGACAGGCCCAGGGCCTTCAGCTGCAGGAGGGCAGCTGGAGAGGGGCTGAGAGGCAGAAATCCTTCCCGGGGAATGGGGAGGTCCTGGCACAGGGTGCCCAGGGAAGCTGGGACTGCCCCTGGACCCCCGGAAGTGTTCAAGGCCGGGTTGTATGGGGCTTTGGGCACCTGGGCTGGTGGGGGGGTGTCCCTGCCCATGGCAGGGGAGGTCTGAGGGCCCTGCCCCCCCAAACCAGTCAGGGGTTCAATGAAAAAAATAGTCTTTTTATTTCCAAAGCGAGTTGTAAGAATTTGTAACCCTAGCTGGGTGGGAAGAGTCAGTGCTTTGGCAAGGCAATCCTAGAGTAGTTTAAAACCAGTAAACATTTTAAAGTTTTGATAAATATTTCATGTTTTCTGGTTAAAAAGGCTCTGCTGTTTCAGTGCTGAAATATGCTGGCTAGAGCATTGCATTCAAAGGCAGGAGGTCTGGTGACCTTTTTGCCATCTGTATCTTTTGGCCTATTTTTAAAAATTCTTTTGAAATGTTGTATGTATGAAATAAAATTATGGTTGGAATGGAACTTGCCAAATAATGGGATAAGATTATTTCTCCTAATATCAGAGTTCAGATGGGTCAGTTTTTTCTTTTCCTCACGTAGAGCAGCTAAGAAATCACATCCTGATGCACCTAGAGAATATTTTCACCGTGGGCTGTCAAAAAGCTGCAGAGCTGTGGGGAAGGTGGGGGTGCATGTGTTGCAAGGTATTTTACCTGGGAGAGTTTGCTCTGTGAATCTCCATCCAGTGACAGATGACACCAATGTTCCCAGAGCTTAGGTAGGCAAGGAAAACCTCTAATGATGTCTCTGTAGCTTTCAAGGGAACTGCTTTGCAAAGCTCTAGGACATCCATTTCTTAACATCCAAGGTGAACAACTGAAACTCAGTCCATCAGTAGGTGATAATATTTTCCCAGAGAGGGTGAAATTTCGCTGTATGTCTGCCTTCAGTGTGTTTTAAGCATGGGGAGTAAATATTTAAATATATTACGAGGAGCCTGTTGCCACTGTTTGGTTTGCCTGCCTGGGTGCTTGTGTATGAGATCAGGCTGTTGTTTGTGATTTCCGGGAATAACCCCGACAGCAGAAGCTACTTTATATGAAGTATTAATGAAAGACACATTTGTGTCTTCCAGGTATTATGTCCCTAATACCTTAAAAATGGTTTAAGATGACACTGTGAGCTTGCTATTAATGTTAATTTTAGGAGTTGTCTTATCTTTTTTCTTGAGTCCTAAATATGCCTTTTTTAATTCCTTGGGCCTTGAACTGACATATCTCTCGCTCTCAGCTAAGAGAACATTTATTCATAGCTGAAAGACCTGGGACAGAACCCAGGTCTGAAGTGGAAGTCAGACCTGCTTGGAAATGTTCTATGCTGGGACGTGGCCGGTGGCCCTTTATTGTGGGACATGAACTAGGCAGCCTTGATTTGCCACAGGGAATGACCATAGCAGGAAAAAGTCACTTGTTGCAGCCATGCAGCTCTGCTTTGTGCCAGTGCAACCAGTGGTCTTGGGTTTTGTAAAAATCCTGTGCCAAATTGTTACGGACCTTTTGGAAGTTTTAATTAAAAGTATTGAAGGAGGGGCCACTGCTCACACCAAGGAGATGAGTAATTGCAAAAACTAGTCCTGGTAGGTGATTTTTGCAGTATTTGTGGTAATCTGTGATAAAGTAGAGAAATGTAGAGGATAAAGTCTCTCTGTCACTGTGTATTATGGATTCTGGTGAACCCACAGTTGCAGTTTCTACACATACCCGCAGCCTGGCTGTAACTCTCAGTTGTACCAGCAGATTGGAGAACACAAAAGGATTCTTCCTGACAAAGCCATTCCGTGACCATCCAGTCTCCAATGTGTTTACATCTCAGTATTCTGTCCACCCTAGCCACTGATACACAGGCAAACTAATGTTCATTTACACCAATAGGAGCATGTGTCGAGGAAGGCTGTTATTTCAATATTTTATCGTTCTACAGACTTAGCAAAGGCATAAGAAACATCCTGCTTGCTTTAGGTAAAGTGATCTTGTGATTTTTTTTAATTTTTTTTTTTTCCTACCCAGGGTTTTACCTTTTCAGAACATTTCTCCTTTTCTTGAAGGAATGTGTTAAGAAGTGTTTTTGGAGTAAGACAAAATGCATGAGGAAGTTTTGGCTTAGTTCATTCTGCGATATATGGCAGCTTTCCATGCTTGTATTATTTTTCCCCCTTTAAAAGAAGTTGGAAGTTGTATTTTATTTTTCATAGTAAAAGGTATTAGGGCCTTGAGCACAAACTGACATCAAAATCTGATGAGGGAGTGCCCTTATGCAGGCACTTTGAATACGTGAGTCCCAGGGTCCTGGATTTACCCTGTGTAATGTGTTAATGCATATGTATTTTCTTTTCTAGGAGGAGATCTAGACCTGCAGGCATCAGAGTGGTTCTGCTTGCTAATCTGACTACAGCATCAGTATTTTCTGCAAATCCTCATATTATCTGTGCATTACTCACAGCTTCAGAGCTAGCATGCAACCCGTGTCACAGCGAATCTGATCTCTACGTGATGCTTTGACTAACCTGTCGCACTGTGGAGCTGGGTATGTGGCATTTGCCAGAATTATTGCTGGTTGCTCTGAAAAGCTGTCAGGAGTGGTAGAGGAGAGTGGAACAGAATTGATTGCCTTTGTTTAGGAACCTGGCCAATACATAAAGAATGTGGTGAAATGCCCTATTACCAACTGCATCTATAAGAGAAAACTCACTGCACAAGAGTGCCACCCGATCCTAGGTAGGAACTCCTTCTCTAGAGGTAACTGGAAGCCTATCCAGCTCATGGTCCTAAGTGACTAGAATAAATGGAAAACAGGTAAAAACTCATTAGCAAAGCGAGCAGCGTGATTTTGGGTTTTGCAGAGGGAAAAACCATGATGGCTTCTCAGATGCCTTGAAGGTAGTTAAATTCTGGTTTCCTTTCCAGCTGTGAGATGTAGACAGAGAAAGATCTGTCATAAATACTGGCTTAGCAAGGACTCTGCGTGGTCTGGCTGATAGTTTCAAAAGTCTCATCTGCATGCACAACCCGATGCAACCAAGAGGAGAACAAGGAAAACTTAAGCTGTGTTTGCGAAGGCCTGGATTGTACATGCCCTGTCAAAGCAAGGGCACTTCTATTCCACCTTCTTTGCATTGTGAATAACATGACTGAAAGTGAATAGTACAGATGAGGTGTGATTGCAGAGGTCCTGTTCTTACACACTGGTGGTGCTCTTTCATCTGATTCCCTTTGCCTAGGATTTTTTTTTTTTCCTAAAAAATACAGAATTATCTGAGGAATTCCTTGATTATCTGAGGAACTGTACTTCTAAATGGAAGTTACCTGGAGTTCAAGTTCAGTGTGTGAACACACAATATTTTAACATCGCTTCCCACTTCAGGTGTAGCAGAGGATCTCTGTGCTGCTATCATCCAGTCTTTGTGGACAAAACCTTTGCAACTTCCTTTATTTTTCCAGCATTGGGCAGGGGAGCTTGCTTATGCAGTGCTATTAGACTACCCTCTTTCTAGTCTTTTCAACCCAATGTTGTCTGTGCTTAGTAGGTTTGTAGAACATACTCTCTGGAAAGAACATCTCTGAAAGCTCCAGTAATTATAGCAAAATCCTGGAATTGACCTTGACTTCTTACAGCATGACTTGATGTTACCAGTTCCTGATTAGCTATATTAGCAGGTTGGCATAATTTCTACAGGCAAATTTGCTGTCCCACTGTTGATAAATGAAGCTGCTATACCTTTAGTTAACATGTTCTCCCCAGGGACTGTTACGATGTCAGCAGTGTTTTTGAAAAATTGCTGCAGAGCTAATAAGGACAGGGGAGTGTGTGCACACATGGTTCATTCATACGCTCTGCTTCCGTCTGTTTTCTACTTACTCTGTAGTCCTTCCAGCCTCGTCCAAGCTCCTTAGAGAAGAAAAACTCTAGAAGAATGGTTTCCAGTGTTGTTTTTTCTTGTTTTGGTTAGGAATACCAGTTCAAGGCTGGAATGGAGGACTTTTGATATGTAAGAACTTGCACCTGATCATTTTTATAGAGCATTTGTTTCTGCATGGTAGGTGACCTGTTAGTGCTGCGTGCTATCAGTACAGACAGTCGTGCTGTCTTACAGTTATGAAAACACCTAGATGTAATGCCAAAGAAGGAATGTATTTCTTCTTTTTGCCCAAACAAAGCATTGCTAATGCCAGAACTTCTTTTCTGGATGTGATGGTGCTTTTATATAGTACGAAAAGAGTGCGTGTGGGTTGGGTATCCTTTGAAAGAGCTTTTTAGGATATGCATATTCTTTATTTATACAGAACTTGGAACATTTAGGACTGAGTCCAAGAGCAGCAAAGATTCCCAGTGCATGTTATACCTATAGCTAGCCATCAGCTGGGACCTCCTTCCTCTCAAAGACCTCCAGTTCCAAAAGCCTCTGGAGCTTGGCAAGTACTCTATGATCCTAGAAAAGCACCGTGCTGCTTTTTATGAACTATATGTCCCGTTTATCACTTCTGTGTTCCAATAAATCAAGAAAGATACTGTGATAAGAGTTTGCCCTCCTCAGTCTTTGAGTCCCCGCTGTTTCAGACTGCTGGTTTGTATTGACTCACTGAAATCTCGCTGTAACAAGACTGCATCAATAATACTAAGAAAGCACTCTGTGGATATACAAAGCACAAACAATGAGATGCAGTTGTGATGGCTGAGCCAGTTGTAGAGCAGAATGCTGAAGACTGATTCCAAATTTAGAATTAGGGTATGTAAGAGATTGGGAATATTTATTTGGAGGTGTTTTCTCTCTGAAGTATGTAAAATCATGCCATTGAAATAAAAAGATTAAGGTTGATTCATTTTAAAAGGGGATAAGAGCAATACTGTAGAACGGCAATAATTTCAAATGTGATACTGAAATGAAAACCTTGATGCAACTTCCATTGGCAGCTTCTGAGATGGCAGTCTGTGTTTGTGAATGGGTCTGTGGCATTACAGACACCCATCCTTCAGTGGTTGGAAGTGGACAGGCAGATGAATTTACACTTTAGAATTGCTAATTGTATAGACAGTAGACTATTTGGATCCTCCCCACACCCCATACTGTTTTCACAACAAGAACTATGAGTAATCTTTTCTAAAGTTTTTTTCTATTGTAACTGTGAAGCTGGGCTATGACAATTGCAACTCAGAGCACTGCATTCTTCTAGCACCATGTAGTTCCTCATGCTTATGTGTTGTATTAGACAGCCCCCCTAACAATACAGACAGTTGCTTTCAGGAACTCTGTAATTCAAAAATTACATTTCACGTGGAAGTGCATAAGGCTCTAGTTATTTGGTTAGAGATTTCCTATTCAATACGTATTCTGATACTGGGATGGTTAAGGAGATTAAAGAATTTTATGATTGATTTGCTTCATAAAGTACATTTTGGATAATATCTGTATTATTATTATTTGGACATGTGTCGTTGTCCTGAGAGCTGCTGGTGCTTCAGGGCTTCTAAAACTGCTGGTGGACTATGAAGTTTAAAGTGCCTATTTTGGCTGCTTTGTAGGTTGTACCAGCTACTCCATTTGCATGTGCTGCTTGAAGGGGTTCTCCATAGCCACCACAGCTGGTACAGACCTGCTTCCCCTGCCACGTGACCCAGCATGCTTGGAAGGCTTAATGTGTAGGAATGGTTGCCCGTAAAAGGGGAAAGAAAGAAACTTGAAAGAAAGCCTGTTAATCTTTTGCTCACTCTCTGGTGCTGTAAAGCCCGGCTACCAGTTAAGATTGCCTCCCCTGGCTAAAAACAATACAGAATATGCAGGTACCCAGGTTCCTCTGTGATGCCATGCCTTCAAGGGTCTTCTGGGCTCTGTGAGAATATATTCCAATGGGCATCCGCCCATTTGGATTGTTCTTGGACCTTCCTAGGGAAGATGTTTTACAGTAATCTTGTTGAAGTGCAACACAGTGTTATGATATGCTAATCCCAGACGATCCTGTATAGTCGAATAAAGCCACTGCTGTGGGGTTGTTGCTTAGGCATTGTTGTGTGCTTAGTTCTGTTGATTATGTAAGGCTGTCTTTCCCACACAGAACGAGAGGTTAGAAGAAAATCTTGGGTATCTTAACAAACATGTGGCTTTGTGACTGCCAGAGCTGTGTGAATATTTCTGATTTTCACTCCTGTCTTGGCAAGACTTGATTTATATGCTATACCATAAGAAATCCATGTATCTGAATCCACTCTCTGGGTGCACTTGTGTCAATGGCTTATTTGGAAACAGAAGGAAGATGTTCTAATTTTATATTTATTTTTATATATGGTTTTAAAAAAAAGCCAGTTTCCAAAATGATCTTCTTTAGTATTAAAATCTTCAGGTAGCTCTTCTGTCCATTAGCATTCCTGTGCGACATTGGACCCTCAGACCTGGGCCAAGACATGCTTCTGCTAGGTGGTGAACAAATCAAGAGGGAAGGTGTGGGTCCTGCTGTGAATGATTCATGGCATGATTTCCTCCCCCCCACCCCCATTCTCTGTCATGCAGATATCAAATACTGCCTTTCACAGAGAACAGTCTTTGGAAACCTAATTGAAGCACTACCTTCCACAGATTTATGATGAGGCTTTGCAGCTCCACTCCATGTCCTACTGTGTTGGCCACAGTTCCAGCTCTGTGGGGCTGGCTGGCTGGCTACTCTGTGGCTAGTCTGAAAGACAAAGCAGCAATTACAGCCTTACTTTAGGGTCAGGGTTTGTTGCATTAATAAACAAATTGAATAAAAATAAATGCAGATCTCCATGCTTTCTTTTAAAAATGCAAATAAGTATTGTTATACCACCGACCTTAATGTAGCATCTTACATTTTTACCTTTTCAAGACATCCTACTATTTCCCAATGTGAAACGCAACCTTTGTAACAAAATATGCAAACTGTTTTGTGCATGGAGGACCTTGTAAGGCTGGTAATTTTCATTATGCAAATTTCAGAGCAAAATGAACCCATTAACTGAATTAGCAATTCAAAAAGGCAAAAGTTCATGGTAAGGGAACAATCAAAGCTTTTCAAAAGGTACAATTTTGTATTATTGTAGTCTAAGTATGTGCATAGTTTGTTTTCTTTGGTTTCTTGATTTTCTCCTTTAAAATAAATTGACATATGACAAGAATGCTTATTTATCTAAAGAAAATTAGCATTTCAGAAGAAGAAGTAGTTCTTAGGACACCGTTCTTTGCTTTTTAGAAAGCTATGATTTCTAATCCATTGCAATATTAAAATATGCAGCTACAGAGTGGGGGGAAAAGAGTTTGAGTAACAGCATTTATAAATACAGAAGAGTTTTTTTAATATGAGGAGGGAACATGCAAGAGAACGAGAATCCCAGCCTGCAGGAATTAAACAGTTTTCAGTGAGGATAATTATGCCTTTAATTGGCATCCATTGACAGCCTTATTATTTCAATACGAGCCCACAACAAGGTTCTTTAACCAGTACACCTTTAGCTTTTGTCTCCAGTCCTTGCTGAAGTCTGATGCTGAAAACATGTTCTTCTTGCACAAAGGCTTCATTCTTTGAAGATACTTCAACATACTGAAATGATTGTTGAATTTTTGGATAAGGTGATGAATTAATTATGTAGTGTAGGATGGGATGCTTATGTCTCTGTTCAGAGCAGTTTCATTGTCAATCAGTGCTTTTTCTCTGTGTGTTGTATCAGCAGGTTTGGCACCAGAGGTTCCCTTTGTAAGTGCTTCAGGGTGATGAAGTTATCTGGGCTTTGGGATTCGGCACAACTGGGTTTTGATTCTTGGCTGAAATAAGACACTAAAAAAATCTGAAATTTTCAGGATATGTAGATACTCGTTTTAAGGATCATTTTATACTTGCTTATTCATTCTTTTCTTCATGTGCTGAGCTCCATGGGACTGAGTGCGAGTGCCTCCAAGGCTGGGTATCTCACGGTCCCTCTGGGCTTCTCTTCCAGTGCTTGACCATCTTCCTGATTAATTTCCTTCTATCCAGGCAGAAGCTCCTGTATTCCAGGCCATGTCTGTTGCTGCTTGTCTTCTCACTGTGCCCCTCTGAGAAGAGCTTGTCTCTCTTAAATGCAGCCATTAGGTAGTGGAAGTAGAACTGTTAAAACCTCTGTGCTGCCTGTATTTATAGGTTAGGATGTTCAAATTAAGCTCAAGTAGGAAGGTAAATAATAAAAAGCAATGAGTTCAGTACTCTGTGCCCCAAGGGCTTTTTCAGTATCTCATCAACACAAGAAAGAATTTATCATTTCTGGAGAGTGTTACATGCACGTATGTGTCCGTATGTAAACTAGTTTCCTGTTATCTGTGCACTGGGAATTGGATGCAGGTTGGGATCTGAAAGCCAATTTTGTGTTCTTTCAAACATTGTTCCAGTGGCAGAGAAAACATCTCAGCAATGTCTTAATAGGGGCTGTATGCCCTGTCATGTGCTTTGCAGAATGAAGCTACTGAAGAGTAGTCATCCTTGGGTGGAGACTGAACAAGCTGATTTGATGTGATGCAGTGATGATGTTCTGCTTTTTTTTTTTTTTCATGTTTTTGATTCAGTTCTGTTAAATGAATACTTACTAGCTCAGAAAAATGCATTGACGGGTTTCTGTTTTTAACAAAACTCAAATTTATATTATGGATTTTGCTAAGTGCTGAGTTGCCACAGGAAATACAGAAATACTTCAAGGTGATTCAATTTCTGAATAATGCCCAGACTTTCTTTAGTTACAAATGTGGGATCCACTTTGCTTTTTTAACTGCGCTACTGTAGTTTATCACAGTTGTTTCTATACGTAATACATAAGGAGTGCCACAGACCATACCACTGTTGCTGGTGTTGAAGCAGTGTATCAAAACAGGAACAGGAAGAACATGACCATCAGAATTCAGTTGATGCCATTATTTGCACATTTATGCCAAGAAGAGCTCGTAGCAGCTGAACAGAACATGCCAGCACCAGTCCTCTGTTCTCTCCCTGTCTAGCAGCAGCTTGACAAACCCCCAGCAAAGTATCAGAATCAAAACACGGTATTCTTGCTATCTCCTCAGCAATCTTTAGGCTCCATTTTTCTTACTTTCAGGAATTTTCTCCCTCATACTGATGTGATGGACTGTAGACCAGGTGACCCCTGTGATCTTATAACTGCTCCAAAACTCTCAGGACAGCGTTTTCATTACAAGCAGCAGAACGCTTGGCTGTGCTTGTTAAACCACAGTGACTATTTTTTTACGATCCTGTCTGTCCTCTCTAGTTCCTTACTTAAAACTCAATGCTAGCTGCTTTCCCCCTCCGGAGGCAGAGACGTAGGACGGCAGACCCGAGCTGCTTGCTTTACAGAGAGAGAAGGTTAGGGGCAGGTCCTTCATCATCCTGACACCCCAGCCTCCACCGGTCCCACTTAGAACAGAGCTGAAAGGGAGCAGAATTAAGCCACTACTTTGCAAGTGCAGAATCTAAAAAGCAAGCAGCTTCCTGCAATTAAATGTAGAGTAATTAATTATAGTGGGGAGACATCCATTCACTTCTGAGTTTCAGGAATGATTTTTAAGTGTGAAAAAGGATGTTAATCACCACAGTAATGATATTAGGAAAACCTTATTTAGTACTGCTAGCTGCTTGAATAAACAATAATGCACAATGTTTATCTCTCAATCTATCATTCAGTTGTTTTCATTCTCTTTCTCTCTCTTTCTCCACAGTGTGATATTTTTGTGTTTCAAAACAAAGGCTTTCACTCCTTTCAGCTCGAACATTTAAAGTATGCCAAATGCAAATTCAACCCCTCATGTCAGTCAGCCTACTAAATACCCAACTTCTCTGAGTCAAGTCGTGCTGCATTTTTTCTAAAAAGCCTTCAAAAACCGACTTTAATTTCAGGAGAAAGAAGATAGCTCAGATTTTCAGACTTGTTGGTTTTCCAACATAAACATTTAGCTCTTGCCTTGCATTCTCCAGGTTTAGTTCTGCTCTCAGTGTGGTAATGCTTCTGTTCTCTTAACTTTCTCATAGGAAAAAGGGAATTGGAAAGATTGGCTTTGCTTTCCCTGCAGCATATGACTCACAAAAGCAAAACATTTCCAATTTTTCAACTTTCTGAATTCCCAGCAGTCTGAAGATCAGCACCTTTTAGTCTCTCAAGTCTCCCTACTCTGCTTATCTCTTCCAAGTCCACGTATGGAATAGACATCCACAAAAAAATAATCCAAGCCCTTGGATTTAACATAAAGGTACTATTGTTCAGGAATCTAAATACTCTGTCAGTGATGCTTTTTTTCCTGGATACTGGTCCATGCGTACTGTGAATTCATTCTCCTTTTCAAGTGGAATTTACAGTGGCTGGAATTAGTGACCGACACAGTTCATCTTTGTTCTTAGTATAAACTGAGGTATTGCTACCAAACAGAGCCTAAAGTTTTCAATACATTAGGACACACCAGAAGGGAGATTTGATCTAAGGATGTTTATGTTCCATTAAAGCAGATGGAAAAAAATAAGAAAACAAATGGGGACATATGAAACCAGCAATATTGTCTGCTACAATTGATAAATTGCTAATGATGAATCCAAGTTCAATTTTGATTTCTAGTTCAGGATTAATGTAGCTGTATGTATGCCAAAATATGATTTCCAACTCTCTAGAAATAGGCTATCAGCAAATTGGCAAAGTTTTACCTAGCAAATGCAGGGACTGCTAACCTTACTGTCCAGCCATAAGCCTGCCATCTGCATATGTATCAGCCTTGGTTTCCTTTAAAGGTTCTTTTTTTTGCTCTTTATTTAAAATTCTAAGCAGGGGGGACTGTTAGCAAGATGGATCGCTAGCAAAGTATATTAAATAATGTGCAATATAAGGAAACAATTAATTGGCATTTCTTTTTAAAATGCCTGGCGGTCTCCAGACATTAATTTGGCAAATACCTAAAGCCTGACTAATATTTCTCCAAGCTCTTTAATAGCCCAGGAAACACAATAGCAAGAGCTGGACCTTTAAAATAGTTAACTCAATGTTTTAATATTTGAACAGTAACAGAGCTAAGGCAGGACTAAAATCCTAATATCGTTTCTAAGTATGTATGTCCTGTTCCCCTTTACAGACTCGTGTAGATGCTAATCAATCATGTTATTTTGTAGGACCTCAGAAAGTTTAAAGGTTATTTAGTTGGTAGAAGTGCTCAGGGTGATTACTTCTAGTTTGCTTATTCTGCACTTTTTTTTATAAAACAATAACATTTTATGCCCAGTAAGCTCTATTACTCCTCATTTGTTTGTAATGCTTCACTTCACACGCAGGTGCCAGGTACCTGGGTTATTATTCATTTTTGAAAAATGCTTAGCACTGTGCCTTCCATTGGCTCCTGCAGCAGAGAGACTCTGATTAATCATACTCAGCCTCTGCACCTTCCTGAGCCGAAGCTGTGCATAGAATGTGCCACAACTGAACAACCACCATGTTGCTACTGTTGCTCATGGTGCTTGTACAGAGCAAGGAAGAGTCTTCTGGATAGGACTGTGAAGAGCGGGGGTGACTGTCTTTTGGGTGTTATGGATGTATTTCTCCTTAGGAAAGCTGGCTATATTTAATGTCTTATATTTATGTGGGTGTCATTTATGATTAGAACAACCAATTCTTTTAATAAAAGAACTTATGATACAACAACAATCACTAAATTGAGATTTTAAACTTTTATTTTCCATCTCTGTGTCTTTTGACTGCCTCAGGTACATATGCATTTACCTTTCTGTAGGTCAACATGAGAAGCCAGATGTGGGTGGGCAGGCATGTGTTCAGTGCTTGAGGAGAAGAATTAGAAACTTTTAGGTTGAGGCACAGCTGGAGATTTTCTCTGAATAAAATGCTGACATGGGAATACAGGAGGTAAATAGCTGGACTGCTATAACTGAAGTGGTGGATCAGAAAGCGCTGCCTGCAAAGTCATAGGCACAAGGGCCTGGGGAACAGGTTTCTGTGGAGTCACCTTCATTGCATTGGGAGCTTGAAGCAGGAAAGCACATAGGTCTCAGGGAGACAAACAAAGTATGAAAGTTAGATGAGTTTGAAGCTGAGAAAAGAACTGATTTAAAGAATGGAAAAGACCTTGCTTGGCTTTTGTGTGTGAGTGCCTTTAGTTGTCATTTGAGAAGGTTGCTTCTCATGCTAAGGGATAGGGACTAAAATACAGGGGCATGATTCTTTTCCTAATTAGTAATGAGACCAGCCATATCTGTTTTCTCCAGAAATTCCTCAGGAGATTCCTCAGGAAACTCCCTTGAGCTGCTGTCATGGATAACAAAATAGTTTGTGAGTGTCAGCACCAATTTTTAACAGCTGTTTCCCTGTGAGCTCTCAGTAGTCTATTTGCTTGTTAAGAGGAAGAAATAAATGCTGAGAAATTGCCTTCCCTGGGATAAAACAGTGAGACAAGAGTAAGAGCCCTTGGACACTGAGGATCATCATCTAGGCAGAAAAGGAAATGCCTTGGGTTCAGCTGAAATAGAGGTGAGCACCAACAGCCACTGAACCACTCACAGAGGCTCTGTTCTGAATTTGTAGGGTCACTCAAGTTTGCTGCTTCATCGCTGAGCTAGCTGTCACCGTGGGTCTGTGAACCGGCCTCTGCAATCTCTGATAGCTCCTGTGCAGCAGCAAGGGTGTTGCGCTCTGAGATCCTTCTCTCTGAATTCATCCCATTCTCTCAGTGGCACTTCAGTCATGCTTCTGAGACATCTGTCAGCTCAGAGGAAAAGGCTGGAGTCAAAAACCAAGTCTTGCATTGTGGGGAAAGGAGCTCACCTACTCACTTTGAAGGAGGAGGGCAGTCTCTTGGCTTTAGGACTGTTCTGAGCTACAGTACCATTTCTGATTCTTCCTGTGTGATAGTGAGAATGTTATGTGACCTCTCAGCCTGTGTGCTCACTGTGGTGATGTATTCCTCTGCAGAGCAGCAGCTGGGAGCCTTTCCTGCAATGCTTTTACTGCAGACTCTCAACCAAAAGGATAAAAACAATCCTAGCAACCTGCATCAAGCCATCTACATTGAACTAACAATCAGGAACCGCATGTATGTTGCGAGAATATCTCAGTACTTGTGATAGGCGGTGTGTGGAGGCCGGGGCTGGGCCCGTTGTGGGTGTTGCACAGCACCCTGTGTTTATTTGGCAGCTGGAGCTGGGGGAGCAGCACCAAGGCTGTTCTTAGCTTTCTCCAGGGAAAGGTTTGCAGGTGTCATTTGTGGCCTCCTAATGCAAAGGCACCTGTCGTTAAATCTTGCATGCTGAATTCATTAGGCCTCATTAGGAGGCTGCAAAGCTTTGAAGAAAATCAGGCTTAATTATTTCCCTATTTTCAAATGCTGAGAAAGGTAATGTTTTGAACCTTGTTAAAACATTAAAGCTCTTGTAGTGGTACAGGGCTGGTTGGTATCATAGTGTCTTACGCTAGTGTGGATGTTCAGGGAGCAATGATGGTTTAAAATAGAGCAAGATCAGAACTTCAGCACAGTGGAATATTGTATTCACCTCTCACCTCCTGTATAGTTATATGTTGTATTCACCTCTCACCTCCTGTTTAGTTACAGTTATACTATGCACTGTCACAGCTCAAAGCAGAAGCCTTTGCTCCTGGGGTGGCCTGGAAGGATAGGCTGCTCTGCATCCGGTGTCCAGAACCTGTGTCAGACCCACGCTTCCACTCGGTTTCTGATGTAAGAAAGGGCAAACCACTGCACAGACAGTTTTCCCCAGAGAGGGGAACCCCAGCCCTGTGATCAGCTGGGTGAGCGGGCAGGAAGGGCTGCAGGTGCCAGAGCAGAGGTTCCCCTGATGTGTGGGGACACTACAGAGGAGCAGGGATTTATATGGGAGTGCATGGAGGACCCCGGGCCAGGGCAGGCAGGTGTCACCTGGAGAAGAGGGCAGCCCCTGGAGAGCTGTGGTGGGGCAGGCCCTCCCATGCAGGGCTGGGTTTGTCCTGCAGCCTCTGGAAGGAGGTAGGAGCCCGAAGTGTGAGGAGCCAGGAGCTGCTATGGACTGACCACAGCCCTCGCATTCTTCTTGTTGTGTGTTGCTCTTGGTCTGTAGGGTTGAGTTCCATATCCCTCTTTAATACATTACTATGCACCTGTTTTAAAAGGAGTTATTTGGCTTATTCTTTTATCTTAAAGAGTAACAATGATGAAACTGTCACCTACAAGCAGCTTGCATCAAGTAAACCTATGTGCAGGGAGCAAGAGAATCTTATTTAGCCTCTTGTACTTTGAAGTCTGGATTTATGCAGTCACCTCTGTCACAGTCTCCTCTGTGGGTAGATACTAATTGTGGGGTTTGTGAAAACATCTGCCAGGAAGTGACATCTGTACCAGCAGCTGGCAGTCAGAAGGGAACAAAAAGCAATGGAAGAGGCCAAGAAAAGATGAGGACAGGTGGGGTGATGAACTGTGAGTTATAATCATTTGCAATGGTCTCCTCACCTGGGCATGATTCCACTAATAAAATAGAGTAACAAACATTTGTGATTATTTATTGGGCAGTGCATGAGCAAGAGAACAGAAATATCAGTCTTTAATTCTAAAACAGTTTTACCACATAAGACTACTTTTATGATGTACTATGAAAGACACGAAGAAAAGCAAAGGGTAAAATTTTCAAACTGGGCTACTGAGAAGGAACAGACCTACATTTAGATCCCCTGATATACCTGTCCTACTTTCCAGTAGTGATTCCTCATATTCCACTTAAAAAGCTTGCTTTAATGTCTGTCGATGAAAATTAAATCTGATGCTCTTTTGAGGGCAGGGTAGCAGCAGTGCATCAGCTCAGGCAGTTGGCTGGAGCCTCCTGTAGGCTTTGTAGAAAGGAACGAGTTGAAGTGTCACTTGCATACAGGTTGTGATCTGTACTTACTAATGGTTGTGGGCTGCCTTATTTCATTTGAGGATGAACTTATTCAATTAGGGGAAGAAGCTTAATTAGGGGTTTCCTATAGTTTTATTTTTTTCCAAGTGGAGATTAAGAGCTGTAGCTAATTTGTCTCCCGGTTTGTGGTACTGGATTTCTGAACGCATTTCTTTCTGGCTCTCAAGGTAGTCAAACCTCTTCAGGATGAACAGTCTCTTCTCATGAATAGACACCCATGCTACTACTGCTCTTCTGATTAGCTATGTAGAACCGTAATTCCCATGGCAGCACAGCTCTCAATACTGCTGAACATAGATGAAATGATCCCTATCAACACAATTGCTTCTCCAGTCCAGGGTTTTTTTCAGAATAGGTACTTTCAAAGGGATTTTTTAAACAGGTAATTCTTAAAAGCCCAATTCTTCCCCAAAGTGCGGTTGTTATGAGAGCAGAGTGTTTAACTGTCATATCACACAGTGGAGCTTTTTGAAGGAAACACTGTCAAATGTAGTGACAGTTTAGACCTGACCATCAGCCTGTGTTATGATGACACGTGCATAAGAACACTGGTCTAAAACAAAAATGAAATAATGGTTCCTATGTCTGACGCATATTTGTCCTGAAGTGCAGTAATGTATACTTGCCCAAGTTTGTAGCTACTGTTTAGGGTTTTTACAAGTGGTTTTGGTCATTAATTAATATTCATAGTATTTTGATTTTTGTCCTTTTTGTTTCCTTCTCTGTCAGACTGTGAACTTGTATTCATGTCTTTGCTGTATTCAGAACTAACACATGTTTTTTACTATAGTTTGTTACTTTTTACGTACACAGTGGAGATAATGTGCTCGAAATATCTATATGAAACTAAGCTGATGAAGCAAGCGTCTGTAAATTGTCCCAAATTATCTTGTAAGATATGAACAGTGCTAGCAAGGGTGAATGAGACTGAAAGGAACAGTGTATATCTAGAAAGATATACATCGGGTTGGACCCGATGATCTCTTGAGGTCCCTTCCAACCCCTAAGATTCTGTGATTCTGTGAGTATAGTATACAGTAGGAGAGACACCAAACTGACCTTACATATTGCTGCACCTGAAGCCCAGGCAAATGAAAACAGGATTGTTACCAGCATTTGGAAGTGGAAGGATGCAATTTAATACAGAATTTGTGACTGTGTGAAGTATAGTGGATAAGAAATTGGAGGGTTTAGCTAGAGCTGAACAAAGCTGCAACCTGAACGTGACTCTGCAACTGATACTGGTATTAACACGTGCAGCAGATTCAATATGTGCCTACCCAAAAACCAGCGAGAGCTTCCCTGCACTTCTGGAATGCTCTGGTGCTTCAGAAGCACCCGTGTTTCTCTGCACGCTGTTTGTATTAGCATTTTAAATGCTCGTCTATATAAAAAAAATAAAATCCTTGTGGCACATTTTTGGCTTACAGTTCAGACTTTGAGTTAGGGCAGTGTTCATCGGGAGGGTTGTACTTGTGCTTCATTGCTTTCTGCAGGTGATTCCTAAGGTTGGTTGCAGCATCCCTGAGTCCTTGTTACTGTGCTGTGATTACTGCTTTGGAAAGTGTCCTGTTAAAACGTCTGTCTAGCAGTCAGGTAAACTACAGGTTTGGATCCATGTACTGAGAAAAAGATTTGGCCTTCTAAACCCTGATTTTCAGCTAGCAATAAGCATGGTTTTATACTTGCATTCTTCCTCGAAGTAAGAAAAGTTGAAGCTCATCTCTGCATGGATCTTTACTGGAATCATCTTGTGTAACCTCATAGTACTATCTTTTGTGACTTAGGTCTGTGTCTTGGTCATCTCCTGCAGGTCCATGTATTTCTTCTCCTTTGATAGTTTCTTTTATTTCTCATGGAAAAGTATTCCTTTTGATCATGTTGTTTTACCCTATTTCTTCTCCAACATCAGTTTGTCTGGTGGAGATGTTTATGATGTTACAATAAAAAACTTCCTGCCCTCGCCAGGTAACTCTACCCCTTCTCCCTGGAGTTAGCGCAGGCTTTACCTGCAGACTAGTCTAATTTGAGCAGCCTCCTTGTCGCTGTAGGAATCTCAGTGGCCTGTGAATTTTCACTCTCTCCTCACCATCAACTAGCACTGTAAAACTGAGAAACAACAGCCTTCTCTGAAAATCATAACCTTCTCTTATTCATCCTCATCTAAATGGGTAAAGACATTTTCCCAACCCATTGCTGTAAACATCGTGCATTTGACTACAGACGTTTTCCATATACACAGTTTGACTTTATTAAAAGAAGACAAACAGCAAGAGGTAAAAAAATCTTATTCTTCATATGCCTTTGGATAAATACAGAAGGAATGGAAGGAATAGTGTTAGAAAGAACAATTAGAGGCAAGGAGAAAACAAAAACTGGAGAACACCAGGGAAAAGCAGAAAGGGCAAAAGGAACAGATTATTGTTGTTAATGGTTTGTTTCATTACTGGTATTATGCTTTAAATTAACTTTGGGTTTGTTTATTTGTTTTGTTTGTTTAGTGGGTTGTTTTGGGTTTGTTTTTTTTTTTAAATTTAGTATTTCATTGTCTTTAAATCTTTTAGGCAATAAATCCCAGAGTACAGAGTCTGGTCTCTGTCTCACAGCCAAATCAAAAAAAGAATGTGTTTGAATTACAAATATTTTCTCCAGAACCCAATGAAAATATATGTTCTTGTCCCCAGTGTCACGTCTGTCATTCTTGTTGTGATCTAGTCACCAAAGAGGTCTTAAGGGACAATCTGTCTCTGCCATGGAGAAGTACATCTCCCACAGCACATCCAAAAAGAAAGGAAAGAGAGCGGCTGCTGTCAGCTGTGCTGGGTTTTTCAGAGGAATTTGCAGAAAGGGGACTGTGGATGTGGCAACATCAAGAGCGAAGGATGAGGGTAAAATGTGTCATGAGGTGAAAGGGATAAGACAAAGATCATTAGAACTGCCACATGCTCAGGGCTGTCAGTTTTACAAGAGATGCTCAAGCCGCCAGTGTTTCTAGGAATGAATTGATACCAAAGTACGGAACCTGATGAGGTTCAGAAAGAAATTTTTTGTGACACTTATCCCAATAAAAGCATTTCTCAAGCCACACACCTCCAAGCACAGGGCTACCAGGGGACTGCAGCCTCTTCTAAGCTCTTTGCAGACTTTGAAGATGACATTGCAGACCAAACAAAAAAACCACACTTCTGCTGTGCACAGACTTTTGGTCTTCAGATGCTGTACCAACTGAATGACCTTGTGATAACAGGAAAGCATCCAACCCAAAATCTGTATTGGACACTGCTGCGTATTTGCAAGGTATAAAGCAGTTGTGGGGATTAAGTGTATATGGCACCCTTCTACTTCCCTATAGGATTTGAAAGTGAAGCTAAAAGACGTGTTTAGAAATTTTTGTAAAGGCATTTTAACTGAAAATAACAACTTGCAGAACTGGAAACCATAAACAATAGAGATTGTGCTACAGTATTTCTCCCAACTCAGAAGCTTCAGAGAAAAGTTCTGAAGTTGTGAAAGCATCCACTTAATTCTGTGGATTTTTCAAACCACACCTTTTTTCCCCCAAGTTGATGTAACTATTCTGTTTTGAAATTTCAATTCAATTTAGAAACACGTTTAAAAGAAGAGAAAGTGCAATATAACTCAGAAGCCTATCAAAACCATTTAACAAAGCATACTGATTGACTTAAACTGACAAATTTGGTGCATTGAAAATTGTGACATTTTTCTGAGACTCAGTAAGGAAGCACATTTTGATATCTTTAACATTTCCATGGGCTAGAAAAAAACCCCCCATTTTCTGCGCAATCTTCAAAAGAACAGATTTTGCAATCAATCATACGTAGATTAGTTTCAGTGAATAGTCCCGCAGCACAGACTCCAACAGTTGCATCCATCATTTCCAAGCCCTGCTCTTCTATTTTGGTTTTGTTGGTTCTCATGGAAGTGAGAAATTTGAAAGCAGTCTGCAGAGTTTCTACACAGTGAGATTTCCATACACCCTTCCATCATCCAACGTTTAAACTTAAGTCTCTAAATCTCTATTTAAATGCTTTACAGTCCTTTTCAGTTCACTGTAGCTAGAAATATATTTAACTCTTTAGATTATGAGTTCCAAGAGACTGCAATACATTTTTTTCTCAAATTTAGTTTACTGGGAGATCTGTGACCGTGGATCTAGCATTGTAGAACTGTCCAATTTAGAGAAGAAATACATGTGGTCAAGTGCATCATCAACATTACATGCCTCTGGATGTTGATAGTGCCTGTTATTTGTATGTAGTCAGTATTAGTTGTATGTAAAGTATTCTGCTTCAGACATTTTTTTATCAATATATAGAATGTGTACAGTAGAGTCTCAGCTACGTTGGTTGTAATTTTATTTCAGCTTAAATCTGTCAAAACCAATATGCTGAATTTTGGGTCTGAAACTTAGAGGTGTTAATGTCTGGCCTGCTGGAAGTCTGTGTGGGAAATTAAACCCAATTTGTGCAGCTTGGCACAAGTAAAGATAGTAAAGATAGAAGTAATTTTGTTTTGTCCAGCCTTGAGGCTGGGCAAACTAAGACATTGTGGGTTTGTAGGAGGCTTTGTATTCAACTTAAAAGTAACATGTTTTGGACTGTTTGGGAAGCTAAATCAATACAGCATTTATAAAAGCAATAGTTGTCTGACCATCTCTAATAGTCCTTTTAGCTATTTTTCACATTATCCCTCTTACTTTCTTTCTCTCATTTTTCCCCAACTGCATCAAAAAACTTTTTCAAAATGAAAGGTAAAAACGCAAGGTTAGCATTTTTCAAGTAATTTTTAAATGAATTAAGTACTTTTTATTTTGCCACACAGTCTCTGTCCATGAATTCAGTAACCATTAATATCTTAGTGATACCCTTCAGTAGTGTGCTGTGCAGAAAGAAGTACCAGCTCTGCTTGTAAATGAAGCACAGGGAGATGCCAGCTTGGTGCTGATGGTACTTTGGAATGTGCTGAGTCTGTGTCTGGAGTTTGTTTGGGAGACCTTGGAGATCCCTGATCTCTGCTGCATGTTAGAGATGTGCCCAGTGTGAACCAACATGGACGAAATGCATAACATAACAGATCTGCACTAACACAACAAAAAGGAAAAAATAATAAGGTACTGGAATTACTTGGAGACTCACCAGCAGCACGTTTTGTATTGTGTCTTCATTAGCCAGTTTTTGCTTTCCTCTTCTGGAAGGTTCTTCCAGGTACAAACTTCAAAGCAAGATGACAAGGAGAGGTGGTAACACACTTTAGCCACTGTGGCACTGAAATTCAGGGGCAAGGACACAGGAGAAGGCAGATTATCATTTTAGTAGCGTAGGAAGATAAAGATGAACAGACTGCAAGGATCCATTACTTACAGGAATGCTGATCCATTACTTGTAGGAATGCTGTCCTGTTCTGGACTCTTTGCTGAGGCATCAAATGTATTTGTGCTCACGATTAACACTGATATTCTCTGTAACGCCTGCTTTTAGTGTATGCTCTGCAGGTTGGCATTCAGGAAACCCAGCCAGAGGAGAAAAACAATAGTATTAATTAAGAGTGTCAGTCATGGGTGTTATGAAATTCAAAATTGCCAAGTTTCCAGTGCAGTTTGGTGGTAATTATAATAGCTGTGGAGACAAGCTGTTCTCTGTTCCCTCTAAAGAAATGCAGAGTTTGTTGGATTTGTTATCAAAGTGCTAATGCAGATCCCGGTGAATGGAACACTCTTTCTAGAGCAAGCTTTGAATTTTTTAAATCTTGTTTTTGTTTTTAAGCATCTGTTGCCACAGTTAATTCATCAATAGTAGCACTTGCCTCTTTGGCAGTGCTGTTCAGTACAGGATCTCTGCTTCATAAATTACCCTCACATCACAAACGAGAGTTTTGGCATAATAAAACCAAATTAATTCAATGGGATTTATCTGAGTCATCAATAGAGCTGGACATTAGAGTTGGGTTCTATGCAAGTATTGCTTTTTTCCCCAGAGAGTTAGAAATCAAAGTTGCATGGTGTTGAGTTTCTGCGGAATGGTTTGCAGGCTGTTGTAAGGCACATACAATAAAACCTATGTAATCCATTCTTGCACTCAGGATGCTTACACATGCTATACAAGGGCTTCCTCTCCACTGGAAAATTTATTATCTTCCACAAGGAACAAGTTAAAAACCACTATGAAGGAAAGATGGTACTCTGGCACTGTTAGCAAGCTCTGCCAAGAGTTCTCGGCTATTTGCAAGGTTGAGCTTTGAGCCTGGAATATTTTAAAAGAATTAAAAAAAAAAAGCATTTTATTAATAGCAAGTCCATTTAAAATTTGTTGTCATTATCTTTAATGAAGAAAAGTCTTCACAAAGTTATGCAAATCATAAGCGGTCTTTCGCTTGCAAAAGGAAAACATCAGGCTTGATCTATATTTGCATTTGAGTAATGCATTAAAAATCAATGAAATCCATTTGAATAATTGAGGTAAATTAGTGGTAGTGAACTGGGTTGTCCTGACTGAGGATGTAATTAACTTCAAACTAGGTAATTGTAAAATAATTAGAAACAATGTATGCACTCCATCTTGTAAACTTTTCGTTTGAGTATTGTTGGGAGTTGAAATCACAAGGTTAGATTAGATTTGAGAACTGAATTCTGGGAACATTTGCAAAATAACCTAGAGAACAATTTGCTTATCACAGAGTCTTATGATTTTCAATTTCCATGGCAAGGAAACGGAAAGAATGAAGTTTTCTTGCCATGTTTGCAGAGTTTACTGCAGTTCTTTAGGACCTCATCATTGAAGTCCTAAAGTGCCTTCTCACCTTAAGGGTTTAATTCTAATGCTGTTGACGTGAAGCAGCAATTTTCTGTTTGCCTGAAACTGGGAGCCCCTGGGGTAGATGGTTACACAGGATTTGTGTCTGCCTTCACAGAGAGAGGCTTCCACAGCCAGGTATGCCGATGCTGGTTCTCAAATGGGTTAAGCACTGCTCAATCCCCATGTTTTGTTCCAGATTTGTATTTCCAGCATAGGTGTTAAGTTTCTGAGATTTTACTGGTACTGGGCAGTTCAGGAATGATGAAGTAGTTTAATATGAAAAGGGACTTAAGTAATTCAGATTTCTGGAGTGTATTTCTACAGTGTTTTATTTTTAAATTCCTAATTTTGTCTAAAATTTCAAATGGCTAAAATGCCCTGCTTTAAACTATTGAACCAGTGTTTCAAGAGAAAATGTGCAGAGCCTGACCAAGCCATTTGGGAAGATTTTCTTTAAAAAAAATGTGTGTCCTTAGAACTTCCAGATTTATTATTTTTTATTTAGAACTTAAGGGCTGACATCGGTGTGGAATGGAGAGACTTAGACTTTGGGAAAAACTGCTGTGCCTGTGAGTTTTAATGGAAAAGCGGATGAACAGCACTTTCTGCAATTCTAACTCCTCTCATATATGGGAAAAATCCTGAAAACAGTTCATGAGCATTTACTTTTCCTCAGGTTATAGGAAAGATTGGAGTGCCACTTAGCTGAAATGTTTATTGCTGAAGTGTTTATTTTAGCATTAATGCTTAAAGGCTAATACAAATTTAATTTTTTCATAGCCTTAGCATTTTGTGATTCGGAGTGAGGGATGTTATGACTAATGGTAATTCTGCTGATTGCACAGAATTGATTATAGAATACTTTAATCAATAAATACATTTCTGAAATATTTAAAGAGAAACTGCCAGGTTTTCATGACTTTTTTTAGTTTTTATTTTTAAATCAAAGGAAACTATTTTGTATGCAAATGGAAGCTGTGCTTCTGTGTGGTGGTTTGAAACCTGGCTGGAGGCCAGACACCCACCAAAGCTGCTCTATCACTCCCCTTCTCAGCTGGACAGGGAAGAAAATAGATATTGAGAGGCTCAGGAGTGGAGATAAGGCCAGGGAGAGATCATTTCACAATCAGTGTCATGGGCAGAACAGACTCAACACAGAATAAAGGAAAAGAAACTCTCTAATTGATGACCCTGCCTTGCACCCCCAGTGACACCAGAGTTGGGTGATGAGAAGTGTGACCAGATCTTAAAGCACCACTCCCCACCCCCTCCCTTCCAGCAGACTGCACTTTAGTCAGGTTTTCGCTCCCTTCTTCCCTCCATTGTGGCACAGGGAGGGGCAGGGACTGGGGGTATGGGGGCTTGGGTCAGTTCCTCATGAGTTCCTGGATTTGATGTTCCTTTATGAAAAGAAACTTGTCAATGATGCAGGTAGAAGACCAAACAACAACAGTTTTTAGATGACTGCACAAGGATCTTCGTTATTTCAGAATCATAACAATGGAGCATGACATTTACAACAGATGCAGCTTCTTGTAAAATATGATTCTTTTCAGGGCATTATTTATTCCAGCCTCAACACCCAAACCCTGGCCATTCAACCTGCAGCAGGTGTAAGACTGGTCATTACAGCATTTAAACTAGAAGTAAATCCAGTGTTGGGATATACAGGTGGATAGAAAGAGAAATACAGGTAGGAAAAAACCCAAGAGGAATGGTGACAGCCGGATATCCTAGTATTCATGGTGGACTAGCAGTACAACAATGGATCAGGATAAGTATGTTAAACTGAAGACAACTGGCAAAGCTCAAAACACAGCTGTCTTAATCCTAGTTAAACCTATCCTTTAAGCCAAATACTAAGAAAAACAGAAAACACTGAGGGCAGAATAGATTTATAAACATAAACACAAAAATTGAACTTGAATACCAAGCAATTTTTGTTTGTTTTGCTGTATCACAAAACAGCAAATGCAATGGTTTTGGAAGTAGCACAGAGACTTCCAAGCCTGTACAACAGTTCCATCTGCCTTGAGATTTATGATTAATTACATCTGTTGTGAAAACAGAATTATGGACATTTCTTCTTTGAAACTGTTTTTTAGTAAACTCAACTGATAAAAATGCATGTAGGCTTTATGACAATAAAATTCCCCTTGGTAATGGTAACATAAGTGGATTTTACAGAGGGCTGTATAATCCACCACTTGTGGAAATATGATGTAAGGAAGTAATCACATAGCACTGATGTTATGAAGATGAGCTCTTGGCATTTGCTGAACAGTATGGCTAAAACATCTATTTTCGGGCTAATCTCTGAGGCAATGTGAACAAAGTAATCAGATTGAGATGAAGAAGTTTAAGTGGATCATCAATATGACAGGAAAGGTTTTGAGAACACTTCAAAAGATGGAAGAGAAGGGTATATCTTCTATTTCAGCTTTTAATCTATTGTGCTTGTCTGAAAAATGACCCTTTATTTTTCTCAAGAATTCCCGAGTGAAACCAAAGTTGTGTGCTATTACTCTATAATCAAATTAGGTCGCCAAATTTTTTGGCTGTTAGAAACTGGAAATGAACTTGGTTCAAAAAATTTGTGATCTAAGTACTGTTTTAATCTGAAATACAGGTTTCAGTGTGGAAAAGGACATTTTCATCAGAAGCAAAACATCATAATGATTATTAGTAGTAATGTTGCTAATTACTTTGAAGAACTACAGTTTTGCAGCAGAGTGATGTAAGCTGAAATGTAAGACTTAACAAGTATTTTAGAAGTCCATGAAGCCAAGAAATAGTTTTATCCCATTCATAGCATCTAAAAGTAAGAATGCATGTCTGAAAATAATAGCCTTTAATTTACTTCAGTTTGGATCAGGACAGAAAGGTGACAAAGCAAATGCCTACAGAATCTACTTCTGATATATTTCTACCCCACTTTATTCAACTGTAGAGCTGAACGTATCTTTCTTTAACCTTTCCTTAAGATTACCTAATGCAATACTGCATACAGTCCCATTTCTTTGTGTGAGGTACATCCAAAGCCTTTGGAAAGCAGTGCTGTCTCCAGTGGACCTTTGCTCAGACACTGAGGTGATCCTGGCACATGTTGGACCGATATGACTTTTCCAAGCCTCAACCTCAGTAGAATGTTGCTGTCGATTTGATGGCGTTTGAACAGAGCAACAAATTGAAGTCAGCAGTGCTTCGGGGTGGGTTGACAGTGTTTGAGCTGGTATGGGTCACTGTAAGGAGCAGGGGTGGTTTCAGCTGGGCATCTAAAATACTGAGATGCCTTCAGTGCCATTGATGTACAGAGAGAGGGATGGAAGATTCTGAGGTTTGTAATTCTCATCAAGGCTGTATTTCCTTGCTTTGGAAGTCAAATCAGGTTTCAGAGTTTGGTATCAAGCATGATGCAAAAAAATTCCCTAAACGTTTTATAACTTATCTAAGAGCAACTGGTTTTGTTAAATTGTCTTTAAATGTATGCTAGTTGGCTACTATATGCCAGCCTATCTATGTTAAAGCAAAAAACCAAAACATCCCCAAAATTTTCTTTCTGTCAGCTGCTTCCTGACTTGTTATTCTGTCCCAGTATTTCACCTTTATTTCCCCTAATGCTAGTAAATTAGTATGCTTTGGGTTCATCTACAAATTGTAGATGCTTTGGGATCTACAAATGTTATTTTATTCCCCAGTTGAATACCAAAAACCAGGAATGTTTTCTCCATTCCTTCCCAAACCATCTGCAAGCCCTCAACTTCATCTCTGCAGTTTGTCTCCTGGTGCAAAAACTTTGGAGAACAACAATGTTCGGCGACATGAGTAAGCCTCAAGGATTAAGGATTAGTCTTTGACTATAATTGTGTTTGTATTTTAGGTTAGGCCTTCAGGTTCTAATTCCAAGCTGTAACACAGCGAGGCAGGGAATAAATTCAGTGATCTGCAACTTCCCTCTGTGAGTGCTGTGCCTCTAGCTTTCTTGTACTGAAAGATATGATTTTGCTTGAGTGCTGTTTATATAAGCTTAACTTTCTTACTCTTCCCTTCCTTTCAAGGCAGCCAGCAGTAGTTCCATGGTGCTGTTTCATCCATATGCAAGCATGGGGTTCATTTCAGCATCATAGCCAGTCCTGTAGTCATAGAATTAGTTATGTTTTCAATAGTTGGTGTGGGAAGAGGAAGGCTAACTGGTTAGGATGTATTTCTATTTATTTTGCTTATCCTCGTGTTACAAATTCAATTCATGTCCTCATTTCTGTATTTAATATTTAATGTTGAGGTGACCACTAGAAAGCAATTATAGTCTCTTGTCCATCGCAGACTACAGAATTGCAAATGTTTTTATCTTCTACAGAATCTCATTATAATAACTTATTCCATTGTGCCAGGAGGGTCTGGCATTTCCTACTGTTGTGTAATTTGGATGTGTTGCAAAGCCAACTTTTTTTTAATGTTGATATATTCCTCCCCCCACACCCAATCATACCGCAATACAGTTGAATCTAGTGATCTTACTTTGATTTGTTATTGTATTTCTAAATGAATGTTTACAAAGCATTTTCCATCATGGACAGTAATTTATCAATCTGGAAGAAGTGTCAGTTGCAGTTTAGAAAAACCCTATGTGTATCTTACATTAGAGAGATCCTTACTGTAAAGGCAAAATAATTTTACGATAACTGTGTGTGGCCATGCTGAAATCTATACAGTAAAAAGCAAAAGGAATTAGCTGAGGCCTGCAAAACCACAGTAGAAGTAAGTAAATCTATTTAGTTTGCATATACCCAAGATGATTTGACGAGGGTCTTATAATACCTCTGTAAGAAGGTCCTTTGGGAACAAGATCCCTGAGTAAAACTTTAATTCAGACAACAGAAAAGATGTAGATATTGTAAGAGCGAGAGTAGTTTAGCCTTCAAACAACTTAATTAAGAATGCAATATGCTCTCTGTTATTTGACATTTAAATATGGATGCATTCTGCATAGTACATGGCAAAACCCTGAAGTTCTTTGTCATGCATGAGGCTGTTAAGACGCTTACAGATTATACAGCTCTGACTTAAATTTCTTTAATCAAAACTTATGGCAGAAAAGTTCCATGTTACAGTGGAATAAAAATTAAATAATGCAAATTTTTATTTTGTAAACGTGAGCTAACACTGATATTCCCTGTTTATCAGTCCGTAGGTGTGACTGGTGATTCTTTCTGTTCATCACTCCATTCAGGGGGCAATTCCTATCTGACTTTTGGCTGGTGTAGGTCCTTCACTGGCTGCTTACAGTAGCTCAACATTCAACCAGCATCATTAACAGTAGTCTGTGGAGTCAGTGGGACAGAATCAGTAAGGACTTCTTTACATGAAGCCTTTCTAGTGTGCTACAAGAATTCCTAAAGCCTTTAAGGATGTTGCATATGAGAACATAATGCTTTTAAGGACTCTAATTGAAATTAGTATTAATGTGATGCAGTAAGTCCTGCTTGTGTTAGCTTTTTAATTAAGACTTTTCTGAAAGTAGGAGTGTATAGCAGGCTTATAGCTTATTTTGTTCAGTCTGTTTCCCAGGAATATGAATGCATATGTTCACAGAAAAGCATACCTTTGCATCATCATCTCACTCAAAGGTATCCTTCCATGTTTTCACCATCACTGTCCCAGGGCAAGCTGCATGTTACCAGCCTGCCCTGACCTTGAATTCCAATAGTCTCATATGAGTTGGTTTAAGCACCAGTTTGCCAAAGTAAAATAGTAAACAAATGCTACAATAAATGAAACTTAATGACTATAAGGTCTGTGACACGGTCTCTTGCATTTATAAAGCTCCACTCGTATCATTGGATGAATAGTCAGGGTTTATAAACTGGTATGGAACAGATAATGAGATCTTTCTGCACCTTGAGAGGCAGCATGGTAATGTATGAGAATTACTGTTCTTTCTGCACAAGGTCGTGTGCAGTGGGAAGTGTCTGAAAGATGGAGAGGTGACTGGTAATGAAATCAAAACCTGAAAAGGCACAAGGAGTGAACAAAAAAAGGTCCCACTGTTTAAGAACAAGTTAGAAAACGTGATTGAATTAAAACTACTCCACCTAGAAGGGTTTTGTTTGTCTTCCCCTGAGGTCATTCATTAGTTTGGTTCATAGTTCCTCGAACATCCTTGCTGCTAGTCATACCATCAGGTGCATCCTAAAAAAACATACTAAAGCACAGGGCCTTCAAAAGAAGGGGAGTGTGATGAAGTACCTCCTGATGTTCAAACTAGGCTTTACTTTTCCCTGGGTAGGCAGGCATGTGTCCGTCTGGATGTGGCCGTTGAGGTGATTCCTGCCATGTAACCAAAAAGGCATGCTCAACGTTTATCTCCATTTGTACAGACTGCTAGCATCCCTGACACGTCTGTCCTCACATCTTATTTCTCTATGCAAGACAAAGGAATTAAAAGACAGTGGACATTACCTAACCATCGTCTTTTCTTCTAGTTTGAATGCTTTGCATTACCTTTTCATCAGGAGCAACCTACCTGACCTTATCATGTCACATCTTTTATCCCACTGATTCCCTTTAATGCTGTATTCTGTTAAGATAATATTTGCCATGGGTAGAAAAGTGTAGTTCAGGCCTCTGGATCGGTGATTAACGCAGAACAGATTGTAAGCATATTGTTTTCATTAGAAAGAAATGGAAACATTCAGCAGTTAAACTCACTGACTACTGCAGTTGTGCACCAGATGACACAAAAGGCTCGTGTTCTGAAAATAACACCTACTACAATGTCGTCTTTAAAACTTATTCCATAGTGGAAGGCAAAGCACACCCTGTGGCATGGAGAATCAACAGATGCAAATGAGTTCTCTTACTGTTTGGAACTGCGTGATCCAGTTTGGAACTGTGTGACTTAGGGGGGACCTAATTAGTGTTTATAAATATCTTAGGCATGGGTTGCAGGGGGAATTGGCCAGCCCCTTTTCAGTGGTCTGTGGGGACAGGACTAGGGGCAATGGCTGTAAGCTGGAGCACAGGAAGTTCCGCACCAACATGCGGAAGAACTTTTTCACAGTGAAGGTGACGGAGCAGTGGAATAGGCTGCCCAGGGAGGTGGTGGAGTCTCCTTCTCTGGAGATATTCAAGTCTCGTCTGGACGCCTATCTATGTAATATGAGATAGGGAACCTGCTTTGGCAGGGGGGTTGGACCCGATGATCTCTTGAGGTCCCTTCCAACCCCTATGATTCTGTGATTCTGTGATCTGAACTAAAGGCACCACTTCCCAACATCATACATGGTCACATTGAGTTGTGTCTTGAGTCACACATTATTAGAATGGAATGATGACATTGAGAGCCGTTCTGGCTCAGAATTAGGGCATGCGCTAAACAGAATTATTTGAGATTATTTCTGTGGGACTTATATCTATTGGTAGAGTCTGCTTTATCATCATTTTCATTTATCAAATGATATATGTCCTGATTAAAAGCGTTAGGGTGGAGCTAAATGTGAACTAAATGAAACTGAAAAAGTCGACACTGAAAGACCGTGGTTTTGAGTATGAATTATTCTGACTCATTGTAGTTTTCAAGGTGTTATTAAAAAGGCATGAAGTTCAGGAGGCTAATGTGGTGTATCATATTGTGATACAATGCTTCCATCACTATTTCTACCTGAAAAGGCTTTTTATGAGAATGATCCATCAGTTGCCATCAAGCAGGATAATGAGGACTCACTCGGAAATGATTCCATAATTGTAAACTCACTGCCTCTGAGAAGCAGTTTTTGCCACTCTTTGGCAAATTGCTGTTACTATAGTTTGCTGCTGGCACATCTTGCTTTCTGTTAAATGTACCAAGTGTTTGATATCTAATTATGCACTTACAGGTTTTCAGAGAATCAGAATGCAAATAGTTGTTGCAGAGTGAACTCTTACTTCCAGCTCTCCAGATTTTTATTTTTTTTTAAAACTCGGGCACTACAGCAAACCACACTGAGAGCTATTAATGTAAATTAATTATTCCTCCTGCTGGCTTCTTTACAACTTACTCAGATGAGGGATTATTAAATGCATCATGCCTTGCAAATTTGCATGCATTAAGAGCCTTATCATTGCCTGTGCACTGTTGGCCTCCGTTGGGGTCCAAGAATTAAAAAATTATCGGGCAACCATTTTAACTGGTAAGTGCTGATCACTGTCCATATGGCTCTAAAATATAGCTGAGAAGGTCATTCTGCTTAGAGACCCTCCCAATAATGTGACGTCTCTAACGTCGTCCAGGGTATGTGAATCATACTGCCCTTTTGCACTCATACTTTAAAGCTACCATGAAGAAGGGAATTATAGGATGTGGCAGAATATGTATTTTTCTGATTTTTCTTTTTTTTTTTTTTTAAATTTCTGGTTCCAAGAAGTAAAGAAAGCAGATAACCATGGTAACCCAGAAAAATGTAGGAATACAGAACTGCTGGTGTGTACCTGTGGGGAGTTGAAGGAATGTGTACAGGGTATTTACTTACTTAGTGTATTGCTCTATTTTCACTTGGCATTTTGATCCTAAACAAAGACATAAATTTCTGGAAAACAGAAAGCTATAAAAAGGTCCAAACACATTTAGTGTGTTTCAAATAATTTTGTTTTAACACAATTATAAGGAATTGAAATTATCAATATTTCCAGTTTTGAAATGAGATAATTAAAAAAATGAAAGCAAACCATTACTTGATGAAATGTCGACATGACTGTTTTTCATTTTAGCCAGAAAAAATTATTGACATGTACTTATATAGCACTTTGAAATAAAACACCTATGAAATGTAATTTTTTAGGAAATCTGAACACTTGGATATGTAAAGCATACTGAAACAGTCTTCAGGTAAAGTAGTTTTGGTTTCATTGCAAATGGGAGATGCATCGGAAGCAAGGGGTATATGAGTGCTGATAAGAGAGGCGCTGGACCCTGTAGTTTCTGTGGAGGCTTTAGACTGTTAGAGAGAGTTGTGTCCACACAGGCATCTGCTCACACATTTGTACAGCTGAGGGAGAAGGGTTAAGGGAACGTGGCCAAGTATTTGATGAACTCTGCCTTTGTGGCTTTTCTGCTCTCCATTTAAGTTTCTGTACAACGTGGCTCCTTAGTTTAGCTGAAAACATGACTACACAAGCTTACACAAAAGTATCAATTCTGATGTTGATTAGGAAGATCACATCCAGAGGAGTTTTGAGACAGATGCTGACTTTCTGCATGGCTGCAGTGCCTGTCACTATTACCCAAGTAATGTGTGGATGAGAGAGGGATTCTTGAAGGCGTCTAGATGTTTACAAAAGTTTATCACCTCCAGGGATTGTCATCATTGTTTCATTGCTTGTAATGGTGGTCTTTTGCTGATTTCCTACCTTGCAGAACTCAAAAAGGAAAACAAAAGTGGTAAAACTGTATTTCATACGTATTGCTAATTTAGCTAGCTATTTTTTCCCCGCATTTCTAGTAGTGTTAGAGCAAACACACAGGCACCTTTCTAGTCTAGGTTGTCAAGTCCTTTTTATTGGGTGAAAAGTTTACACTCATCTTGTGATTTTCTTAAAATGTTTTTCTTGTGAGTGCACTCTGAAAAATGCTTTTGTAGAGATATTTTTACATTTTAGCACTTTAGGAAGGTTCAAAGCTTGCTATTGTGTTTCCCTACTTTTTAAAAATGTAATACTTCTCACAGTATAAATAGGTATCTGCTTGGCTCTTAAAGATGGACAAAGGGTAGTTCAGCAGATTTCTGTGAATTACTATATTTTCCCAGTTTTATAAACATCACAATTTAAGCTACATATTAACCCAGTGCTTTATACTAGGTCATAAAATACAAAGAGTTCCTGAAAAGAAGCTGTGCTGCTTCTTTTGGGAAGTTGTAATTGATTCAGTTATAATTCTGTAATTTCTCTGTAATTGATTCAATGACCAAGACTTTTGTATTCTAAAAGTTCTATTTCTTTTTGTCATCTTTTATTTTTCCATTTATTTAGCCTTGTATCACCACATTCATTCAACTTAAGTTGGTAGAATGTCAAAATTTCCACTGTCATTCAGCAGATTTCCATTTGGCCATATCTTTCCTCTCTTCCTCTGGGAAGATGGAGTGCTAAAAATTAGAGGTTTGATTAAGGTGAGCCTAATAGCCAGCTGGGAGTTTTGGAGAGTGGGAGCCTGTGGACAGAAAGGGAGGATCACACCCTTTATTCAGAGGAACCACGCTGCCATGAACATTACAAATATAAGTCTGTGGGAAGAGCTCTAGGTCTCTAGATGTGGTGTATTTATAGATGGGGGTTCTGTGATTTACACAGGTGAACAGATCAGGCTAGATAACAGAGGTCTGGGCTATATTTTTCTGAGGAACTTGAGTGCCCTGCTGGTAGTAGAAACAGTACACATGAATATTAGATTTTTATTTTGTGGTCATATTGAGTTATTCAGTCATGTATTCCCTGCTGTTCAGATGGCTTCCTTTGTTGCAGATCCAGAGGTTTCTCAGCTGTTCTGTTTCTCACTTGTCCAACACCCCTTTTCTCTAGATTCACCCTTGCTTTTCTGCTCATCTTCTAGCTTACTCGTTTCCTTCAGTGCTGTATGTCTGTCTCTTATTTGAGGAAGGGAGAAAGTGGAGGATAAAAAAGTTAATGCTTCTTCTTGAACTTCCATCTATCCTATTCTGCATTGCTCTACTAATTACTCTTGTCTAGTGATCACATGCTGTACATATCTTCCCTTTCAAGACTGGTAGGCGGTGTGGTGCTGTCTTGCCTATCATCTCTCATTCAGTAAGTCGGTACTGAAGCTCGGGCAGCACACACCTGCAAAGCCATCTGAGTACTTTTCAGGATTCATTTCCTTTGCTGAGAGAATTGAAATGTTGACAGTAGACAAACTGCAAACGCTGTCATTGCTGACTGGTTTTTCCTTTGGTGTTTGTGTCTTTTTATCTATTCCTTTAGAGTGCTGGGCTTTGGAACAGGATGTCCAGGGAAGTGGTGGAGTCACCGTGCCTTAGGGTGTTGAAGGAAAGGTTGGATGAGGTATTTTGGGACATGATTTAGTTAGTAATATAGGTGGTAGGGGTACAGATGGACTAGATGATCTTTGAGGTCTTTTTCAACCTTAATGATTCTGTGATTCTGTGTAATTAGTGATCAGGGTCCATTGCATTTGTAAGACAGGACAAAGGCATTTTAGGCTAAAACTGGAGATAGTGCGTGTTATGGTAATGCAAATAAATATTAAGACTAATTATGACTGTTAAGGTTGTAAAAATTACAGTAACTTAGTTACTTCAAAGTTCAAGACTTTTTAGTCTATCATTAACTAAATGGACCCCTAATATGAAATTCAGGGAGTTTGTTTCTGTCAGTTGTTGAATTGACAGAGTAATAATAAAAATTGAGAGAAAAAATTGAAACTGATGCTAGATTCTGGGAAAGATTCCATTTATTGCAAAGCATAACTGACAGCCATGTGTCTGAACAATTCTGGTCATCTGGGCTTTTAAATGTTTGAATTTTAGAAGATGGCAGCAGTTCCCAGCAGGGTGGCTGAACTGTGAACAGGCATACATGTGTTCATTGAATTCAGCTGCTTGTTTCTGCAAACATCTCCAATTGAGACAGGTTTCTTCAATTACTTGATGACATGTTAGCATATATTTTGCAATATGATGAGTAAGCATGGTCCTTGCTCCCTTCTCATTCTACTTGCTTGCTACCAGTTGGACACTCGTTTTGTTCTACATCTGAATGAAGCATTAGGAGCAGGAAACAGCAAACCTAGTTTTAACTGAGATGGTGATGATGATGATGGTATCAGACGGTATTAGTTGAAGATGTAATAGCAGCATTAATTCCTCCTGAGATTTCAGCCCCGTTGCATCAAGTATACTGTATGGGTGGAGCTTTGGGTCCCTGGGAGAAGTTGGTCTACATTAATATTGGTTATTACCAATCAAGGTTATTACCATCTTCTGTTCATTTCTGAGGATGTATATTACAAAATTCAGTAGTATGGATGGGGAGTATGTTCTCAGAATCAGGATTTGGTTTTACCACTTTTGCTTAGATAAAAATTTGATATTTCCCTCACGATGAAAATTTGGTATTTCACTCATGGTGAAAGTAAACTTTGTTTTTACAGTGTTCATTGCAATAATATACTTCAGTCAATTACCTGTGAATCCTTGGGGATTTTGTAGAAGCTGAGTTTATATTATTTCCCTAATAAAGAACCACTAAACAGTTAATAAATATATTGTAAGGCTTTCCAGTGCACTTTGTTTCCTTGATAGCAGCATGTTTTGTGTCTCTAACTAGAGTATTCTACTGGGTGAAGATAAATGGATTTCATAATCTTACACTGGGGAGAAAAGTGAGACTGGAAAAGATTGGAGCTGCATGAGCTGGATAGTTTAACATTATAGCTCTGAGAGGCAGAGCTCAAAAAAACCATTAAGGACATCACCTCCTTGATTGGAAGTTCAGAAATTGATGCACTGTCTTCAGTCCTGTTATGTTTTCAAACTTTCATTAAGTTTATATCATCTTCCACCTGGCCTTTATAAATTGCTGGTCTGAAAAGAAATCGTTTGTCATAGTGTGTCTCTTATAAGTAGATTCATCTTCAAAACAACATTATCATTTCCTAAAGACTGGTTTTAAATCCATCAGCGGAATATGAGCTAAAGTGCATTGCATTATTTTGACATATTATTCATTGAGATCATTTCCTGATGGGTTTGCACTTAATATGTTGAATTATCACAAAGGAGAATGCTCAATCCATTATTGGTTTTAAGAAATACCACAACTGGTGATTATAACTGTATAAAAAGTGAAATTAAACTTTAGTTTTGCAAAGTAGACTCATAAATTCCTTTTGAAGGAAAGGAGTGCTTGTAAGTGTCGCTGTCACTAAGGAAAAGATTTCACATGGGGATAGGGAAAATTTGTCTTACAGTCATTTAGTGAGCTACGTCCTGTTCACCAGTTTTCAATTAATGGCTGCGCATACCCAGAGAAATTGAAATTGTCCAGCATGGCCAGCCACCCTTTAAGAAACACCCAGCAGTTTTAATAGCTTTAAAAATAATTAATAGTTCATTATAAATTAATCGCTCATTTTACATTTGTATTGGGTTGACCTTGGCTGGACACCAGGTGCTCACCCAGCTGGTATCTCCCTCTCCCTCCTCAGCAAGACGGGGGGAGAAAATAAGATGAAAAACTCTTGGTTTGGGATAAAGACAGTTCAATGGAAAAAGCCAAGGCAAAACTGAAGGAGATTTATTCTCAACTTCCCATCAGCAGACAATGTCCAGCAACTTCCTGGGAAGCAGGGCCTTAGCTGGGCAGCAGTTATCCCCAGCGTGGGGATACCCCATATCTCTTCTGACAGAGGCCAGATAAAAAAAAATTGTCTTCCAACATTTTTTTTTTAATTTTAAAAATATCCATTTTAAAATGTCTTGTTTGTTTTTAACCTGAGGAATTAAATTCAGAAATCATACAAATTTCAGGTAATTGTTTATGGGGAAAATGTTTGCTTTATTTTTTTTCCAAATAATCTCCCAGTTTCTTGCATCATCTTTAACTAACAGTTCAGAGAGACACTAGAGTTGAAATAGAAAACTTCAAGCTATGGAGACATTTCAGACAGGAGGTGGGATCCACAGTGAACCCATGGAGAGTACAATAATGAATATTGCAGAGAAAGGAGTACATGGAGAGTAGAAATTTGGACATCACCTGCCAAGAAGTGGAAGATAAATTGATAAAAGGCTCTAATCTCACCTATGTGGTTTTCTAACACTGCTGTAATTTCAGAGAAAAGATAAGACAGACCAAATTTGAGGGATATTGTTAGGGATGGCTCCTGAAGGTTTTGACATCTTTTGCT
This sequence comes from Laterallus jamaicensis coturniculus, assembly GCA_022605575.1. Taxonomy (NCBI): domain Eukaryota; kingdom Metazoa; phylum Chordata; class Aves; order Gruiformes; family Rallidae; genus Laterallus; species Laterallus jamaicensis. The sequence continues at coordinate 2,285,447 of JAKCOX010000020.1, read as the reverse complement.
TTGTCTCTGTTTATCTCAAGGGAAAATCCTGCTTTTAGGGCTGGTCAGAATTCCTATTGCATGGGCAATATCTGTATTTCAAAATTTGTCTTCATTCTGAGTTGAAAATATTTGATGCTAGGTTTCTGCCCATATCTTAACTGATGTGTTTCCCTGTTCCCTTGGTAGTAACAGCTGGTAACTTTCCAGCACAGTGAGTTTCCATGCTGGTGACTCCCACTCAAGCTGCTTCATGTGTTGGTAAAACCCTTTTCATTTGAAAAGACAAGCATGTTACTGTCAGAAAAGCTAGCACAATGGTAGACAAGGCTAAACATAGAAAGTGTTCTGAAGAAATCAGAGAAAAATCAAATATGTAACTTCCAGTACTGCCAGTAGAAGTTTGCATTAAGTACGAGTGATGAATTGCCAAAGCGCCTGTACAGATCTGGGACTCCACTAGAAATGCTGCTGTCATCAATGTTCATACTTACAGCTGGTGATTACTGAAAGAACTGGCATTGCACTTACCCTGGAAAATTCTGCAATGAGTATGATCTTCACAGATGGCGTGAAATATCCTGAGCCTGCACAGAAGTGTGATTATTAGTCCTTGCCCACTCTGAAATACAGAGGCAGCCGCTAAACGCAAAAAGTGTGGGAACTTCAGCCTGAGAGATATAAAAAATAAAGTGAACACATGGATCATGTATTTTAGAAATGGGTTGGGCTAATCCAGGGAGTATAATAAATTTTCCTTGACTATTTCCTAACCTTACTCAGAAGGGAAGTCATCTAGTTCATACTGGAGTTAAGTCACGGCACTCAGGCTTGTGTTCTGTTGGGTTTGGACCAGCCCCAATGCATAGCCATTCCACAGACTAGTGGGGCAAGTTTACATTCCTAATTATGCAGAAAATTTTTCCTGAAAATTAATCAGTACTGATTTTCTTGTAACATGTGCTTTTTGCCTCTCAGCCTATTGCTGGGTGTGTTTGAGGATAATCTAATACTTCCTTCTATATAACCGTACCTAAGAAAATATGGACTCTGAAGTTTTTTAGCTTCAGGCTGACTAAACCAGTCTCTAGTGTCTTGTATTGTAGCCCTGTAGCCACCTTGGTGGCCCTCCTCCACTGGACTCCAATCTGTACGTGCTTAGTGAAGGGAAGATTGGATACAGCGAAACAGAGTACAAAAAATAACTCAAAAAGGGCTGTTGAAGGGAGTGAAGCCAAATCTCAACTTTTTAAAATACCCAATGTCAATTCTGACAAATTGGGCAATAACAATAAATTTAAACTCTTCACAGTGATCCTGTACAAGAGATACAGACACTTCAGTTTCATGTAGGAGCTCTATGGAGCTGTCCTGTAGGAATTCAGGGATCACAGAAGAGGTTTAACTTTTAAGCAGTCCATAAGATAAATACTGGCTTTGTGGATTGTGGAATTTTATTTTAGAAAGAAAGGTCAGAATTTCTATAGGATTATGCTAGAGGTGTTTGAAAAAATTAAAATGGAAAAGTTTTTATTAAGGAATAAGTTCATGTCTATTAAAAGATTAAAATTTGCACTTGAAGTAGGAGCTTTCAGTTACATTTGATGAGACAGCCTTGAGCTTCAATAGAAGTTATGGGTTTGGTACAGATAATGTGGAATGAAACTCTGAAGTTTTCCACAAGAGATCAGACTGCAGGTTTTATTATTTAATGACTGTGGAATGGTGGGTTCTTTTAGTGGCATTAAATGTGCAAGACTAACACCGTACCTTTCTAAAGGACAGACAGTTCCCTTGGACTATTGGTGTTGGCTCTTTAATCATCTGAAAATCTTTCCTGTCATCAACTGGATGCTTGTGTCATATATTCTTAATAGATCATGTGTTCCTTGTGTTTTTCCTTGTTACTCTTCCAGGCTCCTCACACTGAAGTGTGTTTTTTTTTTCTCTTGTGCCTACTGCAAAAGGAACAAAGTCCTTGTCCCAGCCTGTAAGTATTCTTGCCGGAGGATCTGATTCCCTGGTAGGATAGATGCCAGCAAAGTGATAAATCTGATAAACTGCTTTGTTATTCATCCTCATTCTGGCTTCCAGATTTAGAGACCTAGGAATGGCTTGTTCTTGATGCTTACAAAATTTACTTAAATAGATATATGTGAAACGGTGATATTAGAAACCATGGTATTAAGACCTAAAGCCCCAAAATCTAAAGTATTATCAGCTTGCCATGCAAATGCTGTTTTTCTAAACTTTCTGATGTGAAAAAGGCCTGTGTGACATGTCCCTATACAATACACAGTAAAGGCTCTTCAGCTATGTGATCAAACCCACGATGATTTAGAATTAAATTTCAACAATTTAAGTAATCCTGCTGGCATGGAAGCTCAGGGCACATCAAATTGGAAATCCTATTAGGAAAATGTGTCTATAATTATAAGGACAGGAGGTTCAAAAAGTGCAGTTGAAGCCAAATCTTTTAAGCTGTTAGATTCACCAGGACATGAAAAAATATTTAAAAGTAATTGTGAGTGAGGAATTCACTGCTCTTATTGAGAGATTTTACAATTAAAAAAGCATAAAGAATCTCCACAAAAGCAAGGAAAGGCAAATCTTTTGTGAGAGGAGAAAGCATACGTGGAAACATTCGAAGTATTAACATGCATATTCTGTTGACATATGTGCAATAAATAATCTCTGCAAAGGAATCCAATTACTGTACACAACAAATTAATTTTTATACTTCTAGGATTGAAATATATTTGTGTGATTTGCATATTTGAGTTCTAGCACGTCTGTTTATATTCAAAATAGATTTCATGTCTGTCAAAAACCTATACTGCAGTCAATTGAATTGAAAAACTCAGTAAATCACGCAGACGTTTGAGCTTCTTGATTGACCTTGGGGGTTGGCCTTGAGTATTTGTAAAAAAGGATTGTAAGTGGCAACTAGTTCCAGATTTACAGGGTTAAAGAAATTGATCCTAATTGTCTAATCCTGACTGTTTCATTTGAAAGCAAGGCCGTACTGTTTCAGATGTGATATCTATGTATTTATATATGAATGTGTGTATGTATATATATATTTATATACACACTATGAATATCTACATCCATATCTGCCTGTATTATAAGAGACAAACCCTCTGTTGTAATGTCATGTATTGGGACAGAAATGTAAAGAAACACATAGAGAAAATAATCTGTTATGAATGATATTGTCAAGAGTATAGGAAGCCAGGGAGTTCAAAACACAATTTCTGTTGGATTTCAGAAACTACTTGAAGTATTTTTGAAAGCTTTGCTGAAGAAGATATCCAAGCTAGCACAGAAAACCCATTTACAGCACTGGCAGTCACTCTTAGCTCTCAATTGGCTTGGATTGGTATGTTATCAGTGATGACATAATATGTCCCAAGTACTCCTACAGTGTTACAAGGCAGATTTCAAAAAGGATAGATAACGAATTAAAATCTTTCCATCACTTCACACTGTGAGAGTATTTGACTTCTTGATAAAGCATGTGAATTTAGAGAACATTTTAAAAATACCCCAAGAAACAACAGCAGAGCCCCCCAGAATATTATGGCTTGTAAGTTGTGCTTTAAATTGGAACACCTGAACCACTTGCAGATAAGAATATCTTTATTTGCATAGTCTAAATGTTCTTGAAATGCAGACACTTAAATAGCAGCTAAAAGATGTTCTTTTTTACAGCCTAGACTGTTCTGCATGGATGTTAAAGAGGAGTTTTTATATGAGAAAAAACAATCCTTTTGGCTATCACTTCCCCTGTTCTCTCTGTCTCTTTTTCATTTTTTTTGTCTCTTAAACTTGCAAATAAACAAAATGTTTGCTAATTTTGTTTTAATGTTTTGCTAGCAAAATTTCTAAGGCAAAAATATCTAGAATATCGAAGATAAAAAAATGTACAGTGCAGCAATAATCAAGTGTGTGGCTATTGGAATTGACTGTAACAGAGGGTTTGTATTACACTATGGAGTAGTCCTAATATTTATAAAAACTAAGAGTTAATCCAAAGATTTTTACTTATCTAGAAGAAATGGAAGTTTATGGTATATTATTTTGTTCTCTTAGATGAGCATACTAGTGGAGTTACCAGTTGGGTTGAATACTGTAACTGATTGCAGAAATAGTGTATGTGTCGTATTTTATTGCAAAGGTAGGTCGTCTTACCTGTTTTTCTGATGAAATCAGATAGAGGACTGTCTGTTGTAGGTACCCTGAAGAGCCAGAGGGGTCACAAATTACAACATTGCCTGACAGGAAATCTATAGCAATGTGTTTTTCAATAACTATGCATCACATATTTGTTATGTATTCACATAATTCAATGTCTGTTCTACAGTGATTTCGAAGGTGATGTCCAACCGTGTGTTGGGAAATGACAAGGGAAGAAGTATTTCTGTAGAGAGGCGAATTTTAGGGTTTTAAAATAATCCATGCAGCCATAAAGATTGGTATGTCCTTCTTAAGTTGGGTGCTTTCTTGTTCTAAATCTTCCACACCAGGGTGAGACCTGAAGATGTTAGCACTGGAGTCGTGGGTACAAATACTGTGTTAAAGCTAAATATATGGCTAAGGAGTTTGCATATTGTCTTTTTCACACTTGAACAACAATGTGTAGAACAAGCCTGAGGGATAATAATTTACCAGTCTCATTTCCCAAGACTGTTATTCCTCATCTTGACATACTATTAAAATCATTTAATTATCAGTGTTTTGTCTTGTCATGAAGTTACTGATGTTTCCATTATTTATAATTCTAAAACTTTGCCCATGTAGAGACCCCTCCTTTATATTCATGTCATTTGACAAATATTTGTATTGGATCATCTTTCCTCCTGCAAACCTTCTGACTGGTTTCAGTCTCTCATGTTCTGAGGTACGATAGGACCCCCACCAAGGCCAGTGTAGATCTGCACACAAGTAGCAGAGAGGGGAATCTGATTACTTGCTTAATATTCTGACAATATTTTTTGTTTGTTTGGGGTTTTTTTTTGTTTGTTTTAATTTAGGGAAGGAAGAATGGGAAGAATACTCAAGAAAGCTTTTATTTGTCATCTTTTATTATGCCATGTTCCAAATGAGATACTCAAATGCAGCTTCTCAGTTTCTGGGTGGCAGAAGCTCTAAGCCTATAGACCTACAGGGTTCAGCTGGGTTTGTAGAAAGAGGGTGTATTTTGATGTGGATTTATTTCATCCACCGGATAGAACAGCATGGCAGGAATGTCATGTAGGTACTATTTATAGCAGTCTACCTATGTATGCTGGGAGCATCTTCAGGAAGTTAAGGACCCACCAGAGGCACACTCTGTCCCAGCCTGCAAGAAGTACATGAAGTTCCTGTTTAAAATGATCCCTGTTAACTTTCAGATCATGCGCTGGCCTGGGAAGTGTCACAGAGGCCACAGTAGTATTTCATGGAAGGGGACACATCCTATTTGTATTTCCTAAGTACCCCTCAAAAAAAGGTTCCCCAGACCTGCTTGGGGTGCAGACTTTCCACACAAAACTGTTAACTAAGGCTTTTGTTTACTTGTGTTGTAGTTCATGAAAGGTACTGGATGTCCTTCAGCTTTTCTCAGTGGTCACTGAGGCTTGAAGCTCAAATGAATTTCTGCATGGGCTTAAGAGGGAGCCATACTGATACCTGTGTTCTGTGAAAACAATGCAAGCAATTCGTTTTCTACTAGAGGTATACTAGGGCGTTTCTGTATACTAATAGTATACCTCTAGTATCTTGGAAATGTAGGTATTTGATAGACATGCATTACAAACAATTTATATTTACAGTTGCTAAACCTCAGAGAAGCAGACTTTAAAAACCAGTGGCATTTACTGGATATAATGATCTTGCTTTGTTCATTATTCTGACAGTCTTTGGTACAGATAACAGGATTTAGCTATGCTTCTCCTAGGTTTCTCTCCTGGGAGTACTTTGGTTTCATTGTATCAGCTATTTTAAGACCTGGTGTAAATGTGTTAAGTCAAGGTGCCTTTGCTGGTCCTGTATGGGATGAAGTGTTGGGGAAGGGGATGGTCAGTCTTTCCTGCTGAGACTTACCCAGCAGTGAGTCTGCTTGGCAACACAGCAGAAGTATATGGCAGGGCTAGATTTGGGATTTCATCATTACTCATCAGGAAAATGAGTAATGCTGGCAGGTTATCTGTTCTGTTGTAGACAGGTGTCAGTTACTCTATCTAGAGACTGGTTTTAGCATATCAAGGTGCAAGTGTACGTGCAGCCTGGGTAGTACTGATGTTAGTAAAGATGTGGTGACCTGTTCTCAGCAGCGGAGTGGCATGAACTTGTTGCAATCCTGCATATGCACGTGGGTAGCTTGCTAATGCTGCTGTGATTTTACTACGAGGGGTATGCGAGGCAGGTGGGTAGTCCAAGGACAGAAGCTGTAACACAGGAAGTTCCATACAGATAAGGAAAACATTTTTATCGTGAAATTGGTCAAAAGCTGGAACAGATTATCCAGGCAGGGGGAAGGAGTCTCAGTTCTTACAGATATTCAGAACTGGACCAGGCTATTTCTGAGTAACCTGCTCTGGCTAGACCATCCTAAAGCAGGCTGGACTGGGTGGAGTCTGGGGCTCCTTCCCAAGCTGTGCCATTCTGTGACTCAACTGGAAGTGAAAGCAGGTCTAAATGCAAAAAGAAGTGGAATAGTGTGGAAAGTGGAAACCAGCTATTTAATTCTGGGCTCTCTTTCTGAAGCCAGAAGATGAATGAGGCAGGCTAGGGAAGCAGTGTGAGTGACTTGTCCAGCAGACAGCTCTGGGAAACCGAGTCTCCTTAGTTTCTGCTTTAAAAGGGTAATTTGACAGTAGTGTCTCTCGGGTCTGGTGCCAAAACTCTTTAAGCACCAAGATGTTTCAAAGTTCTTTTTCTTTCAACTTACACAGACAGTGAATAACTCATCTTAGAAGCACAGCAGGATGTGTGTCCCCTGGGAATTCCTTTCGTCTGACAGGCTACAGATTTGTAGTGCAGGTAATAGTTCTGATAGATACCCTGTCCGTTGCCATGTGAGGGAACTACAGGCAATCTGAGCCTCTTAGAGGCTTCCCAAAGTTTCTCTGACATGACTGCAAGCGATTACATTTTAAAAAACATTAATTTCTCATTATCTTGATGAAGAGAACGCCTTATTTATATAAAATTCTTTCCTCCTCCTCTAATATCTTGATCTAACACTTTTAAAATATGAGCAAGTGGCAAATAGTTGACTTCATTGTTTAAACTGCTGACTTTATTTTCATGCAGTAGACCCATTATTTCTTTAAGGATGTATCGTTTCTTCATGTCCTGCTAGAATGAGTCATTAAGCTGCTTAAGATTTTATTTTACAGTTCACCATTTCATTGTCTGGCTTCTGAGAGTATACATATATAATTTTTGTACTGTCATTTGCTCAAAATGGGATGGCAATGATGCATACACAGAGGCTAAAGTCAGCTTGTCAGTAATGTTTTAGATAAGGAGCGGTATCTAAAGCACCTTAAAAATGTCTTCTTCCCTCTGTTATTTCATTTCTTGCTTCTATACATATACATTTATACACACAAACACACAATAGCAATATTGGCATTGCAATGCACTCACAGATGCCTGTGATTCTTTTTTTTAACTTTTGCTGTTTATCAGAGAAATCACTGCCACTCGTGTGAAAACAGAAACTTATGCCAGCACTAAAGAACTAAAAATGTCAAGGGGACCATAAAAGGAAAATAACACAGTTTGTTTTGGAAATTGTTCCATGACAACTTCTGTAATCATTTTGACAAAACTTCTGTAAACTGAAACCTTTGTACTTTTTCCACTGAATGAGCTCTGAAGGCACAATGCATCACTGGAAATATAAATTAAACAGACTTTTTTTTTTTTATTCTCAGGAAGAAGCTCTGCACTCTGTGCCTCCAGAGTAAAGATGTTCGCTGAAACAAACAGGGAATTTTTGTATGTGATTTATTATAATGTGTAGTGCTTTTTATCCTTTGAGCTGCTCTGGAAGCAAAACAGATCTAGCTCCTTTGCATACTAATAAATATCAGTCCTTGTAATTACTTGGTGGTTACAGTAGTATTCCATTGAGATGAATAATCACTATGTTATTTACTTTTCTTTTTTTAAATTATTTTGAACCTTTAGTTCAACTATAAAACAAGGCAATGCTGTTGTCATGGTGTGTATCACCTTGATGCATTTTCCCATCTGTAATGCAAGGACTGAAGAAGCTGTTAGGACCTGATTCTCTGGAACCAAAAGTCACTCTAAAATATTTTGATGAGAAAGTTGATATAACTGGTATAAAAAGGTATTTTTTCCACTTGGATGTCCTCTTCAATGGCTTGAGTAGAAGTCAAAGATCAACCTCAACTTTTGATCTAGATCAGAGTATTAAAACTTGCCATGAGTTACCATAAGTAACTTGTTAAAGAATTTGAATTGCTTCATCAGTTAGATAGGGGAAATGAAATTCACCCTGCTCAAACCCATAAATGTTTTATGATCCCTTCTCATCCAGTGCAGGATTTTCTGCAAGCCAAGGTAAAAAAGAGGGCTGATAGGAAGCTCTGATCACATAGAAGCCCACAGATGTTTGCCTGTAGCTCCACCTGGCTTGGAGTGAGCAGCAGTGGCTGCAGAGCAAGGACCCACATGGGCAGGGTGTCCCAGCTGCACAGATGTCAGCAAGAAAAGCAGCAGTACTCCTTTTCCAGGTGTTGGGAAGGGACAGCTTGCTTTTTGCTGCCAGCTGGAGGCCTGAGCCTGGCTTGACACTGACAATCCTGACCTGTGTTGGTACAGGGAAGTTCAGCATTGAATGTATCAACGCTCAGTTGGGCTCATGGTGCACGAGTTGCCCCTCATGGGACATCCCAGGAAGCAACACAAGTTCAGAAACATGGCTTGCTGCCATGTGAGTGGTAAGGAAAGGTTTTAATGAACACAGACTTTTGTCTTAAATAATTGTCCCAGACTCGCCCTTCACCTAAACAGGTGCTAAAGGTTATCTCTTTGCCTCAACTGTCAATGCCTGTGTTGGCAAACAATTTTTTGTCTCACCTCAGCTCATGCTACTCCTGCAGCATCAACCATGATATTTTTCTTCCCCCTCCCCCCATGTTTTTCTAAGGTTATGAATAATATTAGAGTGATTAGAGATATCAGAAGGATGATTTAAAATGTAGTTTTCATAGAAGTTCTTAATTAAAGATGTATATTTGCATTTTTGGGTTGAGAATTGGCTGTCAGACTGAGCCCAGAGGGTTGTGATCGGTGGAGCAGAGTCAGACTGGAAGCCTGTGACTAGCGGTGTTCCCCAGGGCTCAGTGTTGGGTCCAGTCCTGTTCAGTGTCTTCATTGACGAACTTGATGAGGGAATAGCATCCACCCTCAGCAAGTGCCAATGATACAAAGCTGGGAGGGGTGGCTGACACACAGGAACACTGCGCTGCCATCCAGAGACCTGGACTGGATGGAGAGCTGGGCAGGAAAAACCAGATGAAGTTCAACAAAAGCAAGTGTGGAGTCTTGCACTTGGGGAGGAACAATTGCATGTATCAGTACAGGCTGGGGGTGACCTGCTGGAGAGGAGCTCTATGGAGAAGGACCTGGGGGTCCTGGTTGATGACAGGTTGGCCATGAGCCAGCAGTGTGCCCTGGCGGTTGAGAGCGCCAATGGGATCCTGGGGTGCATCCGGAGGAGTGTGGCCAGCAGGTCGAAGGAGGTGATCCTCCCCCTCTACTCTGCCCTGGTCAGGCCCCACCTGGAGTGTTGTGTCCAGTTCTGGGCTTCCTGGTATAAAAAGGACAGGGATCTCCTGGAGAGAGTCCAGAGAAGGGCTACGAAGATGATGAAGGGCCTGGAGCATCTCCCCTGTGAGGACAGGCTGAATAAGCTGGGTCTGTTCAATCTAGAGAAAAGACGACTAAGGGGACCCCTAATTGGTATTTATTATTATCTTAAGCATGGGGTACAGGGGGAATTGGCCAGCCCCTTTTCTTTGGTCGGTGGAGACAGGACAAGGGGCAATGGCTGCAAATTGGAGCACAGGAAGTTCCGCACCAACATGGGGAGGAACTTTTTCCCAGTGAGGGTGCCAGAGCCCTGGGACAGGCTAACCAGGGAGGTGGTGGAGTCTTCTTCCCTGGAGATAGTCAAGACTTGTCTGGACGCCTATCTGTGCAGTATGAGCTGGGGAGCTGCTTTGGCAGGGGGGTTGGACTTGATGATCTCTCGAGGTTCCTTCCAACCCCTACAACTCTGTGATTCTGTGATTTCCCAAGGAGTTTGTTTATACCACCAGTTTGGCTAGAATACTTTGCAAGAAATGATAGCTTTTAATATTTAAAACTCACATTGCTTTAATTTTCTCTGGAGATTTCCTTGAATGTAAAATAAAGCTGTAAAATTGATTAATTTCATTTTGGGGCGTTAATTATCTAATCAACTTAAATCAGCTACTTTTTAGGTAGTTTGCTTTTCCAGTAAGGGATTATTTTTGTGATTTTTAGTTCTCCCTCTGGTATGATAACTCTTTTTCAGTTGATGGTTGAGATATAAGAAATGGTTAAGGCCAAGGTTGAAATTATGCCAAATAGAAAACTACATGGTCAGTGTAATCTGGGAACTGCTTGGCTTTTGGTTGTTTTTTTTTTCTTTCAGAACATACTAACAATATTTTATGCTGCTTTTCTCCTTTGACCTGAAATAAGACTAGGCCTCTAATTCCTTACCACTGTTGTGAGGCACAGAAATAAAAGAATCAGATATAAGGCATAACTTTTGAAAACTTGGGGATCTTCTCTTTGAAACAGTAATCTTGCCCTTGGTTCCTACTATTTGTCAAACGTATATATTGATAAAAATATCAAGCCAATGGCACATCAAGGGTAAAAGCAGGAATTTTACAAGATGCTTTAGAAAACTATGGAAAAGTGAAAAGGCAGTTTATCTTCTTTACTTTCCTTCTGTACACACTCGGCAACTAGAGAAGGAATGGTAATTTCTTTCTTGATGTCTCTGTGGAAGTTCCCTGTCCTGGGAAAGCATTGGAGATGGAAGGCTGCTGTATGGAGTCCTACGTGATGAGTTGCAGAAGCCACTGAAGAAAGTGAATCAATACGTTTGCCAAGGTGAAACCATACACTTAGCTCTGAGCATCGCTGAAGGAGAAAAGTAGCCAATGCTCTATCTCTATACTGACTCATGGATTGTGGCCAATGACCTGTGGGGGTGGTTGCATCAATGAAAACAGGGCAACTGGCAGTGTAGAGGCAAAGCCATCTGGGGTGCTGACTTGTGGCAAGATACTGCTGTAGAAGCTGGTTCTGGGCTGAGGCGAAACCGTGTATGCCTATCCCACTATACCTGTTTTTGGACCAAGCATGTGATGTCTCTGCTGTGCTTTTGTGGTATGTTGTTTCTTAGCTGAGATCATGTGTTTGCTCTTGGTATAGGGAAGCACTTGTAGAGTTTTTCATGGGCTTTGGGATCAGATACATGACTACTCATCTTGAGGGAAGACAAGCTATGTGTAATATTTATAATTGTGGTTTTGATAAGCGTCCCGTGTTTTACTATATCTATGGTGGTGCTTGCCAAGTTTTCATTTGCCGAAGGCAAAAATAGAATTGATTACAAAACATGTTTCAGTTCAACCCAAATTAATTTCTTTGAATGTATGATGCTAGCTATGGTCTCAAACAGGTACAGAAGTAAGAAGAAAAGAAAGCTAAATAAGTAAATACTATGATAAAAAAATAACAACTGTCATAGAGAAAAACCTGCAATTTATATTATTTAATCCAAATCCAAATCAAAGCAGTTTATCGCTTTATTAATGCCATGTAATTAACTGGCAATCAGTGAGCTACACATTCAAAACCAATCAACCATACCACAGATAAACCACAATGTGTGGGTGCTTGTGAAATACTGATGTGTAGCGACAGATTTCTAAAGGCTTTTCCATAATGGATCCCTCAAGGTTCCTAATCCCCCTTACACCCTTGCCCTGTTGTGCACACACCCCCTGTTGGAGGGTAATGCCATCCCACCTCCTCCAGGCTTGGTGGGAGCTTTTTATATCGTTGGGGGTACTTCTGGTGAAATGTCACCCTGGCGCCCGACTGAGGATGTGTCACCACCTCTCTCTGCTTTGTTACCAATTTCATGCTGCTTGGATATTATTTTTCAAGCCAACTTCTTTTTTTCTGCTCTTTCCACTAGCAAATAGTCGTTGGCGTTGGCATTGCCAGTGCAGGAGCCCAGGCTGTGTATCAGTGTTGGGTATTCGAGCTCCTGTTTCTTTGCAGCTAGTGTGCCTGTGGTGAGGCAGGGAGCCATGCGTGTCCCCCACCAGAACCAGGGTGGCTGCAGAAAAGGAGCAGAAGGGTGGCTCAGGTGGAGTTATAGAAGGATTAGAGGTTAGTGCAAATTGGGTTCATTCCCCATCCCTGAACTGCTGTGTTCATCTTTAATTTTCACTTTGCAAAGGAAGCTGACGTGATCTGACATCTGCAGAAGCCTGTTCTGTGTTAACTCCTACAGCCTGCATTAGTAGGCAAGAGTTTACTTGTTTTTCTTTTTATTGAAGATTAAATTTCTTTTAATGAAGATAAATACACTGAAGGCATTGGCAGGGTGAGAACAGCATTCAGCTGAGAAGTCAGCTCTATTCCATCAACATCTGTTTCATCTGCTTTTAGTGCTCTGCTTTCTGTGTACTGTAGTCATGAATAGACCCTGAAATACAAACAATTGCTGATCATGCTGCTGGCTGTGATAACATAACTCATAATGTTGCCCTAATTACTTACATTATAAAACTGTCAGGTCTGGAACATTTGGTCTCTCAAGGCAGCTCTCCAATTAATCTTTTCCTTTTTTATTAGAGATCTTGTTATATGATTGTCTTTTGGGGAGAAATGAGAGGACTTTATGTTATAGTGGCTTTTTAAAAAGCTTTCACTGATAATAAAGGAAGAATATTTCAGAGTTAACAGGAATTCTCTGTTACCTACCTTTTTTTCCCCCTCCTTTTTTCTGCAGCATCCACAGGAATGTAGTCCGTGCTGCTATTCAGTAGCTTCTGAGGGAAAAATCATAGAACCATAGAACAGCCCTGGTTAGAAGAGACCTTCAGAGATCATCTGGTCCAACCTTTTGCAGGAAAGGGAGTAAGCCTGCTTGCTGTCCTTGATGAGTACGTTCTCCCATGCTTGAAAACATTTATAAACATCTTTAGGTAAATCATCGTTACTAGGTTTCATTTGCTCAAACTTATTTAAAACAAAATGAAATATATATGAAGCCACTATCCCTCTGGCAAAAGGGACCAGAAATTCAGAACTATTGCCAAGCTGCCTTCCACTGTTGATTTCAATCAAGTGAGACTTCTCTGGGTGTTTTTGCTTTCAGTGTCTGCCTACAAGTGTTCTGAGAGGGACCCAGCCTTTCATTCAGCACTGCCCAGCCCTCATCATGCACAGATTTTAGGGCTTTGCACCAGGGAGATGGTGAGGACCTGATTCTCCAGCCCAGAAGGCTGGAGAGCCCTCTCCTATGGATGCAATTGGAGAGCAGCTCCTAGCTTGAATTTTGGTGCATGAAGGCTATTTCCAGCCATCCTGCAGGGCTCTCCTTTGCCTCTTCTTTCAGTTTAGCCCTTGATCTTCAGGATGAAATATGCATGTCCTGTTGAAAAAAGATAGCCATAGTGCCAAGGAAAAGTCTCCTTCAGTCTCTGTTTTACTTTATATAAGCTAGGAAAATCATGTTTAAATGTCTGCTTGATTCACATTAGAGATTTGATCCAAGGCCTGTTACTTCCAAAAATGTGCACTAGCGTGGTTTATTATAGTATGGTTTCTCTCAGTCTTTCTTGAAATAAGTGCTTAATTTATTTCCTAAGTAATTAAATGTTTCTTTAAAAAAAAAAAAGCATTAGAAAACCATTGTGCTTTATTCCAGGTGAGTGCCAAAGCCACCAACATATGAAGGTAACCTTCTTTACCTAGTTCAGTGATGATAAAATAGAGATTCTGGTATAATCTAATTTTCCCAGGATCTGGGTCTGCAGACATAATGCCTGTGCTTCTAGTTATTGAGTAGTAGTTTAATACTGATCAATTCTCTTTCACTCTGAAAGTCTTGATATTCTTAAGAACAGCTTGCAGAAAAAAAATTAATAAAATCTTGCCAGTCTTAGAGAGTGACAGTGCTGGAGTATTTCTCCTTCTATACATCTGGAGTATATAAAAGATGACAGCAATAAAAATGTTGTTCTGTGTTGTGGATTCAAGAATCTGCCTGCAATATACTGTCTTTTTGTTCAGTGCAGCTCTAATGCTTTAATTCACCTTGTTTGTAACTACTATTTCCTTTATAAATTATCATAAACCTGAAAAGGCATGCTATTTTTTTAAAGCTTAATATAACTGGTATTGCCTTATTTCAAAGTCTAATACAATTATGAATACACCATAACTTGTGGATGATTAAATTGCAAATTGTGGGTGTCCACCAGGCAACTAGATATATTAAACTTGTTCACCTTCATAACTCATCTTCATATACACTGTATTTTCCAGGATCACGCAAAGATGTGCTTGTTCTGCCTGAGGTGCATTCTACAGTATTTATGGTTTATCAGATGTACAGAATATCTTCTTCAAGGATACACTCATACATCATTTGTACTTCAGTAGTTATTACATTGTTTTAATGGAAAAATGTTATAAATGAATGAGTTTTATTCTCTCTGCAACGCTTACATTTTTTGAACATGGCTTTCTCAGTGCTGTTACCTTTTGTTCTATGAGATCATGAGCTTCTTGTTTATTACTTGATGATTTTATAAAGTTATCTCATTTTCTCCTTGGAGACCTGTAAAGAAAAAAAGGTCAAAAAGAAGAAGCAAAGGCATCAGAGTGCAGTTTCATGGAAGTTTTGTGGGATAAACATGACACCTGTTAAAAAGCTAAAATCAAAGTAATCAAGACAAACACTTTACCTCTTATTTGTAATTGAATGAGGAATATGATCGATATGGAAAATTTTCATATAGGAGGTTTTGATTTGCAGCCGTAAACTAAGTGACATTTGCCTTAATCCACATGGAAATTACCTGCGGTTGTTAGGAACTCATTAAATACAAAGACTAACTCTGCTAATCTCATAAACAAATATAATATCCCCCAGAAACTGCTGTTTGAGTGTGTGTTGAGAGAGCAGAGAGCTCTTCTTTGCAGCTCCCTGCTGAACTCCTTTGATGCCGTCAGTGTCTTGAGTTTTCATCTGAGTGCCGGGCTTACCTTGCCTGTCTGAGGGGCTTCCCCTGTATCAGTTTCTTTTTCTGTGCTGTTATATTTGTGATCCCTCACCGCGTCCTAAGAGCCCCATGTAAGGCTACAATCCCCAGGTGCTCATGCTGTAGGGATGTTTTTACCTACAGAACATTCTACCTTTACCTGTCCTCTGGGTCACAGCATTCCTGATACAGTCAGCTGCCCCGTGGCATTGCAGACACAAAGAAACCTTTCCTGTGTATATGGTGGGATCTTGTGATCCCTAAAGATTGCAGCATTGCACCTCTTGGTACCCACAATAGCAAGTGTAACACTGTGAGTAACTAAAGCAGCTTTGGGGAATTTAAGGCCTTTAGCAAGTGCAATGAGACAGATTTGTTTCTGTAAGTAATTTGAAGAAGGGGGAAGCCCCACGTGCACGTTAATAGCCATCATGAAGTTGCATTGTGTTATCCACACTGGCAATTCTCACAGGGAAGGGTTGCTTCAATCAGGAATATTGATAGCAGAGAACCAGAAACATCCGTGGAGAAGCTGTGAACTGGTAGATCCTGAGGTTGTTTGCAGATCAAGTGGAGCTGTTGGACTTATTTCTGTCCCAATCTCTGCCCCAACTAGTGGTGGCTTTGTTTCCTTTCTGTCACAGGTTAGAGGTGAGGATATTTTTGATGTCTTCTCCAGAGAACTTAATATTTGCTTTATCTTTTGTTTGTCTTTTATATAATTGCACTTGATAATGCAAAGTCGCATAAAATTAAAATTAAGTTTGAAATAGGGTTTGTTAATTACAGTATTTAACTGTTGTGGTTATTGTTTCCTAGGAGATTAATGAGGTGAATTATTGTAACATAATTAAACTACAGTATATCTAATCTCTTACATACCCTTGTGGTTTACTGTTATTCAAGTATCACTTGAAGGTTAATTTCACTTAGCTGGTATATATTTGACTTTGGCAATACAGTTTATATCAAAATATGGTTTTAATTATATTTGAAAGTCATTAGGCAACAGCTCTGCCAAAATTATCACTGTAAGCTTTGCTAGTGAAGGTAAGGACATAACAAACAGTAAAATCAGCAGACTCAGGGTGGTACACAACCTGAACATTCACGTGACAGCAGAAGTTAACATATGCTGCCACTTGGACGCTAATGGCATCTGCTGAAGGTTAAGCCTTCACGTCTGATTGTCCACTCTGATACATGGCAATTATTGAATGAATCAAAGTTGAGTGGCATAAGGATTTCATTAACATGAAAGATGTAATTACACGTGCGAAGTTGCAAATCCGGTAATCCAAAATCTCCCCTAAAATGTTTTTGACTGAAGCCTTTTACTAGCAGTTAATGAATTCCTCGTTCTGCAGTCAGAGGCTGTGCCTCAGGCCATTCAAATCAGCTCGCTGGCTGTTTTCTGTGGTGCGTTGGCAGGAACTCCTATTGTCTAGCCACATAAAAAATAGAAACATACAGTATTATCTTTATAGGACAAGATAAAACTATGGATTCATCAAAGCATGCCTTTCCCCCCCGAGAAGCAGATTAGTTTATGCACCTTCTTTTTTTTTTTTTAATCCTCAAACCCTACTTCCCTACTTCTCCAGCCACCAACTCAGCTTCATCTCACATTCTCTATTCCTCATTTATTCTCATGCTGGATATGCTGAGTTATATTACAATAGAAAAGCAGCCATATTTTTTTATTATTAGTTCCTGTCACAGACAGTATTCTACTTCCATTTTTGCTTTCTCTTCAGTAATCCTAAGAAATTATTTTCTCTATAGCTTTTTAATTTCCTCTAAGCTCTGGTGCTAAAATGTTAATCTCTTATTTTGTCTTTTATCTCATCCTATATAATTCAGACAAAACTAAGATTGTCTCCCGAGAATTGTTGCTCAATATAGAATTAAACCAAATATGAGACCCTTAAATAACCCAAAATCAAACAGCATGTAATTTAATAATTATAATTTTCATCCAATATAGAAGTTAACGTATTAGTGGTTAGAATTTTGAGTCCAGAGGTTGGCTAATTTCTGGACAGACTTCACAGACTTTGTCCAGAAAATGCAGCTTTCTTCAGGATTTAATCAAAAATGCCTTTTCTTTCTGGAAATTTATCCACCAGTATTGGAGAAGGGAAACTGCTCAATAGCTTTCTTGGTCATTGCTCAATCTGGCTAGGATTCTCTTAAGTGATGTCCTATTATGCTTTTCTAGAATAATTTTCCATTCTTTTCTGTATACTTTTCATGGTAAATCACCCCCAACTTGATTGCCTTTTCTCTGTAATTAGCTAGCAGATGATTTTTTGGTGTGTTGTACACGGTACTGTCTCATTTTTCCCCCTTACGTGTATTCTAGTTCCTGTGAGATAACTTCAGGTGCCGACTCTCACTCTTTGAGAGGAGTATGTGAGCTATGGATAAGGCTGTAACCCTAAATTATCCAGGCCGTTCAGACATTGCTTATGTTTCTCTGTTTTTGTTGCTTTAGAAATTGAGTGCCATCAGCAAATGCAATAATTCTGAGGATAACACTTCCAAAGTCACAACTCCAGAAAATAATCTAAACTTGTCAGTTGTGATGTTCCCAGCAGCTCCAGTTCCCTGCTCAGCAGCTGGGCTGCTCCTTTCTGATAGGTATCTTTGAATATGTTTGAGTTTGTTTTGTCAGTTCTTCTTGAAAACACACTCACCACCATTTTGTATCTATCTGCTTTATGGCTCAGCATCATATGTTTTTCTGAATTTCAGGTAACTTGTCTGTTGCTTTGCTGTTGTCTCCAAGAAGGTAACATACTCAATGAGTTAAAGTAAATTTGTCTGTCCTGACCTCCTTTTTCTGTGTACTCAGCCTGTGCTCATGCTCTCCCAAGTCATGCATTTCTAAATCTGGTTTAATAATTTTCCAACTTCTGCATAGCTGAGTCCAAGATAAGAAGCTTGGGCTTTCTGGGGTCTTGGAACCTTTTAAACTAGCAAGAATTACATTAGCTGCTCCTCCAGGTCTCTTGCACTCCCTTGCTTAGTAAGTTATCACAAATCCTGCCAAGGGCTTTCCTTTTCCCCATACCACTTCTCTGCAGATGCCTTGGTTGTAATTCATCTAGGCCTGGAGCTTTATCCATGCTTAATAGTTTTAATTGCCTAATTAAGGTATCGGCTCTGGTAGACCAGAAGCCTTCTTTCTCCACTGTGATCTAGGAGCATGTTTGCTACTTCTGTCAGATTCTCTCTCCTTTTGTGTGTTCATTACAAACTGTGAATAAAGATCAGTAATCTGTCTCTTTATTTTTAAAATAACTTTGCTTGAAGATATTTGCCTCTCTTGTTCTTGTCAAGCTGTAAGTATGTGAACAGAAGTCACACACACAAAGGAATGTCACCACAGAACGGTGGAAAGCTCAGTCATTTCCTTTGCTTTTCAGGAAAAATATAAACTGTATAACAACAGCAGATGTGCACTTGAGAGATCATAGAATCATAGAACACGTTAGATTGGAAGGGACCTTCAAAGGCCATCTAGTCCCACCCCCTGCAGTGATCAGGGACATCTTCACTAGATCAGGTCACTCAGAGTCACATCAAGCCTCTGACCGTGAATGTCTCCAGGGATGGGGCCTCGACCACCTCTCTGGGTAACCTGTGCCAGTGATCTGCCACCCTCAGAGTGAAGAACTTTTTCCTGACATCCAACCTAAATCTTCCCATTTCTAGTATAAAACCATCACCCCTCGTCCTATCACTCCATGCCCTTGGGAACAGTTCTTCCCCAGCTTTCTTGCACACACCTTTCAGGTACTGTCAGGCTGCTATAAGGCCCCTCCCCCACAGAAACTTCTCTTCTTCAGGCTGAACCAGCCCAACTCTCAGCCTGTCTTCACAGGAGAGGTGCTCCAGCCCTTGGATCATTTTTGTGGCCTCCTCTGGACATGGTCCAACAGACCCTTGTCCTTCTTGTGCTCAGGGCTCCAAAGCTGGACACAGCACTGCAGGTGAGGTCTCCCCAGAGCAGAGAGGCAGAATCCCCTCTCTTGATCTGCTGGACACTCTTGTGATGCAGCCCAGGCTGTGGTTGGCCTGGGCTGCAGATGCACATTGGTGGCTCATGTCCAGCTTCTCATCCATGAGTACTCCCAAGTCCTTTTTGTCAGGACTGCTTTTCCAGCACATCATCTCCTAACTGGTATGGATAACTGGGGTTATCCAGACCCTGGTGCAGGACCCTGCCTTTTGCTTTGTTGAACCTCATGTGGTTCACCTGGGCACACTTCTCCAGCCTGTCCAAGTCCTTCCGGATGGCATCCCATCCCTTTGGCATGTTAATCTCACCACCCAGCTTGGTCTCATCAGCAAACTTGCTGAGTGTGCACTGAATCCCATGGTCAATATCATTAATAAAGATATTAGACAGCACTGGTCCCAGTACAGATCCTTGAGGGACACTGCTTGTCACTGTCTTCCATCTGGGCTTGGAGCCATTGACCACCACCCTCTGGATGTGACCATCCAGCCAATTCCTTATATACTGAACAGCCCACCCATCAAATCCATATCTCTCCAATTTAGACAGAAGGATGGGGGATTGTGTCAAAGGCCTTGCAAAAATCCAGATAGATGACATCTGTAGCTCTTTCCTTGTCCACTGATACAGTCGCTCCATTATAGAAAGCCACTAGATTGGTCAGGTAACTATAAACTTGGGGACTGAGCATAACCTATAGTGATAAGAAAGGGGGGGGGAATGATTTATGTTCATTGGCAATAAATTAAGTCAGATTCTGCAAGGTGAGTGTGTTTTGCCTGGAGCAGAAGGGTTTCCCTGTCTTTATTTCAACCTGTGGGTTTTCTCGGTCTTGTTCTTCTGTTTTCTCCTTGAGCACCCAGGGATTGACAGAGCAGTTGGATGGGTGCTTGGGTACCAGCTGGTGCCAATGCCCCACAGCTACTTATCTCCAGAAGTTAAATGCAAGCAATGAGAGGTAAATGTTGGGGTGTACTCTGTGGAGCATGTACCGCTGAGCTTGCAATCTGTACGGGAAGCTGTAGGTCTGTGTGTCAAATAGATACGTAGCTAAGCGGTTGGGTGCTGTGTTCCTTACCCCACATTGGGCATCCATGCCTTGGTTCAAATGGGAGCCAGTATGCTGTTGGCTGGTGTGCCTGTTCTGGGAAAGGTGGCTTCGGTTTCTGCGTGTTAAATGAATGCTCATGCTGACACAAAGACCATATTTATCTTGTGTCTCCTGTTCTTTCTGAATCTTGTGGAGTTTTTCAAACTTGAATTCACAAAACTGAGCTGAGCTATTATTTAAAAACTGGAGTTATTTCAGCTCAGGGTGATGTTTGTCCTTCTGAGTTCTGCAGTGTACCTGAGGATTAAAACAGTTTCCTTTTTACAGAGGGTGGAAAGAATGCTTCCACAGAAGGGAATGATGGTCTGTAATTAGGCAGTTGGGGGGTGTATCTGAGAGGCCGTTCTGGCAGAGGTCCCTCAAAGCAGCTGACAATAGTAGAACAAGGGGAGTGAACTGCTCATCTTCTCCACTGTGACATTTTTCTTTTTTTCTCTGGGCCTCAGTTTAGCTTGAAAACTCTTCCTGTAACTATCCTAATGTTCACTCTCAGAGGAGAAGGCAGTTAAAGTCCTGTGGAGGATCTGCACCCTCTTCCTTCTGCCTGTTTCACCATCAGAGCCCCTGTACATATGGTTACCTGTTCCTTCTGTAGAACAAATGCCATTGAGGCATATGTCAATTCATACATAAAGCTGTGCTCTGCCACCTCCTGCATTACCAGTGACAGGGATAAATTGTGGTAAAAGGGTCTGTACATTGCTTAACCCTGGTAATCGTCAAAGTACTAATGAGCAGTTTCTAGCATACACAGCAGCTCTACAAAGCAGAGTAGTGCATCAGGACGAGCTTCAGTCTGTTATAGTCAGTATGACTTTTGCGACAGTGTTGTGTTTAGCACCTGATTTTATGTGAGTTAATGCAAGGGAAATGCACAAGGGACATAGGCTGAATTACCCCATTTACATGGGACACAGAGAATAAACTTAGTGGCACAAGATGCAATGGAATTTGAGGGTAACAAGATTTTCAGGTAAAAACTAAGATCTTGTAAAATCCAAGTGATAGAAGGGTAGAGGCCTGACTCACCAAAGCATTCTGTCCTGGACAGATGTCAGCGGAGATGACCAGAAATATTTGGAGAAGGGATTTCTGTCTTTCCGGTAGGAAAGGTGGGAACAACCAAAGCAAATGGGAAACTGGAGCGTGGACCTGGGAGGTGACTGCTGGTGAAGGCAGCCAGATTCAGGAGTAGTAAAGTACTGATATATTTTTGGCATTAGAGTGTTCTCAGAGACTTCAGTGGCAATATTGATGTACTTGCATATAATCACGTATGGAGGCTGGATCTGTGAGATTCCAGGACAGGGACTGGTGTTTGCATGGTGGCAGAGGTTTTATTTCCTGGCTGGGGTCTCCCTCTATAGAACTAAAGGATCCAGTGAGGGCAATGTAAGTGTCGGTGGGGCAGGAGGATGAGGAGTAGGGCAGGTACATGGCAGGGTGATCCTACTGATGTCACATCTAACTGGTCTTGATTAATTTCTTGTGGATGTTGAATGAATGACAATACTTAAGGCATGATTTATGAATGTTGTTAAGAAAGAAGGTTTCCAGTTCTGCCTGTCTTCACATCCCTTCCTCTGTGTCTTAGGAACTTGTAGCTGTGAGACAGACAGTGAGTGGTTCACAGAATCACAGAACATTAGGGGTTGGTAGGGACCTTGAAAGATGATCTAGTCCAACCCCTGTGCCAGAGCAGAATCATCTAGATTAGGTCACACAGGAACACATCCAGTTGGGTTTTGAATGTCTCTAGAGGAGACTCCTCATGCTCTCAGGGCAGCCTGTCCCAGGGATCTGTCACCCTCACAGTGAAAAAGTTTTTCCTTATGTTCACATGGAAACTCCTCTGCTCCAGCTTGCACCTGTTGCCCCATATCCTGTTGCTGCCATCACTGAGAAGAGCCTGGCTCCATCCTCCTGACACTTGCCATTTGCATATTTATAGATATATATTGAGGTCACCCCTCAGTCTCCTCCAAGCTAAAGATGCCCAGCTGCCTCAGCCTCTCCTCATATGGAAGGGGTTCCACTCCCTTCATAATCTTGGTGGCCCTGTGCTGGACTCTTTCAAGGAGTTCTGTGTCTTTCTTGAACTGGGGGGCCCAGAACTGGACCCAGTGTTCCAGGTATGGTCTCACGAGGCCAGAGTAGAGTGGGAGAGGGACCTCTCTTGACCTAGAAACCACAGCCCTTCTAATATAACCCAGGGTGCCTTCAGCCTTCTTGTCCATGAGGGTACAATGCTGGCTCATGTCAAGAAACAGGAGCAAGGTTTTTGGCTCAGTCACACCTGCCTTTGTCTCAATATTTTCTCATGGCTGTACCAGTTCTGCACCACACTGGTAGTTTTGGATTCAGGACTTCCCATGTGAGAGGTTTCTTACAGCAGGAAGGCAAGAACAGCAGAGAATGAGCTAGAAGAGTATGGTGGAGCCACTTTCCAACACTGCTGCTTTGCTTTCCTGTCAGGTTTCTCTAAACAGTTTCCAAGCAGTGTAAGGGGATGCAGCATCTCTGTTTTTCGGTGCCACGACAGTTAATGATAGTGTCTGTAAATGTTTCAGAGGCAAAATGCTTATATGGGTAGCTTAAGAAACACTTAAAATAATAGTCTTTAAAAATATTCTAAAGCGGCCATTACGTTTTAAAGAAATACATTCTTGCTCCTTAGAACAAAAAATAATACCCCAATCTCATCAGACACAGATATTTCTCCTTTTTTTCTACATTTGTTGGGTAATCAACATTCCTGTTTGCTATTTATCTGCTTCTTAAATTTTAACAAGTAATTCTGCTTATAATTGTGGCACTTCATGATTTTGTAAAAATTGGCACCTGCTGTGTGTAGGATAATAGCACAATTCAGCAAGCACTGTAGGAAGAACTGATTTTCTGCTCATTTTATCTGGAAATGTCTGAATTATAAGTGGAGTTGCCCTCCTGTTAAAATTCAGAATTACTGTGGATGTAGATAAATAGGAGTAGAGATTTTTACTTGTATAACAAGAAGAAAGCCCAAAATAGATGTGTTTTTCTTTGTTACAAATGCAGAGAAGAAAGTACTAAAAATTAATTTGAAAAAGGGATGGTTTTGCCAGATTTTATCTGTGGTGTCAGTGGGTTAGAGCTCAGCTGGTGTAAGATCTCTGAGCAGATATAAATGGTCACTTTTAATCCATGATGAAATTTGCCCTTTGCAGGACAGAAATGAAATATCTGGTGGTTATTAATCTAGTTAGCAAGTTAATGTAGCTCTGGTAAGTCTGCAAGCACACAGTACTCTGCTTCCTTCTTCCTAAAGCAAGGGCTACATCCCAAGTTCCTTTATTTCCCAATTAGCAGGGATCATGCAGGCCAGGAGAAGAAAGGACAGCAGCCGCTCATGGCAGTTCCTGGGCTTCACATCCATGATGGATATATGGGGTTAAACCCCTGCCATCGAAAGTTTTGGGGTTAGGAGTGTAGTGGACAGTTGTGTCATCTCACCTGGGGGACCTGGTGGAGCCGTAGAATTGCAAATTGAGTTGAGTGAAGACGGAGAACTCCAAGAGATCAAAGAGGGGGAGAATCCTTCCCCTTCCTTTTGCTGCTTGGAATAAAGAGCAGGGGAAGGCAGTTATCACTTCCATGAATCTGTGGGGCAATGCAAGGCCTCAGGACTGAGCCCAAGTGTGGGAGCAGAGCCTCAGCAGGCAGTTGGCCTGAGGAAAGGGGAGTTCCTTACCCAGACCGCTTCAAGGCTTTTTTACTGTTGCTTGTGAACGATGAGCTGGAATCCTTCCCCATGCCAGAGGAGTTGGCGGTCTGGTGAAAATCTGTGCAACTTGACCCAAGGCTCAGCATATGCTACAGAGGAGAAAAACTGTCATTGCTAGAGCTCGCAGCCCTATCCTTGGGAGAGCAAAGGCTTTGCATTGCCAAGGAGGGCACAGGAGGAAGCAGACAGGGGAGCACATCTCACAGTAAATGTTAAAATGAACAAAATCACAGCAACTTTAGCTGTTGCATATTTACTGTTCATCTGTTTGAGACCCAGGCAAATTAGTAGCAGCCGTTTCATTTTTGTTTCTTGCAGATTATTCTCCTGTGACTTTTAATTAAAACTTCCCTTAGGCACAGAGGAACCACTGGTGATCTGTTTGGGTTTTTTTCTTTCTTTTTTTTTTTAAAATATATTTCTGGACCTTCTCTGCTTTAATTACCTTTTAGGATTTTAAATAAGTCCTCGGTTTCCACCAGATCATGTTTACTACAGAAGGAGGTGGCAGAGGGATCAACAGGGATATTTTCTATAAAATCAAAATTTCACATGAAATGTATTTTAAATGTAGCCGAGTAAACATTCCCTTCCCCCTCCTGAGAAGCCCTATGGCCAGGTTTGATAGTGTTTCATATATTTTGAACTGAATAACGTGTGTCGAATCTCCCATTCCTGCACTATTCAATTTTTACTGGGAATATGATTACATTGAAATGAGACTCCATCAGAGAAATAAGATATTGGATGGGCAGTAGACCAAGGCGAATTTCTGAGCAGTTTGCATAAATGTTTTTCCAACCATAATAGCAGCTTCAGAACTCGAGCAGAAGAGCTAACCTGTCAGATTGCAATTTCTATTCATCGTTTGCTGAAACACCTTGTTTGCCAGAGACTCATCAGGTTTGTTTTGTGTTTACCTGCAAATAAATTTGACATAAAAAAAGCTCAAATGGGTACAATGTCATTCTAAAACTGGAAGGAGGGGAGGTTTTTAGCCACTAATGGGTGTTTATATAGAGGTCATGATGTATTCATACACTATTTAGGCAACTTGATGCCAACAGAAAGCATCACCAGTCTTAGCTAACGTGACAGGATTCCCAGGACCAGCGGTGGGGGACACAGTGTGGGCTGGGAGTGGGTAGCATGCAGTGAATAAGATAGTCCTGGTCATTGATTGCAGTAGTGCTGGCAGGTCTGCTAAAAACATTAAAATTGCAGTAGGCCTTGCTCAGAAGAAGAAGCGTTTTTGAAAGTCATCTTTCAACTGGGGAGAACCCCGTTATGCTAGGTCACAGCTGGAGTATATTTTATTTATGTTTTTAGTGTGTTTATATATACACTCACTACAATTATTTTTATGTGTGTATATATATTTCAAGTGGGTGCAATCCCGGCTTATCCGAGCTCATCAGGATGTACAGTGCAGCTGAAGATGCTCCTTCTCATTTGACTTTTTTTACACAGAACTGAAGAAGTCTGTGAGGAGAGAAAATTCTTCCAGTACCTTACAGAATTCATGATACTTTGGTAGCTGTTGTTAATCAGATGATAATATTGATATTACTGTAAGCTTCAGTCCAGTGATCTTTTTGAATATCATCGAATGGCTGGCTGACTGCTTAGTGTGTCTTTCAGACAAACAGAAAATAGTATTTAAAATATAAATTAGTTTTTTCTTTTATTTACTGATTTCTTAACAAAATTGTATTTTCCCCAAACCCCCAAATAACAGGCTTAGATAGGTATCGCTTTTCAGGTACTTTTGCTATTAATGAACTGCCCAGGCACATCATACTTCTCTACTAAAGGATGAACTTTATGTTGTGAGTTATCTTTTCCTGCTTCTCTATAGTGTCTGTTCCTCCATACAGGTTTTTGGCAGGTGAATATCTTGTGCATTTGATGTAGATTTTGTATATAGACTGTTTGCGTTAGAGCTATGTAGTATTAAGTATATGTATATATTTATATATGTATATAAAGATCAAGGAGAGTGACTGGAAGAAGTACTTTTTAAATGAGCAGGATGCTCCTCTTTTCCCATTCTAACAATATAAGAAACCAAGGATATGCATCAGGCAGAAAGGTTGTAAGCAGTGAAGAGATATACTAGGCAATACATAATTAACATGTGTTACTGCTTGTGAGAGGCTATTGTCAATAAAATGGTACTATATGCAAAAGGATTTGATGTCTATGTAGATAAAATATTGACAGTTACATTAGAGATTGTTAATATTTTATTTTCCAAAAGAAACTTTCTTGGTTTAAAACATCTACCAGCTCTCATTAGGGAAAGAATTTCCCTACTGGCAACCCATTCTGTAATAATTCAGTGGGAGTCAGGCAGTTAAATACCTTATAAAACCATCTGGCGTGAAGTTACCACGAACTCTCCTGGTATTCTGCATAGAAAATACCCCTGTGTTCAACAGTGTCTTCTGCCGCAATTAATGAATTGCTAAATACATAGGAATGACCTCCACGTTTGCATAAAGGGTCACTGGATTAGCTATCATCCCAGTTCCAGCCAGGACTACTCCCTCTGCCCCATTTTCTTATTTACTGGTGTATACACATCCTGCTGCCCATTTCCCTTAGGAAACCTCTGTGCAGAGCTATGAGTATCCTGTCATTTTATCCATGAGACACACCATTCTGTGATCCCAGCATTATTTTATTCACACCAGACAAAATGTAGGCTTATCACTCATAAATTTGTATATAGCCTGCAGAAAAGCTTGGAGCATAAGGTTACTTTTTTTTTTTACTGCATTACTGGTTGCTTAAAGATTAAAAAAAAAACACATGAAAATCACTTTTTTGTCTGAAGAATTTGGACTTGTTATTTCTACAAATAACCCTAAGATTAATAAAACTGAAAGCAGCAATCTTGTGCTTATTAGTCCTACAAATAACCTTAAGATTGATGAAAATGAAAGGAGCTGGTCAGTGCAAAAAGGCTTTTTCTTCATATTTTTTACTTCATTTTGTTGAGACTGCGCAACTAAGGGCACTTTTGGTAACATTTTTCTATATTAAAGGAGAAACTCACATAAAAGGCTTTTAAGAGTATCCGCAGGTGAACAGATAGAAACCCTTCCATCTTTCTGCACCTCTGTTTAAAGGGAATTTTAGGACAGAGTTTTCTAAGTACCCGCTCTTCTTTGATGCAGCAAGATAAATGGCCAACCATTTCTAAGAGTTTAGCCTTAAAGGATTTAATGGGAGCTATGGGCCATCTTGGAAATCTCTGCTGTAATAATTTGAAGGAATCGGTGTCAGAAAATTGATTTGCTTGAAAGCAGTTTATTTCAATTTGAATATTTTGAAATTGTGCTCGGTACCTAAGGTAGCATGCCTGAAGCAAGATGATCCTGTTACCATGGTTTCAGGCTGAGATTTGGGTTACTATGGTGTCAGCCTTTACTTCTTGCTGTGCGGGAAAGTATTATGTGACCTGGGCAAGGTCATGTAGACTTAAATCCTCAAAGAGGCTAAGCTGGAGCAACAAAAATTAGTCACTGCAGTGAAGGTCTTTCATGCACCCGCTATCTAAAGGAGAGACTCGAGCTCTGTGTGCACTGTCTTGTAAAGTATGGGGCATTGGATTCCTGTTTGGAGAAGTTAGCCCTCTCATCCGAGGGATGGGGCCTGGTCCTTTATTGCAAGTCACAGCCCTTTTTTCTCCAACTTGTATTAATATCTAGGTACCAGGAGGCATGTTTGTCTTTTCAAAGGCCCTAGTGATTACATCGTCTCCTGGGGATGGGCATCGAAAACAAAGTCCCTCTTTCCATTTGAAATGGGACACTCCCAGGGAGATCAAATTTTATTCAGTAGTTTAGTTACATTTTTGAGGATGTACATGAGTAGGCTCAGTATTTCTGCATGCGTGGCTGTAAGAGGGTGATGAGGGATGCCTCAGGAATACCTCTGGTTTATAGAGAAGAGACCCATCTGAATTAGGATAGATGGAGGTGGTGAGGGAAACCAGTGGGATTTGTGGTTTGCAAGGCTTGGAGCTGCAGCCTCTGCTCTGAAGACTGCGGATTTTATACCCAAGAGTCAGTGGGTTGAATAATTTGGAGCAAGAACTGTTATTGTGGAAATGGAAATGTTATTTGACATTTGTTTCATAGCATCTTGTGTCTTGACTAAAGTCCAACTCATTTAAAGGGCTGGACCCCCACACTAGAGGTGGGGTCTAGCTGAGGGGCTCAGACTGGGCATGGGTATCACGCCTGCTGGGACTGCGTCCCGGTGAGCTAGAAAATCCCTCTGAATATTTTTCTGGGAGAAAGCAGTGAGATTCATAGGAAACAGAGATCATGGATGAGCACAGGGTTTGGGCTTGGGATAGAGCACATGCTGTTCTGCACCAAGGAAAAAAAAACCAATACACAACTGTTCTCCAGGCCCAGAGGATCTGATAGCCAAAATGTAGTAACTTTTTTTTTCATTATTTGGTTAATTCATTAGATGTTGGGAGCGGGGGGGGGGGGTGGGTGGAGGGAGGGTGGCGTTATTTGTATGTATGTCTGGTTGTGTTGTTTCCTTTAGGTAGGGCTTTTAAGCTTGCATCTTAAGATTTAAGTATCTGTTTAATTCTTACTCCAGGTTCTTAACTCCTATTGCAGTTTTTGCCTTTTGTGTTTTTATTTTGATTTCCTATCGGTAATCTAGAAATACAGTTACATCAGAGGGCTGTAGCCATGATTATATCACAGGATTTTGATGCTATGTTAATAGATGCAGGCTCAGTATCATATCTCTTGATTGCACCTGGAGTAGCATCAATTTATCTATTTCATCGCAGTGAAGCAGCTCTTTGCTCCTGAGTGTACAGTTCTTCTAAGTGTTATTCCAAAGTAATAACATTATCGCTCCAGCTTGTACCTGGAGGGGAATTATGTTAAGTAGCTGTATAGTACAATTATTTCAATGAAAACCTGTAGCCCTGACCAAAAAAAAAAAAAAAGAAGGCATTGTTTTATACACATGCAAACACATATAACGTTCAGATACAGCAGAGTGGTTTTAATTATCATAAATCGATCTGTAATGGTAATAATGTGAATGGCACTTTGAAATACATAAAGTACTTTGCTCCTGAATGAAGCTGTGTTACTCAGAAGGATACAATATTTTAATATTCTTGGTAAACATTGCTTGTAAAAACCAAATGTCTGGCTTTGTTTTCTTGCAGACCTGTGCTCTCCATTTTCCCCAGTTTTCTCACGGTTGTTAGGCCACATCTGTCCTTTAGCCTCTTCCTGTGTATTATCCTTCAAGTAGGGAAAGGTGATAGAAGAATCAAGGGGAGTGCAGTATGAGATGGTCTGCTCCTTAATGCCTTGTTTGTCGGCAGTGCAGCTGGCAAGGATATGGCCTCAACATGTGGTCATCCTCTTACTCAAAGGTAGGATTTTTGGTGAAGGATTCATTGGTTTTTAAGTCTTCCCTTCCTACTTCCTTTTTCCTTCTGCTTTACTCTTTGCTTTTTTGTTTCTGTGTAGTAACCTTGCCCATGATGCCAGGTTTGATTTTTTGATACCCAGAGAATCCATCTCTGAACTCTGAACTGGACTAAGTTGAGTGCTGCTCTCTCTGCTGGATTATTTTGTTCTGTTGTCACTCACTGGATTCAGTCAAAGCCTTGAGTCCCTTGAGAGTCTGTCTCAGTGTAGGCTGCCCAGGGAATGTGGCTATGGCAGTGTTTGAGAGGACTTTTTCAAAGGCTCAGCTGGCACCAGGGTTTGGGCTCAAAGATGGGGATAACATTGAGAAGAAGCTGTGTGAACATGAAAATAATCTTCCTCTGAAAAAGGAAGATTATTTCCTGAAGAATACTTTGCTTTGTTAAATGGAAATCTTAATTGTTCTATTTTGTTGTCATGCTTAAATTTAGGATTTGTCAGATATTTGCCCGCTAGAGAGATGAAAATCAAAGACAGTTAAATGTGCACTGAATCAAAGCCAGTTCTGATTCCCGAGGACTGGGTAATGATTGTTGTTTTATTCTTCTCATCATGGTTTTCAGAAGAGTAACCGAGAATGAAAAAGACACATAAAATGTCGATTTTAGGGGTTGTTTTTTTTTAAATAAAATTTGATTATTTTTTTTTTTACCTAGTATATTTTAAAAACAAACTTGCAAGTTTAAAGGTCAGAAAGTGCGGCTGGCTAGATCTGAGTTTTAGGAACCTCAGTGAAGGATTGATGCTTAACTTCAGGTGGATTATTTTACAGTAGCACTGGCAACTGAGAAGAGTCCATCCCTCACCATAAACACAAACCTGAAAACTCATGTCTTAGTTCTTGGTTATGGGATTTTACAGTCATTTAAATCATTAAGATATACTGGCACAAAACAAATTGGAGTCCAGGTAGGAGTGATCCTAAATGTGCCGGTAATTTATGCAAGTCGACCTCAAGCTCTGTCTCTTGTGTAAGCAAGTCAAGGGGCACCATCTGTAGCTTGCCTTCGAAGCTGCTACTGGTCGTGCAAAGCTTAGTAGTGAATTCCAAGCTATTGTTTAGGGAAGAAAAATAGCAACTTTAAAAGCCCACACTTTTAAGTGAAATATTCCAGGCTAGATGGATTTTATGGCAGATAAACATACACGAAGCATCTCACTTGTTTTCTGATAAAGACACATGGTTAAACTACGATAAATACCAGTGTAAATTGCATGACCAACACGAGTGTTTCCTGAGTAAGTGGTATCTAACCTGGTAATTCTGTTCTTTGCTAATCTTACTAGCTACAAATGCTTCAGCAGGAAGATGTTTTTAAAAGTGCATACAGTTTACATAATATCCAGCTTTTGTTTGAATCTTCTGATGCACTCAGTCCCATGTTCTGACTTGGCTGGCCCTCTGTGGAGCCAGGAGTTGGACTTGATGATCCATATGGTCCCCTTCCAACTCAGAAGATTCTGTGGTTCTATGATTCTCTTTGGACTTTCTGGGGCAAGCTTGAGGTTTTGGGTTTCTTTGTGTGTAAGGAATTAATATGAGGATTGATAGTGACCTTGTAGAGCTGAAGAGGTACCTTAAGGAGCAATTTTGAAACTGTGTTTTCCCACCTGTGAAGCAATTTTGGAAGGACCCTATTCTAAAAAAAGCTGAGTTTATTGTGCTGAATTTTGAGGTTTTATTTACTTCAATTGCAGTGGTAGAAGGATTTTTTAGATGAATGAGTTGGTAACTTATAAATCATCCCTATTTTCATAGGAAGGAATGTATCATTCTTCCTTCAGTTCATAATCACAAGCACTGCGTAGCGTGGGGAATCACCACAAAGGAGGAAAGAATACCATGAAGTAATGTTCCATCAGCTGCTAGGTGTGCTCCCGGGGTTGCTCACACCAGTGAAAGACTCATGACCATTCCCTATAGCTTGCCTTGGGTAAGAGCTCCTTGTCAGACCCCAGCTGGCTACCAGAGCTAACCAGATTAGAATATCAACCTGTGAATTACCAAGCACCTCAAAGATGTCAATAACTCTGAAGAATCAAGTTATTACTAACCTCTGGTTAAGGGAGAAAGGAAACTTTTTCAGAGATTGGGTGTAGTGTGTTGTAGCCTACTGAAGCATTTGGCCTTGAAAGCAGCAGCTATCTGTTAGAGGAAGAACAGGGCATTGGATAGGTTGTTCCTGTGGAAACAGACCTTTAAGAGAGGACATCTGCTCCCACAAACACCTGAGGGGGTTTGCAGACTTAGATTGGGACAGGGCTGCATACCACCTGAGTGCAAGTATTGCAGTGAGGAAGTTTGAGATGCATGTGTGCAATTATTACAGACATCTTAGCATGCTGGTCAGTTGGTATGATGTGATAATTGAAGCTTGCAGGTCTTCGTTTTATTTAATTGCATTGTAGTTTGTGTTGTGATATCAGTTTTGCCCAGTACTATTGTGCAGGGAGTAAGTGTACAGCATTGTAGGCTTGCCAAAAGCATCTCCATGCTTCAAAAAATGATAAATGATATTTCAGTATGTCCCACTGGGGCTGTCTCTAACTTTCTGACTGATCTAGGCAGCTGTAAGTGCTCTAAATAATCCCAGTGTGTGCTTTCAATCATACCTCTCTCCTTTTACCGTTTTTTATCACTGATTTTCTTTCTACTTTTTTTTTTCTCCCTTTAAAGTACATTACTGCATCCCCTCCTTGAACTGCTTAACTTGTATATTCCTATCTAGTGCTTACTCTGTTTTGTGGCTTCTTCACTTCAGTGCAGTGACACTGGTGAGGGTATTGCGTACTGAGATCCAAACACCCTTGTGCAGAAGGAAGGAAACTTGTTGGGGGATCAAGAAATCTCTTATCAATCTCATATGTTTGGACTGAGAGCTTTGTTATGAGTGATCTCTAACAACACATGCATCACCAGGCATTGCAGTTGGGCAGCAATTTCAGGTGAAGGGTACAGATCCTTCATGTTATATTTATTGCAGTGATCTTACACTTTATTTCATGAATCCAAGCACTATGGTTGCAGTTTTTGCTAATTTTGTATTCCCTGCATTGAAGTTACACTTTTTGGAATGTCTTAATGTAAAAAGACTCCACGCAGGAGGACTGAGAAGGCTGTCATTGAAATCTTGGTCATGCACTTTAGTTATGTACCAAATGATGGTGATTTTTGCTAGTCATGTGAGAAATTTCCAAAGTTATATACTTTTAATGATTTTTTTTAATGATGGAAACCCAAGAAATGAGGCACAAGAATGTACAGTTATTTCCAAGGAATATTGAGGGGCTGGGGGGGACAGATACAGTAGTGTGAAAACTAGCTGCTTATTTGAAGTAATGAAGGTGTAATTAATCTAATTTGTGACTGCAATAAGCGTGGCTTCTAACCTGTAGGTGAAATGAGTTTGTTTATGCCTAATGCCATATAGGAGGACCTTCTCATACGGAAACCCCATGGGGTCACATGGGAACCTCTCCACATCAGTGGTACATTTCCCTTTTCTCCTCTGCCCAAAAGACATCATTGTCTCGTCTCACACAGTAAGCACACACGTTGATAATGAGTAGGGGTGTGTAGAAAATGGCAATTCTTGTAGCTGGTAGGTCAGAGGATATGAGGCGATAACCTTGCCTTACATGCATCATCTGAAGGTGAGAGTCCCTGATGTGTTTCTCCTTGAATGGCTACTCAGGTTGTTCTTGCAGTAAAGGTTAATTGAAGGAAACGGTGTTATCCTGATGTTAACATGCATTGTATGCTAGTCCCATCTGTAGAACGCCAGATGAAATTGAAAGTGTTTGTAGCATAGCTATAGCTTGTTCTAGAGCTAAAATAAAACCCCCCAAAACTCTTTATTAACCTAAAGAGAAAATATGTAAATTGACCTGCTTAAATCAATGTTGAAAAAAATCTAAATGCAAATCATTCCACTCTTGCAGTGATGTATTTATAGTGCATCAGGCTGAATTCACCTACAACACTGCTAAGGAATAAAACGGGATTAATCTATGACTAACTTCAAAAACCATTTCTCAGCTATAATTAAATCACTAATCAGACTAATTTTCATTGACTTACCATCACAGATAATCCTGGGAGTTTTGAACATTCCTCATAGGTGTATTGTTAGCCACGTCAAGTTTTGATCATTACTCAGAGGATAAAAGAACAAAACAACTTGGGAAGTCTATCTGTTGGAAGCCATTTGAGCTTAGCTGCTTTCAAACAGAAGTGCTTTCTGAAAAGTTTTGCATAGGTAAAAGAAATAATTTAGTGTATCTTGCACATAAGAAAAGATTATCTGGACATACCCATACTTCATGCCAATACTGATAGGCTGATGAATGCATTTGTGGCACGCATCCCCAATAGAAACCAAAACCAGAAGCTGCCTGTACTGTCAGGACATGTAATCCTGACGTGTAGTTGGAAAGGGGCCTTCCTAGATCTGAGAGTCATGAGAGTTGTGTCCTTCAGCTTGCCCTCTGTCTCTGCTTGGAGTTGCTGAACTGCATTCTGATAGCCGCAGCCCTCTCTCCTCTCAAGACCTGTCATTCTGTAAGTTATCTCAACATGAATGATTCCTGGCCTTCCCTCGGGTGTTTGCATTCCGGTGATAATACGTACGTCTGTTCCTCTTATGGATTTAGCATGTGGCTTCTTGGTGCTCAGAGGCTTTTAGAACCTGTCAGGACTCAGAGGGATAGAAATATTGGTCTTCCCTTCCAAAAGTGGACCACTTGTTCATTTCCTTCGATTCCATTTTTACTTCTCTTGTGCCTCCTACAGCTTGGCAGAAGTTTCTTTACATTTCTCTCCATGCATTTGTTGATTTTGCATTCTGGATTGGGTACTACTGAATACACCGGGTTGGAGGATGTATCATGACCACACCAGCTTATGGTATGCTTAGTTGTCTTCTCCAGCCTTCTTCTCCAGTTGACTTCTCCACACACCACTGTTGTGTGTGGCACAGTCTCTGAGTGGTACTATTAAGAAGTTAGGAAATGGGTTTGGGTATCATTTTTTTTCTCCATTCTTTTCTGAATAAACCTACAGAACTGAGAGCTCTGGACCCAAGATGCTCAATCTATCTTTGTATGCACACAGAGTTTTCTGTGTTTTGACCTTTTGGTCTGTCTCTGACCAAGAGGACATTCTGGTTTGTGACAGAACTGAAAATAGCAGAGCAATTGTGAACTTTGGTCACGTGCCCTCCAAAAATTTTGATTCTCAAACTGCCACTTAGGAATTTCTATTTCTGCTGCTCAGGAATTTCTATTTCAGACACTGCTGAAACCAGCAGTCTAAGAGTATCTATGTATAGCTGTCATCACACACTCTCTTGAAATGGCAAAATTTTACCCTGTGAGTACATTTTAAGAAAACAATAACCAAAAATCACAAATCAGTGGGAGCACTATTTAGTTCACTGCAATAGATGAATAACACTGTGGATAATTTTAACACTTCTATATTTAGGGAAACAAGGCCTTGTAGTATGTTGGTTGCAGCAAAACTTGATCACTGTGAAGTACCAGATGGTGTTCTATAAATGCTGATGATCTTAGGGCAAGCATCCTAAGAACTCTTCTGCTATGTGAGTACCAGGGAAGTTGTGACAACTGCCACCAAACAGGTTACTTTAAGTATAACCAATTTTGAGTCTGTAGCATAACTGATGAGAAAGACATTTCCCTTTACTCATCAGAGTAATGGGGAAAGCAGGGTTCCTCTTAGTGCTTTACCTGGAAATGTTTCCTCAAATAAAGACTCAGGGCTCCTCCTGGGCTCCATGTAGGTGGGCTCTTTTCACAGACATGTATTGATTGGATGACTCCACAAGGTTGTAGCGGTGCATCCAGCTGTAAGATGTTCCAGCTCAAAGCTTTGTTTTGTGCTCTGGCTGTTTTGACAAAAGAGATGCTTAAACACGAGGCCAACTGAGAAACCATCATGTAAAATGAGCTGAGGAGAGGGAAGTGATGTGCATGCATCTGACTCGGTCCCATAGTATGCTGGAAAGTTTAGCACTCAGTTTCAGTTCTGGATTTAACTTACTTAACTGTGGGTAGTTTCTCTT
The DNA here is from genome assembly GCA_022605575.1 of Laterallus jamaicensis coturniculus. Lineage (NCBI taxonomy): Eukaryota > Metazoa > Chordata > Aves > Gruiformes > Rallidae > Laterallus > Laterallus jamaicensis. The sequence continues at coordinate 2,249,642 of JAKCOX010000020.1, read as the reverse complement.
TTTAACTTTCATGCTGTATTAATGTCCTTTCTTTTGACTAGTTAGTACAAGCAGTTGTTTCAGGAAATTGGTCTAGCTAAATTGACACCTGCCTATTCATTTAGAACAAGGTTCTTGGTTCCCTGGGGATTTCTGCCAAGGTTTCCACATGATGAACAGCATTGAAGAATTGCTTTTTCAAATCTATGAGTTTCCTTTTTTAAAGGAAATGGGCAGCATGCTGACTTGACTCTTTTCCTCTGTAAGCACAGGCCAGTGTGGCAGGGGAAGTAAAGCATGCCAAATGTGTGCATATGCACAATGCTTATGTCCAAATTGAGAGAGCAACTGGATTTAGGTAAAGACTCTGAAACAAAGCCAATTCCTGGTCTTCATGCAAATATATGATCATTCCCTTATTTAGGTCTTGTAGTAAATCTGGTAGTGAGCACTTCCTTGCAGTAGTTACAAGAGTATTGTTGAAGCTCCAGTTTGAAACATTGTATTTGGAGACACATTTTTATTAACTTTTTAAAATCCTTAGCTGATGCACAGGGAAGGCAAAAAACTTCTACCTAAAATGTCTTTTAAAAATAACTTTATTACCTATTCATTAAGTTTTTGGAGCAAATGAGCATTCTTGATTTGAAAATTCTTTTCTAAGTGTAAGTTGTTAGATGGATTCCTAGCAGGCGAATGAGATGACGTATGTTGATATTGACCAAAATTAAAGATGTGCTTATATAACGTTCTCCACACATGTTCTTGGGTTTGCTAACTACAACATCAGGTAACAATAGCAAAAAATATAATCCCATCTGAGTGTAGGTGAATAGCAGATCAGAGACATCCCATGTCATGCACCATCTCACTGCACCTTTAAACTTTCCCCAAAGTGCTCAGGCTATCATCATAAAGCAGTTGATATCCTGACCATAATACACGTCTATAGTCCTTTTTTCCTTTTCTTCATAGTAGCTTTTGAAGTAGAACAAGTTCAATTCTGTAAAACAGGTTATACTCCATTATTTGAGCATTGAGCTGTAATGGCTTTGGCTGGGATGGTGTTACATAAAAGGGGGGCCCTCCCGCTGAGTCACCAGCCTCAGAAAGGACCCCTCGCTTTCTAACCTACTCTACAACCACATATGATGTTTGCCTGTCAGAGCCCCCAAAGGACTTTAACTGAGACAGTTTTCCAAAGTTGAAACTAACAGGAAATTTATTGAAGTGATAATATAAAGAATTTGGGGTTGCCGCTGGTAAATGCACTTTCTGCAATACCCCTAATAAATGACTATGATTATTATTACAATGTCAGCAAAATACTATCTGGAGTATTCTTACCAAAGAAGTGAAATCATTGCACTGAGAAGGCATCCCTATTGTATGTGGAAGAGAAGGAGCACAGTCTGTCAACTGCCTCTTCAGGTTCTTCAATTTCTTCTCTTCCCCCTTATATCCCAGCCTTACCAGGTCCCTCCCAGAGGTGACTTTTAACATGATTTTGGCGGAGAGTTGAGAACTGCGGTCATTCGTGCTTAGCATGTACTGCTTTTTGCTCATTAGGACAGTTAAGGATGTCAACTTTAATATTCATTTTGCAGTTAATGAAGCCAAAGGTCTCACTCTAGGCACTGTGGCCTTCAAAATTCTGTGTAGAAAATGTCTTATCTGGTTATTCTGCAGTCTCTACCCAAAACTGGGCTGTCCCAACTCCTCCTCCAGCTGCTTCTCACAACTACCTTGAAGATCTCCATCCATCCACAACATCTGTATAAGAGATAAACGGATGGACACTGGTGTTTTTAACCTCTTGGGTGCAATTCCTAGAGATGGAGTTAATTTCCTTCATAGTAGCTGTGTGCTTGTATTATTTGGATTTGTGACCAAAACACTGTTGATAAGACAGGAATGTTTGATTTATCACTGAGCAGTGTTTACACAGCCTCAAGGCCATTTCAGACTGGATATTAGGAAAAATTTATTCTCCAAAAGAGTGGTGAAGCATTGGAACAGGCTGCTCAGGGAGGTGGGGAGTCGTCCCTGGGGATATTCAAAAATCAGGTACATATGGTGCTTTGGGAGATGGTTTAGAGGTTATAGTGGTATAGGGCTGATGGCTGGACTTGATCTTGAAGGTCTTTTCCAACCTTGATGATGCTATGAGTTTGTGCCTCAGGCTGTCCCAGCAGCTGTGGGCTGGGGGTGCGCAGGGAGCTGGGAGGGGGCAGAGCCCACACAGCTGACCCCCCCCACAACCAAAGGGATGCTCCTGACCATTTGCTGTCGTGCTCAGCAATACATGTTGTGTGGGGAAAAAGAAAGGGAGAGTGATGTTCAGAGTTCTGGTATTCATCTTCCCAAGTCTCCACTCATGCCATGAAGCCCTGCTTGCCAAGGAATGGTGGAACACTCGCCAATGGCAAGGGCAAGGTGAATTCCTCATATTGCTTTGCTTGGGCATGCTGCTTTGCTTTGCCTATAAAGCTCTCTTTATCTCAAGCCATGAGTTAGGAATTCTTATGTATGCCCATCCAATTCTCCCCCACCCCACTGAGGGGGGTGAGTGAGCAGCTGCCTGGTGCCTAGCTGCCTTCTGGGGTTGGCCTACATGACCAGGTTCTCTAAAAGCTCTAACAGAAACTTTAGCACCTTGATTTACATCAAGATAAGATGCATCACCTTGGCTCATGACAGCAGGTCGTTCAAATACATCACTATAATGACATTCCTATCTAAGCTGACTGCTTCTTTGTGCCACACATAAACTTCAATGGCAGCAATTTATTGGCTTCAAAGTGCAGGAAAAACTCCTCATTTACTCGTTTGCTGGTGGTGCTGATACTCTTTTGTCTGTGACCTCATTTACTTTGTGTAAAGCTACAGTTCCCATCCATTGTTACTTATGGCAAAAATTAGTTTGAATAGATTATCTTTTCCTTGCTCTCCCTTTTTGGGGGCTTATTTTCATGGCTTGTCTTTTTCTGGGAGGGTTGCTCTTTTTGGAGCTTTTGTTAGGTTTTTTGGAGGGGCTTTTTATTGGGGATTTTTTTTGTTTGGTTGTTTTTCTGCTATCATAGAATAAAAGATGTTGTCATTACTCCAAAATGGCTGTATCTGGTAGAAAGTTGTCTTCATGCAGTTAAAGAAACCCAAATATTCTCAGGTTCTATTAGAATAGCTGGCTGACTAGAGCCCTCTTGGGTTTTATTTGAGGTGGAAATATTAATATGCCCAAGAAAACAAAATGTAATGAAAGTGTGAACAAAATTAAATTAATGAGGATATTGAAATAAGAAAATAATCCCATATTGTCACCTTGTTGCCTCTTTCACCTGCATCTTCCCAGGGAGGTGGTGGAGTCTCCTTCTCTGGAGATACTCAAGACTCGTCTGGACGCCTATCTGTGCAGTATGAGCTGGGGAGCTGCTTTGGCAGGGGGGTTGGACCTGATGATCTCTCGAGGTCCCTTCCAACCCCTACAACTCTGTGATTCTGTGATTTGTAGAAAGAATAGCATGGTTGTGGTGTAATATTATTTTATATTTGCATGAGCTTTCTTCAAGTACAGAAAGAGGTTTTCTAGAGAACTTGGAGCCTTGATTTGGAGTCCTTATGCATGAAGGAAGAATTTAAGGAGAAACTAATGTGTTTGAAATACATGTCATAACTGTCCTGGGTTCAGCTGGGATGGAGTTCATTTTCTTTCTAGCAGCAGGTGGATGCCGTGTTTGGCAGTTGGGATGAGAGCAGTGCTGAGAACACAGGAATGGTTTAGTTGCTGCCAAGCAGTCAGGTACGTTTCCATTGTTCGTCCTGCCCTGCTAACAAGAAGGTGGGGGGTAGGGAACCAAGGAAGCTGGGGGGGACACAGCCAGGACAGGTTATCTAAACTGGCCAAAGAGGGTATTCCATACTATGACATCATGCTCAGCATAAAGACGGGCTGGTGGGGAAGGAACACTCGGCTCCAGCATTAGTGCTTTCGATATGGTCCAGATTCAGGACAGCTCTGGCCTGTACGGACTCATATGTGAACAGTTCAGTGAGAACCTGCATTATGTATCACCAGCTTGGTGTATTGTGCTGTAAAGTCCCATTGCTGTGATGTCTCTCTCTCTGCTGTCCCTATAAATTATCCTTACCCCAGCCCACTAGGTTTGCCTTTGGTTTTCCACCTGCCCTGCCTCAGAGAGGGCGACTGCGTGGTGAGAAATGCTCCATTTGTGAGAAATGCTCATCTCTCAGCAGGGAAATGATGCCTTTTTAGCAGTGAAAGTTGTTATATGCCATCCATGGTGTGTTAATAAAACATCCCGTGTGCCAGCTATCTGTGATGACTGCCACAGAAAATGAGTGTGTAATGTTTTACATGGACTGTACCCTTTCTTTCTCTTGCAATCAGGTTGCAGAAAGCATGTAGTACCAGATGCCAATATGAGAATCAAGAGTATGCAGTGTAAATAACAGTAATTTGAACACAGTATCTGCAAGCTTTTGTCAATCAGCCCACAACTTGCTTTTAATAGAGAGCATTTGTTGGAAAGCTTAAACTTGCTCCTTCCTGCACTTTTTCCTTCAACCTCTGTTTTATCTTCATGCATTTTTAACTGGTACCTATCTTAGATCAGCAGTGATCTTTGTGGTGAGACTGTCCCTCTGTTAAGCTGATTGCAAGTGTCTGTGTTTCAATGATTACTGTTTTTAGGGATAGAAACAACTAAAGCAGAATTTGAAAAAGCATTTTTACGTTGGCTAAATTCTGCTTTCCCAGTTCTCTTAAGGCTAAATTTAAATCAGTCCTGAATATCTCAACCTAAAGATCTGAGGATAAGAGACAATCATCCATTCAGTTCCAGGGTTTCTTCAAACTTACCTGCACAATTTCCAGGAGAAACATCCAAGAGAAAAAAAAGATGCTTCGGGATTAGAATTTTTCAAGTAATCTCCATCACATGGAAGACCTGTTAAGAGTGACACCCCATACTCATGCCATACCAGTGGCTTGCAAGTCCATGTCCAGAAAATCCCTCAGTTTTCTTCCTTCCACCAGAGATATGTGTAATCTTGTAGTCTGTGCGCATATATAGCAGCTGTTGTCCCCTTGGATGTGGTCCAGGTGGTGCAACCTGTTGTTGACACTGGTGTATGCTGGTGGTGTCATACAGACTTGGCAGACATTCAGTCTATCAGCTTTTGCAGATTCAATAGGATCACTGGTCTCTGGAGCTTATCTCCTCTTGGGAGACTTTCACACATACTTTTCCAGTGCTGTGTTCTGGCAAATTTTTCTCTATCCAAATCCACAGGTATCTACAGAACACACCAGCACAGAAGGTGTTTTCATGACACTGTGAGGTAAGCACAGTCCCTACTCCAAAACTCCTACCACTTCAACCTCCTGGCTGTAATTCCTGAGCTGCAGGAGAAGCTTTACCAAGACCTTTCCAAGTCTGCACCTGACACCACCCCACAGTGCTCTGCCAGGTCCTCGGAGGTTCATTCACAGCTATTTATTTAGCTGGCAACATCTAGACTGCTTCCATTCATTACTTGGGTCTTGCTGTTATATGTTAAACACAAGTGTCACTGATCATCCAGTCATGGTCTGTTTAATCTCATTAGCCCTGGTTTTATCTTCAACATAATGACAGGCAAGGCAGGGATCAGGTTTGCAGTTTGTCCTGCTGGAGGTACTCTGATGCCCTGACATCTATAGCTCAGATCTCCTTGTACAAAATAAGCTTAGAGCATGGACTCAGATTCATCCAGTCCTTACAAACCTCCATTTACATGAATAACATCATCATTGCTCAGTCTTCTAGGTCAGCTTTCATATCTCAGGGGCTTCAAGGAATGCTTTGCTACTGCAATTTAGAGAAAACATGATTCTTGTGTTTAAAGTGACTGTAATAAACATAACCAACCCCAAACAACGCCCCCAGACCCCTGCCCAGTGAGTCTCCCTAGCATGTGCTGGGATTCTTGTTGCTTTCCAGACTGGTTTTCATTCCTGACCAAGTTCCATTTCTTCTGTGTGTTTTTTGTTTGTTTTGTTGGTTTGTTTTCCCTCTCCATTGATATTCCTGGATGGGTAGGGTTTTTTTATTGATGTCAACTTCAGTGACTGTCAAGGAACAAACTCATAATTTCCAGCTGCCCCCATTCTAAGAAAATAAATCAAGGACATAAAGGTTTTTAAGACAGTGAATTAATGGAAGTGTAGACTGGTCATTCATTATACCAAACACTACTTTTGACCTACATGGAGAAAATGCTGTCTATGCTTCTGGATGTCTGTAAATTCCTTGGGTTTAAGTTATCCTTCCACCGTAGTGTGACAGTACCTTTGTCCTGTGAACAGTTCTCCTCAACCAAAACAAGGTGAGCTGTGGTGAATAATGGGGAGCGGTGTGAGGGATGGGAGTGGGTAGGAAGCATTACCAAGCGCTGATGGTAGAATTCCATAAATTTCCCTTCCATCGCAGGCATGGCTTCAGTAACGAGGGCCATTAATATCAGTATTTCCATGATCCTTAATGTCAATTAGATTTTTTTCAAGTCAACAAAAAAAATCATCTGGATTGTACTCATTAAAACTGGTGCAATTTCTGACCAAGGAATAACATCTGTATGTTATAGGAGTAAAACAGCATGTAAAATACACTACCAGTTTTCAGTGATTTATAACATCTAGTTTTCTATGATTTTTAATCATTAAAGAGTATGTAAAAACATATTTTATATACAATCTTTTATCTTACATTTATTTTTATATTTCTCCATAGCAATTTATTGCAATAGATATATCACCATTACTATAGACATTTATAGTGCCATTAAAATTCAATGCCACCATAAATTCATGCTCCTTAAAGTGTTGACATTTGTAACAGCTTCCACAAGGGCATATTTTATGCTGAAAGTGAAACTTGGAGTAGAAACTTTTGTTAAATCTAAGATGTAGGCAAGTGAATAAATATTTTTATCTGCTTTCCATAAATTCAGTAACTTAGTGACACAAACTGTGTTACTCCCCACTTACGGGTTTCATTTGCTCAGACCACTTCAAACAAGCTCAAAGTAAAGCACAGTATACAAAACAGAATTATAAAGGAATTAGTTATTGGCTAGCACCCAAAATATAGGCAGTATATAACAAGTTCTTTGAATAAGAATTAATATCTACATTCTTCCTAAGGCACCTGAAGGGGCTTTGCTGTCCCAGCAGGCATCAGTCAGGAGAGTAGGGGTTGGTCTGCACCGCTCTCTGGGACAGACCATGCTGCCAATCCACTCTTTTCCACAAGGTCAATTGAAACTGATAGTGTGGGCATCACCACCCAACTCCCCAGCTCCTCCAGACTAGCCTACCTGGGCTGGCTGGCCTTCAGCTTTGGGTTCTTCCCAAAGTCAGTATGGCTGCTCTATCAGTTCACCCTAGAAGTGCTTTCCTTCAGACCTGAGCTGCTGCATTTGAAGACTCGGTAGCATCCACACTTTGGGTGGTTAAAACAGAGTGTGACGAAGCATGGCTGTAGTTGGAGAGAGTAATAATCCTATGGGGATTGCAGTCATTGATCAGGAGAGGTATCAAGGAATTCCTGGCTCTTGCGAGCAATCATGGTATATGATAGAAATTCCAGACATGTTCTCTTTTCAGCCTATTACTAATTAAATGGCAGACATAACCATACACAAAATATATTTATATATATAGACAAGATGTGCAATATATTTATACATAATGTGTAAGGAACATGCAAATGTCAGTAGCTTATATTTGTGCATTTTCAAGAGCTCCTCTAGTAACACCTAAGAAAAACTGAATGAGTTGCAGGAGTTCCTGTATGGTATCAAGCAGTCAGCCTGTATTAGCAATCACGTTTTGCTGTGTTTACTAACAGTAGTATTTCTGTATAGTGAAAGGAAGGTGAGAGAGTTGCAAAAGTGAAGCAAATGGAAAGATTAAAAACAATAAAATATTCACTTATACTGTCATAATCAGATGACATCATCTTTATTTGATACTACAGTTTGAGATGAGCCGTTCTGAAAATAGAGATTGCAGCATGGTGACAAAGTGTCCCACAAAACTACAAGTGTACCTTAAAACTACTTCAATATTTCAACATCAGGACACTGGTACTGCATCTGTCATCATAGAGTTGGACTGCGGGGCTCTTTAACACGCACCCAGCCACACAACAGGAAGCTTCAGAAGCTGATGAGAAAGGAAGATCAGTCAGGTGCTTCTGGCAAAGTCAAAAGCAAAGCTGGATTTCAGGAAAAAGAACTTTTTGTCACAAAATTAGTAAGTAATATACCTATGTCCCAGCATAGTTCACAGAGGTGCTGCTCTACTCAGAGCTCTCTTTAGTGTCAAAATTCAGAGACCTAGAGGGCTTGTGGTCATTAATGATGCTGCAGGACTTTCCATACAAAGTGGCTTGTTAGCGCCATGGTTCTGACGAACGGAGGTAATTACTTTCAGCCTACTTAAATTACCCTTCAGTTTCTATTGTTAGAGAGAGATTCCGGGAGCAAAATCTGATGAAGTTAACCAGGAAGAGGTTACAGGATCACAAATGATAAGTAACTGCATCAGGAATGAAACTTTGCTAATGGGGGCCTTCCAGTCTGCCAGAAAAAAGTTTGATTTTTGAAAAAAAAGGGTGTAAATTTTCCAGTTGTAAATGCGATCAGTCCTTTGGGAGAATCTTCCAAGAAAGCTTATGGAAAATTCTCTATTGTTAGGAATGTTAAAACCGGATTTGGATGCCTTTTAAAGCCATGTTTGGACACTTTTTGAAGAAATTTTTTTTGTGATTTCAGGCAGTATTTGTTAAACAGAAGATAAAGCTTGTGCATCAGTGTTTACATTGCATTCTATTATCTTAACGTTATCTTCCTGCACTCTTGCATCTGAACTCCTGATGCATGGTTGGCTCAATGGCCATGACCTTGTCAGCTCCATGCTGAATGAAATGATCTGGTTTTCACTGGCAGTAGGTAAGGGATGCTGTAGACTTTACAGTGGCTTCTCTTGCCATCTGCTTGTAGCCATGATGTGTATCCTGTTTAGAAATGCTTTCTCATCACGGCCTACTGATTTGATATCACATGACCTTAAATCAGCTTCAACATAATTCACAAGATTAGAATGAATAAACCTATCATTTTATTTCCATATTGAGTATAGAATATCTAATCAGTATTTATGATATGTAAGATTAATCCCACTCATGAGGAGAGGCCTTTATAATTTATTAGTGCCATCACCTTCCTTGAGTTATAAACTCTTCACTTCATTCAAGACAGAAAAATCCAGTTTTGGGAATGTTCATCATGCCTCTTACCTGTGAATTTATTACTACTCTTAGTGGCAGAGGTTTGAATGATAAAGGTATTTTTCAGCAATTATTATTGCGTAAAGGCTTGGAACACTTCTGTGAAAATGAGGCTGATTTGGCAGAAAATAGCCTGATTCTTTTGGGGTCTAAAAAGCTATGGAAACATTTCAATGTTGGAGAAACTCTAGATTTAGGTTAGTGAAAGGGAGAGAAGCAAGTGTTTGAAATGTGTGTTTTGGGCTGCATTTGGCTTTACCATAACTCTGCTGGGGAGGGGCATTGCCTGTAATAATCCCTGGTGCTTGCGAGATATATGACTAGAGCTGGAGTCCAACATCAGGCACTGAGAGGAAACCCCCCTTCACAAGTATTAAACCACATCTGCCTACATCTGTTTCTTCGAGTGATCTACTTAAGGAAGAGCAAGAGCCCTTCAAACCCAAAAAAGCCAAGTCATGCTGGAATAGTGGGTGCTTCTTAACAGTAAAGAATCCAAGAGACTCAGCAAAGCAGAACTGAAGTAGGAGTTACTGTATGCATCCTCTCCTTGGCTCTAGTCAAAACTGTGTGTCAGCAAACTGGAGTGTCTCTTGGCCCGCAGGATTATGGGGTTTGGTTTCTTGTCCATACTTCGCCCTGAGGCCCAATTGTCTCCTGAGGGAAGGAGCATTTGCAGCATTCACACTCCTTCACAGTTTCCACCAGATCCAGTTGCCTTTCAGAGGAGAATATTGCTACGAAGGAGAATAAATGCTTCTTTGTCTCTGGCAGGAGCAGCCATGGCAGATGTAAGGACACAGAAATTCCCTTTCCCTCTGTGTTGGTGAGAGATGTAATGGGGATGCAGCTCCTCTACCACTCCTTTGGCATCAGCAGTCTGTCAATCCAGCTCAATTTCCCCCTTCCCTCAAGGCTCTTCCCTACTCCCCCATCATTCCCATGGAGTTGGGGATCATCCTTTGTGGTAGCATTCCCATATGATTAATTACTATGCTGTTCCCAGCATCCTTGGAGCAGTGCCCTGCCATGGCTGCAGGGACACATGTGATAGGCATCTCTGAGGGAAAGGGACAAACACGTGGCTGTCCACAAAGCACAACCAGGACAAGTTTTGCCAAGTTTGCTCTCTGCTGGGTTGAGGACGAAGTAGGTGGTTGTTCTTTCTGCTGACTGAGTGCTGCTAGAAGCACAATGTGCATCTCAGTGGAATTGTTTGAACTGAAGGGGTCTTCAGGGACAATACACTGGTGTTCTGGGAGCAGTTACTGGAGCTCAGATAGAATTCAAATGGTGATTCCCACAGCTCACACAGATAGGAGTTTCAAAAACTTTAAAAATCATTTAAGATTGGATTTAAGGATTAGCTGAACAGGGGAGCTGGGAATCATGTTTATATAAACAAATGGAAATTGCTTTCTGCATACTAATTGCAACTACACATTCCCGTTTTCACATTTCATTAATACCAAACTGTTTGTTATCACAGATAATAAGAAATAAATCATAATTGTTTTTAGCTATTCTACATAATGAACAAAAACATGATTGCTGTTGACGGTTGCACTAGGAATTATACTTTTGCACAGTAAACAGGTTTCCACTATTTATAGTCTAGAGGAAAACTCTCTTATGTGTTGTTAGAGAAATCCTCAGTTACATAGCAGAGATTTTATTCTTTGCTATACATTTGCACACAACAGTGGGAAATTTTGAACTGCAGAAATTATTTCAGCTCAGCATTTGTGGAAGTTTCCCTTATTGTGACAAAGATGATGCTGAAAATAATAAGACATAATTAGTAATATTAAAGAATCAAAGTATATGGATGTACCAAAATGCTTACTGTGGAGGCTGCACATCTATTAACAGACTTAAGTACCACATTTACAAAAAAAAAAAAAAATTGAAAATTTTATTTGAAAATATCCAGGTTTTGTTAAGTGTATTAGCTGAGATAATTTCATATATCAGAGCATTTTATCATGCAACAGAAAGTTGTAGACTCAAACTGTGTAGTGTACAATTGTGTGAGAGAGTTATATGAAAAACAACAAAGTGCATTTAATGACAGTGCTGCTCATGGTACGCCACGCTTCATACTGCTGTGTGGTAAAAACTTCCAGGGTGTTTTCAGATACATCATGTTCTAATGGCATGAAATGTAATGTTATACAAGCTTTGTTTATTTAAGAAAGAAGCCCAGAGCATTTCCATACAAAGCAGCAAACAGCCATCGGCTAGAACTGTATCTAAATTCCTTATACAACACTGCAGCAATGTCTGATCTGCAGCAATATCATAGAACCCCAGACTGGTTTGAGTGGGAAAGGCCCTCAGAACCCCCCCATGGTCAGGGACACCCCCACCAGACCAGGGTGCTTCAAGTCCCATCCAACCTGGCCTTGAACCCTGCCAGGAATCCTGGGGCAGCCCCAGCTTCTCTGGGCACCCTGTGCCAGGGCCTCCCCCATCCCTAGGAAGGATTTCTGCCTCCCAGCCCCTCTCCGGCTGCCCTCCTGCAGCTGAAGGCTGTTCCCCTGGGCCTGTCCTTTCCTCCCCTTGGCACCAGCCACTCTCCAGCTCTCCTGGAGCCCCTTGAGGGACTGGAAGACTGCTATCAGAGTTATCTTGCACTTTCTGTGCATAGCTTCTTTATTCAATGCTGATAAATCCTTGAGGGGTGGGCTCAGGAGGATGGATCAGTCTTTGTTCAGTGGTGCCAAGGGACAGGACAAGAAGCACAAACTAGAATAGAGAAAGTTCTTACTAAACCTGAGGAGGAACTTCTTTGCTGGGAAGGGTGGCAGAGCCCTGGGCCAGGCTGCCCAGAGAGGTTGGGGAGTCTCCACCTCTGGAGACTTTCAAACCCCATGACCCTGGATGCTGTCCTGTGCAGCCTGCTCGAGGTGATCATGCTCTGGCTGGTGGATCTCCAGAGGTCCATGCCAATCCCCATCATTCTGTGAGCCTGTGATTTACTACTTTGTGAGCAGTGATACAAGGGCTTTTGGGACTGGACATGAAATCCAATACCATTATTTAATTCACTTGGCAAGTTACATATGCTATTTCTTTTTGGTAGCTTTTTTTTTTTTTTTTTTCTTCCCCATTGGCTACTTTTGCTCCTCTCAGCTTTAGGAACTCTTTATCTTATCCCCAGCTGAGAGTATAAACACTGGCAGGCACTGGTATTAGTATTTATGCAATTAAATAAGAAAAGTAGAGCTCCTTCAATACTCCAAGATTCAGCATTTTGCTTTTGCCTCTTGTAAAAAAGTATGAACCTGAAAATCCAGACTCTGGAGAAATTTAAAAAGGACTGAAAATGCACAGCATTCCAAAACTAATTGGTACTTTTCTTTGTGGTGTATTTGGTCAGACTGGTCTTTCAATGCAAACAAACCAATGCACTGTCCCTTTTAGAGATGTCATCTTGCATATACTGAACTTACCTTTAACAGCTCATCAGAAATTCTGATGGAGCATCCAATGTTTTGTGAACTCTTTATTCCAAATTGGAATATTATTAAAAAGTCAAAATTTTCACATAACCCTTTTAAAAAAGAAACCAAGTATTTTGAAGGTTTGCAGTGACCTGATTTGGTGTGTGTCTGGGTGAGCTGCTTCCCCATGCAACTTGAACAACTTTCTTTGTTCAAGTTTGCAACTTACATTCTTCCTGTAGCATATTGCAATTGTGATTTTCCTTTTGCAGTGGGTTGTAGGCTTTCAGGGAAGAAATTTGGGGCTATATTGATTAGAAATAGGTAGAAAAAGTGGTTTGCATGCCTTCTAGAACTTTTCTGATGTCCTTTGCATTGCTTGTTATGAGCAGGAGACTTGTTTCAGAAACTGTGGGGACACCAGCACTCCAGCATTTCCACCTGCTGCTGGACGTTTGAGTCCGGTGTGTCACATTCAGTGTGTGATCACATTCATGTAATGATCACGTTCAATCTGTGGTCACAAGATGCTCAGCATACAATCCTTAGTGGTTTGGACATATCTGTCTGCAATGTTTATTCATTGTCTTAACGTGATTTTTCTCTCTACTGCTTGTACATATGGGCAGAGAGGATTTATTGCAGGAAAGTGTACAAACAGATCTCTCTGCAGTTACCTGGGCTTCTGAAAAGTTGTGTATGAAGCTGCCTAATTGCTCTTTGCATATTTGTGCAAAAGGCTATGTTGGGAAAGTGCAATAGTTTGAGCACAGTCAAACTGATGTCTGCCAATGTATGCTCTCGTGTGGAAAACCAGTAAGGTTGTGTTCCTGAGCCTGGAGTTTGCCTTAGGGTGAAACTCAGTGACAAAAACTGACTTGGCAAATGTAGATGAAATGCAACAAAACATAACAATCAGAATTACTGTAACATTGCCCATCTTGTGCTGTTTGTACCATTGGTATGCTGAGAATAATTTTGGTTGCATAATAACTGACAATTCATCTGTGATGAATTCCTTACCATAGTTTACTGTGGATTTTTACATAACCTCTAGTTTTTATTACTTTAAGATCTTTCTTCAGTAAATATTCATCTTATCTGAACTTCCGTTAAACACTCTGATAATTGTTCCTGCCTGCCAGTTCTATTCAAATTTTTCTCTATTAGCATAGGAAGTGTGGCGAGAGCCACGGCAATTACTCTGAGTCAGAAGCAAGGCCAACGTTCAGGCCGGGCTGTAGCTGGCCTCAAGGCCATGCCTGTGAGCATGCTCGCTGCTCTTCAGTCCTCAGACCTTGCGCGGGCCAGGAACTCCCCAGCTCAGTCTTTGGTAGCTGAGAAGATGGGAGGGTTTGAGAAGTTGACCTGACTTGATTGATTGAACACCCCACAGCCTTCCCACTAAAGTGACTAAAAGCTCTGGGACTGCTCCTGGCGGGGAATTTTGGACAGTGTCAGATTCCCCCCCAGCGGCTCCTGCAGTGCACACACCAGCTCAGCACCTCACTGTTTCAAGTAACTCCCCAGGTGGAGAAGCTGGCAGTCCCAGAGACTCTCCTTGGGGGTTCCTGCTGCAGAGTGACCCACATGTACACACGTAAGGTTAAGAGGTCAGTACAGGCTGTCCTGTAGCTGCAGGAGTAGTGACATAGGACAGGTCTTTGTACGTAGTTGGGATAGCTGGGTGTTTTACAAAGGGCCTGAGATCAGAAAGGTGTCATGTGTTTACTGGAGTGTTCACGTAGGACCAGAGGCCAGCAGCATAGAAGAATTCAGCAGAGCAAGGCTTTGGGGGTCTTACCTGGTCCACCTGGAGATGGGATTGCAGCATGCCTGGCCTGGAGACACCTTGCATGGTGTGGATACACACTAGTGAGCTTGTTCAGGAGATTCAATTCCTCGGGCAGTCACTGCCCTGTGCAGAGCTCCCAACAACCACATTTGGTTGTAGGTTTGGTTTGGTTTTAAACAGACCCTGAGTGTCTGTGCAACAGAAACAAAATTCAGCAATGGATTTTAAAGCAGAACTTCTCCTCTGAGTATTCAGTCCCAGCTAAGGGACATTTTTGTTTGGAATAGAAGTGCACCAAGATGTTTGGCAACTTCATGTCAGCCTGCCTGCAAGCTGGCTTGGGCAAGGGGCAGGGGCAAGGGCCTGGGCTCAATGAGAGCTCCCGAGCCCCTGGACCTTAGTCCACAGTGGGGTTACACAGAGCTCTGAAGCCTGTTGATGGCCTCAAGGTATGTAGCATGTTTTTCCATCAATTTAGCACTGTCAGTCATGTCCTTCTGACAAATGAGATCATAGCACTAGTGCAACTAGAATACCTTGTTTATTTGATGTAGCCCTGATTATTTGGAGAAGACAGAATGCTGCACCAAAACTAGCTAGTGGTTTTGAATATAAATAACAGTCTATGAAGGCTTCTAAATAAATAATGCCATTAATCCAGAGTGTGCTCATTTTTTTTTTTCTTTCTTTTTCCTTCTGTTGAAAGGATTCAGAAGCAATATTGTGCTATTTATTCCTAGATTAATGTTGCTATAGCAACTGTTGCACCTTATTGTTAGATGTGTACGGGAGTTGCAAAGTTACTTGGGGGGAGAGACAAGAAATTTGTCCAATAATTGGGCATTTTCAATAAAAGAAGTGTTTGTCTGCCTTGAGAGGCTGTGTATAGCCAGAAATCTGAGAGCTTTGTAAAGCATGTGGGGAGGGAGGGATTGAAAGGAGAAGGAAGGTTGTTAGATGTGCCGTGACTTGTATTACTTGAAGTTGGCTCATTTTTATCATTGTTTTACCGTGGCACTTTTGAAATGTGGACTGGGTGAGTAACCATGGAAACAGGAATCCTACAAATTGAGGACCGAAACACGGTATTGTAAGAATCCTTCAGATGAGATTAACTTGATTATTAGAGACAAAATGCTGCACAAATCCTGTACAGGGCATGGAAAAACTGCTGTTCTACCACAGTGCCTGAGACCACACAGCAAGAGGCTCCCTATGTCCACTTGCCACAAGCCTCTGTGTGGCTGCTGAGAAAGCCCTTGAGGTGCTGCACAAGTCAGCCCAAGGGTTGGAAAGCAACCGTGAGTGCTCTGGAAGACACCTGTTCTGTTACCTCCTCAGGCCTCATGGGGTTATGGGAAAGAAGAGTGGCCAGGACATCTCCCTCCTTGCAAAAGCCTGCCCTGGTGTAGCTTGAAGAGTGGCCTGAGCAGGTGTGCGGAGAGCTGAAGAGAGTCTCCTTAGTGTGTGTTTGTTGTTACTCAATTCCAGCTTTCCAGGTTCACTGATAGGTTTTCCTGCACTTTCTGAGGCGTTCATGTGCTGAAACCCTGTGCGTGTGTTTGTGTATTAGAATTTTGATTTTTTTTTCAGCACTATTCCTGTTTCTGTAACTGCTGTCCATTCCAAAATTATATTTGTAGCATAGTAGCATCTAAATCCATAGAAGATTCTATTTCATGTGTAGGTTTGGGGTTTTTTTTTTAACATTGTGGTTAGTGCTGTGCTACACAATTATATTCCTCTCAATCCCCCCTCCCCCCCCCCACTTAATTTAGCCGGATTCCAAATTAAATCCAGGAATTTGTTTACTACAAAACTGGGGTGAAACCCCAACCCAAACATAAGTTTATTCTAGGGAGACAGAAAACTAAAAGTCTTGATTTAAACAAAAAAGCAAAACAAACCACACTTTTGTAAGATAATACTGAAGAGTAATACTGAATTAAAATTCAGAGGTTTAAACATTTAGAAAATGACAATGATACATTGTATTGTTTTGAGGTTTATTAGGGATATGGAAAAGGATTATTCAAACTATTTTGAACTATTGGTATACATCTGTGAAACTTTGTTTACTGTGTCTTTTTTTTTGTCAGAAAAAGATTATTTGGCTAATTAATCTCTCCCTGATTACTTTTAAAGTGCAGTATGTGGTAGGTAGCATGCAAGTTGGTTATTACCTTAGATTCTTTTTATGTCCTTCTGAATTATTAAAGCAATTATAATTCACCATTGGAAGGACTGAAGGAAGTAATATATGTTTTAAATTTCATGAAACACTTTACTCATGAAAATCCCCTCTAATGTTAATAAGAGTGGAATTAATGTGCATAAGATGAGCAGGTTTTTAGCCAGTCTGACAATAACATGTTGTGATAGAGTGAAAATCTGGAAGAATGCTTTATGAATAAAATTTTAAGTCTCTATATGTCTGAACACTTTTAGATAGAGTGCTTACTGCTCAATAATACGGTATATAGCACCCACGGTATTCATTGACATATTTCAAATATTGTTACAGTAAAAATCAAAATGGAAGGTGTGTACCCTAGAACCATTGATTGACAATAGGCTATGAGCTTCACCAAGACTGACCCCATCAACCATGTCAGTGTTCCCTTTTATTTCACTCTACACTGTATACCTTGAAAACTGGAGATCAGAAGAATAACAGTAGAAATCTATATGTAATTCTGGACTAATGAATGGGATTTATGGATAAAATGGTAAGGAACTAAAGGTGGAACAAAACAAAAATTACTAAATTTAGTTCTTTGCAGTATATCAGTTTTACATGAGGCTCAGTGCTGCTGCCTCAGTCATTCAAATCACTTAAGCAAATGTTTTACTGGAAAAATGTAGGGCCTGTTTTTTGCAGCGTTAGAAAAGTCTTTGAAAGGCAAAAAAAGGGAAGGATATGTAAAATGAAATTTTACAGGCCTTTGTGTCCCGAATGTACATGTTTGGTGAAATAGTATCACCAACCTGTTTAGATGAAAATATATTTTGGAAAATAACCTTCAGGAGGATGCCAGCAGAGTCCAAGTAGTGATGTTGTTCTGTTGCTTTAGCTATTGGCTCCCACATCGGTGTAGGCAGTGGTTATCGTGGGAAGAGCAGCATTTTGTGCTCTGTGGATCTGCAGCTAATGTGCAAAAGACCTTTGCTGATATATAACATCAGTATTAGATGTATGTAGAACTCATCTCCTTTAGAACTGCAACTAAACTTACAGGCACAAGGGAATACAAAAGTCTCCCAAAATTGCCACTATATTTCTACAGCTACTCTGCTCTACGGGGTTGACTTTAACCGGCGCTGTATAACGCGCATTCTAACATACGTAGGCCTCTTGCTCCCCTTTGTCTCTGCTGTTCAGCCCTGAAGGTAAAATTTCCTACAGCATATGATAATCCACTCCTAAAATAAATATCTGCATGTACAAGCGGTATAATTAAACTGACAAAGTTCTGACTAAGGCGAGTGCACTGCTGGAAGATTTTGTTTGCAGAATGTGGCTGAGAACTGCCGGCGGTGTGCAGGTATATTTGTATTCTCAGCTGCAGGCGTGGGTAATTCTTTTCATTGTTTGAGGTGACTGTGCACTGCAGCTGCAGAGTACACTGCAGAAATAATGGTGTCGGACAAAAGCTTCCTGTGTGCTGTCAATACAAATGGCTTGCAGATAGTTTTTCAATTGCCTCTCATTGTGACATTGCAGTTCCTGAGCTGTTGAAACTGGCTTGCAATGGTTTGCCTACCAGGGCAAATTTTGTCCTCCACCTAACCCTGAAAGCAAGGCTAATAGCTGTTCAAGAGGCCAATGGATCTTAATAAAAAATGGAAATGGTTTTGCCCCTTCATTTTAATTAACATTATGCCTACATTTCTATGATAATGGATAATTAAGTGAGTTACCTTGACATTGGAATGTTCTTGGAAATAATTTACTATGCAATTTCATTAGGTTAAAGACATTTGTCTGTTTTATTTTGAATGGAAGTTTCATCATAAATATTTCTGAGTATGATTTATACATAAACTAATTATTATTCACAGAGCCAGGATTTTACAAACCACAAAATTCATTCTTTGCATTCTAAAACTCTTTTACTGATCATACATGTAACCCTTCTCATCTGTTTCTTCAAAGAAACATCACGTTTTTTTCCTGGAGCCTCCTATCATTCCATAAACACAGAGAGGCAGACAAGTGTTCTCGTGGGTTATTGTTTTGGGGACAGCAAAGCAAAATGTTTTCCTCCATAAGGGTTTGCTTATTACTCTTCAGAGAAAAATGTTAATCAATCAAAAGTATACTTTGATAGAATTTGATAGAATTTCCTTTTCCCTGTTTATTCACCAGAGCAGCATAGCAAATGCCTTTCAAGTAAACCATGGTATTCCCTGGTACCATCCCAGTTCAAGCACCGCTGTGTTGTAGAATATATTCCCTTAAAAAAAACAAACCACAAAACCCCAACCAAAACCCAACTTTCTAGATCTAGTAAGGTCCATGACTTGTTCTTAAATCTTCTTGTGCATCTCTCTGTAATGAAATGGGGATACGTGCAGGTGTGCTGGGTCCTTTTTCCTGTAACGTACCACCAGAAAAATCCTTGTGTAGCAGTGCTGTCCCTTGGCTCCTTGCAGGGCTGTCACCTCGACTCAAGGAAATGCTTGCCTGCCTTTGCTTTGCCCTAGAGACATACTGTAAACTCTATCACAGAGCTTCCATGCTTTGAGAGGTGCCCGTAGCTCATGTAAATAATGATGCAATTGCAAAACGTTGGACTGTATTAAATAGGCTTAATACTATCAAATTCTGCCTTTCAAATATGCCACGGAAGGGGTCATTAAAATTAAAGATGATCATGTATTCATAGTTTCTGACAGCACTGTCTACTGTGTGAGAGCTAACAGGAGGCCACCGTTTCCTTCAAAGTGCTTGTCAGTGAGATTAGTCTTCAAACAAACTTGCAAAGAACATTTTAAATGCCAGCTTTGTAGAATTTTTGAGGAATCTACTACTTTTGTAATGCAAATTGCCAACTGCATCATGGAAACAAATTGCACATTTGTTCATTCTGAAGTGTAATAGATAATCCTGTTCCAGCGCTGCTGGTTTGCACACCATGGGCAAGGAGTGGGGCAGGTGTTGAAGAGAAAGCAAAGTATTTTAGGACTATGTTTAAATAGATGATGTGATACAGGGACTGGTGAAAGAGCATTGCATGTCTCATTGCTGCAGGAAAAGCTTTAGCAGTAAGAATGGCACTATCAAATGGTACAGTAGTATCTTTGGAAACTCTGTGGAGTATTGTTTAGCAGTATGTTTCTGTCTGTTATACATCTTCCTGAGGTCTGATCCTGCAGTTGATTCTCTCACTGAAACTGGAAATTCAGGACCTGGGGTGTTGGGCTCCAGTTTGCCGTTGACTGAATCATCTGTTGGATCCATGGGAACAAAAAGGCAATTGAAGTTTACATGAAGGAGATGAATTTGTGTATTAATATCTGAGGTGGACCAATCTGTAATATTTGGTGACAAAGTTATATATTTTTTTGTGTTTCTCAGCTAAAATTTGGACATGTCTTTATATGTATCTGTACTTTGTTATTTCTAGTCAGCAGGAAATATTTTTAATTGCAAGTGAAAATGACATACCAGGTAAGTGCTGTTTATAGCTAAATATCATGGGTTGTAGCACCACCTTCAGCTTCCAGCCATTTCATTGTTTTGAGCTTAATGCAAAATTCCAAACTTTTCCAATAGACAGGGAGCAAACATGCTTTTTCTTTACAAGTAACGTTTTCAGATATAATAAGAAAAGATAAAGAAATTGGAAGTTTTTGTTGGAACAGGAGGATACAACTTTCTGATGAGGTCCCATGCCAGAAAATACTGCTGTTGTTTTAGATGTCCATAGTAATTCTAGACCATAACAAATGGAATTAGAAACACAAGCCACAAGTTGTTGAAAAAGAGAGTTCTCTTTAACAAGGAGTGCTATCTTTGTGCTAAAAAGTTTTCTCTGATACATCACTGTAAAAGCCCAGTAGTGTTATGTTTCCACATGGCACCATAATCTGAAGTGCTAAATCATACAGATTTCAGGCTATGGCCTAATCTGTTATCTGCAAGGTACATGGTTCTTAATTTTAGACAGATTTCATGCTTTGGAGACTCACATAAATTAATAATAATTAAAAAAATAAGAAAAATAAACTCTTGGCCTTAGTGAAAGCAAGATTCTCTGTTACTGCAAGTGAGTATTTGGGGCAGGAGTGGCGCAGGGATGGTGAGGCCTGTGGATTTGGCTTTCAGTGGTAAAGGGCTAAGTATTGCACTAGCTAATTAATAGACGTGATGCATTATTTAAAATGCAGTATACAAGTGTTTGCCAGGATCAGACTCTCCTCATAGATAGCTGACACCCATCAACCTTTTTGTCAGGAAAACAAAAGCAGATTTGAAAACCTTTCTCATTTACGAAATACAATAAATGATTCCAAGTCACTGTGTGTGTTCTAGCCTTGGTAAAGCTGTTTTCCTGAATTCCTGAATTAAATGCTGATAAGGATATTTCTTTCTCAGTAAGCAATAGCGATGGTAAGACTTTTTCCCCCCTGGAACTTAACATCCCTTGGTGTCAAAGGCTGAATTGCTCTCCTTGTCCTAGCTGAGGTCTAAACCACAACAGCATCACCCAGCCCTGCTGTGGAAGTAGTTTGGTTCCAACCCAGCTCTTGTTCCAGCCATTGCTCAAGGGAGCAATGAATTAATTCCGACAACTGTCACCCGGTGTCTCCTTGGGGCGCTGCAGCAGCAAGTCGCTTTCTGTGCCAGCTGCTGATGTGGTGCTGGTGTCCTTTCACATTGTGGGGTGTGGTGGAGTCACAGATAGAATCACTGTGGCTGGAAAAGCCCTTTAAGATCATCAAGTGTGCGTCGGGTTTGCTGCAGCATGTGCAGTATTGTACAGGCAAAACAGTCTTGAATGGCTTGAATGGGAAAGTGTGTTGGGTTTTAATATCAGAGTTCTACTCTGTCTGAGAGGGCATCAGCCCTAGGATAGGGTGCTGATCAGTACTGCTGTTAATTTGATACATGAGCCGAGAGCATGTTTCACTAAAAGGTTTGAGAGACACCAGACAGGTAAACTATGTGCCCCTTTACCATCTCACTCGCTCCATCCAGTTACACGCCCTGTCCTGGATTAGCTGATTGAAATTAAGAAGATTTTAGGATCCTCAACATTTTGTAACTCTGCATCCCACATGAAGGCTGCATCCCACCCTGCATCCCACATGAATGGCCTGTCTCCCTGTGCGAACACCAACTCTCCTCTGTAGCTGGTGGGTTTGGAGACCTCCATGAGCCACCACCTTCTGAAGTTCAGATTTTGGTGGGATTCATCATTGGCTGGGTCTGGGGACTGCTGGCAGCCCAGTACCTGTATGACAAGCAAGCAAGGACACCACAGTGCTGGGAAGTCCAGCAGTTTGTCCAACTGGCTGTTAACTGTGAAGCTGTCATCTTCAGTTCTGCTGCAGGATGGGTATCTGAGCCTCGCTGTGCCATGGAGCCCTGTGGCAGAAGGGGAGAATAAGAGGAAAGAAAGGGTAAGAGCAGTGCTCCAGTCGGGGGGAGCAGGGTGCCTCAAAAGCTCACAGCACTAGAAATGGAATTCCCATGCAGCCTGTAGTGTGCTGCTGCTCCTATTTGCAAAGCCTTGGTAATTGGGTGAGGAATTTTTCCAGGAACTTTGTTTTATAATGCTTATAAACTTAAGATGTCCTTTAAGCTCCTTTTGCCCACACCCATAAGACATCTTATTTTAGGCAGCAACCAGAAAAATAGTACCTATTTGTGCTTGGAGCTCCACAATCATTACGCTTTTACTGCAGAAGGATGCACTAAAGAACAATTCTTCTACCACTCTGTGGTTTGTTTTCTCCCCTCACAGTCCCTTAACAAGGAAATGCTCCAAGTTGGAATTTTTTTTCTCCTTTTAAATATTGAATCATACATTGACTTTAATTGGACCAGTGATGGATAATGCTAATTCATTAATAATAAATACTGAATAATTCCTAGCCTAACCTAAGATAAGGATCTGCAGTACATCAAGAACTACATCGCATTGGTAGGGCTATTTAATAGAGGAAAACTAAAAGGAGCACAATATTTAAGGTTCTCTCTAAAAAAACTATGCCTGTTTTCTCTCTACCCTCTCCTTCCACTCAGTTCCATCAGATCTCCTTCCAAGGTTTTCCTTCCATCAGTGTTCCTGATTTTTCATTACAACATTGAACTTTACTTTTATTTTCATGGGGGAGTCAGGCTTGCCAAACCTAAATCAAATGGAAGGTTGAAGCAGTTAGTTAATATGCATGCTGATGGGAAGAAATAAGATTGAAGATAAAATTATTATATTAGCATATTTTTTTTTCTACTGGAATGACTTGTACTTCAGACGCTATACAACCTGTTTGAAAAAAAAATCTAAAAATTAAAATATTTATGTAGTCCTAACTGCATTCCAGTGTCAAAGAAGTACTGTTCTTATTTACTTAGACACTAGGATGAAGATAATACTTGTGCATTGCACACTGGCATTATGAGAAGAGAAATTCTCAGTCAAAAATTGTGTCTCACAATAGCATAAATAAGAATCAATTTTATAACCTCACCTTCTGCCCTTTTTGTTCCATGTGCTGCAGTTAATATGATGTACACAAAGGTCACCTCTGACTCTCAGATCCGTTGAGAGAGATTTCTTGGTTTTATTCTTGTTGAGTATCCTGACTTCATTGAGAGTATATGCAATATCAAACTTTTTTGGGAGGTCTCAAATGAAAGCCAGTTTAAATTTTTGTGTGCGTGGAAAGACTTTTGTTGGTTTGACCTTTGTGAATATCTGGATGGGGAAAGATGCAGAGAGGATGGAAATTCAGGAAGTTTGCCTGCTTTTGGGAAGAACTCTACCCACCCTTTCTGTCCCCGCAGAATAGATGCTTCCCTTTTTGAGCCTTCCCCCCTCACTCCTGCTTCTCTGAGAATGCCAGTGCCAGCAGCTGGCAAGTTGTTTGACTGCAGGTCTAACATGAGTGTTATAGAGAAGCCTGCTGTGCTAACAAAAAGTTTGTTACAGTCCTGGAGTCCATGTACAAAAGAAGTCCTTTCTGTCTGTCTGTCTTTCCTTTTTTTTTTTAATAGACTACAAAGTATGAAGGCTCATCTAAGTAAGAAAGATTCATCAGAATCTCTAATTAAATACATGACAGCTGGTGAATTAGAGCATTTTGTCTTAGCGCTGCCATTCTATAATACTTCATAATCCTGAGAGTCCAAAGTATGAATTAATTATGCTTATAAGTATGCTGATAGCCAACTAAGGGGGAAAAATAATCAAAAGCAACCCTGAAAGGTCTCCAAGAAAGTAGGCAGTACTGCTAACAATGACCAAATTATTTCCAGATTACTAGATTGTCCTTTGGAAAGGGTCTGCTATGGGATGTGCCTGTGTTAAAAGGCTATCTGGTTAAAGAAACTGCTCTTTTTCCAATAACATGTGAAAAAAAAGCCTTTGAAAAGCCACATGTACAATATTAGCTCCTACTACCTAGCACAATAAAATGATTATAACCCTCAGCATTGCAAAGATAACTATGATAAATAAAAGTCATAGCTTTAGAGAAGTCCTGTTGCCCTCAAGAATGGAAGTTGAGGCAGAAATTTGTGCAGATGCTCCCATGTTGTATGTGTAGGTTTACTGGTGAGGAGGTTCTGGTTGCTGCTATGGCTTTAGAGATAAAAAACCAGAACCAAAGTAGGAGTCTTCATGCTGTGGAGTTCAGCGGATGTAGAATATGGTTAATCTGACTTGGGGCATTTAATTTTTGAACAACAGCAACCAAAGACTAAATACTCCACTGAAAAGTAAATTCTTTCTATAAAATCCCTAATCCAGATATTTCTAAGGAAGATCATTTAAACAGCAGTAGTTGTTTTTGTAAATCTCGTTCTCAGTTTGATTCCCCTCTGCCTGTCTGGACTTAAGGTTGTTTGGTTTGGTGTTTTTTCCCAAGGTTTTCTAACTGTGAGTATTTTCATGAAAATGTATCTTACAAAACCTGGAACACACATCATTACATTTCTATTCCCCGATATTTTGAACAAAATTGGACTTGTGTGGTAGATCTTACAGGCCTACTGCTTACAGGCCTTCAGCTGCTGTATTTTGTAGCTTTCTGTTTTCCAACACGCAGCACAGAATGTTGTGTTTCTTTACAGTTTACCTCTCTGCCTGTCCTGTCATTGATTTTTACTGGTTATTAAGAGGCTGTGCAGTAACACTTAAAATGTGTGTGTTCTTGGTGTTTTGGTTAGCCTCAGAATCCACGCAGAGTGAGTACTTTGAGTGGGAGGGGGTTTTCTCACCTTGCTCAATGGATGGGGAGATGCTGGTATCGTGACAGACCGAGGGCATGGTTCATTTCAGAGAAACTAAAATTCCTGAGAGCTTGCGTATTCCTGAGTCAGGAACACTTTTTTTGAAGTATGCTGTAGCTCTCTTTTGAAGTGTCTTTTATTTCAATCCACTTAACTTTCTATTTATTGCCCACAGTTGCTAACTAACATTGTTTATGAGCTAACTCCCTGATGACTGTTGGCAATCAAGAAGCCCAAGCAAAAGTGCAGCTCCTGAACCTCAAGTGTCGAATGCTTTTTACCTAGTTAATAGATGTACTGTGCGTGGAACAAGAGGGGAGAAAGATGTCAAACATATCTCATGACTAAAACAACTTTAGAAGGAATCAACAAACTCATTAAATTGTATTTGTAACAAGCAGAGTGTTAACGAGAAAGGCACCCGTTCGGGCAGAGAAGGAGCCACTGAATATCTTTCTAGTAAATAGACTTCTCTCTTGAAGAGTTTTGGTTTTTCCCCTGATCCATCAGCTAATCTGCCATTTTGATTTATGAAACTGTGGAAAAGACTGCTTGTCTTGGAGCAGCTTAAATGAGAGAGACTTCTGCCAAAAGATTTAATCTTTTTGGTGGGCTGAATAATAACTTGCCATATCAAATGCTTGGCAGGAAATTGTCCATTGTGTTCTTCTGTTAACACCAGTCAGAAAGTTGTTCAGATTTGTCCTCTTTGTGGGTTTTGAGAAAAATCCACTGTTCCCCCTCCTCCCCCATTTTAAAAAAGCAGAGATGTTTGTGGGGCGAGGGCAGAAGGGGGTTGTTGGTTGGGTTTTTTGTTCCTGTGAGGTTTTGGGGAGGTTTCTTTGTGGTTTGGGTTTTTTTTTTGTTTGGGAGTTGTTTTATTGGGGTTTTTTTTACCCTGTAGTGTGCCTTCTAAGAAATGAATGTCATAGTATCACATAGAACTACTGAGATTGGAAGGAACTGTGGGAAGTCCCTAGTCCAATTTCCTATTTGTTTTAGCTCAGTCCATGTGGCCAGGTATGATTTCTCTTTGTAAATCCAGGACAACTGTTCCTGGGTTTGGCTTTCCTGACACCCTTCCTGCATGACTGAGCAATGAGCTCATCTGTCTTCCTCCCTTGTAGCCTGTCTTTGCTTCCACCTCCGTTGTACATCCTGTTTTGTTGGAGATCAGTCACGATTTGCCTGCTTAGCCATCAGTGTCCTCCTACGTCTATTCCTTTTCCTGACTACTGGGATGGACTGGTGTGCTTGGAGGGCTTTGTCCTGAAAGACCTGCAAGATGCTTTGCACTTCTTTGCCCTTCAGAAGGGCCTGATCTCCTCTATACTAATCTCTTGGATAAGGCAAATGTTATTTGTCTAGATATTTGTCCACATGGCTTATAATTTCTACTCTTCATATTTTCATACAGCTCCTTCTCTGGACTCCTTATCTGGACTGTGCTTTACAAAAACTACCAAACTGTCCCCCCAAAATGTTGTCACAACATATCATGGTATACATAGGCCCAGCAGAGAACAATCATTTCTGTAAAGAATGGGCATGTGATTCATGACCATAAGGCACCAAATCAGTTCAGCCAGGCACATTTCAATCTTGAACAAAGACTAAGTAAAATGTTTCAGTTGATTTTGACATTGAGATGTGTGTGTCTGAATTGAAAGAATCATAACATTTCTTTTTCAGCTCAATACATCAAAGGAGGGAGTGGGGGGACTATATGTTAGCATTTGTCTAAACTTCATATGGGATGATGTGGAAGGAAAATGAACATACACGTCCAGATATTTTGACAGGGAACCTAGATTTTCCATTAGGTTTAGTTAACAGTTAAAGTGCCAGTAGATGGCACTCAGGAATCTGTAATGGTGTAACGTGTGGGACTATCCCTGACCAACACAGCTGGGTGCTTCGAAGTGCTGGGTGCAGCTGGTGCCACACACATGGCTTTTGGTGGAGAGGAGAAGCCATGGTTAGTGGGAAACACGACTGGTACCAGAGAAGATGAACATGTGGCATGATGTTAAGCTTGTATGTGGCTGGGAAGATAGTGAGACCTGGTTTGAATGTTCTGAGCTGAAAGAGTGTCAGTATTGTTTGCATATCAAACCCTTGTATTGGCTTATTGCCTTCTGTCATGGGATCTAGGAATGCTGTCCGGTGGCATAGGGTGCATCATTTAGTCAGTTTTCAGTTTTGATTACAACTACCAGCAGGAGACTCATAGTTGTAAGCTGTAATTAAAATGTAAAAAGAAAACCCACCCAAACCCCCAGTTCAGAGATAATTAAGGCTGAGGAACATTCTCCTGTGAACCTTTGTACCACTGTGCTGAGGGAAGCTGGACATTGTCTGTCTTTACAGATCCACTTCCTTGAGTTGCTTGGATCTGAGGTTAGATCATTGTTTCCACCTTAGTACTGATTTTGCTCAATGAGTGATACAGGTAACATTTGAACAATTTGTATTAATACTTCTGGGATTTTTTGGTGTGGCAGTATAGCACAGGACTACTTTATTCTGATTCTGGTCCTTCACACGTACTGTTGGACTTTTCTCCCACTGGGTGCACCAAAAAAATAACACAGCTTGTAGGTTCACCTCCTTGCCATCCATTGCCTTGGGTTTGTGTTTTATCATCATTAGAAACTGATCTGAAGTGAAAAGGTAGACTCAAAAAGGGTCTAGCCCTGTCATCTCATAGAGGTCATATAAACTTCCAAAACTCCACCATTTGCTGCTTCTGGAAGACTGTGTCAGAGAATTGCTTGCTTGGTAGTGATACCCTTTTCTTAGGGAACCTGAACTTATTCTTCATCTGTTTTTACACAGTGATTTTTAGTTCAAATAGCTTTTCCTCTTCTCTGGTCTTCATTTTTCTTGGGTATTTTTTTGGTATATCTTCTCAATAGACAATCCCCTCATGGTTTAGTTTAATAAGCTAGTTATACTCTTCATGATCTCACAGGGAAGATCTCCTTCCCCTGATGATTCTAGAAGATTTTTATATTATTTTTTACCCTTTCCCACCCCTGCCCCAATATGGCCAGTTAGAAATAACACAGTAATGACAATGAATATTTGCGGTCCTCCTGTGTGGACAAAGTTGTTACTTCAGTCCTATGTGATGTAAGTCTTGAGAAGTCATCTCTGTGAATAACTTCTCTTGCATACGTCTGCATCTGATTGGACTGCCTTTATCCAGTTATTCCAGAAGTAGCTTTTCCATAATATAATTTTCCTTGAGGTACATGTCTAAGAGAAGTCAGGTGAATCATTCTTTGAATGTGTCTCTACATTTCTGAGTAGGGAGGGATGCCAAGCAATGTGAAAAGTCTTAAGTCAGCAGAATGAATCTTTTGGGACTGACTACTTTGTGGGTACCTGCAGATGTGCAGCTCCTCTGGCTGGAACATGTGTTTTCTGGAGTAAATGGTTAAGCCTTATTGGGTCTAAAGATGAAAAAAGGTTTTCAGATACCCAAATGAAAACTGCTGAACTCTAGGCTGAGGTGAGAACATACCTGCACATTTGAGACTTTCCAGCAATGGTTGCATTACTTTTAAGAAGTCCAGATGAAGCAGGACTGAGAAGGCCTGGGCAGACATGGCCTGAGGATCCACACCATATTTAAAGGTCTGTATTAAAGAGAAGTTCATAGATTTGGTTTTGAGAATTTTTTTTCCCCACAGATGATGGTTCACTTGAAATATTCTGAACCATCAGCTTGGCAGGATCTTCATACACTTTTGTTAGCTAATCAAAGACAGATTGCAGTCATAAGCCATATCTAAATTTATTAAGAAAATTAATAGACCATTTAAATTTTACTAGAATTAGCCTAAGATACAATAAGCATTTGCACTAGCAGACATTCATTAGCTGTAACATTGACCTGATGCCTGTGTGGGTAATGAGAAATCGACATCTCGATTTGGAGGGAGACAATAGCACTCATAGAACAGCAGTTTGAGTTACTCAGGGGAAAAAGACGAATATCATACATGTGTCAGATGATATTTTTCTTATTAAACCCTCTGTATATTATGGGCTGGAAAGGCAAGGTTTGGAGGGTTGTGTTTGCCTAACCCAGGGGTTTTGCTTCCTTCTCTGTTCTGCAGATCTCACTATGCTCTTGCAAGGAGAGTGACTTGTATGTTCTCTTCTGTTTATATCACATTTTTGGAAAGTGATCAGCTTGGTGAGTGTTGAGAAGCTAATTGTGTTTTTCCCTAAATGAATCAGTCTTTCTGAGTTAGATTACCATCAAGACAGATCCTTGCAAAATTTCAGCACATTGTTCATGGGTTTAGCACAATTAAGGCATCATGATAATCTGTGTCTGCCTTATGTTGATATTTTAAAATCTAATGAAAATTTATATCATCCCCCCACTCCCCTCTTTTAATTATGTGACATTTAAAAACCTCCATAGACCTTATGGCTGGATGTGATCCTTCCTTGAGGTTAGCTTTCACTTTCAGGGATGCTACCTTAGCAATCTTTACTAGGAATAAATGTGTACAGTTGGGATTAGTTCACCCAGGAGTACTTACTGTTCAACACTTTAGAGAAGATTATGTAAGTGAAGTTCAATTATTTTTAAGCTCTATTTTTTTCCTGTCTTTCAATTGAAGCATGGGCAGTAGTGAATTCTTGATAGGAAAGGCTTGCAAGATGCAGTAATTCTGGATGCAGGGGAACAAGATGACGTGTATTTGAAAACCTGATCACTTGTGTCAATCACAGATGCACACAACACTGAATTTATGTGCTATGTCATCTTAGGAACGGTGTCAACAACTTGTTGGTCTGTGGTCTAGGGACAAGAATGAGGATTATAACTGTTCACTGTACAGTTTATGCATTATTTACGCATGGCCAAATGAACATGCATTTAAAAAAATCCTCTGCCCTTTTAGGTGATATAAGCAATTACAACTAAGTTGTACAGCGCTGAGAAGTTTTCTGTTCCTCTTGTCTAAATTCATTTTAATTTCCTGCACATTGGTGTATTGGACATTGGCATCATCCTCAACCCTCTTCGCATATTAATTATCTTGTGATGCAGGCAGCAACCAAAAATATTTGGCTTAGGAAAATGAACCATTACTTTGAGGATGAGCTTTCTGCTGTCTCCTAGCCATGGGTCCCCTGTGCTCCTGGTTCTGTGGAGAAGCTGAGATTCGCTGGTGAATGAGGATTAGGGGAGATTTCATTACAGTGCATGGACAAGAGGAAATGGTCTGAAGTTGTGTCGGGGAAGTTTAGGTTGGATGTGAGGAAGAATTTCTTCACTGAAAGGGTTTTCAAATATTGTAACAGGCTGTCCAGGGAGGGGTTGAGTCACCATCCCTGGAGGTGTTTAAAAGAAGAGTAGATGTTGTACTTTGTGACATGGTCTAATGTTGGACCTGGTAGGGCTAGATAGATGGACGCAATGATCTTGAAGGTTTTTTCCAACTGAAACCATCCTATGATTCTATGACTGGCAACTCTTCATGCATCATGCAGCGACCATGACAACTGCATAGAGCTACTGCTGCAGTTCTTGTGTTGGGTCTGGGGGTGAGGGTAATGGAGGAGGTGGTGTTCATGGTTTGGGGTAGCAGGCTTTGCTCCCAGCCTTCCTGGGGATGTCTGGGGAGCATTCCATCCTCTGCCCCAGTGCCCAGCTCTCTGTGTCTCTGAAAGTGTGAGCCATGAAGCTGAACTATTTTGGGATTGGGCCATCTGGCTTCTGTATCCCTTTATTTCTTTGTGGAATCCAAATGAGTTTGGTCCCCTGGTAGATGCTGTATGCCAACAGGAAGCGATATGGTTGACAGTTCTGCCAGCAGTTCAGGACAGACATTGCAAAGCAAGCCAGTGCTTATCTGCCAGCTCTGACACAATATTTGGAGTTATGTTAGAGTGGCAAAGCAAAACTTAGGTGAGTGAGCATTACTTCTCTCCCTGGCCTGCAGCTTCCAAGGTTTCTTATCTTCCTCTCTTGTTACTCTGCAGAGATGGTTCTCTTCACACTCCATTGCCAGTTCACATGTTCTGCTATCATGGTTGCCAGTTGTCAAAAGTTTGCATCCAACTAGCTGGGCATCTGTGCCAACTGTGTCCCACAGGCCGGCAGCTTCTCCAGTAGCACAGTCCCACCAGTTCCAGCAGCCTTTTGCCGTTCTTTTACTTCAGAAAAGACTTCAGTCCCTTCAGTCCCAGCAGGTAAGAGCAGATTGTGAGTGAAACATATAATAGTTTTTTGTGTTTCAAAACTATTAGAGGTCTTTCCACAGGAGCTAATGGCTGCTTTACAACTATGGGGAGAGGTTATAAAAGAAAGGAATGAATGTTCCTGGTTTTTACTTAAGTTTTAGCCTACTTACACTATATACCTCATAGCTTGTTTCCTGTCCTATGATGTTCGGGACAATAAACAGTAATCAGAGATGCTGACCAACCTTTATGGCTGGTGCGAAGCAACAAATCTTTGAAAGCTTCAGTGTTTCATCCTGAGAAGGAGCAATCACTCTTCTCATGTTTTTCTTCCTACTGAAGGCTGAGATAACTTTTCTTTTTGTTGCAGGCAGAGCTGACATCTCAGGAATTTATAATTCCAGTCATTATTCCAAAACTTGAAAGTTATGTTACTAGTGGAGACAAAGGGCTGGGGTAACAGCCTGTGTGAAATACCCTATGTGTATCTCCCTTTTCCATCTCCTGTTGGCTTTACTCAGGCCTGTTGCAGGATGTGTAAAACTTGGTGAGGCATAGATCTCTCATCTTCCTGAGCAATCATGCCGGTGCTGGAAGGATGTTAATGATGTTTTACCACCTAAGAGCAGGATGAAAGGAGAGCATTTGAACACCTGAGCATGTATAATTTAAATGTAATAAAATCACGATATGAGTTCTAAGTAGAAAAATTAGCATCGCTAATTATTGCTTGCTGACTGTGTCTGTAAGCTTCTCTTCTTCTTCTTTTTTCTTTTTAAATACATGCTGCTAGTGGATTCAGGTGTCAGGATAAATACCTGACACCACATGTACTCACATTGCTGGCTGGCACCAACTTCAGATCCTTCTCTGTCTGTCAATTATATGTTGCACAATTTGATTCAGGGCCGCTAAGAGGGAAAGGCTGGGCAGCAGGTGGGCATCTAAAAGTCCTCATTATAAAGGGAACCAACCTGGTTTTATTTACTAGTCTGTCACAAGAAAGTGTGATGCAAAATGGATCAAACCATCATAATTAGCGTGTTGTGCAGCTAGGGTGAGAGATGAGAATCCTTACGCCACACGTGCTACTCATACAGTCATGCCTTTTCTGTTGAAGGCAAAAGTTACAAATAACAGAAGAAGCAAAAGCTCCTTTGCTGCTGCAGGAAGGCCTCAAGGTTACTGAGCGCATGTCTGACATAAATGCAGTAGAGCATTTTAATTAGATTCTTTCACCAGAACTCCTGACCTTCTGTGTAGCACATTAATGTATTTTACTAATTATAAATGCAATTAAAAAGTACTGAAATAAAATTAGGCTGATCTATCTAATTTACATTAAGCACTTTCAAATTATGCAGATTTTCAAAGTATTTTTCTTTCTTTCTCCCCCCCCCCTTTTTTTTTTTCCAATTTGTGTTTCAGGAAAAAATCGTCTGCATTAAAACAGCTGGAAAACAACCTTGTAGCAAAACAAATTTCTTTCCTGTGATTATTCACAGTGTGTGAGTTAATTTTCTAGGCAGTAATATGCTTAGCTATCATTAGGGTAGTGACTCATCGAATAGAACCCATATGTGCGCTGGATGCAGTGGTGATTGGGATACCAGGATGCACTTCCCATTCCTTCCTATGGGAACTGGGTTCAGAGGCTAACTAGGAAAGAAATACTGATATAATGGTCAAACCCAACAGATTTATAAACAATAAAGAAACAGCAAAACCAGTGTGTGAGTAACACAGGGAAACATCTGGTGTGTTCAGTCATTAACACAGGCTGGCTGCTATCTCCGCCATCCATATTATTTTGGTAATACTTTCATAGCATCTTGGAGGTTTACACATGAAAGCAGATGTATGACAATGTTTCATTATTATTTTTGTCAAGCATCTAAATGGCAGCAGGTGCTTGGCAGGGAACGTAGCAGTCCTTACCCTAGGGAGCATATGGTCTCCTTTTAGATGGGTGCAGGAGCAGAGGGTAACACAAAGTCACGAACAGAGATAGAAAGAGGCAGTCTTAAAGTAGGAAACACTGAAGAGCTACTCAGCATTTTAGTTTGCATTGTTCATCCTTAAACCCTTTCTGTAATAAAGGATTAGTTTACAATACATGTGAGTTCTAATGAAGATACTAATAGTATAGTTTAGATATATAGTATAGTTTAGATATATAATAATATATATAATAAGGAAGCAGAAGTGCCTCAGGTGTTTTGTCCCATTCAATCCCTTCTGTAAAGAAGTACCATAAAATGTAGTGGAGAATAAGTAAAACCAAAATACCAACAGACCAGAGGGACATTTCATTCCTGTTCATTTCATGTCAGATATCTGGCATTAAGACCATCTTATTCTTCTGCTATTTTTTCTGTGTGTTTGCTGAGTTTTCCTGTCTCACACCTGACATGACAGTAGAAAAGTGAGGCTAACACTTTACTCATTATTGGTAGTTATTATTTAAGCACCTTGCAGCACTGCTCTCTGGGAGCAGCAAGCACTGTGCCGCACAAGCCAGCCATTGATTACTCTAACCTTTGCCATCTTCTTGTCTTTGTCTACATGAGATGACCAGGAAAGATTTCCACAAGGAATTTCAGTCACTGAAACTCCTAGGCCTTTCCCCTTGATATAGCAACATATGTAGCTAATCAACTCAATATCTAATAGTGATTTTGAAGCTAAGTAAGTATCTTATGACAGGAGAGCTGTGCTATTTAACTTTAGACATTTTACTTGGTGCCCATGTTACACATCTCCGTTCTCTGAGATGCTGAGTGGGGAAAGGACCACACCGAGCTTCAAATCACCCTCTAAAGGGAAAAGTGTCCAGTAAACTTAAGGATCACATGGGAATAGGAACACGGCATAGCAAGGAGCTTGTGCCTCGCTCGGAGCGGGTGTTACGTTTGGGAAGGCAGCTCCTGTTCTGCAGCACAACCACTGCTAGCCTTAACAGAAGGCCTCTGCTCTGGTCTCTGTGAGTAACCACACACCAGGAGTCCCCAGACCTTGTTATGCAGAACAGCAAGGACCCTTATCCTTTTGGCACAAGACTATGAGCCAATTGGAAGGACTCTTGAATTAGCCAACAAGAAAAAAAGAAAGATGAGATTTCAATAATCTAAATAAAGTCTCTTTAAAAGCAAATTAATCTGTTTTCTCTTTGAAACGTCACATGCCAAAGCTATAAGGCACCTGGCAAAACAGTAAGCTAGAGTTTACAATTCCGCAGTGGCTCTGCAGTGAAATATGACAGCCAACATGCTCTCAGTAGTAACTCACACATGGCCTTGACAATAGAATCCTCTACTGAGAAAACAAGTGTGTTGTCTAAGGCACAGGGTTATCCTTCTTGGTGCCTCAGCAAAGAGATACATGGTCATTAACTCCTGCTTGGTGGAAAGGCAGATAGGAGTTGAATAGTTTGAGAGCAACAGCTCTGCAGGAACAGCTGCACTGGGGGCTGACTTACGCTTTGTGAGATTTGAGCCCCTGGGATCTGGTATCAGCTGGTATGAATTGACACAACTCTATTCATTTCAATTAAGTCACAGCAATTTACACAAACTGAAGATATGGCCCATTATTTCTTCATGCCTGCTCTGGCAATGAATCCAAGTATGTGATTAAGAATACAAGAATGCTCATTACAGTTAATGCCATGTGCTTAAAGCCACGAGCTTAAAGTTAAGCAGGTATTTAAGTGCTGTGTGGTATCAGCATCAGAACGCAGAGCTGCCTGGTGCCAGCTGAGATGTTGTTATAGCAATCGCTTTGAAGGGAAACTTGATTTTTAGTGAGCAACTTTCTTTTGGTCAGCACATGGCCAGCTAGATTAACTGCTGTTTACAGGATTTTCATCTGCCTTAAAGTATTTCTCAACTTGTGTTGGGGGTGTAGGAATAAGGAGAGAAGACATGGAATGATTTCCTTAATGATAACCTTTCTTACTGAGTATAATTTGTCTTAATCCAAAACAAAGATCTGGAATTCTCATATCTCACTGCAAATACAAGCCAGGATGCTGTCAGCCTTCTTGGCCACCCGAGCACACTACTAAATTGTACCTGGAGCTTGCAAACCCCAAACCAAGAACCTACTCTCTTCAAACATCCAACCTTACCAGCAGCTCTTCTAATACATGAGATTCACATTCTCTTCCCTCAGTTACACCTTGCTGCTTTCTCTGTAGCCTAGCCCCAAGCCTAGCTCAGGACCAAGAGAAGCTGTTGGTCTTCAAGTAACTGTAAAAATCATCTCTGGCCCTCCTCTGCTCCCCCATCAGAGTGGCATTCCCCCTCTCCTTTCTGTGACTGAGCATCACTTGGCAGCCCCATGCGCTTAGCAGGCATTTCCGTCGTGACATTCACAATCAGAGCTGACATGCTCTGAATGAGGAATCCCTTGTTGTGCCTGGCAGCGCTGATGGATATTTGGGGAAATTGACAGCTGCTGAAAAATGGTTTTGCCATGACCAGCACTTCTCTGACAGATTTTTAATGGCTCTCATAGAACTCTCACTAACGTGAAGACTTTTGCAGATGAGGTGGAAAGTGGAGAAATGTGCTGCTTTCACACTTTTGAAAGTTAGTGGAGAAACATGGACCAACTCCTTTTGTTTCTAAATTGTGATTATTTTTTTTTTCTCTTCTGAAAACATTTCTTCCTCCATCCAAACTGCAAAGGGGACAGGCATTTGTTATGATACACCAGGACTGAGCTATATAACCCCCATTAACCTTAATGGGAGCTACAAAGCTCAGTCTGCTCATTTAGATGGAAATAACCCCCTGCTCATCAGGGATCAATTGCACTGGCTGTTACCTGTTTCCAGGGTCTTGTTCAGTATGGGAGGTGCTGTCATGACCTTGTGAGACTTGGACTATGAGCAAGGGAAGACAGATAAAGTGGGGCTATGAGAAGAAAGATAAAATAAACTGTGAGCTAAGAAAGAGATGGGCAAAGTTATAAAGTTTTGTACGTTCCTCATGCTAGAAATTCATACGAAATGTAATTGCCATTAAATCACAAGTCTCCTCCACAGTTCAATGTGATGCTGCAGAAAATCAATACAAAGAAAACAGAATATAGGATTCAGGTTCTTCTGAGAATTCTTTAATTTTGTAGCAAGTAGGTGCTAAGTTTTTCTAAAAACTTTTCTGTAAAGGACAGAATAAGATAGTGATTTTTATATACTCCTAGTTTCAGCTCCTCCCCCCAAGTTAAACATTGTGTAAATAAACCTGAGTTATAAAGGGTGGTGTTACCAGAAAAGCCTAAATGGAATAAATGCTCATCTCTTTGAAAGTCAATGAAGCTTATGTACCTAAGTTCAGTGCTTGTTCGAATCCCAGTCGAGAGGAAACCACAACGCTACACAAAGGAATACATTTCTTGTTAAAGTTTGTATTTATGGTTTGAGGCTGCCCAGAGCAGATAACAAAAGCGATGTTAGTTAAACTTTAAATAAAGGCTATGCTGCCATAGGCATGGTTTCCACTATTACAGTCTACTTCATTAATACTAAAATAGGACCGACTGTCCTTGGATGGAGTACAGCAATCTTATGCTAAGATAGGAGAAGCAGTACTGGTTTCCAGACATGTCTCACAGTCAGAAAATTACAACAGAGCTACAGATAGAATTTAGGAAAATTGTTTCCAGTAGCTTATTTTTCATGCCTGGGAGTAATCAGTTCTTTGAGCTCATCATGACTTTCTCATCTTAAGACCTGGCATTTCTAAGCATGCATCAGCAATGCTCAGAAGAAAATTTTGGCGATTGCTTACGCAAAGAAGAGTTGTTCCAGAATTCCCACAGGTAAAGGGTAGTATGCAAGGACTACATGAATGAGAATAGTGGTCCTGATCTCTTAATTAAAGGTAATGATGACATTCAAGGGAAAAATGGAACTCCATGATATCAGCCAAATTTTCTCTCTCCAGCTCAATAGAGGTTTGTGGTAAATACAAAAAAAACTTCTGTTCCTAAAAGAGATGAAATCCAAAAGGAAAAGGTTTTGGTTTTTTTTTTAGTTCTTTGTTGGTGGGTTTTGTTAGTTTTTTGGTGCTGTTGTTTAGGTTTACTAGATGTTGGTCATTATGATGCCTGACTCTATCTTGGAATGTTTTTCAATTATCTGAGTAACTAGTAGGTGAGAATGTAAGTTGTCATTTTGGCCAAATGTGAACACCACTAATCTTTTTCTTAAGCAAATCCTGAGACTCAGATTTCATGAAAAGGTGGTTCTTCCTCAGAAAAATGCTTTCTGGCATGTCCCCAGGGAAGCTACCTTGCCAAGATACTGTGTGTGTGCCTTCTCCACAAGTCTGTGAGGGCCATTGCAATCCTGCATAGTGACCAGAAGCCTTTACGCTGAAATATCCTGTTTTGGGTTCTAACAAGAAGACTTAATTGGAGTGGTGGCCTGTTGGTTACAGTGGTGTCTCATTGTCCTTTGGTGTGAAATGATGTCATTGCTCAAGCAGTTTCTAGCATGCTGGATGAAGGTGTCCACACAGCACTTTCAGTTATCCCAGTCATCTTCTCCTCTTGCTCCAAACACAAATCAGTGAAAAGCATACAAAACACCTTGACATCAGTCCAGTTTATCAAACTGCCACCCAGTCCTGTGTTAGGATGGTGTCTCCTGAATCAATTTCTCCTTGCAGTTATGTAAACAGGTCTTTCAGTTTGGCCTCATTGCAAACAAACCACTTATTGATGCAAGACAGAAGGCGACCTTCTTGAATATCTGTATCTCTGGGTTACACATCTCATTGACAACAAATCCTCAGTCTAGGCTCTAGAGAAAGTACCCAGTTCAGGGGTCACGCACCAGCGTCTGCTGAAAGAATTGAGTTTAGACAAGCAAGGTAAATACCATCTCTTCCAGCAGATTTAAAAGAGAATGGTGTCAGTGCTGAAAAGCTTGGGTCGCTGATGCAGTTATCACTGTAGGGGCCAAATTATCACAAACGAGTACCAGCCTTTCTGTTTTTCCATCTTTTTTCTGCAAGCTCTGATGGCTGGTTATTCTATTTAAAAAATGCAGTAGAAGTACAAGTTGCTGGTGTGTAATCAGATTTGAATTTCCACTTGAGCAGTGGTATCTTGGGATCTTATTTGGAAGCAGTGATTTTAGTTCAAATAACTCCTCTTGTGGATGGTCATTGGGATTTTATTTTACTGAGAAATGGAATACAGCAATACGTGAACAAAGACATTTTTCAGATACTTTTAGCAGTTTCTCCTCAGAATATTTTCCAGCCTGTGTTTATCGTGGCTGTTTTGTGCTTTTCTTCCAGTTATAAATAACTGCCTAAAGACTGATGTGTTTACTTTGTTTAACCATGGCCGTGGATGTCGAGGACACATTAAATCATCCTCAGGCACTTATTTGCAGCCAATTCTGAAATAACCAGAGTAGTGACATAAAATTACTTCATACTGCAGAGATTTTTATATTGGTTTAAGTCTCTGAAGTCTCCGGTGCTTTACAACAAGACACTTTATGAGTAAAACAGTGACAGCAAAGATGAAGCCTATGTGGAATTACTAGCAGACAACTCAAGGTTTGTTTAAGGTGCTAAGACTTAGAAAAGGGAGAATATTTTCTTCTGATGAGTTTACAGATCTAGCTATTATTTATTTAATGTGTTTTCATATTTTAGAAGTAGCAATGAGGACTAGTGACACTCTGAGCAGATTAAAAGGGGGAAATATTCTTTGACAACTTGTACAAATACGGCTGTTGTGTGCATACACT
Source organism: Laterallus jamaicensis coturniculus (assembly GCA_022605575.1). NCBI lineage: Eukaryota > Metazoa > Chordata > Aves > Gruiformes > Rallidae > Laterallus > Laterallus jamaicensis. The sequence goes on along the minus strand of JAKCOX010000020.1, from coordinate 2,210,620 downwards.
TGTGCTACTTCTCTGAAAACACACCTTGTGCTTGCTACTGATCTTTTAATAATTTGACCCCTTTTTGGGTTGGAATCACCTGCAAGCAAACTTCACTGTAATTCTCTATCATCATCAAAAGCACGAGCGACTTTGAAAGTCAAGCTTGTGTTGTTATTTGGTACAAACACAAAATTAATACCTCTCCTTTACCCTGTCAGTTACACAGCAACCCAATATTTCCAACATGTTTCCTTGTATTAATATATTAGTGAGATTGTATCGCTAATTTATTGTTTGTAATTAGCAATGACTTAACAACATGTGCCTGAGAATTATATGACTATTGTTGGCGCTCACTCTGAGGTAACTTACTGAAATCAAACTGTACTTCTCACTTCACTTCTTTCTCAGATGTCTGAGAAACTAGATGAGCTTCCTTCTGTGGGTTAAGAAGTCTGAGCTCAATTATCTCATGTTTAGGAACGAACTGCAGAGTTCAAGACCATTTATGGAAATCACTCAGTCTTCAGGTAGTGCTGCAGTGTTTAAATCAAAGAGTTTGTAGGCCAGGAATCCTCCCTTGAGGAGTGAATCCATGGCAGGAGTTTGGAGAGTCATTCATAGAGAAGTCTGGAAAGAGGGAAAGGTGATGTGCTGACGTTCTTTTTGTTTGCATATAAATAATTCATTGAAATTATCTTTCTTACAGAGCTTTCAGTCTGTTTCAAAGGAAGTAATTAAAATTATACAGATCTTATTTATTAATGCTAGTGGGAATAAGAGATATTGCAGCTGGAACAATTTGAAATTGCCCAAAAGAAAATTAGGGCTGTGCACTGGCAGCAAACAAGGTGAAAGCAAATCTGTTTTTGAAAGGTATCTAAAGTCATCACTGTGTGCCTCTGCTTCTCAGTAGATCATTTAATGTTATAATTCTGCTGATCTACAGTAAGCCTTTGCTACCTTGTAGAAACACAAATAAATATTCGGATTCAAATTCTTACTGAGTATAATTTATTGGTTCCCCTTCTCAGATGTGGATATATCCCATACCTAACAAAGCTGTAAAGCAAATCTATGTTCTGTAATAGCCTCCCATTTCTGATGGAAGTAGCACAGAAGGTTGGACTATTTGGAAAGCAGAAACATGGAATAAAGCAGAACAGTCAGTGTGACCTTGGTAGAACAGTTAGCCTTTATCTTCTGGTGATGAAGTACAAAACGCCAGAGGTAGGTTGGAGCAGTGGATAGTTCACTCTTTGTACTTCAGTTTGTTGTAACTTGCAGGAACAGAAAATAAGTACTTGGAGACATGAAATATGAAGTACTTCAACTTTTAAAAATTAAGATTTGGGTAAAAAAAGCCTATCAGTACTAATGTCTGAGCAAATGGCTGTAGCTTGTATATAACTCTAAGATTAGGAAGTGGTTTCATTTGTAGTGGTTGGTGCTTTTTTAAAAAGCCCAATTTAATATGTGCAAGCCCTGTATCAAAACAAAAGAAAAGAGAAGAGGATATGAAAGATGACAATGATTCTCATGGTAAACTATTTTATTTTTCCCATAGTCTCTTTTTTGCTGAGACTACCGGGTTTAGGTGTGAAAAATCATTGTGCCTGCTCTAGAAAGAATGTGCTTCCAGTAATGTTTCCCAGTGGGATTCTTTTTGGTTAGTGTTGATATGTATGTCTGTAAAAACTACCAACCTGAGTTAATATTAATAATTAGACACAAATATAACTATTCCCTATGTAATTTAGTATTTTGCAAGTTCTGGTTGGGCTGGTTGAGAAAAGGAAGGAAAATTTTGGTGTGCATTTGCAGGATCTGAATTATAGTCAATATTGAGAATCTATTTAAAAGTTTTTGATCGCTTTGGTTGGATGGTTTTCCACTTAATCTAAAATACAGCTAGCAGATCATATGTATCTAATGTACACTTGTCTAGAACTAAAACAATTTGCAGTTGCTAATAAAGCAATTGCAAACAAGTTTTACGGACAGCTTTGGACCATGAGATTTGCCTTGACTTGCATATTAAGGTATGTCTTTGATTTTGAAGATGATCCAGAAAGAAACATGGTCTGTCTTTATTTTCATGTTGGAAGTTCAGTCCAGTGTCTTTTACCAAAAATACTTATAAAACTACTACAAGTTCTAGTAAAGAGGGTGAAAGTTATACCTGTTTTGACAATGCACAGAGGGCATTTTACAAGTAGTCTGCAAACTGTTTGCACAATATTTTGAATTGCATTTTAGTGAGATATGGTGCTTAGTATTTTTGTTATGACTAGGAGTATTGAGCAATGAGAAACAGTGAGTGCTGCTTACAGAGAAACGGCCAGTGCAAGTGAAAAGCATTCTACTCCTTATTGAAACCCTGTCTGGTTTTGATACAAGAGCATGTTTTTTTCTCTCTGTATTGTCAACACTGCTTTTCTGTGGAAAGTGAACCATGGACTATTCCCATGGGATGTAAGTTGGTGAAAAGGAGAAAGGCAAGAGTGGGTGACTTGCTGTGTATCACTGAGGGTCAAAAATTCCAGATGTACAAAATATTACTTTGGAACAAAGTCGCATTAAAAAATGCATGGGATCTGGATAAAATTAAAAATTCTTCAGAAAATTTAGAATAGGTGGTCCCCTTAGCTAATATCAGAAGCTTTAATTTGTGTATCTTAGGAGAATTTAGCTCCAGACATAGCAATACTTTTATCAGAAACAGCACATGTTCACCAACTTTTTAATGATGCTCCTATTATAAGATCTCATCAAACCTTGTTAGAAATGGATAGCTTCTAATGTTATAGTCAAATACTCCAGAGAGACATAAGGAGAATTTTAAAAGAAAGCAGAACTGATTGGTCTGGTGATTCTGAAGAAACAAGTTTCCATATTATTTCTCATTGTTATCTTGCAGGGCAGGGGGAAAGTTCTCCTTGTTTTCAGAAATTTATCTTTGGAATATTTATTGCCTTAGCTGTCTAGATTAGAAAATAGAAAGCATTCACAAATTGATAGCCCAGAAAAGAAGAGAAATTGAAAAGATTCACCGTGATTAACTTTCTAAAGCATAATGAGGTGATCATAAGCATTAACATCAGAAAAACAGATAGAGATGCCATGAGAATATCTTGAAGTTCTCCCTCCTTTTTCTTGTGTTTTCTGAAGGATTTGGGATGCGGAAGAACATTTGATAAAGTGTCAGGGTTGTGTCTGTCTTCCTACCAACTCAGTATTTCCAGAAGTGCTTGGTACACAAGTCTAAACTTGTTAGTAGGTCTGGCCAAAAGTAACATTATGGTGTATTCAACTTCAAAAACCTCATCAGTAATGATGCGTATCCAGCCTGGTCTCCTACTATGACAAAGTGACCCACTTAGTGGATGAGGGAAATGCTGTGGATGTTGCCTACTTGCACTGTATTAAAGCCTTGGACACTATTTCCTACAGCATTCTCCTGAAGAAAGTGGGTGCTCAAGGGTTGGACAGGTGCACTCTTCGTAAAAAACTGGCTATGTGGACAGACCCAAAGAGTTGCAGTGAACTGTCAACAGTTCAACTGTCTAAGGTTCAACAAAGCTCAATGCTAGGTCCTGTCCTTGGGTCACAACAGCAGTGCTACAGACTCGGGGCAGAGTGGATGGAAAGCTGCCTGGTAAAAAAGGACCTGGTCATCAGTGGGACAAATATGAGTTGTCAGCGTGCCCAAGTGACCAAGAAGGTCAACAGCATCCTTGTTTGTACCAGCAATGGTGTGGCCAGAAGGACCAGGACAGGGGCCACACCCTGTACTGGGCACTGGGGAGACTACACCTTGAGTGCTGTGTTCAGGTTTGTGCCCCTCACTACAAGAAGGACATTGAGGTGCTGGAGCATGTCCAGAGAAAGGCAGTGAAGGTGGTGAAGGGTCTGATGGGGAGTGGCTAAGGGAGCTGGGGCTGTTTAGTCTGGAGAAGAGTAGCTGAGGGGAGACCTTATTGTTCTCTATAGCTGGCTGAAAGGAGGCTCTGGCCAGGCTGGTCTCCTCTCACGTAACAAGCAATAGAAGTGGAAATGGCCTCAAGCTGCAGTAGTGGATATTTCGATTGGATGTTAGGATAAATGTCTTCATCCAAAGGGTTGTTAGTCAGTGGAACAGGCTGCCCAGGGGAGTGGTGGAGTCACCATCCCTGGAGAGATTTAAAAGATGTGTGAATGTGGTGCTTGGGGACATGGTTTGGTGGTTGGACTTGTCCATGCTGGGTTAATGGTTGGACCTGGTGGTCTTAAAGGTCTTTTCTTGCCTAAACATTTTGATGATTCCATGAAGTTCTGATGCTTCCACGGTGTTTGTTGTTTGGGGCCTTACAGCAGTTTAGCAGCAACCTAGCAGATATTTTAAAAATTTTGAAACTAGTAAAAAGGATCATAGGAAAAATAGTAAGAGTAGGTCCTTTTGTGTTAAATATGGAAACTTTTTTCTTATAAATTTCCTTTGTTTCTCGTTCCAGACTTCAGCTCAAAAGTGTATAAATGTATTTAAGATTGAAAAGAGCATCCGGTCAATATGATAACACATGTCTATAAAGAAACATTCTTTATAGACATATATAAAATAGGAGACTTGAAAAGTAGTAGGGGTTGTGTTCTTTGAGCTTGACTTCCGCTACTTGAACTTTTAGGGCTCGCATTTGGAAAATCTTCTGTTGTTATAGTTGGTTATTCCTCAAATTTACCCATTGAACCCCTAATCCTGAGGTCCTTTCTTCTAGAGAACCATTCTAATCCTCCCTGTCTTCGTCAGAGGAGTGGATATCTAGCTCAATTCCTGTTTTCTTTGGGTAGTAACTTGAAGTAAATCCTGCTCAACCTGACTGAGCTCTAAACGTGCACAGCAGATGAACACAGCAGAACACAGTAGTAGCAGAAATCCCTTCTGCTGCTAGTTATAATGTTAACTTCTAGCTTTTTGTTGTAAACGTGAACAAAAGTTGGGGGGGGGGGAAGAGGAGGTGGAGGAGGAACTGCCATTTATTGTCTGTGCTTTGCAAATTCACAACAATACTTTTTGTTTTATGAGGCCCAGGACAAGATCAGTGTGAGAAAGGGGATTCTCCAGAGCCTGCTTTCTCCCCAGTGCTGCACATAGCCAAATAGGAACTAATTTTCTTTCAAATAGCCTTAATTCCTGCTCTGTGCCTGCATGCCCTTCAGGGAGAGGACAACTACAAAGCTACAGAAATAAGAGCTTAGCTCTTACAGAATCCGTGGTCTCAGGGGGATAGGGGCAGCCACATGTTGTATTAATAATAATGGGAATGAGAAGAGACAGTACGAATCTAACAACAACCTTTAGCAATTTTGCAAATGGAACATCATAAAGCTTTACAACTGCACCACATATAATTTAATATAAATTCTTTATATCCATAGTTAGCCAGAGCATTCATCCTACTAAAGGTTTCAAAAGTTTGGGTAATAATTCTCTTGGAAAATAAATATATGCCAAATATTTTCAGAAAAATTGAATTTGTTTTTTATTTAGTGAAACAATCTGGTTTAGTCATAATAGCATTTGAACTAAGCTCTGTAGGACTTGGTTAAGGTGTAGCCCAGTCCTTTGGGCTGCAGAAGAACCCTGCATTATGGGATGCATTAGGTGCAATAGCCATTCTGGCAGATTGTTTCTGAAACCTCAGAGAGAAAAAAAAATGCAGCCACTAACTATGAAGTCATTCAGAACAGCAGAACTCTGTATTTTGTGATTTGGTTACTGTGATTTATTATGCCTTCTGATATTTTCAGTGCTCTTCTCTATGCATTTTCTTCAGTTAAGTAAATTTGATAAAATATACCATCACATGACAATAAGAGAACTGATACAGAAAATAATTCACAATGTGGTATTGATAAATGCTTGGTGCAGTAATAGCAATATGTCATCAATCACCTGTGTTCATGTTTGATGCCATCATATAAACTAATTCAGAACGAATGTCCTTTGCTTTAACCTTGGTTGTATTTGCAACTTACTCCAGAGGAAAGTAATAATCCTTCATTAACTGGTAGGTGTGAAGTATCCTCTATCAAGAAGGTAGTGGAGGAGGCAAATTAAAACTGGTTTCAGAATGTGTCTGGGGTCAAAGTCAGTTTTTCTCTGCAGTCTCATAAAACGCATAAATTATTATTATTGTACAATTCGAAGGGTAAGTGAATGAATCTTTGTATTTTGCAGGTTTGCTCTTTTCCTCTTTGGTGCTTTACTTTGTATGTATTCAGATGTACATATAAAAAAATCAAGGACACATCAAATATCTGATCTTGCTACAGCTTTAATTCTTAAGAGCCCATATAGGACTGTGCATTACATTAGGCATTAAGGTACTTGTAATTAGGAACTTGTGGTAATGACCCATTCTCAGACAAAGTAGTGCTGTTCCTTGTTTTCCATTAACTGCATTGAGAGTCTATTTGCTGAGAATCGAGTTTAATTTGATTAGCAGGAATTGTGAGACATTTGCAACACAAGGTATATTAGCATAGCACTTTGTTTGTAATGAGAACCAAAATGCATTTAGGGGAAAAGCTAATTATTGAAGGTTTGCCTTCTTTTAATAAGGAAGGCCTAGCTAGTTTTCAGTACTTTGCTCTCAAAATCCCTTAAGCTTTAAGTACTGGTTAAAAAAAATAATAAAATGGATTGCAAATATGTATTCTGAAAGTCACCGTAGAGTAAAATCCACCAATTTAGTAAAGAAATTAATTTAATCTGAAAATTTGGCAGCCCCAGCAGGTTTTTTCAGCTTTTTCAGTTTTTTAGGCTGCCCACAGTGTATGTTTACTACAGGGGAAAGATATATGGTCTGTAACAACAAAGTGCTGTATACTGACCGGACTGGAAGCTCTTGTAAAGTCTGTCCCAAATTCCTGTGAAGACACTACTTATTTTATTAAAATGCTGTGACAAATTTTAATAGATTTAATTACCTATCAATATTTTTGTTCCATCTCTTCAGTAACTTTTGGTCCAGGTTGGCCAGGAAGGCCAATGGCATCCTGGCTTGTATCAGAAATAGTGTGGCCAGTAGGTCTGGGGAGGTGATTGTGCCCCTGTACTCGGCATTGGTGAGGCTGCACCTCAAGTGCTGTGTCCAGTTCTGGGCTTCTCATCATTGGAATGACAGTGGGGTCCTTGAGCAAGTTCAGGGAAGGGCAACCAGGCTGGGGAAGGGGCTGGAGAGCAAATCCTGTGAGGAGCGGCTGAGAGAGCTGGGGATCTTTAACTTGGAGAAGAGGAGGCTGAGGGGAGACCTTATCACCACCTACAACTACCTGAAAGGAGGTTGTAGAGAGGTGGGCGATGGTCTCTTCAGCCAGGTGACAGGAACTAGGACAAGGGAAATGGCAGGAAGCTGTACCAGGGCAGGGTCAGATTGGATATTAGGAAAATAAATTTACTGAAAGAGTTGTCATGGCCTGGCACAGGCTGCCCAGGGAGGGGGTTGAGTCACCTTCCCTGGGTGTGTTTAAAAAAAAGGTAGATGAGGTACTCAGGATTATGGTTAAGCTTAGGACGGGAACGGTTGGAGTCTATGATCTTAAAGGTCTTTTCCAACCTTGTGATTCTGTGAAGTGCCTGCTATCGCACCTGTCGCACTGGGGTAGTGTGCCTGGGTTAACCAGTACATCTCAAAGACTCACCCAGTTAAGAGAACGTAATGAAGATACTGTTGCCTCCGACACATCAGTTCCTCACTGTACATCTGTGAGCTCCTTGGAAATAGCCATTGGGTTGTTGAGAATCTAGCTGAAAGCCTAGTTGAAATGTATTTTCAGTCTGATAGGCTAGTCAAAGACCATGTCTTAGGTCAGTAAATGATATCTTTGTACAGAAGAATATTTAAACAACCTTTATAAACTTTAAGTCAAATCATTTATTGATGAAATCAAAACCTTAGGATCCATAAGGAAGATACTGGTAATTTGTTCATGGAGAAGTGTTTTATCCATCCTGTTTGCCTTCTCAAGAACAGGTACTCATCTCTCCAGCCAGGGCTAAACCATCACACTCCTAAAATTTTTTTGAATAGCTGATAGCAGTTTAACAGCCATGAGCTGCTGCCTGGTGCTGAAAATCCAGACTCCAATAGTATGTACTTTACCCAGAATTCAGATTTGTCTCTGCTCAAACCAAATTCATGTTCTTAGAGCTGGAGTTAAATTTAGTACTTAAATTAATTGTCATTGCATCCTATTATTAACATAATTTTATTAGTAATTAATTAGTTGTCCTCACTAAGTTTGTATATTAATAACAAGATCTGGCTCTGCATTTCTGTACTTGGAGTTTTGGCATTGTAGTAATGTTACATTATTAACTCTGTTTATGTTACCACTAGAACCTTATTCTTTCTCTTTAACAACAGTTACTTTGCTCCAGCCTCCTGCCAGATTTTTCTGTCTTTTGCTTAATTCTCCTGGTTTGACTGGAGTGGAATTGCAATTGCAGTTAGCCAGATACAGCAAACACTCTTCTCCACATCTTCTACCATTAGTATTTCCTGCAAGTTTTGAACAAATTTGATCAGAGTTCATGTGCACCTGCTTTGTGTTTGCTTTTCACAAATACTCTAGCAGAACAGCTTAGCAGTATTCAGGGAGGATGCTGGCACCAGGGTTTCAACAAATAGTTCAGAATATTTGCAGAAAGTGAATTTCAACTTGGATCATCCATATAGGGCTAATAATAACACTTATTTTATGTTGAGTCATATAATTGATTTGTATCTTCAACTGAGACTGCTCACAAACAAACTTCAACTCAGCTGAAGAATTAATCACAAACATGTTGAGAGATTTGTTTCAGTAACTCACTCAATTAAGAAGAGTGCAATGGTTCTCTATGCCTTGCTGCTGTTACTCTCTGCAACGTCCATCGAACAAAGTGTGCATTAAGAATTATTTCATCACCTTCCTGATGTAAATTAAACACGTTAACCCAACAGCTGAGATTGCAGTGCTGTTTTGCCTTGATTACTATTTGCAGTAGTGTATTTGTAGAGTGTATCCATAGGCTATAGTCCATGCAGGTGAGCATCTTGTCTTGGTCCTAAGCAAGGTGTAAAGGAAACAGGGCAATTAGGAGATTGGGACTGCATGAATCTTTCTCTCTCTTTTTTCCCCACAGCGAATTTTACCTTTATCAACTGCTCTGCTAGACTTCACTCATGAATGAGAGAGGAAGGAAAGGGAAGTCACAAGAAGGATTTCCTAGGGTCGAGTGCTCAGTGCTGTCCTCACTTCTCCTCATTGCCTGGCTTCCCAAGAGGGTTCCATACTTCAGCCTCTTTAGCTATGGTAGACATGACCCCTTTGGGCACTGGGAAGCTATGGGAACATCCCATGGGGTTGGAGATCAACATGTAACCCCCAGCCAGGGAGGAGAATTGACATCATTCCTCTCTAGCCATGACTGCCATTCCTTTAGCTCCATGTAGTGTTATCTCAGTGCTGACAAATGTTGGTCCTTCCCATCTGGCTTACCAGTATATTTGTTTCTCTGTCTTCTTGCCTAGTGACACCCAAGCAACTCTTGCTGTGTTCATCTCTTGTAGTTTCCTTTTACTATTATTTGTTATCTTGGGTTTGTGTTGTTTTGTTGAAATCTGATATTTTCAGTGTCTTTGGTTTGATTTCCCAGTCTTTTAGTTGTTGATTCACACTGATATCAATGTAAGTTTTCTCCCCTCTCCAAGTGTTTACAGACTACTCCAAATGTAGCCCAGCAGGAGTCTGATCTTAACTGAAATTAACTGTCATAGACAGGATTTGTTTATCTCATTACATTCTTCTATCACAGATGTTTGTCCTTTGGCTTGTTCCTTTTTCTAATTATTTTTAGATTATAATTTGAAACACCTTCTGTCTAACCACTTCCCCCTTCCCCCACCCCCAAATCAAATAGTTCATTTATAGTGATTCCCCCAAACAAAGTTACGTCTGGTTGAAAGAGACCTTTTATTCAGCTGTTTCAGATAAGAGTTGTTACAAATACATGGATTTTGACACTGTACTGTTTACTTACTCTTCTTGAATTCTGAATCTGCATGTGCTGTACTGAGTGTTGTTCCCAATTGCTTGTGAAGACTAATGACACAGAGGGGAGGAGGAGGGATGGTGGAGCTCATTTTCCATATTTATGCACAAATATTTCTTTTTGGGGTCACCATTAAGTTCTGAAAAACCAGAACAATACTGACAGAGGCAGCCCTGACCAAAGCAATGTGACAGGCCACAAGAAACTCTTTAACCATATAATGTCTTTATTTTGTAGCCAGTTTGTGGAAAGCAAATGCATGAAAAGAAATTAATTCCCCAACATGACATCTCTGACAAGCATGGAAGAAGACCCAAATTGGACTGCTGAAGCTGTTCCCAACTTCAGCAGTCTGTCTGACCAACAGCTACTGACCCACTTAAAAGAAAGGCATTGCTGAACTATGGCAAACTACGTTGTTTGCAAGAGCCACCGTAAGTGCTAAGGTCTGCTGCCTTTTGGAAGTATAAGGCCAGGAGACCAGAGCAAAGGGCTGCCAGCATGCTCAGAGGACGTACAGACAATAGCAAACTGTAGAATACTTGAGGGGAGCAAATTCTGGGTAGATTCTTAGGCTGGTGTAAAATGAGTTTGTAGAACCCCTCTTTCTGTTTTGGGGTTCTCTGCTTCTGCACCAGCACTGTCCAACTGAGCTCTGGGCAGCCTCTCCTTGCAAAGACAGGGGACGTTCATGGAGAGAAATGGTATGTGGGAGAGAGCGCAGCAACCTCTGCAAGGTAATTACAATAGCTGTGTGACAACGCATTGATATGCAAGTGCAACTGTTGGAAACGGTGTAAGCTCCACAGACAAAAAGAAGGTAATTTGACAGCATTAAGAGGAAAACTAGTGCAGGCTGATGGCAGAAAAAAGCACTTTGTTTAATAATTTGTCAGTTCTCAAAGTTATTCAGGGAAGTGTGTAACTTCTCATCTTAGTTTAGAAACTTTTCTGAATTGCTGTAGCTGATTTCCCTCATCACATAAGCAGAGTTATGCCAGGACAGAGTTACTTAATGATCACTATGATTTGACTGTGCTTCCCACGTTGATTCTGTTGGTGGCACATGTGATGCTTTTTGCCTTCAGTTCACCCAGCAGCTGGATCTCCTCTTGTTCTTCAGCTACATTTCTACCTGATTATTTTCTACATTAGTGGTGTGAAATAAGCTGGATTTAAGAGGGGAAAAGAAATAACTCACATATAATGGAGGTTGTGAGTCCTTTTGGGACTTGAGCAATTCTATAGTTTTCTTTTAGATGATGTTAAAGAAGTTAGAGGTTGGATGTAAGCAGGTTTTTTGTACACAAATAATTGATAGAATTTTTCTGGTAATCAAATCCTATGCCCACAATAATTGTCTACAATTACAATAAGGAAGTTTTCTGATAATTAGCCTTAAGAAAATTTATCTTTGTACTGCTTCATTCCTGGATTTACATCTTTATTTACATGAGCATTTGGAATTGTGTCTTTTGGCATCATTTGGATAGACACAGTTATTTTGGCAATGATGAAAGTTTTCTGGTTTTCTCACTCCTGTATTACGAGCTGCTTTATAAGGTTTCCACAATAGTGAGTAGCATGTTAATTGTGAGTACAGGGGAGTAATACAGAGAAGACACAATTACCTCTCTTTCAGACATGATAATAGCTATCAATGGTTCCCACCTTGAAAGAAGAAATTGAATATGAGTCCTCACAAGTAAGAATACCAGAAAAATCAATAACACATGTTTTTTACTAGTCAGACTGTCCTGGTATCCTTTGCAGAGGGGAAATCAAGGAAAATGTTTTAGTAATTTTGAGTTTGCTTTACACAGAAAAACAACTGTGGAGAAATATGTGAAGCATTTCTCTGACAATAGGTTTTATATAGCATACACAACAATAAAAATAATGGTGTAACAGTTTCTATGAAGTATGTCTTTCTAATTTCCTCCTAGGTAGGAAGGGATGAGGGATTTTTTTTATAATAAAAAGCTGGAATTTGCATCATGCTCTAAGTGCAAACAGATTCAGATTGAATCAGTTCCTGTAGAAGGTATTTATCCCAAATTTTTCTATCAAAGTTCCTTAGTCACCAGAAAGCAGGGAATGCCTTGCTGTTTGTTCTGTAAGGGGTGAGGGTGGTCATTAATTGTTTCTCTCTAATGCAAATTAAGGCCTAATTTTTATTTTAAATTTTTCTTTGGTGTTTTGTTCGACCTCTTTTATTTGTGGCTCATTATGGTGGTCTCATGGATCAGCAGCAATGAGTTTTCCTGTATGGTGGTGTGGGGATGATTGGAGTCTCAGACTCAGAGGACTGAAGCTAAATTTCAGGATATATATGGATCTTAACTAAAGCCCACTGTAGAAAGCTGCTAACTCTGCTGCATCAGTTTGAGTCTGAATCAGGCAGTCCAACTGAACTTACAACTGGAACATACACTTTTTTCTTTTGATTTTGGACTTGAGTGGAAAAACAGATGGGAAAACAGACTCCTTGGTTTCTTCACATTATATTCAAGATATATGCATCTCTATTATTTGCAAATAGAGAACGCAGACCTCAAAAACTAAGGCTAAAGATAATAATTGATTGCCTTGTACCACCTTTTTAGCTTTACTGCATCTCCTGCTAGTCGCTTGCTTGCTTTGATTTTGTTGTATCTGTCAGGGTCCTTAACAGTTCTGAAGATTTCACGCTATTGTACGAGAATCTGTTATAATAATTTGTCTCCTAACTGTTGCTATAATTACTCTAGATTGTGTTCCACAACAGGCAGAGGACATTAGGTTTACAAAAAGAAATAATACATACCATTTTCTATTGCTTACACAAAACCCTTCCTTTTTTTTTCTTTTGCTGCTGATTATTTACATTGTACTTAACCTTCAGAAGTTGAGAGGTTTCCACAGAACAGAGAACTTCTTTCTCTGGCCCTTGGATGCTGTTATTCATAAAGTACTTTTCCATTCACTATACAGCATGTCAAGGAACAAACAAAATTGGAGAGAATATGGGAATTCAGAGTTTGCATATGCAGAATTACCAGTTCAGATACATGAGATTTACTTACAAGAAGAAGCTGATGTCAAAACTTAAGGCGGCTGTGGGGCTATACCATTGGTGAGTGGTTTTAAATTAAGTTACTATTAAGTTGGAAAAAATATTAAAAGTATTACTGAATCACAGGTTAATTGTTGCAGTTTTGTGTGGCTGTGCTGCTTCAGAGGCTTTTGTAAGCCACAGTTACAGCTTTCTGCAAGCCCCGTATTTTGAAAACATGGTCAGTTCAAGGCCAAATTGGAGTCTGGGCTTATCAGAGCTGGTCATAGTGCCTCTGTGAATTACATATAGGAGAAAAAGACCTGCTGGCAGGCGCACTTTGCCACCGGAGCGGAAGTGAGAAGATACAACAAGCTGCACAGACACCAAGGCCAGGCCTGCAGGAGGGGGGGCTGAAGAATGTGAAAAGAGAGTCTACCCTGCAGCTTGTGGTGAAGACCATGGTGAAATGGGTGACTTTTCTTTAGAATGTGTGCAAATGATCTAATCCATTTAATTAAAGACTATGTTAATAATTACACTTGGAAATTTGATTGATTACAGAGGTTTGAGTATGCTCAGGTTAATTGAAGAGCTAGGTGTAGGAAGGAAGGGTTTGCAGAAGGCTCTACACGGGCACCTTTAGCCATTCTGGTCAGAAGGTTCATGTAATTTCTTTATGTATTTTACAGCACAAGTTCCAAACTTGACAGGAGTAACCTTTGAACTGTATCTACATGAATCGTACATTACAGCTTCAGTGAAAGAAGATCTTGTGTGAGATTCTTTTGGTCCCATTTCAAAGACATAGTCAAACTATGTGAGGTTTGCTAAGAACAAAGGATAAAAAATGCCTTTTTTTCCCCAGGACCTGGTTCAATAAAGCCTGCATGTCACTGTAAGCCTGTGACTGGACGTGAGCACAGAAAAAAAACCTGCAAATAATCTTTACAACCATTATCTTCTTATGTACTTTGTTGAAAAATTACTTCAGAGAGTTGATTAAAGAGAAATATTTTTCAATAATTAGACAAGTCTCCTGTTCAAAGCTGGCAGGAGATTCATGTCTGAGGTTTCTTTTATTTTTAAAAGTCAGTGATGTATCCCCAAAATGTTACAGAATAAATATGGGGGAAAAATACATTTGAAAGTCAGATGATGGGTATTTTGCTCATTAGCTTCATAATGAAGATATTTATCTTTCCATTAATTAAGAAATATTTGCAGTTTCGCAAGAAGTTCTGCAAGGCATTAGGGTGGCTAACAGTCTTTGTCACTGCTCATGAAACAGGTCATGAGTGTGATATATCTAAACTAACATTTCTTAAAACAGCATTACTAAGGGTAAACAAAGTTCAAGGATTTTTCAGATCACTGTTTTTCTGTTCATGTGTAAGAGAAATTTAGGGCAATGCTTATTGTCATGAATAAGAAAGTATTCTTAGAATCTAAGCTGCCAGCATCTCCAAGGCGCACACTGTAAACATTTCACTTCTACAGTGACAGCTTAGTGAAGATGCCTTCCTCATTATCCATAAAGAATATGTGGCACAGATGAGCTCAGAATGTAAATTTGTAAGGAAATGGAGAAAATATAATGCATTTTTCGTGCAGAAATGTTGTGGGGTTTTTGTGGGCTTTTTTCTTTCGGTCGGAAAGATTCATAGAAAATTAATTACTGGAAATCTAGTAAATATGTTGTGTTGTAATACTGTACAATTGCTTTTCAGTGCCAAAAGAGATGAGAGGCTAGAATCACTGAGGTTAAATGGAAAGTGGGAGGAACAAACAGGTCCTCAATTATGGTTGTTCACTATAAGACTTTTAAATAAATGGCAGAAATGGGGAGAAATGTAAAAGGATGATATGTAGTTTAATGAAATGCATTAACTATGTGTTAAACTTCACTAGAGCTTCTGAACATGTTAGCATTTTAAAATTTCTTCATTAAAGAGAAGAAAACAGTTGCATTCATTGCATCTTTGCAAGCTCTGTCACAATTAAATATCTGTGTGCTCTTACCAAAACTACAGTCATCTCAATGACACACTTAATTTCCTTGAAAGATGGGGGATGTACTGCAGTGCAGAGAGAAGCCCATTTGTTTACTAGGAGGTGAGCTCAGGCAGCCATGATTTAAGTTTCCCAGAACAGTAAGAGGCTGGTTGGTATTGCTGGAGCCGTATCCATTATTTACATTGCTAGACTGTGAGGATATTTGCAGCAATGTCATACTAACCTCCATGAATTCTTGATTGAGAAATAAAAAATTAACAATATGGACTGATGGGAACACTGGTACATAGAGACAAGTAATTTTAAAGCAATCACACTGTAAGAAGGCTGTCAGTAACACAAATACCCAGAGAAATCTCAGAGTAATTTTTATTGCTGTCGGATTTCCACAGAGGAGTAATTCCAAGCAAAGCCTGCCTTTATGCCTACCCACAGAACTAAGACTTGAGAGTCATTTACCATTTTCTTGGATCTCTGTATTGTCTCAGTTTCTAAACTTCCCTCAGCCCTGGAATGGAGATTCAGATTAATATTTGGATCACAATTTACCTCTACGAGGTACTGCCTGTTCTGCTTTTGGAGCAGGATCAGCTTGTCAGCCATAGCAGCTCATCCCTTTTGGCAAGGGGTCTGTTGGGTATTCTTCAAACTGAAGGGCTTTCCTCTTCTCTAAACCTTCTGGACTTTGTGGGGTGTTGGGCTGGCTCAGTACCCCAGCAAAGATGGACATCCCTGCAGGGATAACAAATAGCTAAGAATCGGTGACATCAAATCAAGGTGACAGCCTCAATTTATTAGGCAGTGAGATGATGATTATTCAAAACAACAAAAGTGAAAAACAGAACTCTTGTATGGTTTGTTTCTTAGTAACAGCTAAATAGAGATTGCCTGTGAAGCCAGGACTTGTACCAAACATTGCCACCGTTTCATAAACAAATTCCTTTAGTCTGGTGACCTCAATGTTGTTTGCTTTGATACAGGTTTTGTTTTAAGTTTTTTGTTTACTCCCAAAACATCCCCTGATAACTTGGCCATTGTTTAAACCAGTCGCCTCCCTTGGAATTAAATATCAGAGGAAAAAATTGAGCAGGCAGAATGTATACACGGAAGTTATGTACAACGTAGCTTTCCAGCAGCCAGAGCACACCTGATTTCCACCTCAGTGCTACTACTCCTTTGTGGTCCTGGATCCAGTCTGGCTGGCCTTCAGTGCATTCTTTGTTGCTTCTGTTTTATTTTAAGATGGCAACTTACCACTAAAAGCTCCTTTATGAAATTGGATTTACATGTGGTTTATATTGATGTGACTTCTTTCTACAGAATATATATTTTTTTTGATTTTTCTCTGGGTTATCATCTTGAGCTGATGGACCCCTGTAATGTTCCCTCAGTCTAAACAGATGTAAGGACCCGAGTCAAGGTTCACAGGCAGGAGAGCTTTCATCTGCTTTGAAAGAGCCATACCTGGATTGAGATCAGCATACAGGTCAAGCAGAGTTGGCTGAAGTAAGTGAAGAGTCCTCATTTGTCTGCTAGAATTTTGTTTATATGGTAACATAAGAACTTTGCAAAAAGCAGAAGCGGAAATTGAGATGCCAGGAGGTCACCTTCACTTCTGGTACTCCTTCAGAAACCTTGCTCCCCCCACTCTCCCTTCTTTTATTTCTTTCATCAAAATGAAAAAAAAATTATTGTTAGAAGATGCTATTCCATGATCTGTAGTTTTCTCTGGATAAAACAGAACTAGAAGCATTTGAACACCACTTTTCCAATTTGCAAAGGCTTTTCAACAAGGTCTGACTTTAGTATTGGAGGTTTTGAGCAAGGGTGTTTAAAACGTACATTGTAATTGAAAAGCTTTCACATAGACTTAATAAATTGTAACTTCACTTGTAACTGGATTTTATTATACTTAGACTTAAATTCTGGAGTGTATGGAATATGATATATCCAGCTTTTTAACCATACCTTTAAAGCCAGGTGAGCATCTCATGAAGAGAATAGATGTTGCTTATTGACAGTTTCTGCTTCTTAGTGAAGGCTTTCAGTAGTGTTCACATTTAAAGCATTTTACAGAATCTAAATGGCACTATTTTCTTACTGCCCTAGGAAACTGTAAGCATCACTTGCTGTGATCTTTCACTCCAAGGATCAAGACTCTTAATATTCATAAATGTTAAGAATTCTAATACCTGTTATGTCAGCGAGCTCTGGTTAATGGTCAGAAGTGCCAGAGGAGGCTGTGAAGTTAGCTCATGTACCACCCTGAGAGCATAACTGTGCTGAGGGAGCATTTATGGGTGAGATTTCAAATCTATTGACTCTCACAGTTCAGAGCAAAGAAACCTTGCCAGTATTAAACATGCAGCCAAGAGACAGGTATAAACCTACTAATAATGATGGGAAATCAGAGTAAAAAAATGTAAATAGCTTTACACATAGGTTTGAGACACTGAGTGGTACATCTCTTTTACTTCGTATACCTATCCATATTCAATAAACAACAGCTGTAGCTTAGAGACAGATGAGAATTTCTCTTAGGAAATGCATATGCTAAGAGCTTTTTACAGCCCTGTCACAGTTTAAATGGACTTTCAAGCTGTGCTGATGTTAAGTCCCCTGTTTGGGGCCAGAATGATGGAAGAATTGCTATCCATTTCCCAGCTACAGCTGGGAAAGGAGTTTGTGAGGAGTTAGGTATTTAAAAATGCAGCTAAAAATTCTGAATTTTCTGACACGTGGCACTTACGTTCTTTGTAGCTAAATCATAATGCACTGGGGCCTTTTATGTAATTAATTTTCTAGTAATATCCTCCAATTATAATAAAATTAGTTGACAGAAAGTAAGTTAAAACTTAACCAATAGTGAAGAAAAATCTTCAGCTTCCCCATGCAGGGTCTGTGTGTTGCTTAATCAAGGTGAAGCACCTCCCTGCTTTCACCATACCCATCTATCCCCAGCTCTTTTTCTAATGCACTGTCAAACGTGTTGTTGCTACGAGACTGTTAAGAAGTAAGTGTTAATTCAGTCCACCATTCCTGTATGTTTTAGGCCAGGCACATTCTTTCCACAGAAGCCTATACTGTCAGTTGTAAAGCTTAGTTGCCCTCTGGAGGGATGCATACTCTCTAGGTGGATTGCTCTCTGCAGAAACAGACCCCTGTCCCCTTCCCCAGGAGAGCTTGAAGAGGGAAGTCGTCTTTTGCCCCATATCCCAAAGATCACCAGGCTCTGGTGGTCTAGGTGGGAAATGCTGCCTTCCTAAAAATATCCTGACAGCAATTTGCTATTTAAGCAGAAATGGGAAGCTTAGACCAAAGACCTCAGCCCTCTGGGACTGCCATGGTAGGACAGAAGGTTTAGAGAAGAGGAAAGACCTTTGGTTTGAAGAATACCCAACCAAGAGGGATTTATGGGTTGAGATGACTGATATTTTACCTTTGTACAAAAAACCAGTCCCACTCACTCCCAGTCAGCAAGCTCCCGCCTTCCCTAGGCTTTAGAAGTATTTATGTCTTACTCCTACACAGAGTTTACTGCAACAATCTCATACCAGTTTAACAGAGCGATGGATAACACAACCAGCTCTGAATCCTCCCAGGAAAAAGATGAAAAAAAAAAACCTAGTTATTTCTACCTCAGTGTAACAGAACAACGTGAACTGGAGATATACTCATGCTGTGAATGTCAGGAATAAATAGGCAGCTTACAAATGGCATTGAAAATGGTCTATACTGCTGAGAGGAAAAAAAAAGATTTGGTGTCTTATTGTTCTGCTAGCTTTGGGTTGATTTAAAAAGACAAGTGGTGTGTTTTGATGGGGATGATAGAGAGTAATGGCTTTTGGAAGTGCAGTGGCTCTTTAGCTGTTTGCATTTTAGACTGAATATATTAGGCTGGGTGTTTTTGTTAGGCTGGTTTTGCTTCACCTCATACAATGACAACGAAGAGTATCTCTGCTTTAGTGTGGTGCAGGAAGGTGGCATTAATATGTTAACATCTGTTCACTACAGCAGAGGTGCAACGACCTTGGTGTATCATCATTAATTTCCCCAAAACAAACCATCCAGAACTATTGCTAGTAGAAACAATTTGAAGAACATCAGCATATAGTCAAACTTATTTAGTCTTTGACATTGATAGAAGGGTTGTGGCTTTTCTGACTGAAGCTCATCACGACAGCTAAAGCAGGGCCCTTGCTTTGCTGAAGCGCTGTGGAGACATTAGGTGCACTGGGGATGCTTTGGCTCACCCTGCTGAAAGGCAGAACTGAGAAAACCTTGGCTGATTTCACAGGCTTCCTTTTTAATCAGAACACATGGGAGTGTTGGCAAGGAACTGTGTCTTCATTTCTGTGCCTCACAGCACAGCTGTTTAGGTGAGACAGGAGGCAGCCCATCCCCTGGGAATATGGCCTTTTCCCAGGACCTAGGCCAGGCCTTCAGCCAGGGAACCATTGAAGCAGAGTTGGCCATGGTACTGCACAGGGCTGTCACCTGAGGCCCCAGCCTAAGTCCCTCAGGCTTCTTCCTGCTCTTGTCCCACACAACGGTCACCTTGCACAGCCCACTGAACCTAGGAACCCAGGACCTGCTGCTCCCAGTCCAGTCCACCCAGGCTCTGAGCAGGGAAAGCAGGGTGTGAGCCAAAGGTTCCCACTGCTGCCCAGACCCAGCAGAGGCAGCTCTGTGTGCTTTGAACCAGCCAGTCCCTCGTGCACGGCCTGCTCAGGCATCTCTTGCTCCGCCTGGCATGTGGCAGGTGTTGCTTGTAGCGTTGCCTCTTTGTAGCGTCATCTCTGAGCTGCCTGTGAGGTGGTGACGTTTGGGATTTGTCACTGCTGCAGCATCCTTACACAACATGTCTTTTCCCAGCAGAGGCGGTTGTGCCTGTTACATAACAGACTGTGAGGAGCATCAGGAAACAGGGCGTTCCCTTGGGCCGCCTTCCCAGTCAGCATCACCCGGTCTCAGAGCAACCCAGGCTGGAGGGGGTGAAGGCACCAGGGCAGCATTGAAACTCATTAAACTCCGTGGGGTGCTGGAGATGCCGGTTCCTGGGAGCACTGGGCCACAGGTCCTTGTTAATGGAGCTGGTGGGTCAAGTTCATCATAACATTTGACCTGGTGTTTAGGAGCCTGGTGGTGTGTGGAAGCCTTGCTGCCAACAAGGAACGATGGTGATGTGATTTTAAGGGCTAATGATTCTGCTGACCTCATGTCCTCATACAGCTGCTTTCTATTACTGTCGCTTAACCGGGACGCAGTGGACTCAAGGGACTGACTTCAGTAATGAGCTAGCTCTGCAGTTACAACAGCTACTGCAGGGCACTGGAGCTAAATCTATCTCATTTTTGCTTCATCATCTATTTTTATATCATTCTGGCATAATGTAGACATTCCAAAAAAAGTAAGTTTATTGCTCCTAGGTGAAATGAACAGTGCTAGTAGCGCTGCCGGGCTGTCATGGGGCAGGGAGCATAAGGGAATTGTTTCAGAGCTTTCCCTTCGGTCCTCCTGCCTCAGTACTCAGTACAGCTTTACAGAATTATTGACACGTGGAAAAAAAAATATCACCAGAGATCTTTGTGTTAATATTTATATTCTAGTTAATATTCTGCTTGCTAAGTTAAGACAGTAAGCAGGGAACGTTAATGTAGTTTTTCACCATGGAAAAGCTGCAGTGGCTCAGCAGCTTACTTGAAAATGCTTTGTTCACATTGAATTTCAGACATAGTTTACTGCAGTTAGGCTCTGGATTTTTCATCAAGTACTACTGTGTAAGAAGTGTGAAATCCTAGTTTTGGTTAGCTGATGGAAAGTACAGAGATTTTCACAGGTTATAAAGAAGCAATGCATGTGGATATTTTGTTGAAAGCATGTGCTTAGCTTTACTTTTAAAAGGAAAGCTAACAAAGTCCATACATTTTTACTGCTAGCAAAAACTTTGTACTTTTTATGGTCAACTTATTACCACTGATATTTTTTCTCATTATGAGAGTAATGGGACTTATTTTAAATATTAAAGAGGAATTATTTTGCTAGTTCTGCCCAGGACAGTGAGTCCAATTTTCAAAGAGAAAACCATGTCCTTTTCAAACCTTTTTGTAACAGACACACAACTCTGCAGCATACTGTGTGAAAAGTATTCTATATGTTATTTAAAACAAATATTTGGGGAGTTTTCTATTTATTTACCTATTTAGCAGAATTTACTCTGGTTACCCTACAGAAACGTAAAAAAATGTTATGACTGAAAGCATCATACAGGAGGTGAATTACCCACGGTAACTACTCTGCATTTTGCATTGTGATTTATATAGCAAATTTATTTGAAATATCTTTAACAGTTAGCCAATATCAACTCAGCATCACAAGTACTGTTATAAAGTAGTCAAGGGCAGATGTATTTTTTGCTAGCTGCTAAAATCGTTGTCCATATGCTTACTGAGTTTCCATAAATTTGGAATAATCTAATGCTGTTGTCCGTAGCAGCAAGTAAACTGAGCAAAATTTAATTAAAGATACATATCTGTGTAATATGAGTCTTGATTCTTCATGTTCTCCACTCAGCATATTCCATCCATGTATATCTTTAATATATTGGATTTTTTAAATGGGCAGTCATGTGTGGCGGCCATAGATAGAATATTATGTTTAGTGTTTTGGAAGACCCAGAGAGCTGGCCCTGCGGTGCAGTCAAGTAACTTCTCAGATGTGTTTGCAGGAGCAAGTGTTGAAGAAGAGCATTTCACCCACATGACTTCAGTGGGGCAGAGGACTTGGGTAGTTTTAAGTCAGCTGAGGTCCCTGCCCAGTTTGGGGTGTACCCACTATCATGGTTTAAACCTGCCTGGCAGCTGAGGACTGTGCAGCCACTCTCACTTTTTACTCCTCAAGGGGATGAAGAAGAGAATGGAAAAAAACCCAGACCGTGTGGGTTGAGATAAAGAAGTTTAATCAGATAACAAAGGAAGAGAAGAGTAATAATGGTAGTAAATATAAAACAATTGATGCACCACATGAAAAAAAAAGAAAAAACCCAAATCATCCCAAAACCTAAAACTTCCTGATGTCCAGTCTATTTCTGAGCAGCAATCCCACCTCCTGGCAGGAAGAATGGCTGAGAGTAGGAGGCAGATAGGATAGCTGCTTGCCACGGCAGAGTTACTGTACAATAGATTGAAATGTCTGTGGGACCTGTTGCCAGCTAGGGCCTGGCGATTGGAAGATATCGCATTGTACGGAAAGGTACAGCCCCTCTCTTAATAGCCAATAGTGTTTAGCCTGTGAAGTAAGCAGATGGAGGTGATGAAACTAGCAGACGGATGTTACGTTGTAAACCAAAGCTGTAAAACGCGATTGAACTGCACAATAAATGCCATTTGCCGTCCACCACATCGGTGTCTGCATGCTGATGGACCGTTGACCAGGGAGAGTCACCGTGCCGTTGCTGAACCAGGTCACCGCGCCTCGCCGAGGGACAATAATTATTATTTTAGTGGGCAGGCCTCCACGGTAAAGGTCTCCGGTGGGAACGGGACCATGACCTCAAAGACAACACAGCCATGAACTGAATGGCTTCAGTGCTGAGCAGTCCATCTCAGCAGCACCCCAGCTCGGGGTGACACCTAAAGGCACTGATGAGCCCTTTCCCTGAGCACCCTCACTTGCCCGTGGCCCATTAGCTCTGGTTGGGTTTATGAGGCTTATGCACTTTTGTGTGTGTGCATGCACATGTATTTCACTAGCTGGCTTAATCTACAGATGACATTTAAAAATTAACTTCAGCTTTTAAAACCAGTTGCTTATTTTCAATTCCCAGGTGATATTCCTTATAAGAGTACACCAAAATATCTGTCTTCTAGAGAGCTCAATTTGGCCAGCTTGCTTACTATTGTGAAGGGAGGAGTGGCTATAAATAGACCTCTTAAAACTTTCATAGACACCTTAAGAAAATATCCAAGACTTTAACCCAATATATATTTTTTTTAACAGAGCTTTCTCTGAGTGTCAATCAGTATAAAATTAAGAACACAAAAGAATAAAACCAACCTATGTGAATTAACATTTTTGGATCAAGTTCCACTTTCCTAATACTCAAGCACTTTGGGACCTGGGAATAGATATATAAGTGGATGTGCAGAGTTTCTTGTTAGTTCAAGGAACGTGGATGTAAAAGTGAATTTTACTTTTCTTTCCAGAGTTGTTTTTAGACAGCAAAAAGGAGATGAGTGAAAACTAATGAATCATAACTGACTTAGCAATAAAATGGTACCTCCTGCATGCCTTTCTTCCTATGTTTATGATGGAACATTTAAATGTGTTAAAAGAAAAAATTAGATTTATAATTCCATGATTACTTCAGTAACTTTGGCTAGATCTGTGAGAATTTCATGTTTCATGGGCCTAGAGCTTTAGAAAGTAAAGTATTGCAGTATAGTTTTGCTTATTGTCTTAATTTCATCACCATTAACAGCATCAGAGGTTATCTTGAGATATTACTGAAGGCGTTGTTGGTTGTTTCTTAATTCCCCCAGCCCTATTCCACTGCTGCTGTTTAGCACAGAGAACCAGTGCTGTCGCAGGGACTTGTTCACATAACAGAGTGTAGAGGTGGTGAAGAACACACAGCATAAGGCTGGTTTCTTCACAAACCTGTCACAAAATAGCTCCAACAGCTCAAATTTGTTCTGCAGCACAGACTGCGAATCACAATCAGAAACCTGCCTGAATCCTGAGGAGCCAGACTAGGGACTGCTCTAGGCAAATCAAAAAAAGGAAAAACTAATGGGCAATCAGTCTTTATCTGTCCCCAGCCACAGGTAAATTCAGAAATTAGTAAAAGGGTACCACTGTGGTTGTCAAATTGTAATTAGAACTGCCAAAGCTCAGTGAGACAAGCCTTGAAGAGAAGTAGTTCACATTTGTTTAGATGAATGCCAAGCTATTCACAAAACCATGTCAAATTTTTGCCCTTGATCTTGTCAGTGCAAATCTTAATTATCTTGTAGGTGTGTTTGCTGCAGTAGTTTCAGGGCTGCTTCAGCCATGGAGGTGTGGCTTGGAGAGAGTGATACTGTCTCTTCTAGAACTGTTTGTCGGTCAGACATTTTATGTCTAAGAAATGTAACTTTGCTTCTAAAAATGTAACTTGACTCACTGCCTCTCAGTTCCATAACTCTCAGGGCAGAATTTGGACGAAACGTGACCTGCACATTCAGTCACATTCAGAGGTCACTCTGTACTATACAAAAGTTCAATCATACTGTGTGACATGAATGACACTCATGTTTGTCTTCTGACAGCCCCACAAGAACACGAGAGGTGACTTACATACATCAAAAGACGTATTCTAATAAAATTACTTCTTAGAATATCTGTCTGTTGAAGGAAGCAGCTCTCAGGTCACTTATTAATGTCAGTGGTGGAAGAAAAAGAAATAGGGCCAATTCCGTCCTGTCACTGACAATTCCGGTTTTATTATTCTTTTTTATTCTGGGTTTATGTATTTTCTTATTCTCAAAATCCTCTCTGCCTAATATTAAGAAAAAAAAAATTATTCTAGAGGCCAAAGTACTGGAGTTGTTTTTCTCAAGCTTATTGTGAATGGGTTTTTTTGATCCTATTTTGGAAACAAATGATGTTCACAGTTAAGCACAGAGAAGTTGCTCACTCAACTGGAGGACCTTTCGTTGTAGCTCTTTCAATGAGCATTCCTGCAGCGTAGCACATGTGGATGTCTTATGTAAGCATAAAAGATGAACTCAACAAGAACATGCAGTGAAGGACTCCCATGCATTTCCTTTCCTGAGCCAGGACTGAAGTAATCCTTCTCTTTCTCAGTCCATAGGAAACTATGAAGGTGGAAAGTTACTGAAGGTGAAAACTCTGGGGTTTAAAATGTACAGGGTTCAGGTTGATGTGAGAAGCTGAAAAAATTAAGAAGAAAATATTTTCTTTAGAAAAATGAGTAGCACAGGACCAGGGTGTCACATGCTGGTGGGACAGACAATTCAGAGAACAGTTACTGATGATCAGGCAAGTGGTACATGAGAGTCGTGGCTCACAGAATTTCATATATATTTAATACAAAAATGACATTAAACAAACCTTCCAGTTTCACATTTCAGGAACTTTCTTCATTCTAGAAGGTTCCCTTTATTTCTTTGTGGTGTGGTGCTGGCTTGAGACATATAACAAATAATGACTCTTTAGAGGCTGCTTGAGAATGGGAAATACTGTGCTTTTAATTCTGGAGATTGAGAACTATGTATTCATACACCTCAAGGTCAGACCTTTCTAAACCCTAAAACTAGTACTCACTGTTTAAAAGACTGTGCTGTATGTGGATGTTATCACTGTAACTACAGTTTTGTTCGTGTTCATGGGATTCCTTTTGTAGAACGGCAAGTTCTGAATGGAGTGCAACTTCCACCAGTAGTAAAAAAGCCATTTTTAAGGATGCTTTCTGTCAGTCATGTATAGCTTCTGGCACAAGAAATATAAATTGCAGCTTTCCTGAGAAAGTGACACAAAGCCATGTATTTTTGTGTCACAGAGGGATTATTGTAGAGCAAGACAGGCATCCCTCACCCAAGCTGGGATTTCTGTGGATGAAATTACTGCATGCTTAACTAGCACATGAAATGTCAGGGGGACAGAGCCATCATTGCTAGGAACAGTCGGCCACTGCAGGTAGGGTGATGTACAAAGGGAGCTACCAGCCTTACAGAACAAGATCAACTGGCTGTGACAGGCACGTTGTCTGCCCTCCAGTTCCTGCTCTCTGCTCCTCCCCTTGGCTTGTGCCCATTCCCTCCCTTCTGTACCAATTAACTTATTTTCAAGAAATAATTATGGGTACTTCCTTACCCAGGATTGCCCAGGATAGGTATGAATAAACTGGTTTTGTGTCTCGGGTGACTTGGCTACAGATCACAGTGGGTGCTCTGCTTTAGAAGCTTGATTCCTGGCAGTACCTTCTCCGAGGATTTAATTGAGCAATCACACTGTGACATACAGACAGTTTTTGCAAAAGCCTACAGCAAAGAACGACTTCCGAACTGCTCTTCTTTGTCATACACATCATGCTACTCTTGTGTCTTCATTCACTGACTTCTCAAACATGACAGAAAATACAGCTGCTGGTCTAGAAATTACAGGTTTCAGGCTCTGGGGGAGGAGGGTAGCAGTGAGGGGAAGGGAGAAATCAGCCATGCAAACAGAATGGTGATTCACTGTATTAAGACACACAAACCTAAATAACAGTCTCTTTTAAAACTTTCAGATAATTTTGAGGTCTTCACCGACTAACAACATTCAGTTCATTAATTTCATGAGTGTTATTTGACCTAGAAATTAATGGGTTTTACTGTTTATTAATTAAGCATTAGCTTGAGGAATGCCATTATTTTCACTAGAAACACTACATCTCTGCCTTCTTTTCTGTAGTGATGAGTGTACTGTTACAGATTATGGTCCCTCTGGTATAAGGCTCACTTTAGAGAGTTTTCAGGGATGTATGAGGATGTGAGATGACTTGCTATGTCCCGCCTGGATGTAATGCAGTTCTGTGTTCTGGGGGAACAGGCTGGAGAAGAGAGTGTGTCACTAGTGTAACTGGTGTGACTGCCTGGCAGCCTGCCCTGCTGTACAGGTGTCAGCTCAAAGTAACGCTTTTCTTAGCGGTGTCACTGTATTGAGCTATTTGTCATCTCATTTGGTAATTTTTCATTGGTATGCTTGGCATAAGAATGTGCTAATGAAATTTGATGAAAACGGAAAGCTGGGTGGAATTGCTAATGCAGAAGAGCCTGGTATGTTATCCAGGAAGAGATTGATGGTCCACTGGATTGAAATAAAAGAAGTGAATTAATTTTAGTAATACCAAGTAAAAGGTCATGCTTGTTGGAACTAACACTGTTCCTAACATGGAATGTTCACAGTGAGGGTGACAGAGCCCTGGGACATGCTGCCCAGGGAGGTGGTGGAGTCCCCTTCTCTGGAGATATTCAAGACCCATCTGGACGCCTATTTGTGCAGTATGAGCTGGGGAGCTGCTTTGGCAGGGGGGTTGGACCCGATGATCTCTCGAGGTCCCTTCCAACCCCTACAACTCTGTGACTCTGTGATTTATCAGATATTAACTTGGAGAAGAAAGATACAGGCATAGTATGTCGAGAGGTGCAGTTTCCCATTTGAATGACTGTAAAGAGACAGGAAAAGAGACCTGTATAAAAGGAAAATACAGACTTTGGACATAGAAAGTGAGTTATTAAAATAGAAGAGTATGTGATTACATTGCAAGGCATTAGCAAGTTCAGTTATACTCACATTGCTTATGTAGAGAGGCACGTCTGAAAGGTGGTTTAGAGCAGGATTTTTGAGAGCTGTGGCAAACTCCCTTTCAAATCCTAGTATTTCAGATGAAGCTGGGTTTGAGGTGTATTGGCTCCAATATACATTTTTAATCATTTGCCTCCAAAAAGATGTCATTAAATTGCAGTGAGTAGAGTGTAACTCTACCGAGTCTATCAGTAGAGATACCTTTTGTGGGGGCACTGACAGCATGCCATGTAAAGCCTGATGGGATGCTAGGAGAGAATGGATGTGATGACTTTAACGTAAGGCTCGTGTTGGAAAGGAAAAATAACTGCTAGTGCTAAAGAATCTTGATGAAGAGGAATAACAAAAAGAGACGTGATGGGTAGTTTGTAAATAAATGGAATTTAAATAAGATAAGTTCTGCTTGGGTGAGAGAAATTCTTGAACAGCCTTCAAAAGTCCTATTAGTGACAAAAGATACACATTTCAAATGGAGCCGAATCTGTTTCTGAATCAGTTTAAATTAAATAACTGTTTGTGATTGCAGGTGCTTTTTTGTGATGTGATAGGAGTTCATTTCCATTCGGAAATTCCTTTGAAATCCTTTTTTGAGGAATCCACAGATGTCTTCCATTGAACAGGGCTCTGAACACAAATTGTCTTTTTTGGTATAGAGGCTGAGCTCCAACGGATAAGTTGTGTTTTCCTTCCTCTCCTGCAAGCCTTGGTCACTCCTGCTCTGAAAAGCTGGGGGGAAATGGTGATAGCCTTTAAAAGTCATTATTAGTACCAAAAAAAAGATCAATCTGTTCTCATGCAGACAGAATTATAGCCAGGTGTCAGTCTTAAGTTTCTGAGGAGATTATTAGTGATTTTTTCAACCTAGTAAAGTTGTGACAATGCTGTGACAGAAGGTTCTAACAAAGATTTTTGGTTTACAATCATAGTTTAACAGCCTTCACAGCTGATTAACTTTGTGCGTGGTGTTTGACCTATACTAATAATAGTTATCTGTGTCTATTGATAGTGCTTGAGTTAAAGTTACTTTAATATAAGGGACAATTATGTTGCCTCAGTTGAATTTTATGCAACTCTGTGATAGTAGTTGGCTTATTCATGGTTTGGTAGCTAAAGCTAGGGAGATACAAAGTTCAGTTTAATTCCTTGAGTGGCAGAAAGAAGTAGTCACTGCAGTCCAGGGCTGTTCAGGAGAGGTGTATGTTTGCACTAAGCCCAGCTTTAGTAGCTGTAAGGCAGAACCGGAACAGGGCCCGGATTCTTCCCATGGGTGCCCTTGCAGCTGTCAAAACCTGGGCACCTGCACCCATTGCCCTTCGTCACTGGTGAGAAGCAGCTGGCAAACTTGTCTTTGCCACACTTTACATGGAATGTGTTCTCCAAACTCCCTGTTGTTTCAAACACCATGAAACTAAGCTGGCTTCTTTCCAAAGGGAAAGATGTGTTAGAATCACTTCTAGTCGCATTACTCATCGTTTCCGTTCAGAAACAAAAATAAAACTAGTAAAATATAGAAAAATGTTTTTCCAGTTCACTTTTGGTATGTTTGGATGGTTTACCCAATATTCCTGAATATTCCTGTACTCTTAATGTGTCCCTGGGTTTGCTTTCTGACATGTGTGAGCCTGTCAGGGAATAGTCTCCCCACAGTGTGAAAGACAGTTCTCTTCAGTTCCCTTCCCTCAAGCCACAACAACCAATTGATGTCAGTTACCTCAAAAGCAAATTAATCCCACTCCAGTTTCGTTGAATCAATACTAATGCATTTTTCCTGTAATTTTCAGGTTGTGACAACACTGGCTGCCAGCAGACCTGTGGTAGGAAATCCTGCCTTACACTGGGGGAATGTTAAGCAGCTGCCTGTGGGTTTGATTGTGGGGCTAGCTGGCTCACAGTTCTGGGTGGAAATTTAAGAGACTTCGCTATGGCACTTATGCTGCTTCTGGCGCTTAATGAGCCAATCCTTGGAATTCTTGTCTTGTTATAACAATGTTTAAGCTGCTAAAGTCCTCCTAGGAAAGTTTCATCATTATGTAGTTTTTTTCTGAAGATTTCCATGGCACTGAAACCACATATTCAGAGTTTTGTTAAGCATGTGTTGTAATTCCACAGCAACAGAAGGTGACTATCTGACCTTTTCCCTGTGCCCAACAATTTTTCTCCCTTGCTCTGCAGCAGAAAAAGTATTGTACCTGCTCCAAAGCTGTTTCTGGTGGCTGGTATTCACTCCTTCCGAGTCTACATCTAGCTTGCCTCACTTAGCTGGTACCGCATGACAGGAGCTCTTTGAACAGACTAGGGCACAAGTGAGAAGTTTAGTTTTATGGCAGAATGGTACTTGCTGAATTCTTGTTAAATTCTGGAATGAGATTCACTGTATTGTGTGTCGCCTGCATTGGGGGTGCTTGACGTTGCTATAGCTTAGATTTTGGCGTCACCTTCTTTTTGTTAGCTTTTCTGTTCAAGTGTGAGTGTTTTCCATGGTCCTTTTGGGTCTAACACCATTCTTAGAGGTCAAAATGCTATTATTATTGGAGTATAGTTTGAATAATTGCTTGCTAAAGCTAAAATGGAAGTCCTTTGTGACCATTAAGATGTGCTGCACCGCACTTTTTAACTGACAGACATTTTTATTCAGTGCGCAGTTCCTGACTCATTTCAATGTAATGTCAATTGGAAACTTAGAGCATTTCTATACGAAACAGGTCTCAGAGTCACAGTAGGGAGTTTGTGATGTACTCCAAAGCTAATGTTTAACTATGACAAAATGTCTAGGTGACTCTAACTGCTGTAGTCAGATAAATTTTTAATATGAACCTTTGGTAAATTAAATTGCATTATTAAAGAGAATAGATAAACTGTGCTGGCTACTTTAAAGAACAAGGACACAAGTTCACTTGCGTTATGGAAAAGAATTACATAATTCATTTTTATTTAGATTAAGACTGCAATATTAGTGTTCAATTTTGCTGGTCTGATTCAATTGCATATTTGGCCTGTCTCAGAGAGTTTCAGGAGTAGGATTTGTACCTGCATTTTCACTGTTGTACTATTTTAAATGCCTGTTGCTCTTTTATCGATAGAGCCTGATAATAAATAGTCACTTTCAGTTCCTTGTTTTGTAGCAGGATTCTTTGGGGCTTAGCTTTGTCATTGTGCAGGTCCTACTATCAATTTTGCTGCATTTTAAAGCCTGTTTTCTCATTTATTTGCAAAGTATTCCCACATACTTTTTCCTTTTCTGTGTGTAAAATTCTAGAGACAAGTTTCTGAGCTGCTCCTTTGTATTGTTTCCTTCGTTAGTACTTGCACCATTTGCAAACCTTCTAAGAGTTAACACATTTGGTGGTTCTGTAAAAAAAACTTAGCAGCTGGCCTTTGTGCTTCAGCCCACAGACCATCTGACTTTGTAGGCACAAATCTGCATGTAAGAGGTTATCATTAAATGCTTTTTCTCCTATTTGTGAAAGTACTGAGAGAAAATGCCAAAGGTCTCCAATGCAGGGAAAATCCTAACTGAACGTAAAGGATAATGAAGTACTTTCCTGAATCAGGGTAGTAGTGCTGTCTGTAAGTAGTCCTACTGCATTCAGTGGAATAACTCACAAGAATGACAACTAAAAAGAAGAATAAGCATCCAGAACTGGCTGAGCTTTTGAATTAGGGAAAATTTTCAACTTGAGGGAAATGGCTCCTTTGAGACAATGGCAAGCCTACCAAGATTTATTCCTGGGACCTACATAGTGCACTGTATATTATGCATAACATAGTACAGTTTTGGTGTATTTTTAGGCCAAAATGTCCTAAATAACTGATTGTGTGGATGACACAAAAAACATTTCCTGAGGACTGAGAATAGAGGCCTCATGTTTTGCTTGATTTTTTGTTTGCTTGCTTTTAACTTTTAGATCTACATGAACAGTTCTGAGAAAGGTAGAAGCCAAAAGAGCCTTGTCCTGTCTTACCTTTGTATCATGTGTTAACTCCTCTGAGCTCCTCAGTTCTTTGCTACTGCATAGTGTTTTCATTGCAAGATTTCTCATCTGTGATTTCAGAAAGAAAATGTACATATGTTTGCTTTTTTGAGAGCTTTTATTGGAAGTTCCCTTACCCAATTATATGTGAAGTCTGAATGAAAACATGTCTCTATTACTATTGAGTGTTTTAGTAAGATACAAACAAGTTGGGTTTGTTATTTTTTTCCCAAATGCTGGTTGCCACATACCAACTCTAGAGAAACAAATACATCTAAGAGAAGCTGTCAAGTAATCCAAAGAGTTTTCTTCCATCTTTTAACACGAAGGGGTAACAAGTGGTGACAAAGTCAAAGCTATAGGCAGACAAGCCTCCCATGAATAATTGCTAAATCCTAATTGAACTAATTGCTTTCAGTGTCATGGTGTTGTAAATAAGCAAGTTAGAAGCATCTCAAAAAAGACACATTTGTGCATAGGTAGTCAAATACAAATGTTTTTACCACGAATTTCTCAGGTGTCTTGCAGAGTGCAATGCGTAATGGGTCATGTTAATGTCGTTGTAAAATGGGCCTGAGAACAGTCTCAGAAACAAACCCATAGACTGTATAAATTGCCATAACATACACAATATTCAACACTGCAGTTTGAGGAATAACCTTGTTCAGGTCAACTGGCCATCTAATACAGGTCAATGGCTGTCTAGACCCTTTACTCCTTTTTTGAATACACATTTATCCCTTCAAAAGACATCTCATTTAGTAAACTACATGAAGTTTTCCACAGTGTCCTAGTCATTAGTATAAATAAACTTTATGTTGGGGGAAAGCCGAGTTTCTTTTCCTTTTGAAAACAAATGTTGCTACAATAGAGAAGAGAAAGCAGTTTATGATTCCTGTTTTCCTCCCTAACATTTGAATAAATGATACAGTGAAGTTCACGTCTATCTTCTTGTGACAAGCTGGAGGTAATGCCTGATTGAAATACAAGTTTATATAACTGTGTATAAGTTCCTTGCCTGCTTTTGCATGAGGAATGTCAAGGCAGTCTCTTTTAACTCTCATTACAAAAAGGCTGCCAATAAGTCTCAATAAAACTGGGAAGGAAAATCAGCTTGAAGCCAAAGCTAAAGAGTTATTAAGTCAGAGTTTAAGGAAAAACCTCAGAATAAAACACAGAATATAGCTCTAACAATAACAAACCTGCAATCCGTAAGGTCCTTGACTACCAAGAAATGTCATTATTAAGCCCCCCACTTCCCTTACATGGAAGAAGTTGGTCAGGCCTGGTGAATTATATGTTTCTGAAAAGGCCAATAAATATATTAGACGTCAGTGGCCCTTTAGCTGCCCTGTGTGTGAGCTGGAGAGTAGAGAAAAATCCTGACAGGGTGGATAATTGTTTCATTTTCGTTATTTGTAAAATGTTTATGAAAATGCATGTATGCTTGTGGAAACAAGTTTGCATGAATGATGAATATAGTCAGGGTGTCTTAAGCAGATACATGCAGTCTGAAAGCCATTCAGAACATTTGTGACTGATGATATTATCATCTGTTTGCATTACACTGATGCCTAGTGAACCCAGTGTGAATTCTAGTGTTTCAACTTGTGTGCAGGCATGTGTTACGCAGTATTTCAAAGGTCTTGCATAGACAGTACATAAAATGGCTAGAGTGAAATGAAGAAAGTCTGGTAGCAGATCACTAGTCAAGCCCTGGGTTTTTGTTGCCTGCAGGACCATACTATCTGATTTTCCTAGTTTTAATGTCAGAGTAAACTAACTTGTTTTTTAAGAGTCAGTTAAAGAGTAAACAGATAGCAGAGCTTTCTAAGAAAATACGCTTTAACATTCTTGTTTCAATAGCTTGTAGTGTGCTCTGTTACTAGCAGGCTTAATTATTTTTCCTAGCAGTAATTTTTAAAGTAATTTTTAAATCTTGTTAGCTGGCTGAATTATTTCTATGGGAAAACTATGCTATCATAGAATCCCAAGTATCATAGAATCCTAGAGTGAGTTGACCTCAAAGTTCTAGTTCCAACCCTCCTACCATGGTCAGGGACACACACTCCCCCCAGCCCAGGGTGCCCAAAGTCCCGTCCAACCTGGCCTTGAGACCTGCCAGGTATCCAGGAGCAGCCCCAGCTTCTCTGGGCACCCTGTGCCAGGGCCTCCCCCTCCTCACAGTGAAGAATGTCTTCCTAGTATCTCATCTAAATCTACCCTCCTTCAATTTAAACCCATTTCCCCTGTACTATCACTACACTCCTGACATAGTCCATCTCTAGGTTTCCTGTAGGCCTTTCAGATATTGGAAGGATGCTGCAAGGTCTCCCCACAGGCTTGTCTTCTCCAGGCTGAACAAGCCTGAGTTTCTCAGCCTGTCTACAGAGCAGAGGTGCTCCAGCTCCCAGTCATCTTTGTGGCCTCCTCTGGATTCACTCCAACAGCCCCATGTCCTTCTTGTACTGAGGACCTCAGAGCCGGACACAGGACTCCAGGTGGGGTCTCACAAGAGCAGAGCAGAGAGGCAGAATCCCCTCCCATGACCTGCAATGGAAACTATTTGAGGTAGCATGAATACTTTGTTGGATGTTGTTGGGAAAAGTTGCAGATGGTGTATAAAAAATCTGTGATAGATACAAGCATGTCACTCATTCTTCCTAGCTTCTCTCCTACTTTATTTTCCAAAGCACACTTAACATGCAAGGACCTAGTCTGCCATCACTCCAGGGTAAGTATGTGCTCAGGACAGAAGACATTTCCATTTCTATTTTCAGAGTGTTCTTTCAGAATGAATGAATGGATTATAGACTTTCCCTCTTCTGATGCATCAATATTTATTTAGAGCAAGAAACTATTTGTATTTCAAACAGCAGTAGCGATTTCTTTACAAGTGTAGCTTACATAGCCTTGTATAGGCTACATATATATATGTATAGTGATATATAATCATTGTGATGATTATTTTAAGGGTTTTGCCATCTCTGCAGTTTGTAGCAGTGCTTCAGAATTTATCAACAAGGGAATTATTTACAGTAAAGTCTTTTTTCCTTGATCTGTTAAAACAACCTTCAAATTGGACTGAGTCATAAGCTGTCACAAGTTGTGTATAGGCAGGTACAATTAGTTTCAATAAATGCAAATAATTGTTAATTTTTTATTATATTACTACTAAAAAAAGTACTAATTTTAAGTGTAAATTAAAGAATTATGTGTCAAATTTTTCCTAGTCAGGTTTTTAGAGCAGCCATTACTGCAGATGTTGTCATTTTGATGTTTACCTGTGAGTAATTTCCTCTGAAAAGTATTTTACAATTGTATAATCTGAGTAAGGGCCTGAACTCCCACAGAAAGGTGTCTAGGGGGAATTCAGTGTCACATAGAAATCCTGCTGAGCACCTACCTGTACCTTCAGCTACCCAATAAACTCTTGATTGCCAGTGACGGGAAGTCCCAGCTGTAGCAATTACCTTGACAAGTTAATATGGACATTCCAAATGTGGCAGAAAAGAAATTCATAGCAGGGCATGCCTGGTAGGTGACCTTTGAACGTGATTTGAGTGCATCCCCCTCTGAACACTTAAAATATGGGCCTTCATTAGTATTTGCAAGATTCCCCTCCGACTTTTATTACCAAAGGCACAATCCTGACTACCTTTTTAGTTTGGAGCTTTAACCACATTAGTTGCATATATATGCAGAAATACTGTACAAAATGGATGGGAAGGAATTATAGAAAAGTTTTCATCCATTTTTTACTTGAGTGTGAATTTCTAGGATCATGCTCCTTCAATCTGAAATCCTCTACAGTAATTTTAAGCTGTGCAATGCGAGAGACAGTCTTGCTACTGTAAAACCTAATTTGCTGCATAAAATATGAGAGCTATAGTGAAATATGAGCCTGGAGAGCAACTCTTTTGATCTTGAGTAGTCAAAAGGTTGGCATGTATAATGCTATGAAAATAAATGATGTCAAAACTGCAGGATATAATTTATGGTTTGGGGACTACTTTACTCATAGAAGCAGAAGCTTCTTACCATTGAAAAGCAAATAGTTCAACCAAAGATAATGAATGGAAATTATAAACTTTCATAAAAATCAAAATATATTGAATCATATAATACATCAGTTTAGACATAACCAGTTGACTAATTTACTGATTATGTACTATTAAAAAGAACATTTATAAAAGGTATGACTGGAACATAGCCTTCTTTAAGTACTAGGCATTAGCTGTCATCCAGTTTGGCAAAGACTAGGTCACATAAATTGTCTTTACTCACTTCCTGTGACAAAAGCTTGGGTCTTGTAAGATCTTCAAAGTAACTTCTTTTTTTTTTTTTTAAACTCTGTCCCAGTACAGTCTGAAGCTTCATGGTGCTTTTAGGAGAGCAACTGTAAAACACAATCATAATATTTGTTGACTAAAATCTTTATCGTTACTATGCCATGCAGATTCTTGCATGTAGTTCAGATAGCTGAGGCTTGATTGCCTACACAGGCTTCCCACTAGGGTTTTTTTTTAAAATGTATGTACAGATGTGGCCCATGGACTAAGTCAGTTACCTAAATTGGCTTCATTTAAAGATGCACAATATTCCCTAATAAACTCTCTTCTCTCTGGAACAGCCTTTTAATTGGTTGGTTAGGTTGGTTGGGGGTTTTTTTTGAACATTTCTTTCAAGGTCTGCTTTGCTAAGTTTTTCCTTGGCTTCTCACAGTGCTCTTATCACTCAAGGGCTGCTCAGTGCCTTTGGTAAGGACTCCAGAGTTGTTCATAGAACATAGTGTGACATAAGCCTGGCTTCTTGCTCAGGATGAGATCTCATTGGACTTTGGAAAGTGTGCTATCAAAGAGGAATTACTCTTACCCAGATCTACACAAGTTATGACAAGGCTGTTTAGACTGGTCTACATCAGTAAATCTGAAATGGAAATTTTCCTCAAAGGATTGAGAGATTGCACTACTCCCCACCCTCAAACCTGTGAATCTATTTGGACAGGCCTCTGACAGAGGCTTATGAAGATAATGAGATTTAATAAAATAATGACAACAAAGAACCATCATGTATGGCTTTTTTGTGTGTGTATACAAACATACACACGTTGTTCTGAATGTGTGGCTCCAGAAGAGGCTTCAGTGATGTGCATCAGTAATTTAATGGCAACAGAAACGAACAGCTTGTCTCACTAAAGGGTTAGTCTTGACTTGAAAGGGCACTTTGTTTATTGTTTACTTCAATGTCTTCTTGCTAAATGTTTTAAGTTTTCACTGCCTATTTGAGAATCTTAACGTGTTTGATGAAGGTTTTAAAGATGCTACATTAATCACATTTTCTCAGTCCTTTTGTTGTGAATTTCAGGAATATCATACTGTCAGAACTACAGATGTGCCATATTGATCTTTATGATTAAATCAGCCGAAGGAAACTTTATTTCTAAGGGTAAATCTAATATTTTCAAAGCTTGAATGTCTCCTAAATATTTAAAGGCTACAAAAGTTGATCAGGTACCTTTATTCTCTGATTATTACAGTGAATGGTGACACAATTCAGATTCTTGTCATATTAATGTGATGTAGTAATATATGAATTCATGTGTATGTGGTTTCAGTCATGTGAATATGGAGAGGTAACATTTTTTTCCTATCTTGGCAAGGCAAGAAGATAAATAGGTGAAAATGTGTATGTGTTTGAGGGATAAAGTTGGTTTAATGATTCCTGGGGAAAAATTTCCTGTAGTACATACAGTAGTGACTTGATTGAACAGGACAGAATCATGCAGTTCAATTAATGTGCAAATATGTGTTCACTGAACTTTCATTCCATTTATCACATGGACATGGAAATAGGGTCATTTTTTATCTCTATATTATGTATATGACATCTTAGTTTGCTTCTTGCATTTTGCTGTGGGAAAAATAGCAATGTGGAACACCACAGGCAAAAAGAATTGGAGATAAATTCCTCAGCTGTCACTAACATCTTTAAGTAGATCTTTGTTTGAAGATAAATCTCTTCCTTCTGCAAGGATTAACATTAAGAAGGCTTTCCATGCTCTTTCCATTAAAATTATATGCATCTCTTGGTCATATACTGTGAAAAATCATTGGCAACAATTGTTACATTTATCAAATACAATTTCGCAAAGAAAGTATAATCACAGAAAAAAAGCCTAAGAAGTAAGTTTTAGTTGAAAATACCTTAGTATTCACCATTGGTTATTTAAAATAAGAAGCCACCCATTTCAAAGGAAGTTTTTTCTGATGCTTATAAGTTGTCTTCCATCCTAAGACCTAGTGAAATTCGTTTTCGGACTGTTCTCTTCCTTTGACTAAGAATTCTAAATTAGGTTATCATGAGTGCAGTTGGCTGTTCCATTTGTACACTGAAAACCTACACTGGAAATGTCATTATTGGGAAGTCTAGTGAATAAAGTATCTTTTTTTTCTTTTAGTTCTATAATGGGCGCGGGAGGTGACGGGGGAGTTTTCTCTTGATATTGAACAAAAACAATTCAGAACGGCAGTGGGAAAAGGTGGAGTTTCATAGGTACAATGTAAAATAGTGTGATAAAGAAGTTCTTTTCCAAGGTACCTGTAAAAAAATAGAAATGTGGTTCAAACTTTCATTGTTCTAATTCATCTATAGTCTAAAGTAAGGAACTTTTGGCTGACAAAAGGAGCTGTATAAATTAAACACTACCTGAATTCCATGTGGAATTTTAATCTTTGCAGGCAAAGCTTATAACCTTTAAACAAACCTCAAGCCAAGTTCTCTGCCATGGAAATTGGCAGAGCTTCATAAACTTTAATGGAGCTGTCCCTTAATGGAACTGTGCCAATTTTTAAGAGCAGTGAATGGGATCTTAATTTAGGTAGAAGGTGGCAGGAGCTTTGGCATATAAAGAAGAGTCTAAATTATTAATTATGAGTCCCCATGCCTCACTGTTAGAGAAGGAAAAAGTTCCTTTGACCTGGGAACTGCAATGATTGGCCAAAAAGAAAATTTTTCCAGGAGTTTATTTGGGCAAAGTAATGCTTTAATTACTCTGATACAGGGTAGCCCTCTCTGGTTTTGGTATTTTCCTCAGTCTAGTTTTCTACCTTTAAAGGGCCAGGAGAGAGCTCTCAGTCTGAAGCACAGCTAGGCACCTCTCAGCATATTGCAGGTAACTTGGGTTGACATCTGTTGAAGTATTAACTGTGATCAGTTTTGTCATTTACTGTCTGAGAGCTGTAGTTAATGTAATAGCGATGCCTTCTAGGTGCATGCACATATCCAAGCACAAGTATTATCAGCATACTCTATTTCTTTGTATGAGTCAAAAATACAGGGCTACTGATATTTGAAATAAGACAGTGCTTGATCATACACAGAGAAATAAGCCTGTCCCATCAGCAAAAGAGTTAAGTTCTACTTTACAAAGGCACTTGACTAGTAGCAATCTAGTGGCTGCATAAGACATTATTAAAAACTGATTTATGTAAAAATATAGAAGGGACTGTGTTTCTTATTAATTAAGCCTTGTACAGCTACTTAACATTGTGCAAGAAACAGGAAAAACGTATTCTGGCAATGGTTTATGAACAAAATGTAAGTAGCTGGAGAAGACAAAAACATCTCACTGAAGTGCACAAATAATGTCATTTTCTATCAGTGCAAAAAACATTGACTGCGAAAGTTGGAGTGTTCTGGTATTGTGCTCGGGTAGGTTTTGCATAAGTTAATTCAAAAGGAAAGCCAAATGTTTTTTTGTTTTGAGATGCCTTTTCTTCACTAGGAGTCCTTAAAAAAGAGCTATTGCCCATTCACATTGTATGTCTTTGTCCTGGTTCTGGCCAGGCCAGAGTTCACCTCCCCAAGCACAGGTTTGCTGAGTTAGCCCAGGTGAGCTGAGTCAGCCTGGGCTGTTTTCCTCACCACCTGACACCACTGCTCCATAAAAGGGACTGCTTGGGGGAAGGGTATGGATTTGTTGCCTCGAGGACAGTCTGAGTGTGGCCAGGGCATTGGGCCAGGTAGGTTCATCTGTGGTTTGGCCCTTGCTGTTGGGTGGTACTCTCTGTTAGCACTGGGTGTGTGTGTAACTGGCCATTATTGTTCTACATTATTGGTGATTTTTTTGCCAGTGAACTGTCCTTGTCCCAGCCCACAGAGGGTGGGTCTGTCTCTCCTGTGGGAGTGAGTGGCCTGTGGTGCTCAGCTACTGTCTGGGGCTAAACCACCATGGTCCTTCTTGGACTGTGAAGCCGTAGCCCTTTCTCATTCTCAGATATGACAACTTAAAATAGTCAATGAGGCATACCCAAAAAATTTCTTCTTCTACCACCTTCAGTCTTGTAGTGTCTCAGATGGCATAATTAAAATATTTCTGTTGTGTGTGAAATGACTTTGTGCTCTGGGATATAGAGGAAGATCTGCATCTTCCACCTGGTAATAGGGCAAATGACAAAGGGCACCCCAGGGTTTGTGTTAGCCTCTTGAGACCCATCCCCCAGCAGTTACACATTTCTTTGCCATTGAAGTAGGAGTCTGATTTCTGGTCTGATAAAGAGTGTCCAAGTACCTCTAGTAGTGAAATTGATTTATTCACATTATGATGAATTATTTGCAGAATGCCTGAAGTGTTTTGCGAACTCAGGGATACTAGGTGCTTTATTGGGAGTTTATTATTTGGAGATTAGGCTAAAGTCTTCAGAACCAATCTTAGAGGCTGCCCATAACAGAACAAACTAACTCTCTGCAGCTGGTCTGAAAGTATCTTGCTGTATCTCATTTTCTTCTTCCTTAGTGCCCCTTATGCCCAAAGGACATGGTGAATGTTGTAGTAGGATTGGAAGAAATTCAGAGCAGATTCCAAATCATCTAGACAAGCTCAGCGAGTTCAATCTCAATTACATTTTTTCTGCAGACTTTACATTCTTAGACTTCAAACATAACAAGGGAATTTCTTTTCTGCTCTGGATGGAGTGAATCTTTATGCCGAAACTTCTCTGGGGAGGCAAAGTAGCTCCCAGCTGAACAGTTCTTGGCATACAGTATGATTTTTCAAAAAATTGCAATTGAAAACAGCATAGCATTTGAGTTCTAGCTAGTATATTCTGGCAAATAGCAGAAGAGCCTCTACAGATAAACACAGATGATTACTTGTTGGTAAAGGTGCCGATAATCGAGAGACCAGAAGAATGTTCTAGGAGGAAGTATCTATGAAGTTTTGTTAATTATGATGCGTCACTAGAACACGTGTGTTACAAAACAGCTCTTTAAATCAACAGGAAGAATGTACTTAATTTATAAAGTCAGTGTTCCAAGAACTGTGTTATGTTCAGTAGTTTTTCTTGCATTGATTTAACCCAAGAAGCTGATCTAATGCTGTTTCCAAGTTAGTTTTGAAGCCTGCTTTTCAGAAGAGTATCATAGCAGCAGATTAAGCCAACCCAAACAAGGGCAACTAATTTAATCCTCAAACTTTTAATAAACATTTTATTCATTGTTTTATGGATGATGTATTCAATGATGTTTCTCTACTGGTCAGTGTAGTGTTTTAGGAGAGATGCCACAGAAAACTCACCAGGACCTGTAATGGCAGTAACTATTACTTGTGGAAGTGGCTGTAACTGGTGGAAAGTTAGATCTATGACTCTTCACAGTGTAATTTAAAAAACAAATTGAGAGTGTCATGTAGAGCAGTCAAACATGTTTTTTCTAATCATTCTAAGTGCATTATGGTAGTGAGAAAGTGAAAGTTTAGCAATTTGGCACTTAATTCCGTAGACAACTTCCAGTCTTACCAAGATATGTTGCTGTAAATGACAGGTGGCTTTCACATGAGATACTAGATTGCAAGACTGCATCTAAAATCTCTCTGATCTAGTCTCTGTATTGTCCATAAAGAGACTGATGATTTTCTGGTTTGGTTTTGGTTGTTGGGTCTTTTGATCGTATAATCCTTTACTTGAAAACACTGAGCTGTCAAAACCAAAAACTGTTAGTAGAAAAGATTGATAATATATTATTACATTTTACATTTGGGGGGGATGGGGGGTGGAGAGGGAGGGGGAAGATTGTAGAGATGTTAAAAAAAAAAAAAAGTACTGTGGCCTACTGCAAAATTCCCTAATTTTCATATAGTCTTAGAATATATATGTTTAAGTGCTGAAGGATTTGTCACAGAAGTTGCAAAGAAAAATTTCAGTAGTAGAGAGCAGATAGTCAGTGGTTCCTACCTCTTATGCTGGCACTGAAATGACATCAAATATATTATCATAGTTCACTGTTAGAATTTTCTGCCTCTGCATTAGCTGGTCTAGTTTTCTTTTTGTATTTGCAAATACTCAGTTTGTATTTTTTCTCAGTCTAACAGTTACATGTTGCTGGGGATTTTTTTTAAGTAGACTTTTAGGGTAGGGATTTGAGTTTAAGGAATAGATTTATTTTCAATGGTGGGGTTGTTCTCATGTTGACATGTATTTGAACTTACTTTAAGTTTTCTCAATGTGCAAATTGCCATGCCATAGATAACACTAGAAAAGTATAATATTACAAAATATTTTAAGCAATTAATCAAGCACATTGTAGCCCCCAACTACAGAAACAAGGCTTTGAACAGTCAGTTGAATTTCAGCCCCTGGGTCTTCTGGTTTTGTTTTCTTGTGCAGGGTGTCTTCAGATGTGTTTCTGTTCCTGCAGATGCTTTGGGGTTTTTGTTTGTTGGGTTTTTTTTAAATAAAGACCCCAAATTCAGCTATATAAGTGTCCACGTCCAGTTTATGTCAAAATTTTAATGCCAGACTTCACAATGTGATCCATGTTCTAATTCTGCCCTCCTAACTGACAGCCATATCCCAGAGTTGCATCAGTGGCATACTCTTGAGCCAGGAATGGTCATGTGGAAAATTAAGTATTTGGTTTATGTAGTCACATTCTGTAAAAACAAAAAAAAGTGTCAAAAATCCCTTTTACATTTTATTAAATGTTGTAAGTGAAGACGTATGACTGCATTTTTATTAAAAGTAATTACAAGTTACCTTAATTAGCTCCTGATCCCATGAGTTTACGGGAATGTTCTATTTAAAATGAACTAATATGAAAAATGAGTTTTTCCTGCATGAAGGTGTTTTCCTTCATGCTTTCCTAGTGTTCACTAAAGAACTCTGAAACAATAAATCAAATTTAAAATGCCCAGAAGTTCACAGAAGCCAGTAGGAACCTTACTGTCATCTTTCCCATAACTGATTTTAAACACTGGATTTTCATGGATAGGTAACCGTTTAGTTTCTACATGAGTTGCTGTGATAAGAATTTATTACAGGACCTCAGGGAAATGTTGTTACATCTATTAAAAAAAAGTTACCATTAATTTTGTGGAATTAGAACATCGATTTAATTTGGCCTCTTTTAATTGATGTTAGGTAGCTTGGGAACTGATGTCCTCACTTTGTAAATGCACTTAATCACTTCTTGCTACAAAACCTTGAATGCAATTTTTCCAATCAGAGCTGACAGTTGTAGGGTTAAAGCTCAAAGCTGATAAATTTGTGTGGACTAGATACTGTACTACCTGGTGTGCTTCTTCAAAGATATTTATAATGCAAAGAAAGTCCAAATAATGAGTTAATCTCACTAAGTGTTCTTTTTCTAAATAAATTTTATTTGCTCATTTTAGCACAGTAATTCAATTTGGTGATGTTTTCCTTCATGGAAAATAATATTCCTGTGCTTGCATGGTTGTCAGCTGGCATGCTGTAGACCATAGTAAATATATGGTCAGAGTACCCAGAATGAGGTGGCACTTCAGTTGTCATTTCTGGAGACAGAAAGGTATTAGCAGCATGTGGACAATGATAAGGTCAGGTTAAAAGTCGTGCAGTTCACAAAAGCAAATGTCAACATGTTCAGGTTAATGACAGCACTTTAATGATATGGAAATAATTACTTTAAAAATTAGTATGCTTATTGGCATTTGCGGTCTTTCTTCAACATTTCATACTTTGTTTGGAGAATAAAAATAGATTTGTGAGGTGCTTTAGTGACTTATTTCTGACGAATAATCATTGCTACAATCAAAGTTGCCCTGGAGATTGTGGATCATATTAAGATGAGATGATGGTTGGGGGAAGAAATAAGAACTCCAGAAGTCCTTTCACTGCAGAATATCACTTTTCATTGAAGTCATTTCCCCTCCTGTTATTAGTCTTATTTACGATCTTCCAGACACATAGTAGGAACAGTGAGATGAAAGAGCAAAAAAGCCTTTGTCTTGGAAGAAACTCTTCAATCAGGCAGGATCTCTTTCATTTATTACTTTTTCCTTCCACTAGTGGGGGGCTAGTAAAAGACATCCCTTTGGCAGCTTTTTGGGCTATTAGTAGGCTGCCCAGTCTTTTTTCCTGTACCACTACTGAAGAAAGCTCAGGTTATCCATACTGGAGCGCACAGACTCCTGTAGCTGCCAGCACAGTATGCCAGCAGTCCTCTTCTGCTGCAGCTCCACAGCTGAATCACCAGTGTAAGGCTTTTTTAGTTGACTGCTTGTGGGATTTACTCCTGTTATAGAAGAGAAAAGTGATCTCTCAATTAACTGTGCTTTCTATGTGTTCTTTTTAGTCTACTTTCTAGACTCAGTAAATTGGGATACAGGATTTTTGGCCTGCCTCTTTTCAAAGGTCTGTGGGGATTTTCAGTAGTTGCTCCCTGACTCAAAGACATTTCCCTGAGCTGGCAGTGAGAAGGGATTTCACTGTCTTCCCATCAAAAAGCCAAACTCTGTTCTTCCATTAGTACTCACAGAAAAAGAAGAAGTTCTGAATGAGGCAATCAAAGACAGAAATAAGTTGGGTTTTTTTAGAGGCTACTTCTTTCTTGCTTGCTTTAAGATGGACAGGTAAGAGTAAATTTGTGGAAAAGAAGGAATATTTAACATCTCAAAATTAGGAGTAATTAGTGAAGCAGACCTTGAAGCTGAGGCCTTTCAGAGACATAAGAAGTAGACTGCAACTGAAATATTTCTTCTTATTCATTTAGTCTTAGAAGTGTTATTTGCATCTGTGGGCACAATTAACTTTTGGGTTTTCTGTTCACTGACTTGCAGTCTACTTTGTAAACACAGCAGAGCAAGGCACTTTGAATGTTTTATTTTACAACTCTTCGTTTTCTTGGCCAAGTGATAATTTTTCATAAAAATATTGCAAAAAATATTCTCTTGCTTAAAAAAAGTAAAGTTGTTTCAACTTTATAAATAAGATAAGCATTTCCTGAGGGATCATAACTCTGCCCAGGTAAATACTGTACTAGGCACATTTTAAAATTGAGTGTAAAATATGAAATAGATCAAAGC
This sequence comes from Laterallus jamaicensis coturniculus, assembly GCA_022605575.1. Classification (NCBI taxonomy): domain Eukaryota; kingdom Metazoa; phylum Chordata; class Aves; order Gruiformes; family Rallidae; genus Laterallus; species Laterallus jamaicensis. Next base: position 2,165,849 of record JAKCOX010000020.1, on the reverse strand, counting down.
AACATGAAAACTGTTCTGGCACACTATGTAATTAGGATGCATTTTATTTTTACACCATTCAGACTTTGATTGCATTTTTTTACTCTATTGATCTCTCACTTATTTCTTTTAGCAACTTACATTTTGCACATAACTGGATGTTTCTACAACTTGTCTAGGACTGCAGATAAGCTGTTCTGATGAGGGAAGAGTTTGAACTCTAAGGAATAAAGCAAATGATGTTTTAAATGCGTAGATATTTCGTTCTCAAAGAGAAGGATTAGGAAATGACTTTTAATCTGAATCCTGTTAATCCAGACCAGGCAGTGTGGTGTCAATGATGGATGCATTGAGGGCAGATGTTCAACTTTCTCTGAAATATTCCAGCACTGTGGATCTTAAACTGAGATGTATAATGGGGGATAATTCTTCTACCTACAAAAGATAGAGCTCTGCACATGTTTAAAAGCAGCATCCATCTCATTTAATGGAACTAATAATGGAAAGGAGGAGAGACTCTCCCTTGCATATGTCACATCATCCCAAGGTAGCACCAAGCTTGTGAGCATCCTCTCATGACATGGGACGCAATCTGCTTTTAAGCAACTAACTAATAAGCCTAATTTCCAAGCAAAATGCTAACAATCAAGTTCATTTTGGTCTATTTAGCACTAAATGTATTTAAAAGAATAGAGATCAGGGTTGTATGTGACAGTGTCAGTACCAAACATCTATTCTTTAAACCTCGGTACATTGGTAAACATGGATTTGGTGTAACTAACTACTTTTGACCTTTATGTTAGGAAATTGTAACAACTTGGCTGTGCCAGTGAAGGAATACTGTTAATAGAGGTGTGTAATTTCTCTCAAGGACAGGGAATTTTCCATACTGTAAAATTAAGATCGTTGCTCTATCATTGTTACTTGGAGTAACTGCTGTTCACAGGGAACTTATCCTCTTGTGTATTGCTTAGAAGTCTCAAAAATCAGTTAATCGTAAATTCCTATATTGATCTGATTTAATACAGAAGTGAACAAAAATACTACTGGGATGTCACCACTATAAAGTCTATCCTGGGGATTTTATTAATTGGGTTTGCAAAGTATGCATTTCTCTGCTCTGACATTTCTACTTTTATTTTAAATATCTATCTTTGAAGTCAGTAGCTTGCACTGACCATTGCACTGATGAAATTGAGGATAGTTTGGAATCCGGTTGTTGACGTTTGTATTTAACCTATGACTATTAGAAGGAAGTTCCTTAGTGAATATACAGTTTCCAGTAGTTCTCTTTACATCTCTTGTCATGCAGTAAGGCTGCCTCTCCTAGATCAACAGCCAACTGTTTACTGCCTTTGTTGTAATGAGCTTCCACACCTTCAGGGATATTTACTGTGGACAGCTTCAGTCACAAGCACATAGGTAGTTGTCAACTGGTGGGGGCAGCAAATTTCCTGCTGTTGATAAGAGAACCTCACTGCATCTCTCAGCAGCTGCTCTGTGCCTCAATTTCCCTCATCCTACAATAAAGGCAAAGCAGACCTGCAATGGCAGCCTGTGAGGCTTGGAGTGCTGAGTATGGGCCATTGCACATACAGCCCTATTTTCTGCCTTTCCTTTGCCCTGTCCTCCTTTAGAGGACAAGACGTTGCCAAGAATTTAAAGCCCTACTGAGATGATGTAGGCCTTGCTGGCAGATGCTGGTAACAGCCTGTGCTTTGCTTGTTGCTTGTCTTTTGCCATCTCAGCTGTGCAGATGCATGCATTTCACATGGGCAATTATGGAGAAAGACACAGGCAACAGGATCATAGTGTTTTCCAGAGACAGCAGCTAATTCTAGCTTTCCTGGGAAAATAATGTTTGAAATCAGTCTGGAAAATCTGTAGAATAGATTCTGTCTGTGGTGCACAGAAATTTTAAAATGCTTTTTGGTTGAGTCTACAAAACCTGATGATTATATTCATCTTCTTGTTTGGAGGGCAAAACGTGAGGGGCAGCTGAGGGAGCTGGAGATGCTTAGTCTTGAGAAGAGGAGGCTGAGGGGAGACCTTATAACCACCTACAGTTACCTGAAAGGAGGTTTGTAGAGAAGTGGGAGATCTCCTGTCACCCGGCTGAAGAGAGCAAGGGGAAATGGCACATAGCTGTGCCAGGGCAGGTTCCAATTAGATGTTAGGAAAATTTTTTGCAGAAGGAGTTGTCAGGGCCTGAAACAGGCTGCCCAGGGAGCGGGTTGAGTCACCAACCCTGGATGTATCTAAAAAAAAGGGTAGATGAGGTACTTAGGGATATGGTTTAGCTTAGGACAGGAACGGTTGGACTCCATGATCTTAAAGGTCTTTTCCAACCTTGTGATTCTGTGATTCACACCATGTGTTGCAAGGTAAGAGTAGGCGAACATGGGTTACTGATGGTGGCAGATACAGCCTCTGAGCAGTGAATGGCTTTGCAGCCATCTCCTTTCCTAGAAAGAACAGGAACTCTTGATCATGTTGTCACCAAATTAACATTGGTTGCAATCCATGCACAGGAGCAAAGGGGAAGGAGAAAGAGCAAGACCCATTGTGACTCCATACCTGTGAGTCATACCTGGTATCTGCTGAGAGGAGAGCTGTTGAGAACTGCTGCTGTTGCACCTGGTCCCAACAGCTGGGCTCTGGCTGTTGCACAGTGCGTCTGTGAGCCTGCCTTGGGGAAAGTGTTGTCAGGCTCCTGTCGCAGGTAGGGAATGCAGTGCAGCTAATGACACCCATATCTTCCTGTGAGCACATCAGTGTTCAATGTGTTGGGCTCATCAGACCAAAATTTGGGATTTGGACCATGCTCTGACATAACTTGCAAAACTCTTTATGTCTTTAGCTCTAAGAATGCTAGAGCTTGAGAATTAAATTCCCAAATTTTAGATCCTTCCTATCCCTGTGGAGTCCCTGAAGAGTGACTTTCTTGGAGCCCTTCCCTCAGCTCTCTGAAGCAGAGGGGGAGACAGCTGGGTTCTCTGCTTTAATTAGGCAAAGGAAGCAGCTCATAAAAGATTGGAAAATAGCAGAAATCAGCCAACCTCCTAGTGGAAATGCTGCATGAATAACACTGGGAGGGAACCGGTGGCTCCACAAAGTGAAATAAGCCAAAGAGTTGTCAATTGTTTTTTCCTGTCTTTGCAAATTTCCCTGGTAACAGTTGGGTGAGTTGGTGATTTGGAACACGGTTCCGTTTCTTTGGTTGAAAAGTGATAAGTTAAATATTTCACAGGAATCTGGGGCATGTTTCCTCTGCTGTGACTCATAAGGATTTGGATTGTTGTTATGAAAATGTTTGTAAAGTTATTGTCTTTCCTTTCATCAAGAAATGTTCACTTGAGAGTCCGTGCTATGCCTCTGTTGTTCATGGCTTATCTGCTTTTCTCTGGGGTTTAAAAGCGTTAGTCAGTGTATCAGGGCACTAAAACTGCCTGGTGGGATGGGTGACAGTGTGTAAAATGAATGCTGATGTACAGACTGACAAAATCCATATCAGGCAGCTGTTGGGAGAAACAGCAATTGTTATTGCATTCACACACAAAAATCAAAATTAAAGCTAAGCAAGGGGGTTTAAAAAATATTTATTTCATTCACTGGGTAGTACAATACCTGTGCAACTGAGGAGGTATAAAGTTATACAAAGAAGTAAAGGAAGAAATGAACAAAACGCCCTGACATTTCTTTTTGGGGACGGTCTAGAATTAAATGATACAATTAAACTATGTAACGTGGGTATTGTACAGTATAGCAGCAGAACAGGTCCAAACTAAAGAACATAACATGCTTTACCACGTGGCATATAAAGTGTAACTTTGGAGACTGGGAGGAGGGAAGGAGAGGGAGAAGGGGTAGGGATAGTTAATCCCTTCCCCCTGCTGGGGTTTAGGGTGGCAGGTGCATGGGACTGTGATACCTAAGCCACTAGGTGTTTGTTCAAGCCTTGAAAGGAGCAGTGTTTGCACTGTGGGTATTCGTGTTCCTGTGCTGTGGTGGTGCCTGTGAATTGCTATAGTGGGTAGAAGGACCGTGCAGACAGAAGTTGCCTGCTGCTGCAGCTGCTTTCCCAGGGTACCCAGTCCAGGGCCAGGGGAGATGCAGTTACGGCTGGATTCATCTGCTGGTGTTTCTTTGTGTTACATCCAAGCCAGGCTGCCTGGCTAACCTTCCCAAAGTTACAGGTTACTACTGACACATCCACAGTGGCCATGGGTACTTTGTCTGTGAACCTGAAGTACTCAGCTGGGACCTGGAAACCAAAACAACCTCTGTGGTTATCTGTTAGCTGGTGTTGTGTGATACTTGAGGCAGCAAACCATTTCTGTTCCAGAGGCTGTAACCTCTGTTACTGCCCCTCTTTAAAAAAAGGGGAAGAAATCTTTCTCCCCCTGAAATTCTTCCTGAGAAACTAGTGTAAATCAAGCACATCAAGTAAGATAGTCTGGATATTAGGATACATACATCTAACCTGGTAGAAAATGATTGATTAGCATTTTGCTGCTTTGTAATCCTGCGTGGAAAGGGAGCTGGTTTCTTCTCTCCTGTGTCCCTGAGCTCACCCTGATAACAAACAATATTTAGGGGCTTGTGTTAGTTTTGTACTACTTGTTGGTAAATCTACAAACAATGTGGTAAGTTGTCTGACAGCTAGCAGGCAATCATGGAAGGAAGGGGCCAACAAGTGTGCAACTAAAATATTTTATTCTTTATTTTCCAAACTTATAGCCTGTTCCTATAGAAGAAGATATGTGAAAAAAGATTAAATTCTTCCTATTCAAGGATCAGTGTTTTATTCAGCAAATGTTTCAACAACCAATAAACACTTTAAATTTAAATTTCACAACCAAAGTTTTGCTTCAGTGTTGAGAATTGCAGTTATTTTTAACTAGTATAAAGTGTATGGTGAAACCTTTTATATAGAGTTAAAATAGATCCTGAGGAGCTCTACTTCATGGAACGGCATTAACAATTTAGTTATTTCTCATAGCTGTATCGAGATTATTCCCTGTTATAATTTTGATAACAGCAGAGTTCTTTTTAGGAACATGTCTGTTGTCTTGTTTGAGGTAGAGAACATTTAGTATTTGCTTGCTCCTTTGGCCACATAGATGTGTATGCAGACTTTATTGCTTCTCTTGTCTGTTTAATGTCTAGATAGAGCTAACTATTGAAACTGGTTTTAAAGTGCCACTTAAATCACTATTGAATGCCTAATACTTGTCAGAACATTTTGGAACAGTATTTGGGAAGTGGTGTTCCTTTAGTGCACTAGCTCGCAGGCAAAGAGATATACAGGTAGTTCTGAACTGTAGGTTTAGACCTCAGGATTCACCCAAAGTACCTAAAAATGCAGGTTCCCGTGCTTTGCCTGCATATTATTTTCAGTCATACCATTGACTGACTTCTGTTGCTATAGAAATTTTAGAAATGCCATTTTAACATGGAGCAGCTAATTGTCCTGCTACTGTCATGGAAACAAATTGCTTTTTCTTTCACCTGTGAGGATGAGGAATTGGATGGGTGAAGTTGAACTATAGGGGAGTGAAGAACTGCCACAGAGCTTCTTGGGTGTGTAGCAGTGTTGAAATGCCTGGGTCCAGGCTTGTTTGTTGTAAATGGGGTTTGAGGGCAGTCAGGGCACTTGGTAGGAAAAGAAAGCCAAGCCCTGTGCAATACAGTACACGGAGCACATTTTGTAGCAATCCTGGCTTCACAACCACTGAACATAACACAAGAAATCAAGTTATTTTAAAACCTTGCTCCAGGGTGTTTGCACACCTCTGTGCAGCCCCACCACACCAACCAGAGCTGCTCTATCTGGGAGCCTCAGGCAGAAGCTCTTGGGTTTGGTTAGGTGACAGAAGCAATGGGACTCTGGTTTCAGCTGTGCTCAATACTGTTTTGGATGACACATAGTTGTACTGTGAATGAAAACTGTGGAAAATTTTGAGAAATGATACTATCAACACACGTAGACTAATAGCCTGGACGTTTACTGTTTTCAGTTGTGAAGGTAGTTTTTAAAATTTGCCTGGAAATCTTGGAGGCTAGATGTTTTTCTCATCAAAAGAAACAGTCCAACTTAGCTGTGTAAAGCAAATATTTTAGTTGTAGTAATTAATAATGGATAAACTTAATCTAACTTCCATTCAGATTTGGTTTGTATTCTAGAACAGAACTGACTTTTTAATACTTTTTTCTATAACACATATGAACTGATGTCCTTTAATGATGATTATAGGTGCTGGACAGGAACATGTTCTTATGCAGTAAGTGTCCCTCATTGGGTAAACGGGACTAGTTCAGATTCTACTTCTGCTCTGCATAGTGCCTTGGGTGGTTAGAACTCCAGCCATGGCTCTTCCCACAGGAAAAGTAGCATGAAGCACAGCTTCCTGATTTAGTATTCATTTCATGCAGGGTCATTGACTGATGCTTGAAATATGCCCCTTTTTCCTTGCCCATGGGCAAAACTCCGATGTTTATTGTGTATTCACCTGTGGGTGCCCCTTTGTCTTGGATGGGGACTGCCTTAAAGCTTTTCTAAACCTTGAACCAATGGAGAAGCATCCTGCAAGCTGGAGGGTGTTGCCCCTACATCTCTGTGGGTCACTGCTGCGCTCAGCAAAATGCCAAGGCTACAGCCCATGCTTGGCACTCTGTACTCAAGATGGCCAAGTGACTGCTCTTTCTGGTGGGAAGTAAATGGCCGTGATTCATGGTATTGCTTGTAGAGCAATGAATTATGTACTTGCACACTCTCACAAAATTCTTCACTTTTGAATTCATGGCACTAATTCAGCTCTCCAAACATCTGCAAATCTGTGATGCTTATGAGAGCAGAGATATCTGTCCTGATTGCTGGGCCATGCTGTCTTCATGTCTATCACAGGATCATTCCTATCTCGCAAATCTAACCTATAAACACTTGGAGCTATGGAGACCTACTTTTTCAACTGCTGATTGCTTGATTATTCTACAAGTTATTTTTGTAGCAAACATTGCATTAGGCAATATATGGGATAACTTGTTCTAGTCATACATAATCTCAGACCTGCCTTTGATGTGCAGATTCTGTTGGATGCTTGTATGAGGTTATTCCTCTGTGCCTCAGCTCACTTGGTCAGTTCAGTCAAGAAGCTGTGCAGACATCTATTCTGGTTTTAGTTCCTTTGCATAGCAAAGCATAGGTCTGCTCTGAAAGTACACGAAGTGACATGTTTTAATATTGCACAAAATATATATAGGAAACTCACATAATTTTTAATTGCTTCAAGATCATCTGAAAATGACTTTTTCTATATTCTACTTTGAAATTTAAAATAGAGACTTAGCAAAAAGATAAGTGTTCACAAGAATGTATTTTTGGGTGCAGCAAGTGAACAATTTTTCTCCTGCAATAGAAAGCAAATGTATTCTATAAAATAACAGGGCATATGGTTAAGTAGCTATTTTAAAGAAGAGGTCATCCAGACAAAACGACAAAGTGGGTAAAATTGACTACCCTCTCTTTAGTCACTTGACATCTAGATTTGTGTAGATTAATCTCACAGAGATATGATACTTTACAAATATAGCTTGCTGTTCAAGATAGTCTTTAGTTCAACAGCTAGAACTGTTGGAATTTCTCAGTGAATCCTATACAGGAGACAAACACATCTTGTTTTTCATAATAGTTATAAAATTTTGGAGTAACTTGAGTTCTACAATGAATGGATTTTCTTGTCTGCTGTGATAAGTGTCAGTTATGTAAGGAGGCAAAAGAATTATACCTGATTTTATTTATTTCAATGGTAGTCTGCAGCTGCAGAAACAATTGTATGGATTTCTTTTTTAGAATTTTTCTTTTCAGATAAGAAACTTATATTTGGGAAATATGCAGTACTTGAGCATTTTTTCCCCAATTACAAGCATTTTCTATTCTCCTTGGGAAAACTCATCATGGGAACAATCACGTATTACAAATGGCCTTGAAAAATAAATAAGCAATGTATTCTTTTGTTGTTAAGAGAGCATGTGCATCTTACCCATCTGTCCTCCTCCTGTGTTCCTTCATTGCTGTTATTCTACAAAGTCAATTCTTACAGAGAATCTTTTTTTTTCTCTGAGAAGCTCACAGGACAAAAAGCAATAGAAATTCACCTCGTATTGTTCTTGAGAAGCTATTTTCCCATGCTACCTTGAACAAGCTCCTTGTATAAAAAATGAAATTGAAGGAAAGCATAAAACTGTCTGCTTTTTATGTCTCATTTAATGAAGCAAAATTCTCCTGAAGAGTGCCTTGGAGTATTTAAAACACCTAGAGATACAGTAATTACTGGCACAGGAGAATGTCTCTGCCTGGTCTGGTGCTCTAGGTGAAGCTTTGCAAGAGTAATAGGGATGAGTGTCGCCAACTTCATGTTCAGGAGTTGTAGAGATGCAGGAGTAATTCCTGATGGAGGAGTCATGACACTGTGCATGTTTTTAGTCATGATAGCTGTGCTGGCCTGGCTAGCTGCCCTTTCCCTTTAGGAGAGGTTAAAATGCTAATGACAACTCAAAGGAGATACTAAAGAGAAATTAGGGAGTTTTCTGTGAAGGCACTAACACTCAATAATAAGTCCTGTTAACCACCAGCAATATTTCATACTTACAGCTGTGCCTTGGTTAGGTGTTTGTACCACATCATCTCAAGCTACTAATGCTGTCACTTGGGTTAATGACAAGCTCCAAGGTTAATGGCTTGGCACTGTGATGCCTTCTGATCCTCTTGAAGTTCTCTGTTATCCCCTGTTCCCTATTGATGTGCAACTTTGTGTGGAGTCATATATTTCTTCAAAGAGCAGGCACTCGATGTAAACACCATTACAGCTGGAATAAAAAGGTGTAATCATATAGTGTATAAAAACCATAGAGTGAAATAAAAAACAGGTAGACTTAGGCCTGAAAAAATGCTGTAGCTTTTGTTACATTTGCAAGGTTTATGAGCGTCAGAAATGTGCTGACAAAATGCTGGGGATTTTTAGAAATTGAGATGACTATCTGGAATAGATACTGTTAAATATTTAAAAGGTTTTCAATTGTTTTTTGAGGAGAAAGCTGTTATTAGAAAATCTAGACAATGAACACTTTTGTACCAAAATGTAGATTTAGAATGTAACGTTCAAATGAAAATCTCTGTTGGTCTGATAGAGAATTCTACCACTAGCATATTCTGGACGTTTACCAGTATCTCAGTCTATAGTCACAAAGAGACAGAGTAGAGGAGAATAAAGCTGGGATCTGTGAAGGAATCTCCTCCCCACCCCCCACAAGGGAAACCCAGCAGTCAATATTCAGTCTAAATACTGATACAGCAGAAATTATCTAGGCTCTGCTCACCCTCATTTTGTGTTGTCATTCACAATGTATAAAGCCAAGTAATTGATTTTGTTTCTTCTAAGGATCAGAATCCTCTCATTTTTATGGAATGTAACTTTACAGTTTCTGAAGAGGTTTCTCGTCTGAAAAATTCATTGCCATTTAGTGTACAATTGCATCCAGCTTTAGAATTAATGCCTTGTATTCACCTCACTGAGCAACTATTCTGCATCATGTGCAGTGGAAAGTTGATTTAGGCAATTTTCCCTATAGATTTGTGCATATGTCACCTTTGGGCAAAAGCTGAGCTAATAGAATTGAAATGAATGTAATTGGCAGAAGGTCAACCAGGGAGCCGTATATGTCTAAGAGTTTCCAGAAAAGCCAGAGTTGTTTCATGTTGGCATATCACTTGATTAGTATGCAGGTAAGGTGATTGTGCCTCAACAGAATAATTGGATCATTCAAATATCTGCAAGCCCTAGTGTATCTACAAAGCCTGAACAGTGATTAGATCCTGCCTGTTCATCGGGCAAGCCTTGAAATTCTTCCCACTGTGAAAAACTAATTTTCTGTGGGAATTTATTAAATAAGAAATCTGCATGCCACTTTACCTTGTAAGCATTACCAGCAGAATACAAAGATTTCTTTTGACTTTGATGTATGCACTTCATGGATGCTTTTATAGCATTGTTTTGTTATTTTTTTCTGCATTCAGCACAAATTCCAGTATTCCTTTGTTAGATAGATTTCTGGAGAAGAGTTGCATCTCCATTTGATGATGAAGCAGCGGTTCAATTTACAGAGAAGGGGAGGGGGAAGGGTGCGCTGTGGAAGAAGAGAGACACAATTAAAACATGACAATACATTTCAGTTATGTTAAGAAAAAAGCCAGAACAAACACAAGTTGTTGCTTTTCCATCTTCCTGTTTCGGAGCAGTAATTGGTTACTGCTGCATCAGGAAACAAATTTTAGCATGTCATCTCATTTTTGTTTTAAAACCAGAGAATGCTAATCTGTGTTAATAAGGAACAACCAGGATTTCAGTGTAAGATTTCTGTGCTGCCCAGCAGATATAAAAAAAAGAAAAAAAGGCATTTAAGCTTCCTAGCAGGTTTACAACATACATACACTTCATCCATACACCGAAGTGCTCTGAAGGGCAAAATAACAAGGTTCTTTCTATACTTACAGGATGACCTCTCCCAGTATCTTGAATGCCTTGGAGCCGGTGTTTCATTTAAAATACCTTTTCAGTAAGAGGATGTAGGGGGGCAATTCATCTTCTCATCTCAGCTAATGGCAGTCAGCTCGGCTGTGGTGGAATAGAATAGCCCAAACATCTGCCCTCCTTTGCTGTGGCTTTTTTTTGTGTTTTTAAGTACTTAATGGTTGTAGTACTCCTGGGATCTGAAGTTATAAACACAGTATCACTTAAGCTGCAGTGTAGCAGAGCCACAGTAGAAGATAATCACCTAAAAAGAGTAAATCCTCTTGGGTTAAGGAAAAGAGTTGTATGCAGAACTAAATGAATAATTCATGGAAAATGGGGTTTTTTTCAGCTTGCAGAATGGCTTGAGATTCTCTCAACTGAGTATTAATTATTCAAATGTTTCTGAGAAATGTTTTCCTTAAACTTTGTTATAAATATTAGAAATTTGAGCTTGATTATTGCAGTGATTGATTTAGAAGACTGTATGGTCTCCCCAGACCTTAATTGGTTTGGTACCCGAGCACCTATGTGAAGGTGTAGATTTAAAACTTGTTTTCAGTGAAATCCCTGTATAATGAAACTTAAAAACTTTCTCTTCACAGTCTATGTTTCTGTAGTAAAACACAACAGTTTTAATTTTTTATGAAACTGAGCATCCAGCACTGTATAGCATGGGTGAAAGTAATTCCTCTGGAAACTCAAATGGATCTTTAAATACTTTATCCTGCTTAATTTACACAGCTCTACTTGTGTGATACTAATCACTGCTTATTAGTGTTGAATTTGTATTACTCAATAGGGGAATATTTCTCTGTTCCTTTTCTTATAAACTGTAATTATCCCTCCATTGCTTCATGTCAGTATCCAAGTGGTTTGAGGATGGTACATTAAATACCCGTAGATTTGCATAACGTGACACAGTCTTGCCATAAAGAAAAGCCACCCCCAAGCTGTAGCATAAACTAAGTCATACTGCTTGATTTTCCTCATTTGGGCAAAATGGAGGAAGTGTCCTTGCCTTGATAGCCTCATATCAGGCTGCTGGGATGGGTGAGAAATGCAGAAGTCTGGTGTATTTGCTGGCTGCCTGTGTCCCTTTGGAGGAAATGTTGGTCAGACCCCTGTCTAAAGTAGTGTCCTGGCATGGACACACAGACCTTCCTCATTTCAATCAGATAAAATTAATCAGCAGCTTCCTGTAAAACCGGTTACATGCTGATTCTGCAGTTGGGTTGTGTCTGTTGTGTGGTGCTCCACTGATGGCTGTATTTAATCAGCAATGATGGTTACAGTAGCACAACTGGAGAGGAATGTGGGCTAATTCCATGGGAAAGGTGACTGGAATCGTCACCTCCTTTCTCCTGCTCTGTCACTGGTTCTGTACCCAGTGCCCTATTTTTACCTCCCAGCCTATGACTCCTAGCCATTTATCTGATGTGGACTTTTTCAGATGATTTTAAAAAACCAAATGCACTACAACCATGGTATTTCTCTTATCTGTCACAGCAGTGATATCTTCAAAGAAATCAAGGAGATAAACTGAACATAACCTCCACTGCCTAAATCTGTGCTGGCTACCCTTAATTATGTGGTGTTCTCTTGAGTGCTCTTCAACCTCATGCTTTATTTTACTCCTTCATTTGACTTTAGTTAAACATGAGACACGTGTGGAGTTGGCATGGAGATTAGGCATGGGTGAACGATGTTACCAGTGAGCTTCTACATGAGAAACAGCAAAGCCCCTGAAGAGTCTCCAGCCTAGAAGAAAAGGTGTCTGAGGGAGTTTATGACAAAGACCTATAAAACCTGAGTGAAATGGAGAGGATTAATAGGAAATGATAGTTCATTGTCTCTTCCACTGCAAGGATTAGGACACACTAAATAAAGCCAGCATGCAGCAGATTCCAAACAAAAAGAGCTGGTTATTAACAGAACATGTAATTAACCCATGGAATGGCTTACTGTTAGATTTTATGGTTGATAAAGTTTACAACTCAAAATGAGACCAGACAAATTTATGCAAGAGAAATCTGTCAAGATGATTTAAATGTCAAGACACTGAAATGTGAGGAAGTCCTCAGGCTACAAATAACAAGGAATTAGCACTGAAAGGCAGCCCTGTTCCTGTACTTTTGCCTTGGCATCTTCTGCTTGCTGCCTGATACGGAGCTCTGTGGACATCCAGTGTGCCCTGATTTAGCCTTTGTTTTACATTTTGTATTTCTCATTGAAAGCTTCCCAGTCATCTAAACCTCCAAGAATTTCCATCTGTATGTCAGCTGACAGAGGTTTGGGACTCTAATTCTCACCAGAATTTAAGTTTGAAGTGGCTGAAGCGTTAGCTAAAATTTACTGCTAGGATCAGTGCCAAACCTGTTTTGCATCGTGTGCAGAAATTTAGCATTCAGACAACCCGTGCATTGATTGCAGGTAGTTTGAAGTTATACTAGAAAATGCAAATGACTCAATTTTATCTCTGTCTTGAGTTTAGATTTTGTGATTGGTTTGGTTTTCTTGGTCTTAATTAAAAGTTGTTTATTTTTCAGAGCTGTAAAGTTTTCTTTTTCTTGCTGAACGATTTCCCCTCATCCTCATCCCAAGGGAAAGAATTATCTAGATCAAGGTTGAAGGCAACATTAATTAAACTTAGTGATAAAATAAAGTCTGCAAAGAGAGGGTTTTGAGTTTCTTGTCAATGAATCTCCATACATAAGAAGTTCTAAAATTTCCTTACATTTCTTCTCTGAGGGAGCATTGCAAAGCAGAACATGTTTACAGCATCGCAGTGTGCCAGCCAGGATATAAAAATCTGAATATATAAGGGTATAATCATTTCCTATTTGCTTACTTGGACTTTCAGGTCAGTGTAGTAATTTAAATGTGGAATTTTTTCTGGTGATGTGCCAAAAGGTGTCATGACTGGGTTTATCTTCTTTATTTGAAAAAATATTATTAGGAAATGTATAGAGGTAGGGGAGTTGGCATCCGGCTGCCAGAACTGACCTGGCAACAGAGTTAATATTCTCATGGAGTGAGGGAGAAGGACAACAAAAGAGGTTCACTGGTTCCTAAAACCCTGAATGAGAAAGAGAAGCAGTAAACAAAGAAAATAAGCAAAACATCCTGTACTGCCCATTCAAAAGGAAACAGATGAAATATTTAAATAAACAAGATATCTTGAGCTGTGAAAGTGACATTGATTAAAACTGGCCATCCTCTAGCTGTGGAAAGATTGCACGTGTTTGGGGTTTTTTAGTATTTCATGCAGAGTAGATTTTAATGGACTAAAGCACCTGCCCAAGCAATCTGCACAGCATAGCCTAGAACTTCAGCTGTACTGGTAGCTTGGTGTTTCTCATTCCATGTGGCCATGATTACCTGAGCTGTGCAGTCAGCTTTTAAGTCCCAATGTGCTGAAATGAGACATAAAAGTAATAATAATTGCTAATAATTATTGATGTAGTACTAGAGTAGCAATGCTATTTTGCTCAGCTTAAATGTTTCCTCTTTGCATTTATGTTTCAGAAAGATATTTGGGTGAGTTAATGATAAATGAACTTTGAAGCTTCAGTCCTGATCACTGGCAATGAGGAAGGGAAAGAATAACTCTGCCCTCTGGGGCTGACCTGCTGGAAGCTTCATGTAGGAAAAGTTTGCCTGCTGTCAGTGGACACTATGAGACAGTTTCTGACTAATCGCTGTGTTCACATACTGAGCAGTGATCAAACTGTTTTTCCCTCCACCAGTGCAGGGAAGTGTGTAAAGCTAAATCATCAAGTGTTTTTGTGTAACAAGGACATTCATGGAAATCAGAGTTTGCTCACTGACAAACCACAGCTATGGAATGCTCCATCAGAAGTTATGCTTTGCAAGTTCTTCAGTTGGCTCTACTAATTTATCAACAATAGTCAAAGAACCTTTAAAGAGAAAATAAACAAGTTTCATATTATTCACATGAGATGCTCTTACTTGGCAGTTTATATTGAGTCATGCTTTGATTTCATCTCAGACTATAGATTGTAACATTCATCACATTAAGAGGATAATCTGTGCAGACAAAAGTATATCCTGAAAGACACTGAAGGAATTACTGTGGTTTTGGTTGAAATTGGGCAGAATCTGCTAGGGAGACATGGTTGTGGTGGGAAAAGGGCCAGGGTTGTCCTGGGAATCCTCCCTTGTTATCGAAAGCCCAGACAGGACAAAACACCAGCCTGTGGGACGAAATCAGAGACTCTGAGGGGCTCGAACATAGGGCTGAGCTATCAAAAGCTGTCTGAAAGCTTTGGTCAGGGAGTAGAACAAACATACCTGAAAGAAAATAAGAGAAAGCAGTAGGAAAATAAATGCGGGTGTTCATGTGTGCCTGTACACCTATGTATTTCAGGTATATCACAAAGGAAATGCTCAGCGTTGTGGCTGTCTGTCTTTATAAACATAATAGCAGGTTGCCAATGGAGAAGAGGACTTTAAAAACTACTAAAAATGGACTGATTTCTCCCCATGTGCACACACTCTTTTCTGAGTGGAATAAGGTGCCTGATCACTTGCTCTAATACTGCATTCAAGGTCTACAGAATGATTTTGAAGATTTGGTCCAGTCATTTTTTTAATTAAGCACTTTAAAAGTTCATTGAGACTGAATAGCAAGATTGAAAGAGTGAAAGTTTTAAAATGAACTGACAATTATTCATGGGTCATCCCTTCTCAGATTTCAGTTAATCAAAGACCCAATAAAAGCACACATTGTAAGGTGGTTCATTTTTTATAATTTCTTTAACTTTTGCATATAATTTTTACAATTAGAAGAGTCATTAAGAGGCTAATTTTGAGATTCCCTCCAGAGTTTTCTTAATCAAGCACATTTTATTCTGCCTGTGGCAGCCGTGCATTAAGGCTCACTGGATAAAGTGGTTAAACACCTGTTTAAGTGTACACCTCTGGTGGTGTAGCACTGAAAGTACACACGTGCAGAACTGAAGTGCATTGGTAATCATTTTGGTCTACAACATGATATTGTTGAGAGCAACACTACCATTAAATTAACTGAATGCATTAGGAAATCAAGCTCTGATTTGATAGCCTGTTATTGTTTTTATGTAGATTCCCTTCAATATTTTCTAGGGTGCTGCAGTAAATGAGATCTTAATTTTTAACCATTTACTGATGAAATCTAGTGCTCACTTCTTCCTTTTTTAAAATGCAAGGCCAAAGCATACACTATCATTCCTTCTGCAAAAAGTGGGCTGTGTTTTTTCTGTCTCCTCTTCCACGTTGGATGAGACACTGAAGCAGGACATGTTCCCTGGCTGAATAAGGGAGAAACCCTAGATTCTTGCTTCTGCACCCACTGACAAACAGGGCCTTTTAACACACTTTTGATTTTCAAAGTGTTGTGAATGAGGAAGAAACTCAGGTTAAGAATATTGACAGCTGGAAGTGCTTGAGCTTGCAAGTCAGAAAGTTGTTGAGAAAATCCCTTACCTCAACAGGGGATGAACAGGTCTGTAGCCACTCTTTAGTGTCAATCCCCCACACTGGTTCATGAAAACTAGTTTTTCTTTATTTGGTGGTCTAAATTCTGTAGCGAATACATTAATTTCTGTCCTTTAACATGATAAATCTCAGTTTTCCAATTTACAAAGAATTATTGACTGAGGCGCAAAAAATAGACAATTAAAAATATGTATTGTTTGTCAGTTCTGTCATCTCAGTAACAGAAAATATTGTATACTGTACCAGTACCAGAGGACATACTAAACTCTGGAACAAAGACTTAAATAGAATAGTTGATACTGATGAAATATCTCATGACAAATGATAAGAAGGACACCCTGACTGTGTACTGAGTTCAGTTACTTGCTAGAAGAACTTCACACACCTTGAAAGTGCTTTGGTCGGAGCTAAAACCAGAAATCACAGCCAAAATGAGATTAATTTGCATTACTGCTAAAGTGGGGATTCAAAATCCACTTGAAAGTTCTGTGTGGATACTAAATGGTATAAAAAATAGAGAGTCACTTCACTTTTGCTGTGAGATGTAAGTTGAAGTCATTGCTATTCAGTGTTAAGCCTTACCAAGTACTATATAATCAAATGGAGAGACACAATTGTTACAGCTGGTAAAACAATGCAGCAAATGCCACCAGTGTGTGACTAACTTATTAGGCTCATTATAAGGACAAAGAGTAGAGTTTGAAAACTTCCTTTGTCTGCAGAAACTCAGATCTAACTGGCTTTCACTGGGACTTGGAATTTAAAAGAAGAAAATCCTTTAAAACAGAGTTCTTTATAATGACAGCTTCAAAGCCATCCTGAACTATGGTGTCACCCAAGTCTCAAGTTCCGCATACAAACAAGGCAATACTTACTATATCTGAGCAGAACTGTCTGTCGTCTGCCTTAAGAGAATGGAAGAAGCAAGGTAAATCAGCTCATCTTTCAAGGCAAGAGAGGGGCTTTTCAAATTGCTCAGTTCCCTACTGTTTCCGTGAGAGTGATGGAAATCTGCCCTCTGTCTCTGGAAGCCCTGTGGAAGCTGTTAAGTATGCAAGAGGAGCTATCTGGGGTTTCTTTAACCCAGTTGGTAGTTTGTAGCATAGAAGTGGAATGTAACAGAGATCTTTTTGCTCTTTGGATGATGTTTGCCTCCTCCTTCATATCCTGTGCTTAATCAATATCAAGGATGTAAAAAGAACATTTGGAGATGGCAGCTCAGTGCTCATGAGCTGTTCTGTTCAGCGGTGGCAGGGGTGAGGGTGCCCTCTGCTCTCCCGCCGGTACTGGTGAATGTGCTGAGTGAATAAGCCCCACTGTGTCTTACCACAGTGACTCCATGGAGATGCCAGAGTACAGAAGTTTCTGTATCAGCAGCCTGGGATCATAATAGACTAAGAGGTAAATTGAAAGCTGTTCACTTCCCTTTAAACTGCTGTGTTTGGGTCCTGATGTTCTTCACAAACAATTAAATTTAAATCCATCTCTGGGAGATTCTGCTCTCTTCCAGAAGCGAATTAATGAGAAATTTCAATTTCTTGCTGTACAGCTCAGGCAGAGCTGGAAGCTGTGAGAACAAAATTGCACTTTGCTGTGTGCAACTCAGTGCTGCTCCAGCCCACTGCCATCTCTGGAACATGTAAAGGATGCTGTTTCCCCATCTCTTCCCTTGACATCCAGGGTCTGAACTTTAGGTGGAACTCCCAGTTCTGGTAGGACTGACTCCATAGATAATGGGATCACTGCCATTATTTTAATTTCAGTATTAGTACTGGGAACTGGAGTAGGGCACTGTTAATATACTTACTGCCTGCCCCTTCAAAGACTTTTTGTTAATACTTATGCTATACAGACATTCAAAAAAAAGCATCTTATTTTTCACCTGAGGCGTTGTGCTTTACTTAATGTAGTGCAAAGGTTTTTCTCTTTATTCTAAAAGCTCGGACGGTGATTCCCTACTTTCTTAGGTAAGAGACTTCCAGGCTTTGAGGAGTCAGGGATTTAATTCAGTATGTGACAAATTTTGTTTTCTTATGAACACTTCAGGAATGCTTTTTATCTGGAAGCCAATCCAAAGGTGTGCTGGTTGATTCTGCGTTATGGTGCAAAACAACAGCTAATTAGACATTGCTTTTTCTCTTACAGAGATAGCATTTGGATCATTTGCTCTGATCCTTTTCTTAATGTTTAATAAATTCTTGGCTGTTACACTTTTATTCATTAACTTTGCTTTTGAAAGGATCGACTCAGCTTTTTTAGATGCATAGATGAACATGAAAGAATAGAGCCAAGATGCTTGATTCTTTCAAGTCACAATCCCAGATGCCTCCAAACTAGTTCAATGATCATTATCCTGCTGTAGTAATTTAAGCACCTTATTGGCAGGATGCTTTCCAAGAGTGCAATTAGAAACTTGGGACTGTTAGTTTAAGCTGTGCTCTGCTTCTATATTCTTCCTTGAGAGCATTTCACATTTTCTCTATCAATTTTGAGAATCTCCTTGATTGGGCTAATGATGCTCAAATGCCCCTTATACAGAGATGCAGTAACCTTGTGCCTTTCTTGCACCTTTTTTTTTTTTTTTAGAACATCAGTTTTTAAAAACATTTTCTGGGGCTAAGAAAAGGCCTGAGAATAAATATACGATTAAAAAAACAGTGTTTTGGTAGGACTGGGTGGTGTCAGACAAGTCTTTGGAGGTGGGTCCTGGTACCAGCAGTTGCTACACGGAAATGCCTTGGGTTTACTTCAGTAGGCAAATTCTGTAGTATTCCCTAGGAATTGCTCTCAAAAATATTGGGGTTTAGCAGCATCTCATCCCTCTTGTTTTGTAATTTTCTACTGTTTATTTGCATTGATAAGGTGTATAGAGTAGCTAGCAGCTGATTCAGAGAGACAATTCTCCCTTGTGAGCTAACAGAAAAACAGTGTCGGAACAGACAATGGGCAAGAATGAGCGCTACTCAGCCAGGCAAACATCCTCGGTACTGTCTCTGGTCATCTGTACTGGAACAAACTGCAGTTTTAAAAAATAAGTTAAAAATATTCAGAAATCAATTATTTCCCTGTGAGGAATCTTGTTTGATGGAATCTGTGGGGTGGTTTGCTTTTGTAAGATCCTGAAGTAGGATAAACACCGCAAGCTGCTTTCATGTCTACATATATGTAAGAGATACTTAAGCAACATGCATATATATAAAAATATATATATTTTATTGACTTTTTCTGCCAGCTCGTTAAACGCAGCTGCTGCTTACTATCAGGAGAAAATGCAGAGAAAGTCATTTGAAGAGAGAGATGGCTGGTTGCATTAAATGCACCATGTGTTATTTTGCCTCATAGAAGAGGAGCTGTTTTGTTGCAGATGTTTGCCAAAAAGCAGTCATCACTAAGTGGGGTGAAGAGAGAAAGTGATAGAAAAGTGCAATCTGATACAGCTAGTGGGAGAAAAAGCCTTTTCCAATGTTGTTGGATAATAAGAAGTATCCTCCTGTCAAAAATGAAGAGGAACAGTAGAAAAAGCTTACCTGAGCTGTCTGTTGTCAAAAGCATTGTGATTTCTAGCTTACGTTGGCAGTAGATGGCTATTAATATTATTTTCATGTCATCTAATTGTTCAGCTGCTTATAGAGGAAATACAGACCAAGCACCCAATTCCCATTCATTTTAAAATCATGTTGAGGTTCTTTATTCCCTGAAAATCTCCCTCCACATTCCTTAAGTTATTTTTCTTATATGTCCTCGCGAACCCTTGCAGTTGATGACATTACATGAAATGTCTCTCACATGCAATATTAAGGGTCTGAAGGGAACTGAGTGAGTGTTGTCTCTCCTTGGTGCAGTCATTTAACTTCACTGGGCATCAGTGACTTCTGGAAGAACTAGCTGAGGTATTTTTTTAAATGGGAATTTTCATTGCCAAGTAAACTCTCAGGAAATTTTCTGAGGTTTATGCCAACTAAAGGACTTTTCTGAGAGATGTCCACCCAAGAATTCTGTAGTAGTTACTCTACTTTCATTCTGTGTCCATTAAAATAATAAAAAAATTACTGCTGAGCTCTCTCATGGAACTGGGTATCCAATGAAGTAAGATTTAATTTATAGGTGCGGGTGTATATCTGGAAGGATAAACACAGCTGCAGAGGAAGGGCAAGAGAAGTCTGTAGCTCTTCCTACAGAAACAGGACAGTGAGTTTGTCCCTTCTAAAACGTGACACTTAATGCTGCCCTACATTTCTGCTTTTTCTTCTTCTGCCCACTTCACATAGTCATCACTCAAGTGCTGTGTAAAACTTGACATATTTGTAGACTTACAGCTCCTACATTCAGAGTGCTGTCACCAGCTAGTAAGAATGACCTCAGAGATACAACCATGTGCAGTGCTGCACAATGGATTATAAATTCTTTGTAAGCAGAAGCATGAAAATAATTTTATACTTGCTTTAACTAGTTGGCAGATGCCTGTTTCTGGTAGAGCAGTGCGAGAGCAATCTCTAATCTTTTATATTTGCAAAGATTTAGAAATAATAGCTGCTAGTTGAGGAAAAAAAAGGGATATTTGGTTTTGCTTATTTTACATTTAAAAAAAACAACCCCCAACAAAACACCAAAATGCAAGTTGTTAGATACTTTAATTTCTGTCAAGGATATGTCTTTGCACTCCTAATTCTTAGAAAAGCAGAGAAAGCAAAATGCCTTCAGCACCAGAGCAGTGCCTGGGCTACACATCATTTATACAACTAGACCTCATGTCCCTGAGATGTTACAAAGGAGCAGCTGATTGAAGCATTAACGTGTCTTCAGTCCTAAAAGACACAAGGTCACTGCACTGTGTCACTTAGTGAATGAGAAGTTGATATCTAATTTCTTTCCATCCTTGTTCTGACTGTGCCTTAATCCACTGACTATAGTACTTAGTCTATTTTGGAGGTGGAGGGAGGTGAAAACAGCCTAAAGAAATTAATATTTATGTACACATTTCTGTACTTTAAATTCACTCATTGAATCCAGCTAGTGCACATAGCTTCCACTGGTGGGAGGATCAAAACCTGTGTAAGTGCAAATAGTGCTGGTGAGAAAGCGGTCTTCACTAAAATAAAAAGAAATGGAAGCAAACCTTGTGGTTGATGATGATGAATATCATCAAAATGAGTGCATTCAGGAAATATACATACTCTTAAGAACTCTGTATATATTATCCCTATGTTTTTCTTTCATAGCAAAATGATAGGCAAAGGAAGAAGCATACTGATGCTGCTTAACATACAGCTATGTGTATAACTATGTATATATCCTAGAAAATCTCTTGCTTGACTCATTACTTAACAGTAAGAAATATGTGGTGAGCCCAGCTTGCTTACATGGTAGAGAGTGTAGACGTGGCGAAGGAGAGGATGTGTTTTATACTAGCTTTCCACCTTTGGTCTTCAACTAATTGTACACAAGCCAAGACTGAGAGAGAACAGTCAGAGTTCTCTCTATAAAACATGAAGAGTATCACGAACCCACTGGGGCTTGGCAGCGAAGCCCCTGACACTGCCCCAGCCCAGGGAGGCAGAAAGCCAGCAGCCACAGTGACCAGGGCACTGCTTTGGACAGCTGGAGCTGCCCCTCATGACCCATCCTGTCCTGGCTCTCTGACAGAGGGAGGCAGCGGCCTCCCAGCATGGAAAACCCAGAAGGGTTGCAAAGAGTGATTATCAAAGGAAAATGCCAAGCTCTGCTGAGCTTACATTGGTGCCTTGAACATTTCTCTCTCTGTTTTTATTTATTGTCTACTTATTTAGTCTATCTAATGAACAACCTCAGTATGTAACCTCATAATGAAAACATTACAGAATATTTCATGCTTTGTTGGAGCTGAATTTGTCTCTTTGTTTAATCAAGACACACATTTGTAGGGTTATTAGAAAATGATGCATCCCCTGTATGTTTTAGAATAATTGCCAGGCATTGATTTTGAAAGGATGAAAATTATCAGAGAGTAACGATGATATCATCGATACGGCATACTCATTGTTATTACCACTGTTACTTGTATCATTAGCCATGATTCCTAGGAGCCAGTTCTGAGTTCAGCCTGTGAGCTATCTGCTTTATAAAATCAGTCCAAAAAACACAGACTTTGCCTCGTAAAGCTTATGATCTAAGTACGAGATAAGGGATGACAATAAGATGTGTCTGTAGGCATAACACATCCACAGCCTAACGTTTATTAACAGGATGGGAGGTATTGCAGCAAAGGGGGAGTTTAAGGGAAAAAATGACTGAGGATGACAGGATTTATTTTTTATTATTGCGAGGTTGTAAAATGGTCTCTTTGAAAATCAGTGGATATTGATACATGCTCTCATCTGGATGAGGTCACCTGCCATTTACTGAATATCATCAGAATTCTTGAGCTCTGGGAGCTACAGGGCCCTACCTGGTGACTGGCATAAACAGCTCATTAAAAGCTAGTCACTGGCAACTGTAGCAGGGGACATGTCCAGTGACACTTCTGAAAAATTAGACCAGAGAACAGTGTCCTATTCAGTAACTGTCTCCTATCTTCAGCAGTTCTGTAATCTTTAATATGGTATAGAATATACAAGTTACTTAAAAAGTAAAACTGTGTAGTAGCTGTCAGGTACTGGCCTGACCTGGGAGTCCTCAGGAAAGGTGGGGCTCATTAAAATACAAATTTACATAAGCTAATGATGTGATCCCAGAAATCGGCTATTAAAATTATGATAAAGCAATGTTAAAAATTATTAGATTTCAAGCCTCTGACAGCACTCATGGCCATAATAGAGCCACGAGTCCTTCTGTCCTCAGTGGTGGATTTTCAAAGGTAGGTTCGTCACAGGTAGACATGGTGATTAGGGATGTGGCTGAGTGAGACTTGGCACTGTTGGCTTTACAGCTGGACTAGATCTTCAAGTCCTTTTCCAACTAACCATGTGCAAGTCCCAAGGAATCATGCAGTCTCTGCTGCCCTAGGCCTGTGCTCCTTTTAGGGTTACCTCCCACTGATCAACTTCTTGTGCTTGACACTCCAGATATGCCAAGTTCCAAATATTGCCCCACTCCTGCCCCTGCTGTCAGCACCATCTTCAGGAGAGTATTCTGGGTGGTAACCCTTGAATACAACAGCAAGCGTGGTACTGAATTTAGCTGCTGGTGTTATCAAACCCATCTGAATGAGCTGTACTGTGTGCCAAATGCCCTACTGATTTACAGCATGCAGTGGGGGGAAGGAGGAAAGGGGGGGGACGGGACCCGCAGTTGGTGAACTTTGAAAGGCAAAAAAATAATATTCTGTTGGGATATTTTAAAATTCCAAGTAATGAGTTTGTTCTTGGGTTAAAATGGACATTCTGACACTTAAACAAATCATCCTGGTAGAGGTCTTCGTTAAGAAATGCTTCTGAATGTGGATGAGAGAAGCTGCTCTGGAGGTTTTATAATTTTTAAATGTTTTCCCAAAGCATCTTGGCTTGCAAGAAGTTTTGAAGAAAATAAAGTACATACCAAAAATGTGCAAAGTGAGGAACACAATTTTCCAATTAATTGAGTATAATTATGCTTTGCATTACACAGGCAGAATAATAATTTGATCAGAAAAATAACAACTAAACCAAACATTCTTGTGTTTGGAACAGTCTGAGTGGGGTTTTATCCACATTCCAATATAAGAAAGGTGTTACCCTATCAGGAGTTGAAAGGCTCAATAGATACATGTTAATTGTGTTGTAAGAATTTAAAGACAGACCTTAGAGTAGATTAAATAACAATAATAATAAAAAAGAATCCATATTAATCCCATATCTTTCTAAACTAATGTATTCTCACAGGCTTTTTATGGGTACAAAGCCCCTGGAGGCTTCCAGAGCTCAAGAAACTGAGAAGAAACTGAAATGAATCTGATGGAAGGGTTTTCAAATGGATTTGTAAAGATTTCAGGAGGTTTCTGTTGTTCTTACATAGTATCTGAGCCAGCTGTTGTAAAAACTATTTGTTCCTCAGTTTAGTTTACCCACTCTGAGACAGCAATAATTCAGTCAGTTGAAAGTCACTCATTAAGCATACTTTGTTTTTGCTTTGAATATTTCCCCTTTTTTGCTAAGTAGCAAGCTAGGAACTTTTTGTCATGAAAAATCAACAAGACCTTTTACAAAAATCAGGTGCAAGCATTTCAGCATTTGGCTGTTCTAGCAATTTAATAAAAGAGCAAATTAATTTTAACATATTTTAACATATCTTAAAATGTGAATGTGCTTACTGCCTGGGGAGGTTGACTCTGGCCTGGGCAGAACCAGGAAAGATGGCTTCTACCAAGCCTTTGGCTTGAAAAACCCATACACACCTGACACTAAGATCATCAATAAGAATAGAAAATTTGATTGAAAAGATGAGATGATTGATTTCCCTCACTTGGCTTGAAATTTATTTATGTATTTTGAAGTGATCAGTGGAGTTAGATGTAAGTAATAAAGCAACCCAACAACAACAATAAAAAGTGACCAGGAAAAAAAATAGGAGTTTTGAGAGTCAAGAACAAATTAATGGAAAACCACGGTTCTTTTTCTTCCCATGCTACCGCATCCAAGGGGGTATAGGCCATACGCTGCACAGGTTTGGGTGTAGGGAAGGGGTAAAAGTCACTCTAGAAAGAATAACCTTTGGCAATATATTTACATTACTCGAAATGTTCTAAACTCTCATGGATTGCTGTTAGAGCCTCAGAATCCCTTTTGTTCTTTCTGTGCTGTAGGGAATGTCTCTTTTAAAACAATTTCCACCACTTTTGTTTCCTCAAGTTGTGGCAGACAGAAAATTGCATTTCAGTAGGTACCACTGGGCTGTTGTTCTTTCCAGATGGCTCAGAGCGCCTTCCCTCAAAGACAGGAATTCATGCCAGGGTGCTTACAGGCAAGTCTTGTGCACCAACAATGCATTTTTGAGTCAGCAAGGTAGTGCTGATAACCGGGGGGAGGTGGGGGGGAATGCCTGCATTTGGGGCCATTGGGAGGAAATCACCTCTGCAGTTAAACTCTTGTGAATTTTCCATTGGGGTGGCTCAGTCCTGCACTTGTCACTCAGGGAGGAGCCTGGCTGCTTTCTGTAGGCACGTGCTTGGTGTTGGTGCTGGGCCTGTCATCACCAGCGTTTTGCGTGGTTCAGTTTCTCCTTTGCTGGTGAAGTTTCGTGTCACCCAAGGGCTGCCGGTTGAGTCGTGCAGCGAAACCATCAGTCCTGCCTCTACATCTGCGGCAGCTCTGCCCAGAGGAGATGTTGCAAGACAGTGAGTCCCCAGTGGGATGTAATAGAATGGAAGCAGATGGTGAGCTGGAGAAAATTTCAGGGGAGGATTACATTTTCCAGTTACTGTCTTTTTGATTTCACTGTTATTGTCTGATGAATTGTGTCAGATCTGATCCTTCAGATTGAAAAGCTGCTTCTCAATGTGCTCCCAAATGAACAGATAAAGTAAATGGCTGCTGCCGATGTACTCTTTCAGAAACTTAATTTTTTAAATGCATATTAAGAAGGGTGTCTCGTTTCCTCGTGTCTGCTCTGTGATTTTTGCCTTCAGCTGAGGATTTTAATTTTTTTTCCTGTCATGGTTTATCTTGATGACTGGGTTTCCAGCAGACTACCCTGTTTCGATCCATAACAGTAGATATCTATGTATGCGCAATTTGTTCTTGGGCAAAACATAGGGAAATTCTTTCTCTTGCCCTGCCGTCAGGGCGATTTACACAGCCGTCCTTTGGGTTATGCGTAGTCTCTGATTAACTCTGGGGTCTATGTAACCCTGCTTGCAAAGAGAGGGAAGGGAGACTTTGCCCCTGAGCCTGCAGAGCTGGAACCACTTTAGACACAGAGTCCATCCCCGGTGGCAGAGGAAGTCTGACCTCTGGGCATGGGAAGGGTGGAGCCTGGTGACCTGTGGCACCACAGGGGGGAGTTCTGCTCCACCTGAGGAGAAGCCAGATCAAGCAAAGCATCTTGGCCAGCCCACACTGAGCCAGGTGCCAGCCATAGCTTTCCTCCACAGGTGTCAGGAAATCGCATCAAAGTAGAGTGGGCTGAAGTTAAGTCTTAGGTAGCAAGCAGTGCCCTGTGCTGTCCAGAAAGCAGAGTCTGGTGTTGAGATTGGTCATTTCATACAAAATAGGGCACAAATTGGAGCATGTTCACTGTAGGAATACAGGGTACTCCAGAATATCTGTGGCCTTTCCTTCTTTTGACCTTTGAGCCAGTTACTTTCTAATAAAACAATTATTGGACTAGGGAGGAAGTAGAGAACATATAATTCAGAATTAGGACAGTGGTTGGCATAGGAGATGCTTTGACTTTATGTAGCAGAGAGAATCTGGCTTTACTAATTCTTAAGTTGCCCATGCAGTTGGCTTCAGCCCTCTTGCTTCTTTTTGATTATTTCTTCATTAATATTTTTTTGTTGACAAGCAAATATTTGCCAAATTATTTCCTACTTTTGAAATAGACTGAAACAATGCTTTTAATTTAAAAGAGTAGGGAAAAAACCCAAACTGTTTGCCTTTTAGTAACAATGGAAAAGTTCACCTAGCCATGAATTTCAAGATGAACTGCTAAAGTAAGGATATTTCCTTTGCAAACTGTAAGCAAGGACATGACCTCATGCAGTAGCTCTCATTCAAGACTGTGTAGATACTTGTTGACCATTTCACTCACACTGAAAGGACAACACTGAATTTCCAAAGCACTATAGCTCAAACACAAGAAGCCTTGGTACTCGAACACAAGTCACCGTGGGCAAGATGAGATGTTTTCCTGCTGAAAATGAATCACAGAATCACAGAATCTTAGGGGTTGGAAGGGACCTCAAGAGATCATCGGGTCCAACCCCCCTGCCAAAGCAGGCTCCCTATCTCATATTACATAGACAGGCGTCCAGATGAGACTTGAATATCTCCAGAGAAGGAGACTCCACCACCTCCCTGGGCAGCCTATTCCAGTGCTCTGTCACCCTCACTGTGAAAAAGTTCTTCCGCATGTTGGTGCGGAACTTCCTATGCTCCAGCTTACAGCCATTGCCAATGAACACAGGGTAAAATGATCAGCTCTTGGCTGAGTGGAGCCTGGAAAATCTGTATTAGTCCAAACTCAAAGGCAACTGGTGACTTATAAGTAAGTGTTTCTGTATCGCCTGGGAACTCCCCGACCTTTCAGTTCATGCTTATTTTCTGATTACTAATTACTATTATTTTGCCTGACGAAAATACAAAAGACCTAAAACATTGGGGTGCTATTTACAAAGAAAAGATTTTCTGTTCAATACAGACATGTAAAATTCCTTCTTCATTGTTTCATTCTCTCAGTCATTTTTATCCACAATCAAGGGCTGAATCTGTTCTTCTTCTAACCACGATTCCATGCTACAGATGCAATAATAGCCAGAGAAGATTATTGAACACACAAACATTATCTACATCCATCTTATCAATAAACGTGTCATGAGCCGATTTGATGCAATTACATAGAGGTGCCCTTTCTACAAAACCAGTAGATCACTCTGCTGTGCCATTTAAACTGTGATGCTTTAAAATGCTTGAAAATACCTATGGAAAAGGGAGGAAATAAAACCTTATTTTCAGCTAAAGGATCTTCTCTAGATATCAATTAAGGAGAAAGCTGACAGTTTCACTTGCAAAAATCAAGTGGTAGATTTTTCATAGCAATGATGTAGAATGAAGACTTAAACCATGGATGAAATTAAGCTCCCCTCCCTATCCCCATTGCCAAGCCTAACTGTGTCCACCCCCATATTAGGTGCTGATAGTTAATAGGAGATTTTTTTCTTACTACAAAATGATCATTGCTACTTTGGTGGCTGCACACATGAAGTATCACCAGAAACAGATCTTCTCTGTACTGTTCCTTCCTACATACTCGGATCATGTTCAGTCTTATTTTTCTTTTCTCTCAGTTAAATGCTGTGGGTTGATTTTTTTCCATTATGGAAGATGAGGTTATAAAGGCGTTTTGACTCTTTAGGATTGAATTGAATTGAAGTACGAGGAACAGGTAAATCTAAACCTAAAGGAAGTTTGTACCAGGTCATGATGACAGCTTTCTGACTGCTTTTATTTAGTGTCGGCTTATTTACTCAGGCTTAGAAACCCATAAACTGTAAATGCACAGGGAAATGTAATGAACTTCTTTTTTAGGCTGTCATAGTCCATCTTCCTTTAGTATATTTAAAAAAAATGTGATTTCATGTATTTCTTTGATCTTCTTGTATTGATGTTGCAAATAACTCGGGAATTTGAGCTACCTGCTTTTGTTGGTACTGAAGTAATGTGGCTTTGTGATTTAACATGCTTTCATTGGGTACATATTTAACGCTTTTCACATCAGAATGGCTTAGAAGGATTGGAAATTTCCAGCAAATCAAAATGTTTGACTAGACTGCCTTGTGCTACTTTCTGAAGCCTAAAAAGGCAAGAGGTTCACCAGTTTTGTGGGTGTATTTAAGAGACAGGCCAAATTGCTACACAGCTGTATAGCCTTCACAAAGGTCCTGCTCAGGCAGCTATATCACCAAGCTCATCATGTAGTTTTTCATCTGACTAGTAATAGTGCATTGAGGAATGCAAGGAGTTAGCTATAAACAGGAGAGAACTGCAAGGGAGAAAGTTTGTTCCTGCAAGGAGTCTGGTTGAGACAGTGTGGTGGGGAAGAAATAGGACTTGGATAGGTAAGAAGGATTCAGAGCACAAAAACACCTTGCTGTAATTTCCTTTGCAATTCAAGTTTCGGTACTTTAAATATGACTTCTGAATAGTATGGAGAGTATTAGCCAAGTCAGTAGTTTATTAGAATGGTAGCTGTATACACCAAATTATTACCTTGTGTGAGGGTAGGTATTTTGCAGTCCTCAACATCTTTCAATACATGTGGAAATCCTGCCATAAGCATGCACATCACTCTGTGGGCACCAGCTCTGTGTTCATCCAGCACTCCTGGGAAAGGTGCAGACATCCACCTACCCACAGAGACAGTCCTGTCCTATCCTATGTAAGCTGGACAGATGAAACTGCACGTATGTCATCCTACGTTTCCATGAGCTTTGGGTGTCAAGTGGGGGTTCCATGGGAAACAACAAAAGCAGATGGGGAAGCACTAGAATTTGTCACAACATTTAGATGAAAATGGGTATTTAGTTTAAAGTTTGATTTATGTCTGTATTAATCAGAGTCCAAACTCTTGATTCTATTACACCTGGTTTGCATTATTCCTACAGAATGGCTTTAATGACATGAATATCTTGACGTTGTTCTCCATGAAGGCAATTTGGAGTTACATGTGGCCATCTGAGGAGCTCTTCCAAGCACTTCTATGTTCCAGCAGTGTCCATGCTCTGAAAGCCCTTTAGGGTTTTAAGCAGTTATATGTGTCTTTCTGTTCCTCTCTAACGAAGCTGTAATAAGGCAGCAAATCTCTCCCAATTGTTTTTCTGAAATGAAATACACACCCAGCGCTGCGTTGCACTGTCAGCACGATGTGATAAAGTCGTATAAATACGAATTAGAGCAGCAACAGGTTTTTCTACACAGAGGTTGAGATTATTACTTTTCCATGCGTTTGATGTAGTGTAACTGCTGACCAAAGCGAACAGCTTCGGGCAGTATTCTATCTGAATTTCAGGAATGGTGTAGTAGCCATTGAACTGATGGATCTAATGAAATTAATAGCAGGAAGAAAAGCAGAACTCTTATGATGCTTGGCAAAATATTGGAAAGTGGAATTAACTTGCTTATTTCAAAAACAGGCCAGCCTGGTTAGAGTACAAAAATGTCCTGATGACTCCTGTGAGTGACCATTGGTGGGCATTGGTGTCCATGGGCTGAATGGCTGCAGCTTCTATAGTTTGTTAAGATATAAACGTGTCTCGAATTATAACTCACAAGTCATGTTTCTGGTTCTGTCAGGAAGTGATGGAAAATCCCCATTGGGATGGCAGCTGTAGCTCAGTGTTTCTGTCACAATGATCTCATCTGAAGTGGTGTGGTCATTTCCCCTCCTCACACTGCTTTACATGTTGGGCCTGACTTCGCTGGGGTACTTATGCAACTCATACATCTCTGTTTCCCTCTCACTTTGAAAAATAAGGCTCTTTCAAAATCATTAGGTAATGATATTGCACTTCAAGTACCATGCTATTTTAGCAGCAGGATTCCTCTTAGCAGTGGCTTAATAAGAGTAGAAATACAGGATTTAAAGTGACCGTGGTTTATAATATTGCATGTAAATGCTACTTCTGCTTGTGCCCTGAAAATTATTTCTCAGAGAAACTTCAAAGTTACTTTACATAGTTTAGACTGATCAGAGGTTCAGAAACCACACAAAAATATTTCTGAGTAAATTTGTGAATTACATGCACTTGTTTTTCTTATCCCAATGCACATAAATTGTATGTATAAAATCCATAAATTTTATTGTGCTACGCAACATAGAACCAAAGCCCAAAACAAATTAGATGTCAACATAATTACTTTAGGATTTTTCAGGAAGCTATAAAAGATATATGGGATGTATTATTTTTTTTTAACATGGATAAGAATCTGTAACCGAAGTTTGTTGAGCCAGTATTTCTTTAATTTACAATTGCAAGACATACAGATAACTGACTACGTAGGGAATGAATGAATCTGTGGGCTTCTTGAAATTTGGGGAATAATACTTTGATTGGTATTTTTCTGTCCTTTTTCTGCCCAGCTCAGCATTCTTCTTTTGTGTTCACCAGGCTCACAAAAGCTCTTGTTTGTTTACCTTTATTAACTTTAATTCTGAGGTTTATATGTCACTGTAAAGGGCTTTAGTGTAAAATCAAAACATTCTCTAGTAATTATAATTTTGAAATAAATGAAAAAAACCTTGAGAGGATGTGAAGAAATGAAAATACAGAAAAAGCAATAACCCAACTTAGCTGCAGGAGTTTATTGTGGGAAAGTCTTTGAAATCTCTGTAGGACTGTAACCTTCCCCATATGTGGAAACATGTAATGTATCTTGATGAAAACAAGTTTCTGACTTACATTGAATAGTAAGACACTGGATATGTTGGCTTGTTGATAAATGAGACCGATGCCAGGGTGGTTAGACATGAATCATATGAATGACCAGAATTCCGGGGCACTGTAAGGGTAAAATGACCTGGTAGTATTGTTCTGCTGATCAACCTCAACTGGACTTGTAAGTGCTTGAAAGTACATGAGCTGTCTTCTGTTCAGCTGTGGTGAGGAAGGAAGGATTTCTTCAGTAGAAAATGTTAGGTAGGAAGAAGTAAGCTGCCACCAATAGCAATTCTTTTAATAGAAGAGACCATCAGAGAGATTGTGTACATGGGATCATGATGGAAAGGAAAAAAAAGCCTCTGTAGACTTACCATTTTGTGCTAAATGCCTAGGTCTGGCTTAAGTTAGGATTCCGAGGAAAAAGTGTTACTAGTTATTTGGATACACATGGGGGAGTTGGCTGGGAGGCAGTGCAGCTCAGGAGCTAGCTGAGCACCAGATCCCAGTAATGACCAGTTGTGCTGTGGATCACTTTTGTCCATTTTTCTTTTATAAATTTTGTACATTTATTATCATCATCATCTTCCTCTTCTATTGTGTTAAATAATCTTCATCTCAGCCCTTGAGTTCACCTTGTTCTTTTTTTATTCTGTCCCCCATCCCACTCCAGGAGGAGTGAGTGACCAGCTGTAAGTTTGTTTTAGCTGGGTAGAAAAACACGTTGCTGCTTATTCTCAAGGTTGCTTGAACTTCTGCCCTTAGTTCACAGTACAAGAATTATCATAGAGTCCCATACTTGTTTGAGTTGGAAAGGAGCTTAAAGATCATGTAGTCCCAACCCTACTCTGGGCAGGGACACCCCCCACCAGCACAGGGTGCCCCAAGCCCCATCCAACCTGGCTTTGAACCCTGCCAGGGATCCAGGGGCAGGCCCAGCTTCTCTGGGTACCCTGTGCCAGGGCATCTTCACCCTTTTAGAGAAGAATTTCTTCTTGATAACTAATCTAAAGCTTCCCCTAAACCCATTCTCCTTGTCCTGTCCCACCCTGCCCATGTAACCCTATCCTTCCCCGTAGGACCTCTTTAGGTACTGTCCCACCCTGCCCATGTAACCCTATCCTTCCCCGTAGGACCTCTTTAGGTACTGGAATAAGAGCTGAAACTGTACTCTGGTTGACCCTCTGGTATTCTGCATACCTAAGAGAGAAGTAGCAAGGTATAAAAGGTTTAAGGTCAACCAAGACTGCTGTATCAAGAGGAAGTAGTTTTCATCATAATGTAATTAGGAAGTTTTAGAAGATACTCATGCGCGCAAGTACATACATGTGCACTTAGGAAAGAAAGAAGGAAGAAAGAAACAGGAAAAAAGCAATCTTTGTGAGATACCTGTCAGGTGCAAGCAGGTGGATTCAGTATCATACTGGAAGGGTCAGAGGAAGTAGGCCAGCTCTGGCTCCAGACCAGAGTGTCTCCTGTGTGGAGTCATGATGAATCTCTAATGTAAAAAGAATCCCTTGAAAACCCTCTCTGTTCACTGTAAATAGAAGACATGAGCGCAAGGTGCTTGTTTCATAAAACTAAAGGTATATCTGTTGCTAATCAAGCTCTTCTCCCTTCCTTCGGACAGGGCTAATATTAAGGCAAAAGCAGATCCCGCTGTATCTTTTCTGCCCATGATGCTGTATGTTTTATTCAGTTCTTTAGTATGCCTGAGAACTGTGGAAATCAACTTGCTGCTTTCAGCTTTGTTTTCTGTTTTCTATGATTTTATTGGAAAGAGGCAAACCCCCCGAGAATAGCCTTCAGAATGTGGAACTTTAATTATTAGTGTGCAATCCAGATTTAGAGGACTTCCAACAAGGGTGCAGAAATCCTTTTTTTTTTTTTTCTGGGATGCATTTTTACAAAGCTGTGAACCGTGGTTAATTTTAGAAGGTCTGATGAACTAAAATAGATGTCCTCTGCTCTAAAGTCAGATGACTCAGTGGAATCACAGGCCCTTAAGCTTTTCAGGGCAGTGCTGGTATGGTGGCTCTGACTCTTAGAATGGATGTTGACATGAACTGAAATTGTTGAACTGAAAAGCAGGTACACTTGGGTTGCTTTTTTTTTTCTCTGTTAAAACATTTTTCTTCAAAATGCTTTGAGCTTCTACTGAAAAACCATGATGGTATTATCCTAATGTTAATAGTTAATGATTTGGACCATGTAGTGAAGGAGTGTAGGCAAAGGAGGTGATCCTCACCCTTTACACTGCCCTGGTCACACCCCACCTGGAGTATTGTGTCCAGTTCTGGGCTCCATGGTTTATAAAGGACAGGGTTCTCCTGGAGAGAGTCCAAAGAAGGGCTACGAAGATGATTAGGGGCCTGGAGCATCTCCCCTATGAGGATAGGCTGAGTAAGATGGGACTCTTCAGCCTTGAGAAGAGAAGACTAAGGGGGGACCTAATTAAAGTCTATAATTATCTTAAGCAGGGGATGCAGGGGGAATCAGCTAGCCCCTTTTCAGTGTCTGTGGAGATAGGACAAGGGGCAATGGCTGTAAGCTGGAGCACAGGAAGTTCCGCACCAACATGGGGAGGAACTTTTTCACAGTGAGGGTGACAGAGCCCTGGAACAGGCTGCCCAGGGAGGTGGTGGAGTCTCCTTCTCTGGAGATATTCAAGACCCGTCTGGATGCCTATCTGAGTGATATGTCCTAGGGAGCTGCTTTGGCAGGGGGGTTGGACCCGATGACCTCTCGAGGTCCCTTCCAACCCCTACAATTCTATGATTCTATGAATTCTGTTGTACATTTCTGAGGACTACTCACTGCCTTTTACCCATGCCTTGTGTAACAACCAGATATTACATAGCCATCCCATCCCCTGACCAGAACCGTTAAGATGTGGGCAGGCCTTTGGTTTCCTCTCCCTCACCAGAGAGGTTTACTCACAGGGGTGTACAAGGAGAAAACAACAACAAAACTGGGATCAGAAAAATACTTTCCAGCTGTAACATCCTCAGAGCCAGTCAGAGAAAGGTGACAATTTTCACCTCTTCTATCATTGTTCTTCTTAGGCAATCTTTGGAATGTTGAAAACACATAACGATCCTGAAAGTTCCAATCAGATTTTTACAGGAAAAACTCATTGCAATTTGGAAGGGAAGTGAAGGAGAAATTGTTAGGAATTTTGTTCTGGCTCTCCAAAAGAGAAGGAGCACTGATGCAAAGCTGAATGATGGATGTTCCACGTTGTGTACAAGGACTCTTCCAAGGCTTTGTTCACATTTGAATCTGGCTTCACTTCTCCCAGCAGATTTGTCATTTGGACAAATTTCATGTTTGCAGCAGTGGAACAATCTGAGGCCTTTGGTGAATGAACGTTTTAGAATCCATCTCTGGAAAATACCAGGATTGAACAGGTTAATGACAAGTAGAGGTTAGGAATACTGAATAGAACATTTCTTAAGGGAAAATAAAAAGTCACATCAGATTCAAAATCTTTCAGGGAAACCTCAACTTCCCTATTTAGTTCTGTAGCAAGGCTGGAGTATTCCATCAGAAGGACACTAGTTTCAACTGGGTTTGTGAGGACAATATATATGGAGACGCTGAATGAACTCTACTGTGTAGGGGTGGAGTAAGTCTATGCAGGCCAAAATTTGGATTACTTTAGTGGAATACTTTAAGGGAAAAAGTCATGTCTCAAAGCTTCAGAACACTGAATCTGGGTATGTTGGGATAGCAGTCTGGGGGGAAAAATACGTTTAGCCAGAGGTTCAACTGGGCTTTCCAGCAGATACATGATATGGTATCCTTTTTTCACGATACAGTTGTGAAGCTTTCAGAGTCTGGGTAGCAAAGGTGATCTTAAATGCTGCCCAACAGTGCGCAGTGTGCATGTAGGAGATGTATTGCTGTGTATTTCAGTTTTCCATACCATGCTTTTGGCATGTGGTACAGAGCAAACAAAATGATAGCCCCTCAAAATGCAGCAGTTCCAAGATAAATATTTCCAGTGATGCTAAATTTTTCAAAGACAATTTTCATAACATGATCATGTGTTTTGGATGCTGACTGCTACCTTTTCAAGCACAGACAGCTAAATCTGAAGTGTGCTCTATTTCTTTTTCTTCTTTTGTTTATGAAGCTTCAGTTCATAAACAGATTTCATGCCTTAAACCCAGGATGTGGCTTGTGTTGTTCTCTGAAGCACCTGGTGCAGACTAGAAAACAAATCCTAAACTTTATAGAGCACTAACTCTAATTGTCTGTTACTGCTGAGTGCATACAGACTTTTAAGAACACTTTAGTCTATAAAAACCACAGAAGCAGATAAAACAGCAACACTCGAGATGACTGAGGTAGCAGAAACCCTGGAGAAGTTAGTTGATTTCACTTTTCCCAATATACAAAGCATACAAGCACCTGTAATTTCCCTTCCACTTACTGATGTTTGGGTGCACCTGTCTGTTGCTGTGTTTCACGATAGTAGCTTTAACTGAAATTGTATTTTTAATTTGCTAATAGCACTCATTGTAATTACTGTGTAATACTTAATTGGAATTCATGTAATTATTATTTTAAACTACTTCACATGTTCTGATTTGAATTTTTAATTTAGAAAACACATAGTCAGATCTTTGATCTGATTCCCTTTGGATGGCTGAGGATGGAGCATACATTTTAATGTTCCTGGTTATTTGTATGCAGCAGAATTCTTCCAATCTAGATTCCTGAATATATGCTCACATGTACATGTGCCGAGTACTGTCATTCCAGTATTCCAGACTGTTCTAAAATCTGTGTTCAGTCACTCAATGAAATCATTTTAGATTTGTGGTTCTTGAAATATATGCATAAATATATGCATAAAATACTTGGTCCTACAAAGTACAAGAGCAAGTTACATTTCTGTGTCTTTTTTACATGCACACCGTTAATAAAAGTATCTAGTTGTGCAAATATACACCTTTTTAATTATTTAGTCTTTATTTAAAAAAAAACACAGTAGCTTTGTATCAAATGTAGAAGTCTCCATACAAAGTTGAGAAGC
Organism: Laterallus jamaicensis coturniculus; assembly: GCA_022605575.1. Lineage (NCBI taxonomy): Eukaryota > Metazoa > Chordata > Aves > Gruiformes > Rallidae > Laterallus > Laterallus jamaicensis. The sequence goes on along the minus strand of JAKCOX010000020.1, from coordinate 2,129,716 downwards.
AAGGTGTATGGTTAGGATGGTAGGATGGGATTAAACAGGTATGGCTTAAACTGGTGTGGATCAACTTCCAACCTCACTGTGGCCTCAAGATAAGCTCACAGTGGCTGATGCTGTATTATTGCTTTTTCTGTAAAAATACAGGGGGTGTCATTTGCACCCAAGGCCTGGGGAGGTGTTTCTCCACAGAATGGTCACAGTCCCGGTATTTTCATACAATTGGCTTTAATATGAGCAAATATTATTCTGAAGGTAGGCCAAAAGTATCACCAGGATCTTATCTAGTGGCACCAAGCTGATTCAATGCATAAAATAATAAGGCAGACAATATTTTAACACAATAATTTTGACAGTCTTACTTTGTTTAGTCCATATCCAAATGTTATAGAATGGAGTTATATAATTATCTCTACTCTGTTATTGAAAGGCTAAGTATGTCTCACGAAGAAAATCTCAAAAAGATTTTAATTAAGTTCAACTAAAATAGGAGCTGAAGTATAGAAAGTACCCTAAAGAATCTTTAATATCAAAATGAGCTCATAGCATCTTCTAAAAATGTATACAGGCAAGTTAATATTTCTTCAGTAAAGAAAATGAATCAGAATTGCACATTTAGTTTCAGAGGTCTTTAATACTTGGCTCTTATCAAACCCTTTTTTCTTTCTGTCTGTTTCTCAAGTAGACCGTGAATGAGCCAAGCCTCAGTGGAGATACGTCTTTCATGTCTCTTGGAAAACAGAGTGTCCTTACTGTTGAGAAACTCACTTGTCCCCTGCTCTTGATACACAGGAAATAAATTAAATCCTTACAGAAGGCCACAACGGAATCTGGTATCATGGGAAGTAGTTTCCTTCCAACAATGTGTGAATTCAGTTTATTAGTCTTTATTCAGGAAAAAATATCCTTTGCTGTACCCTTCTGGCATGTCAGAGCAGCAAGTAACCTGTTAACATTATCCAGTAACTGTATCTCCCTCAGCAATACTGGAACGCCACAGACAGGAAATCATACTGTGAGGAAATATTAAGATGCCACTTACAGAAAGACAAGTTTGTAGATCCCTTGTTTATAATTTGGAAAACTTGGTGGGTGTCTGTGGATTGTCAGATGCCAAACGACAGATGAGCTCCAGCAGCTCAGCACTGCAGTTAATGACCTGCCGTTTCAGGGGTTTCAACTCCCAGGTTGGATTTGTCATCTTTCTTCTCAACGTCTGTGTAGATGCCTTACAGCTTGTGTTTCACATCCAATTTAGAGGCCAGGGTTAACATTTTCAAACCAAAGCATTTGCAGAGCATGAATCTTTTTCCATACGTGTACCTTGTGCTCATGGCGGCAGCTTGTCCCCTGCCTGGCATCCAGCTGTACTGTTCCTTGTGCTGCTGCTGCTTTATTTCTGCTCCTGCTTCCTTTACATGTGCTCATAGGAATTATGGTGGGGGTTTTGTGGGGTTTTTTGGTTTAGGGTGGTTTTTTTTATATTCCCCCCAACCTTAGTTAATGACCTATATCTCAAGGCCAATCCTCACCTTTCACTTAACTGAAAATGATGGATAGAGCAAGAATAACGATGGAACAGCTCATGTGTCCTGACAACTTCAGCTTTTGCTAGGGCTTTTCTCCAGAGACTGGCAGAAGTGTTATTCTTCTCATGAATTTAGATACCTATGAATCCAGCGAGAAGCCAAGTGGGATTTTGAAACTCCTACTACGTAGTCTGAATGCCTGTTAAAGATAGCAAGCCCAGAGTTCTTTGTTCATTTTCTATCATGGAATATCTTGAGGGACAAATGCTTCTTTTTGTTTTGCACAGATGGCTTAATTTTGGCAGCTGAACTTCAGCATTATCAAATAAGAGTTCTTATAGTTGTATTTGTTTTAAATGGCAAGAAATAAGATGAAAGAGCATGAATATACTTTGTTCAAAAACACTTGTTATTACTACATCTCCACATACTTGGATGCAAATGCTATATAATTCTACAGTGTTTGAAGAATATTATTGCTGTTCTTACTCAATTATCATTTAAACATACTGCTTTCCCTTAGCGTATTCTCCATATATTTTTATTATTAAAATAAACGTAACAGTAACTTTTTTGAAAGAATGTCTAGTTAAATTAGTTACACTTTTAAATATAATGAGCTCATATGGCCAGATTTCAAGTGGTATGGCAAGGTGGCTTCTCTAAGATAGGGGACTTGTACCTACAGAAAAATTGAATGCAAAGGTTAAAAAAGTTGTTTCTTAAAATTTAGGGCAAGGGGAAAAAAAATGTAGAATAGAAGTCTGAGTGATCCTGACTTTCACAGGTTCCAAAGTCATGAATATTAACAACAGTTTTTCTCCTAGATCTGTAGATAGGACTGTGCTAGAAGCTAACAGCTTTGAATATAAAAGACCAAAGTACAGTAGCATCATTGGAAAAAAGCTGACTTCATAAGTCAACATTTAGATGGGAGCCTGTCTTCCTGCTAAAGAGCTTGTTAACTTCTTTTTTATCTTAGTAGTCCTTAATTAAAATAGTTCAAAGGAGTTGATGTGTTTTTTGTTTTGGTTTGGAGTTCTTTTGCACTGTTTGTTCTCTGTGCTAAAAAGAATTTCTGCGCTCAGCAAGATTTCATTGGTTCTTATAACTTAGCAGTTGAGTCAATAACTTCCTTTCACTATGGTGAACCACACATTGAGAATGCCATAAGCAATCATTTATTCTTTGTAATTCAGGATTAGTACAGGACCAGAATAGTCTAATTAAAAAGTGTTTCATTGTATCATTGATTTCTTGATATGACAACAAAGTCATACTTAATTCTCCATTATTTTGAAACCAGTAATGAAGACAGCCAAGCTTCCTACATATACTGAAGGATAGAGAAAGAGACATGCATGCAATTTGGATGGGCCCAAAGGTAAGGGCAGAATCAAGAAAGGTCAGAAAATGGGGAGAAGAATTTAACTCATGATAGAAAGCAAGGTCTAGGGTACTGGTATAAACTACTTGTTCAATCAGCCAATCTAACTAAATTCTGAAGGAAGGTTTGGTGGTGTTTTCTTAAGATAAAGCTTTGCAGAAAGTACCACATTGCTACTGTCAGACATTGGACTTCAGTGATCTATTCACTTGTCAAAACATCAACATCACAAATTCATTGCATTGCCTTACGAATGACCTCCTCTTAGCCCTGGTTTCTGTAGTTTAGAGTTTCATTCATTTGTCATGTTGCAATCCTATTTCTGGTTTAAATTTCCACTTCTGTTGAAGACATAAGTCCAAGTAGTCGTGTAAAAAAGCCTGTAGCTTCATTCATAACTGTCATGACCTTTAATTCAGAAGCCATAGCTCCAGAATAGCTGCAGTTAATAGTATTTTCAAGGAGTCTATTCAGTTTTTGACTAAAAATTCATATGGTAATGTTGATTGGGAAATTGAACTTCTGAAAAGTGAATTGGAAAATAAAATTTTTCCTGTTTTTCTAAGAGAAAAAAGAAATATCAGAATTTTAGTCTTTTTATTATTATTTCAATTCAGCTATCCTACTAGCATGCTCCTTGCCCCAATTCTGCTCTGTAGCTTGGTACGTTATTGTATTTTTACAGTACATGAAAGCAGTTATGTTATGCAGCCTGGTGTCGTGAGATGATGCTGTCAGCTTGTGTAACTCTCAGTAAAGAATAAGATGTAAGAAAATTGAATGGTAACAGTGTCAATCTAATCAGGTAAAATATTTTGCTTTTTAGAGATCTGAATTTCTGTAACAGATATTCTCTACATCAAGCCGCTGATCACTTGAATACTCTTGCTCATTCATCACTAAAATCCAGATCCCTAGGAAAAAAACCAAATCGATTGAGAGTCTCTACCCAGCTACCATTAATGAAAAATAAGCTGGTATAGCCTACATCCATTTATACTGAACAGCTGCGAGCAATTGTTAAGGGGAGGCTCTAAAAATCTCCCTCTGATTGTCTTTGCATTTATGGACTCTTTGTAATCTGGCTGCTAGCTCAAGCAGAACCGAACTTTCCTACTGCTTTGGAGTATTCCAATCTGCCCATGCCCAGTTAGAAACCAAATTAGATCTCTTCTGTAGGCAAAAATAATCTCCAAATATTTAATCTTGGAGAATTTTTAAAGTTCAGTATATGGAGGACTTAAAAAGAACCCATGTAATTCTAAATGAAGAGCTCAAGTCTCCTCATCTTCTCAAAATTCCTCTCTTGGTATTTAGAATTCTATTTACACCCAAACCAGCTCTGCTGTTGATGGAAAGGCATCTGTCAAAGTCAGCGCCGTCAATATGATGTGCCAGTAAATCCTTTATATTTTTGTATCTTTTCTCACATAGCAGGAATGGCTTTGACATGTTGAAACAAACGCCATCAAAGCAGTTTTCACAAATTTAAGTTGGGCTCAGATTCTTAGTATGCTTCTGTTTCTTGGATTTCTATTATAATACATTGGATTCATCATCGCATCCACAGGTAGAAAACTGTAAGAAGATTATAAACTTAAGTTCTGTAAACTAATTTGGATGGAACATCTTCTGATTCGTAGTGGAGTCAGGATCTCCCCTTTGCATATATTCACTGCCTCCCCAGTTACTTTAATACCCTTGCATAGTTGGACTTCTCACAGAGAACTGGTAATAAGGTCAAATGCTTTAGAATCGCCTGTTTTAGAAATCAAGTTGCTCTCTCATGGTCTTGCTATGTGCTGGGACCTGCTTTTTACAGCAAAAAAAAGTGTTGCTTGGTGTAGCTCATGTAGAACTGTTGCCCATATTTCCAGAGAATTGATTTGAGGATTTTAACAGCTCCTTTCTTGCTCCCAGCTTACCTTGTCAGGCAGCTTAACTCCGCGGGACTGCGGAGCATCTTACCATCTCTTAGTCCCAAGGATTCAGACAAAGATCTGCTTCCACCTTTACACCATGCTGAGTAATGAAGCAACCCTTCCAGCTGGCTCCTGCCAGAAATGCCTGAAGTTACCCTTATCCACAGATTCTTCCCTTTTATGGTTTATTACAGAGCTCTAAAAGAGGAAAAAGAAATCACATTATTCTATTGTTAAATTCACAGTGTTCTGAATTGTACCGACTCCTTGGTCAGAGTTCAAGGCCACTAACTGTGTAGGGAATTTTTTTTTTTTCTAAGTTTTGGGAAACACTTGCAATTTTGAAAAGTAACAAGTGCTATAAAATGTTTTTTTTTCTTCAGGTGACCAAAAAGCATGAAGAGTAGAGTAGGCAGCCTGTTGCATGTAATAACACCTTGCCTTTTCTTGATGAAAAAAATACGTTTAGAGGGGTTTCTTGGTTGTTTCCCCCCCTATATTTGATAGCTTGTTGGTAATCCGGACCAATTCTTTATTTTCAAGAAGAAACTGGTGGAGCCACAGAATGCTGTTAGTGTCATTCAACATCTTGCTATATGTAAACTATAATTCATATGAATAGAAGGCTGAATATAAACAAACTTTTATTTAAATGTATATTCAAATTTTAAAGAAATACAGCTTTCCTTTGGGTTTTTCAAGGTGGTTTAAATCACTGTGATAGTTCTATAAAAGTATTTTAGCTTTTTATTGTACAGTAAGTTTCAGCTGGTTTCAAAACTGAACATATAAATGTATAAGACAGTGGAAATACCTCACAACAACATTCAAAAGTGTTGGAGTTTGTAACATCTAGCCCATCTTTCTCTTGAGCACCACGGAGCCAAAGTAGTTCCTTAGAAAACAACAGAACTGCGAACATCCCCCTCCCTCTCTCTTTACTCACCCAACATGTATTGCTGAGCATGACATCAAATGGTCAGGAACATCCCTTTGGTTGTGGGGGGGTCAGCTGTGCGGGCTCTGCTCCCTGTGCACCCCCAGCCCACGGCTGCTGGGGCAGCCTGAGGCACAGAAAAGGCCTCGAGGCCGTGTAAGCACCATGCAGAGGTACATAAAGCACTCCTGTGTCAGTGCAGTGTTTTGGCCACAAAGCCAAATCCAAGCACCATGGGGGCTGCTAGGAAGAAAACTAACTCCATTGAAGGTGAAACAGTGTAGCTGGTTTCACTAGGTCTCTCAAAGAACTGTCCACAAAATTTACAGTATTATTAATTTTTCACTGCACATTCTATAAATGAAAATACATGAACTAAAATTAATGCATTTCTCAATTGATCTGTGAACCTGGGCTGATGGAGAAATAACATATTTCTGTTCAAAAGAAGATTCTTGCTAAAAACCATTTTTTCTAATCAGTGTATTATCACTGTCCTCCCATTTCTTTCACTTTCCACATGTGTAAAGGCAACTATCTGTTCTCAGATTTATCTCTTTAAATACCCCCAAACTGCGCCATAGTAATAGTGATGGTCTGAACTGGAAAACCTTATAACTTGAGCAATTACAAGTTGTCTGCTCTTTTCTCAGTGCTCACATTGTTGGTACTACTTTTACCAGTGGCCTCTGTTTTAAAAGCAGCTGCCTCACCCTTACAGTACATCGGAAGGACTTGTGCTTGCTAGTTCTCTCTTCAGTAGAAGAGATAAAACTAGCATGCATTGTGAGTTCTAATGAGCAAATGGTTTAGGTAAGCATTTTGAGATGTTGAACCCCAAAAAGCTTCTCCTAAGTACAAGTGCAATGGGAAAGGGTATGGCTCAGATGTGGTACACAAGCTGCATCCTTAGGATTAAAATGCATTTGACCAGCCATGGAAATTTTGGAAAATAATTGTGTGAACAAATCATGTGGGCAGCATTTTCACAATTGACTAGTGAGTTAAGGGGTTATAGCTTTTAGCTGTATTTTTCCAAGGGGTGCACAGTGCTATTTAAGAGTCTGTGGTGTTTGAATGCAAACAGCAAAGCACGTGTGTCACGAGACGGTTTTCAAGATCTTGGAGTCTACCTGTTAATCTACCTTTCAATCAACTAAATAAGGTGATTTCTAGTTCTGCCTAAGGTATTACAAATGTTGTACTTAACTGTTGATGTCCGAGGCTACTGCTGTACATGTGAAGTCAGCAAAGTGATTAATGACTCATGAGAAATTAATAAATTTCCCCAAAGACTTTGCAGGGATTCAACTGTGAAATTCCTGCTGTACTCCAGGGGAGCTACACGACTTAATCCCCATGACCTGCACTTTATAAGTAACCTTTTGGGAAAATAAGCAACTTAAACAGCAGGAGACAGAGCCTGTTACAAGGCACTGCATGGTGTGACAGCACTGCAGGTAAAAAACGGTCTGGAAATGAAAACTGTTGGGAGACTCAAACTGGAAACACAGCATCAAAAAAAAGCTGCGTTAGTAGTGACTGGCTTAAGGGGAAATCATGTTCCAGATCCTCAAATCTTGATGGTATTATGCATGACAAGGCTGAAAGAGAACACAAGGATTTGGATTTCACCATGGTGTCCGCACATAGATGTCTACTCATTCCTTTTAGCAAATGAGTATGTTTTGGAATCTTTCCTGATGTATTTCTAACAGGCATAAAAATGAACAAAAAATATTGTGATTAAGGACAAATGTAGTGAAGGAATAAGGTGTCTCTGACTTCTAAATATATGCAGAGCAATTCATTGCAAACATAATTCAGGAGACAGAAAGGAACATGCACAGTGTCCTAATAAGTCCTTTCTGCAGAAACACTGTAAAAGTCATCTGTTTCTGAGGCATGTTATCAAACGGGTTCTTCATCCATCTCAGCAAAATATAGACTCCTCATTTATTCATTTTTTGGTGTGTTTCATCATTCCAGTTCCACACAGAATCTTTTTTTACCCCTACGGAAATGATTTTTGATGCAAGGGGTGATGTGCAGAACGTATTTCTGTAGCATTAAGTGCAAATATTTGAGTTTTAATCCAAAGAAACACACAGTTGTTCTACAGGCTTGCACAGATAGATCTCCTGGAGTCAGCTATGTAGTATCTTTCTAAAATTCTACTGTAACTATTTATAAAAGTGTATTTGTTGCTTTGAACCACACCTGCTTATATTGGCATTTACTCAGGTAGCACATCCATTGTCCTTGCTTGTGGCTACACGAGGGACCAAACTGCTTTACTCTCAGAAAACAGATGAAAACTACATGATGCTGAAATTATTTATTTCGTATAAATAACTGATGCAAGGTCATTAACCTGATTCCATCACTGTGACCGTACCCTGTTCTCCACATATTGTTCTTTTAATCACACCATTGATCATTCATCCCCTTTCATAGTGCATCCAAATGCTCTGCCCTTGCCACAAGGGTTAGACACAGTCACTTAAGTTCTGTCCTTTAAAACATGAAGAGTTGCGAGGGAAAGGGAAGCAGGAGTAGAATGCAGTTCTCTATCATTACTTGTCTGCAGCCATGTTTATGCTTTAATTCTTCAAATGCTTACCCAAGCCATGACTTTTCAGTATATACAGTTTCATGTCCATCACTTATAGGTGCAAGCCAGCATTTAGCTGGAGTGAAATCCAGTGTTCATACAGCTGCCTAACAGTGAAATGTAGATGTGCAGTTAATGATTGGTTCTGCACAAGTCTAATTGTTGTCTCAGAAGAGGAGAGTCACTGTGTGACAAAAAAGCCATCACCTTCGGCAACGAGAGTCTTCTGAGTGCATTCAGTGACCATTAATCAGGCTTGGTGTCACCAACTGTTTATAAGCATATTTGTATTTAAGTGGTAAACACTGTAAGCATTCATTAAGCCTAACAGTAAAAGTGGCTGACCTCTCAGTATCAAATACAGTCACATACAAACAGTAAATTAGATCAAGCATTAATCAAAACTGTAAAATAGCCTGCTTAATCCTTTCAGAAACAACACACCCACAACCTTCCCCCAAACCCTTGTCAAACAAATGGGTTTTTGCTGCCTAGCTGGAAGGTCATCAAGTCCTGGGCTATTTCAGGAGCAGGTTCCAGATGGTCTCTAGCATGCTGAATAATGTATGTCTACATGGGAGTGGGAAGAGAGGGGCTTGAAGGGCCTCTTACACGGATATGAGCAAACCCATGCCTTCTGCGCTCATACACCACAAGCTAGGTGGTGTAATTAAAAAAGCTCCTGCATCCTTTGTTTCAAGCAGCAAAAATAACTTGTTTTAGGAATCTCTACTGACAATAAAAAATTTGTTTCACACAACAGCAATATAAAAACTGTAGCCTTTGGTTGGATTGCATTTCTCTTGCTTACAGGAGCACTAGTATTCTAATGCCATGAGGTATTCATACCTCCATATTCTGGGAGCAGTAATCCTTTTTCTTGTTATTTTTACAGTGCTGCAAAGTAAAAAATCTAACAGCTGCATATGCATTATTATACAGAAGATACTTATATTGGATAATACTTTTAAAACTTTTTCAGGAATTTATTTTAAATGCACAGGACAGAAATGCAGAAAATGCTTTCTGAGCATAATAGGTAAAACCCCAACTTACCTGTATGCCTCACATTCCACCCCCACTGTGGATGCACTCGCTCTGAGCAGCCTGTCTGCCTGCATTATGCGTAACAGGGCAAAACCTTGAGCAGAGAGAAAGCTAAGGAAAAAAAAAGCCACTTTTTCACTTGGGTCAGAGGTGAAAATGGAATTTATTAACCAACCATCCATTTCAGCATTAGAGCCCTTAGCCCTAATGTTGCATCCTGACCCATGCTACAATGAAGGACGAAGGATGTGGAGTAAATGTGCTTCTGATTCCTTTGTTTCCACATGCAGGAAAATACAGATGGCACTGTGTTGATATCAATTATAGAATAAAAAAGTATCAAAACTATATACGATAATAGTAAAGAGTATAAATATTAAACATGTGCTGATTATGTCACAGAGTGGATAGCTCCTTTTCCCATTGCCCTCTTTTGAGTCCCCTTATGGCCACAGCTCTAAATCTGTGATATTGGTGAAATTCTGTTCATATGTCAAGAGACCGAGGGTATGGAAGAAATTACACATAGATAAATCAATGCATCGGTTTTGTCCTAGGGCAATAATATTTCAAAGTATTTTCATTCTGGTGGTTTTCAGAATAACTATTTGAAGTGAATTGTTGGCCTTGGATGAATTCCTGGAGGAGAGTGTGACGTACACGTCACAAAGAAATCATTGTTGCAGGCACAGCTAGTGACAGTGCTCGGTGTCGGCAAACAAATAAATTGACAGAAAGCCTACCATTCAATTACTGGCATAAAGAAATCTCTAAACCAAGATTGAAGGCATGGCCTATGGCACCTCAACTTTGAATAATAGAGTAATAGTAAAAACCAGACAATATCAGCAATGCAGTAAGAGAAAAATTTTAATTTCTAGTCCTCATACTGTGGCTGTTCACTGGACTAATACAAACCCTAAAATTTCCTATACAATTAGTTTTCAAGAATTAAATGTTTTAATATTTAGTACATAACTAAAAAATATATTTCTGGTTTGACACTGTGGCTATTCAGTCAAGATATTTAAGGTTTCTAACTCTACATTCACGTTGTCTTCTCCAGGTCTGTCACCATGCATGAGCTCCAAAGAGCATTGATATCGTTTAGCTGATCAATTTATGCAAAAGAATTCACAAACCCATTCACAACAGCAAATTGTTTCCTGGAAGGTTTGGATCACTAAAGTCGATAGGCTATTGAACAAAATGTTATCCAGAACACAACAGAAAACCAAAATAAAACCCCTTGTCAAACAGCTGCTGTCACTCCAGTGTGCAGTAATTGTCAGGCTTCAGTTTGGCTCAACAGAGTTTTGAGTTATACTTTGGGGTGACTGAAGAACACAGAAAGATTGTGTCCTTCAAAGAGAAATCTAATGAAAGAAGGAAATATGGAGTTTCCCTCTGGTGACTGGCTACAGTTAGTCTTAGGGGAATGTATATGAGTAAGTGAGAACTATAGATATTAATTACAGGCAGGACTAAGGGGCACATGAATGTAAAAGCAGACAGGACTATGAGCAGGTATGACTTGAATGATCATACGCACCCCAAAGTCTCAAAGGAAGTAGAATATTTACAAGGAATTCTAAGCATTTGGAGAATGGGAAAAATCAAGTCAGTAGGCTCAGTCTTCTGTGTATGACAAAATCTAATGACTTCCATAGGGTTTTGCCCCTTCCCCTGGGGATTATTCTGACTGGCAAATCTAAGCTTCTGCTCTATATAGTGATTCACCTGTTCCAAACATTCGGTTCTAAAGACACACCAGAAGTTACCACATCAATAATAACCAGCTTAACAATACGCATTAAGACTGTTCTTGAAAGTTACAGGTGTATGTTTTCTTCATGATTCTGCATGGTTGATGTGATTTTGAGTTGAGCACCCCCCAACCTTTTTAACAGCCAAGCTCATTGCGCCCTTCACCTGTCCTTGAGATGTAACGTTCTGTTGAGCCAGTCTGGTTGCTTGCAAGGCCAAAGAAGGGTGTAACTCTGTGTTTCCCAGAACATGGAGTTGTGTTCTGCTTCTACAGGGGCTGGTTTTACTCCTTCACCTGCTTCCCTCAGGATTCTGACATACGTAGCTGTGATTTGAAAGTTATTACAGAATTTTAAGCACTCTTAATACAGAAATTCTGCAGAAGAGGAGGAACTAATGATGCTATTATACATGAAAATTTTCATTTCAAAGACAGATACTTTGTAACAAGCAGATCGTTAATTCTAGCCATTTTACTCTGATAATGAAATAATACACTAGTTACCTAAAAGCAACCAAGAGGAACTTTGCAGAAGTGTATCTGTGATTCAGGTGATTTTCCTGTATTTTCCTGCCTGCAGCAGACGCTCTTCCTCAGGATTTAAAGTTTATGATTTTATTTTTTTTTAAAATTTCAATGCTCATTTACTGGGAATTGAATGATAAATGGAGGAAAAGAATCTGTATTTGATACGTTTCTTGTTTTTATATAAAGATATTTCATATTTTTCTATTCTAGGGCTTAATTTCCAATAAAAATGTTTTATTCTTCTGAGTAAGGTATGTGAACAGGCACTTTAAATCTTTATGTCCAAATCCTCTGTGCATTTCTACTTGTTTGGAATATTGATGTACGTTTCTGATCATATAAGCTTGTCCGTGACCTATGAGGAACTAAAAGAAATGGGACTATTCAATATATAAACTATACTAAAGTTTAACAGTCACTTCTAACAAAAAGAAAAAAGTTTAGGAAGCTGTTAGAAGTAATTTTAAGGTGAATCATGGGAATTTAAGACTACCAAAGGTAATAGATAGCTTGGCCTTGTTTGAATGCTCTTGGAGTTTTGCTGTTAAATCTGGCAACATCAAACTTCACAGATTTTAATATATGTTTTTTACTTGAAAACCCTCAGAAGATATACTCCATGGGATTTATTTCAGATTTCTTAACATAGTTCGACTTGGGGTGCAGACTGTGCTTCCAGTACCTTTATAATATTATAAACATTTGAACAAGATTTTTATTTTTTTAAAATTTTTAATAAAAACAAGCTCAAGGATCCATTTTCAGTCAGCATCCATTCACAGGGCTACTGCACAAGAGAATTGTGATGGATTAAGTGAGTGCATAACAGATATTGTTTTAGTGCATTAGCCCTGATTTCCTGTTCAAAGTGATTGATTGAGCCTCAGTCAAGACAGTGTCCACAGCAAATATTAAGCAAACTCACCCAGACACAATCAATCACTCTTATCAAAGGATCGCCGCATTTGGAGCAAGGAAAAAAAAAAAGCAAAAGCCCTACTTGCTCTGCACTGTTTCCATGCAGTTTAAATTATTTTTCTTAAAAGCACAGGAGAACAGATTGCCTTTGTAAAACTGCTGTTTGCTTCAGTGTGTTTCTTCAGGCTGGTCAGCTGTAATGTACAGAGGAGCAATTTTCTTCTTTTACGTGCTTTAAAAAAAAGGCATGGTGAAAGTATCATAAGGTAATTTGAATATCTGGGGAATAACCTGAGAGTAGAAAAGGTCATTTGTCTCTAAAAACTGACCTTGGTTGTCTGAGCCCTCATTGATTACCTCTTGGTAACAATGCATCCTTGTGAGGGCTGCATTTCCAAAGAATTCTGCTGCAGTCTGCTGTTACCTTACTTGCTTTATGGAACAATTATTTAAACCCCTTTAAAAATTATTTCAACATAATCTAAAGGCCTTACATATAGCAGGTAAACAGGACTTTTATCACTTCCCAGGTACGGAAGATTCTCTTTCTCGTTCTAAGCGATGGGGCTGAGCTTTGGGGTGCTCAGGGCTCCCATAGGCTGCTGGTAGACACGACGGTGTTGGTGGCTTTCTGTTCAGACAGGTGTTTGTCTGCAAACCCCACCAACTAACTGAGCCAGCACATGGGGTTTTGAGCTCTCTCTCAGCTTGGGGTTTAGACTTTCCACACACTAGGTAGGATCGTGTTTAACACCTCCCCCTCCCCCAAAAAAAAGGTCTTTCCTAGATAGAGACCTGCCAAACTGATCTGAAATAGGGAATGAATAATGATCCTACACTGTAGCAAAGAAGTGAAGTAGTAATATTTCATTAATAAAGGTGTTTTTTTCTTGTAAGCGAAGAAATTGCTTATAAAAATAGGGGAAGAATGGAAAAATCAAGATTGAGGAAGTTAGAAGAATGGAAAAATCAGGATTAAGGAAGTTAGTAGTCAACTACAGGAGAAACTGCAGCCTTAGGATTGCTCTGAGGCCCAGGAATTCCCCACCATGCAGAAATACAAGGTTATGAACTTTCTCCACCAATGTGGGAGCTGTAAAAGCCCTGATATGAGACATGTCTCCCTGAAGGGATTCTCCCCATGAATCACTGCATTATCTTTATGACCACTAGGTATCATTGGCCTCCTAGAAAGCAATTGAACTGGGTTTTCTCAGTTTAACACCAGTACCAGTGTATCTTTTTTTCAGGGCCATTGTTGGCAGGATCCACCACTACCAACCATGTTTCAGCTTTTTAAATTTATTTTTATTTAAAGTAACATATTTTTAAAACAAAAACAATCTCGACTTTCCTGGTAGAGGGCTTCTTTCACTCCTGTTCATATGCTAGCTGGAAAGAAGCATTTGCCCTACTACTGTGACTCCACGTTTGATCCATGCCCATTAAAGCACTTTTCTGTTGCCTTCCATCTGAGTAACCCACTAGCGTGGCTGTCTGGATTCTAGCATTCCACCAACCTCTAATACCCCTGGTTAGATGGGGTTTTGTAGCATAAGCAGAGCAGAACAACTTCTTAACGCTTCAGTCAAGAACACAAGTGCTTGTCCTGTTTACATCCAAGGGAGCATCTGCAACAGACTTTAATTGCTTCGGAGCATGCACTGGGAATGTCTTCAAATGAATTTAAATTGCAAGCTTGGTCAACTAAAATGCTTTTAATTGTTCATTGGCAGCCATTCAACCCAATTTTTACACTCTGATTGTAGTGCATAGCTGCTTTGGTGTGTGCATGCTAATAATACGTAGATATATTTACCCCAAAAAACCATTATCTAAATGTATGTGACACTATGTATCAAGAGTTTAAAACACTACAGTCCTAGAAAATATATTTATATTATACATTACAGGATCCACCTAGTTAGCATATATTTTCACTTTCCTCCATTTCCATTTTCTGAGTTCCCTTCTAAAATGAAAGAGGAATGAGGGAGGTGGAACAGGTGCTGCGAGCACCCCTCCTACCTTCCTCTTCCCTCTCCTACCTCCCTCTTCCGTCTCCACCCCACGGCCTTGCTTCCAGCTTTCTCCAGATCAGTGTTCAGAGAAGGACATATGGTGTCACCTTCCCCACTCCTCTCTCAGAGGAGCTCTTGCCCTTGTTGTTAGTAGTGTGAGAGTCAATATAGGAGGAGACAGAAGCTTTAGGAAGTGGCTGTGTATACATGGTGTATTTCACTGGCAATTTCTGGACACTCTTGCTTTCTGTCATCTAAGTCACAGGAGTCAAGCTTGGAGAATTTATAACAGAAGTGTAATTTTTGGACAGACTCTGCAGTTTTGGCTCAGTGTATCTATACCGTCCCTTACACCCAGACCACTGCTTTCTTGGTGGTTTTTTTTTTCCCGTAGAACTGATGAAGGCCTTTTGATGCATGAAGCGTGACCGAGAGAAATGTTTGGTTTGTCCTGTGCCTTGCCATTTCAAGAATTCAGGCTAGCAGTGGAAGTTGCCTTTTTGCACTTCCAATTCGGTTACAGCAGCATGCAGTAGATGATTTATGTGATAAAGAGATTGCTTAATAACCTCATTGAGGTCTTTAAGTTTCTCAGGAGTTTTTTTCTCCATTATGTGCTATCTGTGCGTGTTGGGCTTATGTGGCAAGGATTTGACAGTGGGGGGGCCGTAGGGATCTCTTCTGTGAGAAGAGATCAGTAGGTGCCCCCATGTCAAGCAAGAGAGAGTTTCAGATGGCTTGAAAATCGATCCACTGAGCCCATCAGTGATGCTGGTCGCACCTCTGTGATAATATAGTTAAGAAAATGTAAAAAACTCTACATGAACTGTTTACTGTAGGGATTTCTCTGCCTGCGCCAGTATAACCTGTCAACAGAGATTGTGCACATTATAGTGTGTATGCAGATGATCAGTAACTGTAATCTTCTATGCCACAGCTTCTTAAATAGACGAACACTGAATTATCTAACAGACTTTGTAGTAACCACAATAAAATCCATCAGGGTGCATGTACTGTGATGGCTGCACGTGAGGCTCTGCAGGGTGCTGTAACTTGGTTGAGCAGTTGTTTCGTCACTGTGTGTATAAGTCTCTGATCAGGCTATTCCATAGCAAGTCATCTAAGCTAGGTAAGTTTCCTAAATATTCAAAGAGGGTTTCCTAAAGCATTTTTAATTAAGATATTTTAGAAATATAAAGAAATATGCTCAACTAATTTTCTTTGCTTAATAGACTAAACCAAGGTAAACCACTGGGGAGTGTACAGTCGTTCAAGGAAATGTCCTCATCAGCTTGAGATTAAATTAGGTCATCTTGATAACCTGGTTTAGTGAACCAAAGCGGTTTGATATTTGATAGTACCTCCCCTGGAGTTTTGGGTTAAAAATAGTGAAATAGTAGAAGAAAATCTCCAAAAGGATTTTGCGTCTCAGCGGATGTTTTTCCTTTGAACAAAATAATGTTTCATTTTGTAATTGAAATACAGGATGCCTTTGAACTTTCAACAGCTAAAGCTATTAAGTAAGAGCATCGCATTTCATTTATTATATTACATTTTAAGTTCAGTCCATGCATTTTTAATTCTATTTATGTCTTGAGAGCTTGCCTCTAGTGGAATAAAACCAATCAAGAATCTAGAAGAAGAATAAAAATTTAGGCCCTAATTCACCATTGCCCCATGGTTCCTTTGTGTTTACTTGCATAAGGACAAAGGACAGATAAAGGAAATACACGGACCCTCTGGAGAAAACTGTTATCGTGCAGGGTCAGTTAATGCTCAAACTGCTAGGCCCACCGGAGTCCCTCAGTGTAAGAAAGCTGTGATCTACAGTGGGTAAAGATAGAGGGAAGTATATTAGCACTATGCCAGGACAAAGTAGGAGAAAGAAAGGTCCAAATAAATGGTTTCAGAGAGCAGAGAGATTTAACATTCACAATATTTAAAAAAAAAAAAAGAGAGAGAATTGATGGTGCAGCTCAGGAGTGGGCAAGTTAGCCTGTGTTTGAGCTAACAGTGGTGACTTTCCTTGCTTTCAGAAATCTGTGGATAAAAATATAAAATGTTGTAGATGGGAGGAAATGAGGAATCAGGGTATTGGGGGGGGAATCTTCGCATCTGTCCCTTCTGAGAGCAGAGACCTGGTGTGGTGGGTTGACACCAGATGGCAAGTACAACCTAGCCTGGCTGCTGGCTTCCTCACCCCCATTGATGGGCAAGGGAACTGCAAGGGCCGAGGTGAGAAAAATGCAGGACTTGAGAAAAAGACAATTAAATAAGTGAAGAGGCATGCACAACCAGAGCAAAATAAGGAATTCATTCACTGCTTCCCATTGGAAAGGAAGGAAGCTCCTTGTGCACCCCCAGCCCACAGACTGCAGGGGTGCGAAGCGGAGAAGACTTTGGATCTGAGTATGCACTGTGCAACAAGGTATGAAGAATTGGTCCGTTATCAATGGTTTTTTGATCACAAACCCAAATCACAGCACCATGAGCTGGTAGGAAGAAAGCTAACACAGCCACCCAGCTGCCAGGCACAGCTCAGCCCCTCAGGCAGGCTGACAGCACCTCTGGGAAAACATGGCTGAGACAGGGCAAAATTCTGCACAGCTCTGGGGAGCAAACAGTGAGAACCAGCCCTGGAGCCCTGGGGAGAGAGGAGGAGGGGCTGAAGCACTCCACTCCCTGAGTCAAATCTGTTGTGCCCATGACAACTCTCTGTTTTCATCCTGACCCGTGAGCTTTTCTGTCTTACTTTCTCCCCATCCCGATGAAGAACTTGGGGAAAAGAGTGGCTGGCTGGGCATCAGGCAGCCAGACAAGGCTGACTTGTCACATCTAGGGTCTGCAAATGCCTTTCTTTTGTGCCACTGCATGGGTACACGTGTGTTTGTGTGGTTTTGTTATTCTGTCACTCCTGGCCATGCCATGTAATTTTTATTTTTGCTTCTTTTAAATCAGAAAAAAAAAAAGAATGTGATCTTAAGGTACAATCAGTGTTTGTTTAGCAGAACATTTTTCAGCTAAAATTTTGCAAGCTTTTTATATTCAGTTATTTTCTTTGTTATTGATGGGCTCATAATTCTGTCAAAACAAAGACTGAAAAAATGACCTATGTGATTTAATATTCACCTTTTTTAAGTACATAGTGTTTCTGAGTATGGGAGGAGGACTCAGGGCTGAATGTTAAAACTCACAAATTTAGCAAACTTACTGTATTTTTCAAGCCTTTAGTCTGTTCTACATCCCTGGAATTAGCGTAAGGCTAGATCTTTGGGAATCTGTGTCTACATGATGCTTTTATGAAGGAGGTATTTTTCCCATTGCTAGGTTGGCCTGGTGGTTCAGTTTAACCCAGAAGGCAGCTACAGCAACCACACAGGAGCACAAGTCCTGCCCCCTGCCCCACAGTGGGATGGGGGAAGGAATCAGTGAAAAAGGTAAAAATTGTGGGTTGAGATCAAGGCAGTTTAATGTAACAGAAAAGGGAGGTAATGATATCATCCGCAACAAGAGTGATAAAATAATATGCAGAACAAGGTGATGTGCAGCATAACTGCTCACGCCCTCCTGACCGGTGCCCAAATAGCTTCTGAGCCACAGTCCTAACCCCTGGCCACCTTCCCCGAGGTATACACAGAGCATGATGTCCTACAGTCAGGAATATCCCTTTAGACATTGGGGTCAGCTGTCCCAGCCTCTCTTGCACTCCCAGCCACTCACTAGGGTGATGTGAGAAGCTGAACAGTCCTTGACGTGGTTTGATTATTGCCCAGCCACAACCAAAACGTCAGTGTGTTATCAGCAGCTTCCTCGCCTTCAGTCCCAAGCACAGCACTATGTCTACTGCTAGGGAAATGTAACTGTCCCAGCTGAAACCTGGACATCTGACCAATACAAAGGGGTTTTTTTCTAGAAGGAATTCAGTTTTTTTCTTTTCATGTCAGAGAGTCCTGCTAGGTAGGTTTGATTTTAAAGCTAATTTTTTGCCAGTTAATGATAGGAGGACAGTACTTGTGATTGATTGCTCTATGGAAGAGGCAGCAAGCGTGTTAGAGCAGAGCTGTACCTCAGGAGCAGTCCCTTGAGGAGAATCTAAACCACAATGCTATTTAATATCAGGCTATGTACTACGTTTCAATGAATATCTAAGAAATACAGTGAATAATTTTCTCATGTATTTTTGCTTTCACTAGTCTATAAGTCATCTTTTTATTGTTGACTGGGGAAGGTACAGGAGGTGATGAAATTCTTTAAACTTTTCCGTCAAGACTTTGTTATGCTGCCTTTTATTTCTTCCATCTTCCCAGGCATCCTTCTGCACTCTTGAGGCTTTAGTCTTTTTGTTTGGTTGGGTTTTTTCCATCCTCCTGGTCCTCTGTGAGCAGAGGGAGGGGAACATTTCTTTAGCTGTTTGTACTCACGTGTCACGCACTTCTTGGGACTTAGTTATTCCGGTCTCTTCCCCTTCCTCGGTTCGTGATGTTCTGACATTCAGATGAGTCACCAAATGCATTATTTTTTTTGGTTGTTAGATTGATTTCATATGTGAAATTCATTTCAAATGCCTGTTCTCAATATACTCATCTACCTCTGATTTGCCCGGCATACTGAGCAGAATCCGATTAGATGTGTTTATAAAATGACTTATCTCCAGGCCTGCAATTCAGCTGGAAGTGTGAGATGACTGGGGAATTTGTAGCTCGCAAGCTTCAACTGCTGGCACATACTGAGTCATCAAATATATCTTCCTTTGTAGATGCAAAGCAAGTTTCACCTTAGGTATTTAATTACAGTGTGCGGCATAGTTGGGGAGTGTGTGGGTGTTAATGTCAGCTGAGTCTGCAGAGTAATATCGAAGCAGCCTTGGTGTATCTAACAGAGTAGATGTGAGTTCAGAACCCCAAGGTATACAGCTTGTGTTTGAAACCAGCTTGGTAAGGTGTGAAACTCCCCACACAAAATGCAAAGTATTTGCCTCACATTTCTACTTCACATTCTGTTCCTAGAACTGATACTGGTCTAGAAGCAGCTTCATTGTAACTGGTTGTAAAAAACTGCTCTCTGTACCTAGGGTTGTATTAGTATGTACTCTGGGCTGTGTATAGTCATGAGACTTCATTCTGTCGGTTCAGGCTTTTTTCCCAGTGTTACTTTGAAAACCAGTTGCAACCGTATGCTGAGAACTAGAATAATCAGTGTGCTCATTTGAAAATAAATAAAAATAATTTAGCATTATAAAAGTGGAATGTATTGTGACAATGGCCACAACCAAGTATCCGTCGGGAGCAGATGAATAGTATACTGATTTTCTTAGGAATGTAGTTCTGATATATTTACATTTCTATGATATGATATACTATTTCTAGATGAAAACAGCCAGCACAACATTTATTCCAGTTTTAATCAGCAAAAGCGCATGTAATTTTAAAAATATATACACAGAGAAGGTACACTTCCAAAAGCAGTAATAATCTTAAAATTAAGTGTTTACAATGAGAAGATTCATTAGTTCATCTTTGTGAAGGCAAATTAGAGTAACATAGATGCTATTTTTTTCCTTTTTATTTATGTATTGTGTAGGATAATTATATTTAAGGATTCTAAGACTACAATCTCCACTTTAGTAGTGCCGTATGGGAGTGTTAGCAATGAGTCAGTACAGAACGTGCAGTCTAGTTCTTGTTCTCTTGTATGGAATTTGTGCTGGCGCCGACTTTGTGGAATGTATCATTAAAGCACCTTATCCTTAAAATGTACTGTTAAAGCAAGATTCCTGATGATGTACTACTGTGATAGTTCATCAGCACCGGGTTCCTTCCTCAAAGCATAATCACAGGATCACAGAATGGTAGGGGTTGGAAGGGAGCTCCAGAGCTCATTGGGTCCAACCCCCCTGCCAAAGCAGGTTCCCTAGGACAGGTTGCACAGATAGGCGTCCAGACGGGTCTTGAATCTCTCCAGAGATGGAGACTCCACAGCACCCTGGGCAGCCTGTCCCAGGGCTCCATCACTCTCACCAGGAAAAAGTTCTCCCGCAGATTGGTGCAGAACTTCCTGTGCTTCAACTTGAGACTGTCACCCCTTGTCCTGTCCCCATAGTCACTGAGAAGAGGCTGGCCATTTCCCCCTGTGTCCCACACTTGAGATATTTATAAACTTTGATAAGATTCCATCTCAGGCTTCTTTTCTCAAGGCTGAACAGTCCCAACTCACTCAGCCTTCCCTCGTAGGGGAGATGCTCCCAGCCTTCAATCATCTTTGTAGCCCTCCAGTGGACTCTCTCCGGGAGATCCCTGTCTTTGCAGAAGAAAAGTAAAATAGGGAAGACTACTGCAAAAATATGGTGTTAGCTCTGAGAAGATAACATGCCAGGTATGTTGTGGTACCTCTTTTGTAGGCTGAGGTTCTCAGGCTCTTCTCTATAGAGTGCCAGTGTACTGACAGGAAATTCGTAAGATTATGATGGAAGAATTATTTCACCAATTACCCTTGGTGGTTTAGGATGAACTCTTACTGATGTTGGTATTTGTTTGCTCTTGCAAATATCTTCTTCAAATGTGAGCATGATTCCCACAAAAAGCCATATGAAAACACAGCCCAAATCTGGCAAAGTTCAGCTGTAAGTTTTATAGCTAAGGCGTTTCTTTAATCAGAACATGAAGCCTGTCAGAGGAAAGGGGCCATAAAATCGATTCTAAGTAATCTTGGAAATGAGATAATAGTCCATTAATCTCATTGATATAAGCGTGAAATTTTCTGCTGCATTTCATGCCTATACATCTGTTAGAAATTTATCAGTGGAAATGGGATAGAAGCCATAGTATTACTGTAGGGGTGACTTCCTCTCACTTCCACTGTGGGCTTTTTTTCAATTTATTTTTTAATGTATTTTTTTCTCAGTGAAAATATGAAATTAATTTGTGGAACAATGCCAACCCAAACTTGTTATTGGTTCCATACTAAATGAGAATTAGTGGTGAGCTTATAATGTGTGACTCATAAATCAGTGTTGAAAGTTTAAGTCGCAAGTATTAGAGAAAGCAGTGCTGTGATCTGTGGGGTATAGGCCAAGGAGTGGCCTGTAACTTGGGAAGTACTATGAATATGTGGTGTCATTTACATATGGTTGCTGCCCTGGCTTTGCTCTGCTTTAATACCTGCATACAGAAACCACTAGATAATATTCAGAAATTGTTTCTTAAAAAAGAGGCAAGTTTTCCTCTGAGAGGTTCTATGTCTTAGAATCCAGCTTAACAGAGGGTTCCTCCTCTAACCTCACCTCTCAGGATCAGACTCTTGCTCTCCTAACAGCCTAGTTGGCTTGGGCTGGCTACCTGGGCAAACCAATGCACCTACAGGAACAGGAATTTGTTGTCTACCATTTGCACAAACTGTCAAAGAGAGTGTAAGCTCTTAGAGAAACCTAAATTTTATTTTTCTCCTTCCCACTCCTTGGAGAACTTTTCTGTATGTCTCCAAGTACAGCTGCCTTTACAGAAATGGAATCTACCTGGCCTTAACTACTGCCTTTCTCCGTTCTCCCGAGATGGGCAAGGACATCCCTTTGCTCCTCATTTTCCTGTGAGTGGTCCTGTTCTGTTGTTCATTTCAGTTATGCTTTCCCACATGAGAACCATCATCATGGCCAAGAAGAAAAGCTTCAACGCTGTAAAGATTCTTTCTATGTAACACAATCTAGCAGTCTAAATTCACTGAAATAGATGGCAAAATTCCTGTGGCAGTTGTGCAAGACAAGTATTACTGTAAGTGGGGCAAGGCTCGTTTTATGGAGCTAAGCAGCAGGAGCAGATAACGAGAACTGAATACCAGAAGGATATTTGCCAGTATGGCTCTTCTTTCATTTCTTATGAAAAACTTCTATTTTACTCAGATGTATTAGTTACTTAAAAATCTGATCTCAATAAGTCTTTTTAATTGTGCTTGCTACATAAAATCACTGTCTATAGTACTCAGAAATCTTAGAATCGTGGTTAGTTTTGCTTATATTAAAAAGTGATAGGTTATCTGAAATGTCTTGAAATTGTTTTTGGTTAGAGTGGTACATTGCAGAAATATGAACCATCTTAGTGTGAGAGGTTGAATGGAAATTCCAAATTTCAGAGCCCATCAAAGGCATAGTCTTCTTGTGAGCAGCTGTTAACAGTACAAACCCAGGGAATGCTGTGTGCCTTGCAATGGCACGCTCACCTTTGGTACTGATCATTTCTGGGCATTTTTCCGACAATAAAATGCAAGACACACTTTCTTCTGGTTGAAGAACTAACTGTAGGTACTACAAAGACAGTTGCTTCATAATCACTTAAGACAGCTGATGATATAAATAGTGCTTCAGAGTTTCTCAGGGAATTCCACTCTGGTAGCTTTTTGACGATCATTCTAGACTCGATGCTGTAATCTAGGATACTTCTTTTTCCTACAGCAAGATCTATTTGTCAGACACGCTGTATTATAAATGATGAAACCACTTGTAAACTTTACTCAAGATGCTTCTTACTAAGGAAATTAGAAAGTGCTACTGGTGTTGACAGAGCACCATAGCACATGCACCATAGCACACATACTGCAGACGTAAAGATGGGCAGTGGCACTGCCATGAACTGCAGGGGAGGAGCATGGAGGAATTTTTTCTCCATTCAATAGGACACTTACTGTATATCTCCTTTCTTAAAACCTCTGGAAGTTACTAGTAGGACAGATGTTACCTGAAACAGAAATACCTTTTGGATCATTTCAGCACAATGTAGAAGTCGCTAACTACATGTATATTCTCTTCCATTATTATTTCATTAAGTTGTCTCACTGATTTCATTAAGTGAGTTGCTTTTTAAAGCAAATGCTAATGAACAGGACCAAATTGCCTTCTCTCAGTACAAATATAGGGTGAGCTGGATCCATAAAGCACATTAAGTTTTCCAAGTTTATGCATGCTTTCTTTGTTGTTGTTGCTTTTTGTTTTGATACTAATGTTGAATTTACTGCAGAGCCATCAAAACAGGGTGTGATCACGATGTCTTTGTCCTTCTCTGTATAAAACACTGTTTTGGGTAGTTTGCTGTAGAAGCTGTGCAGGTGCTTTGGTGTTATTGTAAATATTACCTAATCGAGAGTGCAGTAGATGGGGAACTATAATTTGAAGTTTTTATTGATTTTTTCTTCTCTTGAAAAGAGAAGATAATTCTAAATTTAACCACAAACTGTACGTAGTTTCTGCAGACTGCTGGGCCTGCATGAACCAGTCTGAGAATTCTGTGTAAGAGGCTTATGGATTGTTGTATAAAAAATTATTCCTGTAGTTAGTGATTTCAAAATTGGAAGGCATTTTTGGTTTAACTACTTTACTTCATTCTCACCTATTAACAGCAGCACTAAGCTCTTGATGGGAGCAGTAATGTCTATTTATTCTTACAGCTTTTGCAAGATCCTATGTTACTCTGCTGTAAGACAGAAAATGTTCCAGCGAATCACCTGAAACCCTGCATAACGCAGAAACATGCAATATCAGACTTGTAACTGCTCATTGTCACAGCTGACTTTTCTCCCAAAACTTGCCACAGCTTCACATAATTTCAGCTAAAAGTGTAGCAGCTGCACGTGTATGTGATAATCTCACCCAGACCACCGAGCAACAGATGTGTCTGTAGTCACTGGGTGGATTATGAGCCTTACTTTTGAATCGTGGGCACTTGCATCACCTTTGGATCATAGGCATTTGCATCACAGGTAAATATTCTACCAAGCTACATAATTTCAGCTTGAATTAGTTTTCTAAACCTTTCTCTTGTTGATAGAGAGGAGTGGGAGCTGGGTGAGCTGTGTGTACTGAAGCTGTCTTAGTTTGCAGAGAAAACCTAACTGAGGTGACTCTTTTGTCATTGATTATCAGGGAGGTTTTCTCTGGCTGGATGCCTTCTGCCTGGTCACCATAAATTAGTTTTGTGTCACTGCCTTTAACAGCCAAAA
The DNA here is from genome assembly GCA_022605575.1 of Laterallus jamaicensis coturniculus. NCBI lineage: Eukaryota > Metazoa > Chordata > Aves > Gruiformes > Rallidae > Laterallus > Laterallus jamaicensis. Next base: position 2,105,070 of record JAKCOX010000020.1, on the reverse strand, counting down.
CACACTGATAGTCTTCAAATGATGGTTTATATGACCTGAGACAAGATCTAGCCTTATTTTTCTGCTCTATTACTTTCAAAGAATAGTCTTTCAATTTATTAACATGCTGTAGTAAAAGAATTTGAAATTCCTTTAAAATTTATAGTTGTTTTGTTTGTTGCATCTCATGAATGCAAACCTTAGCAGAGTTGTAAACTAATAACGAGCAGATGTATGTGTGTGCATTATAATAATGTGATTATGTGATTTTTTTATTGGTTTAGAATGCCTTACAGTTTGATGGGCTTTTGGAACTCTTCTGACTTGGTTTTTCTACAGCTGTATAAATAAGATAGGAATTCTGTGACAGTATGATGAAGTTATAAAACTATAAAGTGGCTATGAGGGCTTGGTCTTGGCTGTAAACCACCAGGTTTACCTTAGCAGGCACAACAGGCAGAACCTCCTCTGACTGGAGCCAGAAAGGTGATGAATAAGGCGGCCTAATAATGGACATTTCTGTTATAATTGGGCATTTTTCATCTGATTTTCAGGTAAAGGTCAAAATTTGATACTGTTTGATAGGAGTTTTTAATATTGCTTGCAAGTTCACCATGTTGCTAGTTTCCAGATGAGGAGTTCATTGCTGGTTAAGTAAAAGCTTTCAAAAAAACGAATACACAAACCCGTTTTTACACATAATTGCATTTCTGATTAAGGACAGAGAATCCCTCTTCTGCATGAGGGGGTTTTACTGGGTTTTAATTTGACGCGTTGAAAATGGTTTTCCATTTGCCACCACAGAAAGGCTAAGAAAAAACCCCAAACTGGTCCTGACCTGCTCCAATGGGACCAGGGCAGGACTGAGCTGAGCCCATCAGCCAAGCGTGTAGTTCCTTGAAAAGAACTGAGCACATCTTGGTGAAGTCCAGGTACCCAGAATAGTGCAACTTATATGTGTTCCATGAATTAATTTTCTTCCTCAAAGGTTTCTAAGGCAGTTTGTGTGCTCCTCCAGCTCCAGGATTTTTAGATAGGCTACTAACCCACTTCAGATCACAGAATCACAGAATTGTAGAGGTTGGAAGAGATCATCAAGTCCAACCCCCTGCCAAAGCAGGTTCCCCAGGACAGGCCACACAGGTTGGCATCCAGATGGGTCTTGAATCTCTCCAGAGAAGGAGACTCCACAGCGCCCTGGGCAGCCTGTCCCAGGGCTCCATCACCCTGACTGTGAAAAGATTGTTTTATGGTACTTCTGAGCCTTGTTTGGAAGTTTATGAAAACAAAATTCTCCTTATAGTAATGGCAGTCATGAAGTTCATGAAGTTTAAATAATTTTCCACTGTAGAAATTAACACTATCTACTTAAGATAACAAACTAATGTTAACATGTTAATTGCAGCCAAGTTTCTCATTTGTTTACTAAAATGAAGTCCAGTCATCTACTGTGACCCTTTTGTTAAAAGCGTTGGAGCAATTACATCAAAACTGGAATACAAAGGGGACTAGTGAGTGGATAACTGGAGTATGATGACATTGACACATGGCTTTTCACATCATATTTCACAAACTTCTCATCTCCTCATTATTTTCTGATGCTCTATGAAATTACATAAATCATGAGACCTCTTCAAAACTTCCTGTCTCCTTTGCTACTCAGGAGTGTGAAAACAGTGGAACTTTCACTCTTGACACTCAGTTAATAAGAGGTTGTCTAGTAAAAAGAAAACGTAAAATAGAGTAGAATATGAGGGAAAAAAGCTACTATTATCAAACAGAAATGAGGAAATATAGATAAGAGCAAGATATCAGGAGGAGGTTGAGTCCAAAAATTTTATATTTAGGCACTAGAAGACAAAAAAATCAAGAAAAGGGTGAGGGCAGAGTTCGTCTTTCAGTGTTGTGGAAGAAATATGTCCCACGGGAGAATTTGGGTAGAGTTCTAACAGATAAAGGCTAATTGTTATGGAATTCACTTCAATTTGTTGGTATGCAGCCAAACGTATCTGGCAAACACAGATTTGAAATCTGTGAAAGGTTGTCCTGTCCGGTACAGGATCAGGACAGAAGATTCTTCAAAACACAGTTGGCTTTACATGGTGAGCCATGATCAGTTCAACTGTGCGTGGTTCTAGTCAGCAGAGAGGTGGAAGATGGAACATATGCCATGGCTTTGTGTCAGGTCTCCTTACAGGACAGAGATATGTGCAAAGGTGTATTGTTATTGCAAGTGACAGACAAAGTGCAGCTGTGGGTTACAACCATGGTGGTAGGTGCTGCACATAATGCAGTAATTTTCTCAAAGGAATGCCTCTGCTATCTTAATTTTCGCTACTTTGCACAATTTACCTCAAAAGCAACCCTGTGAGGTCACACCATGAAGTATTTGCTAACAGGCTTCACTGCTGGGCTGGATTTACCTGGCAAAGTTCTAGCAGTGGAGGGGCTGCCGGAGTGGGTGGCGTATGTGAGGAGGAGGCATTAGAAAGGCTTTTGGGATCTGATTTGCTCTTTCCTATTCACTTTACTTAACCATTAATGGTAATGTAAGGCTTAAAAAAAGCTTGTGTCAAACATGGACTGGCCTCGACCTGCTGGTCTGCACAGCTTGGTAAGAGCCTCAAGAATACAGCTGAGAAATTCTGTGATACTGATTTCCTGCAAGTGCAGGAAACTGTATTAACAGTTCATAGATACAGCGAGTCTTCCAGTTATTCTGGTGTTAACATGGGGATTTAATGTAGGTACTTACATGGCAGCATTACTGGTCAGCTAATGGGGAATTCTGGGGGAAACTCTCACCAAAAATGCAAGCTTTCTGCATCCCAAATCGATTTCCATGAGTTTTTCATTGTTTCCTATCTAATTAAATCGATGGTTCTATTGCTGAGTTTAAAATGAAGCTGACACAAAGTCCCCAAATGCTGTAGAAATCAGCGGTCCTTGCCAAAAGCCTTTGCTTTCATTGCCACGCAGTTCAGATGTGCTGCACCTGCTTTATTAATTGAACAAAATGTTTACACCATCACATTCCTGTATTTAACAAACCCCACTAAAAGGAGGGTTCCCATCACTACTGTTGAAGTACAAGCCTGGTACTGTACAGAGGAGGGAAGAGAAATCGTGTTACAGGGATCTATTGCTCACCCGTTACAAGGGAACTGTTATTTACTCAGCAAGTCTGGGCTTGGGTTTGTTTGGGTTTTTTTTTTTAATTTTAATTGTGCTGAAATGTAAGAATACAATATAAATCCTACTTTCATATGCTTCTGGGATCTTCTATCCAGGAATCACAGAACTTTAGGAGATGGAAGGGACCTTGAAAGATCATCTAGTCCAACCCCCCTGCCAGAGCAGGATCACCCAGACTAAATCACACAGGAATGTGTCCAGGAGGGTTTTGAGTGTCTCCAGAGAAGGAGATTCCACAACCTCTCCAGGCAGTCTATTCCAGTGCTCCGTCTCCTTCATAGTGACAAAGTTCCTCCTTACATTCACATGGAACTTCCTCTGCTCCAGCTTGCACCCATTGCCCCTTGTGCTATCACTGGCCATCACTGAGAAGAGCCTGGCTCTATCCTCCTGACTCTCGCCCTTTACATATTTTTAAACATAAATAAGGTCACCTCTCAGCCTCCCCTTCTCCAGGCTAAAGAGGCCCAGCTCCCTCAGCCTGTCCTCATAAAGAAGGGGTTCCGCTCCCTTCATCACCTTCATGGCCCTGCGCTGGGCTCTTTCAAGGAGTTCTATGTCCTTCTTGAGCTGAGGTGCCCAGTACTGGTCCCAGTATTCCAGGTGCAGTCTCACCACAGCAGAGTAGAGGGGGAGAAGGACCTCTTTTGACCTACAAACCACAACCCTTCCAATACACCCCAGGATGCCGTCAGCCTTCTTGGCTGTAAGGGCACATTGCTGGCTCATGGTCATCCATCTGTCCACCAGGACATATCTATATATGGATCACAGTCCACACAGGTACCATACAGCTGTGAAATGCTACTCTTTCAAAAGGCCTTCTTATTAAAAGTAACTCCTCCCCTCACCCCCCCTCATAAAAAGCATTATCTTATTCATCAATTAGTCTCCCTACAATCAAATAAAGGGCACAAATTAATTGCAGAACCACTAGAAATATTTTAAAGGAATTAATGTTAATGGAGAAACAAATTGTCTATCAAATGAGGTTAATAACAAAAATTAGCAGTGGCCCCCCACACTTAGTCAAAAACCTTACAGATTCTGCTAAAGATTAATCAAACAATTTTTTCTATAAAATTTATAGAATTTAAAATATTTTGGGGTACCTCATTCTGAAGAGCCCCTTGGAAGCCTAACAGTGCAAGAAACCTCAAGAGGTTTTCTGAAGTAGTAGGTGCCCAGTGGAAATCTCTCTGAAATTAATGCTATGCCAAGTCCTAGTTGGCCTATTGCAATCTGTCACTCACAGTAAAATTGCCATAGGTTCATTGACACTGTAACTCATAATTAAGTTTATGTAGTGGTCTGAAAGAGATAGTATTATTTTTTATTGACTCTAGTCTATAAAAAACATAATTGCTGAATCCCTTACAATATTTAAAGCAGTTCTGCAATTAACATGTGGCCTTTATTTGCATAAAGGCAATTCCCAACAGTGATCTGTAATACCACACTGAGCGCTGTTTTTATCTGTGTATTGATGTGGTATTTTCTCTGCTCACTGGCTGGCTCTCCCATACACCTTCGGAAGTCTTCTGCTTGTGTAGAAGTGCGGTATGACCACCATCACTTGTTGCTGATTGCTTCAACACAATTCTTGCCCAGAAAGAGCTGTATTTACTAAGACAAGCGTAGCCATATAGCATTGTCTGATACTGTCTGTTTGGAAGCACAAGTGTCTTATGGAGTGCTGCTTGGGGTTTTTAAACTAAACCACTTGGCACAGGGACAACTTCATCCCGACATGCCTGTGTCTGGACAGGCTGTAGGCTACCAGGTAATGCCTGTGGGCAGGACTTTCACTCACTCTAAAGAAGTGCCCGGCACCGGGCACCGCTCTCCAGTAGTGGTCTGTGCAGGTGCAAGCTGGTCCATAAGTACAAATCCTCCAGCTGTTTTGATTAAAGACTCAAGGTGATCATATGATTGACCTTTTAAGCAAAAAATAAGTGCCTTCTTTCAATCGCTTTCTCAGGAAAATCCTTCTGACAGATTAAGCATGGTTTGAAATTTGCATAAAATCATAGTTGAAAAAGGATTTCTTTAAAACTCCCGGTCCATAGATGTACTTAGAGAACTAAATGTGGTGACTATCCATGTACACTTAATTTTTAGTACAGAGTCTAACTGAGCATTAGTCCCCGTGGGCATCTGTTCATCTCAGACACGCTGGAGAGGAGCTGTCCTTAACAACATCGTAGGCTAAACGTCATTAGAGCCAAAATGTTGCAGAGAAGTGCCTTGAGAATTTTGCTAGGAATTACTTTGAGTGCTGATTACAGCCTGCCAAAGGAAAGGTGGGGATCAATCTCCAAGTCTTCTCTCTCATGCATATGAAAAATATCGGTTCCATGTATTCTCACGTTCCATAAAAAATGCTATTAATCAGACCCGTAGCACCAGAAACATGAAAACCACAAAATAAATGGTGGCACATGCTGCTGCCTCCCTCTGCACTTTCTTTCAAGTAAGACTGACTCTGAAGAGCTCCCACTCAACAGCAGAAAGTGGAAGTTACTCACTTGGAGGAAGCTTTTTATTATTCTTTTTTAACAGTAGCAAAGGTCCTTGGTGAGAAGGTTTTCCTAATCATTTTCCAATAAAGAGCAGAAAAAACTTGAATGTGGTATTTCCAGAGGAGTGTATTATTGATATTTGAGGAGCTTTATTTTATTAAAAATGTGCAAGAAATCCTGTATGTCTAGTTTCACATAAAGCTTAGTGAAAGGTTAGAAAATTAGCTCATATGTGCTGTTTATACATTTGGACGGAGGAAGGAGACTTTAAATTCCACAACTTCTTGTTTCTGATGAGTTCTGTAGTTCCAGTGAATTATGTAGGTGGCCACTTACTGAAAGTACCAACTGAGTTCAGAACTGTTACCAGAAAGCCTTCATGTGATAAGATGGAAATGGATCTCGGTCACTGCTGATCTCAAACCTGGACTTGAATTTGTGGCCTACGGATGAAGGGTTGTGTGTCTTACATTTTTCATCCCTAACTTTTGAATTTTTGCAGTTTATGAACAATTCATGAACTTCTATTTATCTTCAGCAATTGCCTTATGAATCGAGGATTTAACTGGAAGAAGATAATCCAGGAAATAGTAAATTTCAATTCATTTTTATGAATCTAATATATATTCCACATACGAGAGCAGAGATGTGAATACATTAGTGATAAAAATACTAGAAAGAAATCACCTATTTCTATAACTGTAGTTTAATTCCTGAAGATGTGTAGTCAGAGATTGTGGCTGATGGGACTTTTTGTGGCTCCTGGATTTCCTGAGGTTCTCTGCCCTTAAGCGTGAGTGAGCACACCTCTGCAGGTTTTCTCCTCCGTTACTTCTCATTTCCAATGGTCTCCTTTTTGGCTTGATTCTCTTATCTAAAGCAATATGGATCCACAGCTAAATGTTTTGGAAAATATTTCATTATTTCCAGGGAATTTCTTTCTCTTTCCTCTGGCTAAACAATAGCTTCTCTGTACTTATTGTTGATAAAACTATTTTAAATCCTTTCTCTGCTGTCAAATTTAGAATCAAGTGTGATGTTAGGCAAGTAGTTGTCAATTCCTTTAGTCCACACGCCAGGATTTGCTCTCTTCAGTTCTGGAGTGCTGCCAGACCACCCTGGGAGGCTCAGGGCAGGCAAAAGTTTTTAAAATCCAGCTATTACTGACCGACAAATGCTGGTGGGAAACTCACCCCCTGGCACACTGAGAATCAAGGAGTTTTCATGGAAGATTTTTTCTGATTCTGTCTTTGAGCACAAGTATTTCAGTCAATACTTCAAATAAGAATTCTAAGTCTTGCATAAATGTAAATGCACTTACCAGTCAATTAGCTCCCAAATGCAGGGTGAAAAGCTAGAGGTTGTGATGAAATCGATGTCACCTTCTACAGGTGTTACAGACACGCATTTCTTCTGACAGCCCCAGAAAGAATTAACTGAATAATCTACAAGCCTGGAAAAAGTTCTTCCAACCCTCTGCAAATGATTCTGTATTAACAAGTATATAAATTACAGCATCATCAAAAGCAGTTACACTGGAAGAAACCATAAGAACTGTCCATCAGTCCTTCAGTCACTCTAGATCCTACTGTGGCAACGCAAGAATTGAAGACAACACACCACACTGCCGATGTACCCTGAGTATCTTTAAGAACTGCTTAACTGGGCTCTCCAGTGTGAATACTTTTTCTTGTGAATTATTAAGCCCTGAGAAGAACAGTTGGCCCTCTGCTCTGTCCAGGTACCTGCACTGGTTGGAAGAACAACAAAGCCTTTCTATACCAGTGGTGGTATTTACTTTGCTTAAGAAGAGTGTGCAACTCCTTGGATCAAGATCAGCATAGTCTGGACAGTCCAGCACAAAATTCCTCAGCAGCCTGGCTACGTGCTTATACCTAAAGAGTCTAAATAGATCTTTTTCAAAGAAAGTCAGGAAAATTGTTTTCATTTTACAGGGAAGAAACCATTTGAGACCAGCTCTGTAGTAGCAGGGCATGCCTCCTCCCGAAACATAAAGAAAAAATGGCTTACATCATGGCTTTAAAGAATTTGACACTACTGTAGCCCTGCTTAAACATAAATGGAAATGAAAACAGAAAGGGAAGGCCAGAACTTGATAATGTTTAATCTGTGAACCAACCCATCCACACAGGATAACAAAAAGACAACATGCAAACCTGTAATTTTCCTATGAGAAAGGTCAGTTAAACCAGCCTGACCTTTTTTCCACGTATAAAGCAATAAGCTATCAGCCCTATCTGAGCAGTCTTCAGTCCCGAGGTGCTCTCAAAATAACTTGGAGATAAAGCACAGTGATAGAAATCAGTAGATGCTCAGGAGCTGGGCGTGCAGTTGTTTCTTCGAGATGTTTCTTCAAGAGAAATTTTGCATATCCTCTAAGTGAAAGTAAGGAGAGGAAGAAAAATGGAATTTTGGAATAATAACTCCCTGGAGAAAGGAAACAGATTAATGTTTTATCACAAATAAGTTGGAAACTCTCTAATTTGTAGATATTTAGATATAAGCATGTGAAGATACTGCTATGAGGGCATTAAAAATAGAAGTATTATCTTTCTACTTAAAGATTCTACTAAATAACTTTAAATTTCTAATTAAGTAGATCTTAAATCTACGTGACAGTATGGTTAGTTTTATTACTTGGGACTGAAATCTGAAACCTAAATGTAACAGCAGCTTCAAAGTACCCCAGAGTTATCTGCCTGTGTAGAACTGTATGAACAAAAAGGTAATGACAGCAGCAACAGGGCACCATTGGTTAATGCTGCCTTCGTCATCAAGGCAAAAGCATTAAACTCTTCTGACTCCAGCTGGTTTTGATACACAGCAAATAATCCTCTCTCTACAAAGCACAAGCAAATCACTAATTGAATCTACCCCAGACACCAGAGCTGTCATCATTGTCCTTACTCAGCTCCACTTGACAACATCCCTCAGAAAGCAAGTGCTTGAGACATCAAGAATTAACACCTGCTGAAGAGATCTGAGGGTGAGGAGAACCCCCCAGCAGGATGGTGCACGTTCAGAATGGGACAGCTTTATGTCGTGCTTTGTCCCTTTCCTTACAGTCGTGTCCTGTGGCACAACTTCTGTGTTTTGTCATGAATTTCAGAGAAGGAGATACTTCTCTCTCCAGTCCTCCAAGGCTAGACCTCCTGGCAACAACTGAGGGGTTAACTCTCAGTGGATTGTTACCAAAGTGTCTACTAATGGGTAATTATTTTGAAGATGATTCATGAAGTGTTTATGGCACTGAAATTTATAATACATCTGCCGGCACCGCAAATGGATTTACTTTACTTTCAGCTCCCATATTTCACTGCAAATGGCTTATGTGTTCACTTACCACTGGTAATGAAATGAACGGCCCTTAAAATGTAGGAATACATTTGCAGTGGCTGTGGATGTGTTATGGATGTTCTTCGCTGCAAACACATCACTGATTTTTCAAGCATTAAATATGTATGTACTATTTATATCTTCTTACAAACACGTGGAACCTTTTTGTTTTGAAGACTTCCAATAAATTTGTCACTACTTTTGATTTTTTTCTTTTGTTCCAGCATCTGCAGCATGTACTTAATGTGCTGCTCCAAACGATTATTTTGTTCAAGAAATCATCTTTTACGTCCAGTTCATCTCCCTCATACCACAGTTCTGTTTTCATTAGGTCTTTTTTCTATTTTTCATGGATCTATTTTACTTTTTTTAGAAGCAATGAAACCTTTAATTTTTTTTTTCCTGTGGGAATCATCACTTCTCTATTTACCCCATATAACCACAGTATCGAACAGCAAATTAGCTCCAAAGACAAGGCAGCAGGCACCCAACTGAACTTTCCACTGGCAGTGCTCCTCCCAAATGCATCTAGGTACAGAATTGGGCCCTGTGGCACTTGCAGTTGATGCATTGGCCCAGATGCCACTGAAGAGTGCTCTTAAGGAGAAGTCTACATGGGCTGGGGAGTTGAAAGGAAGGATGTTAGCTTTCTGGTTTGCAAAAACATGTGGGAGAGGGATGATAAAAGTTTAGAGTGCATGTCCACAATGGGTTTGGAGACACAAACAGGCAGACAGCAGACAAAGCAGATGGCCTAGGTGGGAGCTGGGAAAAACTTCATCACCATGGCCTCCAAAGATGCAGATGGTACATGAAAGAAGAGGCAGGAAGATTCAAATACTTCACAAAAGCTGGGCAAACTTCTGCTCATTGAAGCATTTTCTTAAATGGTTCCATCAGGTATTGCTTTTTAGCCCAGAAACTCTGAGTAGCTTTTTGGGTTGAGTAAGTTTTAAAGTGGCCATGCTGAGGCTTGCCTTTGTGGTGGGCTCCTTTGATGGTCAGGACATGTCTGCTCCACCCTGCACTACACAAGCTCTGGGTTTTGCACGGTGAGTCCACTGCTCCAAGGCATTCGAGACTTCAGCAGCCAAGAATTCAAGAACAAGTTTTTCTCTTGCCTTGCTGTTTTCTTGCAAAAGGTGCAAAATCTGTTTTTCTTAAGAGTCAGGTGCCCACTGGTTGGAAAATGTGCACACCAAATAAATGCATACCAGTTTTATTCCCAATATTAGCTGAAAAAGCAGAAGAATAATTTGGAAATAAACTCTGAAGACATTTTACTTGATAGGGGAAAAATGTTTCAAATTTTAAGAAAACCTTGGTTCAGAACATTATGTTTTAACAGAGCCTTTCACTACCTGCCATTTATTTTGTTCGCTTGCTATTGATGATTTCCTTTAAATTGGAAAATGTGTCCTTCCAAAAACAACTTGTTTAAGAGCATGACTAGGCAATTATATTTAAATTTGTGTATTTCCTTTGTAAACATTTCCTACCAAAATTACTGTGAATTGTGGCTTCATGCAATTATGACTTGAGGGTAGAATCACCAATGTTATTTTTTATCAAATGCTTTGAATATACTGTATATTACAGAGATCTATAAATAGCAAGGTACCTTTCTGCATGCCGTTACCGCCTAAGAGATGTTCAGACAGGTATATTTGGGTCCGTCATGCTTAGGGAGGAGAATATGTTCATGCATGGAGCCCTGCAACAGAAAACAGAATATTTGGGTGCTGTTCCCAGCTCTGCCACTGATCCATGTAAGAATATCACACTATCTTTGTTGGCTTTTACTTCTCTGCCCATAGTTTATCTGTTGCATCTTCTAATCAACAATTATTTCTTCCTGTGGCCACCCACCAAACCGAAACGCTAACCTCAACTGGGAGCCCACACGTAACAGTGATGGCAAACTTGTGGTCTGAGGATGTTTCACATGAAGGGAGCAAAGGGAAAATGGGTATGACAACCTGAGAGGAATTTTGGGGCAGAACTTGTAGAAAGGGAGAATGTGTAGGCATTGAGACTCCAAAAGAGAAGCTCCAATCTAGTCATTTAATATAAGTCTGTTCCTGCAATCAAGGACAGATGGAACTAGTGAACACCTTGACATGATTTAGTTTTAATCCTGTGAGCAGTCCTTGATACTCCAGTGAGTACCTGCTTCTCAACCGAAATGCTTGAATGCTTGAAGGTAACTTTTTATCACTTGCAGTTAGTGAGATTTCTGTGTCCTTTGATGAAGGATTTTAGTGTAGCTCACACACTTGCATGAGCTTCATTTGTTTATTATTCTTGCACCTTAGAAAATGTTTCAAATTTGGCTTGGCTGGCTGGAGAAGTACTGCCAGTGATTATCCCAGGCAGGTGAGGGGATGCTGAAAGACAACAGATTGGAAAGAAACTGAAATACCTTTGCAAGTTGGATCCTTGGTGAAACATACATGAAAATCTCATGCATGTGAAAGAGAAACAAATTGGAGCTGCTTCATCTGGGAAGGCATTAGGCCCTTTCTTTCTTGCTCCAAACCCTGGGACTGCACGGTCCTGTGAGAGTGTCTGAGTGTATGGGCAACAGACTCAGAATCAATCTGGTGTAAGTCCTGTGTGAGCTGGGATTTACCCTGAGGAACCTAACAGCAAAGATTCCAAGTTTCACTAGGATGAAGGCTTGGCTTGTATTCAAAAGGTAGCATTTTTTTTACATGCAAGTTTGTCTTTCAAGTTTTTTATCAGTTCAGTCTTAACAAAATCGTTGATGGAGTAGGAAGTGTTTGGCCATATGACAAACCTTCCAGCGCGGCCAGTAATATCTAATCAAATGTTGAAAATGATTTTCTTGCAAGGGGGCCTCAATATATATATTAGGAAAGAGCCAAAGGAATTTTGCCAGTGTCGTGTTTAATTTATACTTTCTCATAAATCAGTAAATATGGGTTTAGCTATTTCACTCCGAGGAATAACCCAAGGTACCCACTGTAAGACCATTTTATAGTGGTTTGAAAAACTTCAGCATAATGTTTTGACTTTCAGTTTACATTTGTTGGACACATAAGCCTCCCAAAACCCTGGGTTGTTTTAGAATTGGAAGGGTGAAATAGGAAATACAGAAAACCCACATGCTGGATTTAAAGGTCCATCCTGAGGGTCTTTAAATGAAACAAATAGGGTTCAGCCTGTGCAGGTCTCAGAGCAGGACATACATCTTGAGACCATCTGTTGTAGCGACTTGGTAATTTTGACCCTGAAAACGAATGTCTAACTTTCCACAGTTATCTGTAGTCACCTGGCAGACCAGAACACGGTGGAGCTAAAGGTATCCAGTTGGTAGTTTAACACTGCTTATGTTTGATGAGGAAGAATTGGTCCTGAACTTCTTTGAAACAGCCCAGCCTCAGAAGCTGGTGTGACTTGGTGCGGATTCAGGGGAGCTAGCATCACACTTAGGGCCTTAAAACAGCGAAGAAACAGGCTGTGCCCCAAAGCTGAGGCACGGGCATATAGGTAAGTGCTTTTGAGACACTTCTGTACACAGTACACCTGAACTACACCTCGGCTTGAGAATATTGTGGCTGTATTTATTATTTGCACAGATGACAGTTTATAGGGTGATCAGGCAAAGCTTTTGTTTGAAATCTCATACCCTTCCGATGGAAAGCTTGCTTCCTCATTACCACACATATTGTTAGGGAGTTTGTCTTCTATCTATACACCAAGTCCCCACACCTAGACCATAGGGGGTAGCAGATCTGTCCTGTCCTCAAAGTGTGCATATGTGATTGATACAAGTCTGCAGGTTGAATTAATCCTCAGTGGCATTAATTTGTTGTAACTGAACGTTGAGCGACACAAAAATGTTTGATCCTTACTAAATTAATACCAATCGTATCAAAAAGGACAAAGGCTTGTCCTGACAGGTCTTGATATTTATTCCTCCCTCCCCCCAAACTTTCTCATAAATTGCTGCTGTCAGCCTGGTTTAACAGTAATTCATGTGTTCGGGGATGTTGGGATGCTCTTCTCATTAGCTGAGCATTGGAATTCTTGTAAGATTCGGTTCCCCTTGGGCAGGAGGAAGGGGAGGAATGGCAGCGATGGCTGAGGACCGCCAAGGGCATCGTTTTAATCAGCAGTTTTTCCCAAGCGCGTGTGTGTGCGCGTAGCTGTTTCCCTCCCGCGCCCAGATGTGACAGCCCCTGCCCAGCCCGGCCGGAGAAGCGCACAGCGCTCCGGGACAAGCCCGGGGCCGCCGCTCAGCCGAGGACCAAAAGTTGTCACCGCGCCGCCGGGCAACGGGGGAGGTCCCGCCTCGGCGGAGCGCCCGCCCGCGTCCCCCGCACCCCCGGTGCCCCCGCGCAGGTGATGCTGGCGGCGCGGGGAGGGGGGGCCGAGCCTCCGGGGCCCCGCGGGGTGCCCGGGCGCCGCCGCGCGGCCGCCAATCCCGGGCGCGGGCGTGCCTTCCGCCTGCGGGGAGACCCGCTCCCCCGCCCGGCGCCAGCGGGGGCTCCGCGCCGCCGCCGCCCCGCCGCATTCCGCCGCCGCCGCCGCTCCCGCGCGGCCGGGTGCAGCCGCTGCCTCCCTCGGCGCGACGGCCCCCCGCCGCTCTCCCACCCCGGCCCGCCCCGCCGGGCTTGAAGGTCACCTCCGCCCGCCCGCCCGCTCCGGAGCCACTTTGCGCGCCGGCTGGAGAGCGGCGGCGCCTCCGCCCCCGGAAAGGTCCCCGGCCGGCCGGTGCGGGGCTCTCGCCGGCCGTGGCTGAGCGGAGCGGGAAGCCGCCCGCTCGCCTTTCCCCCCGCCGCGGCGGGGACGGCCCCCGGGGTCTCGCCGCCGCTCGCGGGCGGCCCGGGCACCCCGCTGCCGGTTCGCGGCGAGCCCGGGGTGGGGGGTGAAGCCGGGCGGCGGCGGGGGGGGCGCGGCATGCGGCGGTGAGAGCGGCGGCGCTGCCCGCGGGGAAGGGGCTGCTGCCGCGGCGGCGGGGAGCCGCGTCCCGCTGCCACTTGCCGGACGGGAGAAGCGCCGCGACCCTGGGGCTCCGCTCGCCTCTTTATGGTGAGTTTCGGCCGGGCCCTGCGGCGGGTGTTGAGGGGTGGAGGGGCCGCTCGGCGCGGAGCATCCCGGCAGGTGCGCGGGGGCCGCGGCCGGTCCCGCTCCGCCCTGCCCGGCCCGGCCCTCCCCTCCCATCCCCTCCCCGCCCGGGAAGGAGGCGCTCCCGCTGTCGCCGGTCGCCGCGGACGGAAAGTTTCCGGGGCGGCCCGGGCGGAGGGCTGCGCGTCCGCGGAACGTCCGTGGAAAGGAGGGGAGGGGACGGGAGGGGGGAAGCTGTCAGGGACCAGGGACCGCGGCCGGCGCGGCGCTGGTCGTGGGGCTGGAGCGGCCGGCGCCGGGCGGCGGTGCCGGGCAGGGGCGCGCTGCGGTGCCCCGAGCTCAGCTGTCCTCCTGCCAAGCGTCCCGCACAGTGCTGCGGGGAGACGGGCTCGGGAGGTGCCTCAGAAAATAAGGAACAGCAAGAAAAATGGCCAGTCGGGTTTCAGATGAGTTAGTGACCAAACGGGTGCGCGTACTTAGCGGCTGGGAAACTGCTTGCCTGTAAGTCATCGCTATTTACGTGTTTCGTAGGCGATTCATGGCATCATTCTCTCATGTGCGCTTCCATCGGGTGCACGCTGGGCGCAGGTGAAGCGGCGCTCCGTGCCCCCCACGCGCGGTACGCAGTGGAGCCAGAGGCACGGGCTTGCCGTGTGACAGCGGCACACGTCCCATGTCTCCAAAATCTGTAACGTGGCTCTTGGAGATGGTGCTGCCAACTTCACATGGTTCACGCAGATGGTGAAATGAACGAGGTCTGAAGTTTGACTCCGGAGTGATTCACGTCAGTGAAGTGTGAAGGAGCTTGTCCAAATCTGCAGCTCTTGTTTCTCTGCTCCCTGAATTGCAAACGCGACTTAGCATGTTAGATTCTCTAGTAATGACTGTTTCTTCACTTTGAATAAGATTCAGCTTAGTCAAGATGAATTGGATCATAAAGTACATCGGGCACCAAAGATGGTGTCCCCAGAATGCTGAGTCCCTGGCTTTGCTGTCACTCTAGGCTTGGCCATATGTAAGAGAGGCAAGATGCTGGATGTTTCGTTATCATTTAGCAGTGTGAGAACAATTCACATCTGGGCTATCAAAGTAGAAGTGGGGGTTTGTTTCTCTGTGGTAGAGGTGGACGATCATGGATGTATTCCAATCTAAAATGGAGTTACTCCTCATAATTGAATAATGATTAGAGACCAGTCTCAGCTGCTTGAGAAAATGAATGTTGGGGAGAGTGTGTGTGTGTGTGTGTGAATTTCCAATGTGTATCTCAGTAGATCATTTAGTTTTTAGGTAAGTATTTGCTATCACGTGCTCCAGTTACCAGGACAGTAGTCATGATTTAGACTAGCTTAAACTGTGGCATTTTCAATTTATTATTACCTTGTGTAGTTCCGAGTTACTGAGTTTTTGGGAAACTATTTTTATGTAGCACCCCTGATTATAGTCCAGATCTCCTCTCTGTCTTATGCAGATTTTACAAGCTTGGCTACCCAAGTTTCATTTACGATTTATTCTTCCAGTAAATACATTAAACAAAGGATTTGGCATTTCCTGAAATGAAGCCTGTGTTTATAGCACTAAGACTATATTTCTTTTTTTCTATTAGTACTTAACCAAGTATCAGCAATATAGCTGACAAATGTAATGGATAAAATTCACAGTATGTTGATGATTTTTATAGTTCTTGTAATTGAAGCACTTGGTGTCCTTGATGTGATGAGGATGCGTTTCTGGTTTTCATGAAAGGGCATCTTTTAATGACAGAAATACTGTCAGGAGTCAAGTGTTGAGGAAGAGAGCTGGATTGTTAATTCTTGGATGCATAATGTGATCCGTTCCCAGTACAGACTGCGAGCACACGTGAAGCATTACAAGGGCCAATGCCTGGTGCTGTGAGTTGTTAGAGTGATGCCTACACACTCTGTGTGGATGTAATCCCTTACTAACATGCTCTGCTGACTTGCTGCAAAGGAGGGAGAACGTTATGTCCTTAGGCCACGGCTGCCGGTTCTGCTGGCATTTGAAGTTTCTTCTTCCTTCCCAAGCTGCGTCCTACACAAAGCCCCTTTGAAGCCAAACATGGAATGGCAAGGCCAAGGGGGACTCAGCCGCTCATGTAGTCAGCCTTTCTGCCCAGGGCAGGATCAGCTTATACCTGTGTCGTCTCTGATGGATGCTTGTGTACTTTTCTACTCCTTTTCTTTCTGCTACTTTTTCCTTCATCTCTTTGTTTTGGTTTTTTTTTCTTCTTAGTGTATGCCCTCACTTGATTCTCTCACTTCTCTCATTCCCCCCCCAGACTGCCTGTCCCTCTGGTTTTGCCTGGAGGTCTCCCATTTTTTCTTGCTGTCTGGGGGACCTCTCTGCCAGGCCTACATATATGCTGGGTTTACCAGGTTTTTCCTTAGTTTTTAGGAGGGATTTAATGGAACTAGTATCCTTGATCTCCTTTTGTGCAGACAGGTAAGCTTTGTTTAAGACCAGAAGAGCTGTTCAGTATTCACTTGCACGGGGGACGTTGAGCTTGTTGGAAATAAAGGACAGAAGAGACCAACAGCCGAGTTAAATAATTCACTATTGCTAATTTATCATGCTGTAGCTTTGAAATGGCATTGTCTAATTTTTAAATCTACTTATAAGCATTACATACTGTAACAGCGTTCCTAGTGCTGGCCACGAGAAGAAGTATCATTTACTGCTACAGAAGGCATGGCTATGGCAAGCATACAGCTGTTGGAAAAGTGTATTTGCCTGAAATGCTGTAATGAAGGCTGATACATAAAACTGCAGCTGGAGGGAAATGTAGTAGCTGATAAATCCCTTCCTTGTCATGGTGTTTATTCTGTGCATCTGTCAGAACTCTCTCTCCCCATTTCCTGTGGAGTTTGGGGATGCTGTGGTGTTACGCACCTTAAGTAGTGTCTAACTGAAACTAAAGGGTTAGGCAACAAGCCAGTGGATGGGGCTTAAAACTGTAGCAAACAGAAGCTTACAGGTGGCCTGTCAGGTTCTGGTCTTGGTTGTGAAGTCATGTGAACCTGCAGAGAATGTCTGTTGACTTGACAGTGCAGAATGTGAGCTGTAATGCTGCCTCAGAGCAAAAGGCTCCTATCTCTGAGGATCTTGTCCCAGGTCACTAAAGAGACTCTTACTATTTAATTGTTCCTCCTTGTTTCTAGTTCTTTGATAGTTGCACTTTTTTATGAGCAGTTAAATCCTTTTGATTAAAATAATTTAATTTTTCAATCCCCTTTTTTTTTTCGCAACACAATTCCTCCTTCAAAGTATCACGTCACTTCTGAATCTCTGCTGTTTATTCTTGAGTATATGATCATTAGATACTGTTTTTTATTGCCTGTTTTGAATGTATGCTGTTAAACAGGAAACTGTTTATGAAGTTCTCTATCCGTATTTATTGTACTTCACAGCTTTTGCTAAAATCTAATGTGTCAAAAAGTACAACTTACTGCAAATAAGATCATTTTATCTACGTTGTTTACGGTGATGTGCTGAAAAAGGGATGTAAACTGAAAGGAAACCTTATGTGACATGGGAAGACACTTTTGGGATACTGGGATTTATGGTGGTATATAACAGCAGTGCTGAAGCACATGTGACATGCTGAAGAGCACAAAGAACCTGTCACGTTTGAGTGGCAGTATGGATTACAATTAGATATCAAATTACATCAAATGCCAAAAATATGCTTGTCGTGCTTTGAAATACTAAATTTTGCCAAGTAGGTGTTGGTTAATGTGGCTGTTCTGGTCCTGATTTTGTACTTTGCAGAGAAATAATAGTGGTAGTAAAATGTTTATTTACAAGTGGAGTTTCTAATGAATGTTTAGAAATTCAGGATAATTTCTGAGGTGTGCTGCAAGGTACCAGCTGTTTGGCTCTTTTCAAAGGGAAGGAAACTATTGGGTATTTTACAAGTATGTATCTTTCAGAAATGGGCTTAGTGCCTTGATGCAAGACATGTACACAGATCTTAAAGCTCTGTAATGGTTTCCTCAAGGCCAGTTTAAACCCCCCCAGAACATTTTGCAACCTTGGGTGCTGTTCTAACATCCCATGTTTCCAAACCTCCAGATGTTACTGCAGCTAATACCCTGACAGGAACAATCTAGATTGACAGATGCTTTAGTACCTACCTGTGCAATTCGGTGCCCTAAAATTCAAGTAACTGCCTGGAGCGGGAAATGCGGAGCCACAAACGGGGAGTGTCTGTCAGCAGGGGACTGGCCACAGTCACTCAGGGAGATGTTGTGAAAAGGACCCAGCAAGCTTGTATCCATTAAAATAATTGCCTCTCTGTGTGAGCTGGAAAGGTGTGAGGGACCCTTGGTGCTGAGCTGAAAGTCTTGGGTGGTGTTAAAGGGCAAACACGCCAAACTGGGTCACTTGGGAGGTGAACGGCACAGCGGTAACCGCCGGGCTGAATGCTGCTCTTCCTCACCGGCAGCACAGACACAAATACACAGATTGTCTCAGCTTGCAACACACTTGGTTTTAACCATTCAGGGTACAGCCTCTGACCAAGAAAGTTTAGGGTACAGAAAGAAGAGATGATGGTTCCAAAAACAGGAACAAGGAAATGGTGTAGGCTGTTTCGCCCTCCTGATCTCTAAACGAATGGTAGCAAGAGGTGGTGAACCTCAGCTTGCTGTTGTGTTTTGTAGTTGGTTGATCTTGTCTGTCACAGTGCCAGTTGTGATTCAAACTTTTCCTTTACTTTTGGGCATTTGTTAATTACTTTTCCATTGGAGTTTTTAGAGTCTAACAGAGTATCAACAGGTGAGGCTGGTGGTAGGATTTTGCTCAGCTGATTGCTGGATCTGAAGGTGTTCTAGGGGTTTTACTGTCCCCGAGTCCAGGCTCTGTACTGAGGTGGGAGTGAACTATCTATGAGCGGAAGGATAAGAAGCCAGGCTGAAAATATGTACTTTTTCCCTAAGAAATTGAGGAAATGCAGACTTGATGTATGCAACTCTGAATGCATACTGTTTTGAAGGTGTATGTCGAAATGCAGGTAGGTAATTTAGGAGGTGTAAAGGAAGATGTGCGATGATTTCAGGTCACAGTAACAGGTAAAGCAGTTGTAGAGAAGGTAGAAGAACACCTGTATACAGGTG
Source organism: Laterallus jamaicensis coturniculus (assembly GCA_022605575.1). Classification (NCBI taxonomy): domain Eukaryota; kingdom Metazoa; phylum Chordata; class Aves; order Gruiformes; family Rallidae; genus Laterallus; species Laterallus jamaicensis. The sequence goes on along the minus strand of JAKCOX010000020.1, from coordinate 2,085,791 downwards.
GAAGAAAATTCAGTTGTATTGGACAGCTATACTTGAGCTAAAACTAACAGGACATAAGGTTTGCTGTGGTATAATCATCATCATCATCATCACATGAGATAAACCAGTAAATTTATATGTACTGCCCTGCGGAGACAGCCTAATGCAGCTGCAGTTTGTTCCCTGCATCTAGGTTGCTCTGTAGGCAGTCTGTTGGGTGTTTTATCTTTCAAATATCTGTATCTTACAGAAAACACATGCAGAAGACAGTTACATATGTAACGCTGTTGTCTTACAAAGACTGACATCTCTTGTGGAGTCTCTTATTTCTGTAGCAAAATGAGTGGTAAACCTTGGAGAACTTCAAACAGATCCAGAGCCCTGGATTTAAAACTGAAATGTCATGTAATTGTCTTACTGTCTTGGAAAAAAAAAGTCTTTTATATGTCTGTCCATTGTATAAAGATAGTTATCTTTCACAGAAGCAGTTTGGCTGAAGAATAGGCATTATTTTTCCTCTGGATAGCCAGTGTCCGAGTTTCTGCTTTTATCTTTTACATTTGCTGTTTTGTTAAACAGGTTTTAGATGTCTGATTTACTTCACCATACGTTGCAGAGAACTGTCATTTTATAGTTTGGGGAGGGAACAGCACTGATCCAGGGAAAGGCTTCATATTCTTTGGCAGAGCCAGTGCTGGTATCTCTCTGCCCTGGTTTAAAAAAAAAAAACAAACAATGAACTTTTCTTGCAAGTATTGGTTTTCCATATAGTAGTGGCCCAAACATGTAGCTATTTTCCTTGGCAGCTAATTAAAAATATGGCATAATAATCACTGCAGGTAGCAAAACACTTAAGATAAAACTTGTAGCAATTTTTCCTAAATTAAGATTATGCATTATTATGCAGATATATGGCTGAGCAAGTTAGCTTGTTAGCAGATTGGAGATACTGTAAGCAGTCCCTATATGAAAAGGTAGAATACAGTCTTAAACATTGGTTTTGGAATGATCTTGCATCTTCAGTTTTATGTAATTCGGTGACACCCTTCCTTTGGACACAGCACAGTCTATGCAGTTCTTGACCACAGACCTTACTGTCTTGCTTCTCTGTCAGGAAAAGATACTGAAGTGTCAGTTTCAAGTCATGCTGCTGGGTAGTTGTCTCTGATGAGTGTCATAGGAAATAATCTGATGGATTATCTTCTGTTACAATGAAACTCTACAGAGCAGTTCTAGGATTTAAAAGAACAATATCCTCACTGCCCTACAAACACTCCACTGTGTATGTGAGTAGTTACTTAAATGTCCTTTCCTCCAGCATCGAAGATGAGCTACCTAAAATGTCATCTACCACATGGTGATACCCATTTTAAGTCTGCGACAATATAAATGCTAAGGAAGTCCCAGAGTGCAGTTTGAATTGAGCCACACAGAGTGACCCAGCAGGAAGATTAATGGATCTCGATATCCTCCTGATTTTCTGTGATATTAGACCCCCTTTTCCCACACCTTAATTTAGGACACTCTCCAAATGGCTCCTTCACTTCATGATGACCTCTTCTCTGCTGCCACTGTGATAACATGTTAGTCTGCAGCTGCCTCCACAGGGGACCGATTGCGTTTCCCCTGGTCATTACAAGCATCGAACTCTTGCCAAATACCAAAATTGTCCATGCTGCATGTTTTGCACACTCACTTCCCTGTGAACATCCTCGATTTAAAGCCAGGTTAGGTTGTTATTTCTGCCTTCCGCTCCCTGATCCCCATCCGTGAGTCTTTGATTTATGATTTTGTTTCATGTTTTTGTTGTGGTGTTTCTGGTTTACAGTGTTGCTTCTGTTTTGAGTCAGTACTGGATCCCTGGTTGTTAAGGATCTCATGCCGTGTGGGAAGCACCAGCCACAAATCCCATTTGCCAGGGGGAGGTTGGGTTTAACTCGTAGGCCAACGCAGGAGCACTCCGGGCTGCAATACACAAACAGATCCTTTGCTCTGGATAAACCTTTTTCCAAAATCCTGTGCTCACTGATCCAGAAGTCATCCTCAACCCCTCCCACTGTAAAATGCCTTCAAATTGGTCAGCTTTGGTGCCAATATCTTTCATCCTCACTCTGGGAACTGTTGCATCCCATAAACTGCCTGGTTAATCAGTACTTGTTGGGACATACTGGTTCAGGCAGACAGAGTGGTGTAGTCAGGTAGTCTGGTCTCTTTAATCACGTGTAGCACAGTTTTGTTTTCAGCAGCTGCCATCTCACTGCAGCAAAGCGTGTAACCAGCTCTTGGCAATAACACTTCTTGTTTTCCTTTCAGTGTGATTAGCCTGAGGTTTTCCCATGCCACTGCTTCCATCCTCATGGTTGTGTCTGTGCCTGTGGATCAATTAAAACTCCAGTTTCATTGTAGCCAGAGAACCACCTTTCCTAAGAGAGCCATGTTGTTAGAACCTCAGTGGATTTTAAGAGGGGCTTGCACGTTGCTTGGAATCTTGTTATGTGCAATACTCAGGAACCTGTGTATTTTACTGTAGTCTAGATTTGAAGTTGGTGTTTCGATACAATGTACCCACACGTGATACAGAGAGGATGGTAGAGTTGTCTTGCAGGCAGCTGAAAAGCTGGTGCCATCCCAGAGCACAAAGTAATATCCCTGTCTTTAGTGAAAGGAAGTAATCTGAGACAGTTTTAAACCACAAACAACTGAAGTGATCAAATTTGGGAAGATAATTTGTAGATTTTATACACATAACTTAGCAATAGTAGGTGATACAAGAGAAGATAATAAAAGCATACAGTAAAATAAAACCAAATAGTTAAATAATGAGGCATAAGCATGTCAGAAAAATATCTTTTAATAAGAGATGTTGATCTTTCTGTTACAGGAGCTCACAGTATCATTCCAGTTTCTTTAAAAATCTGTTAATCTTTGCTTTTCATTTTTGAGTGCCATATTCTCTCCCTTGTTAGGTGCAGTTATCTTGCTGCGGGGGGTGCAGCCAGCTTTGCCAGGTGGGCAGTTGAGGGTTTCCCCCTCTGAACACCAGCACTATGCTGCTGCTACCTGTGCTTTGTGGCCTCTGCATCCGGTAGGATTAGTTCCACTTGGAAAAACTGAACAACTGTTGGGGATGTCTCATAGTAGCCACTGTAGGGTGTGTTTGTCCTGATTTTCCTGCTTGTTCTTCTCTGTGGGTTCTGGAGCTACTGAGGTAGAAGTAGCAATTAACACGTGCTAGTATTGCAGCTGTCCTTTAACAAGATTTGTGTGAGGCATTGTAATAACCCTGAGATGTGGAGGAGCTGTTGTTCCGAACACAAGGATTCGGAGTGCTTTGAAAGGGTTTGCTCACTCATTTTTGGCTAGTTTGTTTTTCTCAGTTTGCTGAGGGCAGAAGTCCCAGGGGAAGGCCTGTACCAGCAAATAACAGTGTTACACACTGTATCCAGTTGCCTGGCTTGGGGAGCTGCATTGGGTTTCTTAGACTTTATCCGTATTTTTACAGTGGGCAATAAAGGATGAAGGATCACTGAGCTGTCAGGTTGACATCCATGACAGGATCCTTCTTTAAGAAGGTATGTCAGTGCATCCCTGAAAACTGGTACATGTTAGTAATATCACATGTTACTGTAGTCACACATGTATGCAAATACATGCCCAAACAGACATGCACACGGAATTCCAGCATGATATTTATGGCACCAGTTCTTTTGTGTCCTCCTCAAAATGTCTGGTATCTCTGATTCCAGAAGCTGAGGTTGACCATATAGTGCCTGGTAAACAGCCGGCAGTGGTGGTGGTAAGTCTGTGTGGTCATATTTCAGGCTTATTCTACATAATTTGGCTTTGGAGGAAGGTTGCAGAGTACTTGTCTCCACAGCGTGTAATTACCAGTAGTAAGAGTAATGCAGGTAAAAATGAAATCTCCCAGTGTTAATGGTAGTGCAGGTACCAGAGCCTTTATTCTAACCCACACTGTCACCTAGGCAGCAGATTGACTGTACTGTGGTGACCACAGAGTTAAAGTTCTGATGGTCTTGTCAGGGTCTGTGCTAGGAGCTGCTGTGCTGCTGGTGTCTCACGGACATCATGCACCTGGTGCTCTGGTGTAGTGGGGTTTCCCGGCGGTTTGTTGTGTTATGTTGGGGTGTTTTGTATTGTTGAATAAAATAATAGGGCATGACTAGTTCTTGATACCAGTGTTGATACATGTCTTAAAATAGGTGCATTTTTTAATAAATATATCTAAGGGACAATATAATGCTTCTTTATGTTAGCGCTTTCCAACAGGCAAAATAAAACCAGGACATTTTCTGTGATGCAAAAAATAGCATAGACTTTTTTCTCTTTTGTATTTGCACTGTTACAAAGTAGCAGACTAAAGTCTGAATCCGGATTTCTAAAGTAAGTATATGTTAGTGGATAGTAAATTTTACAATGTTTTCCCTGCTTAAGCCTGTAAATATTTTGTCAGTGGTTGTACAAGAAGCAGAAAGGTTGGACGTGGATTTCTAATGTGGAAAAATTTACATTTCATTTTTATTTAAAAATTTTCTTGAATGTGGATATCTTAAAAGTTGCTCAAAAGTTTATTAAAATAGGATGATTGCTGTAGTCCTTGGAACAGTTTTATTATAAACTTTAGTGGTACATGATTGGGCTGTCCACAAGAAAATAATGCAAGTAATACCTGCAAGTCCCCAAGAAACACATGCAAGTAAAGTAGAAATTGAGAGACAGTGAGCTAGTTGATAAACTCTTCCTTTCCACTTGTGACTGCCAAGCTCCAACTGTTCAGCACCTGGAGCTGGCTGTGCACTGCTTTGCGAGAGTTACATTTGACTCTAACTGAATGCTTTTCTAGTAGCATAAGTGGATGTGTCTTTATTAGTTGAGGTAAATTTGGGGCAGTAAATTGGCTTCTTTGTTCCTGTAGATGTGTTTAAATCAAGCGCCTCACATGTTGTCTTTCAAGAAGCACATCCTTGGCCAGTGTGTTTCCTGGACTGCCATACAAGATGACTTGCTGACTCACACTGTGTTAACACCTCATGCTGCATTTGCTGTTTGTTACGTTATTTAAAGTACCGTATAGTTTGGTCTCAAGTTTCATCTTCTTTGAAGGTCTCCAAAGTAACTCTAAAAAGCTGTAGACCTCTCATTTAAACCAACAGGAAACAATACTGATCATAGCAGGGAAGAGGAGCACTGTTGGCCTCTCTTAATCTTTTATCATCTGAGCTCATGGGGTTACCTCCTGTGGCAGTTTTGCCGGTACCTGTCAGGGCAGTTCGCAGTGGAGCTGGAAACACTGAGCAGCATTGCACTGAGTCCTCCGAGCTGTGGAGGGGAACAGAGGCATAACTTTATTATTATTATCTTTTTAAATGTCATAGGCTTGGTATTTGTGCAGTGACTTTGGTGGTGGCATGTGCTGGGTTGCTTGGGAGAAAGCAGTGATCCTGTAGCCAAAGACTGGCTTTGGGAGTCTCCGAAGGATGTGCTTTTTCTCCCATGCTGCTGAAAGGCTGGCTGTTGTCATCTCCAGATTTCAAGAATCTGGAAATACATTCCAAACAGTAGGATTTTAGGGTAATATCATATTCCCCTTCCTTTTTTTTTTTTTTTTTACTTTTAATAATTTGCTCTGCTGATGTTTAATATATAAGACATTTAAATAATTTAATAAACCTGTCTCAAATGAGGAAATTGAAAGGGAATTCCAGATGAATGTTATAACACAGTGCTATTGCAGTTTGACACTCCAGTATGGGTGGTCCTTCTTGGCACGATGCTGACAGAGTAAGAAATGCCTCATTTTAGGACTGTGGAAGTGTGCACACCTATGAAGGACAGGCGGGCTGGTGACAAGAAAAGCACGGCTGATGTCATGAGATGACCTGTGTGTTTTTTCCCATAGTTGAACGTGTGAATTGGATAGTGTCTGCTACAGAGTGAGTAGTTCTTGTAAAATTGCTTCTGGATTCCTTGCTCTTGTGCCGATGCTGCGTGTGGTGCATGAACACTTACAGCTATGTTGTTGGGCCTCTCGGGGTCAGTGACAGTCAGTGCCATTCCCCGGTGAGCTGTTGGGTGCTTGGTTTTACATCGCTGTGGATGTTTGTTTTGCCTAAGAGCTCGGTGTATGCTGTCTTTTTCCTCTGAATAGAAGGTTACGTGAACCACTGCTTCATGGCTGAGCCATACAGCTGGAAGCCAGACGAGCTGGTACTGCTGCTGCTTCATGTCAGAGCCACATCTTCATCCATCTAGCTTCCTAACAGTCTGTGAGGTTTTGAGATAAATGTTTGCAAGGAAAAGAGCTGTGTGTTTTTTCATGCTTAAAAACTACTGTGACTTCTGGTATGTCTCAGCTAAGAAATGCAGATGCTGGTTAGTGCATACAACAAATACACACAGAAATAATAAATCAGAGAGGTGAATTTGGCATTTTCATTTATCCTTTCATGTCTATGAAATGTCTGCAGCTAATGAACTGGTAAAAGGAGTGGATGTTGCAGCTGACAGTTGATTTGGAATGCAGAAATGTGGAGGAAAGTATTTATGATTTCCACTAAGCACAGCTTAGCAATTGTTCACATTTAATGATTTGTATCACTGTTTCTAATACTAAATTTATGCCTCAGTATGTATGTGCAACACATCTAAGTTGCTGTCACTGAGCTATGATTTTGAATTCTTCTATTTGGTGTTTAAATTATCAGCCATAATTTTGTGCTATAGCACACACGAGGGAGAAACATTAAGCTGTGATTGCAACAGCAAGCATTAAATGAATATATCCTGCACTTTCCAAATAATAACTTAGAAGTCCATGAAGATTTACAGGATATTCCACAGTCACATGAGGCTGAGTTAGAACTGCTGTAGGAACTGCATTAATTGACTAGAATTTCTGCCTTTCACATGCTGTATGTTTGAAGCTGTTCAGTCTTCTGGACTTTATCCTGGTTGTCAAAATACCCATGTTGGTTTTGCTGAATGATAGGAGATTACAGATCTTCTCCAGTGCGTTTAGGTATGTGGTTTGTAAGATGATTAGTGTGTTGTCTTTACATGTGTCCCTTTGTTGTGGTGCTAATACAAATAAAATCTTTTAATTTGTTAACCATTACTGTGAAACAACATGCACCATTACGAGTCTTGCCTGAGTGACAGGTATACTTACATCTTCGGATAATAAATTAGAAATACTAATCTTTTGTTGGCAAAGAAATTAGCAAAATAATTATTTGAATGCAAATTGTTTGCCCTATTACCGAGCATTTTTATACAAATCAGGCAAAAATAATTTCCTGTGGTACTTTAGAAATCAAATATGGAAGAGAAATATGTTTGTGTAGACTATTAAGCTGCAAAATGTCAAACCCACTTTAACATTTGGCAGTACAGAATACCGTTTTAATTTGTCATATGCAGATCTGGACAGTGTTAACTTGTTATGCATCCCCATTAGAAAGGAAAAATAACCTGTGAGGGCATTAAATCCTAATCTTTAGAGCAAAGAAATTACACAATGCCAGCAGATGTCAGTATGTTCTTGTCATACAGCCCCCCTTTTTTTATTTAAACAGTAATTTTCCTTGAATTAAATAATATGTGAGGAAGTAATAAATGTTGAACTTTAAGAACATAGTTTAAACATAGCATTCTACTTTAAGAACATAGTTTAAAATGCTTTGCTAAATAGGGATGTATTATTGGTAGTATAGTACCTTAGTTTCCAATGGAACATTTTTTTTTCTCTTCTACAGAACTTTTTAAACATAATTTCCTTCATATTTTATGAAGTGTTTTCAAAATGCTGGCACACTTCTTTCTGCATAGCTGGTGAGTGTGACTGAAGTCTGATGTAGTTAATCAAATTTGTTTCTCTAATTTGGAGATTATTTTATTTTTTCACTGTTTATGCATGGTAATCAAACCCAGATTAGCTGTTTCTTGTCTTCCTTGTATTTCAAAGCTCGATACCATTGTGACATTACAGAGAAGCTTTTCCCCTCTCCTCTCAAAGTGCAAAATGATACCATGTAGTGGGAAGAGATATAGAATTCACTCTCTGGTGTACTCACCATATTAATCTGTCCCCAGTTTTTAAAGCAGTGACTTAAACGTTGTTGAAAGTTGCGAAGTTGCACTGTTAGACTGGTAGGCAGCTGGTGCTTTTAGAAGGTATGGACGAGCTGATGGAACCTGTAGCCCACATGAAGGAAATTTGCAGCCTACTGACAGGTAATCCAACTGAATCCTTGCCTGGGAGTCTGTTACCCTGGTAGCAGGGAGAGGACATTAAAAATCTGAGTGAAGCTTTGGGGTTTCTTTTTCTCCTTGTGTTTGTCAGCACTGTTCTTTAAGGAGAGATGTTCAGCACCTCAAAGAAGATACCTCTCTCTCCTAACATGAAACTTCACTGCTGATGATTTTGGCCATTGTCCAGTTTGGCCAGGACTGCCAGCACCAGAAGGGTAAACTCCACAGTTTCCAGTTTTGGCTACCTGAAGCACGTAGTGCCTCAGTGTACTGGGTGTTGACAGGAGAGATGAGAATCCTGTCTGAGGACAAATGGCTATTTTCTTAAGCTTCTCTTCAGGGAGCTAATAGAGATTTTGTCTTGATGTGGTGGGGTTTGGTTTTTTTGTTGGGGGTTTTTTTTTTTTTGGTAAATTCACAGTCAGAAAGTACTGTAGCTGTCATTTTGGGTTTTTTTTTTTCACTTCAAACTTCTTTTCAAGCTCTGTCATCTTAAAGAGTTTTTCACATACGAGACTATTTATTGTGACTTACTTCTTGTTTCTTCTCATCTCAGACTGGTTGCATGATTTTCAGATCATGCAAATGAGAAGTGAGGCAGGCAAAATAGATAAGAAAGATATCTCTAGAGTAATAAAAGCCATACACACTACTAAGGTGGTAGTTCTGGAAATAAGGCTATTCTGTCTTCAGAGAGTGGTTTTATTGTATTTGCCCTTAATGCTTTTTCTAGAGATGTTGATAAACATCCAGAATCCTGTTAAATATCATGCTTAAATGAGTTCTAAGCAACTTTTTGCATGATACACCAATATAATTTAATTCAGGATTTACTCTGCTTGCCTGGACCCGAATGGAAGAAATTAGAACATTACACTTTTCATTTCAAGGGAGTGGGGGAAGAAGAAAAGAAAAATTTAGATATTTGAGTGTCTGTATGGGTAATGTTTCAAAAATTGTTTATCTTCTCCTTTTTGTAGTGAAAATAAAACACAGTAAGTATTTTTCCACCACGGAATTAAAAAAATAAGAAGCAGTGTCATGTATTGTTTTGGCATATTTTCTCCCATTGCGATGTAGGCACTTTCTGATAGATGGTTCTTATTAACAGCCTCCTGAGTATGCCTTTTGAAAGCCTGCACAATATATTTGCCATTAATTTCTTTATGTAGCTGGCAGTGCTATTGCACCTTGGACTCATGAAAATCAGGCTCTTTGTGAATGTCTGGAATCTCCATCGTGCTTAACAACTTAACAACAGGTCTAAGACCTGTACTTCACTGAAATTCATGGTCAGCCTGAAAGACCTACAACTTCTGCTTTGTTGCATACAGGAACTTTATTTATGAAGATGTGGGCTTTACAGATGGGTAAATTAAGGGAGCTGGTTTTCTTACAATAATATACCCAGATGAATCAAAATACCAAATGTGAGTATTTACCTGTGGCTTGCAAAGCTCCTTCACTCAATCTCTGTTGACACATGTAAGCTGAGAGCAGATGAATAACTCAGTTGTTCATTTGTCCATGTACTTCAAATGTAAATGTTGGCAAATGCGATCCTGCTGTCAGGGTAGTGAGGAAGGAGCACAATAGATTTTGAACACAGTTTTTATTGGTTGCGTATTCACAATGATCTTGGAACTTTAAAAAACTTTATTTAGAAATGTATTTTTCTTTGAATCTATCTTAGAACTTAGACTTTTTGATGTGTGTGCATTTGTACCTTGTGGAAGAGATTAATCGGAAAGCTATTGGAAAAATGATGCTCAAAGCTTCTGACAATACCTCCTGTTCCAGATAAGTGCTTAGTTAATAAAGACTACAGATGTCAAAGGCTGCTTTGAATTAATTTTTATGTTCTTGCACAGATTTACATGTACTCCAGCTGTCCCTTTGTACTTTGCTCTGGTAAGAAGGTACTGTTCTAGACCATGATAGATATTATACAGACACATGCTTCAGAACCCTGACTGTTTGCCTGGATTGAAATAGATACGGGTGGTGGCTGCAGTTTACAAATGGTCTGAAGTCTTGAAACTTCCAGAAAAATGGCAGCTTTGACAATAATTATTCTCATTTGTCAAAACTTAGTATTTTATATAAATCTAAGCTCTGAAATGAACTATAAAACACTTGAAGTTTCTTGGAATTTTATACAAGTCTAGATGGATATGGTCACTGTAGCACAAAAAAATAATGCAACTTCAAATTTTTGGCAATATGTAATAGATCTAAGGGCACAGACATTGATCATTTTCAGCTATAGAATCACAGGACAGTTTGGGGTGGAAGGGACCTTAAAGCACAACCAGTTCCACCCTCCTGCCACGGGCAGGGACACCCTCCCTAGGCCAGGCTGTGCAAATCCCCATCCAACCTGACCTTGAACACTTCACATTTTGACTTTAGTTCTTCATAAAAGCCCATGAAACTATCCAGAAGGAGATTTGTAGGGATGTTTTTCTCAACCTTGAAAAAAACAAGGGTTGTAGCTAACATGTGCCATCAAAACCATTTAATTGTGTTTTATAGAACATATCAGACTTTTCCCCAACCCAAAACATTTCTGGAAGTAGCGTTTTAAGTAGGCTTTTATTGAAGCATATACAGAGGTAGGCTTTACAGCAATACATACAGCTTGTGAGTTGTCCTTTAAGAATAGTATTAAAACCTTCTCCAAAAGCAGAATGTCCTTCTGACTGTGTTGGTTAGGAGGCTTGTCGGGCAGAATGTACAGTGGAAACACAGTGCAAAGGGCAGCGGGTGCTTTGATGGAAACGGACAGGTAACGTACTGGGAAACAGTCATCTCCTATGGTAAATTGTTGAACAGACTGCAATAAACCAGACACAGAATGCTTCTCAATATACATTCCTTTTCATGGAAGAGAGGAAAAATATGATCCCCCTCATGGGAGTGAGATGAGGGATTGTAAAGGTGATGTGTCATAGGAAGATAGAATTGATAACTCCACAGGAAACGTTCACAGATGTCATACTTCTTGTTCCCTGGCAGAAACAACCCTGCTGCAGTATGCAGAAATGGTTGCTGAAAGTGTGGCAAGCTATGGATTATAAAATCTATGATATAATTTTCCATATAAGGTGATTTGGGAGACAGCCTTGTAATGAAAGTCTAGAGACTTCCTAGATCTGTTCTCTCTTAGCTATATTATTTCATGTATGCAGGAATATTATGAAGTTGTCAGAATAGTAGAGGGATTATAAAATACTCTAGCAGTAAAAATTCTGATTGCGGTTCAGTTTTAAAAGTAAAGTTCAGGAAAAAAAACCTTTTACACTAAAGATTTTTTTAACTTGGCAGTTACTTATTCTTCCTATTTTCTGACACCCAGGCTTTCGAGGACACCAGGCATATTGTCACCTCTGTGTTCTTGCCTCTTCCTTTACTGTCTGTATCTCTGAGAGTCCTCTCAATTGCACTGGGAAGGGGGAAGGAACCAACTAGACTTTATATATAACTGATGTTCTCACCCACACCTGTACAAAACCCTACATTTCCACTCTTAATAGGTAACTTCCCCCTTCTCCAAACTTTGCATGTCTGTTTTATCTCACCATGTAAACAGCAACTTCTGCCAAAGTGGTGCAGCTACCCATCACCTCACTGGTGTGTATGTCCAGGTGTGCAACTTCTGCTCCACTGCTGCAAGCTTTGTCCTTCTGCTGAAAGTCCAGATGCTCACTGGATGTTCAACAGATGGATCCCAAAAGAGAAGATCACCATGTAAAAATAGGCTCTGAAAGCTGTGAGATGAATGTAGTTGCATTCTAAGTGCAGATGATTTAGAAGCATTAATAAGCAATAGAAACTTAAATTCTGAAACTGCAGGTTCCAGGTAAATGATGACTGCTCTTCCTGAGCACTGGTGCAAATTTATCCTGTGTTAATATGCTTTTTTTTTGCTCCACATAGAATTAATAGAATTTCTAAAGAGGAGAACATGAACTGAATACTAGAGAAATACTTTAGAAAAGCAGATGTCAAAACTGCACGATGGCAAGGTGGTATGACTCACCATCCCTGTGAGCTTTCCACCATGGGGAATTCTCAACATACACTGCAATAAACATATTCCTCATGTTTGCAATGCTTGGCTAAAGCACATGGAATGGATACAAGGTAAAAGAAACAGGGTTAACTGTTGTTTGAAAGATACCAAAACCATCAGTCTTTTGACATATAAATAGAGATGAACAGGTGAAGTAAATATCACTAGTAATACAAATGTCCTACCATCCCTGAAGCTAGTCCTTTTGTTTCTGAACAACCTAAAGAACATGCACTGACACTGCTTGTTTCTCTGTTAGTAGCAGCTGTTACTCAGTGATGAGTCTGTCAGCCATGTGACTGTGATTATTTTGAGAAGCTAGGCTGTCCAAATCTTACTTTTCAAACTATTCCCTTAAAACATTGATGATTTTAGAACCAAGCAAACTGGCTTTATGGCAGTACAGTAAGTGACTGGCTGGTGTGGTAAAGGTGTCACCATGTGTGGTGGGTTAACATTGGCTCGTGGCCAGGGTTGAGGTAAAGATGGGGAGATGACCTACCAGTTGTCCTCATGGGCAAAATGAAGTCAACCTGATTTAACTTGTTGTCAACTGAAACAGAATTGGATGATGAGGAAAAAGAGAAAATACACACACATCACCATCCCCCAGTTTTTCTTTTCAGACTCAACTTCACTCATTCTTTACCGACCACTCCACTTTCTTCCTCTGCCCAAGCAGCACAGGGTGTTGGGGAATGGTGGCTGTGGTGAGCCTGCACTGCTCCTCCCTCCTCACGCCCTTCCTCTGCTCCACCCTGGCCTCCCCACGGGCTGCCAGGGAATCTCTGCTGGCACCTGCAGCCCCTCCTGCCCCTCCGCCTCTCTCCTCAGAGCTGTGCAGCATTTTGTCCTGCCTCAGCCATGTTTTTTCCCAGAGGTGCTGTGCTGCTCGGCTGAGAGGCTGAGCTGTGCCCGGTGGTGGGAACCAGCTGGAACTGGTGGTAACCAGGTGTCCTCTGACAGAGGCTCCGCTGCCAGCACCCAGGTATGGACACTGGCTATACCATGACTTCAGACCTGTATATTTGTTACCTTTCATGCTATAACTGTTCTTTTCCGTTAATAATGGTGGGAAGAATGTGCTGAGCTTCAGGAGATTGGTAATGATGGGGGATTGGCTGGGGAAGGAGGCAGAGAGCTGAGTGCCAGTGGCCTGAGAGGCAGGGACCTCAGCCTTTGGGGACTTCTGTCTCTTCCATGTCACTCTCAGAGAGTACATTTGGAGTAATCCTACTGCGTGTGGTTTGTTAAAGATGGGGAGCAGATGGATCTGTAATTCAGGTAACTGTAAGCTGTGTTTGAATGGCCAAATGGTTTTGGAAGAAACTTGCTGGAGTTTCCCCAGTTGTGGTGGGGGCTGTTCGCTGCCCTCCAGAATGCAAATTCATTTTTCTACTCTGAGTCCTGCTCCCACTTCCCCCTGGTTGAAGACAACATATTTGTTTTTATATTGTCTAGTTGCATTTGGAATTGCAGATGGGATGGAGACAGCAACAGGAGATGTAAAAAAGGTTTAATTTTATTTTTATATTAAAGATAGGCTTTTTATTAAAGATGTGCTGCTATAAGCAACATAGCATAAGAGAAAATTACCTCTTTTTTTGTCTGCTGATGATTATGCTGAAAGTCTCCAGCTCTGCCACGTTTTCTTTGTGGTGGTCAGAGGAATGCCTCCGCTCATTTTGAGTGAAGTTGGAGAATGTGATGTGGCGGCTGGTTTGCTTCATCTTGGCAACAGATCTGTGATGTATTCAGTCTAGCTGCAAATGAGGCACTGTTTTTAATGTGAAATTTAATTTCAAATAAACACCTGCAGCGATGTCTGTAAGCAGCTACTGGTTAAAGAAAAAAGAGAAAAAGGCAGCACACGAGTTTGTTTTCTCCTACTCAAGGTCTTGTAGTGGGAAGGATGATTTCTCACCTAGCTGTTGGCAAACTTTATTTTTTTCTGTGTCTAGGCAGTATCGTTAAGTGTTTTAAGCTTTGAGCATTAGGCTCTTCACTGTCTTCAGTGATTTTTTCTTACTTGTTAAATGTTTTAAGGCTTAGTCCCCATTAAAAAAAAAAAAGGGAGGGTTGGAAAGAGAGGCAAGATGCCTCTATTTCTTGGTTTCCCAAGTAAGGAAAATGTTTTTTGTAAGGCTAATGTACCCAAAGGAAGTGTGTGGCCAAGGAGGGTTTCCCTTTGTCCTGGTTCTGGGCAGGCCAAAGTCAACCTCCCCAAGCAGCCAGCACAGGTGAGCTGAATTACCCTGGGCTGTTTTCCACGCCACCTGACATCACTTCCCCATAAAAGCAGCTGGTTGGGGAAGGGCAGGGGCTGGTTGCATCCAGGGCAGTTTAAGTGTGGCTGGGGCATCGTCTCAGGTAACTTGGTTGGTATGTCCTTGATGTTGGGCAGCACTCTGTAATTGTCTGGTTGGTAAGGTACTCTGTGTTAGCACTGGGTATGAGTGTAACTGGCTATTATTGTTCTATTTCTATGGTGATTTTTGTCAGTAAACTGTCCTTATCCCAACCCTCAGAGGCTCTGTCTGCCCTGTGGGAGTGAGTGAATGGTGTGTGGTGCTCAGCTGCTGTCTGGGGCTGAAGCACCACAGCCTTTAAGAGAAAAGCTGGTTCAGAATTGGGTTTATGGAGCCCTAATGCTTGGTGCTGTGAGGATAGTGATCTCTTCTGGCATGGTGGAAATGAATCTTCTGGAGCTGAGGCCATATGACTTTTGTTTATGCCACAAAAGTGCAGTCAACGAGCCTGTGGCATTCAGCTCAATCAATCCCTTGGAGACGTCAAACAGTGGTCACTATGCAAAGGTTCAGAACCGCTATGTCACTCTGTCTCTGGCTCAGAATTTTGTAAGTTGATTCGTTTAGTATCAAACAGAATATCCACTGAGGCTGCAGGAGCCGCTCATTGGCCAAAGGTAAAGATAGAACATCCTGAGACAGACTTATTTTACCCAGTTTGTTAGGTATGTGGCTATGTTCTACAGATATTAAATACAGAAGTGTTTTTAGCCGCTCTTGGTATTAGAATTATTTACTCGATACGAGTGAAAAAGGGGCAAGAGAGGAAAGGCTTTTGAATATTTTAGTAATATAATTCTGATCTGTTGGCTAGAAGTTATGGAGAAGACTATGCAGCACTCTTATTCAGAATGTGTATCACCAGGGTTGTGTCTGTTCCCAGCAATCAGCATAAAATGCATTTTTCTTTGTGGCATATATAGGGAGACTTAAAACTGCTAGTAACTTAATTAAAACAAGCTAACTGTGTGGTTATATGGACCTCATTACTGCAGGATGGGTCTGTATTACCTCCCTGTGGTGAAAGCAGAAATAAAATCCTGCTCTTTTATTTCATCTGTAGGTGATATTTATCTTTTTTACAGAAGATTAGCTAAGGCTGGACAGAGCAGTGGTTTCACATTTAGCTCAAGTAGGAGAGTTGGTTGTTAATATTTTTTCTGACAGCCACTTCTCTGAAGGTTCATTTTTGCATAACCTTTCCTGGGACACAGTTTAGCCAGCAAACAGACCACTGCAGTGAAATGTAGCTGGGGTGTGTGCAGTCTAACTCATTGTGGGGAGGGGGGAATTGAGATCCATTATGTAAAGCTTTGAAAGTCAGCAAACTGACCTAGAACTGAAATGTGTATTAGTGACGAGCAGTGTTTTGCATTGCTGAGCAGATAGGTTGCTGAATTGGGAATGAGCCAGAGTGTCCTCAGGGTCTGGCAGCAAGTGATAGTCTGGTTTGCATGTTGCACACGTGGTGCTCAGAGTGGTCAGATTTGCATTTAGTAAGCGGCAGACGGTAGCCTGAACACCCCCTGAGATGAGTTGGATACTCAGAATATCTGTTGCTTCCCTTTGAGAGTAACCTCTAGGATCTGAAACAAGGTTTGATATGTTCCTTGCAGTACTGGACCAAGAGATAGACAACAATACCTTCGGGGGCAGTTAAAGCAAGACACATTTGGTGATTGATTTATTTATTCAATTGAGATATGCATGTTATATGTTGAGAGAGTTGTAATTTGAGGTTTTCTAGTAAACCCTTTGGATTTTGGGGGTTTGGGTGTATGAAATAGGTTTATCTTCATTGTGTAAATTACATTCTTACAAACTGAATATAGCCCCACACTTGAACTGATTTCGTCCTCATGGTGTTGATACTTATTTAATGTTACTTTCATGGTGGTGACTTTCAGCATGAAGTTGTGGAAGGGTTAGCAGCTATTTGTTTCACTTGTCCATACTTATACTTTCTCTGGGAAGTTTCTGTAACACACTATCGTGATTTAAAAAAGGAAACTTAAGATAATTACTCCAACTTGATATAGTACATCAGGAGGCATAATTTCAGCAAAACACTTCAACCTAGCCACTCTTCCATTGTGAGAAGAGTTCTACACCCTTTTCTAATCCAAAATAGTATTTCTCAGAAATTCTACTGTGAGTGGATTGCTTGTGATACTCCTGTTGTCTTGTTTCTTCTCTGCTGTGGAATAAAAAAAAAAACACACCTAAAACCCCAACGTTTAGTAAACACTGAAATTAGTTTTATTTTGCTGCTCAGCGTGTATGTAGCAATAAAAAGCAGAGTAAAGCAGCTGCAACATAGATGGAGCATGCAGAGGAGCATGACATGGGTGATTTCTTGCTCCCAGTAGCTAGCAATGGGGTGCTTTTCAAGCTCAAATTCTGTTAGAATTCTAGTGAAGAAAAAAGTAATTTCTCTGTGCTTTTCTTTCCCCCAGCCCCAAACCAAAAGAAATAGATGTTCTTGGTAGTCTGGTGTTAGCTGGACAGCTGTCTGTGGAAAAGTGCTTAGCTATTGAGTATTTGTAGTAATTCCACCTAAATGTTTGTTGAAGTTTTAAGTACTAAATAAGGTGTCTTAATTTAGTGGCATGTTGTCAGTTTCTTTGGAAACTGGATTCCAAAGACTTTTCAGTCAGTTGATTAACCGAATGGAAGCTCAGCTTTGAAAATAGAATTTACTTGCTGGCTTACTAGTTTCCAAGTGTCTGCTATTTATTTTGGGAAACAAATGATTAATTTTCTTCTGAGCATGTTTTTTGCTTGGTGGTAGTTACTTTGTTTTGGAGAGCCTGTATGCTGTTTTGGAGTTTTTGTGTGTGTGTGTGTCTGTGTGTCTACAGACAGTGTAGCTTGAAGTGAATCATAGGATGGTGTAGGTTGTGACATCTAGAGGTCATGTGGTACAACCTCACTGCTCAAGAAGGGCCACCTAAAGCCCAGGACCATGTCCAGACAGCTGTTAGATGCCTCCAAGGATGAAGATTTCACAACCTTTCTGGGAAACCTCTGCTAGTGCTCCATCACCTTCTGTGCAAAAGCATTTCCTGATGTTAAGAGGGAACCTCCCACATTTCAGGTTGTGGCTGCTGTCCCTGGTCCTATCACTGGGCACCACTGAAAAGAGCCTGATTCAATCTTCCTTTAACACTGCCTTCAGACTGTTGTACACATTGATAAGATTACTCCTTCTCTTCACCAGGCTATGCAATCCCAGCTCTCCTACATTTCCTCTTATTAGAGGGCTGCTCTAGGACTTCGATAATTTTAGTAGCACTTCATTGGACTCTCTCCAGTATCTCTCTTTCTCGTACTAGGGAGGTCAGGACTGGACACTGTACTCCAGCTATGGCCTCCCCAGTGCTAAGTAGATGAGAAGGATCACTTCCCTCAACCTGCTGGCAACACTCCTCCTCATGCAGCCCAGGGTACTTGGAGCTGTCTTTGTCGCAAGGGCATATGTCTGTTCAACCTGGGGTCTGCTGGGATCCCTGGGGCCTTCTCCATCAAGCTGCTTTTCAAGCCCTAGCATGTATTGGTGCTGAGGTTGTTCCTCCCCGTGTACAGGACTCTGCAATTCTGTCAGCCCATTTCACCAGCCTGGCAAGGTCCCTCTGGTATACCAGGCACTCCTCACAGTTCTGTCACCTGCAGACTTGCTGAAGATACAGTGTGGAGCAGACCCAGTACCGACACCTCACACAGCATTCAGGAGCAGCTGAACGCACAGCTTGGTGGCACTGCAAGCCTTACAGGTGCCCTGAAGACTATCACTTTGTTTTTCCATCTTTCCTGTGTTCCTTCAGCTTTCATAACTGCAAGTATGACTCTGTGGTTGGAAGGGAGCACAGCAGCAGTCTCTTATTTCTTTCTGGCATCTCTGTAAAATGGTGAGGTGGACAGGTGCAACAAGCCCATTACTTGCAAAGCCTTACAGATTTTTCATGAAACAGCAGTCTCTTTCTGTTACCTTATTGTACAGATGGCTAAGTATATGGTGCAACAGAATTAATAGATGTTGGGGAAATCCGCCTCCATGTGGAACAGACACTGACATTGGCAACCAGTCAAAAAACCCTCAGAAAGGTTGCAGCTGAAGGACACCACTGTTGGAAACAGACAAAGATATATTCCTGAACCCAAGGAGGAAACACAGAGGATGCATTATTGTATGGAATGATTAGATGACTGACTAATGAGCCTTGAGGGGCAAGGAAATTGGCTACAAAAGCAATTAAATAAGCACCTGACATTCCAATGCACTCTGTATAAACACTAAACTCTTACTATGTTTAGTTGGCAAAGCAAAACAAGTGGCATTTAAGCATACAAGGCAAACTGTTACAGGAAAAAAATCCCGTGTTATAAACAGATTGTTCTCCTGCAAATGTGTTAGTAAATGCTTTTCTTTGTCAGAAGGTGTGATTACACATTGTAATATTAGCATTATAAGTCACTGTCCACAGTTTTCATTAGTTATACTGGATATTTAATATGATGCCATGTTAAAACCCATATTCTGCTTTAATCAGCCTGTTAGATACTGCTGGCTATTGATGGCAATTCCTCCCCCCTTGCCCCCCCTTTTTTCCCCTCTACAGACAAAGCTTCTGTATTAGAGTCCATATTTGAGGCACAGAAGGGTCATTTAGCATAAAATTTGATGAACCAACATCTAATACATGTTTCTGTAACATGTGATGTCTGTTAAATGTATTTAGAGCTGGTGGTGGTTGGTTTGGGTACTGAGGAGTGTAGTCAGCCTACCTATGAAACTTGAGCAGCAAAGTTGCCTACAAAAGCAGTTGAAACTTGTCATTTTGCCACATTGAGTTTTTAAAGTGGCTTTCCTGACCTAAGGATTCTGCCTTGCTTAGAAACAGGTAATTATACATCACAAAAGGATTTTGGACAAGATGGAACAAAAGGTTTTCCTTTAGTTTTAGATGGCTAAACTGTGTTATGCCAGTTCTCATAACATACAGCTTCAGTATTTGAAGATCTTGACCTTGCCTGGTGAGGGGAAGGCTTTCCATAGGTTTCTACACTGACAGGGGGGAATTTGCCTACAAGAGGGAACTGATGTGAATATGTTGGTGAGGCTTCTTTTTTGAGTATACTTCCAAATTACTTAGTAAAGTGTTTATAGTCCCGCCCAGTTGAAGCAACAACTTTAGAATTCTCTGTTTTCAGGTAATTCTGGGGAAGCCTGTCAAGGTCAGGCTGTAATCTGAAAGGTAGTCCTGGTGAAACAAAGTTTATTCCCTCATAAAGGTCCCCCTATACTTAGAATTTACAGTATGCACTGCTGAACCCCTGAAATGTTATGTGAGCTCTGGTTTCTTTGCAGGGTAATGTTAGGTTTCTGATCTGTAAGAGCTTTCTTAAGAAGTGACGTATCTGGCTTTAGAGAGAGAGTTGGGATTAGTACATCTGATAACTGAATAATAAATAAGGACTGATACTCCTTTGCCTCATGAGCTGGCCTTACTACTTAGCCTCAAGCAGGAACAATAAACAAACAAACAAAAAAGGTTGTTAAGGCTGAAAGTTAAATATTTAATACCAGCCTCTATGCTGCACATGATCCTTTTGTTGTTTTCATGGAAATATGTTTTGGAACTGAAGGAAAACATTATTTATGTCACAGTAGTGGCAGAAATGCCATGTTTGATCAAGGCATCGAAGTACTAGACTTGAAAAGGCATAAGAGAAAATTCCTGAAATAACAGCAAAGTTTTCACTGTGGCCATCCCTTTTGGGTAGGCTGCGTCTCACTGTGGCTTTCGGTTGGGATTTATCCATAAGAACGTTTTCTTCCCTTTCCTCTTGAGATTTAGATAGATAACCAGGTTGCAATAAGGGGTGGTTATATTCCCAGTAGCAGTTTTATATTTGAGGTTCTCTGAGATTTATCCCATCAGTGACAACGCACTGGACTCAACATGTATCTTGTGTGCTGCCCTCTGTCATGAAAATCTTTTGTCAGCCTCTTGGGTACAGATAAATGGCATTTGGATTTCTCTTTTTCTGGGAAAAATAGGAGCTGGGTATTACAGAAAGGAAGGGACTTGAAACAGACTGTATCTCTGGGTGAAAACATCAGAAATTGTTAAAAAAATCTAAATTTAAGTATTTTCTTCTCTCACCCTGGCAGGTGTAGTGATATGATATGCATGAGGTTTTTGCTACCTGCTTTGTTGGTCATGAGTGAAGATAAAAGCATACCTACCTGTTTGCAGTTGTGTGTATCGCTGTAGAGTTGCATGTGTGCACTGGACTGATGATCAGCCAGGATCTGTGGAAGGGTAGGTGGTGGTTCAAGGCTTTTGATCCTCAGCGGAAAACATGAATTAAATGCAGATTCAGACGCCCTTTAAGGGAGAGGAGGGGGGGAAGTAATTATAAATCTTATTTTAAATTTTTCAAAAAGAAAAATACTATTTTAAAATAAGTTCTGATATTTGCATCTATCTGTTTTCTCATGAAGATGGAGTAAGGGCTCAGCATGTTTCCATGGACCTGGTGTTTTAATGTATGTCACAGAAACCCTGCTTTAGTGGAGACTGTCTCTCATAAATGTGATAATTCATTTCTTCTACAGATCATGAGAAATTCTGTGCTAGGTTTTTTCCTGTATGACCTTTTTATGTGAAAAAACTATTTTAAAGATACCCTGGAATTAGGCTTTACCTCCTTCCAAATGTCTTGTTTTGCTGAGTTCTAAAGTGTGTTCAGTGACTAAAAGAAGCAGGGTTATCCTGACCAGAGCAATGTCTTGTGCTTCAGGCTCAAACCAGAAGTTTACATCAAATTATGCTGGTGTCTTAAATGAAGGGCAGTTACGGTATGCATGTGTACATACATATGCTCACACTTTTTTTCCTTTTTATTCAGAGGATGAAATAAAAAGTTTGTAAACTAAATACTCCCAAATGCAGTTGAGTAATAACCTCTTCAAACAATGACTTGTGTAAGAAGGAAAAATGTAGCTGTGAAGTTTGGAATAGCGAATAGTATGGTAACTAAAACTGATGCAGTGCTTGCTTTCCGGGTCTGAACAGGCAGTGCCAGTGGTACTGACAGAAGGCTTGGCAAGTGGGTACCATGTAAAGCTCAAAAAGTGTGGTGTGATTTCACTGAGCTGCTTGGAATGTGGTTGCTAGTTAGAAGGGCTGGTTTTAGGTTGCTGCTGCTTGAGACGGAACTCATCAGCAGCCTTAGGCAGGGGTTGTGGACAGGAGCAGCAATGAGATACGGAGCTTGGGGGAGACTAAACAAATTTAACTTTTCTTATAACTGTTGGGTGAATATATTGTTAAAGTTTTCAGAAAGCCTGTTTACTGATCACCCGGAACAGGATGATAAGCTAGTACTGTTTAAAGTATGTTGGATCACACAGCATGCAGAATGTAATTTTAAAAGAATGAAATCCCTTCAGAAGTGTGAGAAATATGCTGCAGCTTCAGCTATCTTCCCTACTGACTTAACCTGGTGTATATTAATGCAAAATACTGACACCTGGAGGTATTGCTCATTTGAAGTCTGAAGAGAACAGGAGGTAAGGAAGCCTGGCTCAGCTGTCCCTCGTGTAATCCCCTCTGCAGTTTCTCTAGTTGCACTCACAGAGTTGTGGTGGGAGTGCGAGCTGATCCTTAGAGGTCTAGGTCACAGGAATGGAAGCTGAGCACTGCATTTCTATCAGCTAAGTAATGCTTTGTACATAGGAATCGAGAGGGTTGATGTGAAGGTAGCATGTCTGAAGAGTTTTGTTTACTCTAAGTGTGGACTTGGCAAGTGGAACATAGGGCCAAGCCCTTTCTCTTTTCTGCACTGCTGAAAGAGGAAAATGGCAGAAGATTGACTTTCAAATGCTCTGACTCTAGGCTGGTATAAAACTGCCTGTAGTTTCTCAGATACCGGTGAAGCCACACTGGCCAACACCATCTGAAGAGGCAGTTGGGCCATCTGTAGCCATTGGTGTTGGTCTGGAAGTAGAGCTACTTCTCATCCAGTGCACATCTGCAAAAGCAGTAACAAGGCACAGTAAAAGTATCCATTTAAAAATGGAAATTTTTGTTTTCTTCATGATATATCTTGGAAGTAACAGTTTATTTGTGCAGAGATTTCCAGTGTGGTTAAGAAATCAGAGACCCTCATTTAGGGTTGGATGGAGTGCTAAAATGCTTCACTGAATCTGGACCTTGTCTGGTTTCCCCAAGCTAAAACAGTGAGCATCAGCTACAGCTGAGTAAGTATGGGTGTAAATTCATACGGGTTTTATCTGTGCTTCTCTGTCAGAGTTCAGGAAAGTAGGGCTGTGTAATGTGAGGAGTCAGGTTCCCTGAACATAAGTGTATTTGCATTTTGTTTGTTTATGGCAAGAAAAACTATAGAGAAAACTAGAGATAAAAATAATACCAGATTATAACCGTGCTACTTAGTCACAAGTTGACTGTTGTAGATGAACATTTGTGATGAGTTGCTTTGTGTAGAAAAGATTATATTTCAGACCAATGATCTAACAAGTAGTAGAGAAATCAAGACTAAGTAATGTGTTCTAATCTCAAAGTGCTAATAATGTACTTTCACAGACCCAGAGGAAGCCTATGTAATTAGAAAATTGAAAATAGTATCTTCTACCCAATTTTCCTGTTAGGCTTGCATTAAATTATGGTAACACTGTGAAGGAGTGTGTCTTATGAGCTATCAGAAGATGCTTCTGAATTACTGGGGGTTTTTTTAATACAAGCATTTACTGGATAGAGGTTACATTAGTAGAATTATAGAGAATTGATCATAAAAATTGATATTTGCATTAGAATAAAATACTTGTGTCCTGCTAGTATGAATGTGGAAAACAAGAATTTTCAGATATTTTAAGGAAAATCAGTTTTGAAATGACAGATACAAGTATATAATAGGAGGGGTGCAGGATGTCATGATCGTTCGTCAAGTCAATTTGGAAGCAAATCTCCTAGTAGAGTGCTTTTTATGATTTTTTTCTCTTTGTTTCCCCTGTTTGCTTTGAAGTACTTTCTGTTGCTAAGGTATGTCAAGATTAGGAATGTATCAGCACCATATGGTAATAGGCTCATTGTCTAAATAATGTATGTTTCATAAGTGCAGTTGACTTCAGGATCACTTGTCACCACTGGGAGAGCATTTATTTATAATTTTAGAGTCAGAAAGAGTGCCCAGAGATGCACAGTAACTTGATGGGTAAAATAAAAAAGGTTGTTATGTAGTGGGTATATAATTATAACATATCCCCCTGTATTTACGGATGAAGGACAACTTAGTTCCTGGGCGGGTTGATTCTCCAAGTTATTGGCATAAATGAGGGTGCTGTACATATTGCCCACAGTATTTATTGCCTTAGTAGCAAATGCTGGAGCACAACAAACCAGGAAGTTTAGTTTGCAGATTCATTCTGAGCAATAGCTGTTCACATAAGGGGAGGTTTGCTCCTTAAGTGTATGAAATAACTGGAACACATGGTACTCTAAACTTTTTGGTTTTTCCTCAAACCTTTGGTTTTGCTGGCTAAGGATCCAGATCCTTTCTTGTTTTAAACAAGCTTCGGGTTAATAACTATGCTTTCCATACTAGAGCCTGTAGCATCTACTCTCAGATGCTTAGTTAAAAATATGATGAAGTAATCTATTTTGTTTCAAGTTTGAGTTTATTTTAATTATAATGTCACTGTAGATGGAACTTACGTTTTGGGTCTGTTTTGGGTTTTTTATTGGTTTTGTTCCCCCCTTAGTTAGATTTTGACCTTAGTTCTTCCAGCAATCCCAGTTTTTCATGCAGACCTATGACTAATTCTCTGGGAAAAAAGTCTGCAAAAGATTGGGATCCCTGAACTCTGATACAGACTCTAACCGTCTTAGTCTCGGGCTTCCAAATTTTACTTTAAAAATGAAGGATTATCTTAACTCTCCTGTTGTGCCTAAAATTGTTTGTCTATGCAAACTGAGAAGTTGCTGTATTTTTTGTATGTATATGAGTTTGTATGTTTTATCACGTATTCATAAACTAGTTTGGATTGGAAAGGACCTTCAAAGGGCATCTGGTCCCACCCCCCACTGTGCACAGAAAAAAATCTAGGTATTTTTCTAAGCAAACCTGCAGGTGGCAAGGCAGGGTGGAGTTTGTGTGTCCACACACCATAACTAAATTATCAGATTTCTCAGAAACTCTTACCTTTAGGCAAGTGCTGGAAAAAGTGTAACTCTGGCATTTGGGTAATGCCTTGTGGGACAGAAGAGAGATTTTTGGTCCCTGTTCTCTGGATAAATCGGTGTAATATCTGATGGCTTTAATCAAAATAAAAGATGGAAACCTGAACATGGTGCTCTGGTGCCTACTGAGGGAGCAGCACATTGCACTGGACCTGTCTTGTCATTCTTAATGGGTCATGACTATAGTTTTCTTCTTTTCTAGCCAAGTAGAACACTGTGAAAAGTGAGAAATGTTTTCATCCAGAATAGTGTGCAAGCTGTAGCTAGGAGCTGTCTCCTGGAAGCATATAGGTAGTTTTTAAAATTTTTAATTTTTTTTTTTTCCTCTTGGGCAGAGAAAGGAGTTCAGCCTGGATTTCTTAATCCAGAGCTGATGTACATGTACATTTTTTTTGGGAGGGACAGTTGATTTTGAAATTCTCAGTGAATCCAGAGCTACAGTCACTGGATGAAAAAATGTGGATCAGAGAATCTGAGGCTGTAGAAGTATCTATACCATTCCCTCTATAAAGGGAATTCAGTAGGTGAATGCATGTCATATATACGATAATTTTTAAAAAGAAATATATATAATCTACCTGTAGAAAGCCTGTACGCTTTTTACTAAAAGATTGGAAAAGGAGTTGCAATACCTTTTATGTTTCGTAATCTCACTTGTACCAGTATATATGAAAGTTGTGAATGGCAGTGTGCGTTCTACCATTGCATGATTTCTTCCCTTTCTCCAATCAGCCATTAGTGAATGAGTTAACCAAGTAGGAGGACAGACTGAATTTTGCCTTCAAAAATTACTAGCATATATATATATTTGTTTTCGGAGGGGGAAGACATAAAAAAGCTGTGTACTCCTTAATGTTTTCAATATTTCCCAATTCCTTTTTGATTCAGTCATCTGTAGCAGTCGTATAAATTACTTCTAAAGAGGCAGTATTGCTGAAGAATTTTGTTTTTACTTTGCAGTGTGTCATTATTAGCTCTGAGGAAAAAACCCTGCATTGTTTGGTCTGCATAGAGGACATTTAAGAAAAGGAGGGTGAATTCAAATCAAGAGAGAGAAGGAAATGTAAACCTTTTGCCACAGATGTTTTCTTTAGAAAGGAAATGTAAATTGTCACTTTGCAATGTGAACTAAATGGAACATCTGTGAGTTCTTGTTTTCATTCCTCAAGATGAGTCTTAGAGATGCATATTTGCCTTAATCCTACTTCCATTGCCTGCTAGCTTCAGCAGCACTGGACAAAGTCTTCTGTGAGAATTAAAAAAAAAACAACAGTTGAGAAGATCATCACAGTATCTTGACCTGCTTCAGTAAACCACTGGATGTTACAGGTTGGGCAGCAGTTGCTAGTGGAAACATCGGCATAGTTCAGGTGTGAGTGTGAAGCTGTAACGCACAGTCAGTTTATTTTTTATGAGATACCAAGTTAGATCCAGCTTAGGTCCACTGCCATTTCTGACTTGCTGCTGATGCCATGCTTCATCAGTGTGAAGACAGTGGTACAGG
Source organism: Laterallus jamaicensis coturniculus (assembly GCA_022605575.1). Classification (NCBI taxonomy): domain Eukaryota; kingdom Metazoa; phylum Chordata; class Aves; order Gruiformes; family Rallidae; genus Laterallus; species Laterallus jamaicensis. The sequence continues at coordinate 2,059,391 of JAKCOX010000020.1, read as the reverse complement.
AGAAAGGGTGACAGTTGAATGCCAAGAAAATGAAAACCAGAGGGCAACTGTTTTGTTGGTAGCTGCCTGAAAATGTGGCAGCACTTTGTCCCAACCCCAGAAATAATAATGGGGGGCTTTGGTGTATGAGAGGGGAAAAACTCCAGCAGGAGCCGCCACATTCTCCCTTTAACTAGTGATAAAAGCTAGTTTTCACAACACTATTAAAAAGCCAACTCCCTTGTCTTGTAGGTGGCATAATTGGGAAGTTGAACAGTTGTCTTTGAAGGATCTAGAAAGAGATCCCTGACCCCTGCATAGCAGGCATAAATCTCCTGCACAAGCTGCAGGAGGTGATGTGCTTCATCAGTAACGTGTTTGGCTCTACTGCCTCTCATTTCCATCCAGAGATCCCATCCAGGGCAAGAATCATAACTGTTAATATTCAGCTGCTGTCTGGTTACATTAACCACTTGAGAAATTTGTTTCATGGTTCCATCTTGCTGATTTTCTTCGCAGTGGATGAAGAATGCTGTCACTTATTTATGCCTTGTCTTTGAGCAGTTGAGGTCTGTGCAGTGACCGTAAAGATACTGAATTTAAACCTAGTTAATAACAATGTTTGTTGTCCATATGGTTCTGCTTTGTACAGTCAGTTTTATTCAGTGTCACTTCCTAGATTCTCTTTTTAATTCTATCATAGAAGAATTGTAACATTGCATTTTGAAACAGAACATGCAAGCTTAATCTGATATTTAGCTTTTGTTATTTCTTTTCTCCTTGATTTGGATCTGAAGGTCTTCATGTCATTTCAGTAACAGGAGAAAAAATCCAGTTCTGGCTATTCTTCTAGAACCTGAAATATTCAGAGAACATTTTAATTTGAAAACATTTTACTTATGATATGGTATATTTGGATTTTGTTCAAAAACACTTAAAAAGAAAAGCAACATTGTAGATGCTGAAAAAATACTTTGTTGTTTTAGTTGTAGATAAAGAAGTCTTTTTAGTTTCAAAAAAGTTGTATCTGATGTGTGCTGATTCTGCACCCAATATCTGTCAGGGATGTCGTGTGTGTAAGTGTCATGTAACCTGTTTGGGTTTTATTAATATAGATACATAGATGACTAAGTTTGTTTCTATCCTACTATCCTTTTTGTTTTCCTGTTTAATACTGGAGATATAGAGGAGGAATCCTTATTTTCTTAAAAAAAAAAAAAATTAATATATATATATATACACATACACAGAGCCCCCACTTTGCGTGGTTGCGAGGTGATGATGAATGAAGTTGGTGGTGTGACAGTGATGCTAAGCCAGAATCTGCACCTGCTTTCCTGCCCTTTTTTAAAATTTTATTCCCTAAGAGACTTAATTTTTGCCTTCACTTTGTACTATCTGTGATTCTTGAGGAACAGTCAGAAAATCATGAAAGGAGAGATTAGTGCATCCCATGCAGAGTGCATGTTTTTAGGCAGCAATGTCACGCAGCTGAGAACAGGATTAGTTCTTATGATGCTCGTTCTTTTAAAACATTTAACAGGCGGAAGAGGAATCTTAGACACTGTGTTTACATCTTGATCAGTAATACAGCACAGGCTGGTTCAGTCAGTTGACAAAATGTCGTTAGTAGTCTCCTTTTAGTACTAAATGAGTACTGGAGACATGTTTAAATTAAATAGTCTCCTTTTAATATATTACATGTTAAGAATGTAAGTCACTAATCTGAATTCTGGTGAGATAAGATAGTTTTCCTGGTGGAAAGACTGTGTTCTGTTCACTGGTTTGGGCCCATACCAATAGGGACACATGTTTGTGGTAGCTTCTATGAAAAGTGGAGGTTGTTCAACAGTCTCACTCTAGTGCATACTCCCCTCTGATTTTAGGGAGATTGTGTGTTGTCAGGGTACAGCAGAGGACTCTGTATCACCACAGCTAGTACCATGCCTAGCCTGTGAATAAACTGACTTCATCTTCTTGTGCTATTGATCCATCAGCTTTCATGCAAGCACTAAATTCATCCTTAAAAAATAATTAGCTCCAGTGTCTTGGCAGAATTCCAAGTAGGCAATTACATTCTGCCTGCTTAAAAATACCCCCTGTAGTTAGAATTGGATAACTTATAGTGACAGACGATTGTGTGTTTTGTGATATGTTTTCAGTGTGGCTTTTTATCAGTGTGAAGTCTGCTGTAATGCTGCAGATGCCTGGTGCTGGAGGAACCTATTGACCAGGGTGGTTTATTAGCATGACAAAGAAACATGGCTATGGAAAATATTTTCCCAATATTTTGAAGACAAAAGAAGAAAGATTTAGATGTTCTTTGCATGCTTCAGAATTTTGAAGTCAGTTATCTGTAACGTGCCTGTAGGACTACGTGCATTGATACAAAGGGGAAAAGCAAAACTGGACCTCACTTGTTTTGTAGCACTTGCTATTAATTGTGGACCCAGGGCTGACATTTTAAATGATTGAGACAACAGAGGAAAGATACAGATTTTGTTTGTGGAGTTGGGGTTCAACTTGGTATTGAATTATTTAATAGATTAAATAGGTATGGAATAAAACATATATTAGATTGTGCTTCCCTTTCCGAGGGTAGTAAAGAATTGAAACTTGTGTTCTTTTTTTTTTTTCCTTTTTTAACTTAGAAAATGCAGTTTGTAGTATCTGAATAACGTGTCTGCTATTAAATCCTTCCAAAATGCCAGGAGAGAATTGGGATTTATAGATATTTATGAAGTACCAGACAATTAATGTTTCCTTAAGTAGTGCTCCCATCTCCTTCCACAAGTGAAAACTGCGTTTTGATAAAACAATCTGACTTAAGAGGTCGGTCAGATTTCCCTGATTATTTACATTTTGTGATCTTCATATTGATGAAAGGGGTGGAAGGACTTTCCGTGTTTCATGGGCTTGTTCTTTGTTACTGATATAAATCTGAAAAGGGCAGAAGTGATCTAGTCTTGCAGATTTATACTGTCAATGGAGTTTAGGACAACAGGATAGAAAAGAGTATCTGTGGGTTTTGCAGCCAGTCTGAGGGCTGTTCTCCCTTGGCTGTGTCTTCTGGTAATGGAAAAACAAGCCTATTTTTAGGAAATCAATTTATGATATAGAAGTGTGGCATCTCTGACACAAGTTGCAGAGAATTAGCAAACCTTGCAAATCGGAGTATGTAAAACTATTCTTTCTAGTCTTTCCAGATCAGGAGTTTGAGAATTATGACTCAGACCTGTCCTATTCATGAAATTGACTTAGAATTTAATATTTTTTTCTTTTTTAAGGAGGTTCTTCTTCCTTCTAGATGCAGAGTTTATAGGATATTATATTAGGATTTAGTCCTTATTTTGTATCTATGTTTCTTCTGTCTGAAATACAAGGGGTCTGTATTGTACTTACATTCCAAACTTAATGTCAAATTTTCTGAAGAGCATAAAATAATCTTATTGAAATTCTTAATTATGACAGTCAGGAATATTCTGCTGAACAAGGAGGGGAAATTTGGTGTTGAAAAGTGTTTCATTTAGCCTTTTAGCATTCTTAATTTGGACAAGGTTGGTTGTATAAACTTTAGAACCAAACCAGTGTCATTTTGAGAATAATGATAGGCTTTAGGGATTCAGTTATTGCCTTTGCCTTTTCTTTTTTCATTTCTCTCTGGTTTTGTCCTGTCTTTAAGCAGCAAAACCTGTCTGTCTGCAAATCATAGAGACAGTTTGATCACATAGCTTTTATTTTCAAATTGAGCGTTTAGGGAATGATCAGAATAGCTGCTACTTATTTCTGAAGCAGATCTTCAGTATGGGCTTCTATGTACTTTAAAGAAGCTAACACTGAGAACACACTCATTTAAGAGTTTCATCCCAAGTAGTTTTTCTTCTTTTTTGCAATGTCTCATTAGCACGCTCTTATAATTTAATTAACTCTACCCCTGTTTAGCATAACTGGTGCAACATTAATAGTGGGATTTAATGCCATAGTAATTCATTTAACATTTGGTTTGGATTTGAAGTAGTCATGTCTGTATTTTTCCTTTTTCTGAATGTAGCCTAATCATTCCAAGTTAAACAGGAAGAAAAATCTGCAGCCACTTTCAGTTTGGCTACATTTTCTTTTAGCAAGGTGTGATTACTATGCTATTTTTTGCCCATAGTAACACATTTTATTTTATTACAGTTTCATTTCGGAATACTGGCAGTTGTGGTATTGGTATCTTGTGTTGTCTTGGTCCTGTCCAGTGTGCTGTAGGACCTAAAATACCTTAATGTATGTGTCCACTTTCTCTCTTGGCATTTTTGTTAGCTCTTTCATAAATTCACCTTGTATAGAGAGTTCTCCTAGTACGCAGTTTATAGATCTCAGATTAAATTTGAGGTACAGCAATTAGAAGCACAACAATGGTATTGTTAAAATTGCTGATAAGCCATGGAGAAGAAATAGAGGCAAAGTTCTTTATACTGTTTGTTGGATAACTTGCATTTCAGTATTGGACTCTCCTAAGTAAGGTAATACAATAACTTACTGTAATCTCCAGGATTTGCAGAGGTGCATGGAAAGAATTAATGCTGACTTGATTTGCAGACCCCAGCTTGCCTCCATAAAGAAGAATAAAAGACTGGAAACAGTATACATTTATAGGAAGTAGGAAATTCTTATCTGAAGATAATGGGACATTGACTCTTCTGTCCACCAATACTATTTTCAAGATGGTTACTTTCTTTACCTTGGGAAGTCTGTAGTCTTCAACAGTGTTCTCTGTAAGTTCAGCAGCAGTTTTCTGCAGCACTGGAAGTCTTTGACTAACCAGATGTTTTCCTCAAAGTAGTAGTACTGACTTACCACATAGGAAACTCACAGTGTATAGCTTCCAATAAGTTTACTTTGCTGCAGTATTAATGTGTTCTGAATTCCCTTCAGCTGTTGCACAGATACAAACATTCCTGTCAGTTGTCGCACTTATAAACAAAAGTATCCAGACTTCTCTGAGCTGGAATGACCACTAGCTTGCTCTCAAAATACTTTCTTTTGAATTAAGGGACGCTTTCTGGCTTTCAGCATGCTTCCATTGTGGGATTGGATTTGGGTTTTGTGGGATTCAGATTGGAATTTGGTTGAGTTTGTGTTTCCTGTGATTGGGCTATCCATAGTAATGGCCACATAACCATCTGCAGGGATGATATGTTGATGAAACCATGCTACAATCTCTTGCTGAAATTTAACTTCCAAATCAAACCTTTTTCAGGTTTTATCCATCAGGTTTTTCATCAGTCTGTGTCCTGAAGCTAAACTTTTATCTGAATATCTTAAGAATCCCTTTCTTTAATAAGACCAAATTGTCCCCATGCCTCTTTGGGGTAGTATCAGGTGCTTTGAGAAATTAAGATCTCTTATTTCACATAATTTCAACCTGGGTCATAGCACAAAGCATTTTTTTCTGTTAGCTATCCATAGATTAATTACTTCTTCACTGTAACTTTCATGTTACACATTGCCACTGAAGAGAATGTGCCAGCAGTTTTGAAGACACACACTCCATGATATGTGCAGGTCTGCTGCTTAAAGTGATACCTATGCCTTCCTCACTAGTATGGGTTTGACACGGCAGTTGTCTTGCAGGCAGCTGGAGAGGGGCACAACAAAATGATACTGAATGATAGAGGGAGAATCTCTATTCCTGATTTGCAAGGTCTGTAGTGCTTTGTATGTGCTTGTGATGGAGTCATGCCTGTCTTTCCTCAAGTGCAAAAGAGGGTTTTTTACAGCATAGTAACAGTGAGTCATCTGTGGATTTGGACTGTGGTTCCTACTACTCTGTTGCTGCTTCTCTTTTCTGGGGTACCTTGAACACATTGCCATTTGTGGTGAAGGCTGCGAGTGGGCTGTGTTTATCTTCTCATTTCTTATTCTTCTGTGCGCAGACTTGGAAACATGTTCCTAAGACCACTGTTCCCATTCTGATACAGTGAGACACATGCATACCTGTGGTGGAATCTGTCTTGATTACAGAAGATGGCTTTTGCTGGTTGAAGTACTTGTCTAGATTGAGTTTTGATCTCTGCTGTGGCAACTCACTTCAGCTCTAGAGATGAATTCAGATTGGAAAAGACATTCTGGCACCACAGACTTTCCAGAAAAGCTTTGCTGCTTCTGAGCCTCTAGTTAGAAAGTCAGTTTTTTAAGTCCTATATTAATAATTGCACAGGTCCTATTGAAAACTTGGAAGACCACTCTGACATACAAATTTGTGGTTGATTTTTTTTTTTTTTTTTTTTTTAATTGAAGGATGACAAAGTTGGGAACATCAGTTGGGAGTGAACTATATATGATTCATAACTAACAGTGAATGCCAACTGGGGATTCTGACTCCTAAGAAGACACCCTCAGAGATGGATCAAATTCATGTTAGATTTAGAAACAACATTGTTTAGAATAGAATTAAATTCCTTATCAGCAACATTTTTTCTTTTATAATAGTATAAACTTTCATTAACTCTACTGAAACAAAGTTCCTATTGGTGCAAAGCTAGAGAAAGTGAGAAACATCTGGAGTCTGAGACGTTTTAGGTAAACCCTCTGGAGAAATCACAGGAGTCACATAATGGAAACATCCTATATTTTTTACTGTGCCTTTTTCCCTTGTTGCCACACATTTCTGTTGCCAGGGTAACCGATCATGAATTGTTCATAGTAAGTGACCTTGTCATTGCTTTTATATACGCCATGAGTTATTGTGCAGAGGATATTTATAGAATTATAGAGGTGATTGTGACTGCCTGAAGACAAGCAGGCTTTGTTTCATTTAATATTTTTTTTTTCTGTAGAATAAGAGGCTAAAAAACATGAGAGAGGAAAATGCTAACATTTGTCTACAGAATAAATCTTGCTATTATTCAGATAGTGACAAACACAGCTAGTAAGTCATAAGGCAGCTGAATGAAAAGTGGTCAGCTCAGCCCCAGGTATGCAGCATTTTCATTTGATACTCTTTTGGACTGGACTTAGACATGTTAAGGTTAACTCTTCTGTGATTGGTATTTTTGGAGATGCCACAATTTTTGTTAAACTATGCCAGAAAGAGTGCATGATGCCCATTTAAAAAAAACCCAAAACAACCAAAACCAGACAAACAAAGGACAGAAAAAAAGGAAAACACAAATTCAACCCAAAGCCAACAAACTTTTTTTCTCAGTCATTCTGAGATTGAGGAGGCAGGAGCTATTATTTATTCTCCTTATCCTGACATGCTGTACAGAAGTTTATTATCACTCTACCAAAAATGCTGGTAGCATTTTATTTTAATATAGTGACTTAAACTTAGAGGCAGAGAAAATAAGCCTAACAAAAAAAAAAACCCTACCAAACCTCCCAAAATGTAGAGCACATCAACTCAAAAAAAAAAAAGCTTCTAGCAGATTTACAGCCTGAAATAACACTGAGTATAGCTTAAAGACATGTGAAGTGTAAACTTGCAATGTGGTCTTAGTTTGAATTTTAAGCCTTGGGGCTTTCATCACAACACTTAACTTTCAAATACCTGAATGTTAAGTCATTGTGCTAGAGTGTCCGAGAGAGTCACAGAAGGCTTCCTAGTCACTTTGTGCTTTCAAGAAGAAAAAAGGGTTTTACTACATTAGCACCCTGGTAATCCTCTTCAAAGTGATGCTTTGAAGTTACTCTTTTAATCTAGGGAAAGGTGTGGAAAGATCTTTGGGATTCAAGGAACAACTGTGACATAAGGATGAATTTAATGTTTGCCATAGAGTTGTAATGGTGCTGCAGCTGGGCATTAGAGCTGTGCCAATCTGCTCATTTCCCTGAGTGGTCCAGGAATCCTGCAGCTGGTCTCCACACAGAGGAGACAGTGGCTGTCTGGAGAGGACAATGTCTTAAGCTGGAGACCACTGGGATAAGATGACTGATCCCATGTGGCCGGCTTCTCTGCAAGCCTTCATAATTCTTTGAAGAGCTCCTCAAGTGAAGAGTTTGCACAGTCCCATTGAAGCCCTGCTGTGCATGTAGATTAGTTAATAGGCACTACTTGCATGCTTAAGATGTGTTGATTGATTCCTTGGGCAGAGCATGTGGCAGTCTCAGAAACTCCTCCATGTGATTCTTGCTGTAGAATTTGCCACATTGGACACAGGTACTTTTAAGTAGCCAGTAGATTTGGTTTTGCACATGAAGAATGGTCATACAGTCAGTTTTGGTCACTGGGAGATGTTTTGTACATAGTTTAACTACTGGCAGTGGTCATTCTAATGCTAGAATACTACAGTTGGACTGCAGGCCAGCTGGACTGTAAGAATTCATAAAACAGTAAGAGTCTCCCCTGGTCCAACTGATGTCATTGAAAGCACCCTTGTGATGCAGGTCCCTATTCCCAGCTGAGCAGCTACTGACAGTCCTGGTTCCAGAGATTCAGTTTCCCACATGAACACAGTGCATAAGTTCCCAACATACAATTATTATTGTGTGTTTCTTCTAAGCAGTCTGCCCGCGAGTTTCTTCGTAGCAAAAGAAATAGACTTATTTTGATTTAGCAACCAGATGGATTTTCATGATCAACTAATGATGCCTTGAAACATCTGTCATGCCTCTGGAATTACTTATTGATAACAAAATGGATGTATTTTATGAATCACATATTGTGTTAACTTTGGATGAGTAGTGGCATAGGGCTGAGTCCCTCAGAAGAGCTCTTTCTCAATATTTTATATAAAGCAAGAAAGTAATAGGAGGTTACCCTGTGAATTTTGTATGCTAAACATCAAGTGCTCAATTGGACTAAATGGCATAGCAGTACAACACTGAGCCATTTAAACTGTCATTTTGAATTGGCTGGGAATGGTAATCTCATGGGAGGCATAAGTAATCTAATGTGTCCTCCTGTTCATTATCCACTTACAATGTTGGTTTGGGGTTTTTTTTTCCCCTGTGTCATGTGTGTGTTAGAATAAAACTAAGCCTACCAGCCTGACACTGAGTAAGAATAGACAAAAAAAGAACACTTTGTATCTGCTTCCACTTAATTTGCTATCAAGCTGGCCTTATTTTTGTGCAAATACTACTGTGTTCTCTGGTCACAAGTGGTGTTCTCCAGGGCTCAGTTCTGTTCAATGTCTTTATCAATGACCTGGATGAATGGATGGATTAATGTTCCCTCAGTAAGTTTGTGGATGAAACTAAGCTTGGAGGAGGTGTCAATCTGCCTGAGGGTATGGAGGCTCTTCAGAGGGATCTGGACAGGCTGGATCCATGGGCTGAGAGCCATGGGATGAGGTTTAACAATGCCAAGTGCAGAGTCTTGCACTTGGGACACAACAACCCCATGCAGTGCTACAGGCTTGGGGGAAACTGGCTGGAAAGCTGTCAGGCAGAGAAGGACCTGGGGGTGTTGGCACAGGAGCAGACTTGAGTCCCTGACCCTGAATGTATTTAAAAGATGGGTAGATGAGGTGCTTAGGGGTATAGTTTAGTAGAGGATGGGTATGATTGGACTCAATCTCAAAGGTCCTTTCCAACCTACTGATTCTGTAGCAAACCACTCTGGTTTGGTGTTTCCACAACTCATTCCTTACTGAAGATCTGATCAATGATGTAAATACAGCTACAGCTATCATAAACCAAATAAATATTGGATCTTAGGAGACCATGATCTAGGAGTGTTTTCCATTATTTTCCTGAAGTGGGCTAAGGACATGTGACAGAAAGTAGGCACTTTGGCTAGACTTAACAGCTGTGAAGAGGCACTTACACGTAGTATCAAAACTGTAGGCTTTCTTTGCATCTATCTAGGCATTGTCTTACTGTTAATTCTTGCTGATACTGAATTGGGAACACCTTAGGAACACTTACTTTGCTGCACATTTCTTTTTCTTAAGGTCTTTCAGTTTGTTACCAGCAGGATGGCAGCTAGCTTTTTGAATTAATTTTTCTTGTCTTGTATGCTTGCACATCCTGAATGAACTTTGTTCAGGCAAGCATGTTAGCGTTCTGTTGCCATCCAGTGGAGTAAGTAGTCTTGTTTATGTTTGAGTGTTTTAAATGAGACTTAAATATATAGTATTAACACTCTTCCGTAAATGGTTTTGAGAAAGCCATTTATTATCCATTTGCTTGAGGGATTTGTTCAGACAGCAGTGGTTGGAAACAGTATGTTAAATGACATAATTTGCAGAAGAGATCTGCATTTATGAGTAGGGATCTGGATGCGATGAAAAAACCCACAGGGCAGCAGTTACTTCCACTGTGTGGGGAAAAAGTTCCTGTTTACATATTAACACGTTAGTCTGGGTAGAGTGCATTTTTGTAGTCGGAGAACATACTTAGATTACAGTGTGGAGAGCACATTGAGCAGTCTGGTCGCAGGAAGAAGACTCTCTATGCATTGTCGTGGTTTAGCGCTGACTGGTAACTAAGTACCCTGCAGCCGCTTACCCAGTGGGATGGGCAGAAAAATGGGAAAAAAGCCCAGCTCATGGGTTGAGATGGTTTACTGGGATAACAGAGGAAGAGAATAATTTTTGTAATAAAACAAGTGATGCACAAATGCATTTGCTCACCATCTGCAGAATTTAAACACGACCCGCCCCCCGCCCACCCCCCCAATTGCCTAGTGTGTTGCTGAGCAGTGATCTTGCCTCCAGGCTGGCTTCCAGTTGCATATAAAGCATGACGCCATCTGTTTGGGAGTATCCCTTTGGTCAAGGGGGTAAGCTGTCACAGCTGTGTCCCCTCCCAGCTTCTTGTGACCCCCAGCAAACTCGCTGGTGTGGTAGGTTGAAAAGCAGAAAAGACCTTGGCTCTATGTAAGCACCCTGTTTCCCAGCACAGACCCAAGCCATAGCCTTGTGCTAGCTACTATGAAGAGCATTAACTCTACCCCAGCCAAACCCAGCACAACACTTATTAGTGCTTACTTTAGAGCTGCAACACAGGTAAGTACTTATAAATTAGTTGATTCGCTCGCTGATGGCAGCTCCTACTGATTCTGATTGCAGGGAAGATTGTTGCTCAGAGAAGCTGATCGGTCTGCTCACCAGTGGGTGCTCTCAGGAGGTGAAGATAGATAGCAATTGCAGCTTACTGTGGGACTCTGAAGCATAAATACAGTGACAAAAATGTCCTAAGTCATCATGTTTGTGTGACTTTACAATCCAGGACTACAGAATACATTAAATTTACTTAGTGACTGCTAGAAGTTGGAAAAGCTACAGTTAAGCAAGACTGATCAGATCTGTATGACACTGTTGTTTGGGTTAGGACCTTTTCCGTTCCACTCTTCTCATTCTTCATATGCTATTCAGTAGCTGTCCCATGTGCTACTCAGGTAAGGGGCTCTGTAGAACATCGGTGTCTCTGCTACAACTGGGATTTGTAGGTGGAACTTCAATGCCAATGGTGTTTTTTAGTCCATAAGTTCCTGTCGTGAAACATGCAGAAGAAGTTTTACACAGTGAGGGTGACAGAGCAGTGAAATATGCTGCCCAGGGAGGTGGTGGAGTCTCCTCCTTTGGAAATATTCAACACCCATCGGGACGCCTATCTGTGCTATATGAGCAAGGGAGCTGCTTTGGCAGGGGAGTTGGACCCGATGATCTCTTGAGGTCCCTTCCAACCCCTACAATTCTGTGATTATTTAGAGCAATCAGGCTGATTAATGATTGCACGTAACATTGGTGACTACACGGACAAGAGTGATCTGTTCAGTTCCAAAATGCAGACTGCCTCCTGCAGCTCCTCCTAAATGTGCAAGTTCATTCCATTGCACAGCTGCATATCTGGGACTAAGATACCTGCTATACTACTTCACTTACATGGTTTTGAGTGACTGAAGCTACTCGCAGAAAACAAACCTACACGCATATGTCATCTGCTTGATGCAGATGCTTGAAGATGATCCAGAAGTCAAAAGGTGTCTTAAGATTTTCAATTAGACTCAGGCTTTGAGGAAGCATGCAACAGTTCCTTCTTAAAGATACTCAAAATGACTTTTCCAGCAAAGGCTTGAGTGTTGAGTTATTAATACTACAGGATTTGAAAAATCATAAAGGGCTATTCAGTTGAAAATTACATACTGGCCTTATAAAATACATAATGAGATTTTTGAAATGCTTGATACAGATCAGTTGCATGCAGAACTCTTGAGTCACTTGCTTCACAAGCCAGGTCAGTTCATTGTATGTATTTATGCTTAACTTTTCTTTGCTTATATTTGTTTCAAAACATTTGTTTTCAAGACGTAATACTTTACTGTGCTGTATCAGAATGGCTAGAAGAATGTCAATTTTATCAGGGAATTTACATATTCATGCGCAAATAAATTGTATTAGAATGTAGTTGTAGTCTGCAGTATCATTAAAATTGTTGGTAATCAAGCTATGATATGTTATTCTCACTGTAAAATGTAAACCTGTATGGGATTTTGTCTATTGCTAAATAATTCAGTATGCCTTGTCTCAATATATTTTATGTGTAAGTAAAATTTTGTAAGAAAAATACTGAGAAGTAGCATTTATATGGGCAGTTACAATTGTGAATTTTATTGCCTTTGAGATGCATATTCCAAAGTCTTTCAAAGAATGTTACTGTTGACATTCATGGATATTACTGTGCATTAATTCTTAGGCTCTTTGTTCCGTTTCAGTCCCATTTTGTCACTTTTATGCATTTGTCTTAGGGTCATAAATTGTCTGCAAGTCTTTATGTCTGTCTTTATTTTACAATTCCCTGTCCTTGCTGTTCACATAGTTTGGACTACACCTCGAGTTCAACTTCTCAAATTTCAGCTTGGTTTTCTGATACCTTGCTTGAAAACCTTTTGTTTGGAAGACACTGTGTTTTGCATTTAGGATGCAAGGATTGCAGTAACGCTCTGGATTCCTTTTCTTATCCTTCTTCTCTTTAACTCAGAAGTATGTCTAAGTATCTCTTAGTTTCTGCAAGTCTCCAACATAAGAAGGCAGTGAGCCTTGACTTGAAGAGCGTATGTGCATAAAATATATGTATTTGTGTTTGCTGAAGGTGAACCCAGCGTATTGCATGATTAGAGAAATTATCATTTTTCAGGGAAACAGGGTACACATATAGTATATATTATGAATGAATTGAGTAGAAAATGTATTATTGCTTTCCTGCATATTTACTCTCTGGTATTCTGTCTTAGAAGGTTTGAAATATTGATGTGTAACAGAGGGACTTAAGGATGGAAAAGTTTGTCTGGATCATTCAGACAAAGACATTGTCTTCATCCAGAAAAAGTCTCTCCATTCCCCATCCTCTTATTGAGTGTTCAGAAGGTGCACATGTGGATAAGGACTGAAGAATCTAAAGCAATTCTGAGACGCTTAAGGTACCTCGTTGTATACTAGCTCATGGGGGGGGGGAAGCCATATTAATGCTTCAATACTGCATTAATTCCTTATGGGTTATGTCCTACTTCTGTTAGAGATAACCACTCCAAGCAGAGGTGCATGCCATGGTGTGTAAATATCTAGCAGTTTATCATGTCTTATATTCATTTGCACTTCTCTGCTGCCACCATTTGGCATAAATGAGTTACCAGAATACCTTGTTGGCACAGTCTGTCCCCTCCATGCAGGAGAATGGGTTGGTCACCTATGTACCCTGCTATCTACCCTTGCTTGACTGCCCACTTCAGTGTCCTTGGTTTGAAATAGGAAACAGAAGACTGCTAAATCAGGAACTGCTTCTGAAAAAGGTGTTCTCTGTTACCAGACAAGCTGCCCAAGACACTGGTGTAACTTGACCATCCTTGAATTTTCTTCGGTTGTTGCTGTGTGGGTTACCTGTTTGATAGTTGGTGTTACCTGAATGTTCGTGATTTGTAAACAAAATACGGTGGTGTCCTAATAGCTGAAATATTTGTAGCTAATCAGGGCATTGCTAACTGCAATCAAACTCTGTTTTCTAAACTTGCTAAATTGTTTTCTGATACTGAATTTATTGTAGCTATTAAAAAGTTGTTGCCTTTCTTACTCTAGCACTGGCATATCTCAATTCTCTTCCAGTAATTTGTTGCTATTATAAGCTCTGAAGTGAGTACTAGCAATTTTCTGTACAGGCAGATACTCTGGCTCATGTTCATTCAAATCCTAGCTCCAGCTTATAAATAAGAAATGAGGTTTAGGAGTCTCTCTGCAGATTTCTGAAAGAATATACAATACGGTTCAAACTGTCAAACCATTGGATGACATTGCTGTTCCACACTGATAAAGGTGTACAAGTGGTGTATAGGAATGAAATTTCACTCTTAAAAATGATTAACTGTAAGACCTTCAGCTTCTTAAAATGTTGTTTCTGAATTAGTCACTGGTAATGGCAGTTGGGAAGCCTGGTGTAGCACCACGTACAAACTCTGGTCTGCAATGATAGTGCACTTCTGTTTGCTTCAGTATTGCTACTGAAGCAATTGAAAGCACACAGACTCATTTTCTTGACTCTGCTGTGTTGCATGGTACATTATATCCTACTTTAGTTACAGAAGCAAATGACTCATATCTTGAGTTGAAAGGAGTGAAATTGCTGATTTCTATAGGGTAAATTACAAGTAGATGCAGATTGGGAGGGTACACCTACACTCACACTCCACAGGTACCAACATTTCTTTTCAAGGGGGTTAAAATGATATGTATCTACATAAATGCTAAGCAGTTTTTCTGAACTGGTGTTTGTCTTTGAAAGCAGTTCTGAAAGTGGCTGACACTGTTTCAGAATTGCAGAAGGATCTGTTTAAAAGCTTGACTAATCTTTTCAGCTATATGTTTGTCTAACCAAAGATATTACCTAGAAGCCTTCTTTGAATCTTATCTGTTCCCTATTTTGATTGAGGTTATCTTAGTGTTTAGGCAGAATAATAGTATCTACAGTTAGTGGTGAATTTTTGTGTTGTACTGTAGTAACAGCTTAGAAAGTTTACTGAGTAGTTTCATAAATACAAAGGCTATAACCAAGCTTGTCAGATTATCTATTTTAAAAAATCCCACCATTTATTCTTTCTTTACCTGCTCTAATATTAAGGTTTCGGTCAGCAGACAAATGTTGGTCTGGTCTTGAGCATGCCTTGAATTTTCTTCAGCATTTAACTTGGGTTACATTTGACTTCAGTTCTTCTAAATAATTTTATCAAACATTTGCTGTTTATATTTCAAGATATTAAATGTATGATCAATATATCTATCAAAATTATGTACCTCTTTGTAATGCTCTTGAGAATGTGAAAATTGAATTGTAAGTACCTATTCTATGCTTTAAAAATACTCCAGTTTTTGCATGGGAATTTTGTTTCCTAGACTGGTGGTGTATAGGACAGCTACTGTTTGGTGGGGATTTTTGGTTTGGTTTGCTTGTTTTGTGGTTGTGGGTTTGGTCTTGTTTTAACTTGGTTTGGATTTTGGGATGGGGGGGGTGTTTGGTTTTTGTGGGTTTTTGTTGTGAGTCGGTTTTTTTATTACTTTGCATTCTGACAGCAAGACCCTATTTTAGTCCTGTTTTAATGTCTTTTAATCTCTGTAGGTTTGGGCACTTGCAGGAACCCAAGAGAGGTTTTTAGATATTTCTGTTCATTACTTTTGGGTCAGTCCGGCCCTGAATGGTGAAGTACCTCTGTGGGTTATCTTTATGTGCACAAGTAGTGCATGAGTCTCGGATCAGGTAAAATGTATTTGCAGAATGAGGGTCTGTATTTCTCTGCAAATGCTGGCTCTGCTATGTTCTTACTCAGTATTAAGATCACATTATAAATGTTGATAGAATCATAGAATGGCAAGGGTTGGAAAGGACCCCAAGGATCATAAAGCTCCAACCCCCCTGCCACAGGCAGGGCCACCAACCTCAGGCCTGGATCTACACAAGGTTGCCCAGGGCCCCATCCAACCTGGCCTTGAACACTTCCAGGGATGGGGCATCCACCCCCTCTCTGGGCAGCCTGATCCAGCCCCTCACCACTCTTTCTGTAAAAAACTTCCCCCTAATATCCAATCTAAACCTTCCCTCCTTCAGCTTTAATCCATCCCCCTTGTCCTGCCATTATCTGCCCTTTTAAAAAGTTGATTCCCCTCCTGTTTCTCTGCTCCCTTCAGGGACTGGCAGGCTGCAATGAGGTCCCCCTGCAGCCTTCTCTTCTCCAGGCTGAACAAACCCAGCTCCCTCAGCCTCTCCTTGTAGGGCAGGTGCTCCAGCCCTCTAATCATCTTTGTGGTCCTCCTCTGAACCCTCTCCAACAGTTCCACATCTTTCTTGTACTGAGGGCTCCAGATCAGGATTTCCATGTATATGTATGCGTGAGTGAGGAAACCTTAGGTCCTGAGACAACATAAGGACTCCCTTAGTTGTGTCTTTAACCAGCCACTACAACACCTGTTACAAACCTCTTCATTTTACTTGGCTCAACTTGATGACAAAACATTCTGGTTTTTGCTTTCCCCCCCTTCCCCTGAGGAAATATCTGAGTCTAGTTTTCTATTAGCTGAAGCTATTGGCTTTTAAAAATTAACTTGAAATACTTTCAGGAACATTATTTGGCCATCTTCAAGGCAGCTTCTAAAATGCCTAATGCTTCTGAAAGTCAAATTAAAGGTTTGTTCCATTTAAATTGCATCGCTGGATAAGATTAAACAAAGTGCCCTACTTGCACATAGCAATCTATGTGAAATAGTTTTTTGATCATCTTCATGCATATCTAAAACACACCTCCAATTTTCTTTTAGAATGTGGGCTCATTCAGCTCTTACCATGATGGTTCATTAGCCTCCTAGGCTTTTTGCTTAAGAGTTGCAGTCAATTTCCCATCTTTGCTGGTTTACATTAAATCGGTTCGATTTCCTAAATGTGGTGAGGGGAGAGAACAAGCAAGAATCATGCAAAGTGGGCTTACTCAGCATGGATACATCATTTCTGCTCCACAGCATACTTCCAATATTGCAAAGTTTTTTCCCCAGGCTTCAACTCTGCTAAATTTATCAAGTATTCCCAATTCTTACAGAATGATTTAAGTATATGCTGCTGATATAACTTCTTGTTGGTGCTCATTTATTTTGAGATCAATGGGACTTTACACGTGGTCAGAACCAAGAAAGGGTTTAAACCTTCATCCTACAGGAGTGTGTTCCTCTCTAAATCTCTTTGAAAAGCTAATAGTTGCTCATTCAGGTACTTCCACTGAATGTCTGTAACTGAAATGAAAAATCTTTCTCTTCTATAGCACATATGTTGTTTAGAACATGATTTCCTAGCTGTTTGGCTGTGTGCTGTATGTTGTTTTGGCTTTGCTTGCAGGTGGCTTGAATTTCTTTGAACAGTGTATGTAGCTGGGTGGAGACTTTGTGGCAACCCTCCACCCTCAGTAAATCCAAGAGAGAAGGTGCAGCCCCCCTGAGCTAAGTTTTCCTGCTGGGTTTCAAACAGATGAAGTTCTGCCTTTTCTCTTGTGATCCCACGACCTGTTCTCAGTTAACAATCAAGCTGTACCGCAGGGTGTTTGCTGGCTCTCTCCACAGCAATCCCCATTGCACTGTTGCATGCCGTGCTTAGCAGAACAGTGCAGTGCAGCCATGGTTTGCTACAGCTAAGTACACATACAGCCCATTGTTCACCCCCTCTGCAGCAGGAGGGGGTAGCGAATAGAAATAGCAGAAGCTGGAGAACTTGTGAGCTGAAACACAGCAGTTTAGTAACAGAAGGATAGAGGAAAACACAAAAAGCAAGAAGTGATGCATCATATCCCACCACCAGACTGATACCCAGCCAGTGTCTGAACAATGTCCCACCCCCCTTTCTCCCTCTCCTCAGTTCTTACTGCTGAGCATGACATTTTATGTCATGAAGTATCCCATCACTCCATCCTGGTCAGCTAACCTGGCTGTGTCCCCTCCCAGTCTCTTTGCCAGAGTGTGAGAAACGGAGAAGGCCCTGACTCTGTGTGGGCACTGTGCAGCACTGTGGGTTATCGCAGATGTTTTAGCTGCCAATCCAAAATACAGCAGTGTCTGGGCTGCTGTGAAGAAACTTAACTCCATCCCTGCCAGACGTGGTGCAAGAGCTCAGAAGCAGTTTTAAAGAGATTTGATGGTGGGGCTTTTTGATGTGTAATTTGCTCTTTTAGGTGCATAGTTTTACCATTGTGGTTTCAGTGTTTGTGGCTTGGTAACTTTGTTAGGAATTTTGGAGGAAGGTTCGTGCTGCATACAAGAGATACAGGGATCCACTGATGTTAGCTAGCACAGCAGAGCAAAATCCAGCAAGATTACTGCTATCTTCAATTTTTATGAGTTTACCAGTCACACAACATGTTCCTTAAAGAAAATCTGTCCATTAACCCAAGGTAAATGTACTTGGCTATTGCTGACCTCTTAATTACCCACTTTCATAAAGTCTGTTATTAACCCTGCTCCGGAGAGTTTTAATACCTTTTGTACCATTACACAGAAGTGTGATTTAACAGAAAGCGTGGTTTATTTCTCCTGATATTTAATCTCTTTAACTCTTTCTTGGAAACTATATTTGTAGACTAACAAGCAGCTCCAGCCTATGGGGCTCCTGCACTTTTGCAGCCCCTAGTAAACTGTACCCTTGAGAGATACAGGACAGTCTATGTGTCCTGTTGGTAGCAGGATCTGGACCCTTCAATGTAATTTTCAATGTGGGAAGCAAGAACAAATGCTAGCTGCACAACAGTACAAATTATAGAGGATGGTGGTAAATTGTTTTGAAGGGTTATGACATGTTCTGTGTATTTCATGATATGCACTGTTTTCCTGGCAAAACCTTCCGCAGCAGCATAAAGTAATTTACTTGTAGCATTTCATACCATGAAATACTGGCTGCTGAGATCAGGATTAATTTCTTTCTTGCAGCTTGAGGCTTTGCCAGAAGGGTGTTGTTTTTTGGAGATTTTTTTTTTTACTTTATGCAGAAGCAGTCTGTTTAATTAATGGTAGCCTGCTGTATTTCATTGTTTCTGTCTCAAAGTTGTAAAAAATTTAGTTCAATTTGCAGTCATCCTGGTGTTACTTTCTGTATATATTTTCTAAAGCTGTTTGCCTTAAAATTACTTTCCTTAGTCATAAGTGATTAAGTGAAAGTACAACAGGTTTCACTCCTCATTAGAACATACTACTGAGAGGCTTAATTTTTTGTCTCCTGAAAGTGCAGTAGTGAGCATACCTCCCTCAAATTACAAGAAAGTTCCAGTGGTGTCAGTTTATGCACAGTAGGCATGGTCTTGAAAGACCAACAGTTTCCTTACTGCATGGTGAAATGTAACTGTCTTTTTGGTGTGGGTAAGTTGGGGTGACTTCTGATGATCAGTATCTTGTTCTTGTCTTTTTCCTGTTTATGTGTTGTTAGAAAAGCACTCATGAAAACAAATATAAGTGGTGGAAAACCAGTTCTTTTGAGAGTTTAATCTGTGTAAGTTTTTAATTCCCATCGCTTTGAGACATCAATTTTCCAAGCTATGGCTCATAAAAATGAAGAGGATGACAATTGCTAAGGGTGAATAAGAAACAAAAGACTGTGGTGCTGTTGGAATGAAACAATCATTTTTATGGGAACTTCCTCTACAATAGGAAATTGAGATGAATGAGCACAAAATCTCTTGTATTAATGAATTAACTTTCTAGTCTGTACATATTAGTCAGCTTTTCATAAGAGTTAAATAATTTTTAATCTATCCTTGTGATAGCACAAGATGCTTACAGAGGGGTGCTGAAGTATGGGAAGGATTTAGGTTTACGATTTTGTATTTTCTAGTTTAAAAAAAAAAGCACTCTCTACCCATTCTGTTTCGTTCAAAAATATAAGGAAATACAAAAATAGGAAGGACTGCATCAGCAACAGTGATTTGCAGAGGTTTTCACAGTAATGTTTTTGTGAAGTGGTAGTGAAATGGTAAATATTTACATTATAAAAGGTTCAGAACCTGTATTTGAAGTGCTGGATACAATTCAAAGAGGAGCAATTAGTGGATGCTGAACAATTTTACCAGTACACTTCGACTTCAGCCTCTTGTATTGGTAAATGACCCGTCCTCATCCTCCAACCTTTCTGATGTATTTGCAAAGTTGCCTTAGCAGTCCACACCAAAATATGATTTTTGATTTAACAAAATAACTTTCCTGATTTGCTACATAGTTGCACTTTTGTTTTTTAACACCAGAGTCATCATCACTTTGCTTTTAATTAGCGTTTATTGTTTCTAATTGTCTGGAAAGGGTTCTACCTCTGCATAATTAAAGAACATTCCCTTTTGAAAAACCTTTCAAGCGGCTTAGAAAATGAGCCCCCACTGGTGCATATGATGGAGAGGTAGGAAGCAGAAGGTGTTGAGCAGTAATATTATTGTACCTTGGCAGCCTGGCCTAGGAAGAGAGGGAGTTATTTCTTTTTTTTCTCTTAGAATTTTGTTCTGAAGGTAGTATGGTTGGAGCGACTTGAAAGCTGTCAGAGAAGGTGAATCTCCAGTTCTTTAAATCTATCTTCTGTACCCTTGTAGGCAGCATGGGGTAAGAGCATGGTCTTTTGTAAATGTTTCCTTTTGAGAATGTACCCAGCAGGAGCCTGAAGTTGACATCACCCTTTGGCAGAGCAGAGGTCACTTCTCCATAATGAGTAGAAGAGAAGCATAAGGTGAAGATAAGCCAAAAATAATCCATTTTCATTGTTGCTTGGAGTCAGCACACGAGATATGCAGAAAAAAGCCTTCTTGCTTTACACTAATTCTGTAGCAGTCTTGATGCTTTCCAAGTAATTGATATAAAGGATATAGTAAATACGGCATCAAATGCTGCATTGAGAAGCCTCATGGAATCCTTTTGTATCGAGGAGGTTTGACAAGAAATTGAGAGAAAAGAGAACATGTTAGTATATGAATAACATGGTACTGTTGTACTGCTTCAGAGAAACTACATCCATGCTGAGGATTTTAATTATCTAGAAATGTAGGAGGATGTTGTTAATTGGTTTTAACTCAGATCTCCTGTGTACACCTCAATTTCTGTCTAATTGCTATGCAGTCTTGCACTAAGCTGATGTTCCTCAGTTTGATGAATTAGAAATGTATGTGTGTGGAGCTTGGAAGTCAGCAGATCTGATGCCCTGAGACAGTGGACAGTGAAGTCATTAATGATTTCTGCTAAGTTAGGACACAGTGAAAGACTTGGATCAATTTTTCTCCAGCATTTCTTCTGGGATTGGGATTTTGGAAATATGCAAATAGTAAAGTTAGGGGATCACTGTCTTGCAGAACTCCTGAAGTGTGAGAGTCCTGGGGAGGACAGAAGGGCTGTGAAGTGATCCATGAGGACACCAAAATATCTAATGCAGCCAAGAAGCTTTTTTTCAACTGCAGAATTAATTAAGATAATAGGAATCTGCAGCCAAGAAGAGAGAGACAGGAGAATTGACTTGTAGGTGGGATGATCCTGGACACCATAGCAACGTTCAGACCTAAGGACAAGTTATGGTCAAAATTAGAAGCTGAGGCCAGTATGGATTTTCTGCATGAGGTCCAGATTTCAACATTGTAAAATGTAGCTTGAGAATTGGATGAATGCTTGTGGAAAGCCTGTGTGTTTCTGTGCAACTACCATATGCCTTCCTAGCTGGTGTGGTGTGGCTTTGTGGCTTCTGGGCAGCTGGAAGAGAAGGCAGCATGAACCTGTGTCTGCCTGCACCTATTTGTGGTTGATATGCTATGTTAGGTAGTCCTGACACTATTCTGTAGCATCAGATTTAAGCTTCGCTGCTTCTCAGTGGTGTAGGATAGAGACTTTCTGAAGTATCTCACTCAGTATGATTTTAAAAATAGATTACAGAATTTTGACTCCCTGCTTCTCTTCTCCTGCTTCCTTGTTTTCTGCAATTTATATCCTGTCATTTAAAGGGCTACAATGACTAATTTGCAAGGCAATAAACCTTCAAGTTTATTTTAGTTTCACAAAGTGAATTCTTGAAAGGACTTATTTGCATAATGCATTTTTGGTTGTTTTAAGATAAAAACACAATTAAACAGGAAAAATAACTATTCTGGAAAACCAGAGGAAGATGCTTTTGAGTTGGGAGCAGAACTATTTGCAGGAAGTCTGTGCTGGGATGCATCAAAATTGTTTGAGCTTGTGAGAGTTATTTGACTCTCATCTCAAGGATGTATTTGCAATGTAAATGCATGGGATACATATGAAAAGCAGTAGATCTAAACAAGAAAGCCTTTGCTTGCCCTAGTGTGTTCTTTCATGCAGGTATAATGGAAAAAGTGCTGTGGGATCCTGAGACAAAAACCTAGCAAAGGGTTTGGGGTTTTTTTTTTGTGGGGGGGTGGGGAAGAGGAAGCTGCTGCTTTCACAGTAGATCTAAACAAAGTTTAACTTTGAGTAGTTAGGAATTGTTTCCTGGTATGGTTCAGTGTTGTGATTTAGTTTGCCTAGCAGTAGCTGATAGTTGAGTGATCTCTTGGTCCTCATGGTGGATGGAGGTAATGGGTAATAATAATAAGAGTAAAACTTTTCCCATGATTTTTAGGGAGGATTCTGAAAATCCCAAGGATTTGGTGATGCCACACACCAACTTGGTAGCTGTAGGCTTTGGGATCTTGAAAGCACTGTGGGAAAAGTTATGTGTAAATTGCAGAGTATGCTGGGAGCTGTTGAGTTTAAATGGGTAAAATTGTTAAGGCAACAGAACTGAAGTAGTTCAGAACTGGTTCGTTACAGCATGAAACAAAGCCTGTGGTAACAGTGAGGTCTGAAGGGCAATGAAGAATGTAGAGGGCAACCAAGCTGTCATGTTTGCTTGATATCAAGTCCATCTTCTTTTATGCCCTTTGATATTTATTGTTTGTGTCTAATATTATGGGTCTTTATGTGTGTTTCAGGGTCTGTATGTATATAGGTATCTTCTCAGCTAGGGAGGACAGTGATTGGGAAAGCGAGCAGACTTTCTGCATTATGACACAGTGTTCATTGAGGCCAGGCCTTTATTTCTCTGCTTAGGAAGACTAACTATTTTGTTTTACTGATAGTAGTTCTATGGTAGTATGTTGTCAGTTTTTAGCATCATCTCAGATTAAGTCCTGTAGAAAAGCCTCACTGGAAGGTGACAGCTGAAGAAGGGAGAAAGAGTGTCAAATATCTTGGTTCACTGTTTGAAAGGATAAATGTAACATAATACGTTAGTAATATATAATATCAGGCATATAATAAATATCTGTGAGAATTGTACTTTGCTGGAGTGAAGAAAAAAGGCAGCATTCTGCATTCAGGTGGCAGAAAACTGCTTATCTGGGGAGTACAGTGCTGTTGGATTGCTATTTTGGTCCCTTTGGAAACAGACTGAAACAATATACCAAGGAGATTATGCCTGATCGCTGAAACCACCTCAGCAGCGCTAAATAAGCCATGTTAATATAACTTCAAGGATACCTGATGTCTCGAAACCTGTCTAGAAACCTTCCTCATTCTCCTTATATAAATTGCTGTGATAGGAAGTAATAAATAGTAGCCAAGTGAGTTTTGGTATTGGAAACTCAAGCTTCATTCTGCAGTTTGAGAACCATTTTGCTGTATTTAATAGCCATACTTGCCTCCAGCCTGCAGTGCTCCTTACTTCATTGATATTTTACGTTTGTCTTGGCAACACAAGTATCTTGGTCTGGTGTTACCTGGGCACGTGAGGGGCCAGCAGGATCCTTCTCTGCTGGGGTGTCAGGGTTCTGCGTCCTTGTATTTTCAAGGGAAAGTCATCAGCCTTTCAGCTGCTGGTTCAGTGGGACTGTGGAGTGCTTCCCATCTGAACAGAACGGTCGTGGGAGCTCACATGTCATTGAGTACGTGGGTATAAAGAAAAGCCGTTAGAGACAACTGTGTGATGGAGGGAAACAGTACATAAGGCATTGAAGCTGCCAAACTTTGTGCCATCTCTTTGTGCACATGAACATCTTAGACTGGTTCCTGTTTATTGTTGTCTGTGTAAATTCTCTTAATTTCTGTGATGTATGACAAATCAAAGCCATTGCATGCATAATGGAGGGCACGTGAGGTTGAACTTCTTTCCACCCTGACAGTTTCAAAGTCTGTGTGACCTAAGAAAAAAGTTGCAATTTGAGGAGAAAAAAACCAAAACAGGAAAGAGTTGTTATTTGTAAAATATGAGATAAACAAGTTTATTAGATGTTAATTAAGTGGGTTTTTAAAATGAATTATTTTTTTAGAGTATTAATAGTTCACCTGTGTATTGGGAGTGGAGTGGAAACCACCAATCAAATCCTTACCTGTAATAAATATTGTCTTCATAAATTAAAACTATAATACCTGCTTTATGATGCTCTTATGATGATAGAATTATTTGCACCTTCTTGATGTACAACTTCTTTGGCGTAGTTTGTCAAACTGTTGTAGCTCTTCCATCATCTTTTTAACATCTGCTTTGCCATCAGAGAGGTTTCTTCTTAGCCAACAGCCAGTGCCACTCAACACCCCACAATATTTCTGCCCAGGTAACCTTTGGGCTGTTGTTCAAAGTCACATTTAAATCCTGTCTGAAATTTAGTGTACAAATGATCCCTTGCACTTTTATTTTACCATGGCATTTTCATAACCTTTATATTTATTCATGGTTAACTAAGTTTTCATTTGAGATCTGTAAGCATTCAACTGAAATTGATAATGTCTTTGGGTGAGATTTTATTTTACTTGAGAATTCAGTTGAAAAGGTAATCAATGCATTTGTACTTTTACTAGAGGAGGAATAAGGCTATTTACATCATGGAGTATTTCTCACTTTATCTTCCTTTACTCACACAATAATGTATTCAGCATGTATATCAGACAAATATGTTACTTCATACTGTAAAATCAATATTAATTTTAAAACATTTCTTTTCCTGCAACTGTAGGGAGAGCCATTCCTATATGTCAGCTTGGTTTTGAATTCTTGTGTGTCTTTGTTACTGTGTTTGAGACCTCAGATGCCACCATCACCACCTGAATAAGAAGTCTTCTAATTCTAAGTTATGTCTTTAAAATATCTGTGGCTTTGGAAAAATGAAAAACTTTCCATACAGCATTTATGCGTTGAAGTGCAAACTAAGTCATTTCAGAAATCAAACTATCATTAACTGAATAAAAGCAGCTGATTTTGCAGGTCAGCAGCATGAGTCAATCCATCAGTGAAAATTGGTTGGGAATTCCTTTTATTAAGAATGCATCCTTTAAGTGAGTTGGTTTTGCACAGCAAGAGATGTTTAATTAATTTTGCACATGAAAGCAGGGCTGGCAATTGGAAGATGTTGAAATGCTGTTCTTCCAAGTGTTCTTTGTGTAATTTCAGCACCATCAGGAACATGAGGATTAACTTCGATCAGTTGGATAAGTTTATTTTACTTATCTTTTCTTAGAAATGAAGTATTTTCCTTCTTTTTTTTTCTGTTAAGTTTTACTAATATCACTATTACTAAGAAAAGCTGAGAAAAAGGATGTGCCTGATTTGAGGTGTTTGCCACCACCACTGTGAAAATACTCTTTAGGAATCAAAGTTTTGGACTCAAGTGATTCTTACAGTTCTGATGATGTCTTGGCATGCTCCTTCAGACATATTTGGAGTTTTTGTACAGCTTGTAAAACTCAGAATTTCATGAGAAGTGGCGTGTCTGTGGGAGGTTGCTATGTGTTGTGAGTGTGTATCCATACACCCATTACCATGTGTAGCACCTGGAACTCGCACGTTCTTATTTGCCTTTCCTTGTTTGGTGTCTTTTGCTCTTCTCAGCAGTATACAGATTTAGCAGTAGCTGGACCATTGTCATGCATTTTACCAGCTGGTGACCTATGACATGGTGTCTTTGAGAGGGATTCCCAGTGCCAGTGGTTTTCCAGTTAACAGTTGTGGTTACATACTGGGTAGGTTTTTCATACACATTGAGTGCTCCAAAGTGTCCACTGAACGCACTACGAGAGCATTGGGAAACAGTAAGGAAAAATCAAAGGCAGTACTTAATCAAAGGCAGTACGTAGTGCCTTCTCATTGGGGCAGCATCGTGGCTGCATGAGGAGCCATTACACTTCTTGTTTCTTTGCAGTGTGCGTAGAGTTCTTCAAAATTGCTTCATTTGCTTGGATTCTTTTAATGCTTGGCTTATAAATATTAGGACTTTTGGTTTATCTTTAGGTCTTTGCTGCATTCTTTTATGTATCAACTGTTTCTCTGCCTGAACTTACGGAAAAGTAATTAAAATTGAATAAATGCCAAATATTTACATTTTCTTTACAGCTCTATACAGATGATTCTCTATATTGGGTAATGAGAACTATTAATGTTTGCAAGTCACGTTTTTTTCTTTTAAGCAACTTTTATAATTAGGTCTGTATATAGGTTGCAACTTTTTTGACATATTTACTGGCTGTCCTATCATACTGCATCTAATGTGTTGTTAAAATGTCTTCTAATGAAAGAATAAAAATGTGGTTTCTGTGAGGATATTCATTACATGGATTCTACTGAATACCCCTGGTATTGAAATTGTATGGAGATCTTGCTAAGTTGACTCAAGGAAACTTCATTAAGTTAAATGCTGCTCTATAAATGGTATCTCTGGATTTAGTGTAATCTATCTTTTATCTGTAATAGTAAAGCATTTATTTGGCTACTTTTTGCCTTGGGCTAGGACCTGAAAGAGCTAATTGCTAACTGTGAAAGCTATACATGTAACGAGTAGCTTAATATTTTTGTCTATTTCTTCATGAATTAAGCTATTAGAAAAGGAAACAACATATTTTCTGCTTATATAAAGTAAGGGCAGCTATTTTATAATTACTTAGTAGAGCAAGTTCTGATACTTCTTGGAGATTGCACTGGCTGGAAAGACTTAAGCAGCCCAACGAGCTCTTTAGGAGTAACAGGCTAAGGCTGTCTCACTTTGCCTCCATTCCTAAGTACAGACACCTCTTGGAAATCATAAATGCACCTGTTGTGACAAATGGATTTGGAGCATTCAGTTAATGTCTCTTACATTTTCTTTGCAAATGTTGAGACCAGGAAAAGAAGTGTTTCTAAGCCTCCCTCTCCCCCATCAAAATCAAAACATCAAATCCCCCATGATTGTTTGGCTCATAATTTGAAGTAATGGTATTTTAATCAATGAAGCAAAACCGGGCCCTGAAACACCACAGAACAGTGGAGATCATCAGCGCTTGGTAATCTACATGGTCTAGTTGTCAGCTTGAAAACCCTGATTGCTTTATACTGTCCTGAGACATGTTTGTCCTTGCAAGTGTTAAAGCAGTAGTGGGATGTGCTAGGGACATAGGCAAGGTTTAGAGATGGACATGATATCTCTGGATATATATTACCTATTCCTTCCCCCACCTCCCCTCTGTGTCTTGTCTACCTGCTCCATTCCTCTCCTGCTATTGTCTTCAATCCAACCATTCCTGTCCTAGTAGATACTCTCAAGTCACGTTTATTTTTTGAAAACTACTCCTTTTGTTTGACCTGAAGATGACATTGTGTGGCAAATTTTTTTCTGGTTTCTACCAGTGGGTTTAAGACTGCCAATTATCTACATACAAACCTGGTTCAGTCCATATGCTATATAAATATTTCATTCCCTAAATCCTATATAAGCAGGAAAATGAACTGTTTCACTCAGTAACAATGCTAGATTTGAAATGGAAATCCTTGTGGAGTTCTGTGATATGTTTCTATAATGAGCACATCATGAAAACCATAAAGGTTTGAAACTAAATTTTCACTTTAGATCATGTAAGGCTTTGCTAGGATTGCCCAGGATGCATCATATTACCAGTGAGATCATGATCAAAGCATGCTGTTACCATTGAAGTGTAAAAAGACCCAAACAAAATTAAAAAAATCCCCAAAAACCAGAATGAAAATAAAAATTCTGAGCTTCTGATTACTAACTGGAAATAATGAAGAGTAATCTTATAATGAAGTTCTATCTGTATCTTATCTCTTTGTCAGCAGTATGCATTAATTTGTTTCCATGGTTTTGCAGATAAGTTGCTTGTCTTGCTAAATAATCTGCTTTCATGCAGAAACTCATGTCTGTTTTCTGCTGAGTAAGTCTCTCTGTAGTCATGGAAGATGCTCAGAAAGATTAAAATGAAATGTTAATAAAACAACTGAATATTGTGTAAGTAGAATTGGTTAGGTATTTCTTGATGGCAAAATCTAGATATTGATAAATTAACTTAGCTTCATTAAAATGCTTTTTGGTGATGAATGACAGATTATTCTTTCATGTATCATGTGCACATACTTTTCCATGTGACTACTATCTTCTTCATCTCTGCTGGAAGATATTTGTTATATTCCTTGAAGAAGATCAGACGCTTCCAGTTTTAAAAAAGATATTTTAAGTAGGAGCAAAGGACCATTCTTTGAGTAATTTCTAACCAGTCAAGAATTTGAATTTATCTAGCAAATTTACTTGTCACTGGATTGTACAGTAGCAATCTCAGTGTTGCATTCCATCAAACGATTCTCGTCATGAAGTGCTGCGGTTTATTAAATAGTCTCTGATATACTTCTCTGGTAAGAAGGGTTTGGGTTTTTTGGTGTATCATCATCCTTTTTCCAAAACTGAGTTGTGAATATTCTGCATCCCTCATTAAAGAATGCTTTCAGTATAGACCAAAGAATGGGATATTCTCATGTCAAGTAGAAAGTGAGGTATTAGGTGTTTAACATGCCTGTAAATGTGTGTCTGCGCATGGGTGCAGCTTACCTCATCAGGCCTTTTCATTAGCGTAAGCATCTTAGGCATTTAACCTGCAGAAATTTGTAGCAGGAAAGAGTGGTCAGAAAGTAGTTGACTCTCTTATTCATGGAATACACAGGATAGGGGAAGAAAATAAGGAATGCTGAATTTACTCAGTTGTTTTAGAGTCTTTGTGACTGTCTTAATAGACCATTCAGTTTATTTTCCTTTTTGTTAATTGGTGTTATTTGTTAACAGTCCTATAAAATTCATTTTTCCCCCTCTGCGTATAATCCAGGGTTTTTTTTAATTATTACTAATGCTTTATTAGTTTTTATTTTAATGTTGCCTAATTTTGGGAAGTGGTAACAATCCACAAAATAGCTTTTTTTATGCCTTTAAGTCAGACTTTTGAAACAAAGTTGTCCATTAATGCCAGGATAAAACATACAGACTTCAGTCCTTAAAGGAACTGAAGGGACAAGAATATCATATGATTTAAAAGGAAAAAAAAAAAGGAAAGGCTACTGTGCACAGAAATCCCAGTGATTACAAGGTTCTGCTTACATAGCTAGGATTATTTAAACATGTACTTATTTTGCTGTGAACCTCAAGAGAAGAGGAGAATGTGTTTTGGAAAAACTTGAGGTTCTTCTTTCAATAGCTTCAGTGCGATGAAAAAAACCCTGTAGTATACATACAGAATTATGAATTTAGAAACAATTTCTTCAACAGAACAGATTTCCTTTTTCTAGTAGTGTATATCAACATTTGAGTGTCTTAGCTGCTATTAAGCGTTTTCTCTGTACAAGTTTAGCACAATCAGAAACATGGTATCATCTCAAGGGGACGGTTCCAGAAAGTCTAAAAATATCCATAAACATCTTTTCCAATGTAAATATGGAGTCTCCTGAAGCTTGTCCCCTGTGAACAAATTCAGGAATGTAACATTTGTCAGTCCTAACCTATTAAAAAATAATTCCAAAAATTCTAAATATGCCAAGGAAAACTATGATGCTAAGAGGAATGTAATTAATTTTGCTGAGCCACAAAACTGGCAGTGCATTAAAAAATATAACCAAAACAAATATAAATTATTTTCTCCATCACAAGAGCAGCATATGTTCTTCAATGGGAAGAAGGGAGCGGAGAAAGTAAGTTACTGTAGATAGAAAAACCTATTTTACAGCCCATTTGTGCTGGTCTTTCAGTTGGCACAAAGTCCCACAATCAGTATGTATTGGGTATTTTGAAAACAAACTGGTTTTATTTCATTTAACTTTTTTTTTAAAAATGGAAAACCAGATACCACAGTTTTCTAGAATAATCATTCTTAATCATTTGCTTAGCAAAACAATTTATTAAGCAATGAAGGATAACGAACCATAAAGCTTTAATTTGCCTTTTTTAATTGAGTTGTTAATTAGTACCCCTCCACAGTTGGTAACTCCCAACTTGCTTTTTGTTGTTTCTGTATCCAAGACACTTTGAGGAACCTAATCTGTCTTAGTTATTCCAAAAAGACACTTCCATGAATCAAATCTATAGGTGATTATGTTCTAACTGTGCTGGGGCCTCTGTGAGTGCATATTAATGATGTCAGTGGTTAATGATCAGGCAAGAAAAATGTGAATGCCAGCAATGATTCTTTAGCAGAAATAGAAGAAAGACCCCATGTTTGCTGAAATTTCAAGTCTTGCAACCTGACTGAGGACAGAAACTCGCGGTCACATTATCCTGTAGGAGCACTGGCAGGGGCTTTGTGTGACATTTTTGATGTATGAGCACTGCTGAGATCTTGTTATCCATTATAATAAATTCTATCAAAGCATCTATTTCTTCTAGCTGCAAACATTGTTCATAAGTTTTAGTTTACTGTTATTTTAAATGGTAGTGTTTGCTCCTAATTATGAATCCCAGCTAAGACCTTTCAATTCCTGCTCTTGTGAGCTTCAGAGAATTAGGAGGGCAGCTTATTAGGTCATACAAACAATTTGTTTGAATGGAAATGCCAAAACAAGGGTTAAATATACTTGATTTGCCTGTACAGTGTGTACAGTCTGGAATTGATTGTAGAGTTCTCCTTGACTGCTGGGATGTGGGACTAAAGCCTCAAAGAGAGCTTATCCTCTAAGAAAAAAATTGAGTTCTCCACTTAACTGTGTTTATTCCCAGTTTCTTTCCTCTGTATAGACTCTCTGCCTCTTCTGCCTTGCATCATATGTCAGTTGCCTAAAGAAATGGCTGGTGTAGCAAAGGCTTGATGATGATGTTATCCTAATTCACTTATTTTAAGTTGCTCAGGTAAATTTAATAGAAAAGTATTGAGCAGCAATTTGCAGAATCTGAAATTCATTTAAATGCCTTTTGGTCCATCCAGAATAACTGCATGTTTAAAAGCAGCAGAGGTGCATCTGTACCCCATGCTGTAATGTTGAACTAGTGCAGTCAAACCAGCCATGGATCTGTGGTGTACGGGAGCAACAGTTTGTGATGAACAGAAAAATAGGAGCTACAATAGTTATACATTATGTTTTTTTCTTTGCTTAAAGCCCATTCTGAATGGGAAAGATGCAGGGAATGGAAAGGTTATAGGAAGGAATTACTTGCAGTTCCTTAGCCTGTAAAGACATTTCACCACTATCCAAACTTTCCTGTAATCTAAGGCAGCAGCAGATGACTGATTTGCAACATCAGGTTATGGTGCCTAAGGGAACATATGCCAAGCATGAATTGATAAGACAGGCTGGTGAATTATGAGAGACAGATTGATTTATATGCCAAATATGAACTTTTTTAATTGAAGGCATGCTTTCCTATCACTAAGGTGTCAGTCACTTTAGATGGGCAGAGGGCAGGAGAATGTAAGGTTTAAATGATATAGCACATAACTGTAAACAAACACATGTAAATACATGTGGAGAAGATACTTGTCACAGTGTGAATTTGTAGGCTTCTTATAAGCTTCAGTAGTGAACCACAGTAATGGTTTTAGTGTCACTTGACTTTGATTTTAAGCATGTAAGAATTAGCCAGCACTCCTCCTCTGTTTACATGGTGATGGCTGCTCAGTGCTGTATTTTTGGATAGCTCATATACAGGAGGGACATGTTAAGGACATGCTGACTCACATGTCATATTATTTAAATCCTGGAAACAAATCAAAGAAAATGCTAGCAAACAAATGTGTTTTCTTCATTGTAATAAACCCAGAAACTTAGCTATTGACATGTAATGCAGAATGTTCTTAGAATTCACAGAAAGATAGTGCTGCTACTGGTGTATAGTTGTATTAACTGATTTCCTGTGATCCTTGGTTATCTAGAGATTACTTTTCAGCTCAGTGAGCTTCATCTACTATTTTGGCATGTCCTAACTATTTGCATTTTCTCTCTGAATTTGAACACACCCAGGGGCCAATTTCTCTCTTGCTCCTTCCCCAAAGAAATCTCTACAGAGCTTCAATAAACAGTGTTATTCCATAGACGCAGCCAATGTGATGGTCCCTGTGACAGCTGGAAGGCTGACATGCTGTTTGCTCTTGCTGTGACAGGGTGCCTGAAGGTGTGAGACCACGGTTGTGAACCAAACCACCTATAGGTTTTTCCTAACAGGCTCCTACATGTTCTTCGCTCTGCATGTCATCTGACCTGATAGCCAGAGGAGAGCCCTGAGTTAGGGCACAGGAGGGCAGGGCCTCAGGACAGAACAGAGACTGAGTCAAGCAGGCTGGGTGAGATCTATACTCATGCTCAAGCGAAGCATATCCAGTGTGAGAGAAAGGTAGGCACTTGGTGCATGAATAGCAGCTCAGGATGAAACCTGGTCCCCAGTTTATAGCTTTTAGGCAACTAGTTCTGTTCAGCTCTGCATCTGGCAGCTGTTTGGCTCACAGCCAGCGTGCAGGGGGATGGATAACACAGCTGAAATCTTCAAAACCCAGTGGAAACACTGGTATATTCCCTTAGTCATACATCATCTTTTCTTCTTAAGTAGATAGCCAGAGCAACATCTGTCCATTTTCTCAGGTAAGTGTCATAGCCTTGTACAAGACTTCCCAGGTCCTTGAAGTTTACATCTCTGTAAGCCTTGGGAGGGTTTAGTGGTACGAGTGTTCTCTGTACTGCACTGGGGGCAGTCTTGTAGAGTTTTGGAATCAATACTAATGAAGTAGATGTGTGGGAGCTACTAGGAAGTTTCCTTAGTATTCATAAATCAGTTACAGAAAGTGGTTTCTAAATGCAAAATTTAACTAAAACATTTATGTTCCTTTAGCCACGAGGAAAGCATGCAGAATATGGATGCAATGTAAATCAAATGTCCTTGCTAGCTTCTTAAGGTCTTTTTTTTTCTTACTGCTGCTACTTCCCTTTTGTGAAAGGGAATTTAGTTGAGTGGTTTTTTTTCCAGAAGTGTAATGAACTATCTCGGTTAGTGCTTGTACCTGGCATGAATATAGTTCTTCCTTGAGAATCTTTTAATAGGAAGTAGCCCAGTAAGACTATTAAAAGCATAATGAAAACCTCATTCAGCTTCCTGTCAGTTTTCAGAGCTGTAAGTGGCTTCTAATTTGCACAAGATTGGAATAGCATTGAAGAATTACAGTAACTAAGTGAAACACTCATTGGTTTTGCAATTTTCTGATAGCATCCCTTGTAATTTCTTGTAATGCATTTGTAGCTAAGTACAATGACAAATGTCAAGGCTCATTGTACTAGTTCTGCGTGCATCAGTGCTAGACCGGGAGGTGTAATGTCAGCTTCTATCTTGGGAAAAGCTAGTGTAGCTGCTGAGTGCACTCCCATTGCTAGTCATGTTACAGAAAGAATCACTGTTTTCAGGTGGGGGAAGTGGAGAAAATAATTGCTTTCCAGATATTTTTATTACTTTGGCTTTTTTTAATTCTAGCAGTAAAAAGTACTGAGAGGCCTATTAAAATTTAGCTTGACATTCAGCAAATGAATTCTAGATATCCATTAGGTATTTTCCATGACAAACCATAGAGAGCTAGTGGTTATTAGCTAAAGCAAAACCATATACTTGTAAGCTAGCATTCAGTAGCTTGCTTCTGGATAGTCATGTGCAAGAGCAGGCTATAATAATACCCTCATATGAACGGGGTATCAAGTGCTAATCTGTATTTGAGATAAATACAATTGATTTAGTGCAAACGCAAACCAAATGCAGTTTACTAAATGCTTGAAAAGGTGATTCCATACAGTACAGTTTGTCTGAAGTAAATAAAATGAAGTCTTGCAGTTGCTTCCTGTTATGCTCTTGCACCACACTTTGCCTATTATATAAAGCTTGATATATGAGGGAAGGCTAATGTGGATAATTGCTTGAAGCTGCTTTTTCTCTGCTCTTGCAGTTGTGATGCTTGGATGGAAGAAGCTATATTGATTTTAGTAGTTGGGGGAAAAAAAATTCCCGTTTTTGTTAACCTGTAATAACTTTAGAGTAGTTACGTGTGTAGGGACTCGTCAAAGATTGAAGCCTTGATTAAAACAGTATTTAGTAGATTCCACCTGATCTAGTTAGTTAATGCAGTTCTGAATGAGGAATGACTGGAAAAAAAATACCTTCAGCAAATATTTACTTGTCAGAATGTCAACAATATTCATAGACCCTGAACTTATCCTGCTGCAGTTGCTTTTTGTTCTCCACTGGGCCTGTTTCATGCCAAATACTCATGCAGCCTATCTCTATATGCCATGTCAGAAGTTACTGAGAATGTCCTCATGTCATTTGTTTTCTTCCCTCACGTGACCCTAGTCATCATGCTCGTCAGAACTATGCGATGATTTAGGAGCAATAAGACTAATAGATTAATTTGGATTTCGGTTTCGACAGACAGTTGAGTTGCCTGGTGTGCATGGCACAGTTCATGTATGATATTTAGCACAGTTCATTGTGTGCATCGCTTGCATGTGATATGTTTACTGGGAGAAAATAATTTCCCCTGTTAAATAGGAAAGCAAGCAGTATTGCCACTTTCTCAGCTAAGGTCTGGGGAGCCAAATGTTACAGAAAAAGGTATTTTTACACTTACAATAAATGAGGTAGTGTTCATCATCGTGAATAAACAAGACTTTTGAGAAAAGAGAGAAACTTCTACATGGAAAATAAAAGGAAATTTTATGTGACCTTTAGAAACCTGTCAAATCTCACTCTCCAGCATTCTTGCTACTCAAGGAAAAAATCATATCTTAGTGATTCTTCTCCAAGGTATTGATTAAAAATCTAAGCCCATTGCAATACTATCTGGTCAGAATTATTTTCTAACCTGCATGTGACTGGATTCACATACTATGACAAGTGTTAGAATGTCTGCTTTCTGTTAGACATCTTCATCCAGCTAAAGAGCGGTCATCTTGAATGCTCATGAAGAAAGGGTTTAATTTTTAGATAGCTATACAATTTAATCATTTACCAACAAAATTAAAATCTTAATCATGAACTAATTATTTTGTAGTTTTAATAATAATAAGAAGATTTTTTTCCTTTTTTCCTGAATGCTTTTCTTCTGGGTACACTCAGTTCGGGAGTGTTTTGCTTGAGTAAAATGCTTCTATAACAATGGTTTAATTTTTCTGTATAGGATAATGAATGTAACTCTTGAACTAGACAGGTTGTATGTAATTGCATGTATGACTTCCATGCTTTTATTCTTTTTAAAGCTACTTAAAATATTTTAAAGGTTTTCAAAATATGGTGTGCATCCTGTGAATGTTGGGCTATACAGATCCTATCTAAAAATATGGTGATGCATCTGGATTATTTTTAGACAAGCCTAGTGCAGAAAGGAGCATGGCACAAGCTTAGAAGTCACATTGTGGATTTTGCAAGGCATGCTGTAGCATGTCGTGATTTGAGAAATGTTCATTTTAACCACAGTTCTTCTCTCTTAACCTCTGAAACACATTAGTGTAGATCTTCATCATCACTCAGGGTCATTTTGCAGAATTGTGCCTATTTTTTTAATACAAGGACGAAGCAAAAGGCATCTGTTCAGGGGATTATTAGATCCATTTAAAAAGAATCCTAGGAAGTAGCTTCTACTTTTGAATTTTCTAGCTAAGAAAAAGAAACCCAACCAAACTGTTACCAAGTTGCAGAAAGGAAAACAGAAATGGAGACAAAGCCATTAATAACATCATCACATACAGATCGGGCTGGCTAGTAATATTATTAGCTACTTGAACTGGTTCTTGGTGAAACTATGCTGGTCTTCCTCAGGCCTGATGTTGGTAGGGCACGCAGGATTCTTGAATGACATTTGCAACGAGTAGTTTCAGATTTTAAAATAAAATACAAAGGAATTGCTAGTTCTTTGTTTCAACCAGACTCAGTGTGGAGTTACACTTAATGAATTTAATATTTTGGTAAGTCAGTATCCCAAAGTATGAGGGAAAATGTTGCCGGTCACTTGACTTCCATTTGGGTTTCAAAACAGTTCTGTGGTGTTGATAGAAGTGCCTAGAACTGTCAGAACAAGACTGGGGACCCTGCAACGTTTGAAGATCCCCTACAGACTCTGACAGTGCTACACTGAGAAGGAGCTTCTGGTGTAAATGTCGAGCCTGCAGCTCCGCCAGCCAGGCCCTGACAGGCCCTGTGGGTGGGATGTGTCACAGCCCAGGTGCTCTCTAGGTTTTCCAAGATGATTTGGTGAAGAGTCCCAACTCTTTCCCTCTGTGTGCTTACTGCCAGAAGTTCTCCCCTCACCGAAGTGAAATGGGCACAGCAGCAGCTTAACTTAACCTCCCAGTACCTGCCCAGTAGGGTTTATCAAATGAAAATTCAGATAAGCCACAAGCTCCGTGCAGTTTTGTCATGTCTGCTGCGTTTCCAAGGGCGCTAGCTCTGTTACTGGTGGTTGTAGTCTGGGTTGAGGTGATTTTTCATTTCCTGCTGATCTGATTTGCAGTTGAATAAGCACAATGACTGATTTAAATGTGAAGACCGTGTGGACAGCAGGAACAGCAGCAAGTGATGCCAGGACAAGGAACAGAGGCGATGAAATAAACAGAGGGGAGGTTGTTGATAGATGGTTCCCACCTCAATCAGACAGTAAAGTAGTTGTGCAAGTTGGGGATAGGGAAAACATGCTGAGTGATGACAAACTGTCTCCTTGGCCAGCTTTCTTAGGTCAAAACTGCCGTGCTGCTTAAAGAAGCTCCAATCCTTTGTTTACATAGCATATGGAGTTTTTATTTATTAGCATTGAACCATGCTTTATCTAACCTTACTGAAAACAACTGATCCAGAACTGAAATGGCTTTTTACTTGCCTCGTGTTACACCTTCAGTGGATTAAAAAAAAAAAAGTAGAAGTTATTGTTAACTGAAACCTTGATAGGGGTTCCATGATATTGTAGAGTTGGAATATATTTTTTAAAATGACTTGGTGCAGTTTGAGTTTGATAATGTAATCAGCTTTAGTATTTTATTTCTTTCTGCTCAGTGATTCACATGCCATGAAATTTTTTCATTAAACTCCTTGAAGGGTCACCAAGTAGAGAATATGGAGGACCCCAGATACCTCTTCAGCATAATCAGTTTGCTTCAAATTGGCTGCTGGCCATGACTTTACTGTGTAGATGGTTTAAATAGACCACTGGATTTCTTTATCGTCTACTGCTGTAGAAAATTAATAAAACAGGAACAAATATTTAGTTGATGCTTAGGGCGTAATTCTTCAGGCTGCTGCTGCTGTAGTTTCAAGTCTCATCACTTTGTCATGAATTTGAAGGAGTGTGCAGTAATAGTAAGCTTGCATAAATTAAGCATTTTAGACTTCTATAGGATTCATATAATAAATTTTGCATGCTCACTAGTTTTGGTAATGTCAGTATGTCATAAAATAGTCCACAGGGGTAGACGTAAGTCCCAGTCTGAGAGCGAGCGAGGCTGGTCTGGCATCTGTCTGATTGCTGCTGTGGAGAGTGCTGCAAAGCCTTGGCAGTGTGAGTGCAGGTGCTAAAGTCCAGAGGCATATTTGGTCTAATTAATTAGAGTTGTTAAAGAGCTGTAGTGTGGGGGTCCGTTAGCAGGTTCTCTGGTCTTCCATTTAATTTCTGCTACAGCTGCTGTCTGCAACCACAAAGACACCGGGCAAAGTAGAGTTTTGCACTTCTTTCCTCCTTCGGATCCTGCAATTTAAACATAGGCTGAAAATTTTGGTTTGGGGTTTTTAGGAGCTGGGTGGAAAGCTATTTAGTAAAATGAATGAGAAGCTTTAATCTAGTTGACTGAATATCAGACCACTAATGAACTAGTATTGTGAAATATGTATAGCCATTACTTTGGTGTCTAAATTATCCTCAGTATCAAGTCTTATTTAAATTCTTAATAACCTTTATTAGAAAGAGGAGAAAAGATTCTGCCCGGAAGCTTTCAACCTCCATCAAAACTGATAGAATACACTAATAAAATAGTGTGCCATATTAAAAGTAAGAATTATAATATTGTCTAAGCTAAGCTAATAGAATAAATTAAATAATAGAGCCTTTGATAATTAATTTGAAGGAAAAATAATCTGAAAGCAGATTTTAATTTTTTTTTATTGGCCGTAGTTGCCTTCATCAGAATGTACCTGGAGAAATATTATGTGGGCATTGAAATTCCCAGAGGAGGGTTTGCTTCAAGGTGAGTCAGGAATGCTGCCATAATTCAGGAGACAGCTTCTGACGTGACGTAAGATGAAAGTCGGATCAGCTCAAGTTTAGGTCAAAATTTAGAGGCCTCTCTGGAGTGTTTGTGTTTGTATCTATTGTCCAGGTAACTTAATGAAAGAAACTCTCTCCTGTGGCAGGTCATGAAGGCAGTTACCTTTGAAACCTTACTGCAGGAGCTCGGCTGAAAGTTACTGTGTAAAGTGTGCCATTTACAGGTTTTTCTTTCAAATTGTGGCTGCATGAACAACATAATCCATGTGGTCTTAAACACCCATAACTAATCAGATCATATTTTACTGTAAGGGATAGATCCCAGGAAACTTCCTCTTCTGAATGTACATAGATTCTCTATATAGTTTTCTATACAGGCTGTTTTGAATCCTACAATTCAAAGAAAACAAAATCTTTCTTAGAAAATAGGGGATTCTGGATTCAAAAAATTAATAGAAGAAAATGTTTGGAAGTAGTCTATTTTTCACAATGTTCTTTAGACCTCTACTGTTCTTTTCTATTCTTAATGGCATTATAGTCAACCAGCAAAGGAGCCTCTTAGCCATCAGTTTTACAGTTCCTCACTTGCTCGATACCACAGCATTGAAAGCATATGGGAGATTTAATGTGCAGGAGTGTGACTTCTCTCCTCCTTGGAGGAAGGAAGTGCTAATGAGAGGAAAAGGAACTGCTTCCTCAGCTTTGGAGTTTTGAACCTTGTGGAAAATGAATCTACAAATGAATGCAAAGCTATGAATTTAATGCCAACTGCAGTTTTTAAGTATTTGGGGTTTCTTTATTGGAACCTGTTGACCTGCCTTGGTTCTTTGATATGAAAGCTATGCAGAGTTGATTGGACTTCTGAATATCCTTCAGCAAACAATGAAAATGTCATTGTTGGACAATAATGGTAACATCTCCTGTGTTTTTCAGAACTATGTCACTCTCAAATCTCTATGTTGTGTTTAGTTCCATCTCCTCATGGTTCTCTGTTTCTGTGTGCCTTTAAATATTGGTCCAACATAAAAGGCTTTATTTAAAAATTCGGGATGATGCTGAAATGGAACTGGTATTCACTGAGAGGCATGGTCACATCAAGGCTTGCTGTTGCAGCACTGGTGGATCTCTTAGGAAATATATTTGTTGTAGAGCAGATGTGTTGCAGGGTAAGGATGCTGGATATTTGTGGATGTTGTTTGTAAAAATGACAGAATTTGATTTCACGAGCCTGGGCTGCAGTTTGCCGCTCCCTCTATTGCAAAAAGCTCTGTTAAGCCATGCAGCTGTGAAAAGTATGGTAGCTCTGTTTTGCTCCTCATACCTGTCTTCTAGAGCAGACTAAAAGCACAGGGAAAGCGGCTGTACTTTTCGAAGTATACTTTTATTGAAGGAGTGCTTGGCTTTTTCTGTAGACCCCTTTAAGTTTAAATATTTAGTCTTTTGTGAAGTAAATTACTGCACTTTTTCCAAAACGTTTTTAACTTCTGGCTTCTCTTTTTCCTCGGTTAGTATAAAATAATCGAAAGACCTGAAAAAAACCTATGAAGTCATGAACTGTGTCGCCTTGCCAGTTGGGCTGTCCCTTCTTTTCACTACATTTCCAGCTGTTCTACAGTCACAGCTCACTGCTGCTGCGTTATTTGGGTAGTCATTGTGCAGCAGGACTTTATTTTTATTGGTTTTGCTCACGCAGTTTGCCTGCAGCAGTGACGCCACACATCTAATCTTAACTATGGCCTGCCACTGGCTGTAGCTATACACCTTCTGTAGATGAAGAAAATCTTGCTCATGGTGAGGAAACTATCAGTACTGGTAGCGAATAAGTGCGTAGAGCAAATGCAGTTGTACTCAAAGGCATGCTGTGGTGCATGGTGCAAAAGCATACCATTCCCAGAGCAGTAATGTATTTATCTGTGCCTTGTTGTAAAAGGCTGCAGTTTTAAGAAAAATTTTCATTTTACTTTTCCTGAAATGGAGAATTGTCTGAAAGCCTGACTGAATAAGCACATCTCAATAATTTCTATTAATGTATTTTTAAAGGATCCAAACAACCATGTGTACAGGTCTTCTTTGTCCAGAGCTTCTAGGGTATCAGGAAAGCCAACATACCTTTAAGAAAACCCCCAGAAACTCAGTTAATTTAATTTACATGATTCTTATAGTGCGATGAACTCAGTGGAAGGAGGTATAAATATAAACTCCATGTGCTGGGTGTGCAGCACAGAGGTGGCTGTGGAAGGTGGCAAAGAGGCAAATGCCCACCCAGGTGCTTGCTCCCCCTGCTCCCCGCATGGGTCTCCCCATCCCAGGTTGTAGTGTGGCTGGTGGCTCTGGGCCTGGTGTCGCTCTGCACCTCCCCTTGGTGTCCCCTCTGCTAGTTCTCACTCTCTTTATTCCCTATCTCAGGTGTGTTTTCCTGGCTGTGGCGTGGCTGGAACTGGTCACATCCTGGTAGGGGCACTGCTGCCAGTGCTGAGCATGGACACCTGGACAGTGACACACAGTAAAGTAGATAATTGTCTTCAATTCTTCTCTAAAATTTTGAATTCCTTCTCTCCTTGAATTCTCTTTAGTTATTATGTACAGGTATATAAAAATTAAAATGGATGTAAATGCTGTGAGTCTTCACAAGCAGTGGGGCAAAACTTATCCAGAATCACAGAGTTGTAGGGGTTGGAAGGGACCTCGAGAGATCATTGGGTCCAACCCCCCTGCCAAAGCAGCTCCCCAGCTCATACTGCACAGATAGGCGTCCAGACGAGTCTTGAATATCTCCAGAGAAGGAGACTCCACCACCTCCCTGGGCAGCCTATTCCGGTGTTCTGTCACCCTTACTGTGTAGAAGTTCTTCCCCGTGTTGGTGCGGAACTTCCTGTGCTCCAACTTGCAGCCATTGACCCTTGTCCTGTCTCCACAGACCAAAGAAAAAGGGCTGGCCATTTCCCCCTGCACCCCATACTTAAGATATTTATAAACATTAATTAGGTCTTCTTTTCTCCAGGCCGCAGCTCTCTCAGCCTTTCCTCATAGGATAGATGTTCCAGGCCCTTAATCATCTTCGTAGCCCTTCTCTAGACTCTCTCAAGGAGATCCCTGTCTTTTTTTATACCAGGGAGCCCAGAACTGGACACAGTACTCCAGGTGGGGCCTGACCAGGGCAGAGTAGAGGGGGATAAAGCATATAGAAATTTGGGGGTGCACTACTGATTTATATGTATGGGTTGCACCCTGAGGGCTTGATTTGAGCACTTACATTTTTCAGTGATGCAAAGAACACTTGTGATTTGCTAATGCTTGTAAAAACTCTGTGTATGTGTGTATACCCGCTCTTTATTTTTTTGGGAATGGCTGGCCAACTTAATAAACGCCATCGGTAATCACAGTTTAATTCTTAGGTCTACTCTGTGCAGCTCTGTTTTATTGCTGAAGTTATTTTTATGAGAAATCCATACCTATTCTGCTTTTGCTAGTGGTTCGGTCTGGGGGAGTTTTCCCCCCCCCTCCTCCAGCTGTCAGTACTGCAGACTCAGCCAGGGAGCTGAAAATCCTTTTATTCCTCACTAGCAATAAAAGTTCAACACATCAAATTATCTCCCCATTTATTACTGTGCCACCTCATCAAAAGGCTACTGGAGGAAAATTTGTGAGAAGTGATATATCCTGCAGATATAACTGAGCCAAGACATAACCAAGGGGCTCTTAAAATAAAAAATGTAACTCTCAGCTCTTCTGTTCTTGGTTTTGTCCTATTGCTCACCTTTCCCCAAAAATTGTCCTTTGTTTTCTTTCCCTCCCCTCAAACCTTTCTGTCCCACTTTTGCTCTGTCCCCCAGTGATCCCTCCTTTAATAAGGCCAGAACAAGCACCTGCAAGTAGTTCTGCAGTTTGATCAGATCTCAAAAACTCACCTTCCTCATCTTGCTTCCATGACCATCTGTTTTTTGCTTTGGCTGTGTTGTGGTTTATCCCTCAGCGGAAAGCTGAGGCCACAAAGGTCGGACAAGAAAGCCCCCTACCACTTTAAGAGGTGGAGGATGGGCGAACGGAGCTAAGAAAGGGGCTGCAGAGCCAGAGGAAAAAAAACTAAGGCCTGCAAGGTTAGGATAAGGATAGTTTACTAAACAACAGGGAAAAGTATGAAAACAACTAACTACAGTGCTATTATTATATACAGTGCAAACCTCTCACCACACTATGTCATTTGAGCCATGCCCGAACCGATTCAGACTCAGATTCCCGAACGCAGCACTCCCTGAGCCCAGCACCCCCGAGCACCCCCCTCACCACCTCCTGCCACGCCGATCCCCGAAAACGAGAGAGAGCAACCGGAACTCCCACACGCCTGCTCAGACCAGCACTTCCCGAGCCCAGCAGTTTCCGATAGGTCTGGAGTCTCCCCCGGAACTGGCACTGCGGCTGCCCAGACCGGGACTTCCCGTGCCTGGGTCCGAAGTCGCCCCTGCAAAGGGGGGGGCAGCCTGTCGGATCATGATGCAATTGGCATGGAATACTCTCAGGCCTAACATAGACTGCTGCTGGGCTGAACCCAGGACAGGCTGCCACCCTGGCTTGGGCAGTGGTGTGACTGTACAGAGCTGTCCAGTAAAGCTCTGCCTTTTTCCAGCACTCTACAGCTTGTGGGGACAGACTGGCCTGAGGCAGATGGAAGTGCCTGTTTGGCAGCACATGTTTCTTGACTCCAGTTCTGAGAAGTACTAACCATGCATGCACAGCTGGACCATGCTACACATGTACACCCAACTACAGGTGGTGGAAGTGGGAGCCATCTGAAAATCTGTAGGATATTTGATGTCCTGTGAGTTCCATAAGGCATGATGAAGAAATGTAGCTGTGTTGCAGAGATGTGAGACGTAATGAAATGCAGCCTTGTAGGGTTAGACTCGCTGAGTTGTGTGCATTGCTGGAGCACTTTTGTCTCACAGAAATAGGTAACTTTTTTCAGCTTGTTGGAGATATGTTGGCTCTGTGAAAAAGCAGCTGAGCTTGAAATCAGATCCTGCAGTTCTCCTGGGGGCATTGGGTAATAGAAGTTACTGAGCTTCTCCTGGGATGCGGTTTTGGGAAAACTGCTCTCTCCAGTCTAGCCATCTTGCTTTGTTTCATTGGCCTCAGCCTTTGATGCAAATACCTATCCTAAACGTACAGAGCCACTGCTAGACCTTTAACCATCAGTAAACAGGGATATTGTAACTATTTAAGAAGTTAGACATTTAAATGAAGACTTAGATCCAGTGTCTGGTTTGTAGTACGGAACCACCTAACTTTAAATCTACTGTTAGTAGGAATTGGAGTGAATAACATACTGACCTTAGCAGCAGCCAGACTTTCAGCCTTCCATTCCTTCAGCTTCTAAGACTCCTGTATATGTTTCTCTCACCCTTGGCTAGAAGTCTGCCCTCTTCTTCCACTTTGTGTCATAATCTTTCCTATTACTTGCTTTTTAACAAGGGAGGCTTAGTTGGAGAAAGTCATACATTTCTACTCAGTTCAGATATATTTTTAAACATAGGGAAGGTTTTGTTTTCAGCACTATAAAGATTTATCATGATGTATTGCATGTTGTTAAAATTTGTAGCAAATGTTATATACAGGCCCTGAAATATTTCTAATTAGGTCTGAAAATATAAGCAACAGAGTAAATTCAGTCTGATATGTTTATGTTCTTTGCCTTGTTTTGCTTTTACAGAAGTAGGCAATTAAAACATGTGTATATATTACATTACATTAGAGTAAAACTTAAATTTGCATATGGTGTTTTGTCGTCTTTCATCTTTTAAGCCATATTCCTGCTTATCAGTTGGTTTTATGATTTTAATTTCAGGTTATCTCTATTTATGCTGCTGTGTGCCTGACATGCAAAGCAGCCTAAATTTATGCTGCCCTGGCACTGTGACAACACACTTGATAAAAATTTAAGAGGTAACACAAGTAGCATTTCTAAAACTCTTCAATCTTTCTGTTTCTATGTAGATACATTATTTATTGGAAGAGGTGGGTCATATACTTTCTAGCTAAATGTTGTATACGTGGCATATTGCTCGTGGCATTTATTGCAAGCTGCTCAGCGGATCAATACATAGAAATAAAACCAGAAATTTCACGTATAATTAGGTCATGCTCATGGAGCCTTTTATCTTGGATTAAATTTGGATCTACCCTATGATGTAAGGGTGGTTAGGGCCCACAGTGCTTACTATATGTTACAGTGTGACTTCTGTCTATTGATCAGCTTTTTTGTAGTG
Organism: Laterallus jamaicensis coturniculus; assembly: GCA_022605575.1. Taxonomy (NCBI): domain Eukaryota; kingdom Metazoa; phylum Chordata; class Aves; order Gruiformes; family Rallidae; genus Laterallus; species Laterallus jamaicensis. The sequence goes on along the minus strand of JAKCOX010000020.1, from coordinate 2,014,747 downwards.
AATGGAAGGAAATCCATAGAAATCAAGGAAAAGTAATTGTTGAAGGGTAATTTTCTTGTGCTCCCTTGATTTAGGGAAGATACAGGAGAGAACAGTTTTTAAATAAGAGCATATATTTAATGTTTAAGTGTAGATTTCACAGCCCTGGTACTTCTCTTCTTGTTTCTTGTGTACAGGCGTCTCGATATACACAGGACATGGGGCAATGATTTGTGTAATGGATTTAATTGATGCTGAACAAAATTTTGCCTCTGGAAAATGGAAGAATTCAGGATATTTGGAGCTTAATAATGGCTGCTGTTCTGGCACTGATTTATCTGCAGTGACCTTTTGCAGTACAGTTCAGGAGACAAGAAGCTTCAAGTTATTTTTGTTTCCCCTAGAAAATGTTTGAAACACCAGAGAAGCGTTTATGAGATCGTTCAGCTTATTTCTGAGTTTCTGCTGAAAACCTCTTTGTCAAAATACATTTCTCTTTTTCTGACAAAAAATACAAACTCAGATATTATGGCGCTGGATGACACAAAAAATGTAACGAAGGGAAGATTTTGAAAATTATTTGGTAAAATGTGTAAATGAAACCCCTAGCCTGGGGCTCTTTTCCTAATGTGTACAGGTATAAATCAGTTATGGCTGTTAGGAAACTGCAAAAATCAACATGTCAGGTGAGCTGATGGCTTTTGTGCTGGATGGGAGAAGATCAGGTGTTTTTTTTTCAGCTGTTGTGCTGTATGTATTTCTTTCCAGTGACTTCTGTCATACTGTTTGTTTTAGCAGTGTAAGCTCAAAGGACTGCAGCTCCTCACATTCAAACAAACGATGCATGTACTTAGCCTGCGAGACTGCGATTGAGATCAGTGCATTTGGGGCTGTGATGGCCTTGGGATACATACTAAAAGTAGCTTACTACTTTATTATTAATAAGCTACTAAAAGTAGCTTAGTTCAGCTATTTTTGAAATGAAAAATAAAAAATTTGAATGGACCTTTTATATTTCTGGTGGTCTAAACCCCAGTTGGCAGCCAAGCTCCATGCAGCCCCTCGCTCATTCCCCTCAGTGGGATGGGGGAGAATCGGACAGTGAAAGTGAGAACTCGTGGGTTGAGATTAAGACAATTTAGTAGGTAAAGCCAAAGCTGTGCACACAAGCCAAGCAATCGGAGGGCTTCATTCCCACTTCCCATGGCAGGCAGGTGCTCTGCCAGAGGCCCACTTGCAGGTGGGATGGGGCGAGGAGCAGTAAAGTCCTCTGCTCTGTGAGCATTGCTCTGCAGGGATGGAAATATCTCTGAGGGACCAGCATGGATCCCAGCACGAACCCAAGCCACAGCCCACACAAGCTACAGTGAGAATATTAACTCTGTCCCAGGCAAACCCAGCACAAGATCCTATCTTTACAGTCAGAGGAGACATTTCCTTGCCATTAACAATTAAAAAATTTTTTTTCTACTCAGTCAATGAATCAGAATTTCATTCTGTGTTTACTGTCCTCTTTGCCATATTACATTAATCCAAATGCATCTATGTGTAAATCAATGAATCCATCAATAAAACCCTTCATTACAATAACTTCATTTCATCCTAAGATAGTAGGGATTTATGTACAGTCATATTAGAAATGTTTTCTTTGCCTTAGACAAACTAGGTAGATTCTGGTGAGGGAAGTTGTATAGCAGATTTTCAGGTTAAACCCTTTGGGTTCTGTTATGCTAAATAGGAGAAAGCCTGTTCCAAGATCCAGGAACTCTTGACCAGCTCTTGAAATGTGTTATACAACATGTTTAAGAGGCTTGCAAAGTTGTGCGAATTTTGGAATAACCCAGCTCCATGAAGTATAGCATGAAAACAATGTAAGTTCCTCAGACCTCACTAGTCCCCAAACCAATCATTTTCATCTTGCTGTTCCCAAATTCCAGGTTCTGTATTAAGTAAAGGTAGGCTGAAAAATCCATGGAAGCGTGTTTTGCAGTTTGTCTGAGCAAATAAAGGAATCCAAGACATTCCTTTAACATACTCATATATTTGCAGAGATCATGGTCATGAGCAACTGCATGACCTCTTCTCATCTGCACTGTTAAGATACTTTTATAGTGGACGGAGTTAACAAGGAGATTGTCAAAGTGATAGTCTTGTCATGCACTGAAAGCTGTGACCTATTTTATAATATGTTAATTAACAAGGAATAAGTACAAAAAACCCTCATTTAATGGGAAGGACAATTTAAACCTTAATAGAATGGAATCACCTGCAAAGTCATGGCGAGTAAGAACTGTAGTACTTTTTACATACTGTAACTTATTTCACATCCAGCTGGCCTATCAATTATAACCTGTACTCTACAGATGGTACAATATATCAGAATTAAGTCAGTCAGTTAGTTTGTTCCCAATTAAGTGCTAATACTCCCAGTGGAGGATAGTTCCTGTAGCCCAAGTTAAATGCCTGTCTTCTAATATCCCTTTATGGCCTTATTTTGTCATTTTAAAGAGATGCCCTATTGTCTAGGCCAGAACTTACTCTGTCTTGTTCTTCCAAGTACTACCTGCATTGCACTCCTCACTTTTATTTGGAAGGCAGGCAGAGGATTTGGTATTTCAGGGGCCTGGGAGTAGATATATCTTGCAAAATTATCTCAGGGTAAATAAGGGTAAGTAAGTTGGCACTACAGCATGTGTGACTTTGCACCATATGTTTAGGTGCATACATTTATTTGCCACTACAAAACCTGAATGCAAGCTAGTGTTCCAGTGTCCGAGCACTCCTTTCATGGATTAGAAGCTTAGTAGACTTGTCTCTTGAGGGTCACAGGTATTACAGGGCTTTCATTTTCAATGACTTACTAGATGGGTTACTTGAGCTTGTGTTTTACTTGTTCCATTTATCCTCGTTGACTTGGCATTACAAGCCATTTCAGGGTTGCCACTAATAGATTGATATACAATTCCATTACACTTCTTTCCACTTGTAGATCTTAGTCTTTGCCCAGTTAAAGGCTGGTTAATTTTCTGACACCTTTTTTCTCTTGAATCTAAATGTCAGGCTGAGACTGGGTTTGGTCACTTGATCTAATAGACTTGCTGTCTTCCCTGTTAGTCTTTAAAGTGACCCTCTGTTGAGAGGAAACTCTTTGACAGAATTTGTGTTCTGAAGTGACTCTAGAGATTCCAGGCAATTACATGAGTTTCTGAATGTCTTTATTTAGAAGTTTAAAACCCATGTTCTTCTAGTACTGCTTAAATTACCCTTGTGGATTTGTTGCCACGCTATGGGAAATCTCCATTATAGCATATTCATTGAATCTCAGTTACTTTGGCAGTGCCTTACTTATGCAGAGATGTATAAAAACAGTTACCTGTTTCAAAGTGTCCTGAGCCCTTTCTTGGCAGCTTGCTTTATAATTTGTCTGAAAATGAGATAGAAAAATTGTCATGTATAGTTGTTGGCAAAAGCATAATCACTGGGACACTTTAAGTGCCACCAGGAATTAAAGTTTGTTAATGTGAATTTACTGCTAATTATTTAAATGTAATTAACTAACTTTTTATATAATTTCTGACCAAAAAAAAAGGAAATGTGGATGTGAGATATGAAATACTGTTTGAGAAAGAAAGTTTGTATAAATTAAGGAGAAATCATCGTGTAGTTCTAGTGCAGGTACTAACTAGTGATAAAGCATTCTGTGGTGAAGGCATTTTTAAGAGATCATAATGCAGATGGGATATGATCCATAGAAATCCAAGGTTTATTAGAAAACTGCAGCTTTACATTTCAGCATAGTTTCATAGGTTCTGCCAGTTCATCCCTGTTAAGACACTTTTGGGGGTGGCATGGGTGTGTGTGTTGTCTTTTGATTTATATTTTGATTTGCTTTGCCTTTTGGGGTTTTCCCCCTGTTTTGATGGCTTAATATTTTAGAAACGTACTGTGGTCGTGAAAGTAAATGCATTGATTTTATTTGCATCAAAATAAAACAATATCTTCATTTTGAGTTTTATTAAATAGTTCTAAGAGCCCCTAAATGATTCTATACTGAATGCATATTAGAAACCTTTATCTGGCACCCTTTTTACTTTGCTTTTGTTGGGGTTATTTTGTGGTTTTTTCCCCTCAAAAAAGTAAGTATTGCTGTGGCCAAGAGCACAACTGTAATCGACTCTGTTATCTTTTCCATAGTGTCTTTTCCATGGTATTCTGTATCCTTCCAGCATACAGTAAGTGAAGTGATGCCTGACCTGGTGTTTCAAAAGAGAGCTCATGATCTTGCTCAGTGGGTGCAACTAGATTTTCAATTTTTGTTGTATTATAAATTCATAGGATAAGATCAGTGAAAACTATTTGTTGAAGCTTTAAAACATGAAGTAGTTTTAGAATGCTAATCACATGGAACATTTTAGGTAGCACTTTTCACTTCTTGAGTATTATATTTGTATTAAACAGTTGGTAATTCATATTTTAATTCAAGTTCTTGAATGGAGGTGTCAAATTCCACAGGTGTTTTCAGTAGCAGTGCTGGCATACATTGTAAACATATTCAAATATATAGAAGCTATAAATGGACTATGCTAACTCCCTTTTATTGTATATTCATGCTTTTTGTAGAATCCTCAGATAGAAATGTGTGACTCTGACTTCTGATAGAAGGGAAATGCTTCATTAGAAGGCAGACTACGTTGCCATAGCCATCCTATCTTGAAAAAACCAGGAGGTGATGATGAGCTCGATGTAAGGTACATAATGGTAATTATGCACCCAGCTACAAATTATGCACCCAGCTACAAATTATGCCCCTCGCAAGCCTGTGTCTGCAGTATTTCTTAGTAAGCAAAATGTGTTTTTGTGAGCAGTACAGAAAGGTACTGGTGGGCTCTCAGTAAACAAGCTGCCAGCAGCTCAGTTTTATTTATTTCAACAGGACATTACTCAAAGTTCTATGTAAAAACCTCAATGATTTGACAGAAAAAAGCTCAGTGTGCTTTTTCATTTAAAAGAAAGAAAGAAACTTGCTGATAGCTGCTGTTTAATAGCTAGAAAACTCAGCAAAGCTAATACTTGAAATACTTAAAATCTGTGCTAATGTTTAAATACATCCAAGTGGAGAAAGAAAAATAACTGCTGGAAAATTATTGTCTGCACAGGTTTGTACTTAAAATGTTTTCTACTTTGCATCATTTTTAATGTCAGATGAGAAGTTAGTCACTACCTTGGCTGTTGGATAGAACTTGCTGAGGAGTTACATCTTAAGGAATACAACAGGTCAAACTCTGGCAATGTGTAATTCTGTCTCTATGGCTTGTAAACAGCTCATGGCATGTACTTCGGTAATTACATACAGCCCTAATGCCTGCAATTGATGCATCTGCTTGGATCTGGTAGGCATGACCTTGGATTCACAGGAGATGTGTGCCACTGAAGGAGCAGATGGAGTCCAAGCTGGGTGTCCCACAGTGTCTGAGGTGGCACGAGGCATTGATGTTGAGATGACTGACCACAGCCTTGTAATGCAGAGCACCTGTCCTGCAGTAAGGTCACTGTAAATGTGTCCAAAACAAGCAAGGAATGCTAATGCATGCCAGACAGGAAAACTAACCAGGGCTTTGATTTGGTAGGTCCTGAAGACTGGAAATAGCAGTATAAATGCATAAACATGACTCTTGTCTCAGTTACATCCTGTGCCTCCTGCTTGCACCCAGCATATGATTTCCATTTTGCTGTTTCTCTTCTTGGTCTCTCTTGTCCCAGTTGGACTTTGAGCTGTGTCAGGGTGACACACAATATTTGTTTTGACTGAGTTTTTGATTTTGCTTTCTAGCAATAGAAGTGTAATGTATACTTGGAGCAGGCTATATGATAAGTAAAGCTGGAATTTTCATTAGGAGTAAGAATGTTTGTCACCTGGCTCCCTTTCATCTTCTTTGTCATTATTTTCTATCTCAGATTTAACTGCTTGTAATTGGACAGTGAAATGAGCAAGACAAGGTTTTTGTGTAGAGTACTGGAAAGTGAGAAAAGAAGTTGAAGGAACCTTGAATGAAGCAGTATCCTTTTGATGATTCTTCCCAAATCCTCAAAGGCCCACAGAGGGTGGGAGTCTGTAGTTGCCCCCTTCCTGTATCACTTGGAGTGCGTTGTGGATTCTCAGTTCTTGCATAAGAAGCTACCCCTCGAGCTCTGAGACAGGTAACTGCGTGGGCACTCTGCAGGGGTACTTCCAATGGTTTCTGGGAGGGATGTGGTAGGTAAACTATGGGAAATGGAATGGTTCCAGCGTGAGCAAGCAGGGTTGAAGGATGAAATCTAGTTTTCTTGTAAGAGTATTGAAGTAGAATGAAAGGATGGGGAGAAAAGTATTTTGAGATTTTTAAAATAATTTTTTAAGTAGTAGTTTGGAAGCAAGGATTGAAAGGAGCACAGAGAGCATGATAATTGAGAGACAGTTTCTGTGCATTGACTCTGTATTTTATTAGTGTACATGTTTACTGCTAAAATCCCATTTATTAATTGAAGTAATCAGGGCATTTTAGGTAACTCGGTTACTTTGATAGCTCATTGAAGCTCAAGAGGATTTAGGAAGTCTAAATCATGTGACTTTCTAGGCATCCTTTGATTAATGCTGTAAGTAAAGGAAGTTTTGAGCAGTTGTAGATGGTTGAGACTGGGGAATAGGCAAGTTATGGTATGGAAAAATAAGTATGTGTGAGGTCTTGATACCTCACACAATAGTGCAAAAAGGTAATAGTTTAAACAGAAAGTGGAGATTAATAGAGAAAATTATGTTTCATGAAAACCTGAATCCTCAGCATCAGATTCAGTTTAATGCTTAAAATGAAAATATACGAGTTCTTCACAATAAACATGAGAAATGTCATACTTAACACAAAATTAAGGATTTACAATTGTAACTAAATTATTGTAAATAGTGATAATTATGAATAACAACTACAAAGGATGCTGTAAATTGAGATAATTATTAAACATTTCATAATACTATTTGAAAACCAAAAACCAAAAAGCTGAGAAGAAGAAAATGAGGCTTGAGTGAAAAACTAACAAATGTATTAGAATTGGAAGCTATGGTGTTGGTGACTTTCATTTATTTGAAAGGAATGGGCAAAAAAATCAGGAAGAAAAAAGCTTTACTCCTTGGGCCCTTAGAAGAGGGTAAGTTGAATAAGGAGAACTGAATTTATTTTCCATGTTAAATAATTCTTCTTTTAACATTCATTTCTCATACACAAGGCTAGTGCAGTGAATCATTCCCTGTTCACATGTAGATACCTTTACCATGCACGTATTGTTTGGAAATATGTCTAACCCCATTAACTGGGATTGGTAGTGGGCCATCATCCATCTTCCGATAAAGTGCATGAAGCAGGAGCGTAGACTGTGATAATACGGCTTATAACCCATGTCAAGTCAAATAGCTGTTTATATCTGACTAATGACTGGGGTGGAGATAGAAGTTGTATTTCTTTTCCAAAGGAACCTCTGATAAGATTAGAAATGTCCTTCACAGTTGCTGCTTTGTCCTTTAGCCACTCGCCCTCCCTAGCCAGTTCTGGTAATTAAGATGGGACCATTAAACATGCTCTTATCCATAAGGATAAAGGTAGGGAGACTGCCTGATAATAGAATCAATAAGGAGGATTTTGCAATGCTCTCTTCAGCAAATCTCTAGAGCAGTTGAAACAGAGCTAAAGCTGAAATCCAGGGGCAGTACCTGCACACTATTCTGTGTTGCAAACTATTCCTACTAACGATAAGCAAAACCTTAATAAGAATTTTCGGTGGTTCTGGGACATAGAAAGCGATTGAAGGTGATTTGAGGCAAACATTAATCTCTGATAAATCTTGCTTCCCTTCCACCCCATCGTGTGCTGAAATGCCACTGGTGTCAGCAGTGGTATATGCCACATAAACAGGAGAAAATTGATTACAAGACTTGGGTTTGAAAAGATCCACTTTTTCAACCCATGAATTTTGTGAGCAGTAATCATCTTAAGACTTGTCAAATGGACATATTTAACAATTAAGATTTACAATTTTCCTTATTTTTCACACTCACTTTTGAGATGGGAGCTATAGGTGTTACTGTTAGTAGTATTTACTCCTCGTGTTCTTTCTTAGTTAAGATCCTGATGTTGCTGGGTACCATTCAAAGCTTATATCCATATGCTCCCAAGTTAGTAACATTAACGCTTAAAAAATGACTGAATTTTAGAAGGGAAGATTAATTAATGTGATTGCCTATTTTTTACACCCTTCAAGCCGTGTCTGGAGTATTACATCCAGTTTCAGCCTTCCAGAAGAGGGAAGGTCCTGAGGGGAGGCTAGAGCATGTGATGATGTGGGTGAGCACTGCAGTCAGCACTGCCCAGAAGGATGAGGGAGAGGCAAGAGGGGGCCAGTGTGTGCAAGGAAGGAGAAAAGTAAGGAAGTAAGGCCCGTAAGCAGCACGAAGAGAAATGCTCATTAGAGACTGGGAAGGGAGGAGAGGAAATACCCTCACAATGAGAGCACTTTGCTACTGGAACAGGTTTCTCAACAAATTTACGGGCCTACTGTCTGTGAAGATATTGAAAATATGACCAGACAAGACAATGAGAAACCTTATCTCATTCTGAAGGTAGCTCAAATTTGAGCAAGAGGTAAGGCTGAGTGACTTCCAGAGGTTATCCTTCCAGCCTCAGTTATTCTTCAGTTCTGTTTGTCCTGGTAAGGCTACAGATGCACATAGGGATCTGTGTATTTCAGTGGCAAGGTTGAGCTGTTGTGCCCATATTCACTGCCTTAAAGTTGTGGGAAAAGAAATCAAAGAAGTTTCAGTGATGCAAGTGCTGTGTGAGTCAGTTTTATTACTGAAGTGTTTACCCTAGTTACTCGCTTCACGTTCAGCATGAAGCTTTAAACTGACTGTGTTCTAGTGGCAGCTGGATTATTTACTTTTCAATTTGCTATGCATTTTTAATGACTGCACAGAATAAAACATGGAGCATTTGAGTAGATGAGGCAATTTTGATAAGTAGAATTAATAACCTGAAATAAGTGTTTATGACTAGTGTCATGTTAAGAATGTAGCCCTGAAGGGATGAATCTTGGAAGGAAAAAATTGAGGGACATTCTATTTAGGAGCAATCCTAAAGAAATGTATTTTCTGTTGTTCTTCTAGCCAAAAAATAACATGGGTAGAAGCTGCTGAAGCTCCTCCATTGTGTTTTCCATGTTGTTATTACTCCAGACAGTTTGGGAAGAAGCGGTCCCCTGGGAAAAAAGTATGTTTCAGCAAACCTATGCCCATCTATTTACTATTCTGAGATTGTGAGAAAGGTACATTTGCAGTGATAATTTCCATAAGGTAGATTGTTATGCAGTGCCTTCAGTTATGGTTGCATGTGCTCTCCAAAGTTATTACACTAAAATGTCTTTCAGCTGTTGGGTGGAGGCCTGAGGTGTGCCCATTTGGATTGACTGGTGACTGATCAAAAAAAACCCCATCTTTTTACATTAATCTGGGAAATGTATTACCAAACTAATGCTCAGAATTATTTTATGCAGGCTAACTTTGAAGAGAGGCAGGAAAAAAGACTTAGTGGCTTGGATTTGTCAGTCTGTTAGTACAGATAATGTTCCTAAGTGCAATAGCCCAGGGTGAGAAGCCATGTTGGGAACAGGTTGGATTCCTCTACCAATAGAACCAAAGCATCTGTTCCCTCATTCTTTAAAACATTCATGTTGGCTTTGACCTTTTTTTTTTTGGTGTAGTGACACATTCCTTCTCTGTTTTGTAGTGTCAGGAATTCCCTCATCTTTCCCAAGGGATTACTTTCCTCTCTTTGAGAGGAGGACTCAGTAACCAACAGTATTTTCATTCCCAAAACTGGCAGTCACCTGCTGGAAGCATCCAAAACTCCTAAAATTCCCAGTGGAAAAGCATTGTCTCTTGGTCTTGTTTGCAATGAAGTGAGCATTATAGTAACAGTGTAATAAGTTGCAGGGTGCGTGCCCGAGTTCTATAATGAATTTAGAACAAAACTAGATTTGTTGAGGCAAAAATGGGATTTAAACAGCTGCTTGAAGTGAAAATAGATGATCCTGGGAAATCACTAGGAAATAGCATATAGCGCTAAAAATGTCAACATTATTATTTTCACTTTTCCAACATGTCAGCATGTTGTTTGCAGCATTTTTCAGAGTAATAGAATTTATTCAAGCAATTTATCCTTAATGTGTGTAGAATAAATAGTTTATGTTGTGCTTATATATCATATTATAACAATATGATTTGTGCTTTCTTTACAAATTGGAAACATTGATTTTTCTCAGGTTCCCATTTTGTATTTAGGCTAGTGCTTTCAGTTCCCATTTTAGGTTCTGCACTTTGAAGTAAGTTGTTTTCTCAAAATTATCCTCTTCCATGAGGGGGAGTACAAGTGCCATATTCCTTTTTCAAACATTACTTGCTTCTTTTGGAAACAATTCATGCCTTTAAGCTTGCTCCATAAGGAGCACTAACAGTGTTCTTCCCCTTGTACAGAACGCAAACCTAGTAGCTGTCACTCAGGTGTTATGAGAGAATGGCCGAAGTCTCAGCCTCTGGAGATGGGCATCAAAAGTTTCCATGTATGCGCTGATTGCCAAGCAACTTCTGTGCATGTAGAACCTTTAGCAGGAGTCTTTGCAGTTCCCTAATTTACCTTTCCCATTCTTCATTTATACACTAGCAAAATTTATTTGAATGTATTCCTTGGTTCCTGCTTAAATGTTTCTGAGCTGCGTTGGGATTCAGTCTCTTGATCTGTTAGTCCTACCACATATCCTTTTTCCTTACTGTCATGACTCAGACATAGCCTCTAGATTTATGTTATGTTGTTCATAGCCTGTGATCAGATTTTTAAGGATTTATGAAGTTATTTAAAACTCTGATTGGGACTTATATCTCCATATAGAATATCTCAAGACTTGGTAAACATAGTGAGAATCTGTATGGAAGTCCTTCGTTTCATTTCATCTCATTTTGCCATAGATTGAGGTAGTCTTTAAGTAAATTAAAAAAAAATAGGCTGCCAATTCCATCTCCTTTCTTTAGGTACCCTGAATGTTTGATTAGTGTAAGAACACACAGTTACTTGGCTGCAAAGGTGTAGGAATCCTCTATGCATGTTTGTGTCATTCTTTGTACGTGCATATATGGCAGTGGATGTAGTCTGTTCGTCAGACATCAGTGTACATGTTGGGAGCGAATAAATTGTGAACAATAAAACTGTTCAGGAAAAATTCATAGCTTTTTAATGAGTACTTCCAACACTTCACAAAACAGAAACTGAAAACTCCTGGTATGTACCCACAAAGGTATTTGAATTCACAGGCAGATGTATGGTTTGCACCACATGTCTTTCTGTTAATTCAGATTCTTTGTTGTATTGCAAAGACCTCTAGTTTAGCATGCTACAAGAGTGCTAAGTCTGAGTTAGATCCACCTTTTTAGTCTCTCAGGATTAGACCTTTTGGTGAAGAGATCCACTAATGTGTTCTAAATCTATTGATTCATACTAGAAAAGCACAATTTAAACTCGGAAGTCACTGAGTGAACTTTCTATTAAGTTAGGAGACTGGTCACAGCTCATTTGATCTTTATGAAGTAGAAAATGTGATGTAGACCACACTGGCATTCTATTAGAGGAAATCATGCATTTAACCATGTAGCAAAATACTGTAGCCAGTTACATGAACATACACCTATTTTATACATGGCTGATCTTCTGAGCATAAAGTATTAGTAGTGCACGTACTCTCTTGCTTTAAGGGCTATTTACTTTTAAGCCAGTGATACGGGATAAAGTTTAGAGGAAAAAATGAGTTAATTTTCAATTTCTAACTGGAAATCAACCTCAGGAATCTCTGGATGTTCTTCAGCCGACATTAGCAAAGACTGATTATAATCCAGTTTTGTTTAATAAATCATCTGAAGTTGAGTTTAGAAGAGAAAAGAAAAATGTTCAGCATCAAATTAATGTTTTAAAACTCCTGTATATTAAAAATAATTTTTGTTCTATTAGAGGAGTTAAAAATATGTTCTGAATTTTCCCTCCATTTTCTTCTACATTTGGTAGTACGAGGCTGTCAGAAATTCTTGACATTTCACAAGATCTCTTCTTAAAAAATAATAGTTAAGGTGAACTTGCTTTTAGCATTTGATGTTTATAGCGTGGTCTCGCAGTTCAGCAGGCTGGCATTTGACTCACTGTTACTGTGCCTTTTGAATTGATTTGTTTACATGAATGCATGTGTTCCTGTGCACATGTGCATCGGCATTAAAAACAGGGCCTCTGTACAGTTTAGTCACAGGAGAGATTTCCATACTCTCAGTAAGTTGCTACAAAAATTGAAAGCTGAACTTGTGCATTAACATGTTGCGGGGGTCATGTGAGGGTAGCTGTGATTATGCTCTTGGTGTATTTTTCCACTCCTCTTCCGATGTCCCCACGCCTGCTCTCTAGGTGCTGAGCATTTTGACCGGCAGAGGTTCTGTTTTTTCCCCCAGATCTTTTGGCCTTTATGGTAAAATGCTGTTGGGAAGAAGGAAAATCTTTACAACATAATTCACAATGATATAAACTCTTGTCACCAGTAGCTTTGACTTACTCTGTTGCCAGAAATAAATTATGAGCTGGGAAGGTAAAACCTCTGTCATTATAAGCCTAGTTTGTGTACTGGCACGGCACAGTTGGAATGGTCACACGAAGATTAATGTTGTGTGTGCCAGCAGATCCTTCCTGATGCAAAACACGCTGAGTGTTCTGTGATTTGTACAAGAATTTTGCAGAGAACACCAAAGCGAAGTCCAAGGCAAGTAAAGATTCTGTGATTCTGTAAATATCCCCATCTGGCCTAACTTTCTTGCAACTGGACCTGGCGATATATTCCAAGGGAAATTAGTCCTATTATAATAGCTCTTATTTACAGTGCAGTTTTTTTCTGAAGCTCTGCTCTATGGTTCATTAGTCACAATTTATCCAGAAAGGTTTCTGGATCTTGGAGATTTCTGCACCAAGGAATTGGCAGAACTCTGCATTTAAGGCAGCCCGCAGACGCACCAGTCTGATAATACTGCGTCTGATTTTCAGGGGCAGGAAAAGGTATTTTTGGAAAGTATAAGGCACATATTAAGGTTGTATTGCAAGATCATAAATGAAAACGTATAAAATAAATTTCCTAACCATATCTCTTTGGGATCTCCTGGAGAGAGTCCAAAGATGATTAGGGGCCTGGAGCATCTCCCCTATGAGGATAGGCTGAGTAAGATGGGACTCTTCAGCCTTGAGAAGAGAAGACTAAGGGGGGACCTAATTAAAGTCTATAATTATCTGAAGCAGGGGATGCAGGGGGAATCAGCCAGCCCCTTTTCTTTGGTCTGTGGGGATAGGACAAGGGGCAATAGCTGCAAGTTGGAGCGTAGGAAGTTCTGCACCAACATGCGGAGGAACGTTTTCACAGTGAGGGTGACAGAGCCCTGGAACAGGCTGCCCAAGGAGGTGGTGGAGTCTCCTTCTCTGGAGATATTCAGGACCTGTCTGGATGCCTATCTGAGTGATATGTCCTAGGGAGCTGCTTTGGCAGGGGGGTTGGACCCCATGATCTCTCGAGGTCCCTTCCAACCCCTACGATTCTATTATTCTATGATTTGATTCTGAAGAGAGTTATAGGGATTAGTCTCTCATCCAAGATAATTATTTTCATAGAATTAACAAAGCAGCTTTAAGTTCTATTTTTGAAGTATTGACCTCAAATTAGTTTAAATATTTGCATGGCTATTTTATTGGGATTTTTCAGAGTAGTAGTTAAACATATGCAGTTAAACATTACTGAAATTAAGAAGAAGAGGAGATACAACCTGTAATCCAGTTCTCCACTGTGGAATGAACTCAGGGAGCAAAACTGAGGTTATGGTATTTTGCCAATAAAGTTGGGGTGTTAGACACGGTGGTATTCCTCCCAGCAGCTCAAGACAGGTCCACCTAACAATGCTATAGACTTGAATTAAAAAGGGCAAAGTCAACTACATGGGAAGTGAAAGAAATTATATCTTCAAGTTGCATATGAAACTTGGTGAACGGAACTGAGGAACTGCTACCCAGCCACAATGGCATGTATGTACATGTCTAGACTTGCACATGCATACATGCATATAAACTTCCCACCAAACTAAAATTTGCTAAAATTTCTTATAATGAAGTTTTTTCTTTGCTTTATGCACCCAGTGCTTGTAAGAAGCTTCTTATTGAATGTTGAGAGCACTTTGAGAAGGGAACTTGCTTTGGGTTTCCCATAATTTTTTAAGGGAAGGTTTGAACTAGGTCTGTTAGCTTTAAGATCTGCCAGCCTTTGAAGCTGTGCCATGTTACTTAGGAGGCAAAAAGCTAGCATGGATATACTTACGTCATGACAAAAAGTGAATATGGAGTCCCATTCACTCCAGTGTGCTTCTTCAGGCAGATTTTACATATAAATTTATATTGCACTGATAAATGTTCTCAACCCAACTGGTGATCAATATAGTCTCTTCACCATGCATCAATTAAATGTGTGAGTGCATGTGTGTGGTTTTTTAATATACTATTATTTCTATACTTACAAAAGACTCATGTATTTATACACAGATACTCTGCAGGTCAGTAGTGCTTATATTTTCATAGTTTCTGGGAAGGTCCTCTGAATTTGCTAGCTAGAGGATGTATTTCCATCGTGGAGCCATGAATGAACTTGGAGATGACCTCCAGTAAAAGAAAAGAGGGGTGAAAGTCACAAGAATGAGATTTTGGTTGCTTATCAGTGAATGCACATACTCCCCTTTTCTACTGCCACCTGACCAGCGTTAGGTCTCATAAGAAAGTAATTACAGATAGTTCTAATCCCATATTCCGAAATGTCAAGGCAAGGATTAGTCCAGCTGGTAGTTTTCTCACAAAGTTTGCTATAAATACTCTGTATTGAGACTCCTGGAATTTCCATTCTTGCACAGTTGTCCAAAGGGAGAATTTGATGGTAATGGGTGTTACTGGGCAGTCTCAAAGGGTAAAAAATATTTAACTGCACAGTATTTGATTAAAAACCCATAGCACTGTGTTTTCACACTGTGCTCAGCTTTTACAGTTCAACTTTAAAAGTATAATGAGAGGTAGTCAGTAGTAGACATAGCCAGGCAAGATAGGAATTGATACCTATTTCGTTTCAGGAGACAGATGGGATAAATGTATTTAGTTTACATTCAGTTTTCTTACAGAAAGGTGAAGCTATCCAGTATTCTCCACAATCGTGTCATGTGAGTGCTTAACTGGGTGTCAAGGATTATAGATTTCAATCTAATCTCTCCCACAGCATCCCTGGGTTCACCAGGCAGATCACTTGATGATGTGTCACAGTTCTCCACCTGTAAAAGAGGAGTCAGAGGGATGCTTTGTGTCTACAGTCAGGGCAGGACTATCTTAAATTACTGATGTGTTGTGCTGACACAGGGACTTTGATCTTGATTAGAGTATCTGGGGCTTGATAAAATACAAATGCTACTAATCTTGACGAAAGTTACGTGAGACATGCCACAAATAGTAAGTGGGCTTCTCCTGATCAGATGGTGCTAACAATTGTCACATAAATTGACAATAAATGCAGGTTGATCCTGGGAAAGGAAAATGCAGCAAAATGGTTTGTTACAGGGAAAAAAAAAAAAGTAGCAAGTCTTGTTTTTAAAGCTGCAGAAGAGCAACAGGAGAAGGTGCAGACGGTTGTGCTCTGTGAAACTCTGTGTGCAGGTTGTTGGATGTTTTTGGGCCAAGCTAAGGGCAAAGTAGAAATTCTTGTTTCTGCCCTACCATACCCTGCTCACCTTGAAGTGGGCAGAAAAGATGAACTTCTGATTCACCACTGTCTCTCAGTTGTGTGGCTTCACAAATGTTACCCTACTTGGGGCTGCGTAGTGATTTACTTGCTTTTCTCGCTTCCTCCAAAATGTGAAACAGATTTACTTAGACAGACAGACGTGGTTTTCTTTGTCTTGTGCTTCTTGCTTCTGCTTTGGGTAGTTGAGTAGCAAGCAGAGATGACTAAGCAATTAGGAGTTTTTCTCTCTCCTTTTCCTCTTTCCCCCCCTTTTTTTTATGAACTTTGGGAAAAGTTGAAGAATCTGACCTTTTCTTTGAACTTTATGGGTGACTTAAATGCTGGCTCTTAGGATCAGGGAATCTTGGAGAGAAGCTATAAAAACAGTTTAGTATCCAGACTCCTGCCTTATGATGAATAAATTTTAAGATACTAAATATGTTGAAGAATGCTTAATGAAGGGTTGAACAGCAGCCTACAGCTAAATTTAGTTTTCTGATCAAGAAAGTGGATCCTTACTCCAAAAAAGGGAGTAACTGTTGCCCAAAGAAGTGAGTAGTGCCCACGGATACTGAATGCTGACACAGTGCAAAGACTGGCTGGGTCATTTCAAGCTGAGAAGACACTTTTGATGAAAGGTGGCTCATCCCATCTCCTGAGAGGTAGGTCTCTGTGTGTGTTCCTTGTATTTATGTGGAGCTTTGAAGTGGATCAGGAAAACATACGCAGAATATTCTGAGTCCAGCATTACTTAGAGAAAAATAAGAATCTATCTGACACAAGTCAAACGTTTTGGTACAAGCCAGGTAGAGCAATCAGACTTGTTTGCATGTTGAATAGCAGCCAGTGAATTCTGATTAGTTTCAGAAAAATGCTCAGGGTTCCAATTCACCTCAGCTTAGTAGAGAAAAAGAAATCTTTTTTTGTTTGTTTGCACTGGGGGAGGGGTGTGCTTTTAGTTGGGTGGTTTGGCGCTTTGTGCCTCCCCCCACCCACCCCCAAGTGCTTAAATGTTATCGATGTATCCATGAAGTATGTAAAACATTCATAGTTCTTTTGAATCATTTAGTTGTGATTACATAGAAACATTTTACTGATGGAAATAATACCTAGATTCTTACGTTTCCTACCTTTAAAATCTTCCAAGACACACTGTTTTATGCATCTTTATTCTTACAGGAAATGGTGATGCTAAAGTTTACTAGTAAAATTAATCTTCAGTACAGTTGTTTGTCTGATCCATGCATTCATTAATAAAGAGTCCCTGCTGTTGTTGGCTCCAGCACAACTTAATTAATTACTATTTGAAATATGGATGTGGTAAATGATCCAACTTAGTGAAACAGGAGAACAGCTGTTACTTCTTTTATGTTTGAAGTCATTGGCTTTTCTCCTTATTTGTGTGCTCCATCCCCTTTTTCATCCTATGACAATAATTCCATAAATTCTGGACTTGGATTCAGCTGTAAACCCTGCTCTCTGTCTTGTCTTCCCACTGTGTTGTCTTGTTCTCCTCCATACTCACCATTTTATCATCTCACCTTACAACCATACATTATTGTGTCTCCCTCCTTTTCTCTGCTGTAGATTTTCGGAATCCAGATAGCCTTTTTTCTCCAGTTCTTTTCTTCAGTTGTTCTGCCAAGTGAGCTGTTTGCTGCTACACTGGAGAAACTACTACTGTTGCTGTCTTTCCTGGTGATGTAATTTTCTGGTGAAATATGCCTATGTGGCTTCTCAAAATAACATTACAGAATTCATTATAAGTTTTCCCTAAATATTTCCATTTTCCCTATTAGTCCTTCTGCTATTTTCTTGGCTCAGTTACTGAACTAAATTGATTTTTGCTTCTGTACCTCTCTAACTCTTATTTTTTTCCTCTCTCTTTCTTATTTTTTACTCTCTAGAAGACACACTGACAGCTAGTTTTTAAATAACACCTCAAATTGCTTCAGGGTTTCCTGGCAGCTACAGGCAACAGTATTTCTGTGTAATCAAGCGCTTTGGAGAGGAAAGGGAGACATTTTAGTCCTGCACTAACAAACTGCCTCAGTTACAATATCCTCAGCATCTTTCCTGTGAATATCCCGGTACCTTGAGCTGTAATGTTCCCTCACTTGATTCTTTCACATTCAGAAATTTGAGATTTTTATCTCTGAAACTTGTATGGTTTGTTAAGTGCTGCGCTAATCATCCCTACCCTGAGCAGGGAGGGTGGGCAGTGATCTCCGGAGAGCCCCTCCAACCTCAGCTGTTCTGAGATTCTGGGAAGTACAAGAGGAATAATGGAGAACAAAGAAATAAGTATGGAAAACACTGTGTGTTTGCTGAAAGAAATATCATGCAGAACTAACAAATGTCATTGTAGAAGCTATTTAACCTACTTCCCTCAACACAGAAGATGTAAATCCCAATTGCAATATGTCAGAGAAACTGAAACACCCAGCGGGATACATTGTATTTGGCTTTATAAAGCCAAATAACAAGTAGCATTCGAACTCATTTATTCGTTCTGTTAGTTCTATGGTATACTGTTCTGAATGTGCTGTGGCAGTATGGTTTAAATTCTTTTAAGGGAAAGACCAAAATGAATGAATATACTCACAAATATAAGCACAAATTAAATTCTCAACATAACTTTTATGTGTGAAGGCATCCATTATTTTATTATTTCACACAGAATCACAGAATCTTAGGGGTTGGAAGGGACCTCAAGAGATCTTCGGGTCCAACCCCCCTGCCAAAGCAGGCTCCCTATCTCATATTACATAGATAGGCGTCCAGACGAGACTTGAATATCTCCAGAGAAGGAGACTCCACCACCTCCCTGGGCAGCCTATTCCACTGCTCTGTCACCCTCACTGTGAAAAAGTTCTTCCGCATGTTGGTGCGGAACTTCCTGTGCTCCAGCTTACAGCCATTGCCCCTAGTCCTGTCCCCACTGACCACTGAAAAGGGGCTGGCCAATTCCCCCTGCCACCCATGTCTAAGATACTTGTAAACACTAATTAGGTCCCCCCTAAGTCTTCTTTTTTCCAGGCTGAACAGACCCAGCTCACTCAACCTTTCCTCATAGGGGAGATGTTCCAGACCCCTAATCATCTTTGTCGCCCTTCTCTGGACTCTCTCCAGAAGGTCCCTGTCTTTTCTATACCAGGGAGCCCAGAACTGGACACAGTATTCCAGGTGGGGCCTGACCAATGCAGAGTAGAGGGGGAGGATCACCTCCTTCGACCTGCTGGACACACTCTTCCTGATGCATCCCAGGATCCCATTGGCTCTCTTGGCCACCAGGGCACACTGCTGGCTCATAGCCAACCTGTCATCAACCAGGACCCCTAGGTCCTTCTCCATAGAGCTCTTCTCCAACAGGTCATCCCCCAGAAAATGTTTTTATTATTTCAGAACTGAATAGCCAGGGTGGGTTTAAGAGTAATTATAATATGTGGGACTACAGAGATCTCTCAAAATAGGCTTACAGTTGTTTATGTTTTTATAAATATAGAATGATCAAAATGTTTTATTCTCCATTTCAGAGGCAGAAAACAGGAGTATTTAATGAAAAAAGTTATTTATGAAATTGTTGAAACAAAAGAGATTGTGAGGTAGGGAAAATACTGAAAACATCATAAATCTAGGACTTCCATTTTAAGGACTGTGATTTTCTTTCTCAGGCTTCTCTTATAGAAGCAGGTGTATTTTAAAAATCAAGCAGGTCTTGAAGCTATTCTTGGAATGGGATGTTGGATTACAGAGAATGATGGAAGTCCCTTCATTTCACTTATATTTGGTTCTGATTATTCTGGGCCATAGAGTAGGAGTTGGGAGAAAAAGAGTGGAAAGAACAGAAAATAGAGAATTTGTCGTTGTCCAAAAAAGTATTTTCTTCTCTCCCAAAGAACTAAGAAAAGCCTTATGCTTAGAGGATTGACTCATGATACACCATCAGTCTTAGAGGTACAGCACTGGAAAAGCTCATGGGAAGGTTGTCCATTGGGTGCAGGCTACTTATGAGGGAATGGCATTGATTATTGATTTTTTTTTTTTTTTTCCTCTGTAGATGTTTGGGGTAAGCTATTTACAGGAATTATATAAATGTTGAAAAGTCAAATCATGTAATGTGTTACTAACACTATTCTTCCTCTTTATAATAAGTATACATTTTCTAGTTGCTGTCCTGGTCACATTTGTTAATGGTGGTCCTTACCGCTGCTTTCTTCTTGTAGTCATCTCTAGAAGCAGTAGACACATAGTGATGTTTGTCTGGGCTGTGTTTACCAGCTCCAGCCTGTGGATTCTCTCTGTGGCAGGACACCTGCCCTAGTTCCCGCTGTAGTTTGAGTCTGGCATTATTTTCCCCACTTTGTCTAATGTCTGGTCCATTTTGGGTTTGTGTCACATTGTATGGCAATAACGCAGTGCCATAGGGAGGACCTGAGCTACCCCTACTTGAACCCAGAGTGGGGAGGGCAAGGCTTTGCTTAGCCCCCAGCTGAGGTCCTGGGAGTAAGGTGGCTGTGCTTCCCAGCGTTGATGGTTTGGCCAGTACCAGTTTGAACTCAGCACTGGTTGGTGTAGTCATTCTTACTGCAATGCAGGGATGTAACCTGGTAATGGTGTGGGGGTAAAAGAAATGAAATTCCAAATGGAGGTTGAGTTGTGGAATGTGTGTTTGGGGAATGAAGAGCAGACAGTCTTTTAAAGGAACATTATCAGCCACTATAACAGTTGGTGGGCTCAGCTTTCCAGAGTAACACGTGTTTTGCATGCAGCATTGCACAGGGAAGGTTAAAGTAGATATTTAAAGGAGAAAATGAAGGAAGGGGACAAATATTGAGAGGATCAATGGTTTAGAAGGAGGATTGTGAGCTAATTCCAGTGATGATCTTCTGTCAGGTTGTGTTCACGATTTTTGTCTGTCCTCCATGGTTATTGATCATTGGTCTAATTTAGAAGCTTTTTTTTAATTCTTACTCTGTTCTGCCAATAGCAAAATGGACACGGGGAGAATTTTAACACCTTGCAGAGTTCTGAACATTTTTAGTGATGTGCTTGTCTCAACTTGCTGCGAGGTTGTAGAGTTAAGCGTAGGCCTAGACATGCAGTTTTCCAGGTGTCAATTAGGGTTCATATTTGGAGGCAGTTTCAATATTGGATCTGTGTGTTTTTCCACAGGTACAGCATGTGCAGTACATGTAGCAGAGCTTTTCTTGCTAGCAGATGTGCGCATAGGGATCCATTGCCCACAATTGTTTGTTTGCTTTAATACACATTTTCCTCAAAGTTCTGGAGCAGAGAGTCGTCCTGATGAACTGTATGAGGAGCAGAAAGTAGATAGAGCTAAGGGGAGGCAGGAATTTGGGAGAAAGTGAGACAAGCCATGTCCAAGAAAAATCTTACTTGCAACCGGTACTGAAGCACAGTTTTAATCTTTTTAAGATTAAAAAAAGACAGACACACCAGTTTTAATCTTGTTAAGTCAAATATGAGTTCTAATTATAATTAGAGTAATAAAAAGTACATCCATTTTCTTTCTGGTTGTTATGTGGTGTACATGGTTTAGCAGTATTCTTTAAGTTCTTTATTATGAAGGTGTTGATTTCCAAAGAGAGTTTATTTCAGCTTCACCCTGGCAGATGAAGTCATGGCTGTATCACAGGGACATGAGAGGGGTATTTTTTTTTAGGTTTTTGGTGGTTCTAGGTGTGGATCCTGCATGTGTTCCTGCCCCTTTGGGAGAAGTGACCACTGATTCCCAAATCAGCAGAATGGTATATGCATTTATGTTGCTAATTTTGCAAAAGCGTATTGCCAGTTGAAACCAATAATATCTTTTTTTGAAAGAAATGCTAAGGTTCTGTAGAGATAATATGTTCAGATGCCCACAGGTCTGTTTCCCTAATTATAGGGAAAATCCATATGGAAAAAGAGGGGAATAATGAGTAGAGATCATAAAGCAATAGCAGGTAGTAAGGTTTTTTTTATCAGCATTTGGGTATCAGGGTTTTGGATTAGCTGAAAAAGTAAAGGCAAAGCCTTGTACTGCTGTTATCAGTAGGGTAGTAAATTATGGTGAGGATAGTTCATTATCATTGTAATCTCCTATAATGTAAGCAACGGTATGCTATAGAGAGTGAAGTAGTGCTTGTATAGGAAAACCTGTTATTGCCAGGTACAGCGGTGATGCCTGGGCTGTATCCCTCAGTGCTGTGTGCTGACTGAACCCACAGTGCTGGGAAAGAATCATCGCAGTTTTGCTATATTTTTAATTCTTTTCTCCCACCCCACAGCATATAGCAAACCAGTATGCTGAGGTAAGGGGCATGTTTCCCAAACTGAAATGCTTTAGACTCAAAGACCAAGACTCTGTAATTCATTGCAACCTTTTCACATGTCTGTTATCAAACACTTTGGAATATGAAAACTATGTGTCTCACTAGGCTTTTTTTAAAAATTGAATTTTACTAGCAATTTTTACAAGCATTGCTTTGGGAACTTGACATAAACATTGTCTGGAAATCAGTTCATTTGGCTGGTTCATTGTAAAGCACTTAAAGCTTTTATTTTGTTGAACGTGGGGGGAAAAGCATATTCTCGAACACACAGTTTCTTGTAGTCTGTATTGTAGTTAAATTTCTGTCTTTATTCACTTGAAATCTTAAAAACCAAAGACTAAACATTTTCATTTTTTAGGGGTCTTAGTAGAGAAACTAAACATCATACAGGATGAATTGTTCTCCTGTCCTAGGCTCATCTTTTCTGGTCAGGCTAGAGACGTATTTCAGTATGTCAGTGGAGATGAGTTATATGGATGAAAGCAGGTCTAGTGCCCGAAACTACAATTTGAATATTGCTTCTCTGTCCATCCAGTGTTCCACAGCTGACTAATAAAAAAGAGGGGGAGCAGGGGCAATACACTAATATAGATTTCTGATATAAAGAGAAATGTAGTGATCTGGGTACTTGTGACTAAAGCAAGGAGATTTTTTCCTGCCTGGAATAGCTACGGAGAGCCAATTGACTGCATCTGTTCTGAAAAATCTTGGACATATTGCATAGCATCTTATATTACCTAACATACAATTAACCAAACTGCTTAAAAAAGAGGGTAATTCTATAAGGAATAATAGAATTTTCTGTAGGAAAAGGGTGGTAATTTTTAAGTGGCTATAAGGAATAGATGACTTGAGTTGTAATGAAGCTGGCTCCTTTGGATTAGGCACAGATAACTCAGATTTCAGGAGATTCGATTTTTCAATCAAGTGTCTTAAAGCTTCTATAATAAAAAAAGACTTCAAAGAGGAGAGATAAAAAAGAAAAGTAAATAAAACAGGAAAACTATAATTAAGTTTTGACCCCTTAAATTGCTAACCTTCAAAGCTAATGCTGGAGAAGCACAATATTATTAGCAATAAAAAGAATTTACTTTGCCCTTTTAAAATTACCATAAACCGATTGACTGAGGTGGAATGATGTTAATATTTAAGAAGTAGGACACTAGATTCTATTATCTCAGAAGCCCTGTCACCTGGTACACTCTGTAGTCCTGTTATCTAATTATTGTTCTTAAATTGCATTAGTGTGCCAGCAATTTGTCTGCTGTTGGAAAAGTAACTGACATTGGGGTTACTGCTGCATATTTGGGAGACTCACTAGCTGGGTCCAGAGAGTCCTCTTCTGTCAGAGCAGGTTAGCTTAATTTCACCTAAAAGAGAAAGTTGGTGTTTTAGAGTGTGTCACTTCTCTAGTGCTCGGGTTATATATATCAAAGCTTATTGTAAAAAGAGGGAAAAAAACTTGTGACAAATTAATAAATGACACTTCTCACTTCAAGTTAATTTATTGCAATCTACTCTTCCTCTGAGTGTGCAGTCACACACTGATGGAGCCCAATAAACACACTGCCATGATGTATTTGTTTTCTGGCATTTGCTGTACCCAGTGTTTGATCTGCAGCTGCTTGGTTAGGTGATGCTATAGTCATGGAGCAGTGCTCAGGCATAGGCATGACCTGTTCCTTGCTCAGGAGCTGAGCCATCACACGGGTGCTGATATGCCCTGTTTATCCAGCGGAGAAACGGCGTGGAGACTTGCTTAGTACCAAGGGCAGTGTCAGGTCTGCAGCATTGCTGTGGGGTCAAGCAACAGATAATAAAGATTTCTTTGTTAGACCAATGCTTGTTGTGCCTTGGATGTCCAGCTGGTTAGGTAATGTTAACCGCTGCTTGGCTTCTCTTACCTGTTTCTAAGGCAAGTGGCTCACTTTGTTTCTTTAGATGTAACCTCTTTTTCTTTAATAAAATTTGTATTTTGTCATAAAAATTAAAAGGAATTAGGCTTAAAATAATACTTCTTTTTGAACTAAAATATGTAGTCCTTCTGATGTTTTGGAGTAATTTCAGTTTCCTGTTGTGTTAGTGCTTGGAAGAGGAATGCTTCCAAAATATTTTCATACTGTTTCTTTGATGAAAATTTAAAGGATGGTTAATCCAGGTAGCTTGAGTAAGAGTAGAGTGGCCTGTGAGCAGTTACATTGCACTGAGGATGTTCTTGTTTCTCCACAAAGGGTTTGGCTCATGACAGTTGAATGCTTGAAACTTTCCAGATTAATGTAATTTGGGATCTAAAGTTGATTAGAGATGCATGATTACAAAATGCACATAATAATTTATGTGACAACTGGAATGAAATTTAAAAGATATTTTAAATTACCACGAGGAACATAGTTGTCTAATGGTGGTGATAATTTTGCTAATATAATTTCTTTAGGGACTTTACAATTCACATTCAAAAACAAGAACATTTTAAATATCTTAATATCTTTTTTTTCCATGGTACTATGTCATACATGAAAGCTTAATGATCGAATTTACACAGTTGGTAATGTCAGGATAATCCAGACGAAACATTTAGGAATGTTGCTAGAATTGAAAACTTAATCTGAATTTTTTTTACTATAATTTTTGAAAAAGATTTAGAGCATCTTGACACACCTTTAGAAGTTTCTGCCAAGGTATCTTTAAAATATTTCCTCTTCCAATGACAAGAATCAGGATTATCTCTCATCTTGATAGCTCACATAATAGTCTCCTTTTTTAACCATTATTGTGAATTTGTTAAGGCCTTTTGTGGAACACAAGTTGGCAGGTAGTTTAGCCTCACCACCCGATCTCTTCCATCCCTCAAGAAAAATCTGTTTAAGGGAGTCTATAGAAAACTGTAAGTGACCTTACTAATTTTATGAAAGCATTGGAAGGTTTCTGCAGTCATGTGTGACAGTGTGATTCTCCATTAAAAAATACCTTTGTAATACAAGCATTTTGCCCCCAAAATACCTGAGAAGACTATTTGAGTTGATTCTGCAGCCCGAGTGACAAGGCCACATACGTTTGTGTAGTCAGAATGGTGGGTATCATCATAAAGAGATTCTGGCAGATCAGTACAAGAACAGCTGCTGCTTGTGTACTGCATTCAGTTTTGGGCCCCTCACTACAAGAGAGAGATTGAGGCCCTGGAGCATGTCCAGAGAAGGACAATGAAGCTGGTGAAGGGTTTGGAGTACAGGGCTTACGAGGAGCATCTGAGGGAGCTGGGACTGTTTAGCCTGGTGAAGAGGAGGCTCAGGGGAGATAGTGCTCTTTCCAACTACCCAAAAGGAGGTTGTGATGAGCTGGGGGTCAGCCTCTTCTCATAGATAATGAGTGTCAGGATGAGAGAGAATGTTTGCAAGTTGTGCCAGGGGAGGTTCAGGTTAGAAATGAGGAGAAATTTCATCTCAGAAAGAGCAGTTGGGTGTTGGAACGGGCTGTCCAGGGAGGTGGTGGAGTCACCGTCCCTCAGGGTGTTCAAGGAAAGGTTGGATGAGGTACCTGGGGACATGATTTAGTGAGTGATATAGCTGCCAAGGGGATGGATGAACTAGATCATCTTGGAGGTCTTTTCCAACCTGAATGATTCTGTGATTCTGTACTGTACTTGAGGTGAATAATATGCTACTTAACAAAATAAGTCAAGCTGTAATCTGGGCATATCTGCAAAGCACTGATCAACCTGTTCAATCTGGACTGTTTTTTCTTCATCTGAGATTATTCTGAGGTCGTTACTTTCAGGAAAGTAATATTGTGTTAATAATTATTAGCAATTGCGTGGCATTAACATTCTAAAATGCCATACTTTGTGAGAGAGTGGGAACAGGCTCTGACTGATGAAGGGCATTCAGAGACAAAGCTCTGGGTTTTACAGACTGTTCAAGATGTACCTGGAGAAGAGAGGGTGACCAGTGAGGTTACGTTAGCATAACACTGGGAGTCTCCTGAGTCAAATGCTAAGCATTATTTTGCTTTCAAATTCTAATAGTACCAATAATGAGGCAAGTTTCCTGTTAAATCAAGAAAAGAAAAATAACCTTTTCGCCCCGAAGACTGGTGTGTTTTAAAGGTCAGAGCTGTACCTGGAGGCAGAGAGATGCCTGGTTGTAATGGGTCTGCACATGGGTAATACTGGTAAGCCAGGGTTCTTGAAATGGAAGTGTAAGTGTTCAGTAGAGCAAAGGATATAGTAGAAGAAACTGTAATCTTAGATTTTGGATTCTTGCTTACAGTGCTGTTGAGAAAGTTAGATAAGGCTGGCTCTTAAAGAGCTCAGAACCAGAATTTCATATTCCCAGCCTACACAGCAGCTGCTAGGTTTTCAAAATAGCTCAACTCCTCACAGTTCCTGTTCTGCATGGAACTCTTATGAAAGTCTGGTCTCATTTGGGTGCCAAAACGAGCTCTGAACTTTCATGAAAATCTGACTCTCATGAAAAGCTGTGAGTACGCTGATTTCTTTGGGGAAAAAATAAAAGTCCATGAAAGGGAGATAAATATACTGCTACAATCTAATTTTCATTTCTTAGCAATTAAGTTCTTGGCATGATTATGATATTAGTCTGAAAACCAGAAGTAGTCTTCTCTGCATAGTTGTTAGAGGACTACATATACTAAAAATAAAAGATGACCTGTTTGATTATTTCTAATGGATTCGTTTCTCTCATTAATGTAACTTCCCTTTACAGTCTCCAGTGCTCTCTTTTTGAGGCACACAAAATCATGATATGGACTTTTCCTCTAAAGTTTAATTCTGTGTCCTGATTTTGGCTGAGATAGTTAATTTTCCTTCTAGTAGCTGTACAGTGCTGTGCTCTGGATTTAGGATGAGGATAACATCGATAACACGCTGGTGGCTTTAGCTGTCACTGGTAGCTGTGGTGCGTACACTAAGGCAAGGACTTTGCAGGTTCCCAGGCCCTGATAGGTGCCCAAGAAGCTGGTAGAGCAGAGCCAGGAGAGCTGAGCTAGCCTGGGCGAAGGGCCCTTCCTGCCATGGAGCGTGATCTTGCACACAGAGTTGATGACACAAGCTGGTAGATGGGGTTGCTGCTCAGAAACAGACTGGGTGTCAGGTTGTGGGGGGGTTTTTTGGGTATGCGTTTTTATATCACTTGCTTTATATAAAGAATTACTTTTTGGTTAGTGCTATTGTTATTGCTATTACCATCATCTTTCTTTGCTATCCCAGTAATCTGTCTCTATCTCAACCCACTAGTGTTTTTTTCCATTCACCTCCTCATCCCACTAGGCAGTAGGGGTGTGTGAGCAGCTGTGCAGCGCTCAGTTACCAGCTGGGGTTAAACCATGATGCTCGAACAGGAGCAACTGTATCTAGAATGTCTGTGTGTGTTTCATACAGGTATGATGCTGACTAAAGATGAAAAAAAATTTACATCAGATAGACGCTCTTCGAAAGTCAGTTGTCTCCCTAGCCTTTCAAAGAGAAAATTTCTGTAGATGAGAGGAGGAATTTGCTCTAACACTGCCTACAGTGAAACTGGAGGGAAGGGAACTGCTAGCAAACTCGTATCTTCATAATATTTACATAATTAAAATATAAAATGGTAGAACAGTGTTTTGTCTGGAGTGGAGCTGGTTTGCAGTAATGTGTGGGGATTCGTAACTATGTTTAACAACATGCATAACACCAGAAAGGGAAAGTAGTTGTTGGCTTTAGAGAGATCTCTGAAATGTGGTTCTCACATATGTAGTAACATTATCTTACAATTCAAAATCAAATTTTGCTTGTTTCCGTATGTAATCTCTGCACCATTTCCATACACTTTTCTGTGGTATTATTTCCTCAGAGTTAATGGTTTCCAGTGATTTATATGGTACAAAATTACAGATGTAAGACTTACTATAAGCATTACTAGTAACATTTCCCACTCTGTGGCTCTTTAATTCCATACTTTGTTTAGCAACCACAGTTTTTCACCAATACAAATTTCATCATTGAATAACTACTGACATGTCTCACAATACATGTGCAGTAAGGGTATATATGCAGATACACCTGCACATTGATATATGTGGGATAGAAACGTCTGCGTGTGTAAAATAGATGTCATGGTATGCCTTCCCCATCTCATATGGCTTGGTGCAATCGTTCAGTTGTCCTGAAAAGCCTGAAGTTCTTGAAAGTTCATTCATATTTGAGGATATTTTCCAAAGTACCTACACATCCACTTACTGAATCTATGAAACACTTGCTGAAATGAGAAGAAAGCTGTGCATTCAGGCAAAGATAAATATACCAGGAGCGCTAATATGCTCTCCAAACAACATTCATAAAGGTTGAAAAAAAGTTCACTCTACCCCCTAGAAAACAGACCTTTTTTCCCTTTTCTAGAATCTCCGTTCCAACAAATATACTGAGAAAGCAAATTCTGCAGCAGATGTATAAGCTAGCAAATTAATTTTAATGCCAGCTTTTCACTTGAATTGTGTTTTCCCATTTTTAGCATTAGCTCCATTAACATGTTTATATAATTCATATTACGTCATTTTACATATATTGTGTTCTGTATACTGGGCTCTTTATAAACAAAAGAAAGAATGCAATTCAACATAATGTCTTTTCATCCCACTTCAAAATTATCTGTGGGCTTGTGGAAATCTGTTTTTATTTTTCCCCTTATTAATTTTGTAGGCATGTAAGAAGGCTAAGCTGTGGCTTTCCTTGTTAGTCTAGCAGGAATTCACTTTGTTTTGTAAACAAGGAGATTGCATTATCATTGCCCAGTTGCAGAACTGTATTAGCTTCCATGGTTTATAGACCTGTGCTGCAGTAAAGGAGAGCTCTGTTTATTAACAATTCTCTGGCGAGGTGTCCCCAGAAGTCACTGGGTGAACTGGCAGTCCTGCGGCAGCCACTGTGCTCTGCACTCTGTACTGCTTTGTTCTACATGCAGCAAGTTGCCTTCATTCATAGACAGATGAAAGTAGTGAACGCAGATGACAACCTTAAAAATTCTCTGTCTCTGCATGGATCACTTGGCTTAGCTGAACTGAGTCCAAGGCTGACCCCAAGATTTCGTTGAGTTGAAGTTAAAGACCAAATTTCCCATGACACTATCTATAGAGGAATAAAAAGAGGTAACTTCCTTTCCTCTTATTCCCCAATTATTTTTTTAAAGGCAGTAGTGGCATCTTTTTGCCTTTTACACAGGCTTACTCATGCAAAATGAATATTTATTTAGAATAAGTGCCAGAAGGCAAAAATCATTATCTTTGAATTGAACTGCTTAAAGTCACCTTGAAAATGTATTTATTTATGAAAGTTTTGTGTCTGTAGCTGTGCGTGAGTGGACATCTAAATGTAGCAAGGAGTTGCTAACACAGTATTGCTGTTGAGCAGCCCCCTTAAAGCAGTAGGTAGCTTATTTAATGGGATTCAAAGAAATGTCAAAATTAATGAAACGCCGCCTGCCAGAATTAAAATATACAGACAACTTGTCTGTTACAGGCTTTAGGACAAGTATTGTAGCTGAACTTAAAGACTTAAAATCAGAACGCCCCTAATTTTATATCATATATATTCCTATGATTTGAAATATGCTTGATGGCTAACAAGCAAGCACCACAGCAGTGTTCTCTGGGTGCTGAGACATGCTGGCAAGTCTTTGGAAGGTGTAATGCTTGAAGTGGAATGATGTTTCCTCAGTCTTCTGAGGCATCAGGATGCAAGTTTCTGGTGCTTTCCACCATCTATCCAAAAACTCAGTCTCTGCATAAAATTTTAATATGAATAAGATGAAAATTAATATTATTTCCTACTCTGATTTTATTTTTCTGGTATGTGTTAAGAGATCATTTGCAAATATGTTTACTCATCCTGTTGGTTTTACTCACAGTTTTAAAAACGGTATTACTTTTAGCCATGTTGGCTGTACATAATTGATCTATCCAAGAACTGAGTCTCCTGTAGGTCAAACATGAGTTAAAACGTAAAGTTTGCTGAAATTTTCTAGGAATATTCTTGCCTTGCACTTAGAGTGCAGAAAAATCACAGCTGGAAGATCACTTGCCACTGTGACATAGACTTGGAATGGCACTTGATGCTTTCCTCAAGCAGAACAGGCGAACCTTGTCCTGTAGAGTACATCCGTTGTGTCTCTTGGCAGAGAAGGAAACAAGAGAAAATTGAGGCTCAGAATTTTGGAAGGCAGGCTGAAAAATCCAACTGAATACTTGTCATGTTGTGTAGATTGCCGATTCTGGTAGAGTTGGGGAAAATGTTTGTGCCTCATTCTTAGAATCTCACCTCTGTTGCCATAATAAATTCATTCTGGTTGTAGGAGTAAAAGGGGCTCCTCTCAGAGCTCTGGTCATGCTCATAGTATAACAGTAGTTTGAAAGAGCACAAGAAAACCAAGCCCCACTACAAACCAGAGAGAAATGTTGCCTTGGTTTAGAAATGATAGGACCATATGGAGATGGCAGTGGGAAATGCACACCCTTTTCGATTAGCCTCTGTACACTCAGGGCTGGAAATCATACAGACTTTTCAGTCCTTTGTTGATTTTTTAAAAGTTTTTTTTCCCCCAGACTTGATGTGTGAGAGGTTTCTTTTTTTAATGTGACAATTCCCCTGCCTCACATTGTCAGACCTTTGCTCTCTTTGAGAGTCTCTGTTCCTTTGCCAGCGACGCTTGGGCTGATCAATTGACTGAATTTTAGACAGGTTGGATTAGAAAGTAATCCATGTTTTGTTGATTTCTCACAGTAATTGTTTGATTTAGGACATTGGATGTTCTTTTTGATTTGTCATTTTAATGTAAGCTAGTGGAGAGCCTCCTGGAGTGCTGAAGTGGAACAGAATCCTCATTTTTTCATAGCACATCTCTTGGGGTTTTAATTTGTGTTTGCATTTCATACAGCTTCTACAACTCAGAATCTTGGGTCTTACAGACTTTAATGAGCTGAACCTCCCAACGTAACGTAGAGGAGTATCTCTTGCTCCTGTGGAAAGAAAAGGGTACACATATTCAGTGATGTGCCTGAGGTTGCTTGACAGTGCAATGGTGGACCTCGTGGGCCTGATTTGGGGTTTTTATGAATTCTCTTTCAGAACAGTGTTCAAAGTCTTCCAGGTTCAGGCTTTCGGATAGGGACTCCAAAAATGTAAGTTAACATCCTACCCTCAGTGCTTGGAGTCTGAGATTGGAAAACAGAAAGGGTGTAGAAGCACAGGGAAATTACCTGCCCGATGTCACAGACATCCACTCACAAAAGAATGAAGTATGAACCTTTTTTCAGAGTAATTTCCTTGATAAAACGTTTACTGGATGTTTCCACTCTCCTTGTTTCTTTGATAGTTCAAAGATGATTTTTCCCTGGTATTTCAGAAGCTCTGTAACAGTGATGTGTTTAATGGGAACGGCTGAGGTGGAAGTTCATTTTAAATACAGCTTATTAGGATGAAGAGTGTATTTAAAGTTGTATAAATATTAAAATCTGAACTGTTCATTCAGCCTGTCTGCTGGGCTGATGAGGGGATACATACACTTGCCTTTTGCAAACAGTAGGAAAATGTTGAGGATGTACTTTTATATTCTTGTGGGTTCTCCTAAGATCTCTAAAAAAAAAAAGTGTATGATAGAAACACTGCTGGTTTTCTAGAAAGCTTCCATGTTTTAATTTTACTTACAGCTTATTCCAGAGTCCCTGTTAACTAGCCAACAAGAGCATAGTACTAAAGTAAAAAACTCTCCTCAGCTTCATGTTAATACCAGTTTAGGTATGTGGCACATTAGTATCACCTGCCTTGAGAATTTTTTAGGTGGAGGAGCTCTGTAATGCTTCTTTTGAGACCACATCTAACATATTTTCCAATATTTACATAAAATAGTCATATATATGTTATTTTTGAGCTTTTTAAGGCTAGTTACTTTAAAGATTTTTTTTTTCCCCTCAGGTCTCTAAGGTGGAAATGGAGAAAACTGAGCACTTAGAAATACTGGGAACTGAGAAAAAGGCTAATGGCAGCAGTATTGGCTTGCCTTTATGGTTGCAGGGTATTAGGAAATGGAGATGTTCTGAACTCCCAAGGTCGCTGAGACTGGGCCTGTAGTGGGAGCAGGTGTTTGTGCTCAGTACCTGGTAGATTTCAGAGAATAAATGGGACATTGCTGAAATTCATAGTTGAAAGTGTTGGGATAAAGTTTTATATCCAGAACCTCATTTAGTAGCTTTCTCTGAAACTGCACTGATTTATATGGCATGAAGAGAAACTTTATAGTCTAGATAAATAGATGAGAAGGTGGTAGAAAAACTTCAAATATAGACTTTACTGGAACAAAAATAATGTATTTTTATCACTTATGGCACTGATGTCCTTTTGTACTCAAAGGAAGAGTATAGGCCTTGATCGCTTCTTGAATTTGACACAGCTATGGCTGTGGTCCCCTAATTGTGTTACACTTTATCCGGGGCTCCGATAGCTTTGTTAATTCCCAAACAATATCAAAGGAAAATTCTGGATGGTGATCAAGTATAATATGTGGGAGTCTTCTTTAGGAAAGAGATGGATAAAAGGAACAGCTAAATACTGAATATGGAAATGAAGTCTATTTCTCATCACGAGGAAAAGACTTTTCTTCGGTCTATAACTGTGGGAATTCAAAGCTTAAGCAAAGAAAGGCAGAGCTGCAGAATGTTCTGAAGAATGTCCTTAAAATCAAAGCTTACATACTGACCAAGCAGCTGCCTCCAAAAAAGCCTACAGAAAAGATCCTATCATTCTTTTCATGCTAGATTGAGGTTGGAAGTGTCATACTTCATGATATCAATGCCATTTTATGTTCAACATTGTATGCTGTATCCTAGGCTAATAAGCCTATTCTTTTTTTCTTCTTTCAAAAAAAGACTCTCCTGATGACCAAAGCAGTCATGTTCGCACAAGCAGTAGGATGATTTGAAACAATAAGCAAAAAATTGCACACACAATTTTTGTTCATTTCTTTGGGACCTGGAATTGCTGTGTGGATGGTTTCTGGTGCTGCCCAGGGGGGGCCTTGCAAGAGAGCATGAGGTCACCTGCCAGATTTAAAAGGCTTATTTTTGGAATTGTAGTTGAGATGGTTCAGTGAAGAACCGGTGCTGATTCTAGATTGTAAAAGAAATTTCTTGTTGCCTTTGAATAATGGCTCCAAATGTGAGTGGAATATCTCAGTGCATTGTTCTCAGGTGACGGGTCTCTTGGGATGGGAGAGCCTTTATGCTTGGCATTATCTTTGTGAAATATCAATAGGAGAAGGAGAGAGAGAAAGAATACACTTGTCTCTGTGTGTGTGTGTTTCAAGTAGCCACTTGGAAAGCATTTGTATGATGCCTAGGAGAGGGTCCACGTGGCTATTGATAGTCCTTTGGATCCAGGAAAGCTGGCTTTATTGTTTTACTCAGGGAAGGAGTGGGCCCTTTAAATGACAGGGCATGAACCTTTGCTTGTAAATAAAAACAAATGCAGCTTGTGCAACAAGTGGGGTAAAAACAGCATAAAAAGAGAAAAAAGTGATACAGTGTAAGTTATTTTTTTCTAGCACTTAATGCTGAAAGATTTCTTTCTGTTGTAATAAAAATTTGCAACTTACATTTCCATGCTCTCTCTGTACAGTCTCAAAGAGAAGGTATATTTGAGAATGCCTGTACTAACAAGCAAAAATACAGGTGTTCAGCAAATTATTTTAGGCCTTTACATCCTGGTGTCAGTTCTGTTCACGCAGATGTGTTCAGATGGGAGCTGTGCATCAGTTTTATGTTAAACTTTTGTTATTAAACGTTTTGTGAAGGGTATATAAACTATCTTGGTATTTTTTTTTCCAGGTTTAGTTTCGTGTGGTAAGAAATTCTGAGCAAAATACACTACAGAGGATGTGAGGTGGGGTGTGGGTTGGGTGTTGGGTTTTGGTTTTGGTTTTTTGGTTTGGTTTCATTTGTTTTTTCATTTATTTGTGGGGGTTTGTTTGGTTTGGTTTTTTTCTGAAGTGCTGTGTTTATATACATAAGGCGTTAACTGCACCTGGTTTGGGCAACCCCTGCTATCAGAACAGGCTGGGGGATGAAGGGAGTGAGAGCACCCCGGAGGAGGAGGACTTGGGGCTGTTAGTGGATGAAAAGCTAGAAATGAGCCAGCAGTGTGCGCTTGGAAAGTCACCCGTGTCCTGGGCTGCACCTAAAGCAGTGTGACCAGGAGGGTAAGGGGGGGATTTTGCCTCTTTGCCCCCTAAGAGGAGATTCGCCTGCAGTGCTGCCACCAGCTTGGGGGTCCCCAGGACAAGGAGGACAAGGAACTGTTGGAATGAGTCCAGAAGAGGCCACAGAGATGATGTGAGGGCTAGAGCCCCTCTGCTCTGGAGCCAGGCTGACAGAGCTGGGCCGGTCCAGCCCAGAGAAGAGAAGGCTGTGGGGAGACCTCAGAGTCCCTTCCAGTCCCTTGAGAAGGCTCCAGGAGAGCTGGAGAGGGGCTGGTGCCAAGGGCAGGGAGGGCCAGGCACAGGGGAATGGCCTTCAGCTTCAGGAGGGCAGCTGGAGAAGGGCTGAGAGGCAAAAATCCTTCCTGGGGAGGGGGGAGGCCCTGGCACAGGGTGCCCAGAGAAGCTGGGGCTGCCCCTGGATCCCTGTTGGGGTTCAAGGCCAGGTTGGACAGGGCTTTGGGCACCTGGACTAGGTGCCTCATTGCAGGGGTATTGGACTAGATGTCCTGTAAAGGTCCCTTCCACCCAAAGTATGGCATGATTCTGATAGGTATGTAAACATTGAATGCTTAGTTCTGTCTGTCACCTATATTTTAATAGGCTACAGAGTTTCTTATTTAATATGGCATATTTAATACTGTTGAAATTAGTTCTTGACTTCATGCCGCATTCTCTACTCAGATACTCGCTCTTTAGGGTGCGGAATGGATACTGTAGTTTCTGCCTTGCACTCCTGAGATTTATTGGCTGATAGGTTTCTGTGCTGTGCTGCTCTCCCCACGTTCTTTTCTCTACCTTATCATTACCTTGCTCAAGCATTATTATACTACAACTATTTATCTTTAATATATTACTGGCAAAACTTTTCATGCTTCTTCAGAACATTATAAACTTAGGCCTTTGAAGTACTTCTGCCACAGCAGTTTTAATGAAGCTAGACAGAACAGGGAACACAATTCCTTTAAACATCAGCATTTTGTGACAGAATGGAATGTTTAATGGATGAAATCTCTCCGGGCCAGGGAAGTGTTCCCACCAGTCGTAATGATTTTGGATAGAAGCTACAGGAGAAGTAGTAATGATATATGAAGCTGGGGGTATAAATGGTCACTGATAGGAGTTTTATGAAAAATTATGTGTTTTCAGCAACAAATGAGTTGTGGTGGGGTGCATGGTGTGTGAGGAAGCAGCAGGGCACAGTCTGATCATGGAAGTGCTACTTCCCAGAATAACCATAGTAGTATTACAAAGAGACCTTGTAAACTTTGAGTTGATGGAAGCAATACAAAATAGTGTTGCATTCTACCAGTGAAGCATAGCCAAACTTGGTGGTGCTCTTCA
Source organism: Laterallus jamaicensis coturniculus (assembly GCA_022605575.1). Lineage (NCBI taxonomy): Eukaryota > Metazoa > Chordata > Aves > Gruiformes > Rallidae > Laterallus > Laterallus jamaicensis. The sequence continues at coordinate 1,978,968 of JAKCOX010000020.1, read as the reverse complement.
AAACATCGGTGTATTAGTTGGCATTATCCAGCCATATGAAAAGATGCCCTGTATGAAAAAGTCATGCTATTTTTTTTCAGGGAATGCTTTTGTGATTGGGATTTAACAAATCCCAGTGAATAGTTTTTTCATGACATTGACGTAGTTGCGGAGTATACAAACCCTGGTTTCCCTCAACTATGACCAGCTTGCATAATTAGGAAAACAAAACTAAATCTTTTGTTAAGATGGCTGAATGTTAATTATAGCTTCTGCATCAGACAATGAGTGCTTTTAACCTGTGTATTGACTAATATTAGGAAGCTGGATAATCTGTACCATTGAATCAACAGCTACTAATTAATTGCTTGTAGTGTATCTAAATGATGAGAGTTACTTCCTGCATAGTTTTTCAAACAGTGCAGTTGACTGTATTTTGCTGGAGTCAGTACTGCAAATGAGGGACATGCCATGCACTACAAAACAAAGAATTCTCAGCAATTTCTGAAATCCCTAGTTTTGTATCTTGTATGTTTTGCGTGTCTGACACGATGCTTTATTAGCCTTCTAGAGATCAGAGAACCATATAATGGTTTTGGTTGGAAAAGACTTTAAAGATCATTGAATCCAACCTTCTATCCAGCCCAATGAGGTCCAACACAAGGCTCTATCACCCACTACAACATCTGCTCTTCCATTAAACGCCTCCAGAGATGGTGACTCAACCCCCTCCCTGGGCAGCCTGGTCCAATATCTGACAACCCTTTCAGTGAAGAATTTTTTCCTAATATCCAACCTAAACTTTTGCTGACACAACTTCAGGCTGTTTCCCATTTTCCTGTCGCTAGCTATCAGGGAGAAAAGACTGACTGCCACCTCACTACAACCACCTCTTAGGTAGTTGTAGAGAGCAATGAGGCTTCCCCTCAGTCTCCTCTTCTCTAGACTAAACAATCCCAGCTCCCTCAGTTGCTCCTCATAAGACTTGTCTTCTGAACCTTTCGCCAGCTTTGTAGCCCTTCTCTGGACATGCTCCAGCATCTCAATGTCATTCTTGTAGGGAGTGGCCCAAAGCTGAACACAGTACTCGAGGTGCAGTCCCACCAGTGCTGAGTACAACGGAACAATCATTTCCCGCTCCTGCTTGCCACACTGTTCCTGATGTAGGCCAGGATGCCATCCGCCTTCTTGGCCACCTGGGCACACCGCTGACTCATGTTCAGCTGGGTGCTGATCAACACCCCTAGGTCTCTCTCCAGACAGCTCCCGAGCCACTCCTCTCCAAGTCTGCAGCATTGCATGGGCTTGTTGTGACCCAAGTGCAGGACATGGCACTTGGCCTCTTGAACCTCCTGCAATTGGTGATGATGGAGTGTAAATGAATGTAACAAAATCACTGAGCGTATGCTATGGCTTTTCTAGTATTCTGATCTCTTCTCACCAGTGGGTAAGTTAATAACACATCATCGTCACAGGTTCATTCTGTCTGTTTTAATAATGGGCAAAGGATAAAGTGCATCAGCCAGAACTGTTAAACCAGGTGTTGGTGTTTGGCCAGTGGTTTGGTGTCCAGGGGCTGAAAGATTATTTTTATTATTTTTAAATTCCCATTTTAGAAGGTTTATGTTTATTAAAGTTCAAAGTGAGTACATTGTTTTCAGAACATTTTGAGGGTGAAAAGAAACTCCTAAAACTGAGACTTCTTGTTCAGAAGCCGAAAGCGCAGACCTAAAGCTCTGCTAAAAATGTCGTTTGGAAACATGGTCAAAGATTTAAATATGAATCAACCACCTGCAGAGTTACCCTGTGGTGTCCCTGGTAGCAAATGAAACTACGAACAATTTGAATTTATGAGACAAAAAATATAATTTAGCATTCCTGTGCATGAAGTAAGGCCTCGCCATCGTGAATCGTTTCTGAAGATACACTTGGAAAACATGTTTGTGATTAATAAATGACTCCAGACAGCTTTTAATGTAACAGTAGGCTGTGCCTCGAACAGGAATGGGAAAAAATGATTACATTTAATAGGGTAGCAGCTGTAAGGGTGCCATTACATTAAGTGGCTTAATGAATACTGATCTTGAAGCAATAAATCAAAATGCAAACAATCTACTCTAATCAAGTAAGCAGATTTTTTTGGATACTTAAATTATATTAAATGAACACTTCAATCAAGGTATGTACCTGCACATATTTGTGTGTTTAATCTAGTTATTATATATACAACTAGTTATTATATATACAACTTCTTAGTTTTATATTTAATAAAGACTTACTCATTTTTTCTTCTGCATGTTACTGGTGGGTTGGTGTTGTTTTGTGGGGGTTGGTTTATTTTGGTTGTCTGTTGTAACGAAATCGCTGGCAGAATAGTCAGTAGTTTATGTTCAGTCGTGCCCTGGGACTGAAAGGGTTTCTCAAGGCTGGTCCACAAGAAGGGTGTTGTGAAAGCTGTGGCAACAGCTCAACAGCTTTGTCTTGAGTGTCTGCATTTACATACTTATTCAGGGTGCTTGTGTCTGTAGACATGTAAGTAGATGTATGTGAGTATAGGTATGTGTGTGTGCACAGGTAATGTCATCTGCTACCCACAGTGCAGAAATTGAAACGAAAAACAGTGATAGTACCATAGTTTCTTGAGAAACTAGTGTCTGCTCTGACACTGTCAGCACACAGCATGGGAATTAAAGGGAAGTTACCTGTCGCATGCTGAGATTATAATTCCAGGGTCTTTCTTGGCGTTACGAAGTGTTCTTTTGCAGTCACATGCAGTTAGACCAGTCCAGGTCCCATGCCTACAGACATCCGTACATATACAAATAGGTGGAGTTTCTGGAGAGTACATACAGTGCAACATCCTACATACTGGCCTGTATCTCTGCAAGGGTCTGCTCTGGGCTTGGTGAGGAAATATTTGTACCCCTTGGCTTTGTCCCATTTATTTCAGCGTGCACTACTCTGTCAGCTGGTTCCTCCTTGGCATGTCAAATACATGTAGTTTACAGACCACATGAGTCAACATGCAAGCCAGAGGGAGATGAGGTCTGTAGGGGCATTTTTGTGCCACACTTGCATTTCTGTTTGAGAGTTGCCTGAGAATCCATCATTGAAGAGTCAGTAGATACTTTTTAGATTTTCTCAGTTCATACTTCATTTTTGTTTTTGATTTTTAAAGTGGAAAGTAATACCTGTGAGGCTTTTGTAGCTGATTAAAGTATTCAGAAGCCCTGAGTATTTGACTCATCCCTTTATTTTGGGAATAGATTGATACCTTTGTCTCATGAATCATTCATCTCTGCTCCTGGTGTTTCAAGTTTTCTCTGGGAACAGAAACATGCAGTTAACCTGCTTCTTGATAGTTCCACAATAGCAAATTTAATTTGTAACAGAAGTGGAAAAAAATAAGGAGATGTCTCAAATTTGTAGATTGCTTGTCAAAGCTGTGAGTAGTGGTGAGGGTCCATGTTGGTGAGGGTCCGCGTTGTCTGTCAGGAGGGTGGAAATGTAGTCACTTTGTGGTAACCATAAGAGATGGACTGTCTTTGTAACAGAATGATGCAAAGAGATATATCATAGCTACAAGTTGTAATTATGCCATGGAGCTAGAGGGTCTGGCCGGAGCTTCTGGTGTGGGGTGCCTTTGTGAGAGGCCTTTTTAGTGGTCCAACAGTAAAACTTGATTGTACCAAAAAAAAGTACAGTCCTTATAATTGGTCGTGGCTGTCCCTAACTGTTAAGACACTTTCATGAAGTACCCTGGTATAGATGTGAAGACAAAAGTCAAGGGTTTTGGCATTTAGCATATTTAAATATCTCAAAGAAAAGAGTGGACCTAAGTGAACTAATTTTCCTGTGCATCCAGCCCTACGTATATTAAGGAACAGACAAGAGCAGTTGAACTTGAGACTCTGCTTTCTCTGGAAAAAAATGTGTTCCTGTTTGGTTCTTGTCAGTGCACCATGACACCAAGCCTGTCAGAGCTCAAGTAGCATCTGGATGATGCTCTTAGCCATATGATTTAATTTTAGGTAGTCCTGTGAGGAGTTGGACTCAATAATCCTTATGGATCCCTTCCAACTTGAGATACTCTGATTCTAATTAATCCATTTGCACCAAAGATCCAGGGAATTGGCTGTGATTTCGATCATGCTTCCTAGATTGGCTAAAACCAGTAGATAACAACTGTGTTTTGTGGGCAGAGCTGATTTTCAATTGCCCAGACTGCACTTCTGGTTAGGCCAGACAGAGGCCAGTAGAAAACTGTTCACCCCAAAATTTTTATCTTTTTATCATTTGTAATAAATGATGAAACTGCCAGCTATACATTCCATTGCTGTAGGCTCTGAGAGTACTTTAAATGTCACCTCTAAATGTTTCATAATTCTGCCTAAGAAAGAAGAAATACTGTTTTACAGCATTTCAAGTGATGCTGCAAAGCTTCCTTATGGCCTGGCCCAGTTAATAGCGCAGGAAGAATTGTTCATATTGAGCCTATCAGTCCTTTGAGCACTGACATTGATGTTACTGGCAGCTGACAGGGAGCTTTTATAGTCAATCTATTGAAGTACAAAAGGCCAAGTTTCGGAAACTGTTGTTAAAAGTGCCTCTGTTTGGTAAGCACAGCACATCCTTTATCCTTTGGTAATGGAATTCCCTGTAACAGATGAGACAGGCCAGAAGTTGAAAATGTTATCATAAGAGGGAAAATAGGTTAAAGTGCCTTTACATTTTTTAGTCCTTTTATTCTTTCCAAATTTGAAGTTCACTTTAAAAACCAGTAGCTGGCTCGCTTTGGTTAATTCAAGTTTATGATTTTTCTGATGAGGAGTCACATTGCTTTCCAGCGTGACCATTCCAAGGTCTTTCAGCAAAGGGAAGTTATCTGTTAATGTGAGTAACGCAGCGAAAAACTAATCACTTTGAAACCGATACTGTGTTCTGTGTCACAAATGCTTGCTGTTTTGCTGCTTGTCATGATGTGATGACTGGCATGATTAATTGTGTAAGCAATTCGGAGGAGGGGTAAGCCCCTTTATACCTACTACACGCTTTCAGCTTTATCCTGACAGAGATGATCAAGTCCTAAACAGGTATGGATGTGCCTTTGTACCAGTCCCTGAACTTTCAACTGGTTCTGTAAGCACCTATCCATTTCAAACCTGGGATGTCACAGTAAATCGATGTTAAATGAATCCTGCAGAGTTTTTGCCTGCATTCTGTTGGTGTCTGTGCTCACTAATGGCATGTTGCGCACCCATGGAGCCCTGTCTGTCAATCTAGTTCTCCACTGAGACAGATGGACATAAATAATTGCTTTCAATAAGATGGGATTTATGTTAGTGATTTGTCCAAAAGATATACACTTGATTTTAAATTGTATTTTTTTAACTTGATGATGTGTAGAGTGCCCTGTAAGACCTTTTTTCTGACTCTTTTGGAAGGATGGGTGAGGTGAGGAAGGATGGAATATTTAAACAGTATCTGTGTTTATATCATTATAAACCCAAATCTGTTTATTGATTGGTGTAAGCCCCGGAATTTGTTTTCCCCTGAAGGAAAGAGAACTTAATGAAAATATGAAACTTGTCAGTAAAAGATTTATGCCCACAGCCCCCCCGCCTAGTATTTTTGGTGTGTGTAATGTTATGGTACTGATTGGCCTGGCAGCAAAGAGTGTAATGGTTTCTTTCTAAATACATGTGTGGATAGGAAATAATACAGACAGAAAGCAGCTTGAAACAGGTGAGTTAGTCCAGGATAAAGGGCTTCCTCCAGGAATACATGCTTCCTGGGACAAGTCGCAGGTTGCAATATCAGTTACCATAAACCTCTGTGTCCAAGCAGCTAATAAAAATCCTGTCTGTGGAGGAGAATCTGACAGCAGCAGTATATCAATATACATGTTTATATAAACAACATTCCATGCACAAAGTATAAAAAAAATTCGTATTTTAAGAGCTATCTATCTGGAAAGGCAGCAAGTTTGCAGATTGGTGTTCGGAGAAACTATCAACTGAATTTTGTTAATCTAATACTTATTTTGGTTTTAACTTAGTGTAGATAAATAAAGTGAATTGCAATTGTTGCAGCTGCTGTATGCCTTTCCCTACACCTTTTCTCTTGACATTATCATCTGTAGTGTGAAATTAAAAAAAACCCACATATTTTCTCCAGGTATGTATGAGTTAAAATGATAAAAATTAAAACTGGAATGGTTACAGCTTGCTTAGACTGAATGTAAGTTGCTCATCTGATAGCAAAAGACTTTTCTCTTTTCTCAGGATGTCTCTCCTTCCGTTCCTCAACAGAACTGTTGAGTTTTACATGAAGTACCTGTGGATGTATTGAAAGCCTGATGAGAGCCTTAGAAACTGCCACACACTTACTGACAAATCCCAGAGGGTTTTTTTTCATATTTTTTAAACTCATGTCATACTTTTCCAAATGTTACCTCATTATCTTTGCTCTTTTATTTGAGTTCCAGCTTTCTGCTTTTTTCTTGTGTAAGTTTCATACTACTGTAGGCAATTATTTTGGTAGGGATTCCTGACTCCTGCTATAATGGACTCTTTGCATACAGCACTATGGATATCTGAGTTTTGGAGGACATTCCTTTCTTTTTGCTTTTTGTTTTAACCATTACTTTTGTAAATGTTCTTGAAAATGTTGGCTGCTGTTTCAGGAACTGTTAAAAGTATCCAATGTGTAGGAGGTTACCAAACCTGCCAAGGCGGTTGTATGTACTTACAGTAGATGGGTGGCATGGTAACAGAAAGAAAAGATGCCCCAGAGGATTGAAGCTTGGGAATTTGTACTCCAGTAGTTTCATGCCTTGATTGTTTCGTATCTGGATGATGGACCACATTGAGCTAGCCTGGAAGGTAACTATAGACTGACTGCATTTCTTGTTAGCGTGGGGTTCTAGCTGGCAAGAGCTCTAAAGGTAACACCCATTCTAGGAATTGTCTTTGTCCCTGTGAAACTTGTTGGATTTTTTCCCTTCAGTCCAGCCATATCTATTTATTGACTCGTGTAATGTGTTTTCTATGTAATTCTAATTTTTCTTTTTTTTTTTTTTTGTGTAAAGTCTGTGGGCACCTTCAGGTATTTTCTTTGGTTCAATTGCTCAGTGGGAGAGGTCGGAAAAATCATCGAGTTCTTAGAAGATTAAAATTGCAGTTGGGTTGCAGCAGACCAGGTGTATGATGAGGGTCTTACTAGTGTCCTAAGGGAAAGGCTGCATTGAAAACTAACTAGTCCTTATTAGAACACCTGAAAATTCGACAGGATTCTGTCTTTACATGAGTTTTTGAGGATAAGAGAAGTTTTGTATTTTCTTCTGTGCCAAAGTCAACTACAAGATGTAAATCTAGAGAAAATCCAGGCTTCTTTCTGGTGGCTGTGTACAATGTGGGGTTTTGGATACCTCCTTCATGCTCCTGGATTCACCCATACCCCTCGCTATTCAGGACTCTGGAACTTAACTGTGTTTCAAATAAAGCATTTCCCAAGAAAGAAAACCAGAGCTATCTTTTGACCCACAGCCCCAGCTATACCAACTCTATTTGAAGACTGCTGGTAGTTTTACCTCATTGAAAGAGTAATGGGGGTGAAGGAGAGAAAAGGTGATTAAGGAAACGGATACAAATGGTTATATTGTTACTTTGATAATCCTTGATTACCACAGAGAATGACTGTCTAGGTGATAAATAAGAAATCATGGTGGCACTCAAAAATATATATATATATAAACTGCATCATTTTCTACGCTGCCCTTAAATAGATTTAATAAGCCCAACCCAAGTACAGACACAGTGTCTGTGGAAGGAAAGAGGAATTGGGTATTGGGTTGGGGTTGGTTTTTGGTTTTTTTTGTATCAGGACTGTAGCTGCAGCGTAAAGGTGACCTAACATCAACTTGACCAACTGCAAGGAAAGGAGCACAAAGTGGGTGCATGCTGTGCCTCCCCTTCGCCATCTATGTACTGTGTTTTTTCCTGGAGAAGAAAGAAAGCTTTCAAGGCCATTTCATGCACTTCATTTATCTGCAGCTGCCATAATGACTCCCATGGGTATACCAACAGCCAGTACAAGTCAAATCAGCCAGGCATAGAATAACTCCAAAATGAAAAGCATACAAAACCTTTTAAAAGCAACTAAACTGTTAGCTAGTGATACAGCCTGCTGGGCTTATCCTTGAATATAGGATATGTTTTATCTAGTTCATTATATTCATTTTTTAGGTCAAGCTGGGTTCATTAGTTTGTTGTTATTTGCAGTACAAATTAAAACACCACAGTTGACAGTTTGAGTTTCTCTACTTTGAAATAATTTGCGCTGGATTCTAGGTGTAAGGAAATACAGCCTTATCTTTTAGGTTCCAGAGAATGATACACACCCTATCAGAGAAATACTAGTTAATGCTTGTTGTAAGTGGTTTAGTGTTGATATTTAAGGATGTGTTTGTGATTGTGTGGGGATTATAAAATGGTTCAGCACAATGTGAATGAGAGAGGGAATTCTGCTGCTTTTTGATACCTGCTGCTTCTTTAGCTCATTGAGTCAATATGCCTTGTCCTTCACCATTTCCAGACAAAGAACACTTATGCTGCCGCTCTCTCAGCATGTCCTAGGAGTTGGAAATGGAACCCTTGTCCAGATAAACAAGGGGATTTGTGTGTAGGCTGCTGTGGTTTGCTTTCACTGTCTTTAGAGCCTTCCCCCTGCTTTCCAAAGCAGAATTGTGTTTTCCAAGGTTGAAACAGTGCTGTTCCTCCCTGTGAGGGCCAAAGCACATTGAAGTGGATCATGGTCCTTGGTTTGTATGTATCTAGATACTAAACTACTCTTGAGTTGTCATTCAGGTTTGAGAAGATGGTGCGTTCAGCTTGTAAGGCTACAATGATCTTCCTGTTATGGCCAACAACTGGGGAATTGGTCATCATCTTATGCCATTTACTGAAAAAATTATTGCCTGTAGTTAACGTCAACAATTAAAACATATAGTAAAATTATTAAGATGTAAAGTTTGGCCAGTTTTCCATTTCTCCTTCTTTGGATTTACTAATCACTGTAGTTGAGGCATTCCACAGCTTACCAGGCTTCTGTGACACTAGAAGCAGCTCTTGTGTCTGTACAGACACCAAAAGGCCTTTAAATGTTCAGGTGTCTTTCATCCCCTGATTTCCCCTTCTCATTTTGAGAATTCAAGATCTAACCTAGTTCCATTTTCTGCCCTTTTCACAAAAGCAGTTCTTTGTAAGGAGCCGTTATTTCTGTTCTGATGCACCCATCCTGCCTTCTAAAATTATCTCATGTTCTATACAAAAAAAGAAGATGTTTCCAAGAGTTACAGTTGCACACATTCAAATTGAAGCTATTGGTATTTGGAAAGAATAACAGCAGACAATCAAATCATAGAATGGTCTGGGTTGGAAGGGACCCCAAGGATCATAGAGTTCCAACCCCCTGCCACAGGAAGGGCTACCAACCTCCAGGCCTGGATCTAAACAAGGTTGCCCAGGGCCCCATCCAACCTGGCCTTGAACACCTCCAGGGATGGGGCACCCACCCCCTTTCTGGGCAGCCCGTTCCAGCCCCTCACCACTCTTTCTGTAAAGAACTTCCCTCCATAATATCTCATCTAACCCTTCCCTCCTTCAGCTTCACTCCATCCCCCTTGTCCTGACGGTCTCTGCCCTTTGAACAAGCTGATTCCCCTCCTGTTTATAATCTCCCTTCAGGTACTGGAAGGCTGCAATGAGGTTCCCCCCAGCCTTCTCTTCTCCAGGCTGAACAAACCCAGCTCCTTCAGTCTCTCTTTGTAGGGGAGCTGCTCCAGCCCTCTAATCATCTTCATGGCCTCCTCTGAATGATCTCCAACAGTTCCACATCTTTCTTGTATTTGGACCCCCAGCTCTGGACACAGGACTCCAGCTGGAGCCTCACAAGGGCAGAGCAGAGAGGGACAATCCCCTCCCTGTCCCTGCTGGCCACCCCTCTTCTGATGGAGCCCAGGATAGCATTGGCCTTCACAAGCTGCAAGAGCACACTGCTGGCTCATGTTAAGTTTCTCATCCACCATGACACCCAGGTTCTTCTCAGTAGGGCTGCTCTCAAGGAGCTCTTCTCCCAGTCTGTATGTATGTCTGGGATTGCTCCAGCCCAAGTGCAGGACCTTATTTTCTCTGTATAATCTGGCATTATACTTTCTGTTTAGGAGGCTGCCTTCTGCGGTGGATTTGTGTTTCCTAGATGGGATGCTCTGGTGGCCTGCTCAGGTTGACTATTTACTTATGTAGTGGTTTACATTTTATGAAGATGGAATGAATCCGATTAATCTGGGTTGCTTATATGCCAATTACACCCTTTGTTTCAGTGTGCAGTGGAATACCTTCTAGCAGATAAAACTTTAGAAATTTCTGGTGTGTTTCAAAGCCTTATCAAGTTGTAACACGCTGTCCAATTCTATCTGCCAGGATGTCTTGTAGCAGTAAAAATCCGTTATTAGTCTGCTGCAGACTTTCTGGAAGATTTTTAGATTTTGGCATTTGTGATGTCATTGATGAAATGATTTAAAACAGGATGTGTCGCTGTTAATAGTGATTTGCTCACGTTTGTCAGTGCTTAAATTTGCCACGTAGATTAAATCCCTCATATTCATGTCCATCAGCCGTGGGCACTTCTCTGTGAACCTTACATTTCCTGCTGTCATCTTATGGAACATATTTTTCAATTTCAGTATGCTGAGAAAAAAAGATCTATAGGTCAGATTGTCTCCCCTCCCCAGGTCCCAGAAGGACGCTGTACTAACAGGAAGAAAGCTCTTCTGTATTGACATCCATCAGCCTGAGAGCACAGCAGAAATCAGTGTCCGAGTTACAGGCCTGCAAGAAAAATAAATTTCATAATGTTCATAGACTAGCAGCTATTGACAACTCAAAATGTAATACTGCAGCAGATAAAGGTGTTATTTCTGAGAGAAAAAAAGATTGCTTCTCAAATGACACCTATCCATCGCAGGAATGAAGGCAGTCAGCTGCTTTGTTGGCTTTCACGTTTTAATTTGGGAAGCGTGTTTGGTCTGTCCTTTGTCCTTCACTACAAATACCATGCTACTTACGCAGTGTCGTTGAGGGAAATGTTTCTCTCAGCTGACAAAACTAAATTAAGCTAGATGCTGGGGATTAGTTTTCAGTAACTTCCCTTGCATGAACTGTTCCGATGTAGAATATTTCCATGTAGGCTGGGTTGTATTTCCCAAGTAGGAAGCATAGCCTGCAGTCAGTATATCTGTTTTATCTTGGTACCTATGCTGTAGTTTAACATTAGGCTGTGACTGATGATACATTTGGTTCCTCTCCTTTTCTTTCTACTCAAATGAAAGTAACTTGGTTTTATGTTGATTTTTGGATGAGTTGGTGTATAATGATTAGGACTTTTCCTGTGTTGCTTGGTGTATGTATCATTTGAAGTTGAAAATGCCTTTGCACTGTCATTCAGATTTCCAGGGGATTCTGTAACCAGGAGGTGTGGGGTATAGGATGATGCCCTTTTTTCCCTCTGAAACTGCTTGCTGAAACAGAAGGGTGCTTTTATTATTGCCTGGTGGATACAGGCTTGATACTTTTTGTATTCCCGGTGTTCACTGGAAGGTGACAAGAATCCGCTGCTCATGTTTTGCATCCCTATATCCATTTCAAAATCCTGCTTCTAACTTTCAATGACTGGCTGGGACGGGACCTGAGGTGTGCTGCAGCATATGAAAATTTGCCTTCCTGCAATCACTGGGCCGTCCTGTGACTCCCAGCCAGCACTGCAGGCTCAGCCACCCATACTTCAACCCCTCACTTAATTCAACAGAATGCTGCTGCGGCTCCTTGCTGTTTTAAGACTGCAGCCCCCAGGTCTCTGGAGGATATTGCAGGTCAACCCAGGATGGCAAATGGTCAAGTAACAGTGTTTCAAAGCACCAACTATGACTTCTGTAAATGCCCTCACAAGAGGGAAGCAATCAATGTGCTGGGTGAACAAAACCCAACCCAACCCAAACACCCCAAGCAAAGCAGAAAACCCAACCCCGCTTCAGATTTGGACACTGAGTGCTCACTGGGATTTCTAATTTAGTCCACTGGCAAACACTATTAATATCCTGTATAAATCATACATGAAGATAAGCCAAATTTAATGTTCCATTTCTCAGAGCAGAAAGTGGCCCTTCATAATTCAGAAATATTGCCCTGTGAGTTATGCTGAAATTAGGCATCAACAAACCCAGTGGTGAATTGGGGAAATCGGTCATCATCAGTCTTGTGTTTACCAAGGAGGCTTCAGCCTGATTGGAAGTCTGGTAGGACTGGGATCAGAATATTCAGAATACTTCATAGAAATTCTTCTCTTTGTGACTGAGCAAGGTCACAGTAACCAGGCAACATTTTTCTGAACTTTCTGGTGAGTTGAAGGGATGTGTCCTGAGCATCGAGCATGTGTCATTCTGTTGGTGTGGTTTTACCATGAGAACCAGTAAAAGTTTGGCTTCTCTGGCCTCAGAGCCATTCCTGACCTCCCTAGACTAACAGCCCACACTGCCAGTGAGCATGGCATTGGGCCTCCACTGACCTGTGTCATGACCTGTGTCACGCTGAGATTCTGTCACAGGAAGTTTGATCCAGAACAGTACTAATGTGTTACTGTGTTTTTATGTAGAGTTAATAATAATTCAAATGCTAGCATCTTAGCTTCTAAATGCCTATATTTATTTCTCCTTTTTATTTTTCACAGTTTTGCAGACAATTTAATTTCTTTTGAAATGTGCATGGACATAGATAGGGTTTTTAAAATTATTGTTTCCCCAAGACTGAAATAAACGTGTTGGTTGTTACAGTAGCAGCCCTAGTGCCTAATCTGTGCTCAGATGATGTGCATGTGTATGTAGTATAGTTCTGCTGGGGATAGTTCTTCTGCCTCCCTTCGGTAGTTTTCTAGTTGATTTTTACACTCCGAATCATCCATTCTTAATACACTTCCTTTATCCTCACCTAACAAGGTTTGTAGTTTTCATCTCTGCTGCTGTGACTGATAAGGAACTTATTCAGCCTGGGTAGTGTTTGCATTGGCAAAATCTGTGAGATCCATTATATACACAGCTAAAACGAAAGTGGAAAATATGTTCTCTATGTTGTTTGCAGGAACTGAATTTACTGGAGCTGTAATATTATTTTTAAATGATTTCTTGTATAAGATGAAATTACTTACAAAAGCACATTCTTTGCTTTAAGATAGTTGAAACTGTTTTCAGTAATATATTAACATGTTGGGAAAATAAAATCTGAAGGTGATGAAGAGAGAGAGGAACAGGGTGACTTAGCACTGAAATTATTCTGGAATTAATCTTTAGATATTTCTAGGAGAGGAACATGCTTCTAGAGTTGAAATCCAAGTGCTTCAGCCAATTTATATTCTATTTCTTTTTAATGACCATGCTATTTTATTTTTGTTCATCACACTTAAATGAAGAATGCAACTCTGTTTCTTAGAAATTTTTTTCCCAATGATGATAAGAGTTCTAAAATATTCCTGTGTGCTCTTGGGTAGTTGAAACATAAAGTGATTCAGAACTTTTCAGGTACAACAGGGACTTCTGTTGAGTGTGTTGCAAAAGCTGCTTTATTGCTGCTGTTTTGGAATTGAATGTGGCTTTGCTTGTCACTAGAGGTGTGGTTTGTTTGTAGCTGTTCCATCCTACTCCTCTCCTGCTCATTCCTGCCATTGATGGAAAGGCTTCTTCAGGTCATGGCTTCCATTAATTGTCTGCCTGATTCAGGTCTTGACCATCTGCCCTGAATGCATTTTTAAATAGTAATGAAAGCAACGTTTTTCCACCAGCACTTGTTTTGGAATTTCGTTAGCACTGTTGAACTTCCCAGGCACAAGTCAACTCTGTTCTGTTCTGTGTAACAGTATGCTGAACCAACTCAGTTCCTTGTGTAGCTCCCCTCATGGTGAAATTGCACTCAGGTGCAATTTTGGTTCAGTGCAGTTTGGGTTAGGTGGTATGATCTCACATGTTTTAGTAGGATGTTAAAATCTCTTGTTGGTCTGAGGGGGAAGATTTGTTTGGGAAACCAGTAATCCTTACAAGGCAGTACCTTTGTCCTTCTGGGTATGGTTTTGTCAGTCCAACCAGCATCAGCCAGTTGAGCTCGTCACCCCAGCACTTTGCAGGGCTTTACCTGTAGGAGGGCAGAGCTGTATGTGGAGGGTACTTAGCAATTGGGCAGGATGCCTGATTTTGGAACAGGTTAACGTGCTTGTTCATGTGTTAGTCCTGGCCAGTCCACAGATACACATTACCTGTGTGTTAGAGTGTAGGCTTTTGCTTATCTGTCCTGCAGAGCAAAAATGTGCCTCTCAGACCAAACTGAAAGTCACGGCCTGCTGGGATTGCTGAGGATTGATAAAATACAAAATCATTTTCACTCTGCAATTGTGAGACTACAAGTAGTACATAAATGAGTGCATTTCCTTGGTGCTCAGGGCTGCAACATGGTTGGGAGGGGTGGGTGTATGTATGGGTGTGGGTGTTGGGGGTGTGTGTGTATGTGTACACACAAATACTACCCAGAGTTAGGCTTGTATTTCAGAACTATTTTCCTATACTGTTACTTATAGGATGATGACAAATATTAGTATAATTAGTCTGAAGATAAAAACTGAACAGTGAATGTAAAGCTCAGGACAATTAAGTGATGTATGAAGACACCTGTCCTTCTGTACAAAATGTGCTAAATCAGCAGCAGTCCCATTCTAAGTCACGACCTGTTCAGCGGTAAGAATTAAATCGCAAACCTTTTCTGTTCTTCCCTGTGCCTCATCCATTCTCATTTAAAAGTGGAAATCTATTGATTCTGGTGCTGATCCAGTTTTTTCTGTAACAGGGAGCATCCACTCAGCAGCACATCTGGATGTGCAGCAGTGCACCTGGGTCATGGCTATAAAATTACCCAATGGTGTGGAGTTTAATATATATTTGCTGTTTACTTCTGTTTGCAATCTTTTGCTGAGCAGGCTGGTGGTTACCTGATGCCTTCACTCTGATACACGGTGCTTGGTCTAGTGCTGGAACCACGCCAGCCCAGGCAGCTCATTTCCAAAACCTCCCTTCAGAAAGGGATCGAGGAGCCACTCCAGTCCCCTCCCCAGCATAGCCCCAACCTGCACTAACCCCTTCCAGCCCCAGGGTGGGTCTGTGTAGGTAAGTCAGGCATGTGGAAAGGGGCAGTGCCCCGTGCCACAGCAGTGAGGATTTCTGTGGCATCAAGGTGCTTGGTCTGACAGCATGTAGCTCCTGAGCACAGCGCTCTGCGGCAGTACGCGATCTGTCACCTTCACCAAAAGCAAGGCAATAAGTTACACTGTGAATAGTGCTGTGAAAGTCAGTGGGAGAAGGAAGATGCCATTCAGCACAAAAGCTGACAAAATCTGATTGTTAACTACCAGTCAGTACATTAAACTTCATAGCTCTAAAGAGTGAGGAGGGAGAGAAATACCTTCTACAATACAGAGACATGTTAGAGAAGACAGATACCAAGTGAATACCTTATAAAAGTTGTATGGTTTAATGCATTTCTGTAGTCATTAGGCTGCCTTTTCTGTCTACCCTTCATCATGACAGCTGCAGCGTGTCATAGACCTTAAATCGACAAAAAGCAGTAGAATATCTTACTCTGGTTGGCAGAGCTTCTGTTACAGTCGGCGTTCTTTAGAAATGGCTTCCCCATCAGACCATCTGGCTTGGCTATTTTAAGACTTTTATTTTCGTTTGCAAATTTGCTGACATCTCAGCAAAAACACCCCATGATTAGGAAATGAACTTAATTCTGGTACAGAAGTTTTGTAGGTATGCCTGGAAGGAGAAAGGATGGGCAAAAGTGGGAGTAGTATGAAAGAAAAGTTGAAATTCTGATTATCAAATAGAGAAATAATGCGATATGGTGAGCAGTGATTTGTATACTGAGGATAATACTTAGAAGCAGTATGTTTGCCAAAGTTACTTTTGATTTTATTTGATAAAGATGTGTTTAAAAGATATGAAAGACTTTCCAATCCAGCCTGTGATTGTGTCCTTAGCTTGTTCTACTGATGTTGGAAACCAGAAGCATCATGATGTTGGAGTTAGAAATGGACTATGGAAGCTTCTTGAGGAGTGTATTGTTTAGAAAGCCATTTCAAAGCTGAGAAATACTGAAACAATACTGTGGGAAGTGGCTACAGATTATCTTTTTTTTGTTCCCAGACTGACACAGAAGCAGAAGGTTCCCCATCTGATTGATGAAATCTGGATTTTTGCCATACCAACAGCCGTATTTCATGAGACCACAAAATGTCGATACTTATTCTTGGCCACAAAATTTTTGAGATCCCCAATTCCTTCCCAGTTGATTTAGAAGCTCCTTCTCCTGGCATCCACCAAGTGCTGGAGACTAAGGAATGAGCCAAAAGGCCTGTCAGAAACACTTCTGAAGAAGCAAAACCTTCAGAACTGAATAGACTCAACTTATCTTTCGTTCCAACTTAGTCTCATTAAAATCCAAGTTAAAACCAGGGCTCTCAAATAATTGCATTTCTGGATGTAGAAAGATTTGTAAAACACGGAACGTTGCAATAAACTAGGACAATGATAATTACTCCATTACATTTTATCTTGTTCTGTATGCAAAGGGAATAATGTGATCTGCCAGTTCCTATCATACAGTCTTCAGTAGGTTGAGAACAGCTGATGGAGTGCGCAGGTAGGTTTCAAAGCCTGAAGACCATATGTAGCTCATTACATAGAAATGTTGAGTTTAATACTAAGATTTACCTTGTCCTTGCCAAGCAGGTTGAAATAATTAACCTGAATGTCTTGAAACACAAGGTTTTTCTCAATTGTCTATTAATTTCTCATAAAGAGTCCATTACTGTTTACATGGCTTCAGTCTCCAGTGGAACCTGTTAACGGTCTTACGTAATCTCAGCAAAACTCACTGGTACAGTAAGGTGCTTAGAAAATACAGTTAATGCAAATACTCCCATAGCTGTACTTTGTTTAAAGTAATTGACATCTTGGTTTGTGGTGTGCTGAACTCCCCTTCCTTTATTTGCTTTTCCTAAATTGCTGTTCTACTTTTTTGTTCCTTTGGAACTCCTGAAAGTGGTTGCTGGCAGACAGGTGATTTTTATTTTTTTTTTCCCCCACAAGAAAATCCTTTTTTTTATATGTTAGCAACAGAAGACAATTCCCTTGACTTCCTGCCCGTCCACAAAGAAGGCAGTGTGCCCCTGCTCTGAACTGCAGGTTTACATTTTAGTCTCCAGGGGCGAGCTGTGGCTTCTTGGCTGGCTTTCACCTTTGTTTTGAAAGACTAGAACTTGGCCTTACCAACATGGCTCCACTTGAGTCATAGAATCACAGACTACTCTGGGTTGGAAGGTACTTCAGTGATCACCCTGCCATAGGCATGGACACCCCCCGCCAACCCAGGATGCCCAAAGCCCTGTCCAACCTGACCTTGAACCCTGCCGAGGATCCAGGGACAACCCCAGCTTCTCTGGGCACCCGGTGCCAGGGCCTCTGCACTCCTTGAGAAGGATTTCTGCCTCCCAGCCCCTCTCCAGCTGCCCTCCTGCAGCTGAAGGCTGTTCCCCTCAGCCTGTCCTTCCCTGCCCTTGGCACCAGCCCCTCTCCAGATTTTCTGGAGCCCCTCAAGGGCCTGGAAGGGGCTCAGAGCTCTCCAGAACAGAGGTGCTCCAGCCGTTGGATCAACTTTGTGGGCTCCTCTGGACTCACTCCAATGTCTCCATGTCCTCCAAGCTGGATACAGCACTGCAGGGAGGTCTCTGTCCGAGAGTAGGGCAGAGGGGTAGAATCCCCTTCCTCGCCATACAGATCATGATGCTTTGGGTGCAGCCCAGGACACAGATGGCTTTCATAGAATCACAGAAGGGCATGGGTTGGAAGGAACCCCAAGGATCATAGAGCTCCAACCCCCCTGCCACAGGTAGGACCACCAACCTCAGGCCTGGATCTACACAAGGTTGTCCAGTGCCCTATCCAACCTGGCCTTGACCACCTCCAGGGTCGGGGCATCCACTACTTCTCTGGGCAGCCTGTTCCAACCCCTCACCTGTAAAAAACTGTAAAACCTGTTCTGTAAAAAACTTCCCCCTAATATCCAATCTAAACCTTCCTTCCTTTAGCTTTAATCTAGTCTCCCTTGTCTTGCCATTATCTGCCCTTTTCAAAAGTTGATTCCCCACCTGTTTATAATCTCCCTTCAGGTACTGGAAGGCTGCAATGAGGTCCCCCCGCTTTCTGAGATGCCAGCACATAATTGCAGGGTCAGGTTGAATTTCTTGTCCCCCAACACCCCAAAGTCCTCCTCAGAGCTGCTCTCAATCCATTTTTCACCCAGCCCATAGTTGGAATTGCCCTGACCCATGTGCAGGACTTTGTCCTTGGCCATGTTGAATGTCATTCAGTTCACGTGGGCCCACCACTCCAGCCTGCCAAGGTCCCTCTGGATGGCCTCCCTCCCCTCCAGCATGTGCACTGCACCACACAGCTTGGTGTCATTGGCAAGCTTGCTGAGGTTGCACTCAATCCTACTGTTCATGTCTTGAAGAAAAAGGGAAATTGGGGTCTGCGTTGTCTGTTTCTACCCAGCCACGCTAATTTAGTTGGCGTCATGGCTGCAAACATGGTCCCTGGCAAGCATAGGGGCTTTTCTGTTCTGTTTTGTTTGCAATGTGTCTTTGGTAGTTTGATGAGGAAGTACAGAGAAAGGAGGGCATCATCCCTGGACCTGTGAGAGGAATTCTGGTATTTCAGGGCATGTGAGGTTTTCTTCTCTTTTTTGCCTAGTACGTTACTTTCTCTGGGCTTTGTAGCTTCCTTCCTACATCCAGGTATTATAACACCAGTGAGTTCTTAGGGTAAAGATGTCCTATACATATTTGAAAGTAGAGTTGTGTATCTTGGCCTACAAACACGGAAGCTGCTGGGACCTTGGCTTATCCAAACCAGGTCCGTGTTGCAGATTGTCCAAGACATCTTGGACTGCCTGGGCCAAATCTGACCAGGGTATCAAGAGCAAAATGGCATCTACACCCCACAGGTGCAGTGTGGTCTGATTTGAGCATGAGCCCTGTGTAGATGCTGTGCTGTTATAGCTCTGTGTCAATTAACATATTCCTAGGCCAGTGAGATGGGAAAAGAAAGAACAACTTTCAATTACTTGCTTGTATTTCTGTCTTAAGTTACCCTTATGACTCTTACTGAAATCTCTTTACTATTTCATGTGCTGGTGAATCAGCATAAAGGTCATAAACCACATTATTTGCTTCAGCTTTAAGCCACATCAGAAATTGTAAAACTGAAGCTTCAAGTCACATATCACTGAGACGTGGTGGGACAGCCTGGATGACTGGCACGCTACCATGGATGGCTACGTGCTTTTTAGGAAAGATAGACTAGGGAGACGAGGTGGAGGAGTTGCTCTTTATGTTAGAGAGCACCTAGAATGTATTGAGCTCCACCTGGGTAGGGATGAACCGTTTGTCGAGAGCTTGTGGGTAAGAATTAAAAGGCAGGCCAGTTTGGGTGACATAGTCGTGGGCGTGTACTACAGGCCCCCTGATCAAGAGGAGCGGGTTGATAATGAATTTTATAAGCAATTGGAAGTAGCCTCAAGATCGCAGGCGCTGGTCCTTATGGGGGACTTCAACTACCCAGATATTTGCTGGGCAAGCAATACGGCCAGTCGTATGCAGTCCAGACAATTTCTGCAGTATATGGAAGACAACTTCCTGATACAGATGGTGCAGGAACCTACTAGGGGAGGGCGGGTACTTGACCTTGTTTTTACTAACAAGGACGGGCTCGTCAGTGAAGTGAAGGTCGGGGGCAGCTTAGGACAAAGCGACCATGAAATGGTCGAGTTTAAGATCCTGAGTGGAAGAGGCAAGCCAAAAAGTAGGATAGCTACCCTGAATTTTGGAAGAGCTAACTTTGATCTCCTCCGAAATCAAATAGGGGCTATCCCATGGGCTGCTCTGTTTGAAGGAATGGGAGCCTGCGAGTGCTGGCTAACATTCAAACAGCACTTCTTCCAAGCGCAGAATAGGTGCATCCCTTTGAGTAAGAAATCGGGAAAGAGAGGTAGAAGACCTGCGTGGATAAGCAGGGAACTCATGAGTAAACTCAAAGGGAAGCAGAAAACCTATAAACTGTGGAAACAGGGTCTGAGATCATGGGATGAATATAAGGATGTGGCCAGGGCCTGTAGGGATGCAACTAGGAGGGCTAAGGCCTGCTTAGAAATTAAGCTGGCAAGGGACATTAAGGACAACAAAAAGAGCTTTTTCAGGTATGTAAATAGTAAAAGGATGACCAGGGATAATGTAGGTCCCTTGTTGAATGAGGCGGGTGTCTTGGTGACGGGAGATGATGAGAAGGTGGAGATACTTAATGCCTTCTTTGCCTCGGTCTTTACTCCGAAGGCTTCTCAGGACTCACATATCCCAGATGTAAGTAGGAGTGGTTGGGGAACGAGTGGTTGGGGAACGAATGGCTCCCCTCTAGTAGAGGTAGGGGTGGTCCAGGAGCGACTCAAAGGAATGGATGCACACAAATCCATGGGCCCGGATGGGATACACCCACGTGTGCTGAGAGAGCTGGCGGAGGTGATTGCGGAGCCGCTCTCTATCATCTTTGACAGATCCTGGACTACAGGAGAAGTGCCTGAAGATTGGAGGATAGCCAATGTCACTCCAGTCTTTAAAAAAGGCAAGAAGGAGGATCCCAGTAACTATAGGCCAGTCAGCCTCACCTCTGTCCCTGGAAAGGTGATGGAACAGCTTGTTTTGGATGCCATCTCCAAACAACTGGAAGAGAAGAAGGTCATGAGGAATAGTCAGCATGGATTCACCAAGGGGAGATCGTGCTCGACCAATCTCATAGCCTTCTATGATGTTATTACCAACTGGGTGGATGGAGGGAGAGCAGTGGATGTCATCTACCTCGACTTTAGCAAGGCTTTCGATACTGTCTCCCACAACATCCTGATAGAGAAGCTGAGGAAACAAGGGATAGACGAGTGGACAGTGAGGTGGGTTGAGAACTGGCTGTCAGACCGGGCTCAGAGGGTCGTGATCAGTGGAGTAGAATCTGAATGGAGGCCTGTGACTAGCGGTGTTCCCCAGGGCTCAGTGTTGGGTCCAGTCCTGTTTAATATCTTCATTGACGACCTTGATGAGGGAATAGCATCCACCCTCAGCAAGTATGCCGATGATACAAAACTGGGAGGAGTGGCTGACACGCAGGAACACTGTGCTGCCATCCAGCGAGACCTGGACAGACTGGAGAGCTGGGCAGGGAGAAATCTAATGAAATTCAACAAAAGCAAGTGTAAAGTCTTGCACCTGGGGAGGAATAACCGACTGTATCAGTACAGGCTGGGGGATGACCTGTTGGAGAAGAGCTCTATGGAGAAGGACCTAGGGGTCCTGGTTGATGACAGGTTGGCTATGAGCCAGCAGTGTGCCCTGGTGGCCAAGAGAGCCAATGGGATCCTGGGATGCATCAGGAAGAGTGTGTCCAGCAGGTCGAAGGAGGTGATCCTCCCCCTCTACTCTGCATTGGTCAGGCCCCACCTGGAATACTGTGTCCAGTTCTGGGCTCCCTGGTATAGAAAAGACAGGGACCTTCTGGAGAGAGTCCAGAGAAGGGCGACAAAGATGATTAGGGGTCTGGAACATCTCCCCTATGAGGAAAGGTTGAGTGAGCTGGGTCTGTTCAGCCTGGAAAAAAGAAGACTTAGGGGGGACCTAATTAGTGTTTACAAGTATCTTAGACATGGGTGGCAGGGGGAATTGGCCAGCCCCTTTTCAGTGGTCAGTGGGGACAGGACTAGGGGCAATGGCTGTAAGCTGGAGCACAGGAAGTTCCGCACCAACATGCGGAAGAACTTTTTCACAGTGAGGGTGACAGAGCAGTGGAATAGGCTGCCCAGGGAGGTGGTGGAGTCTCCTTCTCTGGAGATATTCAAGTCTCGTCTGGACGCCTATCTATGTAATATGAGATAGGGAGCCTGCTTTGGCAGGGGGGTTGGACCCGAAGATCTCTTGAGGTCCCTTCCAACCCCTAAGATTCTGTGATTCTGTGATTCTGTGATTCTGTTTTTCAGTTGGTGGTGGGCATATTATTAAATCTCAGTGCAGGCTAAAAATTCTTCGCCCAATTCACAATTACAATACATGCCTATTTCTGAACAACGGAAATCACTTTAAAAAACATTATTAATATTTAAACAGACACTCCAGAGATGTATTCATATTTCTGAAATTACTCAAATTGTGTTGGAGATATTTATTGCAAGCATTTTGCATGATATTCTTGGCTGCCATTTTACTGTGCATCTATTTCTGAGCAATTTTAGATGCAGTTCATGCCCTGCAAGCCACATGATAATGTCGAAGTGAGGTGGGAGAGACGCTTCACACACTCCTGTCATAGTCTTACCTTCCCCATAAGAGCAGTCAGCAGAGATATGTAACAAAAAACCTCATCTGATCTTTGTTTTCCAAATATTTCCTTTCTTTTTGCCAGCTTGAGCCACTGGTTTTGTGTAACTCTGTAATAACATTATATCAATTTGCTTTAAATTCTGTTATTCAGTGGCTTGTGTCTCCTGTGCTGAAGTTCTGGGTGTCTAGAATTGCTGTGAGAGAATGCAGTTGTATTCTGTACACTGGACAAGGTCTGGAAGTAATGGTATGCAGGGGTTTTAATTTGTAATATTTGTCACCATACTTGTTTCATCCCATGAATAGAAAGGTGACTTTGTTCTGAAATTTGGGTTTTATCTCTGTGTTCTTCCTCATTACCCAGAAAAATGTAGTGCTTGTTCTTGGGATGGGGAAGAAGAGGAGGAGCCATCCTATGTGCAAGGATTTATTGTGGTCATAAAGGATGCAAAATGCAAGTGCAGCCATAGCAGCGATACTTTCACAGAAGAGAGGAGTAAAATTCTAAATAATCCAGCTGTGCTGCAGTGAAATATCTAATTATGTGCTTTGTATGAAGTACATCAGCAATCCTTTTGACTTTATTCTTCAGTAATAGAAATATTAGCATTGCAGATAAGTTTAGAATTAAGCACATAACTTAATTCTCAGTTTCGTTTTCATACCAAGCTCAGTTTTTTCATGCTTGCTTCATTTATTTTATATTTTATTGATAATATTTAAAACAGTATTGTTGTTTCTGGACCGAGAACCTGTAGAGTGCTTCTTTTTAAATTAATTTTCAGAAGTTCAGGAATAAAACTTGGTGAAAAGATGTGCAATAAAGTAGCCAGCCTTTACACAGAGAAGAGTATTCCCCAAACTGTTATTGTACTCTCATTTTCATGTTATCTCTGCCTGGACTAAGAACAAAACTTTGCAGTATAAGGCTGCTCTGAAGTTTTATTAACCAGTTTCTTAGTGTGAAATTAATTTGGTCAGGAAGGAATATAAATTATAGGAGGTGAAAGAAAATTGATTTTTGCACCACCTTTCATGTGCTGCACTCTTAGTAGTATTAGCTTCATTAGACGCTTTGAGTGTTTATAGCTATTCTAAACCAGTTAAAACTTGATATATTGAGGTACTTGAATGGTTTTCAGGCATTAGAGAATTATGTGGAGATTATATTGTTATCAATCTAGTATTTGGCACGTTGGTAAGGAAATGTCTGCTTTATTCTCACTATAGGCATAAATAGAACTTCTGTGTCTGATGCTGGAGAAGAACTGATCCATGCAGTGAGAAGCCCCAGGACTTTGAAAGGGTGCTGTAATAAAGCACAGGTATAAAATTCCTTTAAACAGGAGTTTCACAAACAGATTGGACGTCACAAGAACCAGTCGGAATCCTGCAAGAATTCATAAGTGCTCTTGTTTGGTGGGCATTTTCCTTCTGTGCTCAGGCCAGCAAAGCTGCCAGCTACTGCAGAGCGTCCCTGGGAGCTGTGATACTAGGAAGTGTGTCTCCCTTGCATTGCATGGGTAATCAGACTTGCTACTAACTCCATATGCATGCTGCCATAGCAAAGGGCTCAGCTGTGAAATAGCAGGGCAACCTAGAGAACACAAAAAATACTGAGAAATCAAGTTTCAAGATGTACTGTACAGTTCACTTTGAATGTCTTAAGAGATACCAACCACAGAGTATGTAGGAGCATAGTTTACTCTCAGGTTGGTTTTGTTGCTGCCATCCCATATTCATCTTAGCAATGAAGGTTTTAGGGATTTTTTTACTGTAGCCTTTGGATTTGGTAGCTATTTCCAATATTTTAGAATTATTAAGCTGGATTTGCTATCTTAAATGTGCCTTAGAATATGAGAAGCAGGATATTGCAGGCATTTCCTTATTTTGGGGGCGTTGGGCTTTGTTCCCAGAGAATTAGAACTTTGTATCAAGTTGAAGTGTTTAATTTTGGGTTTCTTTAGCAGTGTAATGTCAGATGACCTGATTCACTCAACCACATCATGTTTAATGGTGATTTATTACGCAAGTGGCATATTTTGGTGTCGATGGAAGTCCTCTTTAGAGGCTGAAAACAGCCATGTGTACTCTTCTATAAGCTGTAGCTGGGATTTGCAGAAGGAGCCTGCCTCAGTGAGGCAAACCGTTGGGTTGTTTGGAACATGCTTCTGCCATGCTGTTCTTTCCAGGCGGGTTAGGTAAGGTGTGTTTACGTTGGGTAGACTAATGCGGTCTCTTTCAATGCCTTGTTTCGAAGTACATGAGACTTAGAAATGTCTCCCACCTAGCTAGATGTTTAAAATTCCTATGTTGTTTGAAAAATAGAGCTTTTCAGAGTAAGTGGCCACCAACAGCCCAGATTCAAACTTCCCAAGTTTCAGTTTAATTGCTTCTCTCCTGTATCTCCAAACACGCTGGGACCGTGGCCATTACTCCCTGTGCACCCAGCAGAATTCCATGTATGTGTCTTTAGATAAGTGCAAAGCAACTCCTAGTAGTTTGTTCTTTCATTCTTCCTATAAGAACTTTATATAGTTCTTATACTAATGAGAAATTCCAAATGAAAATGCAGATATTAGAAAATATATTTCAAAGTTTCCACTCTGACTTACATAATATAGGCTGACTGTGCTGGTCATTGCTGCTTTATCTGCCACAGGTTTTTCCAACACTAGATTACTTGTGTGATATGTGTATCAAAATAACCTTTAATATATTTTCATTTTTACTGGGGAAAGTGTTTTGATATTGGTATTGAACAGTAGTCTTAATTTGTAAACAGCCTTGTCAGGTTTACTTTATAGAAAAAAACACTAAAGGATAGTGACGCAGTGCCAGGTATTGCTGTCTGATCCAGACTTTAGAAAAACCAACACTTAAGTGTAACCTCAGCTGTTTTCTTGTAGTTAATGAAGGAAATGTATGCTTTCCTATAGCCAGTTTGCTAATTAAAGAAATGTAATGGCATCTTTTAAAACTCATGTTGGGTTTCTTGGGTTTGAGGTTTTGGCTTGTGTGCAGCATTTATGGTCTCAGAGTGCTGCTAATAGTACCACCAAATGAAGTTTTGAAAACGTTTCTAGAATGTTTCATATCTGGATAGTAAGAATACTCAATATATTCTAAGTGGAGCTATATTTGAGACAGCTAATTCTGTGTAAATTGTTGCTCCTGTATTAGTATGGTAGGGATGTAGTTCTGAAATAAGTTTTCAGTTGTTCCACACCTGTACCAACAGCTAACGCTGCTAATGTTCACTGGTAGCCTGCCAGTGTGTGAGAAACAGATGCTGCTCTAATTAATAGTCAAAATTAATACCCTTCATGGATGAGAATTACTGAGCGAAAGCAGCATAAACAAATTAATTTTCTCTCAGTTTTCAGAAATGTGATTTCTTTTCTTACGCCTCCAGCCCCGCTTACCTGGAGGGTTATCTTTGGTACATCGAGACATGCAGAACTTATAGGTGACAGCAGGACACTATCTAGTAACCAGCAGAAGTGAAGTTCACTGGATGCATCTAGGCTAATGCATCAATTCCTTATGTTTCTCACCAGAGATGTGTATTCCCTTCATGAAGAAATAGTATTTGTTTAACTCTTCCCTAGCAGCAAATCAGAAAATCCAGGATCAGTCTTTCTTGATTTCAATTCAAATCCTGTAATCTTAATACATAACTGATAATCGCTTGGGCACAGGAACTCATATTTGAAAAACGAGGGTGTATTTTAGTTGTTTTTTAATCATTTTGTATGCCTTTGTTCACCTCTGATACTCGTTAGTGGAGCACTACTATTTTTCTTACGCTTGAATAATAGCACATCATCTCTGTTGTGCTTCAGCGTGCCAAGTGAAATGTGCAGAGATGATGTGCATCACTGTCATGCCATTAATCGGCTATTTTGATTCCAGGGAAATACAGCACTGCATTTTTTTTTTTTTTTTTGCAATAAAAATGCTGGCTTGATTAAAAAAATGCTTCCTACAATGAAACAGCCAATTACATTGATAGCACATTAACAGCGTGTGCAACTCGAGCGAGGGTGCAACAATTAATCAAACAAAGTAATTACAGAAATTGAAGCATCTTTTGGAAAAGTAGGACAAGTTGTCTGAGTTTGTTATTTATTTAATACTGACTTAATATCACAAGAGCAAACAGTGATACAGGTAAAGTACATCAAAATATTAATTATATGGATTTGTGCTATAGCTTATAATAAATGCTTACTTAGTGCTTCTCTTCCAGGGAATTGCTGATAGAAGTTAAAGCGTAACATCTTGAATTATTCACAAGTATCTGAATTATGATGGGTAGATCTAAGAGATACCCAGTGGAGCTTTGATATTCAAACAGGACAAAGGCAGCACAAAGACATTTTATCCAGTCTCTAAAAGTTTTGATTTATTTTGGGTTTTTTCAGGATTTCTTAGTGGATATGAGAATGGAATCATTCCTTCCTGCAGACGTTTTTCAAACTAAAAACTATTATACTATGGTTTTGAGTAAAGAAAATGTTGATGTTTTGATTTACTAGGCTAGGTCTTTATTGAGTTTAACAACAACAACAATAATAATCAGAATTTCCAGTGTTTTACAAGGTAAGACAAAACAAAATGACAGATATGAATGTTGCCACAGTTCCTTTAGACAAGTCGTTATCCAACAGTAACCAGTAGTGGATGCTCTCAAGGTGATTCGTTTCAGTAAGATACTGAGCCATTTATAATTTGGATAAAATTCCATTTAAGCAAGCAGCTGTCTCATAGTTGTTCTAACAATTTCTCTTAACCCCTGTTGAAGATGGTGATGCATTACACTGCATCCAGTCAGAATTTGGTATTCCACAGAAGATGGGGTGACTCAGGCTGTGACTTGCTGCTTTCAGCAAATGTGATGGCTGTTTTGAACTGGGTCATGGGAGCATAATTTTTGATGTGTTGTAAATTAGAGATGATAATTTAACCTTTTGAGTTGGCAAATACTATAAAGCACATGATAATTCAGCTGAAGGTGTGATGGTCCCACAGTAAGCAGCAACTCCTAATCATTCCAGCGGAGGGCAAGAAGGTAATTAAGGGCCTGGAGCGTCATCCCTACGAGGAAAGGCTGATTGAGCTGGGGTTGTTCGGCCTTGAGAAAAGGAGACTGAGAGGGGATCTGATCAATGTTTATAAATATCTGAAGTGTGAGACACACTGGGTTAATACCCAGCCTCTTCTCAGTGTCTGTGGGGACAGGACAAGGTGCAATGGCAGCAAGTTGGAGCACAGGAAGTTCTGCACCAACATGTGGAAGAACTTTTTCACAGTGAGGGTGACAGAGCCCTGGGACAGGCTGCCCGGGGGGGTGTGGAGTCTCCATCTCTGGAAAGATTCCAGCCCTGTCTGGACGCCTACCTGTGCAACCTGTTGTAGGGAACCTGCTTTGGCAGGGGGGGTTGGACGTGATGATCTTGGAGGTCCCTTCCAACTGCTACGATTCTATGATTCTGTGAATTCCCTGGCACAGCTGTCAGCATGGGCTTCTCTCTTCTCATTTCTGTAGGACAAGGTCAGTAGCTGGAGCAAGGGTACATTCCCAGCACCCTTCGGTTAGTTGCTCTCAGGTCCAGAATCTAAAGAACAGCAGAGCAGCTTTTCAGGAACATCTGTTAAACTTTGAGAAGATTCTGTCTAAGAGTGAATAAAGCTGGAGAGTGCATTAGAACAGCAGTAATTTCGTCAGTCAGTGTTCAGGTACTCTTGTTCTGATGCAGCAGGAAGGGCAGTTTTGAGAAGCATGCATTTTTAGAATTGTTTTAACAACTTCACCCTCAGTTTGAGCTCCCATTACAGCACTTTTATAGCCATGGTACCTAAAGAAAGATACTGGCCTGTTGCTTGGCAATGGAGATGATCTTCAAAGGCTCAATCAAGAAGTGTGTGAAAAGGAGATATAGAGAAGCTACTGTTAAATTTATGTATTTGTTTTAAGACATGAATGCTGATTTTGAGTGAAAGTCCTGAGAAATGCTGTGTTGGCCAAAGGGAGAATGAGAACGGACAGTTGTTTATGTTGTCAGAATCCTATTTATGTCAGATGTTGAGGTGGAGGCTTCTTCTGTATTCCCTCCCCATGCTGGGAACGGTGACATTGCCAGTCGAACTCCGTATTGAAGGGTCAGATTGTACTGTGCCATGATCGTGATCTTGTGGCTTAGACCACCTCTCATCTAGAGCTGCGTAGGCAGGTGGACAGTGTCAGGCTTCCTGGCTGGATCCCTGCGCAGGTCACAGTGGGTACGGCAGCACGTGGGTTGCAGGGTGGTTGTCTTGGCCTTGCAGAGCTCCTAATTTGACATATGGTAGTGCTGGTTGATCTTGGTACATACGGAATGGAAGCAAAGGAAAGAGGTGGGTTATAATGTGTGAATTTGGTGTTGGGTTGGAAGGCAGTGCCAGAGGAGAACTTGCAAATATAGAGGGAAAAGAGTAACCTGTTTAAAATGGGAGTTACGTGAGGTTGGAGAATAAAGAACCATCATGCAAAGCGAGACTTGTCATTTCCAGGGGTAATGTGGGGAGTAGGGAAAGAAATGAAGTAATTTAAATATGAAAGGCAATGAAATGGAATGAATCAAAGTATGACTAACAAGGGGATCTACAGAGATGTAGTTAAGCTGGATGCATTTAGAAGAAAGGGGTAGATTTAATAATAGAAATATCAGAGTTCAAAGCTAAGTAGAGAATAAGTTGAAGAGTCTAAATGCAGCTAATGTTTAGTAGCAATATTTCCAGTGTGAAAACTATTAGGCATTTAATTAAACTTTCTTTAATTTTAAACTGCCTCCTATAAAAATAGTCACACACACACACACACATAAAGGTGCCAGGTTGTTATAATGTGAAATAAACATTGAAAGGGAAATAATAAATGGGCCATGACGTTACCGTGTCCCTGTAAAATCTTCATTGTTTGCCTTACGGTGAACTGAGCGATGCTGGAAAAAAAACAAAAGAGGAGTAAGATTGAGAGAGAATAAAAGTGTAAATGTCACCTAGAAGCTTGGGAGGGCAGAAAAATAAAGTAATCCGAAGTTTATGGAAGGATATTAGCAACTGTCACTCATTGGTGACCCAATAGTGGACTTCAGACCACTGGTTAGGTCCAGTGCTTGGGTGACTTGTCAAGGGTTTAGATCATATGAGTAACATATGTGTACTTCTTTAACAATATCTAAATGTAGGAAAACATTTTATTTTCCCCTTCCATTGTTTCCCCTATTAAGTGAAAAAGTACTGTTTATTTAAAAAAGAAAAAAGAACCCAGATTCCTCTTTAGATTAAAAAAAAATAAATTCTGAACTGAGCTCTGCACTGGGATTTGTATGCTGAGCCTGTTGGACTGTGAATCTTTATTATTACTGAGCTTTATCCTTGAGTACATAGCTTGCAATTCAGTCTGAATATTAAGTGTTGGGCTCAAATGCACTGGTGAGAGATTTGCAGCAGCCAGCAGGTTCCTGCTCCAACCTTAGAAGCTTCTGACCTCTTTCTTCATTGATAAGTGGTCTTATTTCCCGTGTCAGCTTACTGGTGTGACACTCCCGATGCTGAGTGATGGAGAAGGTACCATTACCTGCAGTTTGTGATTCTCACAGTACACTAGGAGCGGTCACAGATGAAGAAAGAGATGTGTGGAACTGGTCATTCAGAAATGGGGAGGAAAACGTGGGATGCTTACAAAGCTGGTTTTTTTTCTACTGGGATATAGTGCAACTAGAAAGAGCTGTGGTTAAAAAAAGCCCATTTTTGTTTACAAATTGTAAATCTGGGACAAAGGGTTGTTGAGAGCTGTATTCTGTGTGCCTGGGCTGTAGATTGCATCATTTATATTTGTGCCTTTTCATCCTTTTTCCTCCCAGGAAAAACGAAGCTTGATTAGCACAGGCAGAAAGGTTGTGTGGGGTGTGTTGCTCCTGGGGAAAATCTCCTGCTTTTCCCTGTCACAGCTGTGCTGTGTCACTTGGCTCTGCTCGGAGGCAGGCATTCGAATTGCAGTGCTGGGATCTGCATGGGATTCCTCTGAACTGTGACTTGACGGTTTGGGATGGTAATTATACTCAGCTCGAAACAACAGCAAATAATTCATTTGAAAAGGGACCCAGCCTGAGTTTCTGTTGGTTTATGGAAAATAAACACCAACTTCTTCTCTGAATCAGTTGTAGGCACCGTTCCTAGAAGGAGTAGATGTACAAACAACGAACACTTATATAATTTTACTATTTGCTTCTTTTTCATCCTGAAATTTTATTTCTTCCCAAAGAATCCTTTTGATAAACTTGGTGATCAGATGGATAGCTTTTGCCTTCTCTATAGCAGCAGGCCTGTGGTGGGTCCCATGATCTGTGCCTGGGATCCAGCGTGGTTGGTGTGATGGTTGGTGGGAAGGCCAGACCCTCTCAAGACCTCATGACACGACAGAAGCCAATTTTCCTGAAAGTTGGCTGTTGTCAGCTAACCTGTCTCCTGCCTACTCTGTCCAGTGTGTCAAAGGATGCTTGTGTTTTCCCTGGTGATTAAAATGTCTTTGGATCAGAAAATGGGGAGCATATCCCCAGGTTAGATTACTGTCCAGGGCATGCTTTGGCCAAAGGAAGGTGCTGTGCCTTCCCTGTCGACTCGTAAGTCCTGTGTGTGTTGCTCTCCACATGTGACATTTTCCTGGCTCCGGCAATAGACACAGCCTAGAACTGGGCTGTTTCTGTAGAAATAACTATGCTCTGAATCACAGAGCTAGGGAATAAATAGCTTTTTTTCCTTTCTTTTTTCCCTTTTGGTGACTTTCCTTTTTTTCTGGTCATTAATTTCAGGTAGTATTTATTAGCATCTGAATCTCTGAAGCAATGACAAAATTGTCTTTTAGAAGTAAAAAAAAAAAAAAAAGGGGACAAATTTACCATTCTTTTCTCTACAGCTGAAGATTCTTTCAAAAGTATTGCTTATACAGGCACAATTCCTCTTGACCTGTGGTAGATGAGAGAACCATTAGTTTAAAAATGCAAAATGGAAAAAACCCTGTTCTGAAAGTATAATGTTCCTACGTTTTAGTCTTTGTCTGCAAGGATGCTCAGTGCTAAAAAGGACTTTCCACAGTTGCACTTGATAAGTTAAATCCTTTTTCAAATTACTGGGTTGTTTATGCATCTTCTTTGAACACCTTGTTCACTTGTGTTTGTGATAAATGACCTTCCAGTCCAGTGGGCGTAGGAGTGTGTTACTGTGGTTAAACATATGGGTGATCTTACTGGTGCTCGTGGAATTGCTCTACCTGCTCAAGAGTTTGGGCTGAACAGGCTCTTGTGCAGGGAGTCAGGAGAAAAGAAAAAAAAAAAACCAGAGAAGTTCTCGACCTGTTGTTTCTGAAGCAGTAGGTGTGATGATCTTGGTAACACAGCACCTTGGTACCCAGGAATGTGCCCCTTTCCTGTGCTGTCTCAGGAATTTCAGGAGATCTCCTTTCTGAGGGATCTTTTAAAAAGCTGCTGGGTAACTTGCACTAACAAAACAGTCAATGGAGAGAGGGTTGGTTGGGGGATTGTTTTTGCTTGGTTGCATTTTTTAATGACATTTTGAAAATATTTTCAGAGACACAAATGTCTCTAGTACTTTTCTGGTATACAAAACTTCTTTCATTAATCTGGACTAATTCCCAAAGTGTATTTTTTGTTGTTCTTTCATACAGAGGTAGTTTTTATCTCTGCCTACTTCATGCTCTAGGATAGAGAAACATGTGGCTGTTGTCTAATTGTTAGGAATATAACCAGTGAAGGACATTGCTGTGCTTTTTGTACAGTTGATGTCCTTAGGTATTGTTGGGATGTTAATCTTGAAAATGGCAATGGCATGCTATGTGTTTTTCTGAAATGATTCTGAGATGAAACACTAAGTGAAGAAGACAGAAGTGAGGATTTCGTGCCGCTTGCTGTATCAGCCATGCCTTATCCAGATTTCCTACCTTGCTCTGGTTTCCATTTGACCTTTAAAGGCCATGTAGTCCAACCCCCCTGTGGTGAGCAGGGACATCTTCACTAGATCAAGTTGCTCAGAGCCCCGTCAAGCCTGACCTTGTGTGTCTCCAGGGATCTCCACCACCTCTCTGGGCAAACTCTGCCAGTGATCCACCACCCTCAGAGTGAAGAAATTTCTCCTAATACTCGACCTAAATCTCCCCTTTTCTAGTTTAAAACTATCACTTCATCCTGTCACTCCATGCCCTTGGGAACAGTTCTTCCCCAGCTTTCTTATAGGCACCTTTCAGGCTCTGGAAGGCCACTATAAAGTCTCCACAGAGCCTTCTCTTCTCCAGCTGAACAAGCACAACAGCACCTTGTCCTTCTTGTGCTGAGGGCTCCAAAGCTGGACACAATATTCCAGGTGAGGTCTCACCAGAGCAGGGCAGAGGGGCAGAATCCCGTCTCTCGACCTGCTGGCCACTCTTCTTGTGATGCTGCCCAGGCTGCGGTTGCCCTTCTGATCTGCAGATGCACACTGGTGGCTCATGTCGAGCCCGTGGCCGCCTTACTCCTGTAATACAAGGCAGTGATGAATGTAGTGGTCGTTACAATGAGAAGCTGTGTATGTTCTTACCTGTTACTGGTCTCCTGTCATTGCATTGCACAGAATACTTACTAAGGTTCGTAGCCCTGGAGATAGGGAAGTCATACTACCGACTGGTTTGCCAGGGGTCCAGGAAAGAGCTGAAATCGGTTCTGCTCCCACCTCTCTACTGGCTGCCCTCATTTACAGAGATAAGCATACAGAATAGAGTATCAAGCAACAAACATAATGCAGAGCCACTAGCATTTGGCCTTCATGTTTCAAATAAATTCTTATGCCAAGAACAGCTATTCAGTCTCAGATGCCATCTGGTCAAATTACTACTCGCATTCACCAAGTCTCAGGATTTGTCTTCTGATCATGAAGAAAACTTCCATGATTCCTGCATGCAAAAATCAGCTTCCTGTACTCCTTGGATTGCAGTGGTGCTGCACACCTTTGTATTATGGAGAGAAAAACTTACTTAATTTTGAGACATCAAACATTGAAACCTCATAGAAAATTATTTCCACAGGACTTTACCCTTCATTGTACAGTGAATATTTCCAGAATGTTATTCTTGGTAGCAAAGTCTGTATATACTATGAATGCATTCTTAACAGTGCTTCTGGTGTAGTTGTTTGTACTCCTCCCTTGGACACAAAGCTTCACTCTTGACATTATATTGGTTTTCCACTCCTTGAGCTCCTTCTGTATCTCCTTCCCAGAGTGTACAGCCCGTGCTTAGTGCTTCATTCTCCTGAAGATTCTCATCCTTTAAAAAATTGACCCCAGGCATCCTGCTCTTGTCACAGGGAACAGTCCCTGTCCCAGCAGTCCCTGGTACACGGAGACACCTTTCCATCACAGGGCTCCCAGCAGCAGCTCTCCTGACAGGAGAAGCAAATCAATGAGAATCTTAAAGCAAATCCATCATGAGGCCAGTGATGTGATTGTGCTGGCTGCCAGGTTTAAGCACTGCGTTTTCACATGTAAATGGCCCAGGGCCTGGTGTCAGCTGGCTGCTTTGGAAGAGAAGGGAGCCAGGAGGCCATGCAGTCAGTACATCCCCCATGGAGGGCAGAGCCAGGTACTGGCAGTGGGCTCTGTCCACTGACAGCTCCAAGCAGGATGCTGAACCAGGCCCATAATCTGTCCAGGAATCCCCTTCAGAGCAGCAGTTCACCGGGACAGAGTGAGGACAAGGTCAGAATGCGGGTCCGAAGTCCAGGCAGGAAACAGGACTGAAGGACAGACTGAAGGGAAGATGGCAGTGTCTAGGGGATTGACATGGGAGACAGGTTGCCTACAACCTGTGTCTGAGGTCCATCCGGGGCTGGAGGAGAGTAACCCTACTGTAGAGTTTTGGCCAGGGAGCGGCCAGCACCAGAAAACAATAGCATCACTAAGGTAATGCTCAAGAGTTAGGATTAAATTTAATGGTGAAAATGTGCAGCTGGAATGCCCAGTAAACGGTCTCATTCTTCCTGTTCTGAGGCTGGCCAGTGCTGTGAGATTCTCCATCTACATGGAGTGTGCTGGAATAAATATCGAATGGGGTTTGTCACATTCCAGTTGCATTTCTTTTTTTCTTCTTTTCTTCTTTTTTTAACCTGATGTTCTAAGGATTTCCTTTTAGTGCCTACAAGCATCTCCTTTTGACAGACAGTGCAAATTAAAAGATATGGCTACGCAAAGGAAACTGGAACCCAAATATGCCCCCTGGGTTTTCATTTACAGTTAGAAGCTACAGACACAATTACTGCTGACAGAAATTCAGAAGCCAGTGGCAGAGTGCATGTGGCAGTAGACTCATGCCAGGCAGTAATTGGGAAGATTATTTTTAATCAGAGCATATCCTACAGCCCAAACATTAGAAATCTCTTGTAAGGCTGACAGGAAATTAAACTGAGACCAAACAAAAAAGCCTCAAAATAGAAGTAATATGGTTAGAAGTCTAATGATGGCAAAACTCACTGCTTGTTGTATTTGGCTCTTATCTAAAGGGAATGACTTTTAACTTGTGGCAACAGATATCATTGTTTAATTGCTTTTATAGAACAGAATTAAAATAAAAAATATCAGATTAGATCAATTTCTATGTAGGCTTTTGATAAAGGGGTGAAGCATGGTTTTAAGTCAGGCTAGGTAATTGTGTGTATTAGTACTTTTTATTATTGCTTTGTGGTGTTTGGGGTTCTAAATTCTTATTATATGCAAATATAATGCTGAAGGGAACTACTTCTATGGAAAAATATTACAGTGTGGGGAATACTCTTGGCATGCCCAGGTATGGCAACTACTTGCCAAGCCTGCGTGACCTAGGGCAATCTGGGCAAGCAGAATGACCTCTGTTTGGTCTGCCTGAGCTGAGCATCCTGAGGGAGAAGAGGCCAGGAATTCTCAGTACTTCTCTATGCCACCGTGAAGTTTTCACCTGAAAATGCAACTCTTCCATTTTTAAATGAATCTTAAAACATTATCACTCTCGCCAGATTTTTACATACACACTTAGCAGGACTTCTCGTTGTCCCTTCGTTCCGTTCTCCTTTCTTAGAAGAGAAGTGGAGCTGTGCGGGATGGCAGCTCCACTGCCCGTTAGAAGGGTGCTGCCATGCTGCTCTCTGCTTGTCACACACAAATGTTGTCATACCAGGTGCAAGCAAAATGTAGCTAACTGTATATTTATCTCTTTGTGATAGGAGTGCAGAACAAGAGCCTGCTTCTTGTTTTGCCACGATACATGACAGTTGTGGAAAAGAAAATGCAGTGCTTAAAAATGCCCATCTTGTGTTTCTCCACACGGCTGCTTTTAGCTATGCAGACAGTCTTAATAACATTTCATGGTAGTACAGAGGATAATAAGGTATAATGTCAAAGTCCATCATAGTCAACTAGGTTATCTTGAGACTTGTAAATAGAATTTTATCAGAATGTGGTTTGTTTCCCAAGGAATTATTAGCATTTTACAGCTCTATTTCCTTTTTACTAAAATTTGGTACATCTAAGCATGAACATATGACTGGGAAATCTTTCTTCTTGTTTAGATATTGCTGGAGTAGCTAGATAACGCACAACATATTCGTAACATCTGCAGTTTCTGCACAGTGGCCTTCGGGAGCTCTGGAAACCCAGTGATGTTGTGTGCAATAGCTGATGGAGCATCACCTGCCTGGTTTGCAAGAGCCACCAGGTGCCCCACACAAGCAGCTTTCCTTTCCTACCTTGTGTTACATAGGATGGCTGCAGTGGCTCGGGCAAGCTAGCCAAGGGACTGGCTGTGGGGAAAGCTTTACAAACCTCTGTAAAGTTTGTGAATGGGCTGCTCTTACTTTTGGCCAACAAGATGGTAAGACAGTACCTCCAGAGTGAAGGCCTGTGGGTGGAGGTCCGCTCCCACCCAGGCAGGTGCTTGTAGACCATTTGTTTTGAGGATATCCTCTCTGTACTTCTCATACTCAGATTGCTAAATATTTTTGAAGAATGTCTGCAGTAGGTAGAGCATAAACCTTTAATATTTCTTTGTGGAGGAAATTAGGGAGTGGTTACACAGTTCTGTGAAATTAGGCAGAATGAATGATTTCTCTTTGGTTAAACATTAACGCCAAGCCAGCTGTGCTGGGGTAACTCTTTCTGCAGTCTCTCATATGTTTCCTCTGAACACAGCAGGACTTTGGAAGTTACATACAAACCTCTGTTCTTAATTTTTACTGAAGTTGTACATGTTCTTAAAATTCTATATATCTTATTTGTGTGCATATTCCAAGTTTCCTCAGTCATTGCAGTGTTCAACCGCAGGACAAATAAGGAATCCTACCAGTAGCAGATGGACGCATGTTTCCACAATATTTAGATCAGTATCAATTCTGAAAAGTGAAAGTTTACATTTGAAAACATGCGGTGATTTCAAATTGTGAAACACAGGTACCCGATGGAGAAGATGCAAGAGGCTTAATTTTCAGTGATTCAGTTCCATTTTGTTGACGGTGAAGAAGGTTGGCTGTGGCATTACAAGATGGCCCCAGATCAGATGTGATTTTTGAAAATGTAGGATAATTATTTGGAAAAACTTCCCCTTAGAGATTTTTAAGGAACTCCTGATGCTGTGAATTTACTTGTGCTCGACCCACATATCTGTGTTCTCACACAGAGGAATGCTACCCAGAAAGGAGAAGATGCAGTAGTTTTTATACATAGTTTATCTGCGGATGCAGCCGTCTTACTTGAGCTGTCTGTTGTGTGGGGTTTTTATATGGTTTGGGTCATTTCTTTCCAAAACAAATGTGTGTCTTCAGCTCAAGAAGGGATTCGTGTGAGGGTTTGGGCAGTGAGATGGTTTCAGTCACTGCTGGGGGCTTTAGGTATGAAGTTGGATCTCACTTTGATAGATAATCTCCTAGTGATGTCCCTGCTCTGAGGAGAGCAGAGCAGGTTTTCTGGTGCTCCTCTTTCTCAAATAGAGGGATTTTTATCAGTAGATGCGATAGTTGCAGTGTTACAGAATGTGCTTGTAGAACATGTCCCTTCCTGGTCCTGCTGTTTATCCTCAACTGCACTAGAGATAGCCACTGATGATTTTTGATTTATGATTTTTATTTTTGTCAAAAATGAAATCACATACAGGGTATAACGAATTTTGTGGGGAAAAAAATATTACTGTGTATAATTTTGTTGAAGTGCATTAATATTAAATTTATCTATGGATGCTTTGGTAATATATTGACCTAGTTAGGACTCAATATGTACACTGTTACTAGATTCAAAAGTATTTTTCTCAGGGAGTACATTCTACATGTTGTACATGGAAATGAAAAAATGCATGTCAGGAGAAGCTGTTATGAAAACCATGGCTGAGCTTCCTATAAATTCCCAAATTCAATGAATAGTTCAATAAAATGTCACCAGAAAAATTACCCTAAAAAAAAAAATTCCCGATGGTATGCGTGTATAATATATTTTGGAAAGCCCCTTTTGTTTATGGATTTTATGGTCATTTTTCTTTTGTAAAATTGCTTGAAATTTTCAATTGAAGAATGCACCAGAAGGAAATGCCAGCTATGAGTTTCCATTGTAAGAGAGACCTGTCCTGGGTAGAGTTTTGCCCTGTGTCATAGTAATTGTGTGTCCATTTGTGTAGGTAAGGTTAGATTTCAAATAAATGCAGACTACTGGAAATTCTTTCTGCCCATTGATTGCTTAATAAATTCATAATAAAATATTTGGCGGTATTTGTGAATCAGCGAGCAGATTTTGCTGTCAGGCTTTGTACTGCAACAACAGTGCAGTTACTACCCAGTAATGCATGCAGCCCTTCTTCTGAGAGCCCATATAATGCATCCCCAATATTCATTTTTTGTTACAAAACTTTGAATCTTGAAGGCTACCTTCAGCCTTCCCTGGATGTGGGGCACAACTATGATCTCCTCTGAATCTCTCACCTCAGTAAGAACGTGTTTTTCTTTCCTTAGGAAACTACAGAGAAGCCCCATGAAAGTGGTGCCTACTGTTTTCATGATCCGAGCCTTCTTTCAGTAAGTACACTGATTTTTATTGTTGTCTGCTTATCCTTTTTTCCTTGGAACTTGAGTAAAATCTGTCTGGGGCTGTCCTCATAAATGAAGCAGTACTGTGGACTTCATGGCTTGCCACGCTGGTGCTGGATTGCCAGACCAGTAGACCCACAGTAGGAGACCTGACATGTCCCAGTCTTCAGGGAAGAGCAGCTGGCTGGTGACATGCTTAGACAGCAATCCTCCCTGTCCTAGCTGTAGGGTGATGTGGTTTTCTCTTGATATTTCCTGTTTACACGTAAGCATGATGTCATTGTCATATTTATTTACTTTTGGTTGATTCAGTCAGAAATAGCTTATTTTATATGCAGATTAGTCACAACAGCTAGGGCTAATTCATCATGCTTTCCTTTATAAATGCACTTGTGATGTCAGAATAGGGAATAATATGAATTAATCTCTAAAATGTATAGGACATGTAAAAAAGTATTTGTGTTGCTTCATTTTTCATTTTTGTCCTTCCTGAGAAGGGCCTTTCACACCCAAACCATTTTTTACTCTTCCCTGCTTAGAATTTATTTTTTCTTCTAAAGTTTTTCATTTTTACCCATACTTAGAAACAATATTGATTTAGCACTTTTTAATTGGGATAGAACTTTCTTTATCTGTAACAATAAATACAGAAGTATCAGAAAAAACTACGGTTATGGTTGCTGGTGGGTGTGTTTCTGGCATTTCTTGAACAATTTTTAATAGTCCTCTGCTTAAAATGAATTTCAGTGCTCAAACATTTAGTATTGGGGAACAGGTTTGGCTTGTTCTGTACTGGGCTGAATGAACATGGTGATGGTTTATATACACTTAGATATTACTTTCCACACACTGAACAAAGAAATGCATAAGAAGTTGCACGTGTGTTTGGACAGAATAATAGACTAGATTAACTTTCCTGTTCATATGTATTAATGGTTGCAGTGGAGTTCTGCCCCAACACAGTAAGTTTGATGTCATTGAAAAAAATTAGACATGCAGTCCTTGTTAGAAAGAACAGTTTTATATTTATTCTCCTATGCTGAACACAATCTTCCTCTTCAGTGTCTTTGAAAAGAGATTTCATTATTTCAAAAAGGGCTGCCTGGTTACAGGGAAGAAAAAAAGGAGAAGGGAAAAAAAGTCTGTTCATCTTGAGGACAGATTTAAATCAATTCTGTAGTGCTCAGCATGCTTGTTGCTTTTAGCTTTTCCCTCTGTCACGAACAGTATTTTCTACCAGCGAATACCCTCACAGCTCTTAGTGGAATTTGATGCGATTGACAGATTTTGTTAGAAAAATTCTGTTAGAAAGTGCAGGAATGAGGTTGGGGTTTCTAACCCAGGGGAGGCAGTGGTCCCCGAGATAATTACCGGCCTGTTTTTAGGAAGCTAACATTAATGTGACTGTGAATGTAGTGCTTTGGTATCTATAAATGTAGTTGGAGGAAAAGATATTAATCTTCTTTCAACAAGCTAAGCACAGAGATGTGGGATATATGGCAAGAAAGAAAAAAATAGTCACTTGGAATTTGGGGAAGGTTTAATGCTGCCAAATCTCAATGTGCATAATTGGTTTTATCATTTTCCCCTGTGATCCCAGCCTAACCAGCACAATGAATACCAATCGACTCGTAGGGCTGAGAGGTCATTTTTTTACCAAGCTGAGACTGAGGTCCAGCATGTTGCCTGGTAACAGACTATGTAGATGAGTTGGCTCTTAAGTACACCATATGGCTGGGCGTTGTGCCCTATTCACCCGTGACACGGTGTACACATGTAGTACATTGCTGATTATAAAATGGTTTGTCCCATTCCCTTATTTAGCAGAAGCATTTAAAAATAGCGATATCAATCCAACCTGGATGCCTTAAGAGTATGGAATTATATGTGATGAAACAAATGAAATGTAATTTCTGTCACAGACATTAAAAAGCCTGTGTACTAATCACAGCAAACTTTGTGTTCAGTGGGCTTCGGTTGAATTTCATTTGATAGCCAAGCATGTTGTGGTCAGTATGGATTTAACAGTTTAATTAAGAGAAATCTCACACTTTAAAATTTGGTTTTGTAATGTAGTTGGCTGAGCCTACCGGATAGTCTATGGATTGATTTATCATTTGACCTTCTGTTAATTGTGCAATGGTGTCTACAGTACTCAAACAAAGTTGCAGCGCACTGAGCAAACTGGTAAACAAAGCAGTGAAAGACAGTTCTGGGAAACAACAACTAAAAATCAACAGAACAGGCGAAGGAGATAGAATTGCACCAAACATACATGGAAAATCAAGGACAAGGAATGACTGGCAAGACGTTTGTAGTAGAAATGGATGTAAAACCTAGGTCAGCAGAGCCCTCGCTCATTCGCTTTACTGAAGCTTTTTTCCCAGTCCAGTATCATGAACTGGAATTCACGAGGGTGGGAATACTGCAGAGAGCAGTGTCAGGCAGTAACACCTTCCTTGATCTCTGAGTTCTGGCGTTGTATGCCAGCTAAAATGGAGAGACAAGGCATGGGGTTGGTCTTGTGTGTAATGGCAGGGATCTGCTCAAGTGATGGGATGGTCACTGGCTGGTTACCTGGTCAGGAGGCCAGGCAGTTGCAGTGGTTGTATTGCCTTTCTTCGGGTCTAGCTTATTTGGAAAGCTGAATTATTGTGCTTAGCCCTCCCCTGTGCAACTCCCCTGCCTAAAGCTGTAATGCTTTGGCAAAGCAGCCATTTCTCTCTGGCATCCCACCTACGTTCTCTGAAAACAGCTCGGAAGAAAAGTAGAAGCAAGCTGTAATCTTCTCCATGTTTCACAGCAAGTTTGTGCAGCTGCTTTCTGAGAGGTCTGTGTACTTCTCTGTTTGGTTCTTTTTTTCTTAACCCTCAGGTTGTCTATAGCTGGTACATAGCTTGATAAACATGCTGTCAGAGAACCAGAGAATCGCAGGCTGTACTGAGCTGGGAGGGACCCCTAAGCGTGGTTAAGTGTTGACATTGCTTTATTGCTAACACGCTTCCTTGGCGAGAAATTTGTAAGGTAATACAGAAAGGATGAGGAGTGGTTCTGCTCCATGTTAGTTTGTTCATTTGGTAGTTGCATCCTTTGGAAGATCTGCTGTGACTATCCACATTTTAAGCCCCAGTGGGTGTGTGCAAACATGCTGCTGCTCTCAAAGCAGTCTTTCCTTCACTTCTACAGTCTGTCAGTGACACAAAGTCCCCACGCTGTAAAGGCCTATACACTGAAAGAAAGGCACTTAAACCCTTTCCTCTAATTCTAGAGCTGTGTTTTCATTTGAATTGTAAACATGTTGAAATAAATAGCTGAAAAATAGCTATTATTGCATTGAAAATGTTTTATTATCAGAGATTATGGGTCCTTTTCCCCCCCTCATTAAACACATCTTTTAAAATTGTTAATACAGTAAATGTGTTTTGCACAGCAATGTTGCATTCCCCAGAGGAGATGGAGTTTAGTGGGATCTAGGGATTTCTACCTGAGAGGCGTGAACAAAATAATTGTGAGAGAGAGCTATTATACAATATCATAATGCTCTTAGAAATAAACCAGTATTATAACCTTTTTGTAATAAATGTATAAGGAAAAAAGATTTTAATGATTGCATTCTTATTTATTCATCTCTCTGTATTGTAATGTAGTCTGAATGACGGTATTAGTCTAGAGAGTTGAATATTTTTAAAATTGCAGCACTTTGAATTACTGATATCTGTGAATTACAATAAAAAAGGGTTGAAGAATGGTAGATAACATAAATGAAGCAGTAAGTTCTGCTCCATTACCTCATCTGAGCTAGGATGGGGAACTGTTTAGTTGTTAGTATCTGCACCATTGTCATATTGTTCACTGTTGTTTTGCTATATCTTCAAATATCTTCAACAGTTATTGTAGGAATTCATTACGGACCAGAAGCAGTGAGGCATTTACACCCTCCTAACGAAAAGCAGGTGAATATGCTCATGGATTTTTTTTCTTCAGAAAAAGCTTAACCGAGGGAGCTAAGCCCTGTGCTTGAATTGTTTCTAGTGCTGGTGCAAGGTAATTCAGCTTTAGATGCTTGATTTGTAATATTGCTTTTCCATTAGTTAGACCCATATTTAGTGTTATATGGTCAATCTTTAACTCTTTCCTGCACTGGGAACTAAATATACTGACTTTGTATGGTTTAGAGCTTGGTTTTGTGTCGTTTTAGGCTGCATGTTCCAAGTTTCACCTTATTACATTTTCCATAGAGGAAGAAAAGGTTTATTTTGTTGAGTGTCAATAATTGGAAGTTTCTATCAGTGAAACCTCTGATGATCTTTGCAAAAAGAGCAGGCCTGTGGCAGCAGCTTTACATCAATCACTGTTAAGCCACCGCTGTAACCTGCGGTTACCAAAACTGGGAAAAGGGGGAGTGGCTTATGTGTGTACAGTGTGCTTAATTGCTGCTGTGGATAATTACACACGTATGTGTTTGCTTAGGCACGTATGGGATTCAGAAGTTATTCTCTCAAAGCAGATTAAAGAGCACAAGGCTTGCTA
This sequence comes from Laterallus jamaicensis coturniculus, assembly GCA_022605575.1. Taxonomy (NCBI): domain Eukaryota; kingdom Metazoa; phylum Chordata; class Aves; order Gruiformes; family Rallidae; genus Laterallus; species Laterallus jamaicensis. Next base: position 1,935,766 of record JAKCOX010000020.1, on the reverse strand, counting down.
CCACTGTATAGGGCATACTGTTTGAACACAGAGTCCTAGCACAAGTGGTTGTTTGGAAGTACTACCCTAGATGATTGTGAGCTCTAACTCCGTAAGGAGAGTTAGCTTTGTAATTCAGGCTTGGCTGTATACAAATGTACGTGTGAAGAAATTTTTAATCATTTCTTTTTTCTTCCTTCCTCAAAGAATGCTGTCAGTGTTTCTTTCTGATGGATTCCTCTGTGAACTTTCTAAATCCTCTGTCTTTTTAACTGGGGTTTTGAGTCTACCAAGTAAAAGCTATAGGGGTTGGATATGGATTAACCTTAGGATCTGAATTTACCGTCCATAGCAGCCTGTTTTCTGACACAGCTGAGATTTTCTTCATAGACATTACATTGCAGACACTTTCTTATTCTGGCTTTATGGAAATGTTCACATGCATGTAAACACTCAGCTTAGAATCCTCCCACTGGCAATTGCATGCACTCTGGATAGTCTCCAGATTGCAGCATTAAGATGTTTTTGATCAAGTTCATTTCCATAGCGTTGTGGCATTTAAGAGATATCAAGTCCCCAAATTCCTGTGAGATTACTATGTGTCATTATCTCTTTATTACAGAAGGAGAAACCAGAAAATTGAACCGCCTGACTGATGTGCCAGGAGAGGGTGTATAGCAGAGCCAGGATTTGAATTCATACTTCTCAAATCCCAAATCATTGCCTCCCTTACTGGGCCGTGTTTCCTCCTGCTCTCTCTCTAATCCAATACATTTATTCTCAATGATTTTTGCATTTTAGAAGTGAAAAAGAACTTACAATTTCATGCCCTCTCCTGTCTCATAAAAAATTGAAAATTTTCCTCAAGAAAATCATGCAATTATTAGTGAAGTCCTATCAGCATAGCTCAAAGCTAATTGAAATTTAGCAGTCCTCATGATGATCTGGGTCATGTCAATGGTGTTCACATTCTTTAGTGAAGATATATACTTGATCCTGTTACTCTGACTTGCTCAGAGACTTGTGTAACTACTGATACCGTTAATTCTGCCCAGGAAGGTACACTGCTAGCGCTTGGGTGCGTCAGTCTAGTAAACGTGAACTGCAGCAGTGAGATGTGGGGCTTTGGGGTGTGTTAGTGCCTTCCTGGAGGGATCGTTTCTGTTGCTGTCTTACTGCTAGCATACATGCAAAGCCATATGTTGTGTGTTACACATTATCAGCGCAGTCGCTGCCTTATTAGAGGGTGGCAAAGCCAGGCACGTGCAGCAGCACCCCTCCAGCAGCCTGCGGTATGTGCTGGGTGTGTCAGGCCTGAGTGAATCACAGAACCGCTGACCCTATACACGGTGCTTTCACAGCTGGTCTCATGCCACAGTGCTTGTTGCCTTGTGCATTGGATCCGTGGTCCTGCTGACTCGTGACTGGATGCATGGTGGGAGAGCCTGTTATTGTTTCAGTGGGGGATGGAGATGAACAGGAGGTTTGGGTTGTCATAACTGGATTAGATGTGGGGAAAAGCTCAACATGAGCTGACAATGCACACTCAGAGCCCAGAAAGCCTACGATATCCTGGGCTGCATCAAAAGGATCATTGCCAGCAGGTCAAGGGAGGTCATTCTGCCTCTCTACTCTGCTCTTGTGAGACCCCATCTGGAGTGCTGGGTCCAGTTCTGGAGTCCCCAACATAAGAAGGACCTGGACCTGTTGGAATGTCTCCAGAGGAGGGCCATGGAGATAGCTGGAGCAACTCTCCTATGAAATCAGGCTGAGAGAATTGGGCTTGTTCAGCTTGGAGAAGAGAAGGCTCTGGGGAGATCTTATAGTAGCCTGCCAGTACCTGAGAGTCTACAGGGTAGCTGGGGAGGGACTTTTTAGAAGGGTGTGTAGTCATAGGATGAGGGGAAATGGTTTTAAATTGGAAGGGGGCAGATTGAGATTGGATATTAGGAAGAAATTCTTCACTCTGAGGGTGGTGAGGCCCTGGCAAAGGGTGCCCAGGGAAATGGGGGCTGCCCACTCCCTGGAGGTGTTCAAGGCTGGGTTGGATGGGGCCTGGAGCAGCCTGGGCTGGTGAGAGGTGTCCCTGCCCATGGCAGGAGTTTGGGACTTGTTGATCTTTAAGGTTCCCTCCAACCCTGGCCAGTCTGTGATTCTGTGATTCTAAAACGTGATTTCTTTTCTTTTTTCCCTTTCTCTTCCATGTGAGGTTAGTTATGAAGTTTATAGGTCTGTGCTGGAACACTTTATTCCTACCTAGCTCACACACAGCCAGTATGTGACATGCTCTGTGAGAAGTTCTTTTGATGCTCCATGAGACGTTTTACTGATCCTGCCAGATGTGTTAGAAACCATCTAATGGCTCTTCAGATTTTGGATATGGGATGGTAGTTTGACAGCGTATCTTCAGCGTGGAAGGAAAATGCTGGGAAGTAAGAAGAAATCTGTTTATGTAAAATTAAATGCTTAGGAGATTTAAGAAGATGAAGCAGCATATGAGTTTGACAGAATACATTTGTGTTTGGCAACGTTTACTCTTCCTTCAGGATTGTTTCCTACTTCAGAAACTCAACTGTCCCCCAGAACTGCTGCTGACTCCAGACCTTTCTAGCAGCTCCCTACCAACTGTGGGAGTGTCCTAGCACTGCTCACTGAGATGTAGCAACTTGAGGTTTCTCACCAAGTAGTTAAGCCTCTGTCTTTTACAGCACTGAAATACATTTACATCCGTTAATGCATCAACGAGGGATTTGTCTGTGACCAGTCACAGTCACACGGGCACATTTGGGCAGATGGATCGAAGAACAGGGCAGGGAAGCTGCCTGCACCATGCTGACAGATGGTGTGCTGATGGGCTGGCCAAGGGCTTGAGATGAGGCAGGCCTCAGAGACCAGCATGCAAGTCATGTCCTACAGCCACGGACCGTATTTCAGTGACCCTGGCTGGCACATTGCTGTCTGCCCCTGTGCAATGGGGAGAGAATCAAATGGGTGAAAATGAAGGAAAAAACCTTAAATGTAGAGATAATACAGTTCAGTGTGGGTCCAGAGAAGGGCAGCAAAGCTGGTGAAGGGTTGGGAGCACAAGTCTTATGAGATGTTGCTGCAGAAACTGGGGTTGTTAAGCATGGAGGAGAGGAGGCTCAGACCTGATCAATCTGGAACTACCTGAAAGGAGGTTGTAGTGAGGTGGGGGCCAGTCTCTTCTCCCAACAGCAATTGGATGAGAGGAAGTGGTCTCAAGGGATCAGGGGAAGTTTAGATTGGATATTAGGAAAAAAGGTCTTCCCCAAAAGAGTGGTCAGGCACTGGACCAGGCTGCCCAGGAGGTGGTGGAGTCACCATCCCTGGAGGGGTTGATAAAACCTGTGGATGTGGCACCCCAGTATGTGTTTTAGATGACATGGTGGTATTGGACAGATGGTTGTACTTGATAATCTTAGAGGTCTTTTCCAACCTTAAGAATTCTATTCTAGGGTAAAATTAGATTAGATACAAAATATAAACTCCTTACTGTGATAGTGGCGAAGCATTGGAACAGGCTTTCCAGAGGAATTGTGAAGGCCCCATCCCTGGCAGGGTCAAGGGCCAGGTTGGATGGAACTTTGGACAGCCTGGTCTAAGGGAGAGTGTCCCTGCCCATGGCAGAAGGTTGGAACTAGATGATCTTTGAGGTGCCTTCCAACTCAATGCATTCTGTGATTTTATGAACCATGAACATTCCCCACTTCATCCTTCTTTTTATGAGCTTTTATTGCTGAGAACATCATCTGGTCTGGAATATCCCTTTGGTCAGTTCACACCAGGTGTCCCAGCTGTGTCCCCTCCTAACTCCTTGTGCACCCCCAGTCCACTGGCTGGGGAGGCAAAGGGAGGAAGAATAAAATAGGGAGGGGGCAGAGGGAAGGAAACATTGATGCTGTGCAAACGCTGCTCAGCAATAACCCAATAGCAATAACACGGTGTGGTACCAGCTCTGCTTTAGTCACAGATCCAATCCTCAGCACTGTATGGGTTGCTGTGATGAAAATGAACTCCATCCCAGCCAGACCCACTGCTCTGTAAAACTGCTGCTCATCAAGTGGCTGCTTCCTGCATCTGCACCCCAAAGGAACAGGTTTTTATGAGCACCAATGGAGAAGAGACAGAGTGGTGCAGTAGAATCATGGGTGGGGTGGTGGTTTGGTTTGGTGGTGGTGTTTTTCTTCTTCATTATCTTGAGGGATATTTTGCACAGGTAAATGACCCAGATTGAAAAATAAATAAATAAATGAATGAAAGAATGAGTGAATAGGGTCTACACTGAGAAAGGATTGATCTGAAATCCTTCACAAATTATGTTTTTATCAAGACCAACTTGTTGTGTGCTATTGATTTTTAGATCTGTGCAGTCTATATGTAATAAAAGTTGCAGAGCCAAAATAATTTAAGATGGTTTTCTGTCTTTTGTAGAAGTCAGGTTGGGATATTGAAGTACAAATCAATTTCTTTGCTGGTCAGATTCCTTGAAACCCAAAAGAAAATTTCAGTGTTGAGTTACAGTTTCCAAATGTTTGTATTTTCTGGTACTGAGTCTTATCCTACAGGCAGCAGGGCTTGTTCTGTCTGCCAAGCTCTTCTGTCCCTACAAGTACCACTGATAGGTCTAAAGAGAAGCCTACAGGAGGCAGGATCATCACAGAGGATTCCTAACAGCAAAAATGTGAGATGTAATTAGGCAGAAACCACTTGCAAATAGCAACATCCAGCAGTATCCCTACAGGATCAAATCAGAAGGTCCAAGGGTGATGACAAAACGATAGCACTCCCATCCCTTAGTGGCTGGTCCTTATTGCCCCACATGCACTGATGCGTGCTGTCAGGGATGAGTAGTTTTATGACTAAAAGAATATTCACACTGTAGGATCTGAATGTTTCAGAGCAGAATTGGCTTTGTAGGGGTGACTTTGTCATTCAAGGCAAAACATTCTCAGTATTTGAATTGTGAAGCTTCAAATAATGCTCATCTGGACATGTTGTATTCGAGCTCTTAGCTACCGAAGAGCAACCTAATAAAACAAGCAAAGACAGATACTACAGAAGTAATTTTATGGTAGATCAATGCAGTTTCTTATTACTGACTCAGGAATGTTAATTTAAGGGATGTGGATAGGAGGATATGGATTTACAATCCACAGGTGTGCTTAAAGCAATGTACTCCATGTTTATTTAATAGGCTGCGGGGAAAACTGTTTTTATATACTTGATGTTTAAGTACCATAGAAAACCTGCATTTGCATAACTTGATGAATATCATTAGAACTCTGTTTTTCTCTTTGCCGTATTGTGTACCAAAGGCAGAGAACAGTAAAATTCAGAAGCATTTCATGGAGGGCAGCTCTATGGTTCACGTTGCTGAAATGCTAAGAGATTTTGTGCTATCAGATGTGTGGTTAAATGAAATCAAATGATTCTTGCTAGTTTTAGGGACGTTTCTATCATGGTCTGGCTGAACCTAAAGGCTACATCACTGTAGTATGATACAACTCTCTTTGTGATTCATGTTCTTAAAGAGAATGGCCATATTGTAATAGGCTGTGGTTGTGTCCACACAGTATCCATGAATTACTTCCTTGGTCCTACTGGCCCTTGTTAAACAGACCCCTAGCTGATGCTCCTACCCGGTATCCAAGGACTGTCTCCATAGTTTCTTGGGAGACTTTTGGCCTTGTTCAAAGTGGTCTGAAAAAGTGGGGAAATTCCCACATGTGCTGTTTTGTTCCCACACAGTGAGGAGATTTCAGTATCTGTCTGCTTGTTCCCCTCCCTCATCTTTCTCTTCCATCTCACTTTTCCTCATGGGATGTTTCTCCTGCTTCCCTCAGATCTGGGAATGAATGAAGCATGGATTCATGCTTTATTCCAGGTGGCGATAGTTTCTCTTTATATACTTTCTGGACTTGATGTTAAAGGAAGAGAAGAAAGAAAAACAGCATAACCCTCCCATTGCTTATAGGGTAGCATGGAAAGGCTAGAAGTCCTAAAAAGTATGGAAAAGGCACCTGAAAATATTCTCACCTGAAAATATGCCTAATTCCATGGACTAATGTTGCCTGCAGTGAAGCCAGGAAAGTTCACGTACAAAGATATGTTCTTTATGGGGTCATAAGCTGCTTAAATGGCTGTGTCAATGGAAGACCTGGAAAGAGGTTGAACTTGAAGACAAAAACCCTGTGCTGATGACACAGTTATACAAGAGAAATCGCATAGAATTGCAGAAAGATTTTGGTGTTGGGGTAGCGGCAGATGAAATAGTTGCTGGTAAAAGCACATGTGGTGCAGATAGCAAATGCAGGTTACACTGAGAAAAGGAGCTGGGTTCATTGTGAAGATAAGGATGTCAGGGGGAAACTAGCCAGAACCAGAAGAGAGCTGTCAGTTTATAACCACTTTGGTATCAGAGCCTCGAGATTAGGGTCTTCCTCTCTTCACAGAGAGGAGAAGAACTGGAGAAATTTTAAGTGCACATCCAGTGAACCAGGAGGCTAAAGCGTAATGAAGACAGATCCACTGCTACTTCATGGGAAAGAGTAAATGGAGAATTTTTACACTGAAAGGGGATGTGGAGGTAGAATTCCATGGGAACCTAAACTATTTGGTGTCTAAAAGGGACTAAAATTGATTAATTTTTGTTGAGACAGGATTATTCAGAACAGACAAAACTGTGTCGGGCTGGGAAAGCGCAGAGAGTTGATAGATTAAGTGACAGAATAAAATTCCCTTTCAGAATTTCATAGTAGTTGGAAATCTGTTCTTGAAGAGGGAGTACATGACTATTACTGCTCAGAAGCCTTTCTGGGAAACATTGGATGGAGTTCTCAGAAGCATTAGTTCAATGCTTGACAGCTGTCAAAACCAGCAAATTGAATATTTAGCAATTTCCAGGGAGGGCATTCAGTTCAGGTAATAGAAGGCTGTCTCTGCCAGGGCTGTGTTGGCCTTACCTGTGCTCGCTGTCAGCAGGTCTGGCTCCTCTCTGGCTCACAAGGTGCACTCCAGGGCAGGGTGAAAGGAGTGATCAGAAGTATGGAATAGCTCCTGTCCAGGGAAGACATGAACTCCATGCTAGAGCAGGAGCTTGGGCGGGACTTGGAAGGTATGTGAAATGAGAGAGAAGAGATAGATTGATGGTATTGTCGATTTGAATATTGATATTATAATGATCTGACTCAGGAGACAAGGATTATGGACAGAATAAAATGATAAAGTGATGGCTTGTGGAAAGGATGGGGATATTTTAGGTGTCAAAAATGTAAGCAAGTTAATAATTGCATAAGTTAATGTATGATATGTTCTTTCACAACAAAACTCAGATGCTTCTCTGCAAATTTCTGGGAGAAGGGCTGAGGCTTATGCTCTTTTCTAAATGTCCAATACTGATCATTGTTGAATGGAGGATGTTACCTTAAATGACACAGTCCCGTAAAACAGCTCTTCTGTTCTGACACATATTTTACCAGCTGTGAATCATGATGATTATTCATTAGAACATCCAGAAAAGGGAGATTGCTTCATCAGCACTTTCCATGGCTTTCAACATGCTCTGTGCTTGTTAGTCTCAACTTCCACCTAACTTGTCCCAGAACACTGGGCTGCCCTGTGTGTCTTGCGGCCATTTCTCTAAGGACCTTTCTGCACAGCCCTTGGGGGTCGGTGGGTAGAAGGCAATTGCCTAGAATGCCGGTTCAGGAAGAATTGGGAAACATTAGCTTGTTTTTTAGATATTTAATTTGTCACTAACAGAGAAACCTTTAAAACCGTCATGCAGGCTTTGGGGCTTTCTCTAGCACCGCAAAGAGATCTCAAGCTGTAATGGAACAAGTGGGATTCTTTTTCTGTCCCATATGAATATGCACCAGACTGCCCACTTATCATTTGAAAATACAGGGTGTGATATTCAGGGGTTTTAAAGTAAACAATAAGTTTGAAATTTGCAGCCCCCGTTGGCTCAAGAGCTTTTAGCAAGTAGTTTGCATCTCCTTACGCCCACTGGTCCAGGGTTGTGAGGATTCAGAAACCTCTGAACTGGGATGAATAGCCTTTTTGTCTTCAGATTGCTTAGTTGTTGGACGGATTTGGCTTAAACTATTCACAGGTCCCAGTTCGTGTCTAGGGCACACTGGTCTGGATGACTTCAGTGACACATGAGGCTATTTACATGACTAAAGCCCCGGGAGGGGTGCTCAAGTCTTACTTTGTGCCTCTGGAATGTGTATGATAAACTCCAGGTGAGAAGTTCTAAACGTTTTCTCTGATACAGTTAATGGATGATGAAAATACGTTTCACGTGTGTGTACCCTTCTCTGGGAGATACTGGATCCTTTTTCAGGGCTGCCTCCCTGAGCCGAGTTTAGTCAGGAACATCTCAGCCTAAAAACTGCATTTCTGAACCTTGCATGCACGTGAACTGGCTTGGGAGCCCAGAGCACTCCTGGCACTGGTGGCAGCTGTGTGGTAGAAAGCAAAAGGCAATTTTGGCATCTTTTGGTAAGATTCTGGCAGTACCTCGTGCTAGGTAGTAGCGACCTTTTCATGTTTAAGAGGAAGACAGGCTTCAGTATCAGAAAACCTCGAAACGCAAACTGGTAACGAGATAATCTGGTGTACAGCATCACAAAGGTGTGTCTGGATTAGTGTGGAGATCTTTAGTATGTTACTGCTGTACACAAAGATCCTAGCGTGTCTGTAAACATGTAATAGGAAACTTAGAGGTAGGAATCAACGTTGTTGATAGTCACTGGCTTTTAAAATGATTTTGTGGAAACCTGATGAAAGAAAACTATTTAATTCTTTTAAAGGAGCAGTAGCTTTTGTGGAAAGCCATTTTCTGTTGAATTGAATCTGTTCATGTTATTTTAGATTCTAGAAGGGTTTTTTAAGGCTGTGTGACTGCCCCACAGAAGTATACGGTGTTTCACAGTCAAAACACGTGCTGCAGTCTTTAAATTTGGATCACCTTTGATGTAAACTATCTTTGAAAGCATTTATTTTGATTTTCATGTGTTCTCTTTCTTCAGTTTTTGCTGTAAGCTTAGACATCACTATGACATACTTTTAATTTTGTCCTCACGATTTGTTGTAATGAGCTGCAATGGCTCAGCATTTAATCAGCCTGATATTAACACCTAAAACTCCAAGAAATCCTTCTGAGCTTTTATTGATTTAAGAAACGCCTTTCAGTTCCCTATATGTTTTCCAAGTAAATGCCACAGAGGATTTGAGAATGCTAGCCCAGCTTTGGGTTGCTTTTCGAGCAAACATTTAGGAAACCAAATTGCTGTACTTAAACTGATGTTTGAGTAGGTCCTTTAGTGGTGTGCTATTCATGTGTGGTGCTTTCACCCTGGCTGGAGGCCAGATGCCCACCAAAGCTGCTCTATCACTCCCCTTCTCAGCTGGACAGGGGAGAAAATACATATTCCGAGGTTCAGGAGTGGAGATAAGGCCAGGGAGAGATCATACTGCAATCAGCATCACAGACAGAACAGACTCAACAAAGAATAAAGGAAAGAAAACTCTCTAATTGATGACACTGTCCTGCACCCCCAGTGATACCAGAGTCGGGTGATGAGAAGTGTGATCTTAAAGCACCTTCCCCTCACCCCTCCCTTCTCAGCAGACTGCACTTTAGTCAGGATTTTGCTCCCTTCTTCCCCACACTGTGGCATGGGGAGGGGCAGGGAAGGGGGGAATGGGGGTTTCAGTCAGTTCCTCATGAGTTGTTCTTGGCTGGGGGTGGACAACATTCCTCACTCTCTTCTCTTGCTGCACTGTGGGGTCCCACCCACAGCAGACAGTCCTCCACAAAGTTCTACAACCTGAGTTCTTTCCCACGTGGCTTCAGCTCTTCCCCAGCTGCCCCAGCGTGGGTCACTGCTATGGGTGCAGTCATCAATCACAGTGTCTCTCAGTCTCTCAGGCCCAGTCCTTCATGAGCCTCCACCTCAGCACCCCTGCTCCAGCATGGATCTCTCTTGCTCATCTCTGTGTCTGTCTCTCTCCATGGGCTGCAAGTGCTGGCAGAGGCTTACTCCAACGTGGTTCACAGCATCTCTTGTATGTCTCCCCCTGCTCCAGTGTGGGGCCTCTCTACAGGCTATTGGTGGGGTTTGGCCTTTTCCATGGGCTGCAAGGGCAAACCTGCTCCACCATGGGCTGCAGGTTTTATTTTATTCAAAAGAAGTGTCTGCAGGAGATAAGAAAAATGGAATTTAGCAGGGACATCTGGGAGTTTATGTCCATTACAATGCTTTTGATTTAATGTGTGGAAAGAAAACCCCAGAACACTGAAGCAGTTTAGTAGTATCCCAAATAATGAAGTAAGAGTAGAACTCAAGAAAACAGAGCCTGATAGATGTATCTTCAGTGTACCTGTGACTGGCATATCTGCCATGAATTATTTGTGGTCTCTGGTGGCCCAAAGTCCCTCTTGAGAGGGAGAACAAGACATAACTTCTGCTATGAGAAAATTTATCTTCCTTTTGTCGAACTGGTGCCTGTGTGTAGCGGAGGGTCTGTGTGTACGCAGAGCTGCTGGCAGTGTGGTAAGAGGTGCTCGTAGTCTGCTGACTAGAGACTAGCAGCGGGCAGGGTCTGAGGGCAGAGCGCATCACACGCAGTGTTGGGGGGTGAAGGGCCCTTGGACTGCAGCGCCATTTTTGGAGCAGAGTGGTGTGGGTGAGGAGAAGAGGAGGCTGACCTGTCTGTGTGAGTTTGTGAGGCTCCTTTTGCAGGCAGATGAATTCCCAAGACCTATGAATGTTTCAAAATCTATTTCCCTGTCTTTGCAGCACTTAACTGAGCAGACTGAAGGCCTTCAGTCAGAATGCCTTCTTGGCAAAATCCCTCTACGCCTGAGCTTTTAGTGATTAAGGGGTATTCATAAAGGTTAAATTTAGATTAGTCTTACTCTTGGTTATTAGAAATAGAGGGTCGTCTATGTGATGGTTCAGAAGGACCACTCCTGTTGATTATAGAGGGAGCCAAGGAAGATTAACTTTTCTTTAAACTAAAATTAACCCTTTAAATTAGCCCCCTAAATAGGAACGAAGTCAGTATCTGGCATCTTTCTTGGTGGGTGATTTCCAGCAGCACCTGTATGCTGGATGGAGCATACAGGCATGCTGTACCTCACCTTACAGCAGGCGAGGTACAGGCTGCTGCCTTACCTTGGTCTGATACGAGATGAGGACAGCAGTGTTCCTTCAGACATTGTGCTGTGGGCTGTTCTGCCCACATCCGTCACTGCTTGTTTTGTGGTAGAGGGAAGGTAGAGGGAATTCCTGGAGATAAGCTGGGATAAGAGTTCCTGCAGCTATGTCTTCTGTCTCTGTTTACTTAGCCCGCCTTTCCTGGAGTGGGCTTCCTAGACCCATGGTTGATGTCCTAGGGCTGTCCGTGCTTGAGGCATTCAGACAAGCCTTTAATACCATGCTGAAGTGGTTAGGAATTTGGACCTGAAGTGGTCAGGAACTTGGACTGGATCATCGTAGGTCTCTTCCAATTGAAATATTCCATCCCAGTGTCTCTTAACAGAATTACAGTCATTTAAGCTGATGTTTCCCTTGTTCCCATGGGTAATTTCACAGGGCATGTTTTAACTGGGAGGCAGTTTAGTGAGCTGCTTTTCACGTGCTTCAGCTTACTTGGGCTGCCTGATGTTGTGATGGTCCTCATCTCTTTCAGCAGTAATCACCGAAGCCACAAAGAAGGTAGGGCCATGCACTGAGATCATTCACTCGCTGCTTCTCAGTGGTTTGCTCCCAGCTTCCAACAAAGCTTGGGTGATGGAGGAGGCTTCCCAGTCTTCCAGTAACTGTGCAGTAGGAACCCTTCAGTTCCTGCGCAGTTACCGTGCCACAAGGCACTGTGTGTAACCACAGGACTAGAGCCCCTTCTGTCATGCTGCTTTCCTTGTGCTCACTGGCGTGTTTCAGTGAGGTCTTGGGACAGTGCCAAATGGAATAGAAGTACTTTGTTATGTATAAAAATCAGAAGGGAAGCAAACCTTCTCTGCAGAGCCAAGATTTTATTCTTGGTGTAACTGAAATCTTAACTTTCTTATCAAATAGTTGTTGTTAGGCCAGGAATGGCTATTGCAGAGAGAAAGAATAAACCCCCCCAAAATAAGTGTTATGGAAAAGACATTAATTGTTATTAAAATTATTACATAAAACCCCTCAGTAATGGTATGGTTAATGCTGTCATAGGTACACTTCTAAAACCTACCCCTTTTGCAGTGTTGTGCTCCCTCTTCCACCCTGCCTTTGGACTCCAGGGTGAGAGGGTGAGGGCTGACACTCATTGGTGGGTATCGCTAATATCATAACATCATCAGCAAAGAGTAGCGATAAATATCATTAATATGGTAAATGTCACAGTACTTAGTTTGCTGTTGGGTTGGTTGTGTGGGTTTGTAGATCAGCGTTCCTAGGTTCAGCTGGATACATGAGTGGGTTGTTTTTAATTCATTTTTTTTAAGTAGATTTGGGGTGTTTGTATAGTGGAGAAAAAACAGAAGGAAAAAAAATCAATTCACCATAAGAATTCAGGAGCAAAAAGCAAATAAAATGAAGCTAACAGCACCATCATTATTATAAGTAAATGCAGCTTATTAGCCAACTTTCTGATTTTCTGAAAGGTCTTATTAATGATTCCTAACTAAACAGACTTTGCAGTGTTGATATTATCTGCAATCCATTATTGAATCAACAGAAATAAACCTGCTGTCATTAGCCTAATTATTTCAATATGATGAAACATAATGACTGTTTTAAGTGCAAATAAGCTACAGTTAGCAAGTAACTAGCCAAGTAAGTGAGGTGGGACGGCGAGGAGATGACTCGGGACTGGGAAGGAAAATGGAAGAACTGCAAGCACTTGCTAGAAGACAAATTCATAGGATGCCATTAGTAGGGGTTACCGGTCTGTCTGAGAGCAAACGGCTGGTCCCTGAGTAGATAATGGTGATATTCTTTATTGGATTTTTTTTCTTTCTTTACTTTGCCTCTCCTGCTTTGCCAGAACATCTGTCTGAAGTGACCTCCCAAGCCCCAACTGCAGCCTGCGCTGGAGCAGGTTTGCCAGTGGTTATTGCTGCATCTGTGACTTCTAAACCTCCCTCCAGCTGGGCCGGCTGGAGCCGGACTGCAGCCAGCTCTCAGCAGTTTGGCTGGTACACTTTCTCTTAGTGGAGCAATCTGGGACCAGCATTAAGTGCCTGTAAGGGAAAAGAAATGTTTCTGTTATGAGTTAGGGGAAAAAAAATTAAATAAGGAGGGAACTAAATTAACTTCCTGAAGGACACTTGTCAACTGTAGTTCAATAACAGCTATTTTGAATGTCATCTGATTAACCCCTTGATTAAAATAGTATTCCTTTTATAGCCAGAATACTGACACAAATGTAGAAAAATACTGTAGAAGATGTATTTAAAACTTATTTCTGACAATCTAGTTAGGGACAGATGGTTTTATAACTAGATACAGTTTTCAGGAGAAAATAAGGGCCAGAGGCATCCTCCTGTAGTTGTATGCAGGGTGTTCATGAATCATTTTTTTCCCCATTAGCTCTAAAAGTAAGGAAGATGCAGTCGTTTTGTGTGTTGGTTTGGGGTTTTTGGGGGGTTTTTGTTTTGTTTTTTTCATGGTATGAATATAAAACTAGGGAAAGGAGTTCTTCTGGAACCAGGAAATCAGATATTGTGTATCTGTGACTTCATAATTTAGCAATAAAATTAACTTTCCTATTTTATTATGGATTATATGACTCTCAATATCTGCAAGATTTTGTGTCACTTTCCTTGGTTTGAGTAATTACGAACTGGAAGCCTCTGTGACCAGAATAACAGAGTGACAGGTCCTCTGCACTGCTTAAAAAACAAACAAACAAACAAGCAAAACCCCAAACCCAAATAGAAGCAGACAAAGCTGCCACTACCTCTTGCTACCAATGTCATGTTCTGCTCTCTGAGGTTCCGAGCTCCAGGAAAAGAGGAAAGTTTCTAACCAGGCATTCTGAGCAACCCAGCAACCAGCCAGAAAAGTTTTTAAAGTTGGGTTTTCTTTTGGCTGAATCTGTTCTGCAGTAGACTGAAATGTTTCAGCTGGTGTCTGGGCTGTATGGCTGTCTCATCCCAAATATATACTCTTCGTGGTTCTTCCTGCATGGAAATGTGTTGTTCTTGTGCGTACGTTTTGCATCAGAAGGTGACTGCAGAGGAATTGATTCATTGTGGCAAATGTCTGCGTGAAGCAGTTTCCTACAGTTTGACTGACTGTTTCTTCTTAATGACATGATTCTTAGCTCAAAATCCTCCTCTTTTGAGTGTTTCCAGCCCATTAGAATTCATCAACTGTTGTATTTAGAGCGCAAGGCTTCTGTGGTGTGAGTTCCTTTTCTTTCCTGTGCTTCTCCTCAGGTTATCCTCTTCAGGTTTTTAATTGATTTTTCTACTCTGTGAAGTTCGTTTAGGAAATGCAGTTGATATTTTCATATGAAAAGTGCTAAATATGTATCATGCAGAAAAACACGGGCTCCCCACCTTCACTTGCCAACAGTTAATCCTGGGTTGCACTTCTTTGTTTGTAATGAAATTAACAGTTGCTGAGCCAGGCGAGAAGTGCAGGTGGGCTAAAGAGAAGAGGGTGGTACTGGTACTGAATGATGCACTGGGGTAGAGAAGAGCAAAAGCTGGGCTTATCTGATGTGATGGTGGTGTATGGATCATAAACTGGAACGTTAGCTAGCTAAGGAAAACAATTACATGGCAAACTGATCTGATTAGAATTTTTCAGTGCTTCTTTGCAAGTAGATGGGATACTTGAAAGTGAATTCTGCACAAGGAATCTGTGGCTGTCAGCTGACAGGGAGGGATGGGGTGTCTGTCTCTGCTCACTAAAAGATGGGCTTCCACATTCCTCAGTCATAGCTGCGTTCTGGGCAAAGAGGCTTCTGCAGCTCACGCCCACGTCTGTGGAGTCAATACTGATCCAGCTGTGAATTGGGCCCATGCTGCAGCACCTCAGAGGCAGAGCTTCAAAGCCATCTCAGAGAAGAACACATGAGATGTTGTAAACTTGCTTGGATCTTGTGAAAAATTAATCAAAAAGTATGAAAAACATGGCTTATCTAACATTGCAGTTTATGGTTTAAAAGTGCTGTCATTGCCAGGTGCTAACCCGAGGGGTTAGGAGCCTGGGCTCTTCCTGTTACCTTTATTCCTACCTGGCTGGTTGTTGGGCATTTCTTTCCTTTTTCTGTGCTTCTCTTTTCAGCAGTAAAATTCAGATGGTAGTTAAGTTACAAGGTGCATGAATTTATGGACTCAAGAAACTACTTAAAACCCCTGACAACTCTGTTGCAGGATGGTCCTACACTGGTGCTACTGCTGCTGTCATTTTATTCTTTTAATACTGAAAGATTAATAAAATACCTGTGTATACCTTTCTTAGTAAAAATTTCTTAGCAAAATCAAGTCAGACTGTCATGATACAAATAGGATTCTAATATTTTGTATTGGAAGGGTGTAATCATTAAGTTAAAAGGCCGTATCAGTACTTTCTCTTTTAATACATGCCATATTATGAGATGCCATACACAATAATTCCCTCTGTACTGTCAGGGAGCTCATTATTCATCCTGTGACCAGCACTGGCCTGAATCTGCTGTTCCTGTTTGTTTCATTTACCATTTCCATAGACTTGGATCGTTTGCCCTCTGTATTACTCAGGTTATCTAGTGCTTTCAGTCGTTTTTGTGCTTTATCCCTTATAATTATCTCCATGTATTTTAACAGAAAGGTTTTAATTTACAGAGCTGTAAGGTTTTTTTACAGAAACTTAAGAACACTCTGGCAAATCTGATCCCTAGATCATTTGCTTGTTTTTTTTAAAAATTACATTCTTCCTCATAAAGCCAGCATTGAAACAAAGGCTGTAAATTGAAGCTCATTGGGGTGTCCTCATCTGAACTGCTCTGTTTGGTAAGTTTGTGAATCCATTTTCTTTCCAAAATGTTGCTTATGTTCCTGTGCAATTAGTCTAATGTGTAATTTGATAAATCATCTCGGTATTTACCTGGTGGAAAAGCAGTGCAGCTACAAAAAACTCAGTATATTTTGAGATCTTTTGTAAAAATCCCTTAAAAAAAACCCTGTGTTTTGTAACCCAGCAATCATTGGAGTGATGTGTGGCTGTGGTACTGCTGTGCTTTTCCTTGCATTGAAACTAACATCCCTTATATCCAGGCATGTTTCACCCTCCTCTTCGTACTCATAATTTCTTGACTGCACAAAATAAACTCACTCTGAAAGTCTATAAAATCGTTTCTGCAGCTACACCGTTTCTGCACAGTCAGCTTCTGGTTCAGCTCCTCCAGCATTTACCCAGTGTTGCCCTTACAGTATTGATGACATCTGGGTGGTGAGGTTAACATGCCAGAGGGATGGGATGCCATCCAGAGGGACCTGAGCAGGCTGGAGAAGTGTGCCCAGATGAACCTCACGAGATTCAACAAAGCCAAGTGCAAGGTCCTGCACCTGGGTCAGGACAACCCCCGTTATCCATACAGGTTAGAAGATGGTGTGCAGGAAAGCAGCCCTGAAAAATGGGCTTGAGGGGACTCATGGATAAAAAGCTAGACATGAGCCACCAATGTGCATCTGCGGCCCAGAAGGGCTACCACAGCCTGGGCTGCATCACAAGAAGAGCAGTCATCAGATGGAGAGAGGGGATAATGCCCCTCTGCCTTGGGGAGACCTCAGCTGCAGTGCTGTGTCCAGCTCTGGAGCCCTCAGCACAAGAAGGACAAGGTCTTGTTGGAGCCCGTCCAGAGGAGGATCACAAAAATGATCCAAGGGCTGGAGCACCTCTCCTGTGAAGACAGGCTGAGAGAGTTGGGCTTGTTCAGGTCCAAGGGCACCTTACAGCAGCCTTCCAGAACCTGAAAAGTGCCTATAAGAAAGCTGTGGAAGATCTGTTCATGAGGGCAGGGAGTCATAGGATGAAGTGATAGTTCTAAACTAGAAAAGGGAGGGGATTTAGGCTGGATATTTGGAGAAAGTTCTTCACTCTGAGGGTGGCAGATCACTGGCACAGGTTGCCCAGAGAGTTAGTGGAGGCCCCATCCCTGGAGACATTCATGGTCAGAGGCTTGATGTGACTCTGAGTGACTTGATCTAGTGAAGATGTTCCTGCTCACTGCAGGATGGTTGGACTAGATGAGCTTTAAAGATCTCTTCTAACCTAATCCATCCTATGATTCTGTGATTACTGGGCTGAACCACTTAGTAAGGAGCTTATCTGAGCTCCCATTGTAGTGGGTGTCTGTGAGCAATTGCAGCACTAACTATCTCAGAAGAGGTGAGGAAGACAGTGACTCGGTTGATGTAGTTATGTGTGTCGTGATGCCAGTTGCACAAAGTGTGTTTCTTCTGGAAAGGTTCAACCTTTATAATCCAAATTCCAAGAGAATCATCATTTTCAGAATGCAGCAAAGAGGAAACATTGCCCAGAGTTCTTAGGAAACCTTCTGAAGTTGATGAATGTTTCATAGAGTTTTTTTACAATATGTATAATAAAATTTTGCATAATTCAGAAGTGTGCTATTGGATCTTGCAGCTTTTATTGAACTAGGAGTTTTTATAAAATGTATAAACAAATCTATCAAGCCAGTGGTAGAAGAACTGCAGGGTAACATCTATCGGCTGCCTGAGAACTAGAATACAAGTGCAGGTTTTCAGTGCCAAATACATGGTGAGCCTTTAGAAACAAGTTATGTCTTTAAATTATTCCCCTATTCTATAAGAAAAATAAATAATTTGTTGTCAGAAGATGGGAGCTGGCAAGGCATAAACAGGCACATGCCCATGATTTAAGTCAGCCTGCAATAAACACTGCTTTCTGGGATTATCTTTGCCGAGCTACAGTGTGGAGCATCAGTCTTTTGGGAGCCAGTGGCCACTTCCCCTGGATCGGTGATAGGATGTCATGAAATACATGCCAAAACTGACTGAAATCCAAACAAAATGCTTGAAGAGATGAAATATTTAAAGAAATCCAAGTAAGTGGACTAGCAAGTCCCTCTTGGTTGCTGGTAAGAGCAGTGCTGAATTTCCTCAGATCCAATCTCAAGCCCGCGGTGGCTGGGGTGGGTGTGCGGGCCCAGGGGGGTCAGTGGGAGCAGTGTGGCTCACCCAACAGCCACGGAGAGAACAGGTACAGCATCCTCAGCTGCTGGAAGATTGTATCTGTATTCAGGCTCCCAGTGAGCTCCAGTTCTTCAGAAGTAAAGTGTTTATACTTCACTGAATTTGCTTTTCTTAAATTCTCATTCGCTCGTGTCTCCTGGTGCTGAGTGGGAGCTGGGTGTTCCTGAGCAGGAGTGTTCGCGCTGACACAAAACTAGTGGCTTTTACCTGTGCTTTTCGTTACTTCGCGTGACATTCTTTGCTCCGTTGTACTTGATCCTGGTTTGCCTGGCTCTGCTGGGGAGGGTACTCATGCAGGGGGGCTGCAAAGGGAGCCTGCAACAAGTCATCTACAGAGGCAGCAACCGAAGCTCCCAATCACTGAAGCACAGCTAGAGACAGGGTTGTTTTTGTGCAGACTGTTCCATTCAGGTTTTTATTTTGGATTTTTCCTTGTGTGGTTCATGGCAGGGGATGGGTACAGCAGCCTGACACAAGCACTGTAACATATGTGCAGTATTCACAAGTCATCATTAATGTGTGTAGAAGCAAAAGCTTGTGTCACCTTACAGTCTGCTCGAACCATTGGCATATTGATGGTAGGACCAGAGACTGATAGAACGGAAACTAACGTTAGAGAAACTCATCATGTGAGCTTAGATGCATACTTGGGTGAATGCACCGGCTTGAGCTGATGAGCTGCTGCTGTTAGAAGTTTTGAGGGTCCAGTCTGTGTCCGGGGTTCTTGTGTGGTGGCTTTGTTTCTGCCTGCCAAGCTTTACCAACTGTCACCAGTGCGGACTGGTGACATCTCCCCTCCTCTCTCTCAAGCTGATGGCTCACAAGGTAAGACCTGAGAGACAGAGTTCTTCCCACAGTAAGTGAAGATAAGGTTTGAGACCATCTGAGGAACCTGAATGTACACAGGTCCATGGGACCACAAAATGCATAAGGGGCTGGAGCATCTTTGGTGTGAGAAAAAGCTGAGAAGAGAGGTGGGTCTGCTTCGCCTGGTGAGTGAAGGTTTGGGTGAAACCTCAGTGCATACACATGCCTGAAGACAGGGTGCAGAGAGAACGGAGCCAGACTCTGTTGACCTGTTGGAGAAGAGCTCTATGGAGAAGGACCTGGGGGTCCTGGTTGATGACAGGTTGGCTATGAGCCAGCAGTGTGCCCTGGTGGCCAAGAGAGCCAATGGGATCCTGGGATGCATCAGGAAGAGTGTGTCCAGCAGGTCGAAGGAGGTGATCCTCCCCCTCTACTCTGCGTTGGTCAGGCCCCACCTGGAATACTGTGTCCAGTTCTGGGCTCCCTGGTATAGAAAAGACAGGGACCTTCTGGAGAGAGTCCAGAGAAGGGCGACAAAGATGATTAGGGGTCTGGAACATCTCCCCTATGAGGAAAGGCTGAGTGAGCTGGGTCTGTTCAGCCTGGAAAAAAGAAGACTATGGGGGGACCTAATTAGTGTTTACAAGTATCTTAGACATGGGTGGCAGGGGGAATTGGCCAGCCCCTTTTCAGTGGTCGGTGGGGACAGGACTAGGGGCAATGGCTGTAAGCTGGAGCACAGGAAGTTCCGCACCAACATGCGGAAGAACTTTTTCCCAGTGAGGGTGACGGAGCAGTGGAATAGGCTGCCCAGGGAGGTGGTGGAGTCTCCTTCTCTGGAGATGTTCAAGTCTCGTCTGGACGCCTATCTATGTAATATGAGATAGGGAGCCTGCTTTGGCAGGGGGGTTGGACCCGAAGATCTCTTGAGGTCCCTTCCAACCCCTAAGATTCTGTGATTCTGTGATTCTGTTCAGCCATATCCAGTCACAGAACAAGGAGACAGGCACAAACTGAAATGCAGGGGGTCAACTTGAAAGCTGGCTGGACATGGTCCTTGGCAACTGGATCTAGGTGGACATCCAGAGCTCCCTTTCATCCTTAGACAGTCTGTGGCTCTGAAGTTTCACCGTGCAGAAGTGATGATGTCACAGGTTAACAGGCAGTATTCATGTAGCCCATTTTTTAAGGTCTGATGCCTTTCCCTGCATAATCATTAAATACTTGAGTAGGGATGAAAGAAAAGGAAAACAGAAGATATTCTTTTATAGTGGGTAGTGAATGACTTAATTAAATTAGCTAATAGTCATAACTCTTCATTTATATCAGCAACTGCCCTTCCCACTGTGATCTCATAACATTCCACACGCTTAAATGTTGTAAAAGGTAGGAAACGTCTGTGCCACAGCTGTTAGGAAATTTAATCATTTCCTGGTGTGAAGGATGAACTTGGAATTTAAATGAGAAGAAAATACCCTAGAACAGTCAACAAATGTGATGTGAACTCCCTAACAGTGAGCATCATTTAGTACCAGGAAGACATCTCCTTTGTTGGAGTTCTTGAGAAAAAAAATAAAGCCCAACTCTCTCAAGGACAGCAGAAAGGAAATTTCAGTGGAACATGGTAGTGGAATCTCAAGGTGCCATCTGCCCATATTTAAACCCTTCTCTGAAGACAAGGTTTGGAATTCTGTTGGAAACAGTAACAGCTGAATGCCTTGAAAGGATACCGGCATTGACACGCAGAACTGGGTGGGATTCAATTTACTGTAAAGCAGAATACCCAGTTCGAAAACCGCCCAACCCAACAAAGCAAAATGACAACCAGCCCTAAAACCCACAAGCCAAATAAAAGTTTGAGTGCTGCAGTAGTGTAGCCAAGCTGATGAGTTCTTTGCTTTTCCCTCAGTCTGCGCTGCTTGCGAGCAACACTCATCTGAAAGAGAATTTTCACTCTGCTGCTTTCCTTGCTGTGCTAATCACCTGTATCTGAAAATATATCTTCAGAATTGTTTTATTGTGACAGGTCAGCAGATAAAAGCTGGATACCAGGGGGTAAATGGCACTGACTAACAGCCTTGCTTTCTGTAACCTAAGCAATATTCCTGAAAAAAACTTGGTTCATCATTGGTGTTAGGCTGAAAAATATTACTGGAAAATGAAGTCCTATACTTCATTGCTGGAGGTGAGATTTTGACTTACATTCTGGTTTTCCTGTCTCTCAGTTAATTTATGTGATAATTACCACCACAGTTGACTGACCAAAATCTTTAATGATAAAACTATAGGAACCTTGGCACCATGGGGAGAGGGAGCCATTAGTGTCTTTATGTGTGTGAGACACAGGCACTGCTTTGCCTTCTCATTTTTTTTTTCTTTGTCACATAGCAGAGAGATCTGCAGTGGCAATGGAAGTATCACAGCAGCTTTCTGCTCCATGAGGCTGGGCAGCTGATGGGGCTTGTGCAGCATTTCTGTGCTGCCGATTTCCACAGTTTCTCATCTCTGCGCTTGCAGCATCACATACTTGAAGTGGGAGGTCAGAGCCTTGCAAGCAGATGCTGTTCTGGTGTAGGAACTTCCTAGGCAGTCTGAAATACACAGCGGTGCAGTGATGTGCACAAAAGACATAGCTGGCCATGTTTCTATTTTTTTCATGCTTGATGACTTATGATCTAACAGTGCTGTGCTATATATTATCAGTAAAAGCTGATTTCCCAGGTTGAACTTAAAAATGACTGAATTATTGATGCATTTTAAACAGGCATTAATGGCTTGGATGTGAATGTCTCTATTTAACATAACCACTAATAATCTGTGCCTGGTTATGAAGGAGCATGATTGGATATTTTTCCCACGATCTCATGTTTCAGTACAAACATAGTTTATTATATTCAGCTTTTTAGTAAAGCTTTTTTTTTTTTGGCAAATTTATTATAGTAGAACAGAATGCGTGTGAGAATTTCTGTGACCCAGGGATGAGTTGAATCAAAATGTTGTCTTGCTAATAGTTGAATCCCTACACATCAGAAAAAAAAAAAGAAAAGGATCTCTGAAAACACCGAGCCATTAATTGATACAGAACAGTAACATTACAGCTTCAACATCAACCATTCAGCACTGAGGAGTCTGCATATCTGAAGTGTCCAGAATTTCCTAGTATTTTCCACTGGACCTTAAAAAACACCTTGGTAGTAAAATCCTGGAATACATCTGAATATAAAAATATGTTTCTTTTCACTTTTGGCTGGATCAGGAAGTTTATCTGCTGGAAAATGGGTCTTTTTTTGCCAAGTCAGATTTGTTTATAACAACTTGGCTCTGCAGTTATTTGGGCCACCAACACCCAAGTGCAGGAATCCGGAGCAGGGCTGAGGAGGGCACCAGAGAGGGTGGGAGTGCTGGGGAGGGGATCCCTGCTGACAGGGTAACTCTGTCTCTGGCCAAGGTACTGCATTTGAACCTCAGCACAGTGTTAGAAAGGCCAGAAAAGAGCTGGAGCACCCCCTTTCCCCATTCCTAGAGCCTTCTCTGTTTAAAAAAAAAAAAAAAAAAAAGTAAAAAAAAAGCTGCCACCAGCAAAGGTGGCTTTGAAATCAGAGGTTTGTGCAGGTAGTTGGGGCCTCAGAAGCTGGTGGTCAAAGCTGCTCTGAACTGAAGTTTGCTTTTCAGTTCAGCAATGTGTTACAGCAGCTAGCCCATGATCACCAGGGTTTCCAGAACAGAGTGCCAGAAAGAACCGTGTACACAGACCCATGCCAAGAGAGGCCTCCTTTAAGAGACTTCACAAGAGCAGTCCCTTAGCTGGCATGGGTTGGGCTGGGGCTGCCAGAAGCCTTTGTGTGACAACAAGGCATGGAATCTGCCTCCTGCCTGGTGTCCTGGCTGCGTCTGCTCATCCTGGGGGGAGGCAGCCACTGAAATGAAAAGTACTGATTGTCAACAAATCTAATGTGCCTTGTCTAGTTTATATCTTCTAGGAAAACTCTGCTATAACTCGGCTTTGCTTTGTGATGTTAGTTATTTTTGTCTCTGTGTAAAAATAGGCCACCTTGCTCTTAGGGAAGGCATCCTGTCCAGGAGGATCGGGTGCTGGTTGTGCTACCAGACTGTGGTGTGTGAAGCTGAGGGACTAGGGAGCTGTTCTAACATCCCCTGGAGAACAGGTACTTTCTGAATGTAGATTTTGAGTATTTGGGGGAAAGAAAAAGAGGAAGAGGCTCCTTCAATGTAGTTCATTAATGGAGCCAGTGGTAGCAGCTGTAAGTGTGCTCAGTCTGTTCTTTGGGGATGCTCCAAATTGTCTTGGCATTTCCTAGCTAATTTCTGGTTGAACCCCACCCTCCCGCCCCCCTAAAAAAAAAATAATCCAAAGAGCCCAACCCCACCACACCCTAATGAGCTAATCCTCTACCAAGATCTCTGGCCTTGTGAATCAAACCTCAGCTACATTTCCCAGCCATAAAATAAGTCATACAGTTGCAGCATTTTTATTAAGCTGGAGAATGTGATACCTACCTCCTCCTGCCCTCCTCCTACCACCAAAGAAACAAGTGAAGGGTGATTTGAAGGAAGAGATGTACACTTGGTACCTTAGGAAAACATTGTAGTAAGGAGCTGGTTCTGATACATTCTTCATGTTCTCACTGGGGTTGGCTACTTTAACGCTTCCTCTGAAAAAGCATCAAAGCCCAAAGGATGAAACAAAGACAGGGGAGAGAATAAGCTCAGTATTGTTAGAGAGGAATTTTCTCCAGGCTGTTTTCACACTTCCTCAGGCAATAAGATTAAAAAAATATAGTAGCCTCCAACATGAAGCCCACTTCTTCAGGCTGATAAGATAAATCTAGACAGGCCAAGAAATCTTTATTTCTCTGAAAAGTTGCTGGCTCGCATCTTATGCTCATAGATTAAAGTAGAAATTGATCTTTGCTTTCAGCAAAGAAGAAGAGTTTTTGTCGAGCATGGGTTAATGTACTTAGTTCTTGCTCTTGGTGTTTGTTTGTTGGGGGTGTTTCTAGGCTTATACTAAAATGTCCCTTACTTCTGCTCTGAAGATTTTTTTTTTCCCCAAGAAAGTACATCATGTTAATAAGAAAACATATACCACAAGTGCTTTTCAGCTGCATAGGCTCTAATCTAATCTTATCACTTTAATTTGTAAGATAATGTATTTCCTCTCAGTGTTGGATTTATTTTTGAAAAGCATATTATAGGAAAAGGAGATAGGAAGCAGGACTTGAAACAGTACGAGGGATTTTCTCCTCCTCATTGTCTTCTTAGACATACAGAAGTAATCCTCTGGTGGGAGGGGTGCCAGGAAGAGTGTAGGAATATGTCTGTAGTGACCTTTGCTACTAAAATTCACATGTGCCTCCTGCACCTGTTCAGCAGTGCCACAGCATTCCTGTGCCTGGCTTCAGAGAAACCGGGTAATTAAATGCTGCTTTCATTGAAGGTCAGCTCTGAATTAGTAGTTCATTAAATTATTTGTCATGCTGGATGTTACTCCTGGTCATCAGAAATACTGAACTCAAACACAGAGCAGAGGAATCAATTCCAGTCCTCATGCTATCAGTGCTGTGGAGCTGTGTACCCCGAGCTGTTAGGGCACGTGGCCGGAAAGAGCCCTGGTGCCTGGCACAGAAGGTCCATGTTTGCACAGGACTGGGTTGGAGCTGGTGCGCTCAGCAATGTCATGGCACTGTGCTGCTGCTTGGATTTCCAAATCCCCATGTAGTGGCATAATTGTCCTTTTCAGGGCCTGGAAAATGAGTCTTGGTTGCGAAGGATTTCTCAGTTACTGTCACAGCGTTTACATCGGCTACAAAAAGAGGACCTGTGCCTTTTGCTTATAGTTTGACATGGTGGGAAGAGTTTGAGGTAGAACAAGGTATGACTTGGATACCCCTAAATTTAAGGGCATTGCTGAAAGAAGTCCAATTATGGAATATGTAATTACAAATTACTTTAAATGCTGCACTATGTTCTGAGATGTGAACCTCTTTGCATCATGTTTTCTTGCAAGTATGTGGCAGCAGTGGATCACTGTGAAGCGTGACCTGTGTGCTCTGGCTTAGGGCCCAGCACTGGGCTTCAGCCTTGTTCTCCCACAGGCATGGTAACCAGGACCTGCCTGTTGTCCTTCATCCTGCAGCATTTGGAGGCAGACCAAGTGATGAAGTCACCATCCCTGGAGCTATTTAAAAGGTGTGTGGATGTTGTACTTGAGGACATGGTCTAGAGGTGGACTAGGCAGGGTTAGACTGTGGTTGGACTCAATGTTCATCAAGGTCTCTTCCAACCCAGGTGATTCTATGATTCATGTGCAGCTGCAAAGTTTATTTTCCTACATAAATTGTGTCATACTCCTGTTGTCTTGTTCCTTCAGTACCTGTGGGGGGGCTTCCATTTTATAATTCCAAAGCAGCTGGGGGCGTGAATGTAGCCTGTGCTAATACCCCATCAGCTTGGTCAGAACTGCTAGCATCTGGAAGGATGTGTGCTCCTGGCTCTGGTTCCACACGTCAGTCCAAATGGGCATGCAGGCTTCCTGCCCCTCAGGGCTCAACCTGGCGTGGCTGGGGCACTTGTGAGAGGCAGACATCAGCCCCAGGGGCATCCTCACCACTGCTGTGCATGCCTAGGTTAAACTCCATCAAAACAGCTCTTCAATATTTATCGTACTGTACATATAATGAAACTCTCGTATCAGTAATTGCTAGGAGATTAAACCTTTTCAAAGACACATTTAGTGAATACTAATGCCCTCCTCTTAAAAGAAGAGCTGGGGAGGGAAGGAAGAAGAGAGTCGTTCTGTGTTCAGACACTGTGATACCATGGGAGACCTGTCTGTGTGTTGAAGGGACCCAGCAGCACAGGGGTTTTGTAGGTCAGGTCAGTCTACAGAGTCCTCCATGAAGAACAGTCGTTATGACATGACAGTTCTTGTGAGTCAATTTGGTTCTGGACTTTGACCTGTTCCTGAGGGACCTCAACCTGTCATTAGTTGGACTCCTCTTGCTGTTGTGTTGGTGGAGGCACAAGCTGTGATTTGTTTTTCTGTACACAAAGAATATGAGGTATGGATTAAGTGGCTGAATTTTTCCAGTGCCTTACGCTACAGCGTAAATATTCATGCAGTCCAAATGCCGTGTCTCATTACATCCTTTCTGCATAACAAAAGAGAGTATGTAGAATAGGCAAGAGGATGCACAAAGGATGGCCAGGGATTGAGTGGCGAGATCAATAGATTTCATACTGCTCAACACCTAACTTCTTTCTGTTTGGTTTCTTGAGTGAGGTGAATTTTATTAATTTATTTTCAGCCAAAGATATATCCACACACAAAATCAATTGCTTTTGGAAATGGTATCAAAGCAAAGCAGGAAAGTTTATGGTAGTTGGTCAAGAAATTGGGAACTTCAGAAGATCTTGGCAAGATTCACTGAAGAGAGATGAGCCTTTCGGGGGACTTTACTTGTTAAAGTTAATGTCCATTAGAAACCCCTAAGCTCTAAATTACTTCTAAATTAACTGTATCCTGTGAGGGTAAAATAAAAATCTAAGTTTTCATTTATATGTATTAAAATTACAGCTGAGATCCATGGTTTTATTGAAGTGCCTCAATCCCATTAAATTGAGAGAAATTAGATATTTCGATATCTTTGTAGAAGAATCTTAAAAAATGAGGTTTATTACAGACAATTTAATGAAAGCTCTGCTGTGTGTGCTACAACTGACAAAAAAGCCTGCAAACCACTGGAAGAATGGAACAAAACAGGACAGGAAGCAGTTCTGAAGATTTAATGTGTTATGAAATCAATTTAGGAAGTATTTCTATTCTGCTATAGAATGCTAACAAAATGTCATTCACTTAAATTGGATGAAAGCAGATGTAAAACTGGAGAAAGATATGGTTTGGGATACAGCATGAAATTATTGTACAGTGCTTAGCGCAAGAAGAGGTCATTACAGGCAAAACCTTGAGAAAGATAAAATAATATTGCATTTTCAGAGCTGCCTCAGTGCTTGGCACCCGTATAGGAAAAGCTGTGTGAATGGAAAGCGAACAGGGCATGTTTTCCTCTGTGTCCATAGAGGATACGGGCTGTTCAGGCAGGCTCATCAATTCTTCTGTCACTTGGCGCTGGGGGCTAATTCTGCACTGGTATGGTGTCCTCTCCATCTGCCCTGGTGAGGCTGCACTGCAGCCTGGGACGTGACCCAGCCTGTGATTTTACATCTGCCACTTGCATCCCATGGCTTCTAGTTGGTGACTTTGCTTTAAGACAAAGGGGAGCAGGAGACAGGTCCTTGAGTGTCTGGTAACAATCTCTTACCTCAAAAATAATCCCCTCCTTTTCCCATGCCTGAAGCTAGCCCTGAGTACCGTAAAAATGTAACTTGAGTATCTTGCAGCATTCTATACAGTCTCTCTCTCTAATATGTGTACATAAAATTTTAGGTAAATGTCTTTTAAAACATATATTTGTATCCATTTTTTTTTAAAAACCACATTATTTTTATTAAAATGTATATAAAAATGAAATAGGCTTGTTGAAAATTCACAATGTCCTGGTGGAGAGTGAGTCAGCTGGCTGGCAGCTGGACGGTGTGCTGTTATAGAGTTCAGCTCTTCCCCTTCAGAGCTACTGCTGTAGATGAACCATGAGTAGTACTGGTGTTCCTGATGTATGCTTATTTCTGGCTGAAACTCCTGGGAACACCTCTGGCTTATGGAGAGATAACTGGAATGCTATGGGCCAAGTAACTGTGGCTTGGAACTCTAGAGTGAGTCGAGATGTGCAAGTATATTTACTTGTATGATGCTCTTTATATTTCTGACCTCTGAATGCTCTGAGAAATGTTCCTGGAAGAAGTTTCGGGATTACCTGTGTAGAAGAAATTTCTGCTATGAAGTTTCCAGAAGATGATGCTGTGATTAATCCATCTCTGTTTACACCGGAGCACTGTGTTCCCACACAATAAGCCTACATTTCCCTATGATTAAAGACATTATTCTGTAGGAAGGAACCTCTGAAGAAGACAGAAAAATACACCTGTAATGCTTGTTTAGCTGTAATGTGTTTCTGCTGTGCTTGCACTCATGTTTCCAAGAGTTGATTTGATTCTGTAACAATTTAAGAGATGTTTAAACTGACAGCTTTTAATTAATGAGCTAGCAGCAGGAAAGGTCTTGTGACTTTGGAGTCCTAAATCTTGTGCTGCTCCAGAGTCTCACTAGAGAACTTGAACATGGGTTGCCTCACCCCTGGTCGCGTTCCCTTCCAGGAGAGAAACTGTGTTTGTGAAGGCTTTAACTCAAAGCTCATCTAAACCTGACTACCAGTAAACAGAACCCCTTCAATTCAACCAGAATGCAGTTTACATTGCAGTATCATCGTGACTGCAATGCCTACCTGGCAAGAAGGACAAAAAACTCCACCCTGAAATGCAACAACATTGCTTTTTGTGTTCTATATATGGCCAATGTGTCATCTTGATGGGCACCAGTATTCCCAGTCAGTTGTGAGGAGCGAAGGACCTTACCCACCATGGCGTGCTGGCAAGACTTGGGTGCCTTTGAAGGGATAGAATCAGATTTTAAGGCAAGGCGTATAGCTAAATCTGGACTTTCACACATTGAAACTTCATTTCTCTGAGAAATGGCTGTGCTGTCCAGGAGAAATAAAACTGCTGAAGTCTGTGGTGAGTGGTGCAGACAAGGATGAGTCAACAAGTGGAGAGCAAGGGTGGTATGATACGACTTGGACTGTGGGCTGGAGAGGCCTGTGGGCTTGGGCCATGGGTAAAAAAATGACTTGATTTATAACAAATGAGGCCATTGCCAGTGGAAAGATGGAAAGAGAAGTAGTTTCTATGGCTCAGCCTAAGATTAGTGCGGGGGTGCATGTTAAAATCATGACTTTGAATTGGACTCGAGAACATTAATAAAAACAAAATTGTTCAAATAATTTGAGAAGAAAAATCCCTTCTGTGCTCAGGGTCCCTATTTAAACGTTCCTTAAAACAGCATTTCCCTCTTCTACCTGTGCTGCTGAGTTTTTAATACATCTATTTAAATGCAAATTTTGACTTTTGGTTTGCAGTCACAAAAATGTTTGACACTGAAGTTTTTATCAGAAATGTAATTTTATATAAAAGCAGTAATGGGGTGGTCAGCCACAAGTAATAGAATGGTGCACTGCTCACCCAGTTTTGAAATGTGGGGAAGCATCCTGTCTAATACCATCTGATGAGTGTAATTGTTTCCTGAATTTGCCAACTTACTTTAATGCGTGATGCTAATGTATGAGTATTTTCTCGTGCACCAAATCCTCCCTAAGGACTTCCAATCCTTTCTGTCCTCGGGATTACCAGGATGGTGAGGTTTTGCTCTGTATCTTCAGGGAAGGGAGGCTTACTTCCAGCATAGCATCATTCTCCTCCTCACCAGTAGGCTTAAAAAAAGAGGCTTCACTGGGTAACAGGATATTTTGTCGGTGCAATGTTGAATCAACTGCAGATTACTCATTAGTTGCTGCTGAGTATGTCATTTGTATTTAATTTTTCCCCCTCGATCTCAGACACTGCTGGCCCTCATTAGTACCCGTGTCTGGGGTTAGGGTGGCCAGCAGCCATGGTGTGTCTGCCAGGACCACAGCTGCTGAGCAGGGCTGCAGCTGCTCATGGAGACTGAGCTCCAGCTGCAGCCACCGAGGTCACATTTGCCAGAACTGTTTTCCTGTCTGCATTGATATGATTGATACGGCAGTGTTGAGTGGGGAACAAATCAGTCACAACAGCATCAGACCACGAGTGCCTTTGGCTCGTGGCTTGTTACAGCTCAACAGTGGCACTGCCACAGTCATACTAGGCACAGGTTTTGCTTTGTGAAGTGTTATGAAGCCTTCTCGTCCCACGAGAGCGGTGAGAAGAAGTTTCCCAGTTTGTGCTGCAGTCGTAGGGCAAGTTGCAGAACGTGGTGCCAGCAGGAAAAGGAGTGTTATTCCCAATATTGACACTTTAGAAATCAAGAGCTTAGAATGTCTCAACTCATCCATGTTAAATAAGCACTGTATGCATACAATGAGCAAACTTATAGCATGCTTATATCAGCTTGATTCTAGTATTAAGTGCTTATTGTTTAAAATAATTTTCATATTACCGTGGTGAGGATAAATATAAAACGTTCCATATTTTATTGTACCAGCAGTTAAAGAACAGAACAGAACACGCCGTGGGTTCTGCACATTCTGCATTCTGCATTTTATATTCCCTAGATGCCCTTGTCATTAATTACATACTTTAGATTCCAAATTATAGAGGATCTGAGTGGCACTGTGCTGCATTTTCATCATCTCCATGTATTCCCTGAATTTGGATGGGTTACAGAGTATTCCAGAAGACTTGCACAGTATCGAAGCCATTTGCAAAACAACGGCAACATCAGGTCTGTGGAGTAGTGGGATTCCTAGCTGTTTGTCAGAGAGCAAGTCATTTGTAAAGGAGGAGGATTTTTGCAGTCGAACCAAAAGTGATTTGACTGCACTGAGACTCTGGAGAAATTATTTCTTACACACACTGTTCAGAAAGTTCATTGCTGCTCCACCTGCTCACTGAGATCATTGTGGGGACTGTTTCGCTGCAGTTCATCTCCCCCGATTGGTTTCATTCTGCTCCGGTAAGGTTTGTTTATTGGCTGATGGTGAGGTTGAAGTGTGCTGGATCATTACTCCAGCTGTTCAAGGTTAACCAAATTTCTATGCTGAAATGGCTTTTCATGGACCACATGGTAAGGTTTTGAAAATGCTGGGCATTACTTTGCTTCAAAAAAAAAGATTTGAGCCCAGTAATCATCATACTTTTGAGGAGATATTTCCTCTCTTCCCCTCCCCCTCTCTCAGTGTATAACTATGTAGGAACAAACTCATCTTTTTTTATAAATCCTCATGTGGTTCCTTTCTGCTTTACTCATGGGCATGGCCAACGAATGTCCTTGGTATCTGTGTGGGTGCTTTATTTTTAAAATGCTTGTGTAATTTGCCTGACACTTGTGTTTAAGTGTTTGTATACTGAAAAATAAATATTTGTGTATGCAGAAATGCCACACTAGTGGTTTTCAGCCCAAATTCTAGTCAACGTTTTTTCCTTAAGCACTAAGCAGGTTTCATTGCATAGTCATGTGGGTTTTTTAAATAAATTTAACACTGGAAATTAATTTTGAACTTTATCAAGATACATACTCAGTGTGACATATGGACAGACCAAGTTTCCTGTCAAAAGTTCTGATCAGTGTCAGCCAGCCAGCCCTGAGGAAGTTCCTCTCTATGAGTGCTTGCCTCTTTTTATGTTTCCATCACTGTTATGGCCTTAGTTTCCAGATGATATCTTCACCTCTCTGGGTGTTGAGAGTTTACATGTTCTCAGTCATCAAAGCATGCGACTACTGACTACCAGTTCAGATCAGAGTCCTGCAACTGTAGCACTGGGAGTGTACCCTGCATCTGGACAGAGACCAACTGCCTATGGTTCAACAAGGCTCAGTGCTGGGTCCTGTCCTTGAGTCTCAGCAACCCCCGGCAGCACTACAGGCTTGGGGCAGAGCAGCTGGAGAGCTGCCTGGCAAAGAGGACCTGGAGGTGCTGGTCAACAGCAGACTCAACATACGCCACCAACGTGCCCAAGAGGCCAAGAAGACCAACAGCATCCTGTCTGGTGTCGGGAATGATGTGGCCAGCAGGACCAGGCCAGTGAAATGAGAGGAAATAGCCTCAGGTTGCACCAGGGCAGGTTTAGAGTAGGATGTTAGTGTTGTCAGGCACTGGAACAGGCTGCCCAGGGAAAATGTCTGAGTTGCCATCCCTGGATGTATTTAAAAGATGTGTGGGTGTGGTGCTCAGGGACATGGTTTAGTGTGAGCACTGGGTTAACAGTGGGACTCAGTGATCTTAAAGGTCTCTTCCAACCCAAAGTGTTCTATGATTTTATCTCCAAGTGTCCGGTAGGATTTTCAGATCCTGTATTGTTCACATAAGCCAAGCTGGGACACCGGATTTAATCCAATCACTCTTTTTGACCCTCTTTGTCATATTTTACCTTTTAAGTTACCTAAATTATCATCTTATCTTTTATTAAATTCTCATTAGTCATTTTGCTCATGGTGTGTCTGTAGAGGGGATCAAAGTGGGGGAAACAGTGGCTAAAGCCAAACTGGCGTCATAGCCCAGATGAAATCCAGAAAAAGAGGAATCCTAAGGCAAAGACAGAACTATTTTTATTAGCAGTTTATCCCCTCACGATGACCTAGATACCTGTGCTGATCGTGGGGAAAGGGGGAGTATGTTATTACCAAGCAGTGAGGGAAGCTGTTAGTGCTGATCTTCCACTGCGGAGGAAGCAGAGGCAAACATGAAATGCGGTTTAAATTGGCAACGGGGAAAGGGAGCCTGCACATAACAGCTTCAAGCTGTAATGCAGTGTTTCAGCCCTCTTTTAAGATATTTAATACATATTTGATCCCATTCATTTTTTAAAGACTTGTCAGTATTTTATTTCAGGTGAGGAAGTATGAGCAAATAGTCTGGTAACGGTGAAACATCTATCGCCTGCTGTATGAAATGGGGTCGCAGGGATTAGGTGTGAAGGTTTGGATGCAGATTTGTGGTGCTTGATGCTGTGCCAACATACCATCCAAGTTTAATTGCTCGAAGGCATCCACATATAAACAAAACCACTCACTATTGGATACAATTCACAGATGAAATTATTTGCAGTCGTTAGCGTGCTAGCCAGACCAGTGGGTCAGAGCCAGAGTGCTCTTCGTTCCTGTGCAGTGCTGAAAGATAGGCCTAGCAGTTGTCAGGACTGAAAACAATTTGTGAACTCCACAGTGTCACAAGGATGTCACACCTTATGCGACTGAAGAATGATGGTTTGTCATTTATTTAGAGTAAGGCAATATGTGCACATGGAGATGTTAGTCACATCAATTCCTGGATGGAAACGCTTCTGCAGAGTGGTATCCTTAACTCAGATTGAGGAGGCAGGAGGATAGAAATAGGAGGAAAAGGTGTTTTTCTTCCTCCTTTAAAGCTTTCACAAGGCATTGCTGATTTATGCCCTGGTGGCAAAGCTGAATTATTGTTATTATTACAACACTTTTGCTCCTATCAACTGGACTTAGTGGAAGTCCACTTGGTAGAAGTAAAGTTTTGCTTGCTGGGAAAAGAGCCATCACAAATACCAAGAGGTCTGAAGGAAAGCAATTCGTAAAGAGTAAAATCCAAGAAATAAAGCATCTACTTTCACATCAGTGTTAGTACTGTCATCACTATAACTCTGAATTTGGTGCCATCACTCATCTGAGATGCTGATTTTATAAAACTGTCACTAAGAAGAAAAAACACCCAAAGGTGACTAAGTCTAAATCTTCAGATACCACACAAATGTTTGCTATTTATGCTGCCCATCTGTTTGTGGTGCCATGCAGATAATCAATAAACACTTGAAAAAAAATCCTGTTGCAGTGGAGAAGTCCAACGTTTGGTCCAGCTCGAGATTCCTGTGGCATCCTGCACTGACAGCTCGCTGTGCAGGGCTGCATTTGTACAGTCCTCTATAGATACGAACAGATGAGTATTTTCTAATAACTGTGTAGTCAAGAGACTTTGATTGAAAGCAAAACCAAAGCATTTCTGTCCAAAACTCAGTGTTCTTGGACGGAGTGGCACCTGAGGGCTGTGCTGGGTGGGAAGTGCTGCTTGCTGTCAGTTGTACTGACGCTGATTTTCCTTGCGGGGGGAGATGTTTGCATCTCACTGTTGAGGTTGGGAAGAAATTCAGTTCTACTTGCTGGATGCTGTTGAGGTTTGGAAGAATTTAGGTTTTTTTCTTGCTTGCTGTGGAACAGTTTTACAAGCTGTTGTGTGGAGCTCCTATTATTGCACTTCATGTTTTTCCTTGGCCTTTCATTTGGCATTTTGGGCTTTTTGGAGGGGTGGTTTCAGTGGGAGGTTGGTACTGTCTTCTGGGGAAAGCATACGTAAACTAGAGAGTGCACAGATGATTAATGTGTTATCACAGCTAATCAGAGCTACAACAGTACTTCACACGTCTGATTATCTCTGTTTGTAGTAGGGTTATTTTCATTAGGGAAGCAAGCCCTAATGCAAACTGTAATAATCGATTAAGTAGATTACTACATACAATTGTACAGATGTAGGTTGACCCTCTTTCTCCATGCAGAGGAGAAATGGTTGCTGTCGTGAAAAATAAATTCTGCTATTTGAGCAGGTCAGGGAACTCTTAAATGTGTAAAGCTATTGGAACGTTACTTCTCGTTTACTTTCCAAAATTTGCAGCATGTTATTTGTCTGTTTTACAGCTCATTGTGAACTTGTATGGCAGAATCTGCCAGCTGAGTCTTATTACAGGCTTGGGGAGCTTTGACATACAAGCCTTTATCTAGTTTGGGTATGTGTGTCTACACTGTGAGGGAGTAGAATCTGCCTCCAGAGATGTCATAATAAAAATGTTAAGGAAAACCAGTGTTATCACATTAAATCTTAAAAATATAGCTGGCCATTTTGAAATAAAGGCTTTTTTTATTATTATTGAGTGACTTCTTGGGGTTACAAGGATTTGGCCTAAACAAAACGGAAAGGAGTATGATGAGGAAACTGCAGCATACAAACCCTAATTAGCTTAGTTTATAGCCTTTAGTGTTCATGGTAACTGAGAGTGAAATGTGTACTCAGCCTTCAGCCAGATTCTTGGAGGGTTGAATTTCTTTGTATCCACAAGTGTGTAAAGGACATATATTGGTGAAAGCACTGTAAAATGAACAGTTAGGCCTTCTCCAAAGGGCTCCTAGTAACACATCTGCATTGTAGTAAAGGAATTTTTGAATCAGTGATACCCTTCATTTTGGCCTTCAGTAATTTGCTCTGGGCTTTGTATTTAAAAAAAAAAATCACTTATAAGCATACTAATATTATGGGACGTGTGTTTAATACTGAGCTCCCACAGACGAACTCCTCTGAATATTCAGGTTGTTTTTCTACTGTTGCAGGCTGTTCTTTCACCTCCTTGTGATTCGTAGGGAGCGTTGTTAAGCCATGTGCTTACCCTGCTCAAGTCTAAACCAGTGACAAACACCTGAGTTGAATATCATAAATTATAAAGCCATGAGTTGGCAAGGTATCTCTGATCTTTTGAAGGTAAGCTTGCAAGCGAGTTGCTGGATTTTGTAGAGTTTTTAAGTACATCAGTGTAATGGATTTCTGTCGTGCTGAGAGTACAGTAACAAATTCAGTGGTGTTTAACAAGTTGCATACCTTTTAATGTATCTGCTTTGGAGTTACAAGGTCTGGAGCGAACTGCAAGGTAACCCACACCCAGAAGTGTGCTGTTATCTGCCTGAGTACCAGTTCTGTGACAGCGGTGACTGACTGCGGCATTAGCTCTGTTTTAAATGGGATAAATAATGAATAGAAGTACTGTGTTTCATTAAAATTGCAAGTGAAAGCAGAGGGGAAGAAGATGTCTTTGGCTGGTGTCGTGGAATATGTTCTGTTGATGTTTTGATTGTTATAGCTATAATTCTACTGATGATATCATGGAGTGTCAGCAGCAGGTTCTAGTAAAAATCCACAGCTGTATTCCACATTTTGATGTGTACAGACACCTTCAGTCTGACGTTTCGTACTGGTGGTGCCTAGGTCTCAATGTTAACCCCTCACTGACGAGCTGTTCCTGAGGCTTACAGCCCCTGGTAGGTGCACTTCAGACGTGCTTCCATCTGTCCCACTGCACACCCAACTTCCATATCAGGATGTGCAGTTTAACCCTCTATTAGCTCGTCTTTCATTCATATGCTTTTGTCACCTAGAAAATGGCCACAGTACTTTATACACAAAATGTGCCCAGAATATTTAGTGTTTATTTAATTTGCAATTAGAAATTGTCCAGCCCCAGTCCAGATCTCAGTGACTGAATCTGGACAGGAAGAGGCATTGTCTTGTAAAGTCATTCTGTCATTGCCAGAATCTTCCAGACCAGCACAAAGTGCAAGACATACCATTTCAGAAAATACTGTTTGCAACTTTTTCCCCTGTTCCTGGATTTTGAAAAGTTACTGCTTCTGTCTCAAGGAAATAATGAAAAGCACTGTGAGAGAGCAAGCAGCGCTGTACAGCACCCGTTCTGCATGAGAAACAGTGCTGAGCTTTGGAGGAGAGTATTTTGAACGAGTCCAGTTGATAAGCACTCCAGAATCAATATTTCATGTTATTCTACTATACAAATATAAGACTGCTAGTGGCAGTGCTACAAGAGGCTTAGAGCACGTCAATGTCACAGACAGTTAGCATTCAGTCGGCGTATCCAGGAGGCAGTTACTGGATCTGTTACTTGGTCAGGGCACCCTCTGATTGAACAGTAACACCAGCCATGCTCATGGCACTTCCAGACAAGTCTTTCTAACCTTCTTCCCTCTTCACTGGAGCCACACTGTGGAATTTCTGTAGAAAGACTGATGCTGGGTTTTCCTCTTTCCCTTAAATTACAGCACTCTGTCTAAAGGATTGATTTTAATTTCTTTAAATTCGTTGCTGATCTTGAAATAATAGACCAACTGCCCATATTATGTTCAGGGAATTAACTCTGGTTTTGCATCAAGCAGTTCTCCCAAGACCAACTGGAAATTCTCTTTTTGGAAGGTGAATACTCTTTGGCACGGATACTTACAAGCTGGAGCAATGGAAAGATGGAATAACGGATTGGCAGGAAGTCAGGGAAGTTGGAGGAACATAACTGGTGCTTATGCCCACAATCGTTGCAGTTTTTTGACGTTTAAAGTGGTTTGCGACTCTTCTCTTCTGAAAGCCAGTGCCAGACAATCAGTCCCCCTAGCACAGCAGTTCTGCACCTAACATTGGTAATGCTACTAATAATTGATGTGCAGCAGCAGAATTTATAAATGAAATTAGCTCCCCAAAGTTTCAGTATGACTGTGATTGAAGTGGTAATGATAGAGTTCATGCAAGTGCGTTTGCCATTTATCTAAATGTATCATTACTGACAGTGCTTTTTTGTTAACATTTTGTTATCCTTATTCATGTCATTGTTATAATGTCCTCTTAGATACCTGCAAATTACACTGGCTTGTACTCACCTCTCATCCTTCCTACCCACCCCCTCTACCTTCTCCTTTGGATTTAATTTATGCAGCATTTGAATTTGAGATCGCTGGGATATCTCCAGCATACTCAGAGGAAAGTGCTAGTCCTGCGATTGGGGAATAGCTTGGGATTTCTCCTAAGTGAAGGTGTTTCATGCCTTGTCAGAAAGGCACAATATCAGTGTTTTAATTCTAACTAAAAAACTTGGTTTCACCTACAAATGGATATGAATAGAACTAGAATTTCTAGTGATCCACTAATGTATGTTACTTGGAATTCAAAGAAAGCCCCACCTTATTGTGGGTTTGATATATCTTCAGCTAAACTTGTGAGACTCTCTGAAAGCTCTCATGTAAAAATACCAGAGAAATACTGGTGAAGATTCTGTGATAATGTGAAAATAAATTGATCAAACATAAACTTAGACAAATAGATTATTATAAAAAACCCCAAACTTGATCTGATTTCTGAATCTTCAAAAATATAACTTGATTCTCTCCTTTTGTGATGACTTTCTCTTGTTCCAGTTGCTTCTGCATGTAGAGGTCTTAGGGGGCTGCAGGACTGAAGGTTTTCAGCTTAGTGAATCTTAAAGCCTTTGTTACAAAAAGTCAGCTCCATGCTCTCTACCAAAGAACCCAGGAGCATGTTGCAGTGCAGTAGGGTTAGAATTGTTCAAGTTATCTTGGTATACTTCAAGGATAGTTACGTACATATGGTTTGCTGTAAGTGCACGTGGTTGGTTGTTTTGTTTTTTAAAACAAATTGCTGGGAAGAACTGTAGTGAGATCTGAAGGGAAAAGCTTTTTATTTGTGTGTGTTACCTATCACCGGCCTCATTTTTTTCAAAAAATTCAGTAAAGGTGGGGAAAAAATCCAGCAAGTTAAATGTGACAATGCGTACACATCCCTAGAAATGCTTGCTTTTAGAAAACCATCCAACTCTCAATACTGACTTAATTTTAGGGTCCGGAACTGAAACAGCTTTAAAAAATAGCTTATGAATTAATCCTTTTCCAGACACAAATTAAACTGGCACAAATATTTACAGTGCATCTGTAAATATATGTAATAAATACAGGCAAGTGAATGGTCGATACTTCCTAGCCTAGCTGGTAACTCTGGGGTTGTTTCCTCCTGGAGAAGCTGAAATGCATAAATACAAATGTTATTTTCCAAGGCTGTGCCCAATTTCAGTGGTGCTTGTTTCAGTCTCTGTGACAAAAGAACTGGAGGGCTTCCAGGTGGTTCTTTTTGTTTAGTACAATATCTCACATCTTCCAGCACATTCAGGAAATTCTGTATCACTAGTAGACAAGACAACATATTTGAAATGGAATCTCTGTTTCTCAAAACATTGTAGAGTATCTTCTATCATCATACATGGTTCTGCCCTTATGGCAACAACTGGCAATTCTTGAGAAGAACAGATCAGTAGTTAGTTGTGGCTGTTTAATAGTTGGGATGTTTTAGCCATCGGTCCTTTCCATGTCCATCTGTGTCTAGAGGTACACTTTAAGGGGAGTAGGGGTTTTGGAGGGTGACTTAGAGCAGTCTTATAGCAGAGATCCTAAGTCAGGGAAGGTTTTAAAAGAGCCCCGTCTGTGTTCTGTCATCACGGTGTTGAGGTCTTTACAGCTGTGTAACCACGGTCTCAGGGCTCTTTCTGTGAGCTTTTCTGAATGCCAGAAGCCTACCTTCCCTTCCAGCATTTTGCAGACCTTTGATCTCACTTGATAACTCTATGGGAGTTGGGATGCTAAGCTGAAGCACGACATTTAAGGTGATATTCAGGAAGGTGCAGTTAGGGAAGTCCCCTCTGCTTCAGCTGGCCTCCAAGTACAGTGCTGAAAAGAGGACGCTTTTGCTGACACCTCAGAAAACCATGATTTGGCTTTTCTGGTTGGTTGGTTTGTTTTCAAGGACTCAGTGAACAACCTTTATTAACACAGTTTGTAAACTAGTTACCAGGAAGGTAACGGCAGTAGTTCTCTGCTGGTAACATTAAGGACAGTCTTTTCATAAAAGTTAATCTTCCTAAGCAAACAAATTTTAATCCATGGGTTCCATCTTCTGCTGCTTTTTAATAGTATTGCTCTTTTAATATCACTTCTTTTCTAACAAGACCATACCCTACTCCCTCAGGCCATGTTAAAAAGGTCAGTCACCGAGTGGTATTTTAATTTCAATAAAGAGTGAAAGACAGACTGTTTTTGCTAGAATACTAAAAGATCGCCTATTTAAATCTTCCTTTTAATGTCTGTTTAACTATCTTTCTTTGAGACCTTTTCTCTGACCTTCAACATAATTTAAACATAATTTTTAATTCATTATTCATACCATTAAACACTGAAACTTGTTTCTTTCTGCAGTTTATTTCTCCGTTACTTGCACGCATTGCTTTTCTGTTTGGTTGGGTGGCTCTGTAACGACACTGTACAAAACAGTGCAGAAGGATTTTGAGAGGGAGGGAACCCCCAACATAGGCACATTTGAATTATATCAACAACATTATTTAAGGTAAAAACCAAGGTGGCAGGGGAAAGACACGTCAAACTCGGGGCCTCTTACATTGATTAAGTCCCTGTAAATGGCACTGGTCCTGTGCTGCTGTGCACGGGCTGGTAATGGGCTGCTTTCTCTGTTCTATATTTCTGAAGCGCTTCAGCTTCACCCAGCGATAACTGAGGCAGCTCCATTGACACCCTGACATGAGATCTACATCATTTTTTTGGCTTTTCAATTTTTTTCTCACTTAGTAATTGAGTTCCATGACTTCACGCAAAAGATGGAATGAGCTCCAGGTAGTTACGTTATTATAGATGAGCCATAGTGATGCTGTGGTTTGTAGAGACTTGATATGCTGCTGAAAAGCACCAAAAGCTAATAACACTGAATAAAGAAAATAAATTAAACCCATAAAATGATGTATTTTCGTGGCTAGGGACGAAAGGTTTTCAACCTTTACTAAAGCAGGGGAGCTGGTATCTTATTTGGCGCACCCAGGTAGGAATTGCACCCTTTCAAAGCAGTGTGAGAGAGATAAATAGATTCTCATTGCGGCAAAACACATGTACAATTATTTTTTTATTGTGTGTCAACATCCAATTACTTTAGCAGTATAAACTACTTCCATATCTTTCCCCACTTGATTCAGTGGCCTTAACCATGGCATGCTCCCGAGAAGTGCTGTTGAGCAGACAAAGAAAACCCCAAGTATTCTGTTCCTGTCTCTCCAGAATTTTTCTCTGACAATCATTAGCAGAATCAATTAATTGGTCAACCTTTTAGGAAGAGCAATATAAGGAAATCAAAAGGTCTGGAAGAAAATAAGGTTAGGTCACCAGAGGGAATGACATAGGTTTAGTATCTTAGTGTTGCTTGGGAGTTTTTTGAAGCAGGCCAGAGAAATACTTCACGGAAGCACAAGGCTTCACGACGATTTGGGACCTGCTCCATAGCTGCCAGCACCGCAGATGCCACGTCAGTCTCATTCATTTGTCAGCCCTGTGGCTGGCCCATCAGCTGGGCTCCCTCACCCAGCTGTGGGCAGACATGTGTTTCATCTGGCTCTGTAGGGCCATGGTGGCCACTGCTGAGTAGGCTCATGTGTGACATCCTTGTCTTTCTCTGCTCCCTGATCTGGACCACATCCAGGAAAATGTAACATAGAACAATGAAACTTTGAGTGATGAACTCAGCATAGCACAGGTCCCTGTCCTGTTTGTGGCGTTTGATAATAGAATATCAGCTCAAAGCACCAGTAATAGTATTTTCCTGTCCCTGAGCAGTCTGCAGATAGCTGTACATACACCACTAACCACCCCAGTAAACACTGTCAGCA
The DNA here is from genome assembly GCA_022605575.1 of Laterallus jamaicensis coturniculus. Taxonomy (NCBI): domain Eukaryota; kingdom Metazoa; phylum Chordata; class Aves; order Gruiformes; family Rallidae; genus Laterallus; species Laterallus jamaicensis. Next base: position 1,894,704 of record JAKCOX010000020.1, on the reverse strand, counting down.
TTTCCACTAGCTCCTCATAATAATCCTTGAAAATGAACACTCTCTGGTGTGCCACTGAGGAGACCCCTGTTTGCTTAGGAAACACCAGCATCACCCCCTCCAACCCTATGGCTTACAGTATGGATCAGTGGACCCCATGGCTATGTATGCAGGTAACACAATCCAGATATTCAGCCCCCAGTAAGACATTCCCCTGGCGTTCCTTCCTCTGGCATTCCTTCCCCTGGCATTCCTTCCCCATGCGCTGCTCTTTGCGAGGAGCTACTGTACACCTGAGCTAAACCAGGATTAGGTGCTTTTGCTTACGAAAGAGATGTCTCTCTCTTCTCTTTTTTTTAAAAAAAAACCCCACCCAACCCTGCTTTTTTAAAATATTTATTTCCTCCTTCCTTTCCCACCTCCACTTTGAACAGTCTGAAGATAGGTGACAGTTTGTGGCACTGTCAGATTTCTGTCCTGCTTGCTGAAACCCTGTGTTAGGCCATCGTTTAAACAGTAGAAGTAAAGTGTCAGTTTTCTATTGCATCCTTCTCAATTCTCTTTTGCAAAATACTGTCTTACTGTTATAATAAATAGACTATATATCTTGGGTTCTATGCCTACTTGTATGGGCTGGCTCATTTATCCTCTTGCCTCTCTGGGCTATCCTGTTGCTTTGAAGGTTGCTGGTAGAACATTGAAGCACATTTATATAGTTCGGTTCTTCACAAGTTCTTCATTACAAACATTTAAACTGTGAAATACGGGTATGTCTAGGGGTGCCTATATTTTTTTTCAAGCTTTATAGGAAATATATGCAAAGAGACACTTCCTTAGGTTTATAAAAAGCTCTAGTGTTGTGTGTGTTTTGGGTTTATTTTAGGGTCATCGGTGTAAAAGTTATTTAGTTAATATTGCTAAATGATATTTTACATATGCCTTTTTCACTTCACCCAGAAGTAGTGCTTGTGGAAAGCTTAAGATAAAAGATACCTCTAGATTGTCCAGAGAGCTGAGGCTCCTGTTTCCATTGCAAAAACCAAGATGGATAATCTGGAGCTTGCAAAGGGGCTCATGTAAATCTCACAAAAGTTCACAAAAGTTTTCTGTATTGATGAGCTGAGCTTTATTAAAAATGTAATTATGTTAAGATAGCTTCTTTGTTTTTTCCACAGTCCAGAAGTTTTTCCTTGATAAATTATAGCTCTTGAGATGCTTAGGACCTGGTTTCAGATAGGACACCAGTTGCTTGGCTGCATTAGGCAAAGCAGGCTGCCGCTCCCTGGCAGGGTGGCATGGGGCACAGAGCACAGCGGTGCCGGCTCTGCGTCAGGAACAGGCTTCCGCTCTGCTCCTGATCTTTGCTGAACGTAGCTGTTAAATAATCAGTGCACATTTTTACTTCTGAGCCACAGATTTTAAAATGTTTATAACTAAAGCTCTGCAGTGAGCTTGTTCTCAGTGCTGAGTCCACCCAGCATCACGTTCTGCAGGGTGACCTCCTGCCTCCCAGTGTGCTCAGGCATGGCCTGTCAGTCTCAGGTACATTATTTGGGACAGGTCCAAACGGGAGGTTCCTTCCTCAGCACTGCTAGCCTCAAATGTGCTGATGTCACCTGGCAAGCCACGGAGAGGTGAAGTTTAAGACAGTTGTTGCTCCAATGTTTTATCCATCTTCTGTCTTTTGAGCCCACGCTGATGAGCTCAAAATGCCACCTCTTCATGGTGCTTCATGTGCTTTTTCCTTGCTTAATTAACAGAGCCTCCTTACCATGCTGGTGCAGAAGAGGCAGCCGTGCCACCCGCTGTGCAGATGCAGCGGGTGCATTGTTGGCCCTGCTGCTGCACCCATCCTGGAATGTGCATGCAGGGCAGCAACCTGCAGGATTACGGGGCCACGTCCTGCAACAGCGACCCGTACAAACACATGGGGCTGGGTCTTGGTGCTCTCCAATCGTGCAGTATCTTCTCATGATAATGTGCACACATGGAGTTTCTTCTCATCCTTGCGGGAGGTCCTGTTTTGGTCTGTCATTGAAACAAGCAGCTGAACAATGAAATTCCTGCTTTAGTCCAGATGAATTTTTGGTGTGCTAAGACTGCCTAAAAATTACAGTCTGGCAAATTTAAAATCAGCAATTAAAACAAGAACCAAGTCTCTATTAAAAAGGTAAATCCACGTTTTTTTGTTGTGGGTTTTTTCCTTTTCCAAGCAAATGATATGTGATTCCTTCACAATCAGTCAGCAGTTATACTGTCTGCTTGCTAGGACTGAAGTTCAGCTTGTTGTGAACTGTCTGTCTTAACATGTCTGGCCATTGTGATCTCAGTGAGACTTTTGTTAGAACAAAAGTAAATTAAAATCTAGGGGTGTGGCCATTGAAATAGAAAACTCTACTTCCCACGTTAAATTACCAGTGATGGGGACATTGAAATTTGCCTTCTTTCAAGAATAATCAAAGATAATAAGACAATACTCTACTTTAAGAAAAGCAGACCCAAAAACTTATGTATGACTCCTTTGCTGGTGCCATTGAATGATTAACCTGATTTTTAAAGGCAGTAATTAAAACCTTCACTACTAGGTAGAAATCATTTAAATTTTTGTGGTTACATTCCAAATATATGAGAGACAGAAGGAAAGACAATAATTGTAAATAAATAGGTATTTTAAGATATTAATGGGGCTTTTTTCGAGAAAGAAGCTTATTCTGTAAATGAAAAAAAAAATTAAAATATTTGGAGGTGTCCAATATACCAATATACCAACACATAAGCCTCAGGCCCATCAACTTCAGCTTTCTTCCCTCAAGAACAAATTTTTCCAACATGAGCCTAACTTGAACTGAGATGGAAAGTCAGTGTCATCCTTTTTGCCCCAAAAATGCTTTATTAAAAGTATATATTTTGTGTGAGCCTTTGCACCTGCAGAGGGTTAGCTTCCCTAGATGAATTAAAACAATCCGCACATGGCCATAGAGCCTATTATTTCCCCAGCAGGATGTTAAACTCTGCTCATCAACTCTTGCAGAGCCAGAACACTTATGAGAGCCCTCCAGGTGAACCAGCCACAGCTCCAGAAACCACGGGTCAGCACTTGATCTCCAACTGGTAAATTTTCCTCCTTCACAGGAGCTTTGCTTCTGAGACCTGGACACTTTATGCTGCAAATAACATTTTTACCTAGTGATGAGGAATCAGGAGAAGGCTCAGCTTTTTCACTGAAGCAGACAGGTTCTGTGGGCATCGCAAACCTCCTCTCAGAGAAGGGCCTGGCTGCTGCTGCTTTTTTTCCAGATATATTTTGCAGTGTGTTACTAAGCCTTTTCTGATACCACCCCTGCAACCCCCCTCTGTGACTAAGGAGATTCCATCAGTGTGTTTTAACAGGCAGAAAAAGGAAGTGAAGTCTATCAGTATTAGAATATATATTTCTCAGTGCAGAGGAGGATTCAGTAAATTGGTTAACCTACTGCTATCATGAGCTCTTTGTGATGGTAGATTATGCTGATACAAACTCAGCATTCATTCTTGCTTCTACTTCTGTATTTTTTCCCAGCTGTATAAGCATATACTGATGCCCAAAAGAAGGTTGCAGTGATGATGATTTGAAACTGAGAAGATTTCAGAAAATGAAAACCAGTTTGCAGTATATGGGAGTGTGTGGATATCTGAGGGGTCACAGAGTGATCACGTGTATGAGAATAGCTCAAGGCTGAGACCTCATGCCACCTACATAAACTTGATTCAGTATATTCTCAAGCATAAGAATATTATCATTAAATCTGCTTAAAATCAGATGTGTTAAATTATAATACCTACTGTTGAAAAATAAACCCCAAAGAAATGGCACTGTGTGATTAAACTGGATCTGTCTCTTAAGTAATCTGCATTCTCTGATTTCTTAGTGCCCTGTTAATTTGAGATGAGGAAATCCATGTTAGCTTTTACACTCAGGAAGCGACTTCATCTTGCTACAGATTCCTCCCCTTTTGCTGAACTTGGATTTTCTTCACTTTGCTGTGCATTTCTCTTTGTTTGCAGTTATAGTTGGTAAGGGCCATCTTTGCAGCTGAGCGTGCTGCTTCCGACTCCCATGGACAGTGAATGTTCCCTAGCACTTGGTCACCTTATTCTGCAGTAGGTGTCGGCTTTCTAATTTCATTTCTTTTCATCACAGTGTTGAGATAAATGAGTAAGGTATATGAAATCCCTATTCTCCAGTTCCTAAACCAGTAATGGGTAAGTTTAAACTGAGACTTCTCTTACACATGGCTTATTTCAGACTTCCAAGAGTTTCACTGGCTTTTTTCATTCAGCATCTGAAGCTGGCCACTTCTGAATAAGGCATAGTGCAGCTCTGACTAGATATGCCAAGCTCCATGTCTTTCTAATATCATGTGCTGCATGTCTTTTTACTGCAATGATTTTGAACCAGGGAATGTTTTGGGTTAAAGGGATCTTGCATGTTTTATGAGAAAAGAAAGAGAGAGATTTAGGAAAGATCTGAAGTTAGGTAATTTGTCTATGCACTGGGCTGTGCTGTTCAGATTTGTGGATGCTGTGGACACCTTTATCAATGTATTGACGAAGGCCTGTGGGAACAGGAACAGATTTAAACAAGTACTTTAAAGGAAAGATTCCAGACTACTTTATATGTATTATACTCTTCATTTTGAGGAACTGAAAAGTAAAGCAAAAGACAAGAATTATTTATATTTTTAAATGAAAGAAGAATTTTACAGGATGGCCTTTACAATATGAAATAATGAACGATAAAAGGTTTTCTTCAGTGGAAAGTAAAAATGTCATGACATCACTGGGATATATTGCAGACCAGGAAGAACACCAGCTCTTGCCCAGCATACTGATCAGCGGTGCTCCTAGGGTGTTCTGTGGTAGGGATGAAGAATGCATTTTCTCTTTCTATCATGTTGTTTTATGCAGAAATATATCATGCAAAAGAGAGTTTTTTCATCAAGAAAGTCCGAGCACTGCATGTCAAGCTGTAACTGCTGAAATTTGTTCATTAAAGGTTTGTGGTCTGTTGACCTTTTTCCTTAAAGCACCATATGAAGTATGTTGCTTATCTCTCTTTTGCATGACAGATTGCTTAGCATATTTGTTGGGTAGAAGAGTGGCACTGAGTGCCACAAAGACCTCGTTCAGCGCTTGCAAACGTAAGCAGAATGTGTTTGAAAATGTTGCTATGCTCTCTAGTGGATAATTTAGTTATAAGTGTGTAAGAAATTAATATCATCACCAGCTACAAATTTCAGTTTCACTTAACTTGAAAGACCTCCAGCAAGAAAAGTGAGACCTTCACCAGTCGATGAGCAATGCTGAAGCTAGAACTGTGTCTGTATGGAACAGCTCACAGGGTTTGGTACACATTTTTCACTTTAGCTGTATTTCAGCAGAGTCCACATTCTGCAGCAGCTTTTTTTAGACTCTGCTTTTCACGGGCATGGGCAGCAAGAGGATTTTGTCCTCAGCCTCTCTTGGTTCGTAAGAGATGTCTGCTATTAGATGCTTCCTCCTTCCATGATTATAAGGCTGGTAAAAAACAGATTTTAAAATGCACTTGCCTCATCTTGACCAAGGTAATCCAAAAGTTTACTTTTATTAGTTTTCCTTCTCAATGAAAGTCTGTGATGAATTTAGTTAAGATGCTTCAGAATTACTGTATTTGCATCCATCGTCCAAAAGAAGTCATGTCAGGGGCAATATAATGTTCTCAAGAGGTGAGTGAAATGTAAAATTACATTTCTTGCATCTTTAAATATTCATGGTCTAATCAGATACCTTTTCAAAATCAGTTTGTTGTGATAGTATTTCTATTTCTGCCAGTCACGGAATGGGATTCTCCGCTGGAATGGGTAATCCTGGCTCTGTTCTCTGCTTTCACTGTCCTGTGGTGTGAACGCTTCTGCTGCGCCGTAGTGATTGGCACAACAATCACTTCCCTGGCACTGTGATCACTTCCCTGGCACAACAATCACTTCCCTGGCATTTCTGTCCTTGCTATCAGTAGAAGCTGCGCCATGGCTGTTATTTTTTTTTTACTTGGTTGTGTCCCAGGGAGCAGCCCTTGCCAGGGAGCCTGCCCATTTATACTGCTATCGTTCTCTTAGGATTAGGAAGTGAACCTGTATTGGGCCTCTTACTCCATTTAGTCTATTCAGATCCAGGGTGGTGTGTATTCTTCAGTCTTTAAGCAATTACTTTTTCTTGCCTGCTCAACTGTCACTGGTAGCATCGCACAGGCTTCCCAGACAGTTCAGTGGCAGTTTACACCATGACTTACACTGTAATTCCAAGTGTTCTCTTCTTGTCTTGGCCTGACAGTCATTCTTGATTGAAGGCATGTCGTTTTTGCTTATTTGAGTCAATTCCAGCTGGATTAAATTCATTGAGCAGCTTCTTATTTGAAGATCTATGTACTAGAATGGGCAGGAGTGAAAATGTCTTTCCTGGGAAAACTTCATTACATGGAATCACAGAATGTGAGGAGTTGGAAGGGACCTCGAAAGATCATCTAGTCCAAACCCCTGCCAGAGCAGCATCACCTAGACTAAATCACACAGGAGATTTGCACAGCTCTTCATTTCCAGTGTTCTGGTGTTGCTACCAGTGAGTTAACTTCTTTGCTGTGGCTCCAAAAGAACCATGTATGAAGATGTTGGGAATGGTGAATGTATTTTCCTAATGACCAGAGCCAGAGATTTCAACCCAACAGCATCCTGCACCATTTTGCAAGACAAAATCTTTTTGATCTTTACTCTAGCTGGTATTGTACCTTCTGTTGTTGAGTTCTCAACAGGAAAGCTGTGAGAACTTTCCCTCTTGCTTCAGCCTGTGTTCTCACAGAATTCCTGTTCTGCTTTGGTGCAGCCATCTGCATCTCTGTCTTTGCTCAGAGGTGGGAGGATAGTTCAGCTGTTATTGGGATCTGCCCATGGATGTGCTTTCCTCTCTCTTGGGATGGGGTAACAATTGCTCCTTTTGGTGTAATGGTGCCAGGAGTTATTATATGGTATATGATTCATCAAGAGAGTAAAATCTTGCTGTATTTGCACAGCTTTGGGATTCCAGATTTGGGGTAGGTTTACAAAGTGCTGTCTTTTCAAGCCCTTGGTGGAAAGAAGTTTCCCTTCAAACACATACCAGCCACTGACCATTCCAGGTGATGCAGTTAGGTCTATTCAGATACCTTCTTGTTCTGCCTTTCCATTCTGTAAATATGCAGAAAATGTAATAAGGAATAGGACAGAGAATCTGGGTTTGCCTTTGGTGGGGTTTTTCTTGTCTTTGATTTTGTCATTTAGATTAAGATTTAATTTAGTTTCAGGTTTTTTGCCAGATTTTGAGATAATGATGAGTTCTAATTTTGCCCTTGTTTCATGCTTTCATAATAGCAGTATTAATATATCATTTCAATAAATACTGCATAGATTTACGGGTTAGAAAACAAGGCTCCTATAGTTTATATGCTTGGGGCAATGTGTAATTGTAAGAGACATAAACACAACCATGGAAAATTCTGTTCTCTTGAAGTACTGGTAGGACTTCCAAGGGTGCACATGGAGAAGCCATCTAAATAGTCTTAAAAGGGATGTGTTGAGTAATCAGCAGAGTAGGTGTGACACTTGGGTGAGGAAAACAATTGCATCATGAAGAGCACCTGAAGTCACTGAGTGTGTGTAAGAGCAGCAGTAATAAAACTATCAGAGCACAGCTGATGTGATGGTCAACTCTCTTCTCTAGACGTGTCTGTTGATAAAAGCAGGTGAAGTGGTGTAGTGTTCCTAAAAGCAGTCTACTCTGAGTTTAATTAGGGAGATCATCCAAACCCCTCAGTTCTTAGTGTAATAAAAAACATTAACTGCAGCCTCACAGGACGCTTCTGGGAAGCGTGCTGTCTTTACTGCTTGGTTCTCTGGACACCTGTCCTCACCCTGATTCTCTTCCTTAGTGCTGTATCCTTTCCCTTTTGTCCTTGCTCCAATAGGCTGGCAGTGGAGGCTGCCTGGTGTCTCTTCGTTTGCCCATTAACACATTCACACCGCAAAATACTAACTAGGAGCTCACCCTGCTTGCCACCAATTCCACTACTCAAAACAAGTTACCTCCAAATTAATCTTATTTCCCTTGCATACTATCTTTACCATCCTTTCTGTCTCCTTGACTGATACTGGCTCAGGTAAGTAAAAGTCTTTGTTTCTATATGGAAATGCAGAGAACAGCATTGCAGGGTATAGCTTTCTAAAGTGAGTAGACATATCTATTTGCTGCTGCTACAGGCTCTAGATCAGCTAGACTTTGCAGGTAATACCTGTATTCACTTGCTGTGAGGGCTACAGCCCCCCCTTGCATGAGAGGGACATGAGGGAACCACCTGCATTGGACCCTGGCGTCCCAGGGCAGCAGCAGGAAGGGATACAGAACTGGTGGAGTAACAGTGCAGTGTGTTTCTTTCAAAAGCCCCAGCAAATTTTGGGGAACTTTTCTGTGATTTTATATATAAAAATGTAAATATTTCAGTATCACACACATTCATGAATATATATCATCTCCTAAGTCTCTTTGTTCTTTCTAACTTTCCACTAGAGATACGACATACTTACCCTTTCAGTAATATTTTATTACAACATGATATAAAGTTGACTTGCAGCTTTATTATTGCTGTAATTTTTGTGCAAAATTTTACACCCACAAATTAACTTTATTCAGCTAAAGTCAGTCTGCTGCCCTGCCTCATCTCCTGAATTTTTACTGTTTTCCTTGCTGCTGTTCGAAGGGTGAATGCCCTTCTTCTTCTGAGTGGTGAAATGGAGGGTTTTCTTGAAGACAAGTGAGGGGAGCTGTGAAGTTATCTGAACCTCAAAGCATGCTAGCAGTTGGTGGAATTTGGTAGATATAGTAACTGCAAAATCAGGAGGGGAGCAAGAGGGCTGGCAGAGTGAAAGAGGGGTGCTGGTGTCTCGCGTGGTTTTGTCGAGCTCTGATCTCTCTGGAGAAGCATTTTCAGTAGTGGTGAGTGCCTGGAGCAGGGACGGGAGTGTAATACTATGATGAAAGTGTAATTCTGTGTTTCCTCATCTGGAAGCCTTCCCTTTAGTGCCAGTATCAGCTCCATGTACTGGATTGAGCAGGCACAGCCAGGCACCAGCTCTTGGACATGATGCTTTGCGTACAGGCAGTTCAGTGTACAGTCTCCTTGTTCTCTGCATTTCTGCAAACTGGACTGCTCTCTGTGACCAGTACTGGTTATGCTGGAGAGAGAGGAGTGGAGCCCGTTTCTCTCTTTGACACAGGCCACCTTTTTGTTAGCTCTGTAAATAACGTATAGAAGCTATACGTGTCTCCTCACTTGTGGACTGGTATCTTTCATCTGATGCCAGGTTAAAGAGTACTCACTGTACAAGCAATGAGTTCTTTCTGTTTCCTACTATTGAGAGTGGGGGGAAGGATTCATAGCCTCAATGTTCAAATTTATCCCCGAGGAATCAGAGTTAATGTGTCTTTCACATGGAGAGACGTCTGCCTGCACTGAGGGTTCATCCCAGAGCATCCTGGCAGCTGGCTGCGCAGAACACCTTGCTCAATCTACCTGCCAACGTAGATCTGCCCAGTCTCACTCCTTATGTGCCAGCTCTGTATCTGGGAGATTCTGTCAGCCTCAAAGGTTTGGCCTGTTTTCCTGTATTGTGTGTGTTGGAAGAGAGTCACGTTGATTGAGATTCCTTGGGGCCAAATTTCTGGTACCCAAGTTGAAAGTTTTGTCTGAGGTTGCTTTCTTCTGCAGATGCAATTGCCATGGACACACGGGAGAAGTGCCAAAAAAATCACCCAATAGTCACAGAAATGTATTTTATCCATAATGCAGTTATTCCTGAGTTACTGTACAGCGTGTGTGAGGTGGTAGGCACTCTGTCTCCTGGACCCACCAAAAATGTCCAGACACAGGAAGTGATGAGGCATCAGAATCCACAGTGTCCTCTTCTTTTTCCTGGTTTTCCATTTTGAAATTTACTTTTCACCCTGGTGGCAGCAGGTGTCCATGTAAGCTTTACATCGCTTTCTTTCAGGCGACAATGTAGCATCCATGTTTTGATCTAAGGTTCGTGCTATTAAGGCAGATAAATGAGAAGTGAAATAAGTGATGAACTTGTTTTCATGGCCTCTAGTGAACAACATATGACAGCTTTGAGAAATCGGTGTTCCGAAGAGTGATTATTGTGTCGTCTGAATTAGTGAGATAAAAGTAAGGACTTTTCATTTCCTAGCAGACTGTTTTCAGAGTGGTTGTCCAATATTAACCATCACCTCAGTCACAAGGTCAGTGAGTTCACACGTAAGTACGTCAGGATGCTTAGTACACTGTGAAAGCCTGTAATGCTTTTTTGATTAATATTTCTCTTGTCCTACGGTTTTGGGTAGAACATTTGCAGTCTTGCAGCTGGTAAATGCCAGAGTGCTTTGCTATCATTACCAGTCCACTTTGGAGTTCTTCAAGGAGAATTACTTGAGGAATGGCACAGAGTGTGTTGTTGCTGTTGTGAATACTGAAGTTACATCAAGCATGTTGTGGGCTTTTTATAGAGATACAAGTAGCAGTGTGGTGGGTAGGAGTTAGGAAGGGGTAAGTCTGAGTTTCTCAGTTGTTACTTACCAAGAGCTGATGTTGCTTTGTGTTCAGTTGTGCTTTAGAAGTATTAAAGCATTGGAGTGAGAATTCTGCTCACTAAACGAAACAAAACAATAAACATCAAGCCTGGTGTTTTGTTTTTTTAATGAAAACCAAAATAAAACACTGAGATAGAGGAAACTTTAAAAATTCTAAGTATCTACACTTCCAGTGGCCTCAGTACTGGAACATGGCTGTTCAGCAGGAAAAGCCTAATTCCTGACAATCTGATGTTCTAATTTATCTTTAAAGAGATTCCAAAAAACAGATCGGACCCCATCTATGCATTTTTCTTCCTGGCATACTTTCACTGTTCAGTAATGAACAAGACAAAGACAATCTCATCCCGAGAGTTTATCCAGAAATAAAAGTACAGCAATGTATCCTGGCCCTCATACTTAGTCAGGTTGTATTTTCCTTCAGAAAATTCTTTTGTGTGCCAGTGGGACATCAGAGAAAGATAATGATCTGTTGAGTAGGAGCAATGAAGTAAGACTCAGTCAATAAATTTGCTCAAAATGCACACCAGTGAAATAATATATTGTCTGGTACAGCTGTTCAGTTACATATGCATTGTTCAAATCATTTCAAAGCTTATACTGTACACAGATGTTTGGATTTCAGTATAGCATAGCAGAAGTTTGTTGTTTATGTGTATTTACAGGAATTTATGACAGGGGAAAGAATTTAATTTAAATTTTAAATTTTTTTTTACAAAATTTATTCTGACTCTCATACTGAATCTACATAAAATAGAATGTATCCCATTGATGCTGAGCTCAGCAGAGTAATCATTCCTGTAAAACAATTCTGGTTTAAAACTAAAGCTAACCAAACCCCATTTTTACCAGCAGAATCCCAAGTTTCAATGAGAATTTAAAGATCTGGTGAGTTGGGTTTTTACTAGTTCAGAAGAGAAAAACATCACTCTTCTTTCCACTGTGCGGTTTCCATTTTACATCGCGTTGTGTCTGTAATGGCGTCTGTTGCCTTGACCTGAGTTGATGTAGTCCTTAAAATCAAATATCTACTGTCCAGTTCAGCTGAAAATAGAGTAAATACCAACTCCCAAGGAGCCTGTACTTCTCAAATAAGACCTAAATGACCCAGATTTTTTTGTATTTCTTGCCACATTGTACGATATTGGCAGTAGCAAGAAATGTTTCCCTTAGTAGTGACATAATTTCTTTTAAAGTTTTGTGTTTGCTAGAACCAGGAATGTTTTGCCACCCTAGTGATTTATCCCTTTTCTAGAATCTTCTCAGAATATTTTCCATACAAAGACTGTGCTGTATGTAAGCTGTGGCATGGATGGTTTTTATACACCAGTCGTAAAATTTCCAGATTTATTAGGTGACTTGGAGTGCCATTGTGTCCAATTAGTATTTATGTCCCCTCCAGACTAATTTCTCAGAAAACATTTGCAGTTTGCAAAATCACATATGTAATTATATAAGCTTTTGGGTAATTATATGTATATTTTAGTTATTCAGTACATTTAATTATGCTTTGTTATGGACTGTTCACAGCGGTTCTCGCTGAGGGGGGAGAGGAGAAGAAAGGGGGAGGGCAAATGGAGCTGAATGTGGAGGAGAACCAAGGGAAATCTCGTATTAAAGATTCACCAGTGAATCCTTGCAGACTGTATGCAAATCCAGTGGGTATTTTGTGAAAGTGTTAATGAGTGTCACATCCTGATTACTGCAGATTTCCCCTTACATTTCCAACCATATCAAATCCAATTGAAACTGCTAAAATTAACGCCACAAGTCCACAACAGTTTGTCAGAAAAATGTGCGAGATTTGTTTTTAAAGTACTGTGCCCTAATTATTCTTGGAAACATTATGTATTCATGAGGATATAAAATATCCTGTATACATTCCCTGATGGATAACAAACTTAGCTCTGGTCTCCTTCAGTCCTCCTGAAGGTCCATCTGAAGTATTTTTTGCATCTCGCTACAGGGCAGCTGTAGAACCAAACTGCCCCAGCAATGGGACACCTGGTAGGATTCAGTCTGTTTGCCAGCAGCTCCAAGGAGCAGCCCTTTCTGCCCTAGCCTCTGCTGGGCCTTTTACTTTGTCTGAACTGTGGCCTGTGATGTATGAAGTGACTCCAGACTCGTTGATTTAGGTCATCTCAAAAATGGCAAAGAATGCAATAGTAGAAAATAAAATTAATTTAAAAATAATTAAAACAATCAAGTAATTAGTATGTTTCCCCTTCCTTAACAGTGATTTTCAGGATTTGGAACACTTCAGCCAGCCCGTTTGCCTGTCTCCCTGTTATCTTTGCTTTTTATTGTGTGGGCAATCTCTCCTCTGAACCTGTCTTCCAGCTTTGCTGGTTTTGAATTTTTGAGACGATTTCATGTTCCCTTTGCTCTCTTTTTAACTCAGTCTGGCAAGCGCATTGTGTCTTTAAAATTGGGCCAAGAAAGCCCTTACAACTTGTGAAGATATCTTCAATGTCTAAATGTGGGGGGAGGGAGATTTTCATAACACTGATATGAAGGCATCTGGATATGATAGCAGGCAGTTTGTTCCGTGTCTTTTATTTAGCCTGTCTTTATCTGCCAACCTCCTGTGTGCTGTTAATATAATTCTGAATGCCTGCATATATGACAAGTCATGACCGTAATGAGCCTGTTTATTTCAAGATACGTAGTGGCATCGTTCATTTGCACATTAAAGGAAACTTTACTGGAAAAAGACAAATTTTCGGCTACAAAAGCCTTGTGATTATTGTAATGCTAATCTGTATTCAATCCCATATATACTGTGTCACATCTCAAATACTTTAAAAAATTAATTAGTCAACTGTGTTGTGCCACAGATGAGCAGAAGCAAGCGGCTGCTGCATCCACAAGCTGTGACATTCCCTATGCCAACACGACTTTGAAGGAGAGAAGGCCCACACTAACTGAGCTGGAGGGGGTCCCATCCTCTTCCTCCTACCTGACAGCTCACAAGGTTGTGGCATTTGTGTGATTGTGTTATATTAACTGATGAAAGTACGTTTAAAGTATGTCAGGTAACAAAGCCTATAGCTTCAACCTTTGCATGCGTTTTAGTAAGAAGTATATATCATGCATCTACTGTCAGTAACAGAAGTATCGTTGAGATGTTCTGTGACGTGAAGGGCAGCTGTAGATGGAAATATGTTGAGCAAAAGTAAATACAGCTGCTTATTTGTCATTAAGGAGAAAAGATACACATTTACCCAGTGCCCCAACAGACTTGTACCTCCATACACTACAGATTTACACAAGAGTTTCTTTGCCTACTTCCTAGACCAAACATTTTCTAGAAGCCACCCATCATTCTTTTTGGTCAGATCCCTGCCTGTACGTGTGAGCAGCATGTCAGAGCATGCCTGTCTGGTGTGGGGCCATGCTTGCTCTGTTCTGTTTGGGAAACAAAGGCAGAGGGCCAGGCCCACAGGCAGGGTGATGAGCAGAGACCTTGATGACCACTCAGCCACTTCAGGTGTGGTCTTGGCACTGGGAAATGTTGGCGCTTCTATTCCATGTTGGCAGTCGCATTCAGAGGTCCCCATCAGTGGAAAAGGCTGTAGTTCATCATTTTGAATGTTGTACTGCCAGGTGTTATCAGTGTTTTCTTTGGGTTTTCACATTTCCTTTGTCACCAGTATGGCAAGCACCGCCATAGCTGCGCTTCCATCTCCTTAAACAAATTAACCTTTTGCAGTTTTACTGAGGGAATGATTTGCAGCAATGCTGTGTGAAGTAAAGAGAGACTGCGGAATAGGAAGACACTTTGAATTCACAGTTGTGGTGCTTTGACCCTGGCTGGAGGCCAGACGCCCATCAAAGCTGCTCCATCACTCCCCTTCTCAGCTGGACAGGGGAGAAAATACATATTGTGAGGCTTGAAAATGGAGATAAGGCCAGGGAGAGATCATTCTGCAATCAGGATCACTGGCAGAACAGACTCAGAATAAAGGAAAGAAAACTCTCTAATTGACACTGCCCTGCACCCCCAGTAACACCAGTCAGGGGATGAGAAGCGCAACCAGATCTTAAAACATCTCCCCCCACCCCTCCCTTCTTATCAGACCACACTTTATTCAGGATTTTGCTCCCTTCTTCCCCCCATTGTGGCACAGGGAGGGGCAGGGAATGGGGGTTTCCATCAGTTCCTCGAGAGTTGTTTACTTTCTTAGCTGGGGTGGGGCATTCCTCACCCCCTTCTCCTGCTGCACCCTGGGGTCCCACCCATGGCAGACAGTCCTTCATGATTTTTATTGTATAAAGGTGACATAAAATTTGGCATTTAGTACTCTGCAAAGCTTAGTCATTAGCATTACAGCATGTGTGTGGAAGTGCACACCTTTGCCACTTAAACATCCAAGTTACCTCATTCGTGAAGGGCTTTAATTGTATGTGTGGCCAAAACAATATGAGAAGGGTTTGAAGTGAGATTAGCAACAGCAATTTCAATATATTTGAAAAAGACAGGACAGCACCAACTAATAATGCAAACCAAAGCATTTCAGGTGGATATAGTCACACAGATTCTTTATAGGTACTATTTGTGAGCGCAGGGCTAGAGGAAAAAATATTGACAATTTGAATATATATAAAAATCATTTGTGAAAACACCTAGTACTGTGTATCACAAACTCTTTTGAATGCCTCTTATGTGAATCTAATGTAACACCACTGTTGTTGGGGGAGTCTTGCAATTAGTCTGATTGTAATGTTAGCAGTGTTGTTGATGCTTGCTGGGTCCAGCCCCAAGAGAACATTTTCAATTCCGCTTGGCAGAGGAAAAACTTGTGTTTTCTGGTTGTGTTTCTTTTGATAGTTCAGCTTTAAGAATTCTTGTCATTTCCATTCTCTCTGAAAGTTTGTATTTAGCGTAAGTGCAACATGAAGAATTCTCAGAGTTAGGTTTCTTTGAGCTTCATTTCTTTGTTAGGATTATGACATGATTGATACTGTGTTTCTTAACATGTAGGTCATCACTCAGACTCGCACTCTCTAACCATAAACCATTTTGGAATAAAGGTATAGCATGTTTATCATGAATCACATGATACTTTTTCACCTGAAAACACTTCCTTAGGGTGATACTACTGGATCATTAGACGGCATGTAGAAAGAAATAATTTCAGCAGTAATCAGTCAGGCATGGAGAGCCCTCATGTGTTTGACATATAAATGCATTAAAGATTAAACCACCTTTCACTATCCTTTATAAAAAATATTTGCTAAATTGTGCAGGTGCAGAATCACCTTCTGCTTATGATGCTGCTTTTGGATTTTACCCATCTTCACTTTCCTTCAAAGATCATGTTGGTTTTTAATGGTTCCCAGAGCACAGAAACTTACTTGAAGATATTAAGACTAATTCAGTTCCAAACGGAAACTTTTCAGCAAGAAACTTTCTAGTATGACACACATACCTTTGCATCAGCTTTAAAAAACCCAAACAAGTCCTACTGTCCACTAAAAAGCAGCTACTGTGCAGTTAGTTACTTTGGGCTATTTCTCTGCAAAGTAATTTTCTTTGTTAAGTGGAAAATTATGTCAGGGCTTAGATAATAAACAACTAAACTGATTTAGAACTTCTGTGGGAACATGAGAAATAATGTGATGCCACTCTTCTTACTATACAGTAAATTCTTTGAAAATATTTATTTGAAGATCTTAAGTAAAAAAGACAGGAATCTGGAATTACAGAACCCCCACTAGCCACTGCCAGCACAGGGACATCCCAGGGAATCTGTGCTTGTCCCTGCAAGTATAGTGGGAAGAACAGAAGTGAGAGTGGGGATACTGGTAGTATGTGTGTGTGTAAGAGCAAGCATCTCTAGTAACAGAACCATAGCAAGAATCTGTTCTTTCCCCTTGTGGTTTCTAAATTGAGCTTTTGCTTATCCTGAAGACCACAGGGAATTTAATGTCTTGGTGTTGCCCCATATACATTCTCACTGCAATACTTGTTGTTCCACACAAAGCAGCTGTCAGTCAATGGGATGGCATCCCAGACAAGGTTCTGCAAACCTCTGTGCTAATGAGTCAAAGAAAAGCAGGGGCATCATTTAACCATTATAGCATGTAAAGAATGTTATGCCCTGTTCATGTGTGAGGTGGAAGAAACAATCAGAAAACCAAAATTATCCACTACTCATTTAGACTGAGTAGTGAAAATGAATGTATACACGTATGGAGGGGTTTTCCCACAAGTTAAGTCTATAGACTGTCCTATTCTCTCTTGTTCATTTTTTGAAGTTGGATATAGTTGGACTATTATTGTGATTGATTGTGTGATCGCTGTCACAACTTTGTGAATGACGGAGACTTTCCTGCAGCAGCATTTTCGCTGCCAGTGCTTCTCCCCCTCCATTTATTGCTAATGAGATAATTAATGATTTTAAAATCTTTTTCCATTACTTGAATGAAGAATTGCACTCTCTGAAGAACAGCAGTGAGTACCACATGCCACATCTGCCAGAACTGCCGGTCCTCATAGTGACAACATGCGTGTACTGCAAAGGCTGGATGGAAACAAGGGGCTGGAGGCACGGTGGTGTCTCCTGCCTGCTCGGACCCGCAGTGACCTTGGCCCAACGGGATATTTTTGTAAGGCAGCAGTGGCAGTTGGTGCTGGTGCCATTTTTAATGTCATACTGAGCATAGCACTGCAAATGGGCAGAGATCAAACTCAGGTTTAAATGAGAGAACTCGAAAGCAAGCCATAGTATTTTGTTGGGTGTAAAAGATGGGAGGTTGTGTTTTAGTTCACCGGTGTTTAAACACGTCAGGTGGTTTTATTGGAATTTCTAGTTACTTTAGTTGCTTTAATGCTCTGAAACATAACAACTCCAGCTTAGCAGTTTGTGTTTATTCATTTTCAGAGCCCTGTAGGGTCATTAATCCTCAGGGCCCTCCTGAGAAGTAAGAGACAGGAGAGAGGCACTGTAAGGATTATTCTAATTACACAAGTGGGAAAACTGAGGAGATGAGTAATTTGATCTAGGCCACGCAAGAAGCCAATGTGAGCTCTGAGATTTGTTTTGGCTATTAGCCCAGTGGTCAGGCCAGCCCTTGCAACATCCTCCTTTTTAAATTATACACTCAATGCTTTATTATTATTAATACAATGACTTAATTGTCCCATTGCCTGTCTAGATACATAGTTGTCTTTTCCCTTCAGGTAGTAAGGTGAGCATGGCTTCAGTAACAACTTGGAAACAAGGAAAACCTTAGGAAACCTGAATCTAACGTGTATGTTTACAATTTTCATAGAACATAAATAAACTGCCTCTCCTGTTGTGCCAAACCCAGGTGAATATTTTTTGACTTGTATATGCAAAAAGGGAATGAGTAATAGAGATTATTTTCTTAGAGATCAGTTTGTTAGTATCCTTTTTGGTTGCAGGATAACGATGAATGCCAAAAGCTGCTTTACTGGACTTTTCATTAATTTTGAGAAATAGCATATGTGTCAAAATACTTTTTATAGAATTAGAGAAGTTTTCTGAGCAGAATCCTGGTGATTTTTCACTGTAGTGTAAGTGGTTATTTGTTTACAGTTTCTAATTCTAGTTGCATAAATAGGTGCACTTCAAAATAACAACTTACTTGGGCAGGGTATAAGCAATGGTTTAGTAAAGCGAAAGATGTCAGGTTTTAGTGTCTTTCTCAAGCTAAACATTTTATTTTTTCCCCCTCTGCTCCACAAATGGGTTAATTGCCACATCTAGTGGATGATGGTTAGGGTTTGCTCCAGCTCCAACTAGTCTTTAAAATTACTTAGCTGGCAATATTGTTATTTTTAAACAAATTCGGAATTTGATGAGAAATGAAGCATTATTTAATCCACGTGTTAACCATTTTGGTTGCATATTCCGGTTAAATACTGGGTGAATGTTTTATATAACAAAACGTTAGCCATTTTGTTTACATGGGCTTGATCAAAATAGCAAAGCCCTCCAAACTTTAGCACCATGGCTGATATTTAGTATCTGGTATCTAACAGGTTCAGGCATTCCATAAACGGGTTACCGAGCGTGGTCTGTTTTCCCCCACCTGCCTCTCCGCAGGGCTGTGGTTTGTAGCCGAGCCAGCGTGGAACTGCTCTTATCTACAAGTGAAACAAAATGAGTCCGTTGCACGCACACCCTGCAAAGCCTGCCAGGGATACAGCGAGGGGGACGGAGGGGGGAAAACGGGAACGGGAGAGCTTTAACGTCTTGTAGCAGCACAGAGAGCGCAGCATATTGAAAGTCGTAAATACCGTCCCGCAGGCGTTCTGAATAACGCAGGCACTGGGAGCGCCGGGAGCCTGCCCGCAGGCACGGCCGTGCCCGAGCCCGGGGGCTGCGAAGCCGCGGCCGAGCCAGGTGCGCGGCTCCGCCATGTGCTGCTGAGCGAGCGGCGGGACACGTGTGGCGGGGAGCGAGCGGGCTCCGCGCCCCTTCCTTCCCTCCCTCCCTCCTTTCCTCCTTCCTTCCCTCCTTCCCGGGGCGGCTGCCGCTGCTGCGGGGAGAATGGTGCGGGCGCGGCGCTGCCCGCCCCGCCGGAGCTGACCTTGGCCGCCGGCTGCTTTGCCCGGTCCCGCGGGTCTGTGGTTGATGCTGCTCCGGGGCTGGGAGCCGCGGGTGCCCCCGGGCGGCAGGGCCGGCGGGTGGCGGGGCCGGCCGGGGCCGCTCTCCGCCGCTCCCGGCTCCTCCCGGCGCGGAAGCAGGACGCGCTTCGCAGCCGACAATGAAATCTTGGCAGCTAATTGCAGGCGTGGGAGATGCCCTTCAGGTAAGGCGGGAGCAGGCTCGGAGGAACGCGGAGGAGAGGCGCGAGCCAGCCTCTGCTGGAGACGGAGAGCGACCCCCGAGCCCCTGGCTGGGATGCGAGGGTGGGGATGGGGGACGGGGGGGGGCAAGTTGACATGTTTGGCTGCTGCTGTGTAGCCGCCGTCAGTGCCTCCCCAACATGACTGCGGTGCGGTTCGTGTGTGCGGGGGGCTGCCGGCTGAGCGGTTAGAGCAAGGTCCCGGCCTCCCACGGGCAACAGCGATGGGGGCGGCACGGCGGTGGGCTCTCCTCTGATCCCAGGTGTGTCCTCCGCGGGCTCATGGCGCTGCGCTCCCCCGCTGGACCTTGCCCGCGCATGGCCGTCTTTCCGTAGGGCCGGGTGGCTGTTCGTGGGGCTGTCCGTGGGGCCGGGTGGCTGTCCATGGGGTTGTCCGTGGGGCCGGGTGGCTGTCCGTGGGGCTGGCTGGGAGTGTGTACGCGGCGTGGGCTGGGCGGCTTAGTGCTGAAGTGTGTGGTGATGGCAGAAAATACGATGTGGGGAGATTATTTGTCCTTCCTCGGTGGCTGGCTGAAGTTTATGGGAACTTCAAAGAGCTGTTTAACTTTCTTTTGATGGGATATATATTAGCATTTATATGAAATACGGAAGGAATCTCATTAGAAATGGTTTTGTCAGATGAATTATTGCCTTTTAGTAGACAGTTTAGCAGAATCCTGACCAAACTGGTTATTTGTTTAACTTGAGGGTGCATCTGTGTTAGCAGAACAGCATCAGGCTGTTAGAAAACACAGTTTCTATGAGGCTTTTAAAGTTTTATTACTGTACTTGTTAAAATATGTGTGTTAAAACAACACTTTATTAATAACTACAGTTTAAACATACAGTTAAATGTGGCTAGTGGTCTGGTTATACACAGTATATAGATTTAAAACCCCCAAAAAGAGGGTACAAGAGACTGGGATTTTAAAATGCATAGGAGTTGCAGAGTAATTTAAATATTGTGGATGAATTTAGCAATTTTCTTTCTTTGAAAAAACCCCACGTACTTCAAAGTGTGGAAATAAATGTTGAGAGGTGTCGGGAAAGTGGGCTTTGCTGGCTGTTTGAAAAGGGATCTCTTCCATACTTTTAATAGGAGCATCGTGCTTTGTAGGAGCCTTGCAGTCACATGTCGGAGGCACGGGCACTGTCTGCACCCGGAATGCTGGGGTCTGTGTGTTTCAGGCAGGAGGGGTTTGGTTAGCAGTTTGGACACCATAAAATCCCATTGTTTTCAGGAGCGGGTATTAAATTCCACCTCAGGTATTTTATTTGGATGGACATTTGGGAATTTAGTAAAAGCTAAAACAGATTTTCTGTTTGTTGGTTCTGTAGGGATAAGGAATTTGGTCTCAGCACAGACATCGTTAGGAGTTATGGATGGATGGATGAAACAGAAAGTTCATGTTTATTTCTTTGCTTATGAAATATTTTTTTAAAAATTGCCTTATGTACAGTACAGTGGCTTCACACTTATTACTGAAATGAAGCAGTAGACGTGTGTGAGGTTTGAATGTCTTGATACTCCATTCCTAAATTATCGCTGGTTTCTTATTCACGCTGCTGATGGGATTTTTTGAACATGCAAATGAGATTGACTTCTGAAAAGTGAGCAGAACTGCTGTGAAGGAAACAGTGCTGCCTTGTCTCCAGAGCAAGCAGTAGTGGAATATGTTATCACTGCTTTCGTATTTGAATCCTTTAATGTAAACAAAGCGGACTCTTGGTTCTGGCTCTTGATGGGTGCTGCCCTGTGAGTGCACGTGCAATGTCGGTGCCACTCACCAGGCTCATTCTCTTTCAACCCTCACCCCTGCTAGGAGCCGGTTATCTGCTCTGGAGCTGCTCTTCCTAAGCAGTGCCACAGTTCTTGGTATTTTAGATGTGAACATAGAGCATCTTGCCCTCCCACTGCCTTCCCTGTAGTATGTGGGAAGCAGTTATACTTAGTGCCATCTCAAGATCCAATACACTGGTACCTCGGCAAGTGTAAGTAGAATTAATGATACCCCTTTCCAAGCCTAAGCTTAGAAAAATTGACCATAATGTTTATACCTAGTTCTACATGAATAAATATTTTAAATCAGAATAACACAACAATAGATGGGTGAAACAGCTTTATTATTGATATTATTACTACTTAGCAAGGTGTTGTATTCAGACTTTCTAACTTCAAACTGGTTACTTCTGTAGTATCTTTATTGTGGAATTGTTAAAATATTTGTAAATAAAATTTTCATGTAGGGTCTCAGATTGGCACATAAACCAGAAAACTTTTCCAGGAACAATTAATAAATTGCTTTATTCAGTGATAAGCCTTGTGGTATCCTAAATACTATGAAAGGTATAGAAAAACATCCTTAAATATAATATCGGAAGTTTGGACTTTTTCTGTTGTCATGAAAAATATTATGATTAAATGCTAATAAATTTTAAGAGGAATGCATTAGAAATAGCAAATGAAACATCAGATGGGAAAGGAGAATGAAAAGAAATATGTTTAACTCTTGCTTTTAAATTATTCTAGCAGTAGTTGTTGAAAAAAACTCCAAACTCCGCAATCCACAGCATGAAAAGTAAGCCAAGGGAGGGGAATAGGTAAAGAATTTTAACCATAGAAAATATCTAAATTTTATTTCATATTTTGATTTAACTAACGTGCTAGGAAGGGATTTCAAGCTACTGAAGTAGAGTTAAGTGATATGGATTTTGGAGTTTTTCTTAGAATGATTATGTCACAAGATAGTGTATTTCTAGAATTTAGAGATGGGAACAAAGACTGCAGAGGGCCTTGACCTCTTGGGATGATTTTTCAGTGGTTTTATGTGTGTCTTAAGACTGGGATATAATTTACAACATCGCCTAGGAACAAAGCATGGCTTCTGAAATGCATTAACTTCGTGTGAGAATAAGGTTTGCCTCTCAAAACTATTATTCTGCCACAACAGTCATGTTTTCAGTCCACCTAAGAATTAATTTAGAAAAGTTATCTGCCTTCTGTTTTGGAATATGTTACGAGGGAATAGTTCTCCTAAACTGAGTTGTCAGGGAGTAACAAATTCAGCAGAACACACTGGTACATAGGTAATATTTCCAGCAGTATATCTTTTTGCACACAAGACATAGCAGAGCTGCAGTCACCAGATGGAAGAAAAGTGCAGGCTTTTCATTGAAAAAGGGGCATCGTAAATATGTTTTCTCTAGAATTCAGATGTTGTGGGGTTGCATTGGGGTGAGATCCCAGGCAGGTTAGCAGGAGAACTAAATGTGTGTCAGGCTCAGTTCTGTTAGCAGTTCTTTCAGGACTTGTCTGGGAATAAAGGCTGGTTTGGTAGCCTGAGATCTCCTGGGAGCGGTGGAGTTCTGTACCTGCAGGAGTAGGAGATGGTGAGGATGGAAGTGAAGCTGCTGTTGTCAGTGATACTGTGCGCTCACTACTTTGGTTTTACTTGAACGTCGGTGTGGACAGTGCGCAGCTGGGGTTGCGTTGGCGGGGTGGAACAGAGCGTAAGCATTCCTGCTTGATACTTGTCTTCATCGTGCCTGCTCTGCATCTGATTCCAGCTAACCATGTTAAACTGCCTGAGCCATGACCTGCCCCCACTGGCACTGGGAGTAACGTCCAGTGTGGCTGCAGCCCCCGGGTTGCAATCAGATATGTTCCTGGTCCGTAGTTAATTACAGATTTCATGCACAGCAATGAGGCTTCTGGAGAGGGAGATTTTTCTGATGGTCAGGAATGTTTTAAAAAATGCTGTGGCATCACAGAGCCTTATTAGTTGTATTTCACAGGCACAGAGACACACACAAACTTTTTTTGAAGTACTGAAATGGAGAAACTGCTTGAGTCAGCAACGGCATCGAGATTCATCAAAACTGGGTTATGAATTCAAGCAATTAAACATGACCAAAAAATGGGTTTTACTGCCTTAACATCCTTCCAGTATTTTATTTTTTGGGGGGAATAAATAAAAACTTTGAAATGTTCTTTTCTGTCAGGTGTTCACAGGAAGAAGTACACCTCCACAGCATGCAGACTGCTGCAGATCCTCTTGCTTTGCATTTGCAAATTCAGTTTTTATTGAAATGTGTTTTTTTTTCTCAGAAGCAGCAAATGCTGCTGTGTTCTTCAGTTCAGTGTACCTGGGTTCAGCCAATACTTGTTTATGTACCTGCATTTTGGTCTTTTTATAGTTAAAAACAGACCAGCTGAAGAAGTAGGAATTAATAAAAGAATCTCTTTTCATATTTAATAGTAAATTAAGAATATTCATGCTGAGGGCCAGAGGAGCCTTTGTTGTGCTCTTGGTTTTGTGTTTGATTTTCAGTAATTTTTAAGTGTGTTTCCCACCCAGAGTTATTGCAAATGTAACTCGTTGAGAAAGAGAGGGGAGTAGAGAGATCCACGGCGTTGTACTAATGGTCTAATGAACCGACCTGAACTCGAGTATAGCTTTAGCAAAGATTATCAGTTCACTGCTTGTGTCTGGGAGCACAATGTCAGATGCGAAGAGCAACCTCTCCCCCATTGCAAATGAAGATGGGTCTGTGGGCCTGTGCTGCGGGGCTTCCTGGCCAGAGGCTGCTGGGGTTTTGTCTTCAGTGTTTTCCTTGCTGAACCTTCTGTTTACATGCAGATCATTAATCTGGGAATGAGGTTTGGTCCTTTTTTGGGGGGTAAGTAAATTGTAGCTTATACGAGGATTTGTTTCTGGCTAGTAATTAGGCTGACACTAATGACTCTCTAGCTGTAAAGATGTCTTACAGCAAAGTGGCGTGAGAGGCATGTGTGGCACATCGCTTATTTGGAGAGTTTGCTGCTGGGAACTTGCACTAATACGTGATGCTCTAACAAAAATAGCATTGTTTTGGTGAACAGGTTCCTTTAGGATGAGACTTGGTATCTTTCGAGAGCTGCTGCCACACTGGAGCAAGTCTATTAGGAACGTGACATGCAGATCAAGCCATTCCTTCTCCTTGTACAGCTTTATGTAACTTGTATGTTTCTGTGTTAGCATCCAGCTTTCAGCTTGTAAACATTGCTCTCCCCTTCTGACACAAGGTATCCTTTGGCATGGTAATCCTGCGGGATGCAGTTCAGCTCTGGCCTCTGATTTTCTGTGACCCAGCCTTTTAATGTGCGATACCAACAAGTGGTGTGTGAAAGGCAGATTGGTTTTTCAGAGGAATTTCTCTGCTGTCAGCGGTGTGTGCAGGGAAAGGTTGAGACTGGTTGTGATACGGAGGAAACTCAAACTGTTACTTTTTTGCTTGACTACCTTGCAAGACTAGATTTGAAATTAACGTCATCTGATGTTTTCATCTGAAGGCTTTTCGTATTTTAAACCGGGTATTGGTACAGTCTGTGTGGTGAGCAGTGACCTACTGTCCCATTTTTCCACCTTGCCAGTTCAGCCAGCACCACGGGAGCCTGTAATCCTGCGCTAGTCCTGGCAGTTACGAGGAGAAGCAGGATACTACTGCCTTGTTCTTGGATGATCTTGCTCCCTGGCTCAGATCTTGCCTTTCTTTCTGGTGGAGAGCCTTTCCTAGTGTCAGCAGAGTAAAAAATCCAGCCATGGCAGACTGAACTTTTTTCCAACACAGAAGCCATGGGTATCAATGGAATTGCATTGTGACTGTCCTATTTGGAAGTGTGAGCCTTTTCCTTCATGCTTGTTCTTCCTTTGAGCTACAACAGGGAGAAATATTTACTAGAGGAAGATGTCAAGTACAGCACTAGATATTGTATTCTCAAGATGTCTCCATCTCTCCAATGTGTCTATAATTGTGAACTCAAATTCATCACAGTCATGTAACAGTTCAGCAGAACTTGTGTTTGCCCAGATTTTAGGACATAAGAACATAGCATTTCACTAGCTCCCTGTGGAAGCTGTGGTTTGGGGGTTGCACCCCTTCTGACCACAGAAACGTAAAGGTTGGGCTTCAGAGCTGGAAAACAGGAGTCAGAAAGGAGCTCAAACTTGATATACGTTGCAGTCTGTGAGTTGTCAATGAAATGAAACTTCAGAATGACTGTACATGTGGCTGCTGATCATCTGGCTGGGCAGTAGGTACTGTGGGCTGAGCTCCTATGCAATGCTTGCATGTCCTGGAGGAGAGACCCCATTCACCAAGTCATGCCATGACTAAAAAGAAGCAAGTTACTTACAGGAGTAACTGCAACTCATAAACATCAGCCATCTTTTTCTCACACACTGTTCTGTGGCAGCTGTTAACTACTGAGCAATGGCAGATAGGCTGGAACCTGTCAGTGCTGTATCTACTTAACGGAAACATGTTGGTATGGAAATGTTCTTATGAGTACCTGTTGCTGTTCAGACCAGGGGAAGGCACTTTGACAATGGGGGGGCGGAGGGGGAGCAGCATGGTAGTTCTGCTTCCATTCGGTATCAGTTCTGCACAGCTGAGCAAGTGCTGAGCAAAATTCCACCCTGATGTTAAACAGGTGTTTGGCAATGTTAGAAAAATAGTGGTGGAGAGGACCTCTCTTCATGGCATTAAGTCCTGCCCGACACCCTGAAAGGATCATCTTTGAAAGCGTCATTTGTGATAGACATCCATCCTTAAAACCTGTCAATAAGGGGAGTTCCACTAACTCCCCAGACGCCCTGTTCAGCACTTAACTAACTTTACTGTCTTGAAACAGTTCTTTCATTAAGCAAATGAGAATCTCCCATGCTGCAGATGACCTTGGTGTTTCATGGTCCCAGTGGACCTGAAGAAGAAATAAAAGGTTCCTCTTCTCCCTGCTGCAGTCTTATGTCAGAGATTCTGATTCAGACCTCAGGCTTATGTCCCATGTGTGTTTAGATTTCTGTAGTTTGGTTCAACCCTTTCTAGTTATTATTTGCTTTGGGAATCTTTACTTTTAATCTAAGACATGCTTCTTTGGACATTTTGCATTTAAATAACAACTTTGAATTAAAGTAATGAATGGGAACGAAATATTGGCTGTGATTTACAATATAATCAGAATTGTGTAATGGTTATTGTAAGGCATTAGACGTTTGAGACTGTGGTTCTCACAGCTGACTTGAGATCTCTTGGACTTCTTAGAGACAGTTTGAGAGGTTAGTTAATTTGCTGAAGTCACTAGAAAGTTTTATTCAGAACTTGTTATGGTCCTGAATTTATAGAAGTGTGTACATGTAGAAGTGGGTGAGAGCATCTGTCTCATAACAGGATAAAAGTCAAACATGGTTGCTGGTACATAGAAGAACTAGCTCCTCCTGCTCTTGGTTCTTTTTTCTCAGAATAGTTATTGCCAGGTATGTTTATCCTGTCAATATAACCTCACACGGCAAGTGTGAGGGGAGAAGAAATGCAAGACATGGATTTGGAAGGCAAGTCTTTTGGAAGAAGGGCTGTGACATGGTACATCATACTCTGTTTGACTGGTTTGGCATCTCTGCACTTAGAGGAGGTAGACCTGAGAAGGTCTGAATGACTGTTCTTGCGTAACCTCCTTCCAGTCTGTATGATGTCACTGTCCTTTGTTGTCAGATGGATGGACCTGGTGAGCAGTGGGTTACTTCAGCGACTCTGAACCGAGGGTGTAGAGCACAACAGTGATGAATGGAAGATGCTTCTGTAATTTTGGAAGATACATGTACCTAGGGAAGACGATTCAAATCTGTTGGTATTAAACTCTGTTTTGGTGATAAACAGCTAAATGACTGAAATTATGAAATAATTGTGTGTGAGTCATTGGCTAGTGTGTAGCTTGGCATTGACTAGGCAGAAGAACAGCTAAAGTAGAAGATGCAGATTTCAGCTACTCATACACTGAGCGTGACTCACAGACTCGTCTTGTGCATTCATGGAGGTGAGGTGGATTGGGCTGTTCTTATTTTCTTCCAGCTTCAGCACTACAGACAAGCCAAGGGCACCATGCCCATTAAGATAACAGGAGACAAAGATGGATGAGAAAGGTGAGATTCTTATGGGGAATTATCTTTAAAAAATGGCATGCAGGACATATACCTCTATTCCCCCAAATCTTTATGTCTGTGAAGCATAAAAGCTGTGAAATTCTAACAGCATCCAAGCAATTTTATTTTTCAGGCAGTTACTTCATTCATTGGTTAGGTAACTAAAAATCCTTTTAGTTATTTTAACACATTAACAAATTTTATCAATCTTTTAAGAAAACTGGAAGCATGGAAGAGAAGAAGAAAGAGGGAGTATTCCAACTTTGCCATGTTTCATTTTGGCTTTTTAAAAGGAATGTCCATTTTTTTCCCCAATGAGAAATTTCCTTCTTATTTTCCTGCATGATGGAGAAATGCAAAAATCCTTGGGTTTTATTTGACTTAGTAACAAGTGTTTCATTTGATCTTTCAACATTGCAGACAGTGGACTGCATTTTTGCTCCAAGGGACAAATTCCAACATGTGATTGGAGGTAACAGACAAGGAGATAACTTCTCCCTGTCTGTAGGGAGTAGGGCGTGAAGCTGTGGGCTTAAATTATACCAAGGAAGATTTAAATTAGACATTAGAAAAGGCTTCCTGATAGTAGGAGTGCTTAATATTTAGGAAGATTATGGGATTTCTATCACTGGAAGCTTTTAGGAGAGGTTTGGAAAGACAATGTCAGAAAAATGCAGCTGTGTCCCTTTGTATGGGAAGACATACTGTTGAAGGAATTTATAACCAGCAAAACTTGTTCTCATTTCTGTGTATTCCTTTTACTAAAATAGAAAATCTTTCTCAAAACCCAAGCTCATTTCCCATTCAGTAGCTGGATCTCTCTTGTGTCTCTAGCAATAATTTAGTATTTTAAACAAAGTTCTCCAGCTGACCTCTCGCTATTTTTATCCATCTGTGAGGTAAGGCAGTGAATTGGTACTGTAAATATTTCCCAGGAAGCAGTTGGGGAAATACTGGCCTCCTGCAAAGTTTCTGATAAGATCTTGGATCTTCCATTGGGCCTGGTTTTTTGGGGGTTGGGTGTTTTGGTTTGCTTGTTTGCTTTTGATTTGGGTTTGGGGGTTTATTGAGGCGCAGTGCAGTGAGGTGTGCACTTCTTCACTCCCTGTTCCTGACTCCCCTCTCAGATGTTTGATTCCTAGTGAAACCTGGATGTAGTTTGCCACTTAGTTCTGAGAAAAATTCTTGGTCTGTATTTATGGAAGCACTGAGTAATCCACTCAGTATTGCCAAAGCAGGTATAATGTGCTCAGAATTGGACACATTTAAGGAATTGGTTCTATATAAACTCCTAGAAAATCTATATTACATACGAGGGCTTCCCTTATTCCTCTAGTAATGTCATTAGAATTTAAAATACAGTCATATAATCAAAACTAAGCTTGTTTGAATATTTTGTGCTTTATTTATAGAACGTAATTTTTTCTTGTGACAACTACACAGACTTTCCCATCTTCTATTAATGACATAACATTAGGTTTATGAATAAAACGCTGATTACACAAAACATGTTGGAGCAGTCGGGACTTATTTTGACTCTTGAGGAAGTGTAAGAGAGCCTTTGGGCTCGAGAGGCTCTGTTGTGCTGTTTTCTATGCCGTATCCCCCATGCTCTATATAGGAACCAACAGTCTCTGTCAGAAAATGAGGAATCAGTTGTGTCATGGTTTAACCTCAGTTGGCAGCAAAGCCCCATGCAGCCCTTCTCTCACTCATCTCAGTGGGATGGGGGGGTACTGGAAGAGTGAAAGTGAGAAAACTCGTGGGTTGGGATAAGGGCAGTTTAGTAGGTAAAGCAAAAGCTGTGCACACAAGCCAAGCAACCTGAGGAATCACAGAATCACAGAATCTTAGGGGTTGGAAGGGACCTCAAGAGATCTTCGGGTCCAACCCCCCTGCCAAAGCAGGTTCCCTATCTCATATTACATAGATAGGCGTCCAGACGAGACTTGAATATCTCCAGAGAAGGAGACTCCACCACCTCCCTGGACAGCCTATTCCAGTGCTCCGTCACCCTCACTGTGAAAAAGTTCTTCCGCATGTTGGTGCGGAACTTCCTGTGCTCCAGCTTACAGCCATTGCCCCTAGTCCTGTCCCCACTGACCACTGAAAAGGGGCTGGCCAATTCCCCCTGCCACCCATGTCTAAGATACTTGTAAACACTAATTAGGTCCCCCCTAAGTCTTCTTTTTTCCAGGCTGAACAGACCCAGCTCACTCAGCCTTTCCTCATAGGGGAGATGTTCCAGACCCCTAATCATCTTTGTCGCCCTTCTTCATTCCCGCTTCCCATGGTAGGCAGGTGCTCTGCCAGGGCTCCATCATGTGTAACGGTGACTTGGGAAGACAAATGCCACCACTCCAAACATTCCCCCCTTTCTGCTCCTCCCCCCAAGTTTATCTGCTGAGCGTAATGCTGTCTGGTCTGGAACATCCCTTTGGTCAGGGGTCAGCTGTCCCAGCTGCATCCCCTCCCAACCACTCATGAACCCCCAACCCACTCGCAGATGGGGTGGGGTGAGGAGCAGGAAAGCCCTTGGCTCTGTGTGAGTGCTGCTCCGCAGGGATGGAAAAATCCCTGAGAGACCAGCACGGTTCCCAGCACAAACCCAAACCACAGCCCACATGAGCTATGGTGAGAACATTAACTCTGTCCCAACCAGACCCGGCACAAACAGAAATTGTGTCCCTAACGAGTCAATGCAGATGATTGATTTTTGTCTTGGGAATTTTATTTTGCAAACTGAAACTGAGTTCCATGAACATGTTGGATACTCAATTTTATTTTTTTTTTGCTCAGTTTACTAGAGCTAACAGTGAGTTTGGTGTAAGACAGGAGGTTGTGTTAGAGGGAACTGGAATCAAATCAGTGAAGACAGTGCTCTGCCGATTGCCATGGGAAATCCATCTGTCTTAAAGGCGTCGAAGGAGCAGTGGGCACGAAGTCTCAGGGTGCTCCACACTCTGGTTTGGTATGACACCAGCCCCTGTTGTGTGTAGCCATGATTTTATAATTAGCTCTTACCCTGGACAGACAAATAGCAAAAGATATTATTCCACTTAGAACCAATGTTGTTTTGAATGAAGCAATTCTACTATTAATCAAGTTCAAATAAAACTGTAGTTTGGGAGTAGACGGTAGCAAATAGGGAACTCGTATGGAGACATTAAATAGCACTCTGTAATATCTGTATTAAAGAAATAGCTGTCAAAATACTTATTACTTGCAGACATTTCAAACTTCAACGGGTTGATAAAGAATTTAATATTTTCATATGCTTCAGTGTAAAGCCATCTGCTGCAGTGACAGAACAAAGTGCTGGGAACAAGAACAAACGTATGTTTATGGAAGTACTCCACGAAATGTTAACAGGAAAGACACAAGATACACAGCAGTATCTTGTAACAAATGGGCAAGGGATTTGAAACAACATGGCAATCATCTTCAATATTTACAATTATGATTTCTAATTTCTTTTTGTGTAGAAGTGTTAAAAAATACAAGTCTGTGAATGCAGATGGTGAGGGAGACAGGAATATGGAGTAAAATACTGTTTACATCCACCTTTTATAGTTTTTCATGTTTCTGCTCTCTTTTCTTTGAGTTTTCAGCTTATGCCTGATATGTCAGTATATACGTTGTACCTTACATAGTGTCTCCTGCACCCGCTGGTCTTTTTAGTGCAAATTAAACAGCCTCAAATACGCGCCGGAGCTGAACTTTACTAGTACCTTCCTCCCATCCCCCGTTTGGGACAGATTTTTATTGGACTGCACAAAAGAATGAATCACATCACGGTGTTTGAAGCTACAAGTTGATATGGCATGACTTTTAACCTGCCATACCCCAAATATGGGACACAGTGTGGGCCAGTAAGAGATACAAAGAGATTACAGGGGGAAAAATGGTACTGTGACATCAAAAGGAAAGCAAGTGTTCAAGAAAAGTTACTTTGAATCTTTTGTCAGTGGTATTGCAACAAGAAAAATCCACTTCTAAAGAATCTATACAGTTGGATTTTTAGTTGTAAGGTATAAAGGATGTATTTTACAGTGGTTCTGTTATCTTCGTGTCTCCATTCTCTCTACAGGTTTGGATGACTGGGAGAAAGGATTGAATTAGATTGTGCCTTAGCAACGCTATGAATTTTCTAGGAAGTGCATT
This sequence comes from Laterallus jamaicensis coturniculus, assembly GCA_022605575.1. NCBI lineage: Eukaryota > Metazoa > Chordata > Aves > Gruiformes > Rallidae > Laterallus > Laterallus jamaicensis. The sequence continues at coordinate 1,863,094 of JAKCOX010000020.1, read as the reverse complement.
TTATGTTTGAAAATGATAGGTCCAAAAAAGACATGTGCTGAAGGGTCCTGGAGCAGGTTATGGTATCGTTTCCTCCCCCATTCAGGTGTGAAATCCTATTCTCTAAGCTGGACACAGCTTGGGAGCCGGTTATTCCATTTTGATGGGCAGCATTCCATACTGATGTGGGAAAGGACACACCTGATGATTTTTTGATGAGAGTTTTAGGTTTTACTCTAGTAATCTATTTTCTTAATGAGATTTATACATGAAGCACAGATTCACTTTCTTGAGCCTTCAGAAACTTCAGCCAGTCGCATGCACAGGTGCGAATACACAAATATACCAGCAACATCACCCTGGCATAGACAACACACACCAGAAGTACTACAGTATCGACAGGACTGCTGTGCTGTGTCAACTGAGGAAGTTCGTGTTGTTTTTGTTCTGGTCAGGCGGTCTGGAAGCTTTGAATGTATTGCTTTGTGGCATCTTCCAGCTATATTACGTTGTTCCATGATTTCCTTAAAGGAACAAGCAAAATGTGACAGTGGCAGAACTTTTACCCGAGTCCCGATAAATACGCCGGGTTCACATTTGTACTTCGCTGCAGTGCCATCGTGTGGCCGATGGGAAAATAAATCCCAGCCCTGTTTCAGTGCGTGGAGTAAAAGGTTCAGAACCCTGGGATTTATCGAAACAGCCACATTGCATTATGTAAGGAAGTGTTGGCTGAAGTTTCCAAGAGAGAAATACAACTCGTTGATTAGAGTCGAGCTTATTTAATACCTATCTTAGCTTTGTCTTGATGTGTAATGTTGGACTGGGTGAGTTTGGTCTTGAAGACAACAGGTTTTAGACACCAGGGTATGAAGATTTAGTTCAGCTTTGGAAACTCCTTAAATTTCCTTGAATACTGAGCTTTGGCAACACAGGATGACCATTACCTCTGCCTGTTCTGTTTAGAAGAGCCCCAGGGGGTTGGATCGGTGGGAGGGGAGATGTCCTGCTTTTCTTTTCATTTTCATTGCACATTCCTGTGTCCTTTTTTCCCCCGAGAATTGAACTTTCTGGTTCTCTGTGCCATCTATTGGGAATTATTTTGACTGTCCTTTTTATTTCCTTCAAAAAATAAGCAGCCTTAGCGTTATTTCTCTGGTTTTCATTTGAGAATGTTGGGGTCTTTAAGCAGTTCGATCTCTTACTGTTACCACCACACCCTCGGACGTTTCCAGTTCTTTAACTGAGGCTGAGCAGCCTTCACACAACTGGAACAGCTGTGTGTGTCCTGCAAATTACTGGGAGAGTTCCTAGCAGGATATCGCATGCCAGGAATTGTTTTCCTCTGCCAAGGGGTCCTGTCTTGTTGTAAATAAGGTTTACAAAGTATTTGTGTTGCTTCTGAGACTTTCTCTTACTGCTAATAACAAAAAAATGAAGGCAGTGAGTATTTTTTGTGCTGACATCGTTTCTTCTTCCTCAAAGTACAGCTCCAAAATACAAATGTTAATAGTGCATTTATAGCCATGCTGATTTTCCAAATATTTATACGCTAACTTCATGATGAAATTTTGTTAAACTTTTTTTCTTTTTTGCTATTGATAGGTTGGCTTTTCTTGCTCTATAGGTTATCCCTTTAACTGATCTGACATTTCTTTTGATGAAAAATAGTACATGGTCCTGAATATCTCCAGAGATGGAGACTCCACCACCTCCCTGAGCAGCCTATTCCAGTGCTCTGTCAACCTCACTGGGAAAAAGTTCCTCCACATGTTGGTGCAGAACTTCCTATGCTCCAACTTGCAGCCATTGCCCCTTGTCCTATCCTCACAGACCACTGAAAAGGGGCTGGCTGATTCCCCCTGCATACCCTGCTTCAGATAATTATAGACTTTAATTAGGTCCCCCCTTAGTCTTCTCTTCTCAAGGCTGAAGAGTCCCAACTTACTCAGCCTATCCTCATAGGGGAGATGCTCCGGGCCCGTAATCATCTTCGTAGCCCTAGTTTTCCTTATTGCTGCTTGTTCAATGTGTGGCATTGAGCATCTTCTTTTTGGATTTTCTCTTAGTAGTGTTTCCTAACAGTCAAAAAGTTATTAAATTGTTAGAGGAGAGAGATATTACATTTTCCTCCTAGAAAAGCCTGGTTTTATGGTAGCTGTTGGTATACTACAGGTACTGCGATGCCCGCTGGTAATTAAAATCACCATTAGGCCCCCGACCATTTCACAGGAGATATGGCTGTGTAGTGCTTTTCCCCATTAATAATGATTATAGCTGCTGGTTTTGTGGCACTTAACGCAGTTGATGTGTACTAATTTGTCTGAGCATGCCTCTCAGGGAAGATCAGGGAGCGGATCAAGTAGTTTAAGTATACTTACTGGGCTTAGGCATGAGATGAAGTGCCAGCAGTTTGGGCATGGACAGAAAGAAAAATTGAGGTACCTTAAGCTACTCTGCTGGGAAGAGGGAAGAAATAAACAACTGTTAGGTGCTCTGGTGGCGGCAGGGATTGGAGGGATATGTGTGCTCAGACCTGCATCCTGCACATCTGTGGCGTGCCTGGACCACAACACAAACACCTGCATTTCTGTAGAACTGGAACTGTTGATGCCCCTTCCCTTTGGTCTGTATTTCACGTTGTATATTAGGTTATGGATCCCACCTGAGTCTTGGAGAGGCGCATTGAGGATTAAAGCACCTTAACAATTGTGAGGAACTCCTAAACCTGGACTTCTAATGGGTAAACTGTGGTTCGTTGCCCTTCTGTCCCCTCTTTCATTGGAGTCTTACTGATGACACTGAATTTCAGAAGAGAAATAATTTGAAAATTCACCCCCCTCCCCCCAAGGAATAACTGCCAGGTGCAAAGCTACCGATTAAAAATGTATCTCTGAGGAGGAGCATACCAGGAACCAATCCTTAGGATATAATTAACTAATTTCTAATCCGTTTGGCTGGTAGGTGCATTGAGAGGTAAAAGTTTCTTCTCTTTGCCACAGGTTCCCTAGTTCTTCATGGAATTACCCTTTCTCTTACTCCCAAATTGACCCTTTCTTCTTCCCCGAAAGTCGGCAAACTATTATGCTTTATTAAGAGCATCATTCTAGTACTTAAAAAGGACTTATTGCAAAGAATGAAAGAAAATTTCAAAGTGTATTTACAGTGGAGGCACTGGTTAAATAGTTTCTCTATGTACTTGCACCTCTGAGGCATTGCATGAGATCTCTTGACTGGTAGTGATAATAGAGGTATTATTTTCTCCCCTTAAGCAAAATGATGTGTTCCTAAAGTAATTTGCTGCAGTGCAAATTATAACTGCTCTTTTTGTCGTGACAGGACTGTAATCATCTTGTGTCACTGGTCACCTCTCTAACAGCTTATTGGCTCTCAACGCTGTCAAGTGGAAGTAAAAGGACAAAGAAGAATGTTGGTTTTGGGTTTTTTTTTCTTTTGCTGGTGCCAAGGCTTTTGACATATCCATATTCTCTATTGTATGCGGAAAATATGTTGGTGATTATTGGATTTATTTTTATATCATAGAATAATTTGCTGTTGAGTGAAACATGAAAGCTCCTTGAGAACATGAGAAAGCATTTCTTGTAGGATGGTTTATCTATTATGCAGTTTCTGTGAAATTTTTTTAGGTGTTGCTTCAAGTCTACATTGTGTATCTACATAATTAATGGAGATCAAGAAGAAATAGAAAGGGGAAGTGGATTTAAATGAGATAGTGAAGCGGTTAAATGTTCACTGAATTGCAGGCTGAGACCTTGGGGGGGGCGAGGGAAGGGTATTGGGTTATAATAGATACAGGTACAGAACTATTTTGGTGCAATTGTTTGTATTTTTCATCAGCATCTCCCATGTGGGTCATGATTCCAGTACACAGTCTTGTAATCTCCTGCAGTGGCAATGATTCAGCTTAAAAATCAATAGGGCATGAGGTGTTTCAAGTTCTCATTATTGTAATGTGTCAACATCACTTCAGTGACCCCAGAGCCCCTATGTTGGCTGATTTGTTCTCTGATTTATTGTGCAATCTTGTAGGGCAAACTATAATTTCACTTGCAACCAGAAACTCCACTTTTATGGTTTGTGCTCCAGTCTCCAGTCATTAGGATGTTCAGAGATAATCGATGCCTGTGTTTGCTCCTGAAGGTTGAATGAAGTTGTCAAGCAGCTAAATTAGAAAGAATACAAACAAAGGGACGTTGTTATAGCTGAGCAGAGCAGGAAATGGGTTTATTTAAATTCTCATTCTCTATCAACTCTACAATTTTTTTACTGCTTGAGACTGTCATCATTTATATTTCCCTATATGCCTAGAGGCTTCAGATCTTAAATTTTGTAGCTGTAATTACTTACTGTACCATTTTGTCTTTGGGTTATCTGTGTTCAGAAGCTCTGGGGACCTTCACTGCATTGTCCTGTACGTCTTGTGCTCAGCTGCCAACCAGAGCTTAATGGAACAATCTCAAAGCCAAATACCAAAAAATTCCCAGAGTGATACCCATGTAACTTTAATTCTTCATTTTGTATTAAGCAGAGTTTTATCTCCAAGAAGTGTTGAGAGGTTTTGTGAGGCTGCTGATGTATTCTTACCTATTCAATAAACAAACCAACTAAACCCAAACAAACCAGTACAGGCAGTATAAACAGTAATTACTACAGAGCACAAATGTAATGCTCTGGAAAATATGCTACTTCAACATTTTCTTTCCAGCCTGCATTAGTAGTTCCTTGACCGTTTTCAAGCTGTATGACAAAGTACATTTGGCAGCAGTTTCCTGTGTTTACCTCGGAGGAATATGAATAGGGGAAACAGATGCGCTGCTGGTTGAGAGAAATGTGGGGTTTCTGAGGCAAGTGTAGCAGCACTGTGTGCCTTGAAGTGGAGCTCAAGATCCCCACTTCTTGAAGGATGTCAGTTCTGTCATAGATGCTTGGGGTAGCCCTTGCTGTAGGAGCCATTGGTCGTGTGGTTGCTTGGTTCTTACATCTTCCCAAGCTGGACGCTGTTGGCTCTGCCTAGAGAAAGGATCCATCCATGTGGTTCGCCTGCATAGCGTCAGTTCTTGTGTTTTGGGGGTCATTTAATGAATCTCCAACATCTAGTCTCCATCAAATTGTAACCCTTGCAGGGCTGCATCAGAAAAACCTGCCTTTCTGTTATCTGGGCATCACTTTTTGGGTTCAGTTGGAAGGCTAAAGCCTGTTAGCAGATTGTCAGTTAAGTGAAAAATGTCCAGCGCCTGGAAACACGAAGCAGGAGGAAGCAGACCATCTGTATATTTTATGTTTCTTGAAAAACTGATGACTGGGCACTATTTTTCCAGTATACATAATAGATTTAATGTGGTCCTCCATCTGAGATATGTCTTACAGTAGAAATTTCAACTTAACAATTGAGAGCTTGCAGCTTCCCTAATGAGAAAACATCAGGCAGCATATAAATGTTTGTGAGCCCTAAATGAAATAAATCTTAAGGTAGGCAGGTTTTAGAATTTAGATGAAACCATAACATCCGTAGTCATCACCAAATCTAATACAAATAAGAGAATATTTTATATTGCAAACAAATGAGGAAAACCTTATGTCCCCAATTCACAGTCAGAAATTTTTAAAGTAATTTGCATAGTTGTGTAATAGCAATTTTGCAGTTCAATTAACCAATGTTTATTACTTTGTGGGGGAGATAAGAGTTAATAATTCTCAAGTTATTTATATTTTTTTTGTCCTCAGTTTTCTCACCATCACTTTTAATTACAGTCTCAGAAACTCATTTTTTCCTTGAGCTGTGTCCCTGTAGTCTGGGGGCACATTACAGAAACCCTTAACACTTTTAAAAATCTCACCTGCAAAATTATTAACTTGTATGTGGGAGCAGTGGTGGTTGTTCTTGTTGTTATTATTATTATTCAATCTGTCTAAATAAAGGTTGACATCATTAGTGAATGTCATGCATGTACAAATTCATGCCCGTGCTTCCCAAATCCTGAAGAACAGGCATTCTTGACTGCAATAGGAAGTGGTGCCCAGAGCACAGATGCTTCCTGAAAATCCCTGTTAGGAGCCCTAGTTCACTGTTGAAAGAGGGTTCTTTAATGTGAAAGTGTCTCATAATCATTTACTAAGCTGATCTATTTAAAGACTTTTCCATGAAATTAAATTAATTGTCCTGGGGTTGGTAGAGCTTTAGAAAGTTAACATCTCTGGCCTTATGTATGACAGAAAGATGTGGGTCTTTCCTGCATGAGAATTTGACGTATATAACAGAATAATCTGCTATAATGCAGAGAAAGGAGATGAGGGAGAAGGTGGGCTGCAGAAACCTTTCAAGTATTGCACGGGCCATGACAATCTGTGGAGCTGCTGGAAGGTAGATAACCTGTGCAAATTAATTTGTCTACTGTGCATCCTATGATGTATAATTCATTTTTATATTGTTAGTGTCCCACATTCTGGAGGCCGGGGCTGGTTGAAAGCATCTCATCAAAGTTGTCAGTACATCCCTTGAAATGCTGATTTAAAAATAAAATGTCATAAATACAATGAAAACTTGCAGGAAAGTTCTCTTCATTGCTTTTATTTTTTGAAAAACTTCCTGACCCTCAGTATAGTTTGTAATGTTTAAAGACAAAACATTTGGCCCTTTGTTTTTTCTGCACTTTTGCTGATCCACATTGCCACATTACCCCAAGGTTTCTAGAGTATACAGAATATCAGAGTTGGGTATTTTAGCTGCCTCTGAATACTTTCAGAAAGTAGAGGCAAATGTTGCATTGCTCCAGAGATCCCCTCTGCTTTTTCCCACCTGCCAGTCAAATAGCAAGGATCACACACCAGGAATAAGGAGCTTTGCATCAGTTCTGTACAGGGTAACCATGCTGGCTGGCTTGAGTCATGTGAGGGTAAGATTTTGGCTATGGTGGTCATAGAATCGTTGAATCCCAGACTGCCTTAGGTTGGGAGGGACCTCTAAAGACCATCTAGTCCAGCCCCTGCAGTGACTAGAGACACTTCTAACTACATCAGGTTGCTCAAAGCTTCCTCTAGCCTGACCTTGGATGTCTCCAGGGATGTCTTTCTACCATCTCTCTAGACAACCTGTGCCAGTGTCTCACCACCCTCAGAGTGAAGAACTTTTTTCCAATGTTTAATCTAACCCTGCTCTGCTCTAGTTTAACCCATTGCACCTCATCCTATAGCTCCCTTATAAATAGTCCTTCCCAGCTTTCCTGTAGGTCTCTTCAGTGACTGGAAGGGGCTCAGAGGTCTACACGGAGCCTTCTCTTCTCCAGGCTGAACCAGACCAACTCTCAGGCTCTCTTTGTAGGAGAGGTGCTCCAGCCCCTGGGTCATTTTTGTGGCCTCCTCTGGATGTGCCCCAAGAGGTCCATGTCCTTCTTGTGCTGAGGGCTTCAGAGCTGGATCCCTCTCTCAATCTGCTGGCCACACTTCTTGGCCCATTCTTTTGCTGGTCACTGACAGCTATCACAAAACTTTCAACTGCGAATGGAGTTTACAAAATTAGTAAGGCCTAATTGAATTATGTAAAGCTTAACCCTTAATCAGGCACTGTCCTTACCCATAATGTGCTGGATGGGAAGTGAAACCCACAGATAGCTAATGCCAATGGCATTGCTGAGGAAGGAGAGTTGTCTGATGTAGGCGTGTTACCCCAGTGTCACTGGTGCTGGGCACCTGAGAGCACTGACAGCGGACAAGTTGGAAGAGGTGTTGGGGATGTAAATGCCAGTGAGAGGACTGAACACAGACCTAAGCAGCCACTGCTCTGGTTTTTACCTTATTTTTAATATTGTTTGGTCTGGCTTATTAATTTCTGAAATGTAACCACTGCATAGCAGAAAGCAACAAAAAAGAGACTATTTTTCATCACTGTTTGCTCAGGCATTTCAGTTGTATGTGTGCTGCCATGGTGCTGGGCATCTTGTTAGCTTGGTTTGGCACAAGAATCCGGATTACTTCATACTCCATCACAAAACAGGCTACATCTTAATTTGGTCAGTGTATTCAAATAAAAGGTACAGCATGGTTCAGCAAAATTTGGGACAGTTTCATTAATTTTTTTTAATTGGAAGACTCACTGAGATGGAAGATTCACTGGGATGAGGTTTTGAGTTGTGTGTGATCCCAGCTATGGAACCAGCGACTGAGACCCCTGAGCACTGTCATACTCCCCTGTGATTAGGTGAGGAAAAGAGATACCTGCATGTTAGACCAAGGAGTATTGGTGTCAGGAGCTGTCCAAGAGCAGTCTTAAGGAGGTCTGGAGGCAAAATTGCAGCTTTTTACTTTGTTTTTTGGCTTTGCACTTGGAGACTTTTTGCACTTCCAGCGGATACATATTGTTTTCCCTTTGCGCTGTTAAATCCTCGCTGAGTCCTGCCGCTGTAGGTAGCTGCAGCAATACCTGTATCCTCCTTACCCAAAGGGAGGGGTGTTGAGCTCAGTGTTTTCACAGCACTTTGAAAAGTGCTCTCTTTATGTGTGTGCGTGTGAAATGCTGCTGCTCCTGCTGAAGCTCAGGCAAACTATAAACCTCTGTGGCTGTAGAAAATTACTGCGTAAGCTGTTTGAGGGCTGCTCTGCCGAATCGTAGGCACTGCTCTCGGGCACTGCGAAAGGGAGATCTCCCGCTGAGCGCGACAGCTTGCCACAATGGCATCCCATCCAAGGGCATGCACAATGGCAGGGAAAAAAGCCAAATTAAGCATTTTTAGCAGTGGAAATATATTGTGAAGTGACATTACGGGTGTGAAGATGCTGGAAAGGAAAACAGTGAAATGCACGTCGCGGATCAGTTGTGCGAGCAGTCACAGAAACGGGCATCCAGGTACTACTCACTTGGTGTATGGTTCCATGCATGAGGGTGCTGTTGCAGCACCTTACCTTTGGGACTGCAGCTCTTATCTCAACAGACTTTTTTTTTTTTTTTAAATTGTTGTGAAGCTAGTGGGGAGGGGATTAGCTGGCATGGATGGAATGGGGCAGGGGTCTCTCCCAGCATTTGGAAATCCTGACAGACAATGTTTCCATGTCTGAGATTTCTTAAGACTCACCGACCTCTATGCCAAAACACTCTATGTTCATGCCAACTATAGTTATTCTGTATTGATCCTTTAACAGTAGAATTGATGACAATTTGAAATTGCAAATGGTTACCTCCTGTGCCTATTGCTGAGGAGATGTCTGCACCTGAGGGAAAAAATGGATTGAGTTAATTTTGTTATCATCATTGGATACCAAAGCCTGAATTTTTATATCTTTGTATCTTATTCTTATATAATACTAAGTAGTAAATAGCAATGAGTGTTTTTCAGCACAAAGTAATATTGATCAAGGGATATGCATGGTAAAATTGCTTTTGATTCTATAAAATCTTGGTAAATATGCTAGGAAAGAAATACATGCCATTCTGAGTTTCTGCAATTAAGGAGAGTTTAGAGAGATGCTTGATTAGGGTGCGCCTGCCAGTCAGCACAGACCTGTGTAGTTACAAGCCTGATTTCATGATGATTTTAGTTTCATGATGAACAAGTAACTTCAGAAGTAACTTTGTCAGTAGAGCAGCCTGAAGCCCACCAAGCACCAAGGACCTGAGTTCATGACTTGAGATCACGATGGGAGCTACAGGTACTCTGTGGCTGTAGGTGCAGTTTCTTGCCCATAAGTACATTGCTGGTGCTATTCTGAATTAATTTTACTCTTGGATCCTTTTGGAGAGTTTTCAGTCTGTCTTCTAGGGACAGAGATGGAGACGTGCAGGGAGTAAAATCCCAGGGCCATGTGGGCTCTAGCATGAGGTATTTCAGAAAGGTATTTCAGAACAGTATGTAGAGGAGTATCTCCTCTTGAGAAGACTGATCCCTGGACACCGCTTGTTTGGATTGGGTTTTTTGCCCACTCCTGAGCTCTTAAGCTCTTCTCATTTATAAGCTCATTAAAGTAAATTAATGAGGTGAAATTTAGCTGGATTTTGTTATTCTCATCTTTTTCTGTGTTGCAGTGTTATTGTAAATCATGAAATTGTGGTTTGTGTACAGTAAATATGTTCAATAATATTTTGAGTCTGGAAGGATTACAAAGTTTAGCAGAAGGACATATGTTTCAGAGTGGGAACTGAAATTTTCCTCTTTGACAGGTTTCCTTGAAACTAGATTCACACTGGCATCCAGATTTTCCTGGAAAAGAGAATGCCAGAACGCTGCAGTCGGGGCTTGAGCTCATTTTGAGCATTTCAGTGAACTGGCAGAGGAGGGAAGGCAGGTAGCCTGGAGGGCAGCTCTTCCTAGGCAGGGAACTGCGTGGTAGAGCTGCAGGACCACACTGAGCACCAACAGGGCTTTTGATCTGGACAATCCCACGTACTCTATGTAAGTACTAATCCAAACTTGCAGTTCACCATTGTAACAGCACCGTGGTTTTGCCTCTGTCCTCTCCTGTGTTTGCTGGCCAGGTATCTACAGCAAGGGTAGAGCTGCAATGGGAAAGATTGATTTTAGTTTCTTCTGGCTACATCCTAATACCTGGTTGCCTGTTGTTGGTAACTTTTAAACTTCCTTTAGTCACACTGTGTGCCTTCTGGTTGACAGAGATCTGAATTAACTTTCCTTGCTCCTGCATGTCTTAATTCTCTCTCGGGCACTTAACATCAGAAGAAACACCTCCTCCTTTTTCTTCTACCCAATGTTCTCATCACCTCCTGGAGTTAATGGAATTAAATTCTAATATTAACATTCGATTTGCAGTTTTGGAGCACTGAAACATCACCTTCTCTGCATGAAGGAAGAGTTTTTGTGGTGAGGTTTGAATGTGGTGTATTTTCAACAGAATTCAGAGAGTCTGAAACCTCTTGCACTCTAAGAGGTATTTTACATCTGCAGGACTCTAATGCTGCTTTTCTTTAAGGTTTTCACTCTGGGATGTTCTTTTTTCTGCAGTGCTTGCAGTGTCAATTATATAGCTCAAGATACAAGAAACTGGGCAACAAAATTTTAGAAGTTAACCTGACTTGGAAAAGAGGCGCAGACACAGTGGGTTCTGTGGTTACACAGTGGAGGAGTTGGTAACGCTGTTGAACAAGCACATCAGTTACTTGCAGGAAGTATTTCGGAGGAACTGAAGAGTTTGGTGGGTACAAGAGGGTTTAGAGGTGCAGTCTTGGAAAAGTAAGAAACAGTGCAGCACTGTATTTATATCTTTTCCTCTCTGGCACTAGGTATGGGAGCTGTCTTGTCTCTCAAAATTTCCATATTTCAAAAGGACATAAAGTGCAGGTGTGTCAGTATTCCCATGGCACTGCCCACTGCCTCAGCCGGTACTAATTGTTCTTGTGCACTGTCCTCGTGAACGTGGGATGCCTTTAACATATTGTGGTAGCAGGAGTCTTGCATATAAAACACTACTGCTGTGGAAGTGTTCTTTCTGGTTTGCTTGTTTGATGTGCAGAAGTTTAGGGCCAGCTCTGGGAATGGACTAAATAGATACAGATGGAAATGTGTCATTTTGGCTGGGACTCACCTAACAGAAAAGATGAAGGTGAAAGCTAATACTGTGTCATGATAACACTTCCATTGATAGAATCCAATGTATATGTCACTGTTGAAAAAGCAGGTTTTTTCTGGGGGTGCATACGTTAGCAGCCGTGATACTAAATGTGTGAAACATATGAATCTAACCAACCAGGTCCCATGGAGATGGTCGTGTCTTCCTTTCAAGACTTGCAAAGCTTGGTGTCTCAGTTTCTATCTGACAAATTGAGCAGATTAAAACCATGAATAAATAGTTAGACGCATTTACCACAGGCCTAAAGTATTTGGATAGCCACTAGAAATGCAATTGAGATGTATTAGTTTGTTTTGTCAATTTAAGGCTGGATTATAAATACTGATCATCATCCAAAAATAGTATCTTGGATTTCTGAAGGAAGCTAGGGGATGGATATACAGGTTACTGGGTAAGACTGCATTACCTAAGAGATAAGGTTTGTAGCATTAGACAGAGAATTTTGAGTTCTTTCCCAATGTGGATAACTTTGCCCATGTACTTTCCACTATTATAACTGATTATATGAATATATAATCTCTTATAAATTGCCTCACATTCAAAGATCACCATGCCATTCTATGTTTCAGGTAATTTCTAATCTAGGTGCTCTAACCTGTCAGGACCGAACATGCACCGACACTATAGGATACTGCTTCCGCCTATTTGAAGTCCTTCCCAAATAAGTCTAGAAGAGTCCATTACAATATCTAACACTTTTATTTCAGAGACAACTGAAATAATTTTCCTTTTTTCAAAGGAAAATAGAAAAAAACATTTTGAGTATAGAGAGTGAGTGAAGTGAGTGTCCTTGGTGGTGTTTTTTTCTAAATAAATAGGAGTTTTGCATTTTATGAAGGTGAATTATATAGCAAAGAGGTCTGTGATTACTTTTTGTTTAGCAGGTCTTTAGGAGGAAATGCTATTTCATCTACATTCATATTGCCTCTTTTCTTCCCCCTCCTTAAACAAATAAAAAAATAAAGACCTGTTTTCTCAGTCTTTGGGAATGTGAAGACATTGTTCTTGTGCTCCTCTGTTCTACCCTGTTGCTTTCAACTTCCTATTTAATCAGGTACAGGACATCCCTCATAAATTCTGTATCATCAGTGTAATGTTGCTTTGATGATATATTGCATATCAAGTTGGCATTGGCATGAAAGGACGGTGTGGGGCTCAGGAGAGATTTTTATTTTTTAATTTACTTTTCCTTTAAATGTTCTAAATTTAATTATACTTGGCGCCTGAGAAAGTCAGTTGATAATCTGAAAATTTGCCATTTGTTCAGGTTCTCCATGATGCTTGATATCTGGTGAAAATTTGACAAGATGATACATCTCAGATTCATCTGCAAAATAAATAAATGACTCCAAAAGTAGGAGCTTGAATAGTATAGTTGTGTTTTGGGTGTGGAAGATGAAGGGTATTATTAAAATGATACAGTTAAATTCAACTCCTTTCCCTGGCTCTCCCCTCCCTTTCAGACAGGGTAGATGGGGACAAGGGATTGAAGAAGTCAAGGTTGACTTCTCACCCAGACTGCAAACACAGAGCTGTATTTTCCATCTACTTTAGGCAAGTAGTTCTGCTACATTCACTCCCTGTTTATCAGGGTGCCTGATAAAGAGACCTGCAGTAGTGATTTGCCATGTCCTCATGTGAGACACTAACAGGGCACTTGACTGGTATGGGGTTTTCTCCTGTCCTCCCTCTGCCACTTTTCAGAAGGCAGAAAGTCTTTCCTTGGCACTGTTTGCTATCTCTGCGTGGCTCTGAGTCAAACTTGGTATTTCGGCAGGTAATTACTAATGCTTTGTGTTTTGGATGACTCAGATATATGCAAGACACAGTGGGAGAGAATGTAAATCACAACAAGACCTAAGCAGATTATCAGAAGACCAGTAGTGACCAAAGAGGCCTAACCGGCTCTTTTGTTGTTGTCCTCCTTGGGCCTGTTGGTTTTGAACTAGAGCTGCCCTGGATACCCTAAGGTACAGTTCTGCAGCTCTCAATGTGAAATTCTACAGAAAGCTCATGATCTCTTAGTTTGAACATGGGGTGTTCAGCCCTTTGGCCGTGGATGTTCTGCAGCTGGTGACTGCTCCTCCTCCCTCTTCCGTTCCCAGCTGGGATTGGATCTCAACATCCTCTCTGCAGTTGAAGGACGAATTAATTTGGCAGCACCCATCTCCCCCCTCAGGCTTGCCCCTCTGAGGGACCAGAGTGAATCTCTGAGCAAAACAAAAGATCACTTCTGAAACAGGCTATGCCTAGTAATGGGTTACTGTGACCCTTTTCATGTGATGATGGATACAATGAGGGTAAACAGTAAGACTTCAACTGTAGGTGTAATGACTTGGAAGCTCATTTTGAACCTATGAAATTATTTTAAGTAGTTTTTGCTTAGTTTTCCTGAAGGTATTTATATATGCACCATCATTCTGGTGGCTGCCTACCTTGAGAGCAGCATAGTTACACCGTTATCCCTTTCCCTTCCATGGGGATCTCAGCGGCAGTAATGACCCTCGGCGCAGAATGTAACATAGACACTTGGAGCAACACCTGTTGTGTGATGTATTTATTGCCCTCTAAAAGCTCTTTCACCATCGTATCATTCACCTCTAACACATCTTCCACTGTCTTTTCTTGCCCATATTGATATTTCTATGCTTTTCTCCCCTTTCCTAGGTAGTCTTTATTTATACTTTTTCCACACAAGCAAATTCCATCAATTTTCCTTCTTTTCTTATATGCTAGTTCTTTCTTCAGGTTGCTGTCTTTTTCCAGTGCAGTACAGAACAAACCAGGCACCAAACTTGGTGCTTTTTGAAGCAGGGGTGTTTGAACATTTGAGAATCCACAAAAGAAAGGGTGAGCAGTAGTTCTGGCATTCTTCAACGCTGCCCTTTCATTTGGAAGGAACAGAGGAACTATGGGTGGGCAAACTGAAAGTTGTAGTGTCTGTTTAAGAATAATGAGGCTGTGAACAGAGGCGAGAAGTGTGTTGGTAATGAGTAGATGTGGTGAAGGCAGAAGTGTCCACTTAAAGGAAGAAAAATGTGCTTTAAGTACGGACTTATATTTGACAATCTGGCCACAATTCATATATATCTGTGGGATTCTCAGGGAATGCCAAGGTCTGAGGTGAAGCTCCAGCAGCTCTCTGGAGGTGAAGCTCCAGCAGGCCCCAGCCTCAGCTGGGTGAGTTGCAGTAGACCTGGATGTGCCAGCTCAAGTTATGAGTTCAACTTTTGTCCCACTTGCTGCTTCCTGGTCAGTACCTGTGATCAGCATGTTAAGTGCCTCTGTTCTTTTCCACTAGAAGCAGGTGAGTGTGAGGGGCCTGGTGACATCTCTGGGAGAGTTTTCAGATGATAAACTGAGATCCGTGTGTGGAGCACTGGCTGTACAAAGCCTTCAGAAGGGCTTTACTGGAACCTCACGGAAGATTTTATGTGACTATATTAATCAGTAATGCACTGCAGGTTATGCTTAAGTCTTGTTCTTTCTCAAGGCACTGTGTGTGTAACATTCCCAGTCTTAGGAAAGCTATCACCTGTACTTAACACTATAAACTTAATGAGCTGCATCCCTCATTCTAATTGGTGAAGGCTGTGCCTCCTTAAGGGCAGATAATTGTTTTCAGCACAATGCATCCCTAACTGGAAAAGCCACTTCTGCCCAGCCACAGGGCCTTTCTTCCCCAGGAATCATTAGTAGCAGGGATTTATAACTGCAATAGCACCTCCCAACCCAGGCATCATTGCGGGTAAGTGCTATCACTTCCCCTTACAAAGTGTTTCTCTCCCCAGGCACCCTATTGCCCTGGGGCAATTAGTTGCCAAAGCAGTCGTTAACTATTGATAATGATCAGTTTGTCAGGGATTATTGTGCAATGATGCCATATTCTCCAGTAATTAGATAAGGCCACTCTAATTGTGGATAGGGCCGTTTTTGGAGGATCAAGCAGGTTTGCCATAAACCAGCCTGAGCAAAAGCAGCAGGAATGATGGAAGGAAATCAGAAATACTTATTAGAATGATATTTGCAGATATACTAAAAAATTGTCAGGTTTATAACTTTCAGATAGCTGTCCATGAGGAAAAGAACCTAATCCAGTCAGAGTTTTTCAAGAAAGCAGGAGTCCTTCCCAGTCCTTCCTGGTAGCCTTTCCTTGAATAGCAGGAAGGAAGGAAGGAACACACACACACACAATGTTTATGCCTCATAACTGTGCATCTTTTTTGGGGCAAAAACACTTCACTGTACATGCTCATGAAAAGTTTTGGGTATTTTCTTTTTGCCAGTTCATGATGCGTTGCTGAAGGGACACGTGATCTCTTCAGGGAGACCTGTAGAGTTGTTGATACTTACAGATGGAAGTTGTATCCATATCAATTTTTACTTCCACAGTCAGAAAGCAGCTTTACAGTAAATTAGCCAGGATAATTTCCAGTCTCAGCAAAAGGAATTACATTGGGCCAAGTACTGCATCCATATAACAATCTGGGCTGTTTGAATCCACCAAGAGGCTCAGGTCTGCCTCCCCTGCTTTTGAGACATGCTTTGTACTGCCAGGGATTTATTCTTCTTCCATAGAACTGTCACTTTAAAGCAAAAAAAGGTCAAGTATCTCACTGTGGTACATGATTTAAGGAAAACTGCAACTGAGGGCAGGGCTGGGGCAAAATGAGGGGCTGCTGGGAATCAATAGAGACTTTGGGACCAGTTTGTGGTGTATGTGGGTGTTATTCAAGTACAATGGCTATTAATTAAAAACAAATCCAACATAGGTAGAAGTATGAATTCCAAGAGAAGCCCTCATGGAATTGCTCAGCATTTGTTCTTACCAGAAGGTAGTGGAGTTCAAATCATCACATTCCAATCTATGGCACCTAATTTCACTAATATTTTATGGTTTAGATCTGTGTGTGCAGCCAGCCATCATGCTGACGTTCACTTTACTGGCATACAAAATTCATATACATTAACATGACAGAGTCAATTGTCAGCCACATATTATTTATTCCTTTGAATCTCATACTTCCAGAGAGAAATTATAATGCCTTCCTGGCTTGTTATTTTCTCTTGAACTTATCATGGAGAGTTTGAAGATTTCTTTATTTTTTTAAGTATATATACCATGGGAACCGAAGTAAAATCATACAGGTTTCAGGTCGGTTAGGTAATACAAGGAATTTATTTTCCTTTCTCATATTTATGGTACATTCTACTGTGTTTTAAAGTTGATTCTTAATGATGAACTGTTGTGTAGGCTAATTTTAATATTAAATATTTCCATCCAATTAATAATAACAATATTTAATTTCTAATTTTTGTTTTTCCAAAGCAGTCGCCGTTACACTGTGACTTGGTAGAAGAATGCTTGCAAACCAGTAAGCTGGATCTCCATTTCCTAGGGAGTATCTCTGACTATGTATGCAGAATTTGGAGATGGGACCAAACACTGATGTAAAAAGAAATGAATAGGAAGAATATGAGCTCTGAATCTGCAAGAGTTGGTTTGCTGCAGTTTAAAAAAAAACCCAACCTAGCAAACAAGCATACAGAGACAGAAAACTCCCTCAATGTGGGCTGAAGACCCAGCTTCCTGATTTGCAAACAAAATATAAATTGAACATAGTAAGAAACACAATGCAATAGGTTAGAACTCAACCTAGGCACTGCAGGAGCTAGGTAGCCATATTTCAATAATGATTTTTGAGTGTTTTGAGACATCTTTGGTGTATCTTTAATTTTAAGGCAGTGTCTCTCTGATTGCTTATTTATTATGATGAATCAGGGCTTTCGAAGCACCACACTGGCAGAAAAATTGAGTAAGTATGGAACATGTTGGTCCAATGCTTTTCATTCATTCCACCAAAGCCTGTCTTGTCTTGTAGTTTTCACTTAGTGATAATGCAAGTTTCTGAGCTTTCTAACATGCAACAGATTTTATACCATTTGTACATGTTTGAGTGGAGCATCTGATGTTAATTTATTTACACATCTGAGCTGCACACATATAAAAAAAACCCCAAGCCCCACAGTGGATGGAAATCAGCTGTATTTTCTACAAAGTCTCACAGTTAATAACGAAGTGACATATTTCTGAGAATTAAAAACATCTTGTTATGGAATTTATCACTTGAATCTCTAATTTTACTGAATTCAGAACACCTATGTTATTATATTTAACACAGGGCTAGCAGTAAATGGAGCCTTTCTTTAATAATTTAGGATAATTATTTCTCTTGTCTGTTGTACTGCACTATTTTTTATCATTTCCTCAGGTAGTTCTCACAGTTTCTGTGTGCATACAGAAATGAAAAAAAAAAGCCCTTTCAAAGTAAGAATCTATTAAAGAAGGACTGTGTGTCATTCATGTGACAGAGTCTTTTCCAAATGAGCTGGTGGTGTTTGAACCGTGTGTTGTGCCTCATTCTGTGATGGGGATTGCAGGACGTGAAAAGTCTCAGCAGAAATCACTGCAGAGTGTCTGGTCCTGCACTTGGGTCAGAGGAATCCCATACATGGATACAGACTGGGAGAATTGCTCCTACAGAGCAGCCCTGCTGAGAAGGACCTGGGGATTCTGGTGGATGAGAAACTTAACATGAGCCAGCAGTGTGCTCTTGCAGCTCGGAATGCCAACTGTATCCTGGGCTCCATCAGCAGAGGGGTGGCAGCAGAGATGGGGAGGTGATTGTCCCTCTCTACTCTGCCCTCCTGAGGCCACAGCTGGAGTCCTGTGTCCAGAGCTGGGGGTCCCAATACAAGAAAGATGTGGAACTGTTGGAGAAGGGTCAGAGGAGCCACGAAGATGATTAGAGGGCTGGAGCACCTGCCCTACAAAGAGAGGCTGAGGGAGCTGGAGAAGAGAAGGCTGCGGGGGGACATCATTGCAGCCTTCCCATCCCTGAAAAGAGCAGACAAACAGGAGGGCAATCAATTCTTTCAAGGGGTAGATAATGGCAGGACAAGGGGGAATGGATTAAAGCTGAAGGAGGGAAGGTTTGGTTAAATATTAGCGAGAAGTTCTTTGCAGAGAGAGTGGTGAGGGGCTGGAATGGGCTGCCCAGAGAGGGGGTGGGCGTCCCATCCCTGGAGGTGTTCAAGGCCAAGTTGGATGGGGTCCTGGGCAACCTTGTGTAGATCCAGGCCTGGAGATTGGTGGCAGGGGGGTTGGAAGTCTGTGATCTTTGGGGTCCCTTCCAACCCCAACCATTCTATGACTCTATGATCACAAAGTTCTCAATCAGTTTAAATGAACATGAGAAAATTAAAACACATCGTACCAGACTGCTTAATTTTTAAAAAAGAAATTCAATAAAATGTTAAAGGAGCTTGTGCTGTAAGAAGGAAATATTCCTGTCATTCACTGCCAGGTACATTTCCAGAGTGATCAATCATAGAACAGATTCTCTTTCCAGTTAATCTACACAGAGAGCATGAGCAGGTTAATGTGCATTTAAACACTTACACTATGTTGTAGAATTTCTAAGTGGTTTCTACAGTTGTGTATTTTTTTTTGAAAAAAATATTAGAGGATTGTTTCTTCTTAAATACTAAATGACACAATTCTCTTAGTTTCTCTTCCTCCCACACTGCTGGGTGTCCTGCACAAGTTCCTGCCCCCGACAAAGTGGGTCTGCAAGAGCTCAGCGTGTGGCCATCTCTTCCCATCCCACTGCAATATGTGCATGGAAACTGTGTCCAGAGAAAACCACCGACTGGATAAACAAACAGGAGAAGTGACTGCAGCCTGCTGAGGTGGGGCAGGCTGTGATTTTATGTGCTGACATGGAATTCTTCCTGGGCTCCATTCAGTTTTAATGCTGATCTGTTGTAAAATCCAAAGACTGTTTTCAGCAGCATTTGCCATCAAGTATGAGCTTGAGTGGATATTTTATTATAAATGGAAAATTAATTTAACATAACATCACTGCAGTTGAGTTGTTGACACATGACAAATTTATGCAAGAACTCTTGAGGGCAATTTTGGAGTGGGATTCATCCTTCCAGCAGTAAACTGCTGAAGGAGATGCAGGGTTACTTGCATTACCTTGTGAAACATAAGATGGGAAAAAGCTATTATGGTAACATTTTAAGGAGACAAACCCCCAAGTGTCCGCATAATACATTGGGATCCCTGCATACATTACGCTCAGGTGGGGAATCAGATGAAGATGGCAAGTCTCAGAGCAGCAGGTGAGTCTGCTTGGTGGGTGGCCTGGTGACAGCATCTTCAGCTGGACTGGTGAGCTTCCCTCCTCGTCTGGTTTCCTGAATTCTCATAAGCCATGGGGAGAGGGAGTATGTACACATGGGGACTGCTCCCACACCTGGCTACACCATGTTTATTGGGCAGGCCTGAGCTTTATCTCCATCTCAAAGCTGTATGTGTAGTCGAGGGGCCCTTGCTGTGCATTCCTCATTAAATGCTGCTTTTGCAGTCTCGGGTCACAGAGTGAGGAAGAAAGTACTGGTTGTACAGAGGAAAAGGGCTGCTGTAGGGAAAACCTGAAGGCATGCCAACTGTTAGGTATAAACCGTGGATTCTTTATGGATCCCTGCCTTTGTCTGAATGTTTTCCACTGTGGAGTATTGTGTTTGTGTACTGTCAGTGCTGGTGCTATTGATTTCTGTCAGTGTGAACCAGATTCCCAGTGAGCCTTTTGTCCTTATCTTCAGCATCTGTTGGTGAAGTCACTCTGGATTGTGGTTTTGTTTTGTTTTGTTTTAAACACCCTCTAACATCGTTTTACATGTCGACTTCCTCACTGTAAATGTAATGACTTACCCTCTTTTTTTCACTTTGAGATTAACTTCAAAAAAGTGGAAATTTCAGGAAAAAAGAATATATAAACACAAGTTGAATTTTAAAGAAGAGTTTCCTCTGGCGCTTTGTTAATGATGCTGGCTCATGAACTCATTTCAAGGCACAGGTAGCAAAAGGAATGTGGTGCTCACCTGCTGCAGAAATAACAGGGATTGCCCTGTGTGCCAGGCAAGTATCAGTTTGTCTGTAAAAGGGGGCCAGGAAATACAATTTTAAAAAAATATTTGTATTCTAGTTGTTTGATTAGAGGCTTGTTTTGCATAATTACTTTTTTGACATTTAAAAGCTGTGGAAGGCTTAGATGGTAACTCTCCCTTGCCTGCCGTGAAATACCGGTGTTATGTGAGGAAGTGGTTTAAGCAGCACTTCACTCTTGCTTGTTAAGTGGTTGTGGGAACTTGTCCTTGTTTGCAGGTCATTGTTGGTCAGTTTTATGGTAATAAAGAACAGATTTCAAGGGATCATGATCTAATAGAGGTTTTTTGTGTTTATTCTTTTTCTGTATTTTTGCGTATCCGTAATACACAGGAATTTTGCCTGTAGTTTCTGGAGGGAGCACCCTCTAGCCTGTATTGCCATTCATTGGTGAGGTATAACACCTATGACATCTGGCTGTACATAAATCTGGTATTATAATCTCTGGCTGTAATTTCCAGCCTGACTATCAGGTTGTTTTCTCACACTGGAGCAGGATGGGGGGGAGGAGGAAGGGATGGGGAGGGGTGAGGGAAGTGAGTTAAAAAAAAAAAAGGGGGAGACAAAGGCAAAGGTGAGTTGGGGTAAGGACAGTTTGCTGGGCAGCAGAGAGAGAAGTAACACTAACAGAACTTCATAGAAAAATGCATAAAATTGGAGATACCCAATGCAATTTCTCACTGAACTGCACAACTCAGACCATACAGCTCAGAGCCATCCCAAAGCCGGACCGTCCCCAAACTGCATGTCCTGGAGCCGTGCACTCCTCCTCCCACCAGCCTGTCTTTATGCTGAGCATGACATCATGGTATGGAATAGCCCTCTGGCCAGTTTGGGTCGCCTGTCCTGGCTGCATCCCCTCCCAGGTTCCTGGGTGCCCCCCCCCTCCTTCTCATTAGCAGGGCAGGATGAACAACGGAAATGTCCCTGTCTGCTGGGCAGCAACTAAACCATCCATGTGTAACCAGCACTGCTCTCATCCCAACTCCCAAACACTGCCTCCAGCTGCTGCTAGAAAGAAATTAAACAAGTGAGGTCCTGAGCAAATGATTCATCCTCCCGTCACTCTGCTTTTGTAAAGACAACAGCACTTGGAAAGCTGTGCATGCATACATCACTGCCATTTCACCTGTCACTAGGTGATCCCATGATCTTTACTCAACAGTTACATGTGCCTGGTAACCTGGTCACAGAACATATGTGGCTGGTGCATGATGCGGCCATGTAGCAGCTGAGCTCTTCTTATATAGAAGCTCTCCTGCCCTTTTGCCCTAGGTGGCACAGAACTGCTGATGGTAATCATAATAAACATTAATTACGAACTGACTGGCAAGGGCATCATTGGAAAGGAGATGGATTAGAACAGGGATCCACCATCTAGATTTTTAAACCACCTGATAAAGCTCTACCTTTAATATGAGGGCAATAGCACAGGAAGGCTTCTGTGTCAAAGGCTCTAGCTTAAATTCCATACACACAGCAAGTGTTAGAATGCCATGGCTGAAAGACATGTGGGCAAAGGAACATCAGTAATCATGATGAGGTAAACAAAAGTCTGCCATGAATTAATGTTTCAATAAAATGCCTAAGTAGCATATGTCTCAACCTGGCTACAGTCCTAAAGTGGAAGTAAAAGACTTTAATTACATGATTGATGGGTACTTCAGGAGAGAGCTCGGAATCCACAATGACTGCAAGGTCATGAGTGCTGTCTGGGAAAGGGGAAAGGGAACTACAGCAGGACTGAAATGAGAACCGACCAGAGGTGACTGCGAAGGCCACCGACACGGGAGAGGCAGTCAGTAGCATGCAGGAGCCCTGCTCTAACTGGTGTTATTACCTTGTAGGAAAACTTAAGAGCATCATGCTTGGCTGTCTAACAAAAAATTATGCAAAAGACCCAGCTGCTTCATGCAGCGTTCTGGGACTGTGATAATTTGGGGTCTTTTTGCTGGTAAGCCACACTGGGAAACCACAGGAAAGAACTTGTTCTAAAATAGTAAAACCCCAACGCTGTTGGTTGGTGACTGTTGGTGACACTAACCTTTCCAAGGCCCTTAATAATAATTAGAAATTGCAAGTAATGTTAATGCAAAGTAGTTGCCAGTTTTTGTGTAAGCGTGGTAGCTCATGTCTATGTGACTGTGCATTTTGGTTCAGGTGTCCCTATGGCATGTCCCGAGGCTCGGATCTTACACATGAAACCATCTGAGAAAGGGAACACGGCCAAATCTTGGCCCTATTCTCCTTGAGTGCACATGAACTCGAACTTAACCTGTGGTTCTCTGTAGGAATTGGGCTCCATCATCATCTTTTTAGCTGTGGTGATACAGCCTGTGCTCTCAGATAGGCAAAGGATTTTTTTTGTAAATTCTTTAGTTGATTGCAAGTTTATTTTTAATCCTGCTTTCCATTTCCAGGAAGCTATTGACAGAAAAACCTTTCTTTTTGTGCTTCTTAATTTTTAATATCTTAGTCTTCCTGTGGCCATTAACTATGTGAGCTCTCTTGATATTGCTGTCCCATTCAGCTTTCCTCAGTGATAGTCTTTGTGGCAGTGCTTGATATGGAGACAAGAAAATATAGAACATTTAAGAATGTTTTTCTGCTGTATCTTGTGGCAGGTCATTGAACATTTGCTCTTAGAAAAAAATTAAATGTCTGAGGCGAAAAATGAGGTTAAAAAATGATTACTTGTCCCAGTTTAAATTGTGTCCCAGATTTGAACATTATTTTATATAGTCAAGCCATATAAATTAATTGTGAATCTGTTTCATAGCAGATTTTTTGTTTCCCCTGAGATGATACCCTATTAAAATATTTTGATATTCTGCAGTTGCATGTTTTTCTGTCTTTGTTTTTAGGATCCTCCTTTGTTTCCAGTGGCTATGGGCAGAAAACAGGTAGAAATGTTACTTTACTCAGGAAAGATACAGACTTTCTGAATAATTTTGAGTAATTTGAAATATTTAAATATTCATGGCAGCATAATACAGCTTATTAAGTAGGATTGGGACATTGGAAATGTTGCTTTCTGGGTCACCGCTTCAAAAAACGTTTGCATGCAAAAGCACCTTGTGTTTTCTGCTGTTACCATCGCTGTTATTCTCAGCCTTTGTCTGAGATGAGGATGGGCCAGGGAGCCATGCTCACCGTTCCAATACGGACTCAGATACGGGAAGTGTTGTCAGTGCAGTGGGTGCCTATTCTACAGTATCAATTTGCAGGGCCCTCATATCTTACATAAATAATTTATTGCTAAATAAAAGCACCCCTGCCCTGGAAAATCGGACATCAATTTTAGTAATTTTCTGTATGTCAAGTGTAATGCATTTTGTTAGGATAACTTTAACTAATATTTTTATTTTAATGAGATGGGTTGATAGAAATTTCCCAGAAGGATATTTAAGGTGAAGGCCACAGAGGTACTTGGTATGACTGTGTGGCTGAATCATTTTGTAAGGAACAATACTCTATGCAAAGGGGATGTGGACAAAGAGAAGAAGCATGGTGGAGAAAGGGAGAGGTGAAAAGAAGCAGAGAAGTCGTGTGAGGCCATAAGGTTCTTTTCTGGGTTCTGAACGAGCAGCAAGGGAAAGATCTGAAAGCTTCTCCGATCCTGAAAAGCTTCTGACAGTGGAAGTGGTTTTAGAAGAGTTGAGCTGCTACCTTTGGGTGCTACGGGGTTCCCCAAACAAGTGCAATGACATTACTATCTCAGCACCCAGGCTTGGCTCCGTCACTTTGTGCTCTGTGACCAGAATTCAGGTGACAGATGTCTGTCTTCCCATGTTTCAGACACCTCTGCAAGTAGGTGTTTAGGAAGCACAGAATCTCAAATTTTTAAATAGAAATATATTTCAATGTATTTGGTGTACTATGGACAGTAATAGAGGAGTTATATTCTAGTCAGTGGCCTGAAATTACTTGCAGTTACTTTTATACATTTGTGCATTTTGAGCAAGTCATAGTCCTTTTAAAGCAGTTGTGCTTGGAGAAGAGGTGTAGCAGTCGCTGCAGTGTTTTGCAAAAAAATGATGGGTGTGGAATACTGTAACTATAATAGAAAAATGGTTTGAGTGTGGTGAATAAAAAAATGGCTTTCCCAACACCTTTATGTTGATCTTACATCATTATATATTTGATGTAGTAAATAGAATTTATATGGTCTTGTAACCAGTTCTCTTGTTATTAGGAAAAATATTTCATTTAAAGATGAATATAACTGACACGCAAAGCTGATATAAAGATGAATCACAAAAATATCAGTATGTTTGCAGAGGAGGGGGATGCAATTTGTAAAGTTGGGATTTCTGTTAGCCTGGCTCCTGCTGGAAATTCTAATTCGGTTTTGTTTCATTGCAGTCTAGGGTGAGTTAATCTGCAGAGAAAGCGCTGCGAATCATTCCACTGGGTAGTCATTAAATGAAAGACAAGGTGGTGGAATCAAAGCAAGGCATTGAGGTGACAGTGACCTACTTTGCTAAATCAGAGGAATGGACAGAGAAAAACTGCTTTAAGGTCCAACATCGCAGGAGCTAACCTTGAAAGTGCTGGAAATAACAGAGCTTGTAGGACTCTCAATCTCAGGTTTGTGACATTAGTTGAGTAGAAATTACAAAGCTATGAATCACTATTAGAACAAACTTCTACATCGTTTTTTTGTGAGATCTTTAAAAAGTGGAATGTCTTCAGCCATCTGCACGCGCGAAACAATTACCCTGTGCACTGCTAAGCTGATTTAATCAACAGCAACCACTTCATCAAATTTGCACACTCCCTGCAAAGTGCCTGGAGTATCCTTGAGTGGAAAGATAATATGGGGTCAAAATGTGTTATGCTGGGACTTCAGGTTTTATTATTTGTTTCTATTGGTCTCGGGGAGGACCTTTCCAAATGCATTCCCTGATAACTAATGCAGTCATTACAGTATCACTTTCCCTGTTACTGATTCGCATTATCTAAGGATTATTCTAAATTGTCAGTTAAGACATGATTTTATATGTATCCATTTATTAGAACAATACTGTGCCTATACGAAGCTACAGTGGCAAGCTGCTGCGGTGTCAGTGATGGGGGGGGAACATTGTCAGTTACCACAACATGGCACTTTCTTCTGGTGCCTGTAATCTGTTTCCCAAACTATTGCAGGACTGGATTTGTTTGGTTTTGAGTTTTCACATGCACTGGTTGCTCCTTTTATGTTGGTTCAGGGTGTGGTAGAGAGAAAATACCGCTTTCAGCTTAGTAACTCAGTACATGTCCTTTTATTTCTTTTCTTTGTGGTAAATAACTTTGAAAACTAACTAACTAACTAAAGAGAACTAGTAGCAGAATTGAGCTCTCTGTGGTGAAGCTGCCTTGTTGTTTGGACCTTGATGATGCATTTTCTTCAGAGGGTTTATTAGACCAGTGGAGAAAGGACTGCATCTCAGTCGCCTCATTGTCTTGCATCCCATAGCTCTGCTGTAAGGAATGAGCTGACACACTTGGGATGTATTTGAATTTTTGAACCGCTGATGGGTACTGAAGCCTGGAAAAGCCAGAATCAAAGACCTGAGAAATTAACAGTACCTGGTGCACGAGGATGATCCTGCCTGGTACTACAGCTGATGACGCTGATCTGCTTAGCAATAATGTGAATAATGACCTTGTAGACAACACATGCCAGTTGTAGTGAGGGTGACATGAATGTTGGTGTTAGATCGTACAGCTGACTGCTGTTCCTTGTCTGGGCTTGACTCACCATGTATATAACACAGTGTGGGTCGGGCAGGAGTTGGCTGGATGTGGCTGAAAGTGGTCTTAACTTTTTTAGTTCACAGATGGGTGAATATGGCTTAGAACAAAGTGGAGCTGTTGTTTGTAAGGACTACTTCTGGAATTTTCTCTGGCACAGCAAAGTTTTCATAGGTGACAGCAGTAATAGCTATTGGTCTAATGGGCAGTCATTCTGAGTAGGAATTAAGTTGTTCTCTGTGCAGTAAAATTATTGAAGGGAAAATTGCAATACCAAAGCTGTTGCTTGGAGTTATTTGCCTTTCCACGGATCCAGTTTCATTACACTCTTCCAGTGATGCTGAACTCGAAATGTCTTTCGTCACTTGTCTGTGGTGCTGATGTTTACATTATATTGTTCCAGGGACCAGATCCCCAACTCTTTTTCAAGTTTCTTGATCATATATTTTTTTTTCCTCTCTTCTAAGCCATCTCATGTGTATTTTAGTATGACAGTACATCCTACTATAACAGTTCCATTTGAGCCTTATTTTTAGCACTCCATGTAAAGCCTGTGGAACACCGGGCAGCAGTGGCATTTGGTACACTTGAATTGCCAACTGCTACATCAATAGTAATCTTCTCTCTGCTTTCTTTTCCTCCCTGACTCTGTCCTCCCTTTATTTATGTTTTATCTGTATTTTCCTTTTTAGTGTGTATTTCAATTTAAAACGCTTTGCAACAAAATGATCATTTTTTCAGAAAGCTTTACGGTGCTCTGTGCAAACCAGTCGCTGTGGAGATTCTTTAAGATCACTTAAATTCTTCATTTTCATTTTACCTGCTGGGCAGACACTAATAGTCACAAATCTATCTGGGAAACTGAGGAATAAACCCATGATACAGGGGCAGGTGGGTGGAACTAGATGATCTTTGAGGTCCCTTCCAACCCAAAGCATCTATGATTTGGTGATTCTATATATCTGATTCTTACTGGGTACTTGCAGAGTACATCTGTGGTTCCCCATGGTGAGTCTGGGGCTGTCTTTCCTGATGCTTAAAAAAAAAAAAAGAAGGGAACACACCAATATATTAGTAGTTATTCCAGTTCTTTGTGGGAGTAAATGTTCAGGCTGAGTTTGGAGTCTCTACTTGCCAGAAGACAAATGTCAACCCAATTTCCTTTGAAACCCTTTTTGAGGGTGCATCCCATACAGGGGGCATTCCAGCAGTTCTTCAAGATGCCCTCAGGCCAGAAGTGCTAGCTGATGCACTTGGGCTGTGAAGGGGTCTGTGATAAGGATGCCAGCGGGACACTCGTTACGCTGGGCAGTATGTGGTTACCAGTTTGATACTCAGTTCCCAAATGCAAGCTGATGAGGAGAACTATTTTTCCTGAGAGGAAACTAGGAATGATCTTACTTGGGCTGTAGACGTGTCAGTAACCTTGAGAGGCTTTCAGTGCTCCTGACCTTGTGGTGTATTTGAAAATAATACTCAGAGCACAGGACTAGGAAATGAATTGTGCTGTGAAATTCAAGAAGACAATGTGGAAATAAGCTTAGCGTGGACACTTGGTTGAAAGCTTAGTTTTCCTCATTGGGGTTTTATGTTTAGTGGATGAATACTCCTTGCTTTGAGCCCTGTAGTGATTCAGTAATGTTTTAGACCAATAAGTGGAACAATCAAATAATGAATTGTATTAGGTCATAGATAAAACTAGGTTAGCTCATGTATTTATTTCTACCCATATACTATTTATTTTAAAGGATTCTGTGCACTCTTTAGGATTAGTAGTGTTTTCATCTACCAAAAGAGGAGGGGTATAATCCCGAGGTGCCCAACAAAAAAGCAGGAGTCACAAGCTGCAACCCAGGGAATCCCAGCTGGGCTGGTGAGCTTGGGAACACCCTGGAGAGGAAGGTGGGCTGGAGGCCTCCAGGGTCCGTCCTCTCCCACCTCAGGTAGACTGTGATTCCAGCCACCCTTCCCTGGAGCAGTTGCATACTTGGGAGTGTGGTAGCATTCCAATATGGGTAACTGGGCAGATCTGATCATGGAGTGCTGTCCTTCCAGTTAAGCCAATCCTGAAGGGCAGTTCTTTTTTAAAGTAACTTGTTTACCAGGTTTTCTATTCCTTCTCAGCTGTTACAACGTATTTAAGAAAAATCAGATCGTTTCAGTCAATTTTAATTCCATCATGCATTTAGAATAAGAACCAGAAAACTCAATTGTCTTCAAGAACAACATTTGTTTTGTTGGATCTTCAAGTAACTTGGCCTTTTTCTTTTTTCTCCCCCTTTTTTGTGGAAGGTGGTTTGAGGAAACATTTGTATTATTCAGAGATGACCATCAGTACTGATCACATTTCAGTATAATGTGCTTTTTTGGGCACTGTTTAAACAATGAGTTGTAAACTGACATAGTTAAATGGGGTATGACTGCACAGATTTCTCTGTAAATTGGGAAACTACCCCACATGTCCTACATGCCTTTACCAATTGTGGATATTTTTGATTCAAAAGACCTTTCCAGAAGTGGTCCGAATCTCTTACTTCCCAGAGCATTAAAGTATAGAAAAGAATAGTCCTTGTACTGTAGAGTGGTTGAAGGGTAGAAGACTGTTTTAGGAGTTAATGGTTTTTCTAATCCACTGCTTTTAAAAGGTTTAAAGGAATAAAATGCACAAGAAATTCTGGGCAGAACAGTTTGTGTTTCAAAATACATAGAAAACAGTAAAAAAAAAGGGTACTGTGTTTTGCCTTTCTTTTTTGTGTTTATAACACAATAGTTTTTGTGGAATTCAGCCAGAATTAATAACTGAATACCAGTTCAGATATTTGTTAAGTTTGCAAAGCAGTTTAATGGTTTTTTTTTCCTTCAGAAGTATCAGAACATGGAGGGTTTTTTTATTTAGATTTGGCTAAAGTTATCTGTCATATGCAGATGATTATGCAAGATCTGCCAGCATTCTACCCTAAGACAGTTATAGCAGATGGTCGAATGGGTTTCATGTGGCATTTGTTTAAATGCGGCTATATCTAATTTTTCCTGTAATTATTAACACCATTTTCCCTCTAAGGACTTGATCTGCATTGAATTAACTATTTCTAGACCATTTCTGCCAAATTTTGTATTGAAAAGACAGTATTTTCCCCTTCGTATTTATGTAGGACAAATATTTTGCTTAAACAGTCTAAGAGTTGTATATCAGCACGTTGAAAGTTTACAGTAAGAGTGAGAAATACTTTATCCAGTGCTGACTGTACTTTGGTATAAAGAAAATAGGACTTGCTGCTTAATTTGTGTGTCTCTCCAAACATTAATAAGGCACTGAGACTTCCTGAATTGACTCTCAAAATATTGTATCAGCAGTTTGAGGTACAAATGACAAATATAAACAAAGTCAGTTAAAGATGCGTTTGCTTGAATGCATCCAATTGGGAAGGGGCAAGAGGGACAGGCTGTCCTCACAAATTGGGGATATTGGCAGGCTTACCTTCCCATCAGTGATGGAAGACATGATAAAATGAGATCTCCACTGGAGGTTGGATAATTTCAGTGATAAGATCATTATGATGCATTACATGTTAATTAAGCTTCAGAAGATCTCTATGCAACTATGTACAGGACATATATTAACTTACACACGTGTGTGTGTATATATATGTGCTTACATACACAGATACATGCATGTAGCGGAATGTTTCAGTGATTACTATGCTGGAATTATAAATCCTCTTCAGTCCCAGTTCCTAGACATGGGTTTTCTAAAGTGTAGTACTCACAAATTGTTACGTAAAGCTATACTTTAAGTAACGTAAGATAGTCACAAACCCCAAAATGCCAAAAGGTGTTAAGTTTCTGTTTATCAGAAAAGATTTTCCCTGATGGCTTCAGTGTCTTAGCTTCTCTTTCAATTAAACGAAACTATCCTCTCTCAATCTTGAGTGCCCTTCTTCCATTCAGCTGTGGACACCACCTGCTCCTTCCTCCACCCCTATCCTGGTGCTGTAGCAGCCATCCTCCTTTGCAGCCTTCCCTGCTGGCTTGGTTTGGTTTTGCCCAGTTGCCATTTGGCAACAGGGCTCTACATGTAGGGTGGAGTGCTATGCTGTTCCCCCTAGTCACGGGCTCTGTGAATTTTGCTTCCATAGTATCTCTCTGGTATGTGTCATTTAGAAGTTTTTTGGGTTCCAGCTGCTTTTTTCTGCTATTCCTGTAGACACATAGGTAAAATGTGAGATGATGTATTCTGCATTCAACCCTAATTTGTAACACCAGTGAACATGATGTGTACATAAAGCTGAGTATTGTTCTACTAAAGTCAGTCATGGGGTGCTTAATGTGCACAGCGCTTCTGGCATTAGGTTTATTTCTGAGAACCATGCTGTGGTTTTGCCTTGGCTATCAGAGTGTATTTTTTTTTTTATTCAGCATAAAAAGTAACAATATGGTACTGTTATTAGCCACAGAATAAAGCACTTTTACCACTCACTTTTTATTTCAAATCCGAATACTCTATTGATTTTGCAATAGGAAGACATGCAGGCGAGAAATGCAGTAAACAATAAGCCATCAACAAAGCAGCACTGGTTCAGGGTACAGTGGAGAATGACAGAGTTCCAGTCAGAAATGATAGAAGGAAGGAGATCAAAGACAACAATAAAACCAGAAAGCAAGAATAAATATAAGTAAAGTATTATTGAAACAACATTCAGATACTGAGGGGATTTCTCCTGTGGTCCTTGTTTGCTGTGGGGCATCGCCTGATGCATTTCAACAGCAAGTTTTTGAGAACAAGAAGCTTGTCTCATGCGTTAGCTTGTTTCCAGTGGAAGTAACGCATCACACTGCTTGCACCTCTCACCAATGACCGTAAGAAGACACCGATTTTGGGTTAACATGCACGCTCTGTACAAGATGAACTAACCCTTTAACCACTCGTGCTGTGCTCACAGTGTAGCTATAGGCCTCACGCAGCAGTCAAGGGAGGGAAGTGCTTAAATTGCCAGAGACACATGAAGTGCCAACCAGCCTGCTGTGTAACACTGGGTCAGCCAGGGTGAGATTCAACATCTCTTGCAATGAACTGTGCCTCAAAATCCACTGGTTAGAAGTACTAAAATGGCATTAAATTACACTAAAAAATAGTTTAAATGACAGAAGAACAGGTTTTTTTCCTGATCAGGAGGCCTCCTGGAAGATACTTTAGTTGTAGAATTTAAGGGACTGTAGACATGTCCGTTGTACCCCCCGTAACAAGCATATTGTAGGCCTCACCCCATGGCTCAGTGCAAGGGGTGTGGATGAACTAGAACAGCACATGCTTACAGGGGGTAATATATACACTGAACTGAGTGTATTCACTCTCAAACACTTGGTGTGTGGTTGTGCAGGTGTTGATTCCTTTGTGCAGACCTACCCTGTTGTTAACAGTGAACATGCAGTAACATCCCCTGGCTCACATAGTATTTTACAACACGGGCCAGTCCAAGTCATCCGTGAGCATAGAGTACAATAAAATACATCAGAAATATATTTGTATTTTCTCCTGTGTAAGTTCCTCTCCAGTCAGCTTGCTTTTGTAGTAATATGTCCTTTCTTGGAGACACACGTTCAATGGCAGTGAAGCATTTTTTATCAAATGTGTTTATTTCAGGCTGAGAGATAAGTTTTGCTTTCCACTCAGGCAGTGACTGGGTTCCTGGGTGCTTGCCATCTGGCTTTTCAGCTTAGAATTTTTGTTTTCAAAATACGTTGCAGTACATAATCTGTGCAGCACGTTGCACATTTATTTAAACCCCTTTAATTTAGGGAGTTTGGACTTCACCGTAACCTTTGTGATTTTGGGGTTTTTTGTAGCTGTAAGACTCTGAACTTACAAAAATAGGAAGAGATATTAGGATGTAGGATGAGATACCAGTGAATACTGATTTGATTTAACAGGATTGAAACAGCAGTAATTTGCATCCACCTGAGAATGAGTTAGGATGTTGTGTGGGCAGTAGTAATCTGCGGAATGGGTCCAAACTGCATCTCTCTTGGCAAGTGGTAAAGGCCAGGTTGTGAATGCTGCTCCCCAGTGGCTCACAGTTGCTCTTATTTTGTAATAAATCTGCACAATAAATTCCTGCTTTTGGATTGAAGGTGTTTAAAGAAACTATCCTGTACTGCAGATGCTGGTCATAATCCAAAATATAAGTGGTAATAATGATGCAATCTTACATCAACTGGTGATTATTTTTTTGAGGGTTTAGAGATGACAGCTTTGAACCGTTGTTTCTCCAGCATTAGGAGTTTAGTTTGTGCCAAACGGAAAGGATGCAGTGGTTGGGATGGGGGGTAAAGAAAGGGTAACCTATGCTCCACAGGATGACACCAACAAGCATTAAGGATGCTTTTCTTTCACAAAGTGTCCTTGCTGGCTGTACGAGAGGACCTGTGAGTCATTCCAATTACTGAACGGGGATGTTCAAGCACTGCTGAGCAGGAGAGGGTCACCACTGCACTTTTGAGCCACATTGTTGCTGGCCTGTAGAAATGATTTGGACTCTCACACGGGTACCGTGAAGTGTGCAGAGCCAAAAGGTCAGAAATGGAAAGAAGAGCCTGGGGGAAAGGCCAACTGTAATGTTTGCATAGGTTGCCAGGCATCTCTTTTCCTGTGTGGCACAGACATTCATGAATGCCATGTAACTGTTACTGTGATCAGATATTCCAAGAGAAAATGATGAGTTGTTTTCAAGGTTGTTTCCTAATCCTTGCTGCTCTTCCACCCTTCCCTTTTTCTAGCCCATCTGATCTTCATATTTGGAAGAACTGCACTCAGTGTAGGTGTTAGCCCTTCCTGCTAACAGGTGATCACAACTGTAGTGTGTATCTCAAAGCTCTGCCTTATTTGTAAGGGATCAGTACTGTTTGTTGTGCACATGCTCATTTTATCATGTTGCAAATCCATCAAAACTGGCGCCAGGCAGTTCTACCTCTGGGCACTTCTTTCAGCTTGTTACCTCTTCTGCTCTCTGTCATATCAGTTGCTGGTGGTTTTTGGGTAGCATTCTTTTATTTGATTGGTTGTTATGTGGGGTTTTTTTTAATTTTGAGCCTAAAGCATTCACAGGAATGTTGCAGACTTCTCCAGTCTTGGGAAAGAAAACCTGATCTCTGTTTTAATTTTCTCAAGAACTCACACAACTTTCTTACTGCTCTGTGTCTTTATTAGGTTGTTTGCAGCTCTCCAGTATCTGTGCCTTCAGAATCACTCGGGCAGCTCGGCTTAGAGGACTTTGCAGGGAGACAGCCCTTGGCTAGTGAGTGGCTTCACACAGTATTACTCCCCTGCCCCTCCGGAGGAGAGAGGAAGCACGGGGTTGCGTTCTGTGGCTGTACCTCACCCTGCTCGGGCACTAAGGGTAGGGCACAGTTCAGAGTCATGCTTTGTCGATGCTCTCTGCAGGCTGCCTGTGATGAGGCTGTTACCTCTTCTTCTAACGGTTCCTGATTTGACTTGTCCTGCTGGGTACTCTGACTGTGCTGCAAGGCTTAGTAAAGACTGAAGTAAACCCTCCTCAGCCATGGAAGGCTTTTTTTACCCCCTTCTCTGCCCATTCACACCCCCTGCACCTCCTTCCCCTCTTTCTGGCTTTTCCCTTTTTTGCTGTCTAGCTTCAGCTATGCTAGGGCACGATATGGCAGATACCCTCTGAACTCACCAGCCCTCACCAAAGATGCTGTGTGCAAAAACCAGATTCTCTGCTCACACAAAAGCCACCCAAATTCCCTGATGTTATAAAGAGTTCAGACCCATGTTTTCACTCTGGGAGAAAAGTGGGGAAGGAATGGGGGGGTACTGTTAGAAGAAGGTCTCTCACTTATTTTCTTCCACTGCCCTTTCTGCCTATTCTGACACTGCTGCCTAGCTTCTGGGCCTTTTTTAGCTGGTTGCACTTGTTTTCTCTCAACCCTTTTCTCTCTACCTGCAGAGTTTTTCCTAGTGTGCCAGGAAACAGAGTTAAATGGAGTGTGCCTTAAAGAAACAGGGACGACACTGTGATTACATTTTTTCCCCTTACGTTTTGCTTCTGTTGCACCTTTCGTACCATTGTTTCATCCTTAAGTGGTGTTTTGTGTCAGAGGAGGGAGACTCGTTTTTCTGAAAAAGGAAGGCTCCCCTTAGTCATCACAAAGTCCAGGTTTCCTGACTCTGTGTGAGGAAAGACTAACAAAACCTTGGATGGGAGCGAGCTGTTCAATGACAGAGGCAAAACCTAACTTCCAGTGTATTTGTCTTGGAGTAAAAGTAATGTATGCCCTCTATTGAACAAGCAACCTATTGATTACAGTGTAACCAATATACTCTCAAAGCTCTAGCACGGCTTTTTCATTTAATGGATATAAATGTCTGCAGCTTTTTTCAAGTTGGTTTGGAGAAATATTAAGGGTTATAGCTAGTGTAGCAAAGAACTGCTTAGCAGTTTTGAAATCTTCTGACTTGAAGAGCCTCTTTGTCAACGTTACAGCTGTCTAAGGATACTGATTAATTTATGTTTACGTTATGTAATTTCAAGATAAAATGATTCATGTTTCATCTGTCTAAAAAAACTTTTGCAATGGCTTTCTTCTACTGTCTGAAGAGGGATTACATAAAGAAATGTGCTACTGAATGCATTTATCAACCAGAGAAAAGCTTCTCTTTTATTGAGTAGCTTCTCTCAGTGTGTTTCCTTTCCCCACTTTGTTTTATATAAATTTGTGAATATCAGTTCTAACGTTTCACTAGGGAGGATTCTTGAGAGATTAACACTGTTACCTGTGCATGTTAGGGCTGGGAAAGCCCAATCTTTTAACAGGGCAGCTGTTCCTAAGCCATCAGTCATTCTTATTAAATAAGCTAACCAAAAGGAATTGCTCAAGCAGGCAGAACAGGTATCTCATCCAGCCTCTGCGTGGTTCAGTTTGACTCCTCTTTTCTCTTAGTTATGTACAATCCTGTTAGTTTTTCAGTGGCTCCAGAATCATTAACGTACATATTTCTTACATAGACATATATATACACACACTTTACATATATACACAACAAAAGAGAAGGAATATATCTCTATATATAAAATAAAAAGGTTGTTGCAGTACATTTCAATCCTTATATTGCCAAAGAGAAGTGAAAAAATTTGAAGCCCCTTTGCAGGTGATCATCTATTTTTACAAATAAAAAGGATTTAATTGCTAAGACTTTGATATTAATGTTTAATAGACAACCTTTCATCTAAAATACTAATTTTGCACTCAGAACAGAACCATGTCACAGTTTACATTTCTTCTGCCAGTAGATGTAGTTGATTAGGAATATTCAGCTAATCTTTTTTGACTGAAAGCCTGCTTTCATCCCAAATAGTGCTTTATTCAACCCCAGTCTTTTTGATATACTCTGAAGTTTCAGCCGCCTCCCCGTGTCCTCTCTTACCTGTCTGCTGCCTTCCTGCGTCCCCCAACAAAACCTCTCTTTGCCAGATCTCAGCACTTACACAGCAGTGTATCTGTCGAGGGTCATGGGCACTTACGTTTTCCAGCTTCTGGACAATGATCAAGACAATTAGTTAAGTCAGTTTTATGTCATCCATGTGTCTTCTGTGCTTTCACAACTCTCTTATCTTTGTTTTAATTACCAGCAGGTCCAGAAATTGGGTTCACTTTATGAAAACACATAAAATTTGTGTTTTTCTATTGAGGTCCACAAAAGGACCAATCTCCATCCACATTTAAAATCCTCTAGAAGTTTAAAAGTCAATGAGAGTTCGTAGTTGTTCTGTCCACTGGCTGATCCTCACAGAGGCTGAAGGGTTCTGCATCTCTCTTCATTAAAGTGACGTTTGTGGCTGCCCAAAGAGTTCTTTGTGACTTTCTTCCATTCTTGAAACTGGCAGTGATATCCTCCACTCTTCCAAGTAGTGCCTTCACATAAC
Organism: Laterallus jamaicensis coturniculus; assembly: GCA_022605575.1. Classification (NCBI taxonomy): domain Eukaryota; kingdom Metazoa; phylum Chordata; class Aves; order Gruiformes; family Rallidae; genus Laterallus; species Laterallus jamaicensis. Next base: position 1,826,827 of record JAKCOX010000020.1, on the reverse strand, counting down.
CACAGAGTAAGGGTCTTCCCCAAGCTTGGAGTTCCTGTGTTTCCTCGTTATCCCTGACTAGGTTGTGAGGCTATGCTTTTTACTCTTGTTTAGTTATCTGGCTATTTTAATGTGGTTTTCACCACCACTGAAAAATAAGTTCAATTTTGATACAGTTTGTTTAAATTATTTTTGGCTTATTTCTGAACTCTAATGAAATGGAGGTTTAATTAGATTGATATAGTGCCAAAATTAATGTTCTCTTTCTGCAACTTGCTTTTATTTACAAAATAAGAAGTTGGAACTTCCAGAAATTTGATATTATAATCTTGAAAGCTCATCCAGCTCAGTTATGTGCTTGAGTGTATGTGGAAAGAAGAGTGCATTATTCGATGTCTTGGCTATTACTATAAAACCAGAGTTCAAATATTCAGAAGAAATCCTTTATAAAAGCAGGTTACTTTATTAATTCACAGCTAGGAGACAGGGCTTTGAGAGGCACATGTGCATGAGACACCATGCATGATGGGAAAAGCAAACTGAGGCTTGGTGTGTATAGAACAGAAGGGCAGGGGCATGTGAAGGCCAGTGCCCTTGACCATGCTGTCTCGATAGAGAATGAGTGTACCCTGTGTTCAGTAACACACTCTACAGGCTTCACCTAGCTATAAAAATTCATATGCTGTTCACATTGATGATGGTTTCTTTTGTCAACACAGGGTGCCTGGGCCTTTCTCAGGTCTCACACACTGGGGGTTTGGTGAGTGATGCTGCTTTGTTGCAGTGTATTGCTCCAATCCTCTTTCTTGCTGAACAAAATCCTGAAGACTTGGGTGTCAGTTTGGTGGACAGACATGCTCGAGCAGCAACATTTGTCTCCTTCACATTTAAAAAAGGCAGTAGTGATAGTGGTGCTGGGTTCAGTTCTCACATTTATCCTACATTTAAAACTTCTGATTAAGGTCATGTAGGACACCTCGTCATCTTTGTAGCACTTCTGTCTGATGCTGAAGAATTTGCTAAGTTGTCTTGTAAGAATGATATTCTGAGCAAAATAGGTCTAAATGGGTAGATTGGATAAAATAAATTCACCTACAGTCCTGCAAAAAAGAACTGTAAATCTTCCCATGACCCTGTTCACTAAGGAGGTTTGTTTATAGCATTATATTAAAGTGGGAGCAGCAGAGAAAGCTATATAGATATTCAATAGTAATTTAAGAGGGAGAACTGTATGACTTGTGGGATTACAGAATATGGAATTTTGTACTTCCCAGTCATTACTTTGAATTCAAGTACACTCCTGGTAGTAATAAAAATTTGTTATCAGATGACAGCTCTTCAGTTGCATGTCTGAAATGAGATGAGGTTTTGTATCCAGCTGGCAATGGGAGGTGCCTGCTACATAAACCCAGTGTCGCAGCTGACACTATTACACACTTTTATTGACAGTCTCAATGGGGTGGTCAGCAGTTAAATACATAATAGCAGAGTCACCTTTTTGACCTTAGATCAGGTTGTACTGAGGTATTCAGCAGTAAGCTCTCTGCAGAGAAGAGTTTAGCAGAGAATGCATTTCCCCCCTTTATTTAGTATTGAATATTGCTTCAGTGAACAGTAAGTAAACATTAAGGGCAACTTCCAAATTACTGCTCAATGGCATAAATACCCTAATAGAGACTGTGTTCTTCCTTACTTTGCATGGCACCAAACAGCCTTTCAGCAAGGGAAGCATCTGTAAGAAAGTGTATTTAATAAGTATTTTGGCAGAGGCTAGCATTAATTTTTCTCACTTTTTCTCTGGGGCTTACCGTTGTTGACACCACTGCATAAGAAAGCTAATTTATTCTGGATGTGTAGGTGTTACAGAACATAACTGCTTCTGAAGAGAAGATGTAGTGCATTTAACGTGTCTGATTTAAAGACAGTTGTCCTTTGGTGTTTGTGGAAGTAAATTCTGTGACAAGTCCCTGTGCCTGCTGTGTGACTCAGTAAGTGGGAAGTTCTTCAGGAGCTCCCACAAAGTAGCTTTTCCCTCATGAAACTAAATCATCTCTCTTCTGCTTTCTTGGAGGGGTGTTTTGCTCGCAGTGTGAGGGAGTTTTATGTGAAGCTCTTGCTATCACTCTAATAAATGCAATAGGAAAATCAATTGCCTGAGGTTACAGAGATACAGAGGCTAGCATGAAAATCTTAATAAATCTGTCTCCAAGTAACCAGTATTACTGAGATAACACAACTACCGTGGAGAAGAGAGACCTGGATTTGTGATAGAACATATGCATACCTGTATGTATAAATGCACACACAGTATTGTACACAAAGGATGGGGAAGAGGAGCCAGTCATAGCAACCGGAGGAGGATTCTAGATATACATCGCAGTGTCAACCTGTGAAACAAAACTCTGTCCTGCAGCTCTCCAGTCTCTTGACTTTCTTGAAGGTGGATGTGGTGCTTTGACCCTGGCTGGAGGCCACACACCCACCAAAGCTGCTCTATCACTCCCCTTTTCAGCTGGACAGGGGAGTAAATATATATTGTTAGGCTCAGGAGTGGAGATAAGGCCAGGGAGAGATCATTCTGCAATCAGTGTCACTGGCAGAACAGACTCAACACTGAATAAAGGAAAGAAAACTCTTATTGATGACACTGCCCTGCACCCCCAGTGACACCAGAGTCGGATCATGAGAAGTGTGACCACATCTTAAAGCACTTCCCCTCAACCCTCCCTTCTTATCAGACTGCAATTTAGTCAGGATTTTGCTCCCTTCTTCCCTCCATTGTGGCACAGGGAGGGGCAGGGACTGCAGAAATGGGTTTTCAGTCAGATCCTCATGAGTTGTTTTCCTTCTTGTCCCCGGGATGGGGGGGGCATTAATTCCACACACACACCCCCTGCTGCACCATGGGTCCCATCCATGGCAGACCGTCCTTCAGGAACTTCTCCAACGTGAGTTCTTTCCCACAGGACTTCAGCTTTTCCCCAGCTGCCCCAGCGTGGGTCCCTGCTATGGGTGCAGTCATCAGTCACAGAATGTCTTTCAGTCTGTCAGGCCCAGACTGCTCCAGCCTGGTCCTACACAGGGTCACAAGCTCCCCCCAGCAAAACTGCTCCAGCAAAGATCTGTCTCCCTTGCTCATCTCTGTGTCTCTGTCTGTCTCCATAGGCTGCAAGTGCTGGCAGAGGCTTGCTCCAACATGGGTCACAGTATCTCCTGTCTGTCTCCACCTGCTCCAGTGTGGGGCCTCTCCACGGGCTGCAGGTGGGGTCTGGGCCTTTTCCATGGACTGTGGGGGGACACCCGCTCCACCATGGGTTTCTCCAGGGCCTGCAGGGGCATCTTTCTCTCCTGCACCTGAGGCACCTCCTCCCTCCCGTTCTTCCCTGGCTTTGGTGCCTGCACAGTTCCTTACATCTTCTCCCTTCTCTGGGGGCAAAAAGTGGCTTCTTGTGAGGGACTGTGCTCGATGTAACTGCTCCCTCCAGCTGGAGGTGTTCTCAGTACAGCCTGTTTAAAGAGGCAGAGAAAAGAACCTGTATGAAAATACCCCTGAAATGACTTAGGAATTTAAAAGAGAAACATGATTTTATATTTTTTCTTGATGTTCATCTTAAGGTGGGGTGTATTATACATTTTTCTGTCTCAGATCTTGAGCATGCTTCAGAGAACCCACTCTCTACTTCTGTTGCTCTTGTAGTGCAACCTGCATTCTGTGCAGCATTTTTAACAAATGCAATAATTTGTGAGTAATTAGGAAAATCAATTTACAAACACAGCATAGGTTATTAATTGCCGTGAAGGCAAGAAGATTAGCCACGAATTCCAGCACTATGTGTTTTCTTTTTCTTTTTTTAATCTGGTGGTTTTGGTATTATTGTGAGAAGTTTTAAATAGAAATCCTGATAGATTTTTAGCATTGGAACTAACAGGAGCATATAAAATAAGCCTTGGCATGGAACAGCAATCTTAATGCTGATGAACATGGCAAAGATGCACTGCTTCCACTTGGGGACAGTTGACACAGATGGCAGAACTGATTTTACCATGTGCTATATGTCGTATTAATTGCTGTGCCAATTAATATAAACTCCAATCTCTGCTTCTTTGTTCCCCTGTTATGGAAAGTTTGTCTTTTGTGTGTTTACTGTAAAGTGTCACAATTCCATATTTATTTTATGGGAGCTGTGGCTTTTTTCTTCTCCTGCTCTCCTCTCCATTTCTTCCTCTCCCCCTCTGGCACTTCAGCCCCATACTGATGCTACCCTAGATGCTTCTAAACCATGATAAAGAGCAAGTGTACCTGAACAAAAAGTTCTGTTTGTGGAGCAGGCTTCTCCCCAGCAAAATTAAAATTTCAAATCAGTACTTGTGCGTGTTTTATTATTTTTAAAGCAGATCAAATCCTATCCATTTCAGGGGTGGCTAAAGCTTCAAGCAGAGAATAATTGAAGTGACATTCTAGAAAAAAGAAAAGTGTAGTAAAAGTGAATTGTATTCCAAATCCTCTGTCTGGTGGGAGAGTTTAAGAAAGGTTATGGTTGGAGGCTTGAAATGTGAGTGGGCTGCCTCTTGGGGCTACTAAGAAGTCACAAAAGCCCCAGAACTGTGACAATTAAATCCATGTTTTTTGTAAAAGTTTTCATGTCCTAAAACCTTTACAAGTCACGTATGTGATGAAAACCCTACTGGGAGTATGGAGGCTGTTATAGCCCCTAGCATCAGTTCAGAGTAGTGACTGTGTGTAGGAGATTTCACCTTCTAACTTGTCTGTGTAATGCCTGGTGCTTTGCCTTTCTATGTTTCAGTGGTAAATTCACTAGTGGTAAAAGTTGTGGTTTTAACAATTGCAAATATATCTATTAAATCTATGATGTAGCTGGAATTGCAGTGTGAAAAATCACCGTCTCACAAGGAAGTTTCTGTAAAATGTTATTCCTCCCTTGCAAGCACAGTGTTAACACAGTAATTGCTAAAAGTGGTTTTGTCATTTGTGTGAAGCGGTGGTTCTTCAAGTATTTAAGGTTTTTAGCAAAAATATTAGGGGAAAACCCCAAACTTTACTCAAATAGGCTCATCTTATGGCTTTGCATTTCACTTTTCGTGATGGCTTTCACAGCCTCAGACTGGTACAGTGGTGAGTTAGAAAAAATACACAGTGATCCTCTGACCCACTTTCTCTTCATTCTTTTCTAAGACAGGATTTGACAGGTATAAATCTCAATATCTTTGAATTACTAAATTTCTACAAGCTAATCAATAACCCATTCTTTTTGTGTGCTTTTGGTATTTTTGTGAATGTATCATTGTTTTACCGACTTCAGCTATCAAGCACTTGTGTTATGTGTACTTTTGCTTCCGATGGATATGCGTAGGTGTAATGTGTGCAGGTGACTTACCACCTTGTGAAGGTCTGTCCGCGCAGTAGTACAACAGAAGTGTACACAGAATTTAGAGTAACACACCAGTATGATCATGACTAATTAAAAGTAAACGACAAAGCATTGTAGATTACTGGACCAGCAACATTTTGACCCCTGATGTTTGTGGGAGAAAATGAAAACCTCAGCCTGACCATCTTTCTGCCAGCCCTTGTTGTTACCTACATACATCACCAGACAGCTTATTGCTGCAGGGCACAGGGATCAGTCTATGGAAAAGTGAATTGTGGGAGAATCTCCAGCATAAGGTGAAGGAGAGGACTGCATTCAAAATAGTTTTGCAATATTTAGTGATGGGAAGCAGAGAAAAGGTCTTTGAGGGAAGAATGAAAGTCGTAATGTGGGCAAAAAGGTTTTTTTCTTTTGTTTCACACTCAAAAATTCATCACAGAATTCTGCCATGTGCTGCATGGTTCTAATGCAAATAAAAGGCTTGTTGGTTTTGGTTTGTTTAAAGAGTCCTTGAGGTTGAAGCAATTGTAAATGAGAGGTAGGTATTATTTTACTTGTATAATAAATGGCTAGTAGGTATGCAGAGGCAAGCTGATTTTTTCTCTTGGGTTGGTTTATTCCACTTTAGAAAGGCTTTTATAGCAACAATAATAAAAGTACTGTATGCTTGGCTGTTTAATCCCAGGATGATTGTAGGTTTCATTTGAGGTAATCAGTTTAAAATCCTGTTTCACAGGATTTAAAGCAATATGATGAATTATTAAGGCAATAAATTATTGTCAACCCAGTAAATTGGACAATCAGGATATTCATAAATTTGGGGGCAGGAGGGTTAAATTAGAAATCATGAGGTTTTGCAAAACCAAGGTTTTTGTAAAGGAAGTAGGCTCCATCAGTGTCTGCTATAGAGACACTATCCGCTATAGATGCGGTTAAATTAGAAGATTTAGAAGTAATCTAAAAATTAGAAGTAAAAAAATGGTACCTGCTTTGTTACTCTATATGCTTTTCTTTTTGGCACATTTCAGGAAAAACATTAAGTTTTTTTTTTAGAATGCATAATTCCAAAGTTGCAGAAAGCCTAAATTGTTCCCTCAAGCACAGAGAGCAATCTGAATTCCTGAGCTTACTGGTGCTTCAGAAGATTACCATGTATCAAATACATTTTGCAGTTTAGTTTGCATGTCTAGCTATCATTGCTCTCTGTAGGGAAGCATCCCCTCTATGTGCTGACAGAACCCAGTATGCATCGAGTGGAAGGGAAATAGAATAGAATCATATTTTTAATGGAGCCTATTAGTCTAGCCTAAATATGTGGGCTCTGTTACAAGATGTCACCAATCCACCCGTGCTTACATTTCATTGAACGAAGCAAACCCTTACACTACTTGTTCTCACCTTTTTTGATAATTTGTTGATCCTTAAAGCTTTTAAAAATGCATATTGACATTTATTTCAGTTTTAAAAATAGTAACATTAGATGAGTTTAAGTTGTATCAGGTTTAAATTGATGCAGTGGCTTCATTAGAACACCTTAACACACGTGGCCTGTGTGGGCATATCCAGGCACAAGAAGAATCAAACCCAACATATATAAGACAAAAGAAAACCCTCTTCAGCTTCCTTCCCATCATTGTTACTGTGAACAACCTGCAATTTAACCTGGAGAGCTCTGGAAAGCCGCTGACAAGACTTCAACTGTGTCTGCAGGGATGGGGTCATTTGTCTGTTACCATATGGAAAGCAGCAGCAATATGATTGTTTTTCTGAGGAAGGGGGTGAGAACAGCATCAGCATCGGTCAGCAGCACTTCTAACCTTTATCTTCTTGATAGAAGACAGCACCTAACAAGATCCAGTGCCGAGTATCAGCGGAGAACCCACAGGTGACCACAGCAGTGGTGATACATGCCTTTTCATCACTTACTTTAGCTACCTGCAAGTCCTGGGGAGTGGCTTCATATCCAAATGCTGCATCTGTCTTCAGCTCTAGGTGGCTTGTTGTGACGTATCACATAGCTGTTAAGGCTTTATCAGCAAGCGTGATGAAAACACAAGTCTAAAAAGTTTTAAACGTAATCTCACTCAAATTCAGATAAGGAGTTATCTTTTTCCCAGAAATAGCAGCTGAGAGGTTTTTATTCTTCCTGTGTTCCATAGTGCTGTGTGAGGGGGTTGGAATTTTTCATTTGTCTTTCAAAGACAACTTAGGTTATTTGTCCCTCAGAGAAACACATTTGTGTTTTCTGGAAGAAGTGGATAGTATTCTCTCAAAGCCCTTCATTGTCTAAATGAGATAGGTGCTAGATTTGATAGCTACGTTAATTCCTGCCATATGATAGTTGGTAGGTTGGATAGATGTTAAGAGATAAGTAGCAACTACGTAGTTTAATTTAATGTGAAGGATGGTTAATATTGCTTACAAATATGCCATCAATTCTTGTAAAATCAGTACAAGTGGGACTAGTAGAACAAATCTGAATGTCTTTACCAGACCTCCTTCTACAATCCAGTACAATTATACAGTTTAAATTCACCATTTTGACAATGGGTCATATGATGAAGGGATGTGGATGATTACATATTGTATAAAAGAAAGCCAAACTAATGAAACAGCAATCTCCATCAGAGGAAATTTATTTTTTGTTCATGGAGAGATACGATTTGTTTGATTAATAATAATTCAGGAACACAACTGAGGTGCTGCATACACAGAAGACCTCACAATGAAGTAATAAGAAAAATGCAGTTTAGAAAAGAGCTATTTTGGATACAGATAAGTTTGTGAACAATAATTGCGTGCTTATGAATACTGAATAAATACTTGAAAAACTTCTGCCATGATTGACTATGATTTACATGCTTCCTGTGTCCTAGTAAGCCTCTGATTGCTAGCATTTTTATTGCTTGTCAAAATGTAAATGCTGTTTTTTTAAAAGGTGGAACTTGAAACCCCGAGTGAATTTGTGTTGGGTTGTGGGTTCCATTTATTTATTTTAATTAAGATATACATTATATGGCAAATGAAAGAGTACAAAGAAGGGTATGGAATAGCAAATTGTATTTAAATTCAAGTTGCACATAAAGAAACCAGTCACAGGTTAGGGCCCCTTTTTAACATAAGGAGAGAGCTTAAGTATATTTGTTCATTTGTCTTTCACAACTTACCTCTTTTCTATAACAATCTACAGAAACATTATGGAGTGGAAGAGTTTAATTTAGGTAGGTTTTGGTTTTCTTTCAAGATAAGAGAAGGCAAAGAACCTCACTGTCAATTCCAGATTAACTGATAACATGCCCAGAACAAAAAAAGATAAATATTTATAATAATACTAAATATTATTATACTAAATAATAATATATACTTAATAGGAGCTTGACCATTCAAACCTGTAGAGAAACTCCTCAGGGATCTTTGGGTTTCAGCATGCCCTTCATGAGTTAGAATCACGACAGAAAGCTGTGCTGACAAAATTTTTCTTGCCCTTTTGGTAGCTGTGATACCAGTTGTCCTTCTGCATTTTCCACAGAGGCACATGCCATTATCTGCACAAAGGATTTTTATTTTTTCAAAGGTATACTGGAGATGTAGAACAGCTCCCAGTCTGTAGCAGTGGTGGCTTAGTGGCGATTCCTCATTCCTGGGAACATGCTTTGTTGAAATTCAGTTCCTTTGACCCAAGGCACATCAATACAAATAAACTTAAGTCTTCACAGCAGTGAAATAGACAGAGGAGAAGAAATAGAAAGGGAACCATTCCTCATTTTCTCATTCTGAAGCTGGAAATTTTACAGATCTTGCTGAGCCACTTTGACTGCAGTTAGTACAAAGGACCTCTTCCCTGAACTTTTCCTCAATGCTTGGAAGTAAAAGGTTTGAAATTAGGGGCCCAAACATGTTTCTGATAGGAAAGGTCCTACGGTTTCTTCCTTTTGTGATTGAATAAACCAAACAAAATCAACCAACCAAACAACCAAACAACCAAAGATTTATGACTCAAGTTTTGAAACCAGACAGCAGTTTGTTGCTTTCAATGGCTTAAAGGAGTATTTTCTATCCTTAGCAAAACTATAATCTGATTTTGAAAATCACTTGAGAAATACAGTGATTGTATGTTAATATTTTCCTAAATTCACTTTTGCATTTAGCAATAGGCATTTAATATGACAGGAATATATTTGCATGCATGCATTCACACACACTGAGGGAAATCATCTCCATCAATTAGAGTTCCAGTAAATCCCATGTTAACGTGACAGAGCAGAGAGGTGAGACACATTTAAAAAAGAATTCCCCTACAAAAGAGAGCTTTTTAATCTACTATTTTATTTATAATAGTAGATATTTACATTAACTGAATTTTTGTCATTGTACATTGGAGAAATGATGGCAAAAAAATTATTTAGCCTTAAGCCTAGTCTTCCATGAGCATGTTACCATCTTATGCTAAATGCTGAGCACAAATAATCTTGAGGCTACAATTCTTATTAAAACTCCTAATTGTGCATCATTTATGATATGTCAGCATTAAATTTATTGTTTGATATATTCACCATTTTTCTACACCAGCTTCTTTACATCTCTCCTGAGGTGTCTTTTTTTCCTGTGTGTGATGTACTTTCTGGAAGGATTTGTAGTCCTGGAAAAAAAAAAGTCATAAGGCAAAGTTTTGTGTAAGTGGAGAACGACCTTCATCCCAGAGGCCTGCCTGGAATTCCCTAAGGCACATGGTAGGTAAACTGTACTGGAGAGTGCATGGGATAAAACCACCAAAGCATTTTAGTGATGTCCCTCTTTGATGGACTATATTACAATAATCACTTTATTTAGTCATTAAAATTTTACTAGTTAAAGATAGAAATTGGCCTTCAGTATTTTGTCTTCTGGGAGCTGTGGCTGACTGGACAGCAGTACTCTGTGAGATCCTTCACAAGTGTTTTGTCCTGGTTCTGCGGGTGCCTAGTGCTGGCAGCGGGGCTTCTGTTAGGAGACACCTGGTTCCCGCCAGTTCCAGCTGGTTCCCACCGCCAGGCACAGCTCAGCCTCTCAGCTGGGCAGCGCCTCTGGGAAAACATGGCTGAGGCAGGGCAAAATGCTGCACAACTCTGAGGAGCAAACAGTGAGAACCAACCAGCCCTGGGGAGAAAGCAGGAGCGGCTGGAGGGGTTACACGTGCCAGTGGAGATTCCCCAGCAGTCAGTGGGGAGGCCACATCAGAGCAGACATGTGTGGGAGCCTGTGCAGGACTCCATGCCCAAGCAGTGCCCTCGAGGAGCTGCGGCATGAGGAGAGCTCTGGAAGGTGTGCAGCCCTGGAAGGGACAATTCTGGGCAATGAAGACCCACTGTCATGGAGTAGCTACATTGGCTTCCCCAAACCCATCTGGGGTATTGAGCTGAAGTTTTGTTCCATAGTTTTGACACTCATGCCTTTCAAGAGACAGACAAGGAAAGTCTATCATTAATTCATGAGGTGTATATTTTAATTATTGCAGCAACCACTTAACTGACCTTTTCAGTTGTCCTCATCTTTTTGCTTATCCATTGGGTTGTAAGTTAGACTCCCTGACTTGAAAGTAAAGTGGTTCTCTGACTTTTAAGAGACCAGAGATCCAAAAGCAGGTTACAGTGATTGCTAACTCAGCCTATTCCCGAGTGCTGTACTGAATATAGTCTCTCAGTCTGAGCAAAACCCAAAATGTGAAGATGATTACCTCAGAAGAGAGCACTTCTGAGTTTTAGCTTAAAAGCTTCTTCCCCAGCTCTGTTTGCTTGCCCATAGGAGTAGCTATGGAAGAGTAGATGAACAGGTTCCTCAGAATTCTCTCAACTGCGAGAGATTCATGGTTCAGGGATTCTCTGAGCTATTTTGTATTTGAAAGCTCTTGATGGATTGCTTTTTGAATGCAGTTGTTATATATGCCTATGCTTTTTATAAAACAGCCCCCTTTCCAATTGCCTTGTGCTTCCATGTTGCAATACACCCAGGCTGCTTTCTTAGCATTCCTTACTCCTCTTAATTTGAGTTGTCAGTGTAATTTTGTGAAGTACCAGCTGTCTTAGGCTTCTTTTTCTGTCCGTTAGGTTCTGCATTTGTCCCTTTCTCTGTACTTTTCTCTCCTCACATCCTGCAGTCATTTCCCTGGAATCTGGGTATCTGTATCTTCACACGTGCGTTCGCACACCCCCACACAGATACATGAGTACACACACACACACACACACACATATGCACACATATTTAGGGACCAGGAAAAAAAGCAATGTACACTGGGTTATACAATTGGTAAAAAACAGACAGCAAAGCAATCTTTTTGTCCTGGCCCTTCAGATTACCTGTCTTTTTGCTCATATTTTAATTATACTGAGAAACCAATAAGTTTTGCAAGGAAATCAGTAAAGAAAAGGAAAAAAACCTGCTTAATTCTGCTTATATGTTTGAATTTGTAAGTTTTTTCCAAAAGTGTTTTTGCTTGCTGCCTTCTTGTCCTCTCTTTATAGAGTGGTATCTCCAGTTTAATGTCTTGGTATTTTTCATTTAATCCGACTCTTTGTGTCATTACAGAGAGAGTGAAACCCTCCTTCTTATTTCCAGGTATATATTGTCTAAATTAATCTATACAGTTGCATCTGGAGATGATTTTTTGGCAATAATACAAGGATGTATCTACTGCAGTGTTCATTCACGATGTGTTCATCTCTGCAATTGTTTTACTTCTCGATTGTAAAAGTCAGTTGGTTTGGTGAAGGAAGGTGGATGTGTCAAAAAATACCTTAATTAATGTAATTAATTTTATTTTGTAGCTTCACAAGTTCAGCAGATCGATATAAATGCAGTAGATTGAAAATTTGAAAGTCATTTGAACAATTACATAGACATTATTACTGTCTGATCTTAAATGTTACCCAAATAGCTATATATCAAGTTCAGTAATTTGTATTTTTATAAATATTACCTTCTATAAGACATCTATTAAGGGGTTAAATTATCATATACAGAAATTCCTGTGGCTGGCAATCTCATTACTTGTTTAAAAACCGTGCTTTATAGCTACAGCTGGTGAGTTTCAAGATTAGAGGTTATGTTTTCAGGACACAAAATTCCTACAGTCCATGCATTATATGTATTTCAGGAATAAACACATTGATGTCCCCAAGATATAATTAAACAAAACAAAACAAGAAATGGGAGGAACATGATTTTTTTTGGCTGCAAGTTAAGTAATTGACATGATTTGAAACTATCTTGGTGTAACTTGCAGTGTTTCTATTGTTTTTCTCTGTGTTCATTTCTTTTGCTCTGTTTAGGGATCAGCTGCAGGCTGTGTCACACAGAGATCCTCCTGTCTTTGGTAGAGGAGGTATTTAATCACTCACTAAAAGTGAATATGCAGATCTTCCTTTTTTTCTGCTACTTTAGTAAATGCCCATCGTGCATTTTCAGCTCTGTTTTATCAAAAATATGTCATGGAAAATGGCCCTTTATCATGTGTCTGAGAAAAAGAGCTGCCAGTGATTGGACTGGCTGTTCATCCTTTTTCCATTGGTCCAGCATCACCAACATTTGCTTCCTGAACATTAGCCAAAAATTATCTTCTCTCCAGCTGGATAGGGATATTTCATCATCTTTAAAAACTGAGGTGACCATTATGTTGTTATTGTTAGGCAATTATTTCCTGTTCTCACACAAATTTACCCTCTGACCAGCTCTGGCCATGATTTATCTGGCAGGGAAGCCAGTGAGGACTAATTAAAGCTTGTGAGAGCCTCTGTTGCTGTAATACAATTTATTGCCTTCTATCCCTGCAGCCTTTGCCACTGCTCACTTGTTTCTGAAACACATCTGTCATCTTTCTTAAAGCTTTCTAGTCGTGACTGATTACCTTGCCTGCAAAATGAAAAAATGCCCAACTTTCAGAATCGGACCCCATGGCTGTCCCATTGTGGAAGAGGGCCTTCACCTGGTTTTACGTTCTCCTTGTTAGTGCTTGAACTTCCTAGGGAGTTGGCTGGGGGCTTAATAATTTATCTCTTCGTCCACTTGCTCATGGCCAAGAAATTATTCCAGGCATAAAGACTCTTGCTGCTGTTTACTCCCCTTCTCTTTGTTTCCTGGAGCCCTGCAGAGGAATACGTTCATTGACCCTGTTCAAATTTCTGCTTTCTTGTATTGGACTTTCAATTCCAGCTGTAGCCCCTTCCCCTAAAACCACCAGATAAGCTTGTAAAAGAAGGCTCCATCTGGCAAAATGCAGCGATTGAGCTGCTGTTAGCATGCAGGAAGGCAGCAGTTCCAGCTCAGGAGATAACCCTTTCCTGAGAGTGGAACCTTCCATATGATGGAATTGCTAAATATGAAAACATTCTTGAACGTAGATCTCTATGATTTATTTAGATCTAAACTGAGCTGCCACATTTGTTCATAAGCTTTTCTCCATACAAGAACAGAGTGGAAACATTGGAGATTCTGAAAGGAATTCTCCTAAGAGTTGGGCAAATCACTGCCTTAGTCTCAGATGATATCCCTTTCCTTTTGGGGGAAATTTCTAAATAAAAATGCATGGGAGGAACTATTTTTGCTATATAAAATACCAGATTATATTTAATTTAAATGTGGTAGAAGAGTGATATCAGTGTACTGAAGAAAGTGAGTAGACAACCCACAAGATGATGATGAGATTGGAGCACATGATGGGTGAAGTGAGCCAGGTAGAACTGAGTTTGTTTAGTTAGAAGACTAAGGTGGTATTTTCTTAGTTTTATCTAATAATATACAAAAGATGGAGCCATACTTGGTTGAAGTGCACAGTGAAAAGATGAGAGGTGGTGGACACAGGCTGCAACACTGGAAAGTCCTCTCAGATACTGTGAAAAAAAATCTCAATGAAGAGGTTACACACTCAGGAGCAGCACCTGGGAGAGGCTGTGGAGTCGCTGTTTGTAGAGATACTGCTGGAGTGGGGAACACCTTTAAAAAGTGACATATTTTGATTCTGCTTAGAGATATATCATGTTTGACTTTTTCCTGCAAGCATTTGTATAGATACTGAAGTCCATGTAAATAAATATTTTATCTCAGTAGTAGGTTATTCCTAACTGGTTTGGGGAAATGGAATGGGTGTGGGAAACAGGCTATTTGTTTCTGTCTTTCTTTGAAACATCTCGTATGACTGCAGGGAGAGACGACAAACTGAGCTGGATGGTCACTAATCTGAGCCAACAGTTTCAAGCATACACTTTGTTCTTACAACTAGCTAGCTGAACATAAAACTGTTGTGTGTTTAGTATTGAATTTCAGTGCTCTGATTAGGCTTCCTGTTTCTCATACAAGTTTCTAAATTTTAAGGGTTTTTGTTTGTTTTTTTTCTAGATTCACTGTCTTATGCCATAACTGGTACAATTAATATATGGAAGTGTGTCTGGAAATCATCACCCTTTGAGAATTCAGTTGTGTCTGCCCTCTTATGTGACATTTAAAATTTATTTTTAATCCTAAAAACCGTAATACTCATCTCATGCAGAGTTACGAGCTTTGAAATGCCTACTTATGCTGATAAGCTTAGAGGGGAAGAAAAGGAAGCAGCTGATTTTTCTTTTCCTGCTAAAAGAATTCATCTGCATTTATTGTTTTTCACTTTTTCCCTACCCCACTGTTTCCCTCCTCTTCAATTTCCTAATAATGTTATGCAGATAAAGATTTATAACGTGTAAGCTTAATAGCACTAAACACTTGTTGTTTAATTGGTAGAGATTTGGGAGAAAGCCCAGACTAATTAACACCAATTCCTACTCCACTGCCAGCTTTTAATGGATCTTAGGACCAGATCCTTTTGGAACTAAAGTTATATTGAAGGCATGTTGAAAATAGAAAATAAAGTTGTATATGGACACCTTGAGAAACCATCTGTTACCAGTATAATGCTTGCTTTTTGTAAGTAAGGAGATATGTACAGTATAAACAGTGAGTTTCCCTTTTGAAGCATTATTCATGCGTACATAAACTCTCCTGAAATTGTCTCCAATTATAAACATGCACCTTTCATTTCATAATTCCACTCTCTTCCTTAAGAATGGAGCATTTAGTCAATGATGACCAGTTTTACTATAGGAAGCCCCAGGAGTGGTATTTATTAAACTTTGCAACTAATTTGATATTTATAAAAACACAGAAACTAGAAACACGATGTAGAACTCTATGCAAATATCTAACAGACACCAGAAAGAAAGGGATAATTGCAGTACAAACAGGATGAGGTTTAAATTCGAGCATATTAGGCATGTGGTCTTCAGGAGCTACTCAAGCTTCTTTCTTCATGGTTATCTTCAGAGGACAATACTTCTCCATGGAGATCTGTCTGTGATAACAACAGGAGATGACGTGCTTAGATGGCATAGCTAACTTGTAGGCAGTTAGACAGGTGAGACAAATGCAGCCTGTACAAAAAATGCCTCAACATCATTGGATAATTTTATCCAAAGGCCCTTGAGAGAACAAGATCATGAAAGGAAATTTAGCGTCATCAGGATTTCCTGACTTTTTGAGCCTCTTTATTGTTTGGCTTCCATTTCATCGAGGAAGCTGGTATTAGTGGAATTCTCACATTCTTCAGAGTGTCTGCTTGAGACTTTATTGGTTTAGGAGCCGAATGCCCTGGATGTTAAGAGATGATGCCCTCTGATTGAATATGCTCTTTCTCTCCATTTCTCTCCATTCTGTGCTGTGCTGCTCAGAGGCTGGCTGAGCTAGCTCTGATTTTGTATTACTCTTGTCACTGCAGCATACTGCTGGTCAGAAATCACAAGTTAAGTTATCATTGTCTGCTTTTCAATGTTAAAACAAGAAACCCTCATTAAAGCCCTCTGTTTGCCCTTTGGAATACAATGCTGTCTGAAGCATCAGGGGAATGTAAGCTTAAGCAGCCTGTCATTGTGCGCTAATGCAAATCCTTTGTTGTTAATCTTGGTATAAGGAAATACAAAACTGGAATAATAATATAATTCTACTAAAATACTTGACATTGCATGTGTGTAGCTCCCACTAGCGTTTGAAATTTTAGTTTACTGGCACTTACTAGACAATGTTTCCTTTCAAATAAATTATATAAAATATCTAATGTACTTTTGAATAATGGTTTCCTTGTTTCTCAAATGAAAGCACCAGATACAGGTAGAGTGTTTGCACAGGGTACCTAGACAGATGGTGGGATTCCAGGCATGTCAGTTTTTTTAAAAAAAGATTCAGTAAAAGTCTTTCAAGATGGTTAATACATGTACTTCAGAGATGCTGCATGGTCTAGAAGACTTTCAGAGTTGGTTGTTCTGTATTCAAAATAAATGCTTTATTCCTGTTTGCAGACATCTAAATTCTGGTTTCTTAGGGTAAAAAACCCATAATTTTTCAGCCCTGGAGCTGCAAGGTATAAATGCATTTAGTACATGTTAATCATAGATTTTGTGATGTGAAGTTGCACGGAAGCGATTGGAATAGAAATCATTTTGGTTGTTGGCCAGATTTTAATTTTTTACTGCCCAAGCATTTTTCACATGCTTGTGTACCTGATGATGAGAGAACACAAACCAGTTAGCATATGGTTCTGTGAAGCACAGCAAATATTCCACTTTGTAAAAAAAATAATTTAAAATGTGTTATTTGTCATCAAGGTGTACAATATGTGACTAGCCTTTTAATGGCTTTTGGAAATGTGCTTCACATAATTTGAAACAAGCTTTCTTATCAGTATGTCTTACAATTAATTTAATCTTGTTTCTGTTATTTCCACAGTATTTTTCAATTCAGTGAACCTCATTACATTTGCAAGTGCATTAAATTAGAGTCTGGATAGAAGAAGAGAGATGATTATCAGTTAATTTAATTATGTTTCTACATTTGCCCATTTAATGATATGTCTGCCATTGTTGTTGCATCCTTTACTGCAGCAGCACTATGCAGAAATTAGTTCTGATTCCCTGTAAAGTTTAAGTTATCTGATAGCTCCTGGCAGCGAGTGGAGCCACGTGTTCCGTAATCTCTAAGTCTAATCAGAAATGATTTGCTTTAAATCAAAGGGCTGCAGTATGGAATACCTTCACTCTGCTTCCTACGTCATTGTTATATTTTTTGGCTGTGCAGCTGTGTAATGCTTTAGCACAGTTTTAGATCATGGATTTAGTTAAGAAACAGCTTTACATGGAACTGGAGAAGCAAGTCAGCATGCCATTGCACAGTTCTCTTCTGTTAAACAGTGGTTTAAACAGTGTACCCGAGGAATGCTCTTGCTGTTAAAGAGAAGAGAAAGGGCAAAGTCAAACCCCAAAATTTAGCATTACACATATAAAACAGTCGTTGCTTTTATTAATAAAGTTGTGTGGTCATTTAGGGAGATGCTAAATCCTAGATTCTAGTACCCATCTTATGGTGCCTGTCAGTGTTAACTGCTTTTGGCAGTAACTACTATTTTTATAGGTTTTTTGCGACTCTACAGTTTTTTCCATAAGGTTTTTGCCATATGTTTGAAATTTCGAGATGTATGGCATTTGCCCTAGCATCTGGAAATCCTAAGGATATAGCTCTTGAGAGTTTCCAAAGTGATTTGATGTTATAAGTGCAGATATATACTGAAGCATATACAAACTGCATAGCTATTTAAAGGCAGATCGATGAGGGCAACGCTTTTGATTTTTAGTCATTTATAGCTACCCAGTATTAAGGTGAGAGAAAAAGAGATTCAGCTGTGGAGGACAAACTATTTGAAGTTTTAAGGTACCCATTTCCTGGATCTGTAGTGTTTTAAGACAGAAAATAAATGCAAAAAGTATTTTTAAAAAGATAGCAAAAATAGCCTGTAAATGAGAAAGCAAACTAAAAATGAAATCCAAAGTATACTGAACTCTGAGAACTGTTTTCCTATTCCTGTATTTTGGAAGTCATTAAAATTAGATTTACATTGATATTTACAAGTGATGAATCATTCTGTGAATTTCACTGGCTGCGAGGTAAATAACACACTTACTATGCGTTAGTTTATTACTGCAGAGCTTGTCATTTGTAGCATGTTGCCCAAACAGACGCAAAGTAGGGGTTCACCAGCTAGTTCTGACTGTGAGAAATTATGTCTGGGTATGGTAATGCTAAGGGCTGATGCTGTGACTACAGATAGGAACCTGAGGAATTAAATAGACTTAGTTAATAGATCAGTGAAAATTTTGGGTAACCATTTTATATATATTAGAGAATGAAATCTCTCCTTAAGTGAGGATAAATCTACTTCGTTAATCATCATCCTGTGTAACAACAGTTCTGCATTTTCTACTTTTCTAGAAAATATTTGGTTTGGGGTTGTTTTTTGATTTGCTTTTCTTTGTTCTAAACCGGCAGTATCTTTACTATTGATGATGACTTATTTAATGATGCTTTCTTAACAGTGAATGATTTCTGCTGTCCTTGTTCATGTCATTTCGCTTTTGTTATATTTTCCCCAACTGACATTTTTGGAGGGACTGAAATGGAAAGGTTAAATCCCATAATATTCTGTGTTTGAAAAATACCGTGTTTTCCTTTCTGTCAGGAAGAATGCTTTCAAATCCCTCCTTGGTCTAAGCTGCTGTACTTGACATCTCATTATTTGACTCAGCTGTTTCAGGTTCACCTTCACCCAGCTAATTAAGTAACTCATTGAATGTATTATTCAGTATTTGATTCCCCTATCTGAGTCGGTGAGAGATGGAATTTAAAAAAATAGAAATCCCCTTGATGGGATTACTGAAGGGATTGCTGCTCTGACATGGGGGACTGCAATGAGAACGAGCTAATGAAGCTGGCGATATATGAATCACATCCTGTCACTCCAGTGAATGTTTGGCTGCTGGTGGAAGTACGGGGTTTGGGGCTGCTTTGCGTGAGCATTCCTTAACCAACCAGACAGTGACCTGTTAATTGTTTCATGACATCTGTAGTGTGAAATAGGCTCTTTAGCTGTATTTACATTTTTGTTTCCCTCTTCGGCTGTTGTTCTGCAGGGTGTTGTATCATCATGTGTCAAGTCTAGATACGGGCTTTAGCTATTTGTGGAATTTGGCTGTGTTCATTGGTTTGGCTCCATTACTCTCATGTATTACTCTCCAGCGCTTTTGGCAATTTTTGAATAATTTATTTCTTTTCCTTGGATTATAAATGTAAACAGGAGTGCTCTGCAAATGAGCAAAATCCAGTGTTCAGCTATAGATTGTCCAATTTCATTCCATTTCATTCCTGTTCTCTGACTTTCACTGCATTTGTGACTAGTCTTTTGTATTAAAAGTGTCACTACAATTAAATTTCTTTCCTTTTTGCTTCAGAATATTTTATCTTTAATATTAGCATTGTCTCTTGAATAAAATATGACAATATTCCACTTAAAACCTATGTATTTTTATCATATTGATTAAAGCAAACCCTTTAACATAAATGCAAATTAACAATCATTAGAAGATTCTTCTATCCAATTTTAAATGGTCAGTATTTTTTCTACAGAAAAATAAAGCTGATTGATAGTGTTTTGCAATGATTAAGAAATGTGAGCTACATTCTGAACAGTTTCATGTCGAAACGGAAAGCAGACTGCAGCAGTTTCTCTTTTTGTCTGGTGAATGTTGCTTGTGTGTTTCATTTCAAAGAAGAGGATAGTTCCTAAAGAAAAGTTCTAGGGCTTTTAGACTATGCATACTCTCTAAATTTAGGGTAACATATACTGAAGTCCAGTCATTTTTCCTGGTTAAGTATATATTTGATTTTATTCTAGAATAAAGGTACATTGTGTCTTTTTACTTGAATCTGGTTTTGCTTTGAGCAGATACCTTCTTTGGAATCTTGGTTAACTTTTGGTGGCAAGCAGGAGCTTTGGAACTGACTGTGACCTCTTTGTCTTGCTTTTGCAGGTACAGTTTCATTTGTCCACAAGGTTATAGCTCTCTGCATGGAAAGATAAGTAATTGGAATGGGATACCTTTAGATTAGTATTCTGACAGATACCTTCTTACACTCTCTTGATATCCAAGTATCTTTCATGACAGTTTTTTTCCACGCAAATGTGTCTGTAACTAGAAAATTTGTCTCAGCTAAAGCTGCTAGTCTAAACCTTCAAGTCTTTGTCCTGTTTTTCAGTCTACAAGTAGTGTGATGCACTCACACCAGCATCACGTTACATCATTTATGGCTGTGCAGAGAAAGGGATCAACAAGGTAAAATGAACACAACTTTTTACCGTGTGTGTGTGAGCATGATGATTCACAGTAATTATGAATAGAAGAATAGATAAATACCCAGGTTTTGCCAGTGCTTCTTCAGTAT
Source organism: Laterallus jamaicensis coturniculus (assembly GCA_022605575.1). Taxonomy (NCBI): domain Eukaryota; kingdom Metazoa; phylum Chordata; class Aves; order Gruiformes; family Rallidae; genus Laterallus; species Laterallus jamaicensis. Next base: position 1,806,134 of record JAKCOX010000020.1, on the reverse strand, counting down.
TTTCATTGCTCTTACAAATCTAACATTACTGATAATTTTTAAGTTTGTGATGCTTCAATTTTTAGTTTGATTTTGTGTTCTTATCTTGGGATTCTGTGCTCACACTTTAAATATTAATGATTTTGAGCACAAGTTATGTTAATGAAGCAGTTATGTCTTTTGAGTTTAAGTATCATTAATTTTAGGAAACTACTTCTCATGTGAGTAATCAGAAGCAGCTGTTGGTTTTGCTGCAAAACATCAATGCATAAATGAAAAGAAATAGTGCATATGTGCATCAGTAACTTTGAAAAACAGAGGCAGTTTGCTGTAAGCATACCTTTGCTATGCCTTGCTGTGGTCATATATTCCCAAATTCAAACATGGTGTTGTTCTGAAGGTGCTGTATTTTTAGCTTTCACTGTGTCTTTTCAGTGCATCATGCTGAAGTTTGTTGAAACCGCTTACTAAAAATTTCTGAAATGTTTCTTCTTCAAATAAGAGACCTGCAAGGTATCATTCTAATAATATTTCAAATTGCAAGTCATTTAATTTTCTATTGTTCAGCTGTTTTCAATATGTAAAGGTAATTGTAGTGACAAAGCTGCTGTGAGTGATTTTCTCCCTGACTTGTTTGTCCTCTAGAAGATTTACATTTACAGTGTATGTCTCTGGCTTAAGTAATCACGATTGCAGCAAGGCACCATATGCTGAGTTATATTAGATACTAGGCTACATACTCCTTTTACTGACTGGGGGTGGGGGTGGGGAAATTCCTGCCTGTGCAAATTATATTAGCAGAGGAAGGACTGGATGCCTTAGGTTCTGATGAATTGCCCACAGGGAAGCTGGTTAAGGGAGAGCATTGTCCCTTACAGACAGAGCAGACCAGCCAGTCATGCTAGGCCAGTGGCGATCCCTGTTTGTGACATGCTCACCTAAGCGTTCAGAAGCAGCCCTGTGTTTCTCAGAGATCTCAGAGATAGCTGGGCTGTTTCCAGGTGGACTGAGTAATGCTTCATGAGTTCTGCATACTAGGGAGGTGATCTGTTAGCAGTGTAGTAGAGCTGTAGTGAGTATCACTGCTGTAGTATGCTTAAGAATGTGCAGTTACACTAACAGCTCTTTGAGTGTTTGTCACCTTTTTTTAGCTTCTTTAAAGCAGAACGTATCTCATTGTAAGTTTTATTTCACAGTGGTTATGCTGAAACATTGGCAATAGCAAGGGGCATCTCCAGAATTTCAGTAGATGGTTGTTTAACTCTGCTTGCTTGCTCTGCTGTCAGTTGACTGAAGTGGCAGCCTTCCAGCTGTCGTTACCTAACAAATAGACCTTTGGCATGTACTTTGCTTATCCATGGGATTTCTGGAATTGATGGTGTCACCAAAATTGATGAAGATATATCAGTTCAGATATTTAAGCATCTGAGATTTTTGATTGCAGGTTCTCAAGATGCTGCTGAATGTTTGGGATATGCTGTATCATTTGTAATTGAAAGGATTCTGTCTGGCTTGCGTTTGTGTAAAGATAGCTGCAGTTCTGATGCAGCTCAGTACTGCACAGCTGGGAGTGTGTGCTGCAGAGGGTGTGCTAATTTTACTCTCAACCAGAAAAAGCGTGTCTCCTTTGTCTCCCCTATTGTAAGCTTTGCCCTTCACTAAGTTACCAGGGAGAGTTAAATGAGAACTCACAGGCTAATCAAGGATGTGGAGAAGCTTCACCTAGCCCAAGAAGCTCCCAAGAAAAGCCCAAGAAAGAGAACTGGGTTTTTGTTGTTTTGGTTTTTTTTTTATTTAGTGATGATTATTTCAGAGACTTCATTTTCTTTCCTTTTGTTGGGCTTTTTAGCTCTTGGGTCAATATTTGAAGTATAAGCCTTTGGTACATGGGTTTGAAATAACACTGGTTCTGTGTTTAGGATAGTTAGTGCAGCAATGACAGCAGGTAAAGGGAAAAGCAGTAGCATTACTGTAATTTCTTTCTTATTAACAAATGTGTTAATACTTGAAAAATATGGAAATGTTTCAGATGGACTTTTAAGTTATTAAAGGTTAGTCTGGATTACTCTCAAGCCAGAAGGCCATCTCTGCTATCCTGTCTTCAGCAGTTAGGGATCGGGAGCCCAGTTTATACAATTTTTTACAGGCCATTCTATTTCCTCCTTTTCTCACTGACAGTTTTCCTGTCTGAGTATAAACCATACTATCTTGCTTTTCTCTCCTTTTACTCCATCACATTAAAACCTGTTTTGAAACTCCTCTGTTACTACTACAATGTTCACTGCATAAGCACATGAAGTATAGACCAAGGTCTATCTGCATGCCTGTAGAACTCTGCTCATAGACATACATACCCTACTCTTCTGTACCTCACCTGATGATGTCCTTTATTACCAGGTACTGATTTTATCAATCAGCCTAAATACCATTTTCTGAATAGTTTCCGTTCAAGTCTACTTGACCTATCTGATACTGCTGGATACAGAGTTGGAACTATTTATTTTTCCTAGTTTCAAATAAACAAATCATTTCACTTTCCAAGTGCATAATTGTAGAAATATAACAGCAGTTAACAAAGGCATCATCGCAGTCTCCTGATTGCTAACATTTCAGTGGAGCATGTAAACATATGGCATATTCTAAAGTAGATGATACAAAAAATACTCCTTTATACTGTTGTATACTTCACTTTCCCAATTTCCTCGTTGATGAAACAGTTATATTTAAATCATATTCACAGCTTCCTATTCAATATATTTTCTGTGGTCATTCATAAGCCTAAAACTCACTTGCGGGTAAAATAAAACAACCTACTTAGTGCCAAAATTGAACTCGAATAGTAAGTTATGAACATACAAAGTAAATGATTGTCATCATTGTAGTATACAATGTCTGCGAACAGGGAGTGCACACTCATTTTTAGGTATCCAAATCAGAAATGAGAATAAGTAAAGGATAAAAATACTTAAGCTTCATTTCTTTGATAAAGCTTTTAAACATCCACAGTGAGATAGAATTAGCAAAGATACTGTACGACTGCTCTAGTGAAGAAAGATGATTTACGGCTTGTAGTCATTGTGATTTTTATTTCTGGATGAAGAGCTGTTACTTCATCTTGTAGAAGAAATCTAATAATAATTTTTTACATAAAATAATGTGAAAAAACAAAGTTGTTAGAATAAGAACTACTATTTGTAGAGAATGACACTGCTGAGAGCATGGATAAAATGGTGGTGGATAGCTGGAGTATCTGCTAGTGCATATGGAAACCCACAACAGAAATGCCTGCAGCAGCTTCTGAGAGAAGCAGGGCTGCCTGGTGACCCTCTGAACTTTTGCACTGGTGCTTTTTAGAAAAATTTATTTGGGTGCCTCAAAAGGACAAATGCAGTTTGGGGGCTCTTCGTCAGTGGTTAGAAATCCTGTGCATGACTCAAATTTTGAGGGTTTTCTACTAATTCACTTGTGTGGAACTTACTTTATGAACTTGGAGCAAAGATAAAATAGACTGGGAAAGTTGCTTCTAAATGGTGGGATACTTAAACTTCAGCTTTCTGTCCTCCTCATTCTTCCTGTGGCTATTGCAGGCTTTGCTTCTGGCTCACAGCCACATCCCCTGTGCGCTCCATACCCAGGATATTGCGTTTTCTGCATCTGTCAAAAACCAGAGAGCTATTATCACTCTTACTGTCATTACCACCTCCTTCTGCCCTGTGCTGATATTTAAATACTGCTTTTAGGTAGCACATGTATGAGAGTAAGTTTTTGTGCAGTTACAGAATCATGCATGAATTATCCCAGATAATTTTCTAATCGAATTTAGTCTCCGAAAAATATTTTGTGATCCTTAGTAGCCTCCATATGAAGAAATCGACCTGCTGATCAAAAGCTCCCTCTGTACTTTTCTTTTCCTGTGGAGTTCCCTCTGCACTTTGAAATTCTTTACAAGTAGCAGGCAGTTGCTGATAAAGTAGTTGCCATGAGTGACAACCGAGAATACTGTTATTTTTGCTTTTGAGGATACCAGATGGGAGTTATGTAAAGTGTAGTTAACTGGAGCCTTCAGAAGACAAGCACATTTGGGTAGCTAATTTTGCAAGAGCGTTTCTGTTGTTGTTTCGCTTTTTCAGCATCGCAGGAGGGCCGAGGACAGAAGAAGGAGATCATGTATCCTTCATCTGTTGTTCGGCTATACTCCTCTGGAGGCTTTGATAATTTTGATATAGGCTGACTTGGGCTTCTGAACCTTTCTTCATTAATTAAATGTTAGAAGTTAGCATGCCGGATCAGCCAGTACAGACAATACTCTGTGTAGCAGCTCTGACACAGACTCAGTGTTTCTTTGGTTTTCCATAGAAAGCCTTGTGCCGGGACTACTTTTCTGAAGATTATTTCCATGTCTGGAACATCAGCTTGATGTTGGCTTTACTGTGTCATTATACCATGTTAAGAGATGGATTTTCCATCCTAACATAGTGAATAAAATGTCAGTACTTGGAAAATGTGTAATTTACAAAATAATATTTGATTATCATCCCATAATTTTATAGAATGTGTTTCTTTGGATGCATCATTAATATTCTCTAGGCTCAGTAAGAGCATTTACAGTATAGATGCTGATGATCATTTTCAATATTTTAAAATTAACCACAGTTTTAGATATTATTTTGAACATATTAAAAGCAATAATGAAATTATTTGAATTTCAATAATGAAATTGCATATTTAATCGATTTTAGCAGCCAGAAATATGGAAGCAGGAAAAAGAAATATGCTATAATTGGTGGGAATTTAAAGCTGTAGAAACAAAGAAACAAAACTGGTTGCAGATCTGAAATTATTTTACTTGAAAAAATGTTCACTGTTGATCAGTATTTCTATCTTTATACCAGTTATGACTGCAATTCCACAGCATTCTGGGAATTCCACAGGGAAATAACTGTATTTATGAAGATTCCCTTAGTTAACATTGGGCAGCCTAACAACTTTCTGCTTTGCTGTCACAATTACATAATTTTTACTTAGGGAATTATAACACTTTTTCATGAGACAATAGATGATGCAAGAGAGAATTCGTGTGACTCAGGGGTTTTTAAGGGTAGTGTTTCTGTACAGAACTGGTATGGTTAAAAAAATGCAAGTAAGAATATATAAAAGCAATGATAAAAGTCTTTTCCTAATTTTATACTATGCACCCATCATTCTTCTAAAAATCAGATTATCCAACAACTTATCTTAGAAGTGCATTTAATATTTTCTATTTTGATAGAAAATATTCTCTTCACACCACATACAGCTAATTTAGGATCCTTTCAGTCTTCCCCAAGTGTTGAAAAGCAGTTAATTACATTTGTTTTAAGTATACGTGTTTTCAAGAACATCAGCTCTATTTTATTGGCAGATACTACTTTAATTCTGTTTGTGTTGAGCTGAGACAAGACATGATAGTATTTGTCTTTCTGTTTTAGGAAGCTCTAGATAACGATTTTCTTCCAGAGGATATATTAGTGTTCTCCTAGGTCTGCTTTTACTTGGTAAAAGCATAGATATAGCAAATGAGACCTGCGGAGCTTAGTGCTGATGGTACTGGATTTATTATTATAATGTATATAAAAATACTGTTTGTATTCGATGGGGGAATTTAAGCATTTGGTCTTATTCTAACAAAGACTCTGGATGTTAATCTGGTAAGCATATGGAATGTATTCATGTTAATTCCTTGTGGTTTGTATCATTACAGTGATTACTTTGATAAAATTAAAACAACTCATCAATACCATGGGATTTCTCTGCTTTGAATACAACGATGATACAATTTGATTTGGAACTTTGATAATCATTTAAAGTTACATTTAAGATTTCAGCCCTGAAATTTGCCTTAAAAGCAGAGAGAAGTGCACGTTTTATGTGCATGCAGCTCTTAAGAGAGTTTATTCACAAGTTGATACCTGTATATAAATAAAATCAGAAGCTGGTTAATTGTCAGGAAACCAGTTAAGTAAATGCTTTCTCTGCTTTGCTTTCGAAAGAATTTTTTACACTCATTTAGAGAGTACTGTTGTTTTCAGATAGAAAAGTTTCAGCCTATTTAGATTAAAACAGTGATTCTTTTCCCTCATTATTATGATAATTAGAGCTAACCCTTGTAAGATCCTTGCATAGATAAAGAAAAAAGGAAGCACCCTATGGGCACATGATTTGCCAAGTTGACATACTATGTATAGTGCTATTAGTTGAGGCACAATTTTTTTTATATATCCCTCTCCTCCCCTCTTCTCCCCCCCCCAGCTGGGTAAAGAATATTGAATTTTACAGTTCAGTGAGTATCTGGTCTTTATCACTCACCCCCTGTATTGTAGTTATTGTTAATGGTTATATGAACAGCAAAATAGGATGCATATATCACCTGTCAGCCTATGTTCTGTATCGCTGTCTTGGGTTAAATTACAGTAGGATTGATTAGCAGAAGGCCCTAAAACTAAGGTTCCGGAGAGAAGTTGTGGAAATTTTTTCACTAAGGTTCAGAATTTGTGTTCAGTCTTTAAAATTTCAATATATTAGGCTCATAAATTTTAAATTGGTCTTGCAAAAAAGTAATTTTAAAATGTACCAGAACAAATAAAAGTGTTTAAACCTGGTTTGTACAGAAAGAAATACATGTTTCTGTAACGATGTGGTTTGAACAATGCTTTGGTTTAAGGGAAATGGCATCCAATTGCCAAGGGTTGAAAATAATTAATCAAGAAATGCTCTGAATTCAGGAACAGGGCCATTTGTGGTCCATCAAAAATTTGTTTGATGGAATTGATTTTCTAGCCTTTGAAACTTATCTACTGTCTCTCTTTCATTTAAATTGTGCAGCTTAAATACTATTCAGTATCCAGGCTTGGGTAACTCGATTAAACTACAAGTAAAACTTTATAAAAATCACAGGGTTGTGTATGTAGCCTATAATGTAGAAAGAATGCTCAAGAAAAGTAATGTAGGATTAGGAGGTGGGTAGTCAAAGCTCTGAGGTACTTTTTGTCCCTCAGATTGCTTTGGCTATGCTGAGTTGACATTTCAGAATATGCAATCCTTGGGGGAGGGAGGCATAATTTTTTTTTTATTTTACATTTTTAAAAAAATAGTGCCATCAGATTTGGTAAGATAATATTTTAAATGAAAGTTTGAAATAAGTATGGCACTCTCTTTTTCCTGGGTCATCACATCACCTACTTTATTAATTACACTCAAGTATCAAATAGTTAAAGGTTACCACCAAAACAGTGGATTTTCCTTAGGGCTGAGAGCTACATGTTGGCATGAATTCTAACATTTGAGAGGGACACCTCTCTAAAGCATTTGAAACACTGGTTTAATTACTCACTTTTTCACCGGTGAAACGAAGAACTCTTGACATCCAATCAAAATTTGATTAGCAAATTAAAGCCAAGCATAAGGGTGGTTTTTTCCATATAATATGTAATTAAACTGTGAAATTGCAATGGGATATTTCAGAGGCCAAAAGTAGGAGGAGTTCCAAGTAGGGAATCGTAAGATAAAAATCTTAATGGTTATTAAATGGCCTGAAGCTTCTAGGTCAGAGTGTACCTCAGCTGCTGGTTTGTAGAACCCAGTTACCATGTATCAGGCCTCATACACAGGATTTGGAGATACCAAAGTGTATCCATGTGTTGTGTACCAAAAGCACAGTTTGTGCACAAGACCCTATACACCTTCCCCAAGCTTTTGCCATAGACGACTTTCTGACTGTCTCACATCTTCATGACCCCATTCCTAGGGCTCTCCTTCAGTTCTTCAGGAGTCAACTATCAGTCTTAGCCATCAGCACCCCGGAGACAGGATAGGTGCTTCAATGCCAGACAGGGACTTAAGGCAGCTGAACTTCTTTTCCACTGTGGTAGAGAGCCTGGGGGTACAAACTGAAGGTTCAGCTCATGGTTGGTGTATTTAAGGAGAAAAGCTTTGCCTTTAGTCATGAGGGAAAATGAGAGCTATCAATACTCATTTGAGGTTTAATTTCTGTACAGCTCCTAAAATCCCTATCAAGATGCTTGATGCTTCATTCCTACTGGATTTTCTCTGTTGAATAGATGACTTAACCTGTCTAGTGAGTGAAAAATTGCAGATTATGAGGCTAATAAAGATAATAATCTTAGAAAAATTGCATTTAGATGGGTAGGTTGTTCCTTTCATTTCTCTACTAGTTTAAGAAGAGGAGGTATTTTCTTAAATTTGATGGATCCAAATCCATTTATAAATTAACTTCTTGTTATAGTGACCTTTTGTTTTGAGATTATTTTGGCTGCTCTTTTTTCCAAAGGCTATAGCTCATACTATGCATTTAACTTTCATGCCCTATGCATTTCATACATGGTGGGGGGGAGGAATTTGCTAGTCTGTATATAAAGTAAAATCAGTTTTAAAACAATACAGTAGGTATTATATTCAATTTGTGTACTGTGTATCTTCACATGCTATACAGTATTAATAGAGAGATTATATGCACTTCAGTTTTTAAAACTCACAAACACATTGAATTATTAGACATTAAAAGTATTTATTACAACTAAGTAATCAATATTTCTCATTTTAAAAGAAGGCTAGTTCCTCTGTGCACATTAATCCATACACCAAACCAAAGACTCTGTGGTGACAATTGAAGAGAGGGCTTTTGAGGGGTGAAGGGGCCTTACAGATTTTAGTTTGGTTGGTTTCTGTTTCTTTTTGCTATTGCATGGTTTGTCTTGAACAGTACTGAGACAGTCATCCTTCTGCAAAGAAAGATGCCAGGGACATTTGTTCTCAGTGAACCTGTTCTTGGCACTTCAGTGCTGACATAGGCTGAAACAGCTGTTTGAGGGAAGAACAGCCAAGTAGAAGTAGGAGGAACAATGCATCATCTATATACTTGGACAGTATATGGATGTTAGTACTGAGACATACATGAAAAAGAAATAGTCTGAGCTCCAGCTCTTCAGGAAAAGAGCATGAACTGGGGATACTGGGTGCTGGTCACTTTTGAGCAGTAACACACCTGTGCCACTGACATTTTTCTCTGCTGGTTTTCCTTTGTAGGCATCACTTATGGGCTGCCTTAGCTTCTTTGTGTATACAATGTGAATGGCTGGTACTCAGCAGCCCTTCAGAGCTCTTATTTGACCAGTATCTTTTATACTATGAGATTCCTAAAAAGATCTGTGAAGGAAATGGATTATGATACAGTATAGCTTCTCAGGTACTTCAGAACAAGCTGGTCTTGTATACTCTATGCTGGGCATAGAAGCAGGAAAATAGATCACATCACAGTCGCTTTCTTCTTACCAACAATAACAAAGAAGTCTGATGATTGGTTGATGAGAAAATTCCTTCTTTGTAATGTGCTTGTGGCAGAAATACTTCTTGCATACAGTTTTCAGTCATACCTTCATTACCACATTCTTATTGGTATAATGATGCAGAGGCATGCCAGGAAGTTAAAATAACATTTCCACCCATGAGGCACCAGAGAATTTGTGACCTGACTTCTTATCACACTTGTGAATATGTAGAAGCTGAATAAGAATGAATTTCCGATTGTTGTGGGTTACCCCAGTAGGCAGCCGAGCAGCACCCAGCCTCTGGCTCACTCCCCTGCAGTGGGATAGGGGAGAGGCAGAATGGCAGAAGTGAGAGTATGTGTGCCCTGAGATAAAGAGAGCCTTATAGGCAAAGCAAAGCAGCGTGAGGAATTCACCCTGCACTTCCCATCAGCAGGCATGTGTTCCACCATTCCCCAGTAAGCAAGGCTTCATGGCACAAGTGGGGACTTGGGAAGATGAACACACCAGAACTCTGAACATCCCCCTCCCTTTCTCTTTCCCCAACCAACATGTGTTGCTGAGCACATCAAATGGTAGGGACCATCCCTTTGGTTCTGGAGGGGTCAGCTGTGCAGGCTCTCCCCCCTCCCAGCTCCTTGTGCACCCGCAGCCCATGGCTGCTGGGGCAGCCTGAGGTACAGGAAAAGCTTCAAGGCTGTGTAAGCACCACACAGAGTAAAGCACTCCTGTGTCAGCAGTGTTTTGTTCACAAAGCCAAATCACAGCACCATACCAGTGAAGACAATTCCCTTTATGTCAGCCAAAACCAATACACTGATCTCAGAAGAGGAGAAAACTTCTTGCCTGTATGGAATCTAGATTTTGTTTTTAAATATGCAGAAACAAGGCAGTAGCTTCTGCAATAAAGTCTAGATTCCAATATGAAGTCCTGGGTTTTTTTTGTTTTCTTTTTTCCTCAAAAAAGCATATATGTATGTCCTGGTTCTGACCAGGCCAGAGTTCACCTCCCCAAGCAGCCAGCACAGGTGAGCTGAGTTAGCCTGGGCTATTTCCACACCACCCATAAAAGCAGCTGGTTGGGGAAGGGTAGGGACTGGTTGCCTTCAGGACAGTCTGAGTGTGGCTGGGAGGATTGGTTGGTCTGTCCATCTGTCCTTGCTGTTGGGCAGCATTCTAAAATTGTCAGGTCAGTGAGGTACTCTATGTTAGCACTGGGTGTGAGTGTAACTGGCTGTTATTGTTTTACATTCACAGTGGTTTTTGTTGGTGAACTCTCCTTATCCCAACCCACTGAGGCTCTGTTTGTCTCTCCTGTGGGAGTGTGTCTGGGGCTGAACCACCACAACATAACAATTTTTTTATGAATGTAACTGTTTCTACTGCTTAGAAATATTTTATGAATATATATAAAGGCCATAAGATTCATCCTTTTGTGATCGAATCAAAAGTTTAGTGTAAGACCCATAACCTTCTCCCAGAGCCTGGATATTCATGGGCACCTAGCTTCTCAGTACTGCCACCATTATACAGCTTTCATGAAGAAATTTCTTTCCTACTGCTCTGTAACCTTGAGAATTGTGCTCTCAGTTAAAATTTATGGTTGTCTCTATCAAAGCATAGTTCTAAAATGATGAACTCTGTTCAAAACATCAACAAAAATCCTCATCAGTCTTGAACTAAGTTATTTTTGGGAACGGCAGATATTACTGAAACAGTTTTATTACAGATTTGTACCCTGTTTCCTTACAGTCCCCCCTTGGGAAACACAGGCTCCCTCCCAGAGCCACTTGGTGCCTTTGCTTCACATAATGCACCCTTCCCATCTCAGCATCCTCAGCTCTCTTGGAGGCCTTTTCACAGCTGGTGTGGTGGCTGGTGTTGCAAGTCATGTTTGGTCTTTTCCTTTTAATCAGCAACTAACTTATGAAAACTACAGGAACATAGTAACTCTCCAGGCTTTTATTTCCTTGTCAAATGTGGCTGAACTTAACTAAATGTATTCTAAAGTTGAGGGACTTGAGGTACAGAGTACATTATATGTTTGTTTCCTTTAGGAAAGCAGGCTAACAAAGGTAAATTTCTCCAGGAATTTGGTTGTCCCTATGCTGGTTATAATTTGAAAGCATAAACTGTCAAATTAAATTGCTGTCTATAAATGTTTTATCTGAGCATTTGGTATATATTGCCAGTTGTCATCTTACCCAGCTTACCTAGAGTATAGTCTGTGTTCAAACCACTCTGGCAGCTTTAGTGGCAACTCTTAGTTTGGATTTGTCATGAATATATACCGATCAGCTAGATTTCTGTGACTTAAAATACACTAATATTTATGTGGCTTTTGATGTACTTCATGCCTGTAGGGATAATATTAGCTAAATAACATTTGCAGTTTAAAAAATGAAGTTTTAACAGTTTAAAACTGTTGAAAATTTACAGTTTGGAAAATTCTTGTGATGGTCATTAACCTGACTTTGCTCCTGAAGTAACACTTTTTTCCTGGATGAGTTAAAATTTGGTGTAGTTTAGGTTTTCAAAGGATTCAATAGAATGCTGCACACAAAAATAGATTTTTTTTTCCCATTTTGAGTCTGACACTGAGGATGGATTTGGATGCATCTGTGTTACTCTTTGCAATGAGCATGGCAACTCTCAGCCTTGAAAATCAAGAGTCATATGGAAAAGGAGTTTCATATTTGATCTGCAGATCAAAATGGTGTTATATATGAGAAACAAATTTCATGCCTATTCAACCTGAGAGTTTTATCTAATGTAAATTTGTGTTGCCATCTTTGAAAATTAAATATTTATTTGATCCCAACTTAAGTCTTAACATGATATTTTTCTGGGCTTCAACAGCAAATTCCTACAGATATAGCTAGATACTTCTACATGATAGCTTCATGTCTTAAAATCCTATGAAACTTTCTGGAAAATGCTGAGTACTTTTATGTTGTTCTGTGCAGTTGGGATGATCTAAGGACATAGGCAGAAGACTGACACTTGGGCAGTTTTGCATCCTTGGGCTAAGGAAAACATATGCTTGCAGCAATTAGATGAGTTGTGAGGCACATGGAGGATTGCTTTCTGTTCTTTGCTGCTCTAAGTACTTAGATTGTATTTAAGTCAAGGATGAGTTACTTATAAAGGCTTCACATACTCCAGTCTGTAAAACTTTATCAACAGGCAGTAGCTGTTCCTTCAAACAAGTTTTAATAATGAAAAAAAGTCAAGCTTTCTTTTTTGGAAAAAAAAACCAGTTTTCATTTCTTGATAGCCTTGAAAATTGTAAATTAATATAAGGAACACACTAGAATCAGAAGAAAGAAGAGATTGGGTATCCATTTACACAGCCGGATGGTGGGTGGATGTGTGGGAGGGCACACACAAGAGTCCCTTCAAATCTACATTAAAAATACAGCAATATTTTTACAAGCAGTAATTTTTTATTATAAAATTTTCCAGTTCAGTTTCCAAGAGTCTTGTAAACCTTCCTCATAAAGTCTGTCTACTTTTAGCTAGAAGCAAGATGAGTAAACTCCCCAAAGCCTTGAGGAACTTGATGTTTAAATCCCTGATCATATGGATTTCCTTTTTGCCTCTAGACAAATGGCCCTGGTGCAACAGAAAAAGTTGCAGATGACCCAAGTCATCTTCTGTTTTGTGCTAGTAGCTTGTTGGCACAAGCCTCTGTTGGTCCAGAAATATTAATAACTAGAGATAAAAGTGTTGCATTGATAAATAAAGCTCTTTTCTTACACATTTGACATTATAACTATTGAGGCCATTAAAATCCTGGGATTGGTTTCTTAACACAATGTGATGAGGCTCCTGCATGGGTCCTGTGGTGGCTGGGAACAAATGTAGTAAAGGCTTGTACGTCACATTCTGAGGTTTCATTTTCCCTTTATTTTCTTCTTCAGTAAGTATTACTGTGTGGTTAATTTGTTCTCTAGGATGGATAAAATAGAACTGATATGAAATTCAAATGAATTCATCTGCTGGCAGCCTGTTTGTCAGCAGTAGTAATGAAATATAATGGCTAATGGAGGGTGAAAAAGATTAAATATTTTCCTCAATAATTCAGGTCTTTGATATATTTAAGCACTTTTAAAAAGAATCCAGAAAAATATATAACCTACAATTTTACTCTGTAGTTTTAAATTTTACATATAATAACTATTTTACATATAATATGTCAGGTTACCTTTATATGTGCTTTAGGTGTTAAAAGGAATCAGTTTCGCTTTTAAAACTGTTAAACCTGAAAATACCCACCCTTTTCTTTTTACTTCTGTGTCATTGGGAACCATTTTTTGGGAAAAAAAAAAAGGCTTAATTTGCGCTCGTGCCAGTTGGGATGCCAGGGATAAAATACCAGACCTGGCTTGTCAGTGGGATAGATTTCTGTTCCGTGGCACAAGATGTTACAAGGATATTTGCTTCCACCTACTGACCATTCTTGATATTACAGACAAAAGCAGCTGTGGGAGCACTTGAGTAACTTCGAGTCTCAGTTCCTCCTGATCCAGGCGTGAGGGTAGTGTGTGTGCATAGGAATTCTGTTTGCTCATTGCCCTCACGTGGGAAAAAAGTGGGAAAAAAGTGTTAGAATTGCAGGTCATTCCTCTAATGCTTCTTAGCCCGTACAGTTTGCTTGTTTCTTGAGCTTTTTTGCTTTGTTTTCCTTTGTTTCTGTTTTTTTGTGTTACAATGATGGGGAAGTAGAGGAATAGCAGGGAGATCACAAATTGGAAATGTATGATAAAATACACAGCCATCTACAGGTATTGGCTGTGTTGGCATGACGGGTGTCTACTTGAGGATGTTGTTTTCACTATTTCTATTTACAATACAAGAAGCAAAATTAAATGCAGAATTATAGAAGGTAATGCAAAATAAAGTGTATGGAGGTTTCTACTGCATCCTAAACCCAAAATGTCATGTGGCATCATGCTACCACAAATGATTGCTTTTACTTTCTAGCACTTTTACTACTTCTTGGTAATAGCTATATAATGCTAGTAGAAGGTGGTAGATGTGTTTCCCAAGGGCCTAATGTATTAAACTTTGAAACCTGGGAAATGTGTGGATGATCAAACAGACCACAGCTGGGATGAGGAAAGGGAGTTTTCTTAGGGTATCTTATTCGATGCATTTTGTACTATGTGCTTGCAGTAGATCTTGCTGGCAAGTTATCTAAATCATTAGTTGTCTTCAAACTGCCACAGAAACACTGATCTCTCTTGATGTCACTTTTCTATCTGGTTAGCCATAGTACTCAATACAACAAGAAATGTAATACCAGTTGGTCGTTAGGCTGATTAAATTTCTGTAGAAACATTTCAACTTAGCCTTTAAGAACTGTATGTCTGCAAACGCAGAGGTGACCATAGTTTTACCATCTCAATATAATTCTAGCATTAAATATACAGTGGCAGGTCCCTTATGACACTTTGTTCAACTCTTAGAAACTCTGTTAGTCCTTTGTTGCTCATGATATACTCTGTTAAACCTTGCTTTGTTTCTTTGTTGCTCCTACCCAACATGACAGACAAAAAAGATGATTTTTCTTCTGTGCTGTCACAAAAACTCTAAAACTAACAGAGCTCTTACTATGTTTCTAAGATCGTTTAATTGACTGTTTTGTAGTGACATCTAGAGAATAAAGGGAGTTGCGTTGTTTTTATATCTAAATGGATCAGAGGGTTTTCTACCTTAGTGGCAGGGTATGTCTATAATTTGTTTTTTCCATCTTTCCAATGAAACATCCCTTGTAGTGTTCCATCATTATATAATTTACCTAAAATAATAACTCTTCAGGAGGAACAGGTTTTACTTGGCTTAAACATCTTTTTTGTGACGTAATAACATTAAAGAAAGTGCCTGATGTATTGTTCAGACTGAAAGGATTTTACACCTTACAGCAATGGTACTTAATCTGAAATACTGCCCAGAGTTGAGAAATTTGCAATATACACACTAAAATGGTAGTGCTTTGTCATTTTGCACTTACAAAAAGTAGCACAGATGTCTCTCAGAAGAACATTCTGATTTCTTCCCTTCTTGTTCTGAGCTTGACAGATGATTCATTTTGATACATTTCTAAAGCTTACTTTCTGTGCACAATTTTGTCTTTAAAAGAGATATATCAATGTTGCAGATGCTGTATACTCAAATACTTGTATTTATATATATGTTTGATAAAGACAGTACTTTCACTGGTCTAAAGAATTATAACAGAAAAAGTGGCTTGCTTTGCTTGGGCAATGAAAAGTTAAGATATGCATACATATCCCTAACATTAAAGACTCTTGTCTGTGTTGTTACATGTTAAATGGTTGCTACAGTCCAGGTTGTCATGTGTATATGTAACTAAAGGATGTTTGTAAAAAATTACGTAGGCAGTATTTAAAAATTAATCTTCGGTATACCAGAAACAACAAAATAACAATAGACCCTCATTTTTAGGGTTTTTTTCCTTCTTTGTGCAAAAGTCCAAATTCAGGTCTCTGATCTTGAAGATGTAAAGCTGATTTTACATAATTTCAAAGATAAGCCAATACCACTCTTCCTTGCTGGCTGCAATGTCCAGTGCTATTGAAAACACATATGAGTTTTCATTGGTAATGGTCCAGCAGTTACTCTGTAAGATTCACTTTCCATATCTCTTGATAGAAACGCAAATTCTGTGAGATGAAAAGATTGTGTAAAGTTCAGGGGTAAAACCCAAGATAGAAATGACATTATTCAATTTTCAGCCTGGATCTTTTCCTTATGGCTCCTACCCGGTCACTTCCAGACGCACTGTCCCCTCAGCTCTATATTGAGAGTCTCCACTGGGGCTGCATGATTGATTTGTACCTCTTGTCTTACTGATCACTGCAACCTTGGGAGTTAATCTGTGCTGGAAGAGGGGTTTAGTTTTATTCAAGTAAAACTGCATTTTTGTTTCCCATTGAGTAAGGAATACTTGGGAATTTAGGTTTCTTTAAAAGTGCTTTTAATGGGAAAGGATAGTGGCAAAATAGTAAACTAAAATCTAGGTGGTTGGAGGGATCAGGGTTCTGTGAACAAGGTGTATTCATCGTACTGGGAGTTTGTGGTACCTGTGACTAGAATCTGATAGGAGCTACTTCATTCAAATGACTTAGGTCAGTATGTGAGATAGAGACACCCTGGCCCATGGTAATATGAAAAGATATTCTTCAGTTTTGATTAACCAATATATATGTTAAAGAAAATGCCTTTATTTTCAAAAGGTGAATTGAGGCATAGTTAGCAGGTAAAGAGCACTGGAGTAAGAGGAGTTTGAATTCATTCCTCTGAGGCAGGAAGCTTTCTAAAAGCTGAGCTTTTTTCCTCCCTCCTTCACCAGAAAGCCCTGAATGTCAGTATACAAACCAGCTGTAGGCAGAGATGGCATTTCCTTATCTACCAAATGGCAGGAGAGGCATGGTGAGAGACTGTCTGGCTGCCAGGAGTCACACTTGAATGAAATTTTTGAGTGTTACATTCCTCAAAGTACAGTCTGGCTCCCCATGAAAAGTATTTTGAATATAAAGAGTATTTGAAGTACTGATTAATACATGAAACTAGAATAACAAAGAATTTTGTTGTTGGAAATATGCTGCTTAAGTGACAGAGAGCTTGATATGCCTAATGAAAACATCTTTAATCTATCCTGCTGTGAGTGAGAGTCTTTTTTACAGGAAGCCTTAATTCATCTTACTTGATTGAATGATTTACTTTTTTTTTTTAATCTTTCATGGGTATATGGCTTAGGTAAAATCTTTGGCATTGAAATGATACCAGTCTTTCGTTCAAGGTAAATCAGCACAGCACTGAAGAAACATAGTTTTTTTATTTAGTATTTCCATTTGTAATGAGAGCTGCTATTAGCTATCAGCCTTCGATGTGTATTTTGGGATTTATGTAGCAAGTAAATCTAGCCAGTGATGTAAAACCTGATGAGAGTAGTTCTAGCTTCAGCGAGAGTTTGGGAAAGGACTTTTAACAAAAAATAGTCTCTCTGTAAGGCTTTTTTTTTTCCCCCCAATAGATGACTAAAGTTACAATATGTAAGCAGAATTGGCTTCTAAGGATACCCTCACCAGAAAAATAAAGCTGAAAACGAAAGAACCATCACAATAGGTCACTTGTCTACAGTTTAATGACTTGAATTACATTTGGCTTAGTTTCCAGTAGTCAATTGCTGTACAAAGGGATAACATGAAGAAATAAATGCCTTTCAAACTGGATTTTTGGTGATAATTATAATTTCATCTTGTCTACTGGCAAAAATCCAAAGTTTCTATGAGAGTCAAAATACCCTAGGAATAAAAGGGATATATGTTGGGTGTTATTTGGTTTAAGGTTATTTTTTAGCCTCCTGAAGAAAACCTAAGTCCAAAATAGAGAGACAGACAGACAGACACACACATGTTTATAGTATGTAGATGCTTGATTGTTCTTACACATTCCAGTGAAATTCAGACACAAATATCATCAGCATATCAAGTCCTAGTCAGCACTATTGGCAACAGACAGAAGTCTGAGGAGTTGTGACCTTGTAAGCTTACCTTTAGATTTTTAAGCAATCATCGCTAATTAAAGAAAAAATAAGTAAGCAAGCATTATATGTTCCTCAAGATGCAAGTAGAAAAAGTAAACATAGTATAAAGCAGAGATCACATTTTTGTCTTATGAGCTGGCTGGACTGTATTAAAATAGGTTTGGTTTTTATGTTGTTTCAATCCTATATTTAAGTTTATTCTCGTAATAAAGTTTAATAATCCTCAATTAAAGTCATAATGCTAAACATTGCACATTTAAGTATACCTATACAAGAGCAACAGCTGTGCAAAGTGTCATATGTTGAGAAAGACACTTTTCAGACTGTGCTCTTTGTCCATCCTGTTATTCCCAAAATTCTGGTCAGTACTCTTTGTGACATGGCCTTGTGTTCATCTTTCCAGGATACTAAAGCAGAGTGTGGTTCCTGCGTAGAAACTGAGGACAGAAAAGTAAGTGCCTTGTTTTAATGTAATTTCTCAGGTAATTCTAGTAAGTGTGTGTATGGTGGGGGTGAGTTTGGGTGGTTGATTTTTTTTAATTAAGCCGTATGAAATTGTTTTATGTGTGTGTGTTTTATAAAGGTCTATAACTAAGTTTTCTAATGTTGTATTTTAACTTCGATGGGGATAAAAGTCTTACTCTGTTGAATATACTTAGCTTGTTCAGAATGGAAATGTGATCTTCATTTCATTAAGCTGTGAGCAGTTGAAAAGACAATTGCCTGTCCTGTTCTTATTCGCCATTAGTAGAATAACTTTTGTCATGTTTTTCTTGTTAATGTTGGCATAAAATGTTAAAGATATGTAGAACAGCAAGATAAGGACTGCTTTTTCTTGCTTTATTAGCAGTATCTTTGATATGGATATTTTTTCCTTCTAAATGTTTAAAGAAGTTACTCTCACAGTATTTATAGCTTTTTTTCCTCTGAAGGAGTATAAAACATGCATTCAGTTGTGTCTTCACCTTGTTAGCCTTTTTTTCCCAATAGTATATAGTGGCATGTATGTTTGAATATACTTGAATAAAGTTACACTTTTAGAAGGGATTCTTAAATTGAAGTGCTATCAGTTTCCCCTCCAAAGGTGAGGGATGCAGAAAGCTGCTGCCTCATAGCCCTAACAGCATCGCACTCTCAATTTA
The DNA here is from genome assembly GCA_022605575.1 of Laterallus jamaicensis coturniculus. Lineage (NCBI taxonomy): Eukaryota > Metazoa > Chordata > Aves > Gruiformes > Rallidae > Laterallus > Laterallus jamaicensis. The sequence continues at coordinate 1,787,115 of JAKCOX010000020.1, read as the reverse complement.
TGGTTTGAAACAGTGGGTCTTTATGCTCTTGATTTAGCATCAGTTTAACTGTGTTATAAGATGTAGTACCAGTATCCTATTATTCAAGTAGTCAATTGTTGTCAGGTTTTTTGCTTGGTTGGGTTTGGTTTGGGGGGGGGTTCTTTGTTTTTTAAACTTATTTTGGCTACTGTATCTCCCTGTAACCATTCAGTAGCTCCTCCTTTTTTTCAGAAATAGTTGTCAAGTTCTTTTTTGCTATATAAATGAGTTTTTAATTAAAAAAAAGCACTTCAGTTGTTCATCATAGCTCAAATTTTCTAAGTCCCATACGACACGCTGTTGGAGCTGGCCCGGGAAAGCACAGTGTATTTGCTTTTCTGAGATACTTGATAAAGGTTCGTTGAATTTCAGTGATTTCTAACGTTTTCAGGAAGGGAGAGAGTTATTTTGAGCTAGCAGAAACATATTAAGAATTTAATTAAGATACTAAGCTGTGAATATAAGGAAAAGTGCAAGTATGCTGTATCTTAGATACCAAGTGGCTGTTGCTGCTCTCTGTTGAAGCTCACTGTACTAAGACAGGTTGAGTTTCTTGCATATAAATGAAGTCAGCACTGAATAGTTTTTACTCTGATGTGTATGAGTACAATAGAACTAGCTTATTTTAGGGCAATTACAGGGACAGTATGCAAATATAACGCTTTTTTTTATATTAGCATGGGGCTCAAAACTGATACAGTTTATGTTGATAGGAGCAGTAACTTTGCTACATTATTTTTAGAGTTGAAACATGACCATTTAAGTTAAATTTAAGGAATTATCCTCCTTATTTACACTCCTAATGCTTTTTCAGTTCTCTGGGAGGTTTAGGAGTTTTTTGCTATTGTTTTTAAAAGCATTTTAACAAACTGAAGCATTACTGCTTTTCTTCATTGTACTGTTAGTGACTTTTAAACCTTCTATAAACCCTATTCTTCTGTGTTAATATCTTTTTTATTTTTTGCAAGTTTTCCAAATTCTGCTGCTTTCTATTTCTGCTTCCTTTTCAAGGCTGCATTAGGTTCTCATACAGACAAATTATACCTCTTCATTTCTTGTACAGGTCCTTCCTTTTTTTTTTCCTCAAGCATTTTGCAGACACATTTTGACCTGAATCAGAATTAACCTGGTTGATGTGTCCATGCTCAAAACTAATGAAGAAGCAAAGGCTTCGTACAATTGATATAAACATTCTAAATGTTCAGAAATAAATACCTAGCTTTAAAGTATTTCCTCACTGAAGAGATGAGCTGGTTTTGATTGTTTTGGGTTTTTTTTTTCCTAAACATATCTCTGCTGCCATCTTAAAAGTTGGACTTTCTAAATGCCAAGGTCTCACTTGTGGTGTGGGTAGCAGCCACCAAAACTGCACAACCAAAATATTATTTTTATTGCATGAATAAAGGGAAAAATGCTTAAGAGTGGGATAAGCTTTTGGACTGCAGGCTAATCAATGTTTGTGCTGTATTTCTTTCCCTTTTATTGCAATGGTCCTTTTATCACAGAAGTACCACCATGTTGCCAGTAAACTGGTTTGGGGCTTTGTCCTTAATTTAAGATAGGATGATATAAAGTACAGGAGTTGTAGGTCTGATACTTCTTGGCCTCAGTGAGTGCTCTGGGTTTAAATGTTTTCCTAAGGAACGGCCTTTCTTCAGTGACTAATGCAGCTGTCTAACCATCATCCAATGTAAAATGTGTGATCTATCTTTTCCTGAGAGAACCCAGGCCCTAGAAACTGACCAAGTGAAGGGAAATAAAAGATTCTCGTGTTATATTCTATGCTTTATTACTTTGTTGGCTTGTTGTGCTGCTCACTGCCATCTCCCTCCGTGCTCTTTGAAGCAGTGACATGAAGGTGAGGTGGCAGTCACAGAGTAAACAGAGTCACACTGTGAAACCTGGAGAGTGTCTCTGTCTCCCCATGTATCATTAAGGTTAAAGAACTGAAGGTTATCAGCACTGCAGTGCTGAGTGATAGGAAATTCTCATCCTTTTGACTATAACTGCTGGTGCATACAGACACATGTCTTCTGGTCTACAGACTTCTGTGATCTTGACTTGCTGCTCACTGAAATAATATCATACATGGGATTTTCTAGGTTTTGGGTTATGGTTTGTTTTTTGACTTACTAAACAATACAAATTTATCCAACAGTGACAATTCATTAAACCATAAAATACTTTGGGTTGGAAAGCCCACCTACCCTCTTCCATGGGTACAGACACCCTCCATGAGCCTCATCCAACCAGGCCTTGAACCCTGCAAGGGATCCAGGGGCAGCCCCAGCTTCACTGGGCACCCTGTACCAGGGCCTCCCCATCCACGCCAGGAAGCATTTCTGCCTCCCAGCTCCTATCCTGCTGCCGTCCTGCAGCTGAAGGCCGTTCCCCTGGGCCTGTCCCTCCCTGCCCTTGGCATGATCCCCTCTCCAGCTTGGGTACTAGAAGGCTGCAATAAGATATCTCTGGAGCCTTCTCTTCTCCAGGCTGAATCACCCCAACTCTTATCAGCCTGTCTCCATAGCAGAGGATCTCCAGCCCTTGGATCATCCTCATGGCCTCCTCTGGATTGACTCAAACAGGTTCATGTCTCTTATCTTGGGAGACTCAGAACTAGACATAGTACTGCAGGTGGGTTCTCATGAGAGCGGAGTAGAAGGGCAGAATCCCCTACCTCACTCTCCTGATTATACTGCTTTAGATGCAGCCCACAATAGGTTTGGCTTTCTAGGCTGCAAGTGCACATTACTGGGTGACAGTGAGCTTCTCATCCCCCAGTGTCCCCTAAGTCGTCCTCCTCAGAGCTCCTCTCAATCCATTCTCCAACCAGTCTGTAGTTGTGCTTGGGATTGCCCTAACCCATGTGCAGGACCTTATATTTGATCTTGCTGAAGGTCATATTGTTTGTATGGTCCCACCTCTCCAGCCTGCCAAGGTCCCTCTGGATTTTATCCCTTCCCTCCAATGCGTCAACTGCACCATGCAGCTTGGGGTTGTTGGCAAAGTTGCTGAGGATGCACTCAATTGTACTGTTCATGTTGCCAGCAAAGATGTTAAACAGTGACATTCCCAACACAGAACCTTGAAGAAGGCCACTGTTTGCTGGTCTCCATGTGGATGACCATCCAGCCAATTCCTTATCCTAGTTGTCCATCCATCAAATCCATGCCTCTCCAATTTAGAGATAAGGATGTTATGTGGGACAGTGTCAGGTAGATGACATCAGTTGCTCCCCTTATCCACCAATGCTGTAACCCCCTTGTAGATGGCCACCAGATTTTTCAGGTGTGATTTGTCCTTAGTGAAGCCATGTGGCCTGTAACCAATCACCTTCTTATTTGGATAGTGGCTTGGCAGCTTCATCTCATCAGGTCCCATGGAATTGTGCACCCTAAGGTGTCTGAGATAGCCTCAGGCCTGAGGCTCTCCTACCATGGGTGGTTCTTCATTCTCCCAGTCCTTGCCTTTGCCTTCTCAAATTTGGTTGGTGCTCTAGCTTTCAAATGCAGGAACTGCAATTAACATGACAAATAGTCTAGCAAATCCCTAAATTCAGCTGCTTCATTTTGTTTGTTTGTTGAAGTGTTTTGAAATAATAGAAATGTAATGAATACTGCTTGGAGTTATAGTACCTGCTTCATCTTTGCCTCTGTGTTTTCCTCCCAAAACTGAAGCTTCTGCAGAGCTTATGTGGCAGATTTACTTTAGGGTCCAGGAATATAGATTACCAACCACCTATGCAGCGATCATCAAATAAAGCTACATCAGTCTCTGTTAATGATAATGTGTTGTTTCATGTTTATTGAAAGCTGAAATTAGGAACTGAATGTAACTCGTAGAACCTGAAACATTATAAATAAACATTTTTATTCCATCCATGTTGAAATCAAGACAAACTACTGCAATTAGGACATGCAGCATTAGTATTTAATAATTTGTTCTTCCTTGATGAAATATACTGCTAATGAACTATATCATTAGTAATGGAAGCTTGTCGTAATTCACAGCAAAATGCAAAACTGCAAGGTGCCTCTTCTTGCAGTCTTCTTTCATGAAGTTTCTTAGTCTCTGATTTCTGAAGCAGAAATTTATGAAACCGTGGCTAAAGCATTGCCCGAAGGTGAACTGAAATTTAATAATTATAGTTATTATTTTGAAATCTATTATTCTATAAATGATGAAAAAGCTTTTAATTATCTTAATCACTTTATTGCTACAATCTGTCTCTCCATTGTTACTTCAGCTGTCCTTTTAATGTAAGATTCCACTTCTGTTTTCTGCAAGGATAAAAGCCTTCAGGTCTGAGAATAACAGGCACCAAGTAATCACCAGTCTGCTGTAAGCAGTCTGTTTTGTCACACATTGCTCAGTTGCGTTTACCATTGCCAGCGGTGAAGCCGTAAGTGTGTGTACAACTCATTCCCAACCTAATCCGTATTCATCTGTCTCTCACACTCAACCCTTTTCTATTTTAATCTCATACCTTCATTCTGAACATCACATCTTTTGATGTTCAATGAATCATGATTGTGGAAATGTCTCAGCTTCGTTTTTCGAAGAAACATATGTAGAAACCCTTAAATTTCACAGAAAGAAACCAATTAAAAACATACAAAGTGTGGTTTTTTGTAAAAATACATTGATTTCTGAAGCTAATCATATGATGTTCTGGAAATTGAGTAATAATTTCAAAGCCTGTGATGTTTTTCAGCACAAGGTTTAGCTCTTGCAAGGTTGATGGTTGTTTTTTTTTCTTACCCATGTTTTCTAACTGTGTTTGTTGGGGGCAAGCTGAACAGTGGTGGCTGAAGGGAATTTTTGTATTGGTTGTTTTGCCAAGAGGGAGACTATATGGATTCCTTTACAATCTTTTCTATTTGATATAACCAAACCCCAGCCTTGATCTCTGTGCTAAAAGGACTGCTAGTATGTAAAGCTTTTTTGTTTTTGCTCTTACACCAGCTTCATCACTTTCCATTACCTGAAAAACATGCCCTTAAAAAATCTTCCTCATCTTTTATTTAATCTCAGTTCACATCTTTATATTAATAATTAGCTTTAAAAAATAATATTTATATGGGACTTTCATAGAACAGTAATCTTCAAAAAGGCAAAAGAAACTGGAAATAAGATTTCTCCCTGTCCTGCTCTGTCTTTGAGGTTTGAACAGAACACAAAGGAAATACTTTGTATCACTCTGCAATAGTTTGTCATATCACCACATTAATTCACGGCAACACTGTGAAAACAAAACTCCGATATGAAGCTATCTTCCCCTTACTCTCCCATGTCCTTTTGTTGTATTTCCATCTGAAATGGAAAACTTCAGACACTGAAAACTCAATGGAAAGTTAACTGACTGACCTTTCTTTGCTGGGCAGCTTTGTTTCAGCTAGGTTTTACTACACCAGGAATATTTTATTCTTCAGCTTTGGCTGCTTCATTTTTGTTTTATTTCAGCTTGCTCTTTTTAGTAATAGATTCCCTTCAGCTGTAATGTGCAATGACATTCTCTTCAGTATTCCTTGCAGGCAACACACTGCTCACCATTAACTAGCAGCTAAGTGTTATTAGCTCGGCGGCTCAAGGTCACTCCGGATATCTCGCTTCATTTTCTGTTCTTGAGAAGGAAAGGAGCTTATGGAGAGAACATTTCTGAGATGCATCTTGACTTGAAAATTTACCACGTTTGAGCTCAGAGTGCAGAGGCTTTATGAGAGCAATAGACTTTATGGGTATGCATTAGGCCAATAACATGATAGGTCAGTAAGTTAGAAAATTTCCCTGTAGTGACATAATGTTCCATAACTCCCTGTTACCTTCTGCTGGATGTGGTGTAGGCAGCACTGCCTTCCCTTTCCTTCCCTTTTCTGTGCCTGCTGTGGGAAATTCTTCTTTTTTTTTTTAGTACCTTCTGTCAGAGGATCAAAGTGCTTTACAAACAAATTAAAAACACCTATGAGAAAAGTACTTACATTTAAATTGCTCAAGCTATGTATGGGGAGATAGAAGTGTGAAGGGGAGACACAGGCAAGGTTACAGTGGGAGTCTGAGACAAAATAAGGAGAAAAAAAATGGTATTACAAATACATTTTGCTTTGCCTATTTTATGGCTTCTTGCAATTTTATTTTTTTTTTAAATTTATAATGCTCATGTGAAAATGTTTTCTCTGAAAGTTTAAGTTAAAAATTTATCTAATTAGTAAGAAGAAAATTCATCCAATTTCCTGAATGGTCCTCTTCAGGTTACCACAGGAGGGAATTAATAAGGTTATCAAATAATGAAGAGCTGGTAAGAAGCATCATGACTGACTCAACTACTGGCATTGATGATGTTGTTATATTTATATACAATTTCCTTCCATTGTAATATCTTTTTCTCCTGTTTAGGAGCTTCCTACCAGTTAATAGGAGTGTCACTTGTGAAGGCATCACGTAATCTGTATCACTTTGTAGTTTTGAGATGCACTTTTCTTCACATTAAAAGAAAGAGATTTTTTGATGAGGGAAGATGACTGACTCCTGTGGTTTGGTCAGAAAGTGTCCAAACTGTGTTTGGGCATAGATTCAGAGGGATCTAAGGAAGTTTTGAATGTTAATAAGCCTTTTGGGGTCTACTAGAGTGAAGGAATTTTTCCTATTTCTTCTGCTTCTTTTAACTGTTGTACAAATAGTAAGGAGGATTACTGAACCATCATATGACAGGACTACCTAAAATACAGAGGATTGACCATGGAATTCAGAAACAAGGGGAAGTAACTCAGAGATGAGAATAACGAGCTGTTCCAAAAATAGTATCTACCTGTCACAATATGCCAGAGGTTTCCACGGACAGCTCATGTAAGTCAGATTTACATGATGCTTTTTGAGTCTTCCTTACTACAGAACTGGAAGTTTTCAAATCTGGGGTGGGGTGAGGGTGGTGTTTGTTTGTTTATTAGCAGAATAGTTACTTGAAATCCATGGATGCCTCCCCCACAATGATTTTAATTTAATATCCATGCACTCCAAAACTCCTGAAACTAAGTTGAATCAAACCCTCAGTCTAAGTGGTTTTGGTATAATTTGTTATTATTCCTAATACTTTTAGTGACATTTTCTAAATCAAAGGCTTTTTCTTTTCAATTTCTTTTTTTGTGTTCTTTCCAAGCAAAAGCACTAATGGAAAAGCAGGTAGCTGAAACTTGTCCTGGAACTTAACACACAGCATTCATTAGTCAGCCTAATAAATTCTGGCAATGCTATCGTGAGGAAATGCTCAGAAATCCAGTCCATTGCCTGGCATGTCAATTGACACAGTGCAAAGTCTTGTTGGAAAGTTTCATAGTATTTGAATGATCATAATGTCAGTCCTATTACTGCTCTCTTGTTCTTCCTGTCACTGACATGCAATTATGGAATTTCACAACTGAAGTGATGACAATTGCTCCTCTCTGTGTGTGTGTGTCTATCTTTCCCCTTAATCCAACTCTATCTAGCAATCTGTAATTTGATAAAGTGGAATTGAAATGACAGGCATGACAGAAGTGCCAAAACAATAATTTGACCTCCCACTGAAGTGTCAACGTGTTCAGCTGCATGACTTTTACACATGCTGAATAGACATAAGGGACACAGATAGTATATTTATTATGCTGCAGTACCTGTTAAGGCAGATTACTAAAAAAAGGTATTGCTACAGTATGTCTTTGCCAGCACATTCCATCTTTAACCATTACATTATCTCTGCTTGGACTTCTTTGTATAAACATGATTGTAGTTGTGCATAAACTATATTTTATTAGGAGGAGGCTTTCTTCAACTCTTCAGTCTGAAGATATTTGGGTAATTCTGGAAATTATAGTTCTGTGGCTGTATAGCAAATTAGTTCATAAAGAGACTATTTATTCTTTATTTTTTCTTATTAAACCTCTTGGGGGAACATGTCAAAGAATGAAGAAGGGGTCATATGAAAGGTACACCATTTCTTTTTCCAAAGCCCTTTCATACTGATGAAACACCAAGTTCCCGTTCATACAGGTTATCAACTTAGTTCCTGATACAGATTAGCCTGTGTTGTAAACAAATTTTGTCAGAGCCACCAGTCATCAAACTGTCAAATTCAAGTTACAGATGCACAATGCAGAATAGAAGAATGTATTCTTTGTGGGTAGCTATGTATGATATTTCCAGTTTCATTTGAGAAAACCATTCAGGAGTGAGTGACTTGCCACTGAGCAGCTTCAGTAGTTGGTGCTTTGGATGTCAGCTTTTCATGGAGGTAGACTAGAGTGGAGTTTAAAAAATCGTTTTTAAAAACTTATTTTTAATTTGATACTGGTCTAAATCCAATTGAGAAGTTTCTAAATAGGATCAGTGAATACTATGCACTTTATTATTCTCTATCTAGGCTATTAACATTTTTCTGTTACTATTAGGGGTTACAAAGGAAAAAAATCTCTCATTTTGATGAATAGTGCTAACTTTTAGCCGGTCCCGTAACTAATAGTCATGCTTTTCAGCAGATATTCTTTCTAGCCTTTTTATTTAATGCTTGGCATTAAAACATGCCTTTATCTACGCTTACATTCAACGTTGATTTTTGCATTATACAAATCTAAAAACCAGAAAGCAATCACAATTCTTTTTGAACTTCCTCTGCTTTGAAGTAAATTGCATTAGGTAGATGACAACTTCCTGCTAATAACTTTGAAAAAACCTCACTGCTCTAGAAATAGCATTCTGAAATATCTAATACTTTTATATGCATTATTACAAAAATTTTCACTGAAGTAAATGTTACTTTGCAATATATTAATGTGTACTGCACCTGCATTGCATACAATGAATTATATTCCACCTGAGGACAAGGAAGGGGACAGAAGAAAGAAACGTTTTGAATATTCAGCTAAATGTTAAATTCAAATATTCAGATTCAGAGAGGAAAAAATGAAGTGGAGAGGGAGAACCTAAGTCTGATTTGATGGTAATTATCTGTCAAAATTAATTGAAAAATAATTCCTGAGAGACTAAAGCCTTGTTGAACTTTTGACTACGTCTGGCCATTAAGTTTTCAACAGATATAAAATCCCAGAGGGGAATTGCTTTTTGAAGTTATACAAAGAAAGGAAGAACCCACAGATCTATTAATACTAGCATGCTGTGAGTGGAACACGTCTTGGATCTTCTCTGTATTTGTGATTGAATAAAACTTTCAGCAGTGGGACAGTGCAACTTTCTCTGCTATGTAGTGGAATACTTCCTTTTCAAAGGTGTCTACTTGCTTTCCATAACCTATACTCTGCTGCATCAGGATGGTAGAACTGACCCTAGCAGTTATGTTACCTATGTAATTTTTAGTTGTTAATCTGACCTACCAGTTTCTTAGCCACATGTCATGTACCAAGTCCAAATTATGCAAGGGCAAGTGCCATGGATTTAAAATATTAACTATATCTAGTTAATTTACTCCCTAACTATTTGAATGTATTAACTTTGTCTCTGTGTAATGCTATGTGGTGCACATGTTTTGAACTGTTCTTTCATACCATGACCCATCACGATATTTCCTGCTGTGAACTGGGGAAGCCTCTTATTAGTGGGTGGGTTTTGGACCTGGCCCAAAGAATACTGAAGGGTAAGGGAAGTCTAACACTGCCATGGGCAAAATTATCTCCCTCAGTTAAAGAAAACAGTATCAAGTAAGGGACTTTTCCTTCCCTTAACTTACTGCCAACCAACACAAACCTTCAGCTGCTGGGGAAAAGAACAATAAATGAACCTAGACAAACACTCAGTAAAGCTCTCCTGTCTCATGGATCTATGCTTGACACTTCCTGATTGGGAATCCCAGTTCCTCTGGTGAGGTGTGCAGCCAGGGTGGTTGGGGTGGCCTGAATGAAGGCCCATGTGCCTCAATGCCAAGAGGGTTCTGCTACTGTCCTAGGCAGGGGTGCAGAACCATCCGGAATGGGTTCTGCCCAGGCAGTGGGTGACACCTGCCCACACAGGGCAGTGCTGTGTCACCTCACAAGCCAGGCATTTTCTGCCCTGCATGCTCCCTCATAGTGGAGAGGGACAGTGTGTGGGAAAGCTAAGAAAAACCATGTGCTAAGCAGCATTCCTGATGTTAAGTGGGCATGCAGTGAGGTGGTCAGATGTACAGAGCCTGCAGGCTGTAGTCTGGAGACCACAGGTAGGTCATTTGGTTTTGTGCATGGAGTTGAATTACTAATGAAAGACATCAATACTGCTGTATTTGTAATGGGCTTGCTATTAAAAGATCACTCTACCACCTCCTTTTCTAGTAATGCTTTTTTATGCCTTTAACACTTGGTAAGAATTCAAAGGCACATTAACTAAAAACAGAGCCGGACATTAGAGAACTTCATCTAAAATAAGAAATGCATATATTTCCTACAAATTAGCTAGAAATTATGTGCTAAAGAATGGTTTTAAAAGTCTGTATTTCAGCAGCAGCTAGCAGAGGCTGAAGACAACTTAGGCTATTTCTTTCTAGCTTATACATGTGCTTCTCTGACTGTGCATTTGGAGATGTACACCATCTCATGCTGTCATCTTGTCATAGTCAGTGAGAGGTTTTGCCTTGCGATGGTATAAAGTTGCTGTAATGTGAACTTATATACAGCTTCTTGCTAGGAGCCAGGGCTATTTTTGTAGACAAATGCTTCCTGGCATAGAAGTTGAGCAGAGCTTTGCCTGCAACCAGTATCCATTTTGACTTTTTTGTAATTCTCGGATTGAATTTTCCTTATGGAATAAATTTTGGAATTTAAAGAATGTAGAAATTGAAATTATGGACTTAAATATTTCAAAAACCTTTTCACTTCATCTGTTTGAGCCGAGCCACATGTTCTTACTACTTGTTTTAGTAATCTGGAACTTCACGTTATTTTGTGCATAGGGAAATACAATCTTTCTTGACTCACAGGTTGTTAGTTGTCTTCAACATGATTGTCTAACATATTAACTAGGTAAAGTTTTTAAAATATTTAAAGCTAAGGGTATTTTTGGGAGAAGGAAAAGGGGAAAGGGAAAAAGGTGTGTAGAAAATTCCTCTTATGGTTGATTTTACATAAATCATTAGCCTGAGTTTTAAAGTGCTGGGCATTCAACTTAAATCTACGTTATAGGCTGTCATGATTGCCTTCACTTATTCTTGCTCAAAGTGTGCTTTTGGTGTTTGGAAAAACATTGAATCAGGTTGTTAAGCTAGCTGAAATCTAGCTACGATGACTATAAATGGAGTAGGTCAATGTTTGCTGGGATATGGAGCAGAAATACACAGCAGAATAACTCCTAAGAGAACTTTATATAATGAGGCCACTGTGGGAAGCCACTTAGTGTTCTGCACTCATAGAGCATCGGAGAATTTATCCAACCGATAAGAGTATTTATTCTTGCATAAAGTTCCCAGATGGTAACATTTAGAAAATATATACTTTTCTTACTTCTGTTTATGCATCAAGCTTGTTGCTATGCTTTTTATTAGACAAGTAATCTTCCAGATATTGTTTCAATAAACTGAGGTACAGGGATATTTTCCATTGGTTTTTCCATCCGTATTTCTAGGAATGCATTCTGATTTTCCTTCTTTAAAATAGCAGGATAGCATTTCAAATATTAATTCATACACATATTGCACATTAGCTGATTAAATTTACTAGAACAGTATTAATTAGAACACTTGTTAACTTGTCTTTTTAAGTTTTCTGAAAGGAAAAATAAATATATTGTAATTTAGAAATATATATACACACACAACTTCTATGGCTAATTCAAAGCTTTAGAAAATGACAAAACGTCCTCAAATGAAAAATTACAGGGATTAGATCGCCACAGATTAAATCTCTTTCCCTAGACTCCATGTGCCTAGGTAGTAAATTTGGGATGTGTTGTTTGCGATACATTGGACGTGGAAATGCTTAGCTTCCATACAGAAACCTCAATTCTTGGAAGTACTGGCACTTTAGAAGGAAGTGCGTGTCTAAAAACATTAAAACCTTTATTTTCTGGCTGAAAATGTGGCCATCTGTGCTTCATGTTATGTTCCTACATTTTCATTTTCCTTACAGTAAGGAAAAAGAGGCAGTATTGACTTCACAGGTGTTCAAAATAGGTGTTTCTCATGAAGTATCCTTAGAGAGCTTTATTGGTGAGGTGGCATTTCTCCAGGAAACATTTTGGGAATGCAAGTTCTTTTTAATAATTTTTTCTAAGCCCTTTCACTAGGGCTCATGTTAAAATGAACACACAGGCACGTTGCTATCTAGGAAGTTGCAGTCACTGACTCTTCATTTAATGGGTATACCTAACAGGTTGCCTAATTTCAGGCTGCTCCTCTATGGTGTTAAGTCTGCAGAGTCTGGTACCCTCTTCACAGAAACTTATGTGTATGAAACTTGGGAATGACATTTGAAATTTTGGGGTTAAGAACTTGATGCTGCTAGCTGCTTCACTATGCTAAATCATCCAATGGAGAGAAATACATCATGTTCCTTCTGTATCAAAAACTGTATCTATTAAATTTTGATATTGAAAATTTAAATCCTTTTTAGGAATTGAACCAATATTTTTGCATCATTTTCCTCAAAACTGGTAAAAAAGTTTCTTATTGAAATACTTAAGAATATTAAATATTTGCTCTAACACATAGGTCCCTTTTTTTTTTGCTACTCCATGTCATCAACAGGATTATAAAGGAGAAAAGAGCTAGTATATTGATTTTATATGAATATGGGCTAATAAACATTATGTCTGCAGCAATAGTGGAGTCTTTTGAACAGGTTTCATTGGATTTTTGCACCATGAATGTTCAGCACCAGAGGACGGAGCTCTGATTCTTCCTTTCTGTTTAACCTGCATTCTTGGTACCCAGCTGTTGTACAGGATCTGGCTTGCTGTGGGAATTCTTTTTGGGAATTGAGACTGCCTGAAAGCAGTGATCCAAAACAAAGTACTGTTTATGCTCGACAGCAAGACCACAGCAAAAGAAAAGGGACAGAATGTAAACTAAAGAATTTAATAGGTGGTGGTGGGTTGACTCGGGCCAGGAGCTAAGCCATCCCCACAGCCCCTTGCTCACTCTTGTCTACCCAGTGGGACTGGGGAGACAATAGAAAAAGCAAAAGCAAGAAAACTCATGGGTCAAGATAAAGACAATTTATTAATTGAAGAGAAACCAAAAACCAAACCAAAGCAGAGGCAGGCACTTGCCGCCTCTCACAGACAGACTGGGGCCCAACAACTCTCTGAGGAATGGCCACTTTGGAAAACACAACCCCCCCCACTGACACACCTTCTGTCTTTTTCCACTACCCTAGTTATATTGATGAGCATGATGTTACATAGGATGGTGTATTCCTCTGACCAGTTCAGATAAGCCGTGTCCTAATGGAGAATGGAGCAAAGCTAAAGGAGGGAAGGGTTAGGTGAGATATTAGGGGGACGTTTTTTACAGAGAGAGTGGTGAGGGGCTGGAACAGGCTGCCCAGAGAGGGAGTGGGTGCCCCATCCCTGGGGGTGTTCAAGGCCAGGTTGGATGGGGCCCTGGGTAACCTTGTGTAGATCCAGGGCTGGAGGTTGGTGGCCCTGCCTGTGGCAGGGGGATTGGAACTCTGTGATCCTTCAGGATAGGATCCCTTCCAACCCAGACCATTGATCCTATGATTCCTCTCCCCATATCATGCCTGCCAGTAACCTTGTCACTGGGGCACAGGGGCAGGGGTGCCAGTACAAGCAAAAGAGAAGTCCTTGGTGCTGTGCAAGCACTGTTTAGCATAACCAAAATGTTGGCATGTTATTGATGCTGGTTTGGGGAGGATCTATTAGGAAGACACTGGTTGCTGGAACTGTTGTTTGCAAAACCAGAATCACACCACCAGAACAGAATTCCTGTGGTCAGTGAGAAAGCGATGTGTTCGTCTGCTTCTAAGCCAACAATGTTTTTATTCAAAGATATAGTATTTATTTATTTGTAGTTGAAAGGATTCTGTAACTTCTGAACTATCTCTTTCTTCACTGCCAATGTTTCACCATTTCATCCGGAAACAGAGGACGAGTTTACAGGCTGTTAATGAACAGGGAAAGCCTTATGTCATTTGTATTTGCATTTAGACTTCTACTACCATCTAGGCATAAATTGATCAGATGGCTTTCAGGAGTACATGCATGGCAAGATTATCAGTGGCAGATTGTTTTCAGCATTTTTGAAGGGGACAGACTGAACCAGACCATTGTTTTGTTTGCCAAATTAATATCTAGGATGTAATCCAACCTGATTAACAGGATGTCTGTGATTGGATCATGAAAGGGTAAGCAGACATTTGGAAGGCCTTTTTTATACCTGCTGGCTCTCTTACTTTCCTAGTAGCTTGAACACATTCAGGAATATGCTTCTACCCAGTAGTTCGATTAATTTCTCATTGATTTCAGTTTGTCTTTTTATGTTGTGTTGGATCTCTGGCCAGGTAAATCTTCTCTCTGTAGCAATAGATTGCTTTTTACAGCTGCCTGGATGTCTGGCACTGGGCAGTATGATCAAAGCCTACTAATTCAGTTCTCAGAAGTAACTTCTTCAACAGTGATGCAAAATGTTTTTTAAAATTAAAAGAGAAATTATGCTTAAATATATATCCATATTTGGAAATGTGAATATGAATGCATGTTTCTGTTGTCTTTGAAACATTGTTATGATTCTTACGTAAGGAGTAAGCTGGATTAATGGATTTATTTTTTTAAACACTGTTAATGGATTTATATTTCTTTGTGGTTTTTTTTTCATTTTTTCTTAGACAGGTATGTTTTATTGTCTTTTGACTTCATGGGTGATAAAGAGACTTCGTGGTTTATATATAAACCATGTCCTTTCCAGATTTGATTTATGTAATCATAGCAGTTTTGCACAGCTCAGCTGAAAATCTCATCTTGTTGATCAAGGTCAGAAAAATCCAGGGATTCTGCCATTTATCTGAGCTGCTCAAGTACTGAAATAGGACACCCAGGGCAATACTAACAGAGTGAGTGTACAAAGATGTCTCACTGTGGCATACTTGGCTGTTTAACAACTTTTTTAAAAAGTCAGGTGCTTTCTACAAAATAAAGTGTAAGTACTGAAAGAAGGTTGCTAATGTTCAAAGATCTTCTTCCCATCCCTGTCAGCAGATTAATGTACAAAAAAGGAGTTAATTTACACTTTGTTCTGGATAACGGTAATATGCATACTATGCAAATGATGAATTTTTTGTTTTAAAAGTAATGCCACTAAAATAAAAATATTCTGATCAAGTCTTTGAAGACTTGATAAAGGTTGAAGAAACAGAGCAGGTTTTTTTACATGTGTGAGTTGTCCGAAATCCACTGGGGAGCATCTATTTCAGCAAATTTTAAATTTCTATTCAGCAAATTTGTTTGGTGTGTTTCATACCACTTTGCTTCACTGTGATCTTTACTGAGTAGATAAATGGTTAGCGAATGAAGTAAGGCAGAATTGGCAGGGGGAAGTAAATCTTATTGCACTAGCTGATAGCAAGTTGCACCAACTCATTAGGTAGTTTATTTTCCTCAGAAATATTCTTTGTGCCTTAGATCATCACAGTTACAACACTGTTATTGCTTACTTCTGACTTTTTTTCCTTGTTTATATGTATGATTTCTGTTAAAAAAGGTTCCAGTTGTTTGTTTTTTTAGTTCATAATAATACCCTGAATTGAGATATGCTTTTTAACTGTCAGGTGTGATGGGTAAAGACTAGTCACGAACCCATTTCCGGGCTGTGCCACTGCCTCCTTTGGCCTTGGCAAGTCAGTATCCTCAATGTTCTTTGCCATAGCAGTAAGACATGTTTCTAGATAATTTAGGAGGGTTGCTTTTGTTTTCTGGTTTGAATCCTTTTTGCTGCTATTGAAGATGCAAAATGCCTA
Organism: Laterallus jamaicensis coturniculus; assembly: GCA_022605575.1. Taxonomy (NCBI): domain Eukaryota; kingdom Metazoa; phylum Chordata; class Aves; order Gruiformes; family Rallidae; genus Laterallus; species Laterallus jamaicensis. The sequence continues at coordinate 1,771,171 of JAKCOX010000020.1, read as the reverse complement.
GTTGGTTTATTGCTAACAAATGTTGGGAGGACATTTCTCATAATAGTATTTGAATAGTTTTGAAAAGTAGTAAATTAGAGGATTTTTTTTCCCTTCTGTTCTATTCTAGAAAATGCTTTAAAGAACTGTGACACACCATTTATTGAAATGTAGCACATTTTCAGTCTTTATTACAGTCTAAGTAAAAAGCACAAAAGCTAAGTTGCTAAGTTTAAAACATTTAGAATTAGCATTGCAGCAAATCTATCAGTCTATTGAAGTTCAATAGCATGCATAAAGGTAACACTCCATCTATTCATTATAGCTCTATTTGTATCAGTCACCATCTCCTTCAAAGTGTGTCTCTGATCAAGGAACAAATTTCAACTACATGAAGCTGTATTCCATTTTTTTCAGTTATCTGAAGTAAGAAACCTTCCTTTATTTTCTTTAAAAAGTGTAGGAAATGATCTGCCTTTAAGAATGCTATAGATTATATAATTCAAATTTGGAGTGAGCTTATCAAAGAATAGTTTATTTTTTTTGAAGAGATTTAAATAGGTTCAGATGCTTCTCATAGCGTTCCTTCTCTTACTATGATAATTAACTTAAGCATTAGTAGAGGCGTAGTAATAACACAGGAGAAAGAGATTAAAAATCTTGTATTTCAGGGTTCTTCTGTTTGATGAGTTTGCAAACAAAGCTTCCTTCCCAAAAGTAATTGCTATCCAGAGGAATAATATGGTTGAAAAACTCACAGTATCCTTCAAAGAGAAAATATTTAAGAAAGCTTGGTGAATCAGTTGGCATCTATGAAGTGCACTGTGTGTGGTCAGGACTTAACCGTTTCAGAGCTCAGCAGCTCATGTTTCACTGTGCTGGTGATAATTTAAGATGTGGTAGGGTCATGCAAAGACACTGTCTCAGAGAAGGCTCTTAGAGAAAATCAGTTACAAGCTTTCAATTGTGGGGGCTAGGAACAGGGTGCAGTTGATGGCCACACAATTTCTTGGCGAAAGTGCAGTCTAGACAAGATGTCCCAGCATATATCCACCTGAATTTTCAAAGCCCAATGTTGGTGACTCTAACATTTCCTTGGGGAGATTATTTCAGTTGTTCTCATTGTGAAGAATTTTCCTCTTGTGCCCAATCGGAATCTCCCCAGCAGTAACTTGGACCCATTACCCCTCATATTTTCCATGTAACTTCTCCATTTGACTCCTTGTAAAAGGGGAGCCGTTGTCATCTTTGCAGCCAGCCTTTAAGTAGTGGAACATGGCGATGAGATCTCTCTTAAGCCTTCTTTCTCAAGGCTGAACAAACCCAATTCTCTCAGCCTTTCCTCAGATATAAATGTGGAGTGGAACTCAGGAAACAGTGGACAAAAACCTCTCATATCTGACTCAATACTTAGCCTCCCCTGCTAAATTGCAACCTATCAGATTACAGCATACTACTATTTGGCTGAAGTGCAGAGAGCAAACAAGCCAAGTCTCCAACTAGAATTCCGTATTTGAGAGGACACTATTCCCTCATCAAGGTCCCTGATGAAGACATTAAACAAGACCTCACCCAGTTGTTCCTAATAATCTTAATGGCCATGGCAAGTACTTGAGGGACATTCTAGAAGTACAAAGTTTTTGCAGCATCTTTGCAGGAATTTCAATCACACAGCTAATTCCCATCAAAATTCATTCGAAAATGCCAGTGACTGTAAATAAGGTTATCTGGGCTGGTTTGCAAAATGAATTTCAGCATCCCTTAAAGCATTTGATTCTCACTGCAAACAAACAGTCAGAAATTCAGCACCCAGCATGTGCAGTTAACCCGCACCGCACCGGAAATTTGTGATGGGGTGCAGCTCTTTTCAAGAAAGCACCATTAAATTAAGGCACAGTCAACTTTCTGGGACAGAGTTTGGGATATAAATGCATCTGGAATACACAAGCATGTACTAATTTGTACTTGGATCAAAACTAGATACAGTAGACATGACCACATTATGCATTTGATGAAAAGAGAAGATAGCTACAGGAGTATTTCAAGCATCCCAGAGGAAGGGAAGTGTAAAGCCAGGTTCAGGAAGGTACATTAGCTTTAGCAAAAGAATAACAATAGGTACTTGTGTTAGATATCTACAGTAATCACCAGTTAGAGCTATGTAACATTGAAACAGAAAAGCAGAAAAACAAGTTTAACCATTTAAATGTCTCCCTAGAATGAGGGGCAGACAAATTCTATTTCTAAAATATGTTATCTGTGTTTATATGAAATAGCTTCACCTTTTATAATAGGGAAATGAACATGTCAAAGTTGTAGATGAAAACATCAGGCAAGAATGCATTAGATACCAAGACTGAAGTGCGGCTGATAGAAGACAAGATGTTTTACCATACTCTGATAGAAACTCAGTCTTTCTAAAGCTGTGCTTAAGACGTACACATGGTTTAAAACTTATAAAGTTATCTTAATGCCTTTAAAAAACCCCTGCATATACCACTCAGTGCTTTGAGAAGGCATACTTAATCATGACTGTCAGCATATTTAAGTTGGAGGAATTACTAAATCAGGAAGCAAAATTGAAATAGCAAGATAGAAGAAGTTTTGAGTGGAGTTTTTTGCTGCTGTTGTGAGTGTGTTGGGGAGGAAAAAAAGTATTTGCAGGCAGTTTTCCAATCTCTTCAAGGTGCTTTCAGGTACTCCTTCAAAACAAAACTATGGAATCCCAAACTTCCAAGGAGAACCATTGATCTAAAATGTAGTTCCATATGAACAGAATTGACATTAATTTTATAAACAAGGTCTTTAATTCTGTATATACCTTCTGTTTAAGGACTTAAGTGGGTCTGACAGACCATAGCCAGAGGCTGAGCTCAATGATGCGAAGAAACTGAACAAAAAATGAAGTTCTTCCTGAATTCAGTGAATATTAAGTTAGAACTCAAACACTTAAAAAAATAGGGTAAAGAGGATATCTCAAACCAAGCTATTCTGCATGTCAGTGAACTTATTGTTTTTCAGAATAGTCCATGCAGTTGCTCTTTCACATCAAACAATTGCATGTTTAAAATGAATTTTAAAATGTCTGAAACTTCATACTCATTTTAAAATAAGTGATTCTTGTAAATGTCACAAACTGTTCTTCCTTGGCCTTTTACTGTGCTGTGTGTTTAAAACCTACCCAAGTTATCTGTTAATTTTCTCAGAGCCACGCACCCACTTACACTGTAAGGCCGAATTTTAGGGCTCTGTGGATGAACTGATGATCCAAATAGTGGCCAGTCTTAGTGAAAATGTCTCTTTATTACATTTGTTTGTGCATGACCTAAAGCATCACTCAAGTTGATTTTAGTAACCCTAGAATTTGGCAAGCCATGTTTCTGGAAACTACAGAAGGATGCTGGAATTGTTTTAAAGAACAAAGTACTTTTTGTTTGCGTGTTTAACTGGCATAGTGAAGCTCATAGTAGATTTTATTTTTTAATTTCTTTTTCTTTATTGAATTGGTTTGAATGCTGAGCTCTCACGTTCTGTCTTTACTTCCAAATAATTGTTTCATTTATGTATTCAGGACTTTTCAGTTTAAATTCTACAAATCTCCTCAGTATCGTCTATCAATATCAATCGGCTTGCTGTTCTCTGGATTTCAGTGTTTAACCTCTCAGGGGCAGTTTGAGTGCCCGATGAGCTCGCTGGCAGAGCCAGAAGATGGCAGTGTCGGCTTAAAAAAATAACTTTCTCCTTGGTAAATGGTATTTCATTCCTCCCCCCAACAGTTTACTACACCTATTCTGTATGTTTACCTTACTTGTCTTTGTTTTAGAGCTGATACAACCCCAAAATATTTTCTTCTACTGACGCTATGTATTTCTTTTTAATTTGGTGACTCTTACTCCAATAAATGACCTTTGTAAGCAATTTGCACAAGAAAATTCTGAACTTCTAAAGAAATGGCTTCTCTCAAGCCACTCTTTCACTTTCTACTTATTTTCTGCACTGCCACTGTTAGAGTAAAGTAATAATTTTAACTTTCCAATGGCCTGATCACTGTACTATAATTAAACTATTTAGACCTGTATTTCATGTTTATAGGTTGCATAAAATCCATGGGGGTCACAGCAGCTGCTCTTTCTCTCTGCATCACACAATAACCAAGCAAGAAGAGATGAAAATAATGTAAGACATTAGAGAATGCAGTTTGCTTTTCAGGCTGGCATCTGGAAACTTTCCTGAATAGTATTTTCATACACTTCAGCCTAAAATACCTGGAGTATTGTGTCCAGTTCTGGGCTCCCTGGTGTAAAAAGGACAGGGACCTCCTTGAGAGAGTCCAGAGAAGGGCTACGAAGATGATTAAGGGCCTGGAGCATCTCCCCTATGAGAAGAGGCTGAATAAGCTGGGACTGTTTAGTCTAGAGAAAAGAAGATTAAGGGGAGGCCTAATTGGTGTTTACAATTATCTTAAACATTGGATGCAGGGGGAATTAACCAGCCCCTTTTCACTGGTCAGTGGAGACAGGACAAGGGGCAATGGCTGCAAGTTAGAACACAGGAAGTTCCGCACCAACATGCAGAAAAGCTTTTTCACAGTGAGGGTGACAGAGCCCTGGAATAGGCTGCCCAGGGAGGTGGTGGAGTCTCCTTCTCTGGAGATATTCAAGACCTGTCTGGATGCCTATCTGTGTAATATGAGCTAGGGAGCTGCTTTGGCAGGGGGGGTTGGACCCGATGATCTCTCGAGGTCCCTTCCAACCCCTACAATTCTGTGATTCTGTGAAAATGAGAGCCCTTTTAGTGTCCAAGTGACTTGAATGTGACAGAAACCTTCAGTGCTTTCTTTTCAGTCTTTCACTCCCCTTCTCCTTTTCTCCCCAAACTCTTCATGTCATTTAGGCACGATTTGTATTACTTTAATTTATTAGAGGGAGAGGATTAGGGCAGGAATTATGTGTCTTGATTGGGATTTCCCTTTTGTTTCTTTATTTGTGTACATAATGAGCAAAGAGAAGAGGTGGTAGCCAAACCATGAAGCGAGCATATGAATGATGCATTACAAAAGTAGTTTAAAGGATTTGGTGATAAATAGGTGAATTGTGGGATAATGCTTTTGAAAATAGAGTTTATTTTATTTATTTTTGTAACATTCATGATTGAAACTCTTCAGAAAAGCAATTCTATGAATTTGTTTAAAACACAAGTGAGTACATTGCTAGCCTAAAAAGTACACCACAGACCCCACTATTGTTAGAACGTTTTATTTTGTGGAGATTTACGTACTCTGCAGTGTGATTGTTATGCTTAAGCATATTTATCTGGGCGGTTTTATTACCCACAATACTGGATTTATTTATTTACTTGAAAATACTGAGAGATGTGTGATTGCCAAATAACTTGGACTCTCATAGCAATGTTGCTGTTAAAATATTTTTCACAGAACTGTTTGCAAACATGTCCTTGAGGGATAGGCTAATGCGGTGGCTGACATTTATATACAGGAGGGTGAAATTAGCAGTGGATTCTTTTCCTATAAAACTCCAAAGTGAAACTCCTGGGGATAAACCAGAGACCCACTACTATTAACTTGCCTTTTCGAGCCAGTCGATTAAAGCCTGACTCCTGTGGCCCACAGGGCACGCTGCAGGGCCTGGCTACTTAGTCATCTATTTGCAGACCTGTGCAGCTAGCTATGAGTTTTTTAACTGGCAAGCTCAATAGCAGGTGGGGAGCTTTGCTGCTGCTGCTGCTTGTAGGGAAATCTTTTTTATAGGTATTCTAGGGAAAAAGTTGCGTAAATATTAAATCAGAAATTGCATAACTTATGCAGTTCTATATATTCTTTCTGCCGTGGATAATGAACTCTGATATGGTAATTGTATATTGTCCCACAGTGTATCTGATCTTTTGTATTAAATAGTGCTGTGAACTGTAAAATGGAGCACAAAAAATATTCTGTATTTAGGTTCAGCTTCTATTTCTTACGTTAAATGTTTTATTGGCATTTCCTAGTATGGCGTTAAGATTATATACATGCAGCTGTTTTTAATCTATGGAAAGGGAAATTCTAGTTGATAGACACATTAATGACAACCAGTCTGATTCTGTTCACAACTGAAGAATTCATATAGAAATCAGTGGCTCTGCATTTACTCACGATGGCTGGTGCTGTGTTAGTAGATGTCCATGTGTGTGTGCTTAAAGCTAGCTAGACTAGCTACACTGATTGCCTGTCTACATACCTGTTTAACACAAATGGATCAGTGGCTCTATCCTATGAAATCTGTAAGTTTGTGCAATGAAGCATGGAATTTGCAGGTTCTATAATTGTTTGCTTTGGCTGTGAGTGTATTTTTTTTCTTAATTTTTCTTTTATTTTTCTTTAATACTGCCTTTTTCTTCATCTTGTCATCTTGATTTTTTCAGCAGCTAATGTGAAGTCTTTGGTAACAGCTTTGTTTATTCTGTTTCTAGCTGTTGCCTTTATCTCATCAAGCTGATCTTTCTTTTTGTGCTTAATGATAAGTATCCATTAAGAACTTAAGATGAATTGCATGCGTGTCATCCCTTTTGCAACAGTGTTGCTGGAAAACATAAAATGTACAGTTTTAGTGGTTTTGCATTATTTGATAAGGTGTTAAAAGTTTTTAATGAAGTTGGATCAACTGCTAGTGTCTATATAACATGGATTTAGAGGGTAAAGAATGTCACTACATGGATATTGTATTTTGGACGTGTTTAAGAGAGTCCATGCAGCTAAAAGTGGAGGTGTACACACGATTTATAGCTTTTGAGTAAATTTTTCTTCACTACATTTCTATTAGTATAGAAAGTACTTGAGAATGCTGAAAGATCTTTCACAGTGAGTAAAAATCATCCAGTGGTATTAAATATCTACCTATCATGAAAGAGGGAAATTAAAGAAATAAACAAGCTGACAGAGATTCAGTGTTGTATCAGGGACTTCATCTTGTAGGGGGGGAAAAAAAAGTGAAACTGTAATTTACTAACTTAATATTTCATTCTAAGTACTAGGTAATGAAAAGAGATTCCTGCAATACCTGACCACTCTTTTTTTGTAATTAAATCAGTTTAATTCCTTTTTAAAATGCTGAAATTTTTGTGCAACACAAGGGCTGGATATTGCTGGAAAGAAACAATTTACCTGGTTATTGAATTGGAAGGAGAACCTGGCTGTTTAAGAGGAAGGATTCCTATTATGTCCAACTTATGAAAAATTGTGAGTCTACTACTGGCTTCTAAAGCTTGGTTCCATAGTCTTCCTGTCATTCTTCATTGAATCTGTGATTCTGTTTGCCTGGACCCAGGCTACAGTGAAGTGATAAATTTCAGATGTTAGGATTCTCTCAGAATATGACTTGATATTTTAATTTCTTTTGAAACAGCCATTCAGCTGATCTTGTCTGATTTCGCTGTGAGTGGGTGGTGGTTCTTGCTTTCAGGAATGAGCTGGTGATTCCAAGTGTCAGTAACAACATTTGTAGCCACTTGGCCAGGATGGTTGTTCCAAAGCTGGGTGCCAACCCAACGTGCATTCTGTTGTTGTATAGTACAAGATTAAAATGAATCATAAACTTATCTGTATAGTTCATGAACACGTGTGGCTAATGGGCTGGATTGTACACACAGTTTCTTGATGTCCCTTAAATACCAGAAACAGTTTCTTGCAATGAGGTTTCTGCTGGCAGCTCATTATATCCCAAAGAACAGTGCGTTTAATAGAAAAGTGATTTGCACAAAGGGTACGGAGTACTCAGCTCTGTGGAGACATTCCATTACAATGCTAAATGCAGACTATTGCCCTAAAGATACAGACAAAGACTAGTCATCACAGTTATTTTTATCCCAATTTCCATCATGAAAATCTGTAAAAAAACCCAGTAACGTTAATGATAGCTTCATTTAGTAAAGAATCTTATGCAATTGAACTTTGCCTATTTACCAATGTAGATAATAGTCTCTTTTGAAAAGAAGTGTCTCAGAAATGCTGTTTTCTCCATAATCTTGGCCTTTTCAGATATAAGGTTATGAGAAAAAAATCAGCAGAAAATGATGCTGATACTGTATGACTAAGGCATATACATACTACGCCTTAATAAAGGAAGTACCACATTTGTCCAAAGACATTGAGAAGTCTTTATTTTCAGAGTAGTTTATACAGCCGTATTTCAGGCTATTATTTACTTGTATTTTTCCTGTATGACTTGACTTACTCCTTTTGCCATATAACTTTTCAAAGGAAAGTTTATGTTGTAAAGCCTCAGGACAGGTGTTTATTATGTCACAGAACAACTTTTATTATTCTAGAAACAGCCATCTAGTAGCATAAAATTGGATATCTTGAACTGTCTTAATTTTTCAGACACAGACAAATCTATTTTGGAATAATTCATGGTTTTTTTAATTTTCTTTGCAGAAGACAGTTTCATGAGATCATTCATGTGAGATGTGTGACATATTGTAGCTTAGCCACTTCCCTCTGCTCAAGCAGAACCTTCTGTAATTGCTTACTCATGCTCTGGTTTCTGTTTGTGATCTTGATGTGGGGCTAGCTTTTCATCCTTCTAAGATATTGGTGAGATTTTGCTTTACAGTAAATAACAAACCAGTAATGCTGCTCTTCAGACATGGGCTCATCTGAGAGATGGGAGGGGCAGGAAATCAATACTTCTTATCTTTACCAATTTCTTTTAGGAGATAAGAATCTTTTTGAGTTGACATAGATTAATTATACAGATTATATCAGTTGTCTTCATCAGAAGGCTGTAATAGTCTATCAGTCTCACTAAAATGGTTAATATAACAGCTCTTCAAGTAATTAATAACTTTTCTGACAAAACAGTATTTGTCTCCTTCCCCCCTTTATTATTTTGACACCCCCCCTTTTGTTATTTTGATATTAGTAGTTGTCATGGTTTAACCCCAGCTGCACTTACTCACACACCCGTCGCCATCACGAGGTGTTGGGGAGGAGAATGGAAAAAAAATCTCTCAAGTTTAGATAAATACAGTTTAATAGGATTAAAAAGGAAGGCAATACTAATAATTGTTATAATGTTAATTATTATGCACAAATGCAATTGCTTACCACGTGTGAAAGAAAAAAAACTCACCACAACACCAGCACCTAAAAACGCTAATAAACCAAAGCACATTAAAAACCCTGCTAAACCCACCTGATGTCCACTCTGTTTCCAACTCGCTTCCCCAGTTATACATAGTGGTGGATAGTCCCTCTCTGGAAGGGTTCAACAGCAGGTTGGATGGGACTTTAAGGAACCTGAGCTAGTGGAGGTTGTCCCTGCCCATAGGAGGGGTGGCACGGGGTGGGTCTGAGGCCCCTTCCAACCCAAACCAATTTATGAGTCTGTGATATGATTCTGTATCTGGATGCTCAGCTGTCCTGGCTCTGCTCTTCCAGCTTCTTGGGCACCGGTCAGGGCCTGGGAACCTGGCAAGTCCTTGGCTTGATGTAGGCACTGCAGCTACCAGTGACAGCTAAAGCCACCAGTGTGTTATTGATGTTATCCTCATCCTAAATCCAGAGCACAGCACTGTACAGCTACTAGGAAGAAAATCATCTGTCTCAGCCAAAGCTAGGACAGAAGTTTTCAAAAAACAGGTCCACTAAATTCCAGCTTAAAAAGAGGAAAATACAAGAAAAATTAAATCAACACTGCCATTTCATTAGGTGTTCCAGGTTCTTTTCAGGTAGAACATGAAAAAGCTACTGATATTTTGTGGTCCTATAGTTTCAAAATTCCTTAGAGCTGTTGATAAAATACCTTGTTTTACATAGACTTATATGTGCATTCATGGGCATGTCTATCTGCTTCAAATTTGCCCTAATTCTTAAATATATAGTTTCCTATATTATTTTTTAATAGTCTGCTGCTTGAAATTTCTTGTTGTCGTGGCCTGAAGTCTTCCAGGCTTAATAGTTGGCAAGTGGTAAAAAAAAATAAAAAATCTCTTTCTATGTTTTGATGGTGAAAAACTTGAATATACAGTGCAAGGAGTGATAAATGGCTACAGTGCAAAAGGGGTTAAAAACAATGTCGCCTATCATTTCAGGTTTTATGACTTAGAGTTATTGACTTGGTATTAAATGTAAACATTAATTTCCCAAACCATCACGCCGAAAAATGGAGGGCTCTTAGTCCATCCCTTGATTTATACTGGCATCCAGTTTAGGAGTAGTGCCCCTCCTGCTGATGCACATCTTGGCAGTAGGGAGCTATATGATGGTCCTGATTAGGTACTTCTCTTGGCTTCCACAGGTAATCTAGTGGTTCGCTAGGGACTTGAATATTCAGTTCAAGAGGACTGTTACCTACTGACCAGTGGTTCTCAAGGATGAGGATTTCTCCTGATTTCCTTGGAACAAATGATCTTATTTTGTCATCTGTTCTACTCCCTGACAAGGGCTTTGGGTTATTAGGTCTTCTGTGCCTACCTTGAACATTGCTGCTGTTTGTGCATTTAGTTCCTGCCTTTTGGCATTGCTCATCAGCAATTTCAAGTGTTAGAAGTCTTAAAGATACTGCTGTTTTTGTTAAGAGGTTACATGGATGAGCATGAAGGAGTTTAGATGTGGACTGTGATGGTATTGATTAGATCTTTTAACACTATAACTATCCTTTGGCCATCTTTAAGGTGCTATGGTTTATGTGGTTGCTGGAAATAATTTCTGTGGCAACTATAACACTCTACTGGTTTATTTTACTTTTACATTTAAAGGTACCAGTGATTTTAAAAAAATCTTTTGTTTATGATGCTGTAAAATGGAACCTCATTTTAGTATAAAAAGTGTTCTTATGAGGGAAAAGTCAAACACCTTCAGTGCTTTATAGAATATAGATGATTTTTTAATGAAGACAAATTCTTTTAATGTTTTGCCAAGCACATTATTCCAGACATATAATGCTGACTTACCTTCAAGTGGAAGCAGGAACAGAAACTGGGCTAATGATGAATAAAACTCTTACCTTGAGTTTTATTCAAAGCGGCCCATAATTCTTTTTGTGTTCTGGTCATAGAATTTCTTCTACCAGTCTATGAAGTCCCACAGAAAGCTGTCTGGTCTATTTAATGCTTTCTCAGGATGTTCTTAATTCCAAATAAACCTGCCTCATGGCAGTTCTATGTGATGGGGAAGCTGTTGAGAATTGAAGGCAGTTGAAACTTCATAGAGGTGCCAGATTATTTTGATATTTTGAAAATATACATTTCCTCTCAATTGGCCTTGTTGTAATGTAGACAGTTAAGAAATCTGTTACAGTATAGGGCAGGATCATTAGAGAATCTTGTTTTTAGTTTCAATCATAGCTGTAAAAATACCAGTGCAGTGTGACAAAGAATATTCCTTTGGCATTGGGAATTGGTCGACCATACGTGTGTTTCAGTAATGTGAGTTCAAGTGATTTGCTGCAATGTTCTCTGTTCTCTGTGCCTGTTTCTGTGTCGGGCATGTCATGTTTATAGGACCTGATTGAGGAAAAGAAATAGATACACATTAGTTTTAGTGGTAAACTTCATTCCTGGGTATTGAAGAAATAATATATATACTTGAAAAACTTTTTAAAATAGCCTTTACTCAACTTTGTGATCTAAATAAAGTTTTCTTATGCATTAGTTTTCACCCTTTCTGCTTGCTAAATTCATGAGACATGCATAGTTCTAGATATAAAGCATGCAAAAATTACTTAAGTGCATGGAAGAAAGGAAACAGTATTTTCATCCTTAGCCTTCCCCCTTCATAAAGCACCAAGGGGATATGCTGTAACTGTAATTTTACCAGTTAATTCAATTTAGAAAGCATCAGGTAGCAGGGTAGAGGGGGGCAGCTTCATAAGTTTTCAAAGTTTTTTGCCAAATGGGAAAAGACTGATTCAGTTTTGAAATAAGGGAAAAATATCCTCACATGCTTACCCTGATAGGTATTATATATAGTTTTCTTATCACACTGTCAACTGATGTTAATGTATATGTGTAGTAATACATATATTTACACCCACAAAGACTTTAGCCCTCTAGATGCTGGAAGTAAACACCAAGGCTGCAGTGAGAAGGAATAAGAGTGTGTTTGGGGCTTTTTGTGGCTGTTAATAAAACATAAAATGTGGGGAATATTGTTTTCTAATGATTCCCTATATAAACTGCAAAGTCTAAAAATGCATTTAGTTCTTTGCTGATTATAATACTGTACTAAATCAAAAATTACTACATAAAAAAAAAACAACCAACTTTCATAAAGCCAGCTCAGTCTCTTTAAATGATGGCCTGGCAAACACAAGATCCTTTATTCTTTTCCCCCCTTGTTTTTCCTTGGGGTAATGAAAAATGAAAAATGTTGTGTAAATGTCAAAAACATCGTAAAGAATAAATCCTAGGGGTTGGTTAATGAAGCCTTTCTGCCTGGTGGCAAGCAGCAGGCCCTCATCACTACAACAATTGGCACCAGGATGCTTTGAGCAGTAATATCTCAAGAGCTGCGTACCACATTCCATCACTGATTCCTAATTTACTAGAACTCTCCTAGGCACCTGGCTTAAACTGAAACAAAAAGCAATGAAGCTGCTGTAGCATCTTCCCCACTGCTACCACCATATTTTGCTGTATTTACCAAGGAGATTTACCTATATTAAAAAAAAATAAATACATGCATGAGTAATGAATACTGTTTGTTCTCTACCACATTTTAATTCTTGATTGGCTTATATAAACAACATATATGTGTTATGTGAGGTTTTTGTTTGCTTTTATGATTTCAGACATGCAGTCTGTGCTGCTGCAGTTGCAGTGGCATGCAGCTTATGTTAATGGCATAAGAATAAGAAGAAACTGAACTGAAAGCTGAAAAATAAATTGTGGACGATCCCAAAGCAGGACAATTTATAGCTCATAAATATTATTGATTTCTGTTGTAAATCTGAAACTACTTATTTTGGGAAGGAGGTCTCTAATGAAGGAGTGAAAATTTCTCCTGAAAATCTTGACTTGTTCAGAGGTATGTGCATGCATTCACTTGATTTATAAGGCAGATAATGAATTCAGGCCTTCTAACCAATGAACAAATGATCATGCCTTACAACATTTGCTTTCTAGTAAATATATTTGTCATAGAGAATTTCTGCAGTATTTAAATGAGAGTGCTGGCCAAGCAAGGATACAGATCCCATGCTATTTTCAGTTTTGTAGTCTGAGCATCTAATGGGAGCATCTCCTCTGCTTGCTGCCACTCTGGGCTTTTCTGAAAAGGACCCACATGCCAAGATGTGTGCCTTAACCAGTTTGTGCAGGTAGAGTTACAATGTCTGCCTTGCTCTAAGGAAGGGGCCCCCAGGAGACTAATGAGGACAAGGGAAGATGTGGCTCAGTAAACTTGGTATGAAGTGGCTCATTCGCGTGTGTTCTCAATGCCCAGGGGGCCATGAGAGATGTTTCATCACCTCTATCTGAGCATACATATATGGGAGGGTATACATATATTTAAAAAATGTAATTGCATTATTTTTATGAGAAGGAAATTTGTGCCAAATAATTGGAGAAATGAGAAGAAGTTGCTATCCACTACTCTGTCACCAAAGAGATTTAGGATTTCAGGCACTGTGGCTTGGCCAGTTGCTTTGACGGCATCTGTTCCTCAGAACTGGTTAAGGCAGAGAAAGCAGTTGAAAGACTTTGAAATGACTTAACAGTGCTTCTGAATGACTTAATGATGTAAATTGAAGATTTCCTGGACTATCCTAAAGTATATTATAGGAGTGTGTATATATATATGGGTCTTAGGAGGGAAATGTGCTGACATCTCCACACAGGTGATTGTCTAGGTTTCCTCATGCAGTATCACTGAGATATTTCCTTCCCCTGTTGAAAACTTTCCCATAGCAAGTGTTTCATTGAGTATTCTTGATACTTTGGGCAAAGATGCTCAGTGAAGTTATTGTATTCCTCTTTTTTAAGTTCTCAAAGGAAAAAAGGGTTATGATACTTCATGCTAAAGCTTAAAACCTACACTTTATTCCTTCCTTCTAACCAATGGTAATGTCTTTTTATTGCCGTGCTAGATTTTACAAAGATTATTTCAAGCCTAAATATCCAGTATTTTATTTTCATTCCTCAATTTATAGAGAAATCATGTCTCTATACTACTGAAAAATCTGGGAATTTCTTTAAATACTAAACTGGCTGAAGATGTTCTCTTATTTTCTTAGATGACCTGTTATCTGTTCCTTCTCTTAACTGGTTGATACAACCAAAGTCCCTCGAGCAAGGTCATTGATTAATACATTTATTTCTTAATTTCTCTGTACTTTTAGGAGAAGAGAATCTCTTTTGAATCCCCCCCCTCAAAAAAAAAAAAAAACACCAACCAAAAAACCCATGATTTATGGGTATAGGAATAGAATATGCTAGGTGGTTCCATCGTCAGCACCTATACAAATCTCTGTTGCATTATCCAAATAGAGATAGAATTAATCAGATATGTTTATGAAAAACTTTTGGAACCTCTTTATTTCCCCTGCAATTTTCTGTATATAGCATATCATATATGGAAAATCACCTGAATTATTAATATTTGTTCCTTTTACATCTTGTCAGACCACATTTTCTGTGTCTTACATATGGTCCATCATCTCTTTCTCCTTTTTGGTAGTATAGAAACATCTTGTCCTATTACTGGTGAAGGAAGATGTTAGATGGAGTCTCTCTGGTGAGAGGACAAATTTTCTGCTGCTAGATAAAAATATTTTCAGTCAGTCAATTTTATTCTGTCAAATTCTGCTACATCACTAGCAATAAGTTAACATGCTTCTTGTTTGTGGATAAAGGAAATCAAGTCCTGCCATATACAGCAGCACAAGTTACAAGTGATAATTGTTGAAAATAACCTGGAATATCTTCAGTCTTTGTTATTTTCTTTCCTTAATTTCATTAGATTGTCTTTAATAATTTCTGACTATACCCTAGCTGGCTATTCTCATTATTGGCATGCCTCTCTTTTAAATAATGGGTAGGGTTTCACCTTGTCTGGTTTTAAATGTCTTTGTTGCATGGGTTTATTTTAATTTCTGTTTAAAGAACAATCCCTAGATTACTAAATTCCAGTCAAGCTTCCTTTAGACTCATAGCATTAGGTAGATGTGGAAAAGTGGATTCCCATTTCTGGTATATTGATAGGAAAGGGTTTTTTTATGTCCTAAGTCCTATCTGCTTGCTCTTCTGTTAACACATCAACTCATTTAATGTGTAAATTCCAGTAGTAATGTTTAGGTATATGTGAAAGCCTCAAAAGACTTTAAGCAGGACATGAATACAAATGCTATCTGCCTTACATTGAGTTATATCTTAAGATAAACCTTGTATGTGATTCTTGCCTCTACAGTTCAGAGAAGGAAAGCAATTGATTCTTGACAAAGAAAAGACAAGTTTCAGCTTTGAAAATGAGCAACAAAAACCACTAAATAATTATTGCACATTCATTTATTGTATTTGCAATTTGGCCTGGATGATGGGAGAGGCAGGGTGCACCCTCAGCAAGTTTGCAGCTGATAAAAATTGGGAGGAGTGTTCTGTACACAAGGAGGTTGTGTTTTGGTTTCTTTTTTTAACACTGATTATCTCTTGGCATGTGTATCGGTTTGGAGGTGATCTCTAAGTCAGTGTAGAGACTGTTAGTGATACCTAATTTTTGCCTTAGGTGACTTAATAAATCACCTGCTCACTAGAACTATCAGGTGAAGTATCAATACAAGAAAGAGACAGAGTGGCACACAAATTCATCCATTTCTCTCATGCAGTCTTTGCTGGTTTGTGAACCTTGGTGTGAAGCCAACATCTCTGGAAAGGTTACATAGCATTTTAGTTCTCCACCATAATATCCACAGAATTACTTTGCATACTGTAAATGAGATCTCTTGCAAGTAGTGTAAAGCACCTGACTGGTTGCAGTTGACATTGTTTAGGTCTTGACTGTAGTTGTTTTCTGTCAAAGTGTTTTCAGTCAGCTTTACTCTGTTGTTTTGTCATCAGTAACCAAAGCAGGAAAAACAGAGTAGTGAATCTACTGTTTTGCTAGGTTCTTCCTCTAGATATGTTTCTAACATTGAGAGATTTCTCTGTGAATAACTTACTAGGTGTCTGTGCCATTTGTTATGTTTTGGCATGTTAGTATCAATTATGTGGGCTCCATCAGAAGAGGGGTGGCCAGCCGGAACAGGGAGGGGATTGTCCCTCTCTACTCTGCCCTCATGAGGCCCCACCTGGAGTCCTGTGGCCAGATCTGGGGCCCCCAATACAAGAAAGATGTGGAACTGTTGGAGAGGGTTCAGAGGAGCCACAAAGATGATTAGAGGGCTGGAGCACCTGCCCTACAAAGAGAGGCTGAGGGAGCTGGGCTTGTTCAGCCTGGAGAAGAGAAGGCTGCGGGGGGGACCTCAAATTGGAGCATACAAACAGGAGGGGAATCAACTTTTTAAAAGGGCAGATAATGACAGGACAAGGGGGAATGGCTTAAAGCTAAAGGAGGGAAGGTTTAGATTGGATATTAGGGGGAAGTTTTTTACGGAAAGAGTGGTGAGATCCTGGAACAGGCTGCCCAGAGAGGTGGTGGATGCCCCATCCCTGGAATTGTTCAAGGCCAGGTTGGATGGGGTCCTGGGCAACCTTGTGTAGCTCCAGGCCTGAGGTTGGTGGCCCTGCCTGTGGCAGGGGGGTTGGAGCTCTATGATCCTTGGGGTCCCTTCCAAACCTTGCCGTTCTATGATTCTATGTGTGCATCTTTAAGATTTTAGGGTTATGTAAAACCCTAAGTAATATTTCAACTGCTTGATAGATGATTTGGACCTTAGCAATGGTCATTATATTGGCGTCTTTCATGTGGATGAAAGGATGGTGTTTGGTTTTGTTGAAGTGGCAAAAAGCCAGACTGGCTGGAGAACAAAATATGATAAATGGAAATTCAAATAACACATTTTTAAATAAGTCAATTTGGTAATTACAAGTTGGTGTACCAGTAGATTTTCACAGCAGGGAGGACAGCAGGGAAAGCAAAGAGTACTAATTTTATTTTAATTAAGCTTTTCTGTTAATCAGGATCAGAGGATTCTTCCACTAAGTGGGAAAGGAGGAACAATATCATGTTGTAGCCTTACTCCATGCTTGACTCTGTCAAGTGGCATCCATTTCACTGTGTTTATAGTATGAAGTGTTTTCAAGTATTACTGAAGGAGCTATTCAAATTGAGTGAGCATACAAGTAATAGGATATAGCTCACTTGATCTGTCTTTAGTCCTGTGACTTTTATATGTTTTAACAAGCTCACAGGGCTATCATTCATTCCTCTCATAATGAGAAAAAAAAATAGTAGGTAGAAGGGTCCTGTGTAAACAGTTTGTTTTCAATTTTGATCATTAGAGTTCTGTGCTTAAACTACAGACATTATATGGTTTGCATCATCTTTGGTGCCTTGTGGGAAAACAGGCACCATGATTTGACATGAAAATCTAGCTAAGAGGTCCTCTTTAAGTAGTGGCTGTGATTTGTAATTGAGAAGAGCTGTTTGCTTTGGACAAATAACGGATTTCTTCTATATATGGAGTATTAAAAAAAAAATACAGGTTTGTATATCAAAAGCATGCTTAGGTAACTTATTTGACTGTTGCATTTACTCTATCAAGCCTGGGGGACACTTCTGGCTGCTTCTTGCAGGGGCCCCCACTACAGCCCCCTCTCCTCCACCAGAACCATGCCACACAAAATCACAACACAAATGAATATGCATGAGCGTAAGCAGGAGCTTTCAAACAGAACAGCACCCCTGGCTATGTGCCTTTCCAAAGCTGACCCTGCTGTCCCGTTTCTATAGATCTACTCCTTATGCAGAGTACAAAATACCTGACTGGCCTGTCTTTCAGTTAGGGTTTGCGGTGAGCCTGTGGTCTCCCAGTCCATGTCCTGACAGGATCACTTAAACTGACCAAGGTTAATAGTAATGGCTATGTTTATTTTTTATAGAACTCCTAAAAAAATGTTGTGTTCAAGAAACTAGCTTTGGGCTTACTGTTCTTTTCTGAATTCTTCTGAACTGCCTTACCAAATACATGATAAGAATAGTAAACCTATTATCTGATAATTACCTGCTGCAGTCTGACTACTAATTTGCATGTTCTGATTCTAGCTTTGCCTTATATAATCTTAGTCTTTTAATAATATCTCAGTTATGAAGGGTCTTTGCTTTATTCTATTAACTACATTATCAAAAAGCTATTGCAAGACAAATTTTGTATCTGAATGGTAATGATTGGTCAAAATACACCAGGGAACAAGTTGGCTTTGTATCCCAAGCAGATCCTGCAATGCTAGCTCTCAAAGTCATTTTGAATTGGAGTTGACTTTTAATCAGTGAACACAGAATGAAAAAGAAATGTCAAGACCCTATTTTGGCAGATTCTGTATCCATTGCCTGAAAAACTTGAATAAAGCAAGAGTAAGGGCTTTTTATTAAGTTACTCTAAATCATCACTTACTCAAAACCTAAAAATATTGTTAACAATTAACTGATTAATAAACCGCAATGAGAGCCTGTTCCAGAGGTTTCTAGTCTGTCTTCTCGATGGTATTTAGACTTTAGTTAGATAATTCTGTATATCTTTCTCTCCTGCGTTACATCGCAGGAAGTCAGGAGGGCTGCTTAATCCTTTATTTTCCTGAGCTGTGTGAGGTAGTTGTCTTTTAAGTTCACTTGTTCATGAATTTGCTTCTTGTTAGGGTAGTTTGCTCATAGGTTTTAGTTTGTGTTTAAGAGTATCATTACATCAGATAATTCTGCACAGATAATTCATTTCCATGATTTAGGATGTTCTTAATTGCTTTACTGAAGGGAGATTGAGCACCTTTTAACCAAACAGCTGAATGATTTGCTATGACAATTCTGCCACTGTGCATTCACTTAATTTCCAATTAATCAAACATTCAATAAATCATTAGTATAATTACACCTGCTCAAATATTCCTACCCCAGCACATTAGCTATGCTCAGGCAGACTCTTTTACCAGCTGTGTGAATGGATTCATTTGTCTGACCCAGTTGGTTGCACGTCCTTGCTTCTTATGAGCCTTTGGAAACGATAGGGCAGAAATTTTAATTATTTATAATGCCACAAATTCCTTTGATTCTCTGTTCATGCTTCTCACTTGGATGCTCCTATAGCGACTTAAAACAAACTTCAGTGGAATAGTGACTGGTTAATTTCTGAAGATTTCTAAATCATTTTTATTCCCCTACTGTGCCACTTTTCTAATTACACTATCTCCCCAGGTGCACAATAATTCCCTCAACACCATACATCTCAAGCACAGATTATAAAAATAGTATAGCCTGTGTCATAGAAATGTAACCAGAAGTATCCTAGAGCTGCTTTATTGAAAGCCAGTAAATCGGGTCAACAAACTAACAGTTCAGGACCCTGTTTTAAAAGATGGCACAAGTAGAAACCTGCTGACACAGCTTCAAAATATCAGAGCAAGACAGAAATTTGAGGCAACTTTCCAGATATTTTAGAACTTACCTTTGAATCACCTGTGGTAGATATGTATTGTTATCTCCTCCCCCTTTCCGCTGAGGTTAAACCACAACAGATGAGAAAGCCAAAACCGGGTGAATTGCCTCAGGATCTACAGCAGGATCATGGTACTACACACATCTACTCATTACACGCATCTACTGATTCCTTGTCTCTTGTTGTAAGCTTTAAATCATACTTAATGTGTGTCTTTGTTGTTAGACTCGAAGTAAACAAACCAGGACATGCAATCTCAGTCTCTGTAATATTTTAAATATGAAGCTCTTTATGTCAGTAGAGATGCATTTTAAATCTTGCAGAGTAGGTTCCGTTGCTCCCAAAATAGATTTACTGGTTACATCTTGCTGGTGCTTTATCTTTGAGTGAGGAATTGGAGGAGATTCATAATACTTTAATCCTTTAATAGAAATAGGTAAGATTTTTTAAAATTAACTGAAGGTGTCATGATCCATCCAGATAGTAAAATAGGTTAGCTGTCCCCTGGCAACCCATTCCATATTCTGTTTATACTTTATATTTTTTTACTGAATATACTTTGTGTATTACTAAGGGGGAGTTCTTTAACCTAAAGGAAAAAGGCATCAAAGAATTTATTTGGAAAAAAAAAAAAAAAGGAGGTTAGGGAAAGATATACTAATTGGACATTATTTTAATTACGTTTGTCAAATTTCTTTCTTATCTGTTAAAAAAATATTGGTAGAGTGCATCAGTGCATGGGTTATCTAACACTTTCAATCTATTAGTGCATGGAATAAGAAAGAATCTTCTCTGGATCAATACTTCTTGCCTCATTGTGGCACAGGTCTTGCCACTGTTGTTGATAGAAAATTCTTGGTCTGTAGAAACTGGAAGATTCGTTTATCAATTAAGCTAGGTTTGGTTTTAGGTGTTCTACTTAGTGTTTTGGAATAGGAGCTTCCCCAGTGTTAAATAACCAATAGTGGCTTATCATACGATACAGACAGTGTTATTACACCTGCATAACTGTGGTTGAATATAATCTTGCTATAAGATGTAATTTGAGCATTCTGTGGAATGGATGGGTTTCTGACTCTTAAGTTTTAATGTCTTGTTTATTCTTTTCCTCCTGATTTTGGAGTAGTAGAAGACAGTAACATCCCCAGATACCCTTTCTTAGCTTTACAACTTGGAGATTGTCTTGCTTTGGTCCTGAAAACTTTTAATCAAAAAATATGTTCTCAGAGTTTCGCTTCAGCCATACATCTTTCACAGTCAATCACATTTGCCTTCATAATTTTCACCCTCTGAAGCTGACAAGATTCTTTCTCTAGCCATTTTATTTTAGTTCCACTCATTCCAGTCCTTTTCATACCTTCAAAATGTCTTCCCAAGTTTGAACTCATTTAGCTTTGCTGAGGTTCAGTGTAAATAATTTATTACCTTGAAACATAACAGCCTAGGAAATTAATTATCCTAAACAACAGTACGGCTTTTAGTTGCCTGGGGAGAAGTTCAGAGTCTGAACAGAATCCTCTTTGCCAGTGAAACATGGATCTAAAATTCCATTTACATGTCATCACAAGGTCCTCTTCAGGAGTTTCCTTTAAGATTTACCTTTGTTCCTTTTCTGGCTTATCATGTACAGTGTGGGGGTTTTTCTTAAGTTCTTCAGTGATTTAGTTAGAACATTATAACATTTTAATTTTTTTAATTGATTTTTTTTTGGACCAATATAATGTAACAGACCTCTTCTGGAATGTCCCTCTGGATCTGGAGGGGGACAGGTTAATTCCTGCTTCATGTTTTTAGAAATACCTTACTAATTGTTGATGAGTGTGTTACATGCTAAAAGCACTGTCTCTGCAAGTGGTTTGAAACAGAAAACCCACCTGCACTGTGCACAGGCTTTATTTAAACGTCTTGGCTTGGGTTCCATGGGTGTGGAGAAAATTGGTTTGGTGGGTGGCTGCTATGCCCACGCATTGGCCTTCCTCTGGCACCTTTCCGTTGTCAGATGGAGCAAATTTGGAAGAGGTGGATATTGGAAATCTAGTGGTTGTGTTAAGACCTGAGTTTCTCCACATCTCAATAGCAATGTGAACTAAGGACATACAATCAGCATAAGAAAGTGAAGGATGAGGTGATTTGGTCCAATGAAAATGTCTGGCAGGTTGGTAACTGATCTCAGGATTATCCCAAACCTTGATCAGAAACATATCTATTTCCACTCACAGAAGACTCCAGACCCTAGCTTGATTTCCTCATGATCTATACAAATGTCTTCAAATTTCAGGTTTTACCCCACCTACATTCTGTCTGGTAAGGTGAGCTAACTTCACAGTATAAAATAAATAATATAAAAGTATGATCTAAATAAAAGCTAAGAATATAGTTAATACTTGAAGTTAAAATAAGGAGAAGTGAAAAGATGTAGGCATGATCCAAAACAATGCTCAGGACATGCTCAAGGCTGAATTTAAAAAAAAACAAACAAAAAAAAAAACGGAAATGCACATTTAGGAGAGAACTTACTACTTTAACCATGCAGTAACCTCTTGATGAGGACAAATCAGTGTCTGTCATCTCAAACTGGATTTGAAATAGCAGATCTTTTTTCCACTCTTCATTATGCAGAAAAATTGAATTAATGTCGTTATGATTGTCTAAAAGCAGTTAGAAATATGCAGCTAGCAGTTACACAGCCAAACCATGCCACTGCATAGATAAATCCATTTAATGCTGCCTGTAGTGTAAGATTGATTTCAAATGAAGAGAGGTAGCTTCCAAAATTGTGAGATTTACTTTTTATGGACAAATTCAACAGGTAGAACAAAAAGTATAAGCAGGCAACTAGGTGATGGAAGAATCAGGGGAGAGTTAAATTGCCTCTCCGTGCTCACATCTCTCCCCAGTAACCTTCCTTCCTCTCTAACCCTGCAATACCTCATACCTGTAAAGAGTTTCTGGAAGCATGGAGGAGATATTAACCATTTTGTAAAAGCAAATTAAAAGTATGAACATAGAAGACTATTGTTGGCATGGGATGAGGGAGAAGAACTGGGGCTGGTATTTCTAGGATAATTTCTCCCATCTCTTTATTTTGAAATCAACAACAGTTATGGTTTTTGTTCTTACAGATTCTGATATCAAATATTGTTTTGGTTGTGTTGTGATAAGTCCCCTTTTTAAGAGTGACTTGTGTTCAAGCATGTGTTATTTTCAGTATTGTAGCTATTCTTCCTACAGCTGAGAAGGCTCTGCATAACACTTTCCAAAGCACATCCTTCTTGATGACAGAAGGGAGCAAAGCAGGTGCCTTTGAAATCATAATTTATATTGTGTGGATGATAGCCTGAGAAAGGAGTGTAATTTTTTTGAGGAGCATCTACACCTTCTGATACATTATCAGTAAGGAATGTTCTGTGAGGTACTTTGAAGACCACCTTATTTCATATTAACAGTTGATTAAACTTAATAATGCACTATCATATCAGAGCAGGTAATTGTAAAGTGCTTTGCCTTTTGAAGCCCAAAGCTGTTTCTTTGGTGATAACTTTAGAGGCTCATAAATTTTTTAATGTATTTTTCTCAGATTAATAAAATGTTTATTATTTTTGTACTGCATTTGGATAGTGTAGTTTTATGAACAATGTAAATTAAAGGTTGCTTGTAGTTATCAATACAAAGTGAATTATTTGGCCAGGGTGTTAATTTTACATTGTTTCTGTGTGTCCAGATGGGTACTTTGGTTTACCATATTTATCAGCAAGGTTCTCAAAGCACTTATAACATCTGTGTGACGCTTGAGAACACATGCTTGATTATTTCTGAGCTGTAATAAACAGCTTTTTGGGTTTTTCTCTCAGAAGGAGATGGTGGTCCTTTTGCTCTTCATTTGTGAAGGAAGAGGCAGCTTCACTTCAGTGCAGAAGGGATACCAATCTGTTGATCACATAGCAGAGGGTGAGAAGTAACTGTTTACTCTGATGATCTGATGCTGCAGGTTCATATGGCTTAAAATAACCTGTCATTTCAGAGAGGCTTGAAAAAGCACAGATATAGGTTATAGGGCGAGTGCTTCAAAACTTCATCTGCTACCATCAAGTTAACTTTCATCCCAGAGGGCAAAAACTGTGCAGCTATCCATGGATGTTGCTTCTACCACTGTAGCACTAGTCCTGAAGGACATTGTGAACAAAATTTAATAGGATTTTGAACAAGATCGTGAACTGTGTTGCTTTGCAATGCTGCAGGAAGGACATAAAGGATTCCAAACTGAAGAAGAAATGGGGATTTCTTTGCATTGCCTATAAATCAGTGGCAATAAATATCAAGCAGACTGCAGAAAATAGAGTTGATGTTGACTGAAAGTTTGTTTGTGCCAAATAATTGGGGAAGTTATTGAACTATATTTCATCCTGGTAGAAAAGCACCTGGAATACCGGCAAGGTCAGATGCCAGCTTAGCAAGGGGAAGCTCTATGCCACCTAGGTACCAGCTGTGTGAGCTACTCCTGCTGTGGGACTGGCTTCAGTTGAACTTCTGATGTTCTAAAAAGATTCTTTGCTGCAGTTGGCTATTCAGTCTCTTCACCTCATTCATTTCAGCATCGATACACCTAGTTCTTCTGAACTGCTTCTCTTATTAGTATCCTCTCCCAAAGCCTTTTCAATCCATACTCTAATTTGTGCTGACACATGCTGATTTTTATGCAGCTGTTGTCTAAAAGTAGGTTGTAAATATATTAGTTGCTCCCTTTTGAGTTTAAAATATTTTTATTCCTGTTTTCCGAAGGTCTTATAACTAGAAAGGAATTAAGATACATGGTGAGGTTTTGTGTTTTTATTAAAAGTTAAATTTTGCGTAGATTTTTATAGTTTTTAAAATGAAGTAGTGTTTAGTTTCTGTTGGCAGGATCAGTTGACATTTTTTACTTTTTTGAGTAACCAGTTTTTTCTTAAAATCTTGAAAAAGAAGAGCTCGTAGGCCAAACCGGAGTTGGACATCACCTCCTAACTGCCTCCCTCCAACCCCCCCAAACCATACCACAAAAACCCCCAAAACAGACCCACAAAAAAACCCCCAAAACAACCAAAAATGGGGAAACCCCCCCACCCACCACAATCTCCCCACCTCTCCACAGCCCCCAAATCCAAAATATACCCCACCCCAGCTTACCTTCAATAACCAAATCAATCCTTATTCCCCTGTCTTTGGCAATTAAGATACTGATGAAAGCAAATGTGATGTGTTCTGAGATGTTATGTACACTTTTGTTTTCTATTACAGCCTCACATCGTATTTATCTGGTGTGTTACACCCTTTTGCTATTTAACAGTTACATTTAAGGACGATCCTGAGGAAATAATCCAAACAAGTTCTTAGTCACCCGTGTTGAACGTGGTGGATTTTAACTTCCAGCAGTCATCCACAGACATCACCCATTCTACCACCTTTTTTTGGGGAACTCATAACAGAACATCATCTGTGCAATTCTGTGATCTAGTTCAGAGCAAACACAACTTTGTTCTACCGGTCCAGGAGAGGGCAGTGCATTGCTTTTTATTGGTATTGGAAGCAAGTCCAACATTCTACTCACCCTGAAAGCCTCTACGCTTAAAAATAGCTTTTTAAAATAAGAAACCAATGTCTTGTCTCCATGATTTCTTATCTCCTTCATTGCTTTAACTATCCTTTCCTGACAGTCTTTTTTTAAACCAGAAAGTTGCCAGAATTTTCAAAATCAGTCATTTGTATCTTTGATCATCGATATATTCAAAATAATCTGTAATGAGATAGGCACTTTAGCTATTACAATTTCTTATGCAATTTATTTCATTCTTTTCTCAGTTAGGTTGAAAATATTCTTTTCTCAAAAATCATTGGTGAAATGGAGCAGACTTTCCCTCTGTGCTTAACTCATCATGTTTTCTTCTCGCTTCCAACCTCAGTACTGATGCACGTATGTATACAGAGGACTCCAGCTGATTTTAAATACAAGCTTCCAAATTGTATGTTTGGGTTTTTCAGTGCATTACAGTGATATTCAAATGAATCGGAGGAAAAAATACAGTTTGTATGAATGCACATAATTTTTTGGGACAGTTTTTATGTTTTGTGGTTATTACTCTTGCTTGGCTTGGAGGTAAAAATGGAAATTATTAATGTCTATGAGGAGGGGAGGAAAGTAGTACAAATCTAGTGCATATGACATTCATTCCAGGAGGGCAGGAAGCATTTACACTCAGCTGATTCTTTTGAGTTTTGTTTTTGCTGTTGGGCAAAATTATTAGCATGAAATTTCAGGTACCATTGAAGTAGTCTCACAATTCCACATAACTGCCCTGAAATTTTCATAGTTTATAATTGTCATAATTCTCAAGAAGTTTGTAGTTTAAAAAAACCCAACAACCCACAAGACAGGTAATAATCATAGTTGGTCTGAAAGTTCATCCCAGAGGGAGTGAGAGCAATACTCTTCTCCTTGATCCTGCTCAAATGGGGTATTTTTAATAAGGTCTCTGTAGTTGTTATGTTGTTGTTATTAATGTTGTTGATATTAGTTCAGGCCTACATTCCTCAGAATTTGACTAGGAGCTTTGTAGAGCCCTGGCTACCGTGTTGTGGTACACCTCAGCAGTCGAAATGTTCTGCTCAGTGCTATCAGAATGAATGATTTGTGCTGTTACCGGGAAGGTGTTTAGCATACCCTGGGAACACAAAATACTCCTACATCTGCACAGAAAGTGTCCCACAGAAATAATTGCTGTTTATGTGGTGGATGAGTCTGTTGAAATGTTTCCCAAAACAACTTTTTTTCTTTTAAAGCCTTGTAATTTCTCCATTTAAAATGTGTGCAGTTGCTGGTTCATGAGCCATGGTGCACCACAAACAGCAATGGTTGATTTCTTCTCAAGGACAAACTGCTGTTGCAGAATTTGCAGAGCCCTATTTGCTTTCCAAAGCTGTTATTTATTGGGTTTACTGCTACTATCATTATTATGCGCCGTAATGATTATTTTGTGAAAAAATAATCACAACTGTATCTTCCTAATGCCATTTCTTTCGTTAGGGGATTAGATGGGGGAAAAATTACTTCATATGGAAATGTCTCTGAAATAAATTCTAGCCTAGAAATTTAGATTAGGAGTGGGTTGGAAGAATGTGGGAGAAACTTTGTAGCTAACTGACTAGAATTAATAAATGCAGTATAGATTTTGAGTAAGTGCCAACTATATTCAATACAATTTTTTTAGCTCTGTGTAGAGCTAAAACTCTCAGTCCAAAGTTATCAAAATTAGGTGCCTAAAGTTGCATACCTAAATGTTCCTTGGTTTCCGGAGTGTGAGTCAACCATGCCTGGTGATGGTAGTCAATGGAAATGGCTTATGCTTCACAGCTATTTAAAATATATTGCTCGTAGTTATTTAAACATTTACAACAGATTTTAGCAGTCTGGCCCAATGGGTGATGGGTCTTATGTAACACTATTCCTTAATGAATAGCAAACCCCAAGTTTAATGCAAAAATAGGGTTGCCCTACGGGGTTTTTTTTTTGCTTTTTCACGATGTGAGAAACTTCAGTGACATTGAGCCCCCTCACTCCCCTGCCCCTCCAACCCCCTCTTTTTTCTAAGGTTAAGGCATGTACCCACAAATTATTTCTTCCTGTGATTCCAAGCACTTGATTACATTATTTGCTTTTAAATTAAAGAGAACAAAACCTATATATAATAAACTATTATATTTATTTATATTTATATAAAATAAACTATTTCTTGCCTGTGTCTCCTCAAGAGAGAAGGACAAAATTTGGAGTCTCACAGATGGGTGCTAGCTAACTATTTATTAGTACCCCACAGTATAGTTATTGAAACTTAAGTTCTGTTGGAAGGTGCTCCAATTCAGTAGCTAAATGTATTCCTTTGAGCAACCCTATTTGTATGACTAGGGAAGAGCTCTGGATTGATCTGTTTGTATTTTCTAATTTGCAACACGTATACCTATGCATAAAGAGAAACTGTTTTCTCTTTTTTTTTGTCCACAAACATTTAGTGAGTGCTGAGTGTTGGCAAGGTAAACGTCAAAGGACAACACCAGTTTTGAGAGACATTACTTGATCGAAGTGTTGCATCAATGAGAAAGTTGGTAATTACGTCAACTGTAAAGTAAGGGTTGTATGCTGATGTCTCTTGGCCACCAGTCTGGATGACTAACAGCCAACAAGGTGCTCCTCAGAGACATAACGAATTTCAAGGTGGTCTAGAATAACATTATGGCATCAAGCAGATGCTACCCTGTTTGCTATTCTACAGGCAGAAAACATAAGGGCCATCTTTCCTGAGCTTGTTTCTACCTGGAATCCAGAGTGAGGTATCTAATGGCCTGCCTATGCCACCTTGGAATTAAAGTATCCTGAGTTGGCAAGAAGAATGAATGAAGTTTTATTGTACATAGTATGGATTTTAGAGCTTTACTGTTCCCTATGTATTTTCTTTAGTCTTTGGATATGTTTTATCCTTAAGCAGCAACACAACTGAAGCTATTTTTGAGTCGCTATTGAGAATTGTTACATACCAATATAATGCATTTTTCATTAATTTATTTTTTTTAAGAATTTTTAATTTTTTTTTTATCCTACACTGAACTGATACTTGACCTGAAATGTTTCCTATTACATTTTGTATGTGGAATCACTAGTACTGTTTTACTACCTCTGACTGGAGGTACATGATGGTACTGGAATATAAATGGCATTCATCACAACTTGGAGAATTCAAATAATCAAAGTGGAGAAATGAGCTTAAGCACAAACTCATCAAAGATGAACTTCAGTCCATTTTTCTTTTTTATAACTCAGTGCTAAAAAGAAATAAAGATACTGCTTTCTGAAACAGTGGTACATAGCACATAGCCTGTTATTTTCAAAACAATATGCAATTATTCACTATTAAAAAAGGTCGCTGTTAGAAGCTTCTGTCTTCATAAGCTTCCTAACTGTAGCTAATGTCTAATATTGATTCTGAAAAATTTAAATGGCAATAAAATTGGGTTTTCATGACAGTCAATCAGAGACATTTTATATTTAATGTTCATTTAAAGAAACATAGTGCCTTCTTACCTTCTGAATTTCAAAGCCATTAAAGTAATTGCCGGTCATTAAGCTAAATTTCTTTGAATAATCAGGACAGTTAATCTAATTCATACACCATTCAAACCAATGGACAGGAAAGATTGGAATGCCAGGCATGGATTTTCAAGAGATTCACCAAATGGCTCCTCAGATGTGCTTACCAGCATTTCTTCTGAAGCGATTACCCTGGCTCCAAATTGTTGGAACTTGGAATTCTATTCCACTTTCCTATTTTTAAATGAATATTCTTCAGAAGAGAGGAGGCTTTAGAGGGTTGTTTTCTTTCTTTTGAAATAACCAAAGCACTGCATGGCAGTACAGATCTTTATTGTGTCTATCCTACCAGAGTACTCCAGGGACATATTAGCTGTCACAAAAATATTCTCATCTAATGCTCCATACTTAGCAAGTGTTGTGATTTATTGTGAAGGAAGTCTGAATCAAAATGCTTTAAAGTTTCTAAGTCTTATCAGGAGAATGGATACGTGTCATCTCTTAACATTGCTACTTACTTATTTAGAAGTTGAAAATGTAAGCTGATCCCTCAGAGACAATGCATAAGACAGTGAATTAGTAATGCTGAAGACTTAAAGTGCATAAGTTTCCAGACAAAAGCAGCATGTGTGAGTGTGTGTGTCTGTCTGTCTCTCCAGCATTCTCTTTCTCATACAGAGTCCCCCACTCTCTCCAACACGGTTCAAGGACAGAGCTCAAATACTGTCTCTTTAAATGACCCATTCATTAATGAGCCTGAAACTGAGACACTTGAAGCAGAGTTTAGAATCTACAGTATTAGCATCTACAATATGAGCGTCCATGGTTTTTTTGGCCCCTGTGTTTTGAGGCATGCTAAATGAATGCAGCTCAGGGGTTGAATGAGGAAAAACCCAAATGCTGCTGAAGGCAAAAAAAAAAGCCCACAAGGAAAAAAAGGCTAGTGTAGGCCTTGTTCATGCAGCTTCACGTACAGGGCTGCCAGCAGGAACAAAGATAGCTTTGCTGGAACAAAGATAGCATGTGCTTTTAAATGGAGAAGGAAATTCCCTCAGTTTTGGTTTTTGTGAGGAAGCAAACATGCTCTGCAGTTCTCTCACCGGTGGGACCATTCCCGTGGCATCGAAGACCCCCTGGAACTGCCCCTTCAGCCCTGGCTGCTGCTCCTTCTCAACTGGAGACAGTGATGCTGCCAAGCTACACCTCTGCAATTGCCCTTGTTGCAGCTTCTCCCCTCGTCTATCAGTTTCTCTCTCGATACACTGAGTTGCTGTCTTTGCAACCAGTAGTTGTCTCAGATCTGCCCACCCCTTTGCAGCAGTGTTTCATAATTGTGGAGTTATACCAGAAATGGAAACTGCATCAAATACTCAGATACACACTGCTTTAAATAAGTCCACATTTCAATAACAATAGACTGTGAGAGAATTTAATTTTTATGTTATCTAAGGAAAGCCATAAAGCAGCTGTATTATTTTTATACTTCAGAGGAATTGCAGTGTACTTAAAAAAATCCCATAAACCCAAATCCCCCTACAGATTAAAAACAAAACCAAAAAAAATCTTTTCATACAGAAGGCACAAGGTCCGGGAACACTTTAAGTTCTCTGTTGATCGGGGCTGTCCAACCTCATGGCTGGAGGTTTTTCAGTCAAGGTTCCACTGGTAGTTTAGACTTCACTTTGGCTTGATGTTATCTATTCATTTCTCAAAAATAATAGTAAATGGAGTTTAACAGTTTAAATAATTTTATTAAAATGAAGTAAACTTTTTAAAAACCCCACCGAAATACTCTGTATTTTCTACAGAGTAAATTCATCTTAGAAAATGCAATGTATGCTCTGAAAAGAACTGATTCATGGTGATGCTTTGGGCTTTCAGTGTGTGAACGTAGATGCTTATGTTCCAAAGAATGTAAGTCTTGAACTTCAGCTCAAACGATTAAGATTTTGAGATCTGAGGACTGAACTTTGCTGTGGGATTCCTGTTATTTCTTAAGCTGACTCAAGATATGTCCAGTTTATTTTATTTACTGATTAAGCGAATATTTTAGGTAACTTCAGTGAAATCAATGGGAATTAGTTCTCATTCTACGCAAGATCTACAGCGCTGATTTTAATGGAATAGGTTATTTTTACATTATGTTAAATGAGATTTGAATTGATTTTTTTTTGAAGATTAAAAATGAATACAAATTAATCATAAGAACTGGTTTGAATTGCATTTGGTTTTGAATAAATATTGACAACTACAGGTCTTGGTAAGCTGCTCTTATGTCTTTAGAATGTGAGATAACACTCAGAAATGGAATTGTATTAGCTTTTATTTTAATCCTAAAATATTGTTAGTCAGCTGTTTTAATATGTTATACACTTGCTGTTACTGATACAGCGTCTGAAATACTCAAATACGTATCGCAGCACTCTGCTTAGCTACCTTTATTTGACCACTTAACTACAGCAGAATATTTTCTTCCCATTCTGTGCCTTGTCAGAACACATTTTACTGCAACAACCTTGAAGACGAGGAAAAAAAAATAAAATCTTCCCTTACAAAGGTAATAGTTGAAGAAACTAGTGGGATTGAGCCCATCTCTCTTCAGGACAGTGTACAAGAACTTTGAGCTAAATGAATGGAGACTAGGTGAGGAAAATAGATAAATTATTCCCTACAGTTAAATAATGGATGTGTTTCTTACCATGTTATGTAAGTGCCACTGTTCAACGAGCGCGCAGATGATGTTCTCCTGAAAATGGCAATGATAAGCTGTACTTCAGCATATGCATTTTAGTTAGGCCTTTTAATTCTTAGGAGTTCATTCCTCTTCTCTTGCCTTGCTCAAAGCTAACAAACGAGGGTATTTTTTCAAATGAGTTGATTCACTAATCAGTTACTTCTTGTTTTAACTTCAAAATTATATTGTTTTTTCAAATTCCTCTTGAATTTTCCCTGGTTTCAATGACCAATTGCCTCCAAGTTTCATTTAACGAAAAAATAATAATTGCATTTCATTATGCTTTAAGTATAACCTTACTAATCTGCATATTTCTTGCAGGCCATGCTGGCTTATTTCCACTGTAATACATTAGAATGGAAAACGATTAGAAATATTGATTTATCATTTATAATACCGAAGTGATATATTGAAATGAAATTTGGATGCTGTCCAGCCCTCAGATAACATTGGCATTATTGGATGAAACTGGATGATCTCATTCCAATTAATATGCTAGTTCCATGTGAAAAGCACAGAGAAAATATACCTGGGAGTTGGTCAGAAATAGGACTTCAGGACTTAAGACTGCTGAGGCTTGTAATTGTTAAAATATGCCATCTGAGATATTTAATATTCAATATGCAGAGAAATCTTCACGTTGCTTTCTCTCCCCTCTATTTCGTACCTTTTGTAAATCTTACTCTGACTCAAAATGATCTTGGTATGCATCTGTTTGCATGGAATGTATAGTAGCAGGTAGCACACAGGGATGCATGGCATGTACACACACGGAGTTATGTATTCATTGCCATTTGCATCCTGCCGGGCACTTGGTCACAGCGAAACCTTACTTGGAATTGAGAGGATTCAAAACATTTATGTGTTTATATAAACCCATGATGCTCACCTCCTGCCCTTCAACACATACAAATTTTAGCACCTCTTGTAATACAGGATCTTGAGAAAATAGAGGTATTTTCAGTTGCCATGCGTGCCTCTATTTGGTCTTTATTAAATCTATTGGACTTTTTTCCCCCTTCTACCAACCAGTCTAACAGGATTGAGCCAGCAGCAGGCTTGTTTTCTGGACTGGATGTTTTTTTTGGGTGTGCTTTTGTTTAATGCTCTGTCATTTGTCTATTAGGGATGTAAAACTACCTTCCTCCTCTTTCCCTCTTTGTGGTGTGCATGTATGTGTAGAAGTTAATGGAGGAAATCTACCTGTCATCAGGTTTCTGAGGAGCTGAGAGTGAGCAAATGCTGCCGTCGCGGAAGTTGCCGTCTATTTCACATTGATTGAGCTTCCTGGGCTTGAGGGATTTTGGAAGGGCTGGGTTTTTATGGTTGATATGTTTTTGGTCATTTGTCATAAAATCACTCCAACTGAGCTGTTTGCTGGTCTGAATACTTAATTACTGCGGTAGCAGGAAATGGTGTAAGCTTTAGTTTTTACTGAATTTTCATGCAGAAATAGGAAATAATTGGTACTTCTGGTTTATGTTTCTGAGGATTTTAACTATAAACATCTGTTTTATTTGTTAAAGTGACTACCAGAACTTGGTGGGTTTTTTTCAAAATCCCAGTATATGATATGTCATAATTTCATGCTCTTAATGCCTATTTGAACATTTATTTCCTCTTATTTTTAATGATCACCTGCCCATGGCACGTTTTAGGGATCACCTGACATAAATGACAAAAGATTTTAAAAGTAAAATCCCTTTACATCTTTGAAAAATGTATAAACAAGCTGAAATAAGCCAGTTTAATTTATTTATGGTCAAAATAATGTAATTGAAAATACTCAGAATTGTAAATGCAATACCTATTTCTTTTTTTAAGTATTTTTTAATATATTTTATATGTTAGATTTTATCTTGCACTCTACTTTGTTTAAAAAGCATTTTACTTTTTAGGTGCAAGTCTGAGTATGGGTATATTATGTACTTTCCTTTCTCAAAGGGATAGGTACGATGGATAAAACGCATCTTTGTTAGTGTAACCTTAAAACTTTCCTGCCATTTGGATGTTGCATCTATTTTAATTAGCAGGGCTTTGTGTTAGTTCTCTTTTTCATGGTGCTGTAATGCAACCTATTTACACATACTCTTTGGAAAAAATGTGATGTCATGTTGCAAACAGGAAATGTCAGTAATAAGTCCTGTAGTTTGCTTTTACCAAAACACCTTTCCTTTTTTTCTCTCTTGCCCTGCTTTAAGCTCTTATGCCTTCATGTGTTCTGGGCTCCTTCAGGGCTGCCAGAAGGTGAGATTGACTTTTTGGGAAGGTGTTGCTGGAAACTGCAGCCTGTGCACTTTTTCACGTGGAAAGCTCCTGTGCACTGACAAGAAAGGGCCAATTTACCACCAGCTTCGAGCTGTTAGTTAAGCCTGGGCATCAAAGATACTTGCTTCTCCAGTCACATCAACCTTCAATCGGGATTTTCCCACCTAGGCATTGTTTATTTTATATGTTAGGGACAGTTTGGAATTTAGACATTTTCTTTGCAATGTAAACCATGATAGCAGTGCTGCAAGGGCGGGTGCAAGAAATACAATGTGGTGTTCTTGTTGTTAATGGTTTGCTTGCACTCAAGTGAGTTGGCTTTAAACATTCTACATGGGTTTCTATTGTTAACACAACCAACCATTTATCATATTTGTTTGAGAAGGGCTCAAATTAATTTGATTTAATGAAAAACAACTGACAAGGATAATGAAAAGAAAATTGCACATGTTCCAAGTAACAGTGTAGAGAAGTAAAAGGAAGTTTCTGGAAGTTGGGGAGAAACAAGGCCAGAAGACTTTGTAGACTATAGTATAATAGTATGACTTATTAAGTAGTATGATACTGCAATGTTTACATAAATTGGGAAATGCATTTTTACATGCTATGCCAATAGAAGTTATATTCAGCAAATTACTTTTAGATGGAGTCTGTAGTGGAGTTAGCATACTGGCACTGATTAATTGACATGAAAAAGTCTAACCTTGCCTGACATAATTTCATAAAAAAATGTGTGAGTCAGTATAACACAGAATGTTTTAATACTAGGATGGAGTGTTGGATGGGTCTTTGAGTCAGATTCCCTTACTACATCATGTACTTTAAACCTTCCAAGAACATAAATACCAAAATCCAATAGTTACACTAAGGAAATCATTTTGAGCATTCCCAGGTGAGTAGTTTCTTAGTTTCTTATTTACATTTAATTGTTTAAATATACAGAGCCTTGGGTTGGGGTGACATGATATAATAGCTATTCCAGTAGCAGAGCTGCTTTACAAAGTTCTGGCCTTCTGTCACTTGTTTTCCCAATCCTTATTTGGGTTGACTCAACTAGTTAAGAGTTTGTAGCTTGAACGGTATTAGTGACCTGGCTTAAAAGGAATGAATTGTAAGGCAATTTTACTGATTAATCTTACAAAGTCATCTGGGTAGGAGAAGTGTAGTTTTGAGACAGAGTAGGAGGCAAAACGAACTAGCTGGAAATCTTTTAGGAGGCCTCACTAAGAGGATTTGACTGTCAAGGCAATGTCTGTGTCTGTTTCTTTGGTCTTACAGTAGTCAGCTTACAAGCGGCAAGGCTGATAATAACTAGATATTTTCCGAGAGTAAGTGTGCATGGTGGAGAAGCTGGAAAAGATTGTCTATGTATGATCTGAAAGTAAGGGCATGTGAAGCAAAATAGCTATACAGTGTGTTGTTCTAATTCTGTAAAGTCTTTAACCCAAAATGATTGTTCTGTGCAACTGCAAACCAGGGTGAGATCATCTAAGGTCTTTTACCATGTCATGCAGATTAGATATTGTTTAAGTCCCAACCCAAACAGTATAATGTGAATATAGTCCACTGAAGAGAATTGAGTACCTGAAAATAGAATGTGTGAGTATTCTCATTTCCATTTATTTTACTCTTCTGCCTGTTTCTGCTTCCAACTCGGAAGATGGGGGGATTTGTGCTAGAACTGGATAGCATTCCCTAAAGCAATGTTGCTCCACGGTCAGGAAGGTCATGCTTTGTCAGAAGCTAGTTGCTGTGAAAACGAGACACATTAAAGCTCCTGGGAGTATGGTGTCACTCAGTCCCCATTTAATGGAAACCTCTAAATTGTATAGTCTACCTGAACTCCTGATAGAGCTTGCTAAACCTGGCAAGTTTGAATGAACTAAAAAAGCAGAGGTGTTGATGAAATGCATGGAAACATAGCAACATGAAACCATTTCTGTTGATCTGAAGAAATAAAATAAAATAGTTTAAAATAATCTTGTTTCTTATTTTCACTTAAAAGTGAGAAACATGTTTTTGGTGTTACATTCAACTAAAACTCTGAAGTAGCATTTCTTTCCATATGGAAAGCCAGTTCTGCTCTCCTGAATATTGTGTACCTTTCTGTTTTTTCCTTGATCTTTTCCCTTTCCTATTGATACTGTCTTAACCAATTGTTCTATCCTGTCATAAACAGAATCTATATTACCAATTAAGCCTACAGAATCTATATTACCACTTAAGTCTACTTATTTCAGTGAGTTTCAGTTATTACTTTTGCTATCAAGTCAGCCTTGCTGTATCTACCAAACACTGGTGCTCTGAATAAAAAGTAAGGATATTTTTATTGTTTGGGGAAAGAATTCCATATGTAATATGGAATTTAGAAGCTTCTGTGAATATTTTCTGAGCAAATTGAGGTTAATATTCATCCTGTTGCCTAGGGCATTTGGTGTGCAACTTTTATTGGTGCTAACAGGATGTGATTTCCTAGCACTGAGCTGAAAATCCATTCCTTGCTATCCCAAAGGTTTGACTAGGCAAAGCTGAAGCCAAGTAGCTTTTGGAAGAATACATTAACTTAAGAGAAATGTACAGGCTGGTCTGGGCAGTTTACGTTGCAATGTGGAATGGGAGAGAAACCTTGTCTCCTATCGCAGTGAGGCTTAAGGCTTTCCAATGAGAGGTCTCACTGCAGGGCTGTTCACAACATTGAGTGTAATTCTCAAGCTTGCCTAATGCTACAAATTGGGCCATTTATTATTTTGGCATAGGGCATTCAAACATTTTAAAGTTCTTCCTGTATTTGTTTCACGAGGAGTGAGATGTAGTAAATACTTGATGGTTGTGTTCATTTCATAGTAATGAAATGAAAGAAGCTGTGTCTCCCTTGTCAGTATCTGGCATTGCCTCAAATCTGTTAGCATCTCCAAATGCTGGAATTGGTGCAGATCCAGAATTCACATTAAAGCAACCTCCTTCTGTAAGAATACCTAAGTTAATATAATGTGAATTTCCATACTACCAAGTTCTGAACAAACTGGTAGTGTTATGAACCTAGCTTTTTTTGTGCTATGCTGGCCTGTTCTAGAGAATTTATAGAGACCTTTGATCATAGTCATTTTAAATACTGAGATTAATATTACAGTGTTGGACTTCAAAATTTGACTTACAGTGTGAATTTGGTGGGTTTTTTCATAGCCAGTGTGCAATGAAGCTGAAAGACAAAAATATCATGTATGGTTCTATTTATTAAACTATGATCTCTTAGTTCCAGACAGGTTTTGTTGCTTAGGTATTGAAGGATCAAGTGTTAGTTAAAAAGTACATATATTTTACGTATACATTTCTAGACTGCTGTTTTACATAGGGTAATTGTCCTGTGGGGATTGAATTTGTGGAACGGAATGAATGGTCAGTCGCTGTCCAGGTGGCAAATAGAGCCTACATTGCAAGTGTACTTGTAATAGGGTCTTCAGCTGGGTAGAATGCAATTGGAAAACGATTTTATTGTCTTAACTGAGTTCAAAGGATTCCTGTGTGCTCATTCTTGCATTTCCAGGAGTGGTTTTTATTGACTATTTAACATTCTCTGCCTGTATAATACACTTTAGCTTAAATAGGCATTCTCGGACATTGCTTGTATTTTCATCTTCAGAATGATATATGTAATCGGAGAGTAATTCAATTTGAGTAGGATGAAAAGAGGCTTTAAGCCCAATCTGTTGCTCAGCCATGCACTGTTTTCATGTTTTGCATGTGAAATGGCATGCTGTCTTTTAGTCTTCCTGCTAACGTACTGTTCTCTGCTTTCCATTAGTTTCACTAAAACTCTGCAGTGCAAATAAGGTGTGTTATCACAAAATATTTCATGTGCAGCTCAATGCATTTTGAAATAATCAAGATATTTAGCGAGATATTCTAGGAGGGCTACAGGATTACAAATCACAAGGTAATTTTAAGGTTGTAATGAGAATAAGTTGCACAAGAAGGTCTCTTTACCATTATTGTCATGAGAATGAAGTAACACAGTGTTAATGTTTCATGTATTCTGTGGAAGATGATAATAAACTGTAATGCTTTGACCTTATTAATGTTCTGTAATTTGACTTACTGGCGATTTGCATTTTTCTTTGGATACAGCCTTAGTAACCTGTGAAGAAGAGGTGTAACTGACAGTGAATCTAAACATAACTGAATACTGAAAAGGTCAGAAATATCAAGAATGATAATTCTGATACCTTCTTCTCACCACAAAGGTTGTAGCAAAAAGGCACAACACAAATCTGTTGAAATAACAAAGGTTGTTACAAAAATGTTTCTATATTTATCAAGAAGTGTAAACAAAAGCCCACTTTTTCCTTGTGGCTCATTGAATGTTCTAGTAATGCTCATTTCTTACCCCTTTGCAACTGAATACGTACAGTGCTACCCATTCGTTTTCTTTCTTTGCCATAGGAGTAGTAGTCTTTTACACTGAAGGGCCCCCTGGTAACTATTTAAAGCTGAAGGAGACTCAATTTTCCACTCGGCAGAAGCTTTTCTAGTTCTTACAATATCTTTTGGCTATGTAATTGAATAAATTTTTAAAAAATTATGTAATCTGTAACCGATATGAAAGCTTTAGTTTTTTCCTCTAGACCAAAACCTAAATTTACCAGAATTTACAGAACAAAGTTGTGGTATTGAATGTGAAGGGCAAAGGTCTGATTAACACGTTAACAACATTCTTTGATTTCTACTTCCTTGGCTGAACACTGAATCAGGCAAGTACGTCCAGTACTTTGTGACGCCCTGCGCTGACAGGGATCAATTTATCCCTGCATCAGCATGGAGTGAAGTAGTCAAAGCTCTTAAAAACGATGTGCTTTGTTCTTGGAACGATTTTGAGGTATATGCAATATGTTAATGGAGATAGAGAGTACGTAGTATGTATCTTGATCTCCATGCACAAATACACACATATGTAAAAGCCATGAAACTAGTTTTCTTTTAAGCCTTTAACTTGTTATAGCTTTGGGAGAAGGAAGTACAGTATGTTGTGGTTTCCTGTTTGCCTGTAAATCTGGTTAATTCCTTTCTCATTCCAGTGTAGTTAAAAGTCTAAGAATGTGGGAAGCTGCTCAAAATTGTATAGCGTGTGATATTTTTAACAATTATACTTCTTTTATTTTTTTTAGACCTGGTATTTTCTTTCAGGTGTGTGTGAGGGGTTTATCCTTCAAGGCAAGAGAACATCTTTTCTCAGAGATGCACTTTACTTCCAAAATTGATCGTTTCAAATGCTTAAGATACGTTTGGCAGCTGTAGTCTGAAAAGCATCAAGGAAATGTAAGTCGTTAACTGCCACAAATTAACCCAGTGAGGGAAGGTTGCAGAATTGCAGGATACCAGTTGGGGATCCTTTATGCAAAGCCACATTTTCCAGCAGCACTCTAAACAACAAATTTTCCAGCAACACTCTGCAGTCTTTCAGCAGTATTTTTGTCTTCTGCGTAGCCCTGTTGGGTTCAAGTTCCTGATACCTGTGGCATTACTGCATTTCTCCAGCTTCTTGGGCAGGGCATTAGCTTACTGTTGCCTGGAACTGCAAAGGGATTTGGCTTAGAGTTGTAGTTTTGTACTGCAGTGGCATGTGGGTTCAGAAAACAGAAGGGAACAATGTACTGATTAATGATGTCAGTGGAGATGCAGTGTAGAATGCTCTTGGATCCAAGAATTTTTCCTATAAATTGTATTTGGACTTCTGTGCCAGCTCTTCAGTTGTAGGATGCACTTTTTCTGGAAGTGTGTGTGAACAAGGGTCTTAGGAGAGTAATCTCAAAGTATCATTTCATACACAATCCTTCTCAGGGAAAATTGAATCCATGAAAAAAAGCAAAGACAAATTTCCATGTGTCCTGGTTTTGGCTGGGATACAGTTAATTTTCTTCCTAGCAGGTGGTATAGTGCTGTGTTTTGGATATAGTATGGAAATACTGTATCTGGGGAGTTGGACTCGATGATCTCTTGAGGTCCCTTCCAACCCCTACAGTTCTGTGATACAGCTCTGTGAAATAGGGTTGCTTAACATGATGATGGTTAGCTGTTGCTCAGCAATGTTTATGATTAAGGACTATCCAGCTTCTCAGTCCCTGTCAGCAAAGAGGCATGTGCTTTCTGCAGGTGGTGGACCATAATCTGGGAAGGGGGCACAGCCAGGACCACTGACCCAAACTGGTCAGAGAGATATTCTCTACCATATGAAGTCATGCTCAGTGTTTATGGTGGTGCGAGTTGGCTGGGAAGGGCCACGGCTGGGGAGCTAGCTGGGCATCACTCAGCAGTTGTGCTGTGCATCACTTGTTTTGTTGATTCTTTTATCCTCTTTGGGGTTTTGTCCTGTTAAACCTTTCTTCTCTCAACCCTCAAGTTCTACGTTTTTCCAGTTCTCTCCCCCATCCCAGTGGGGGTAATGAGCAAATGGTCATGTAGCTGTTTGAGCTGCCAGCCAAGTTGCACCAGAACACTCTGGAAGCCGAGATGCTTACATTATTTTGCCAAGTAAGCTGAACAGTGCCTGTGTAGTTTCTTCTCCAGTAGATGGTTCCTTGGTAAGTCAGGCATAACTTTAAAAATTGCCTTAAAAATATTTTGATGTCAAAGCTTTTGGTTTCAGCAATGTTTAATAAATTTATCTGTATAGCCTGCATAGGATCAAAGTCTTCAGGCCAATTCATGATATATTAAACTTAAATCTACACAACAATGAAATGACTACCTGTCCAGGTGTTTGGATGATGGTTAAATTCTTCTTTTGTTCTGAGGCAGTATGGCACATTTGGAGAGGTTTATTTATATTCTATTTCATACTTTTTATGACTTTAGAGTAGCTATGTAATGGCATAGTAAATAAAACCAATACACAACAAGATTCACAAAGCAGAGATCAATGGTTAAAAATGACTCAATATACTATTTTAAATAAAGACTGACTGTTTTCTTGAAGGCAGAGTACATGCATTCTTGGAAATAATTAACCAAAGGCCTTGGAAAATACAAATATGCAAGTTCAGGAGTAGATCTCAGAACGCTGTCTTATGAAGAGGATTTCAGTGTTTTCATACTGATGAACTGCACTTTCAGTTGGACAAACAGTTGCAGTTTTCCACCCTAGAATGTACAACTTTCTAATAATTGCCAAAAGTACAGAGAGTTCATTTTTACCACAACTTTATGTGGTGTCATAAAAAGGCATTTTAAGACTTCTTTTTCCACTTAGAAGTACTGCTTTTCATGCTTTTCTTTGCCTTCACAACTCCATATAATCTTGTGTCAGTCTCATTTTGTGCCCAAACATACCTCTAACCCACACAAAACACCAGTTATATAATTTTTATTGTTATATGTAATTTGCATCTAAATGCTCAATCTAACAATGAGGTTATTGAAAGTGTTATATATGCTAAAGAAATTAAACCTGTATCAATTTAAATTTCTCACATGGATGGTGCTTTATCATCCCTCATTTTGAGTCTTGGCAGGATTGGGGGTGTCTCTTTGCTGGAATGAAGATTACTGCTAGCTCTGTGTGTCTCTCAAAGCTTGGAATGTAAAGCCTGAGACTGATGTGAAATATACGTGAGGAAGATACATGTTGGGAAAGTAAAGAAAAGCTCATTTACTCTTAAAATATTTTGTACCAAAACGCTCTCCAATTCACTTCCACTGAGTTGTGTGCTACTGTGGTTACTGAGCTGCTGTCATTTGCTTTGTATTCCTTATAAATTCTTAATTTGGAATAGTATGATAAGGTTTCAGTTATCTAGACATGTATTACAACAATTTTCTAGGGTGTCTTGCTTGGCAGCTACTGTTATTTTTTACAGCATTCAAATGACAAAGTAGTTTGCCACAGAAATCAGACTGTTCACTTTCTATTAGTTTGTAATTAAAAATTACTTACATTGTATATTACAAATTTGACTGACTTGGTGCGAGCCTACTCTAGTCATGTAGAAATGGTTTATGAGTAAAGCAGAAGAGCAGGAGGGTTGATAAATGAATGTAATGCAGATGTACATAGCTGTGATTGCTTGGTGTTTGTTAAACAGCTCATAGTACACAGGAACACATTGATGCTAATTCCAACAGTTCATGAAGTTATATTTCAAGATAGCCTATTTTTATCTTGTACTCTTCAGAGAATACATTTGTAAATCAAAAAGGAATGTTAGGTTTGTGTCAAATATTACACAATGCATATTCCATAGGGAATTCTCACCCGACTTGGAAACTAAAGATATTAACTGCTGCTGCATTTTGATGTTAGACTGGGTAAGTGGGAGCTCACCCAGCACATTTATTCATAAATCTTCTTTATGTGAGAGCAGTATAGGTCCTAAAAAGTGTCAAAAATGTGTTTAATGAAGGAGAGGAAGGAAGCTGAAGAGAACGTGGTAGATATTTAAAGCCCACTGGCATTCATAAACCAGATACAGGTGGAACATAAACTGCAGAAGCAGATATGTGAGGAAATTGCTTATAAAGTCAAAATGTGTGTTATACTGCTGGATCTGAAAAGTTTGAAGAGAAGCTTCTAAAGATAAAGGTAAATTCCAAGAATGTTCTTTCTTTTAGTGCTCACATTACATTTAAGTAATCCAGGAAATACATTGTCTCTGGGTTTGTTTGAAAGGTGTACTAGGAGGTGAGATGCTGAAGCACATCCTAATAAGTCTTCCTTTTATTTGACAAAAGCTCTTAGTGGAACCTTAGGGAAACTAGACTGTCTTAAGGGAGACATTATCTTATAGTCAATCAGAATAAGAGATTTTTTCCTTTTGAGCTTTCAGTTGCTGATCAGACTTTTAAAGAATGTGCTATTCAGTACTGCTTTGTTCACTGACTGTTGGATTCTGCACACATTATGGAGGTATTCGCAGAGATAAAAGTGGTAGATGTCCAACTGAAAGTTGGGAAGTTGCTTAATAGTCACTGAAAAATCTCTTTATCAGTTTGTAGGTTTTGTGTTCTTGAATAATAGTCACAAACAGGCATTTGGTTTTCTTGTTTTCATCCTTGTTGATGAGCAGAAGGTGTTCCAAGTGATCACATCAGAAATCCCTTCTTTTTTGATTTTTTTTTTTTTTTACCTGCCTGAAAAACATCATTGACAAATATAATTCTTTCTAGGGCAGGACTTGCTTTGCAAGCAACCCTTCTGCTTCAGATTAGTCCACTCCAGCACCTACATTTCATGAATTGGTAATGCTGCATCTGATCCCAGATGGATAATTATGGATAATGGACCTGGTGAGACAGACCTTGGTGTTCTGCTGTTCTTCAGGAATCTGTTCCTGCTAGTCTGTCCCTGCACCAGAAGCGATCACACCCTGTCATCTGCCTGTACTACATATTTTTCTGGTACATGAGGTGGTATGCAGGGACCTCATAGTGTATGCTGTCATTTGTGGGATGTTTTCTCAGAAAGAAAGCAAACTGATTGTCAGCATTTCTCTGCTGGAAGTAACTCAAGCATTGCTGGTAATATCACGTTAAAATCTATGGGCATAGGTTCTTTCTTTTCAAACTTCTTTTGGAAAATGTATTAGTACTGTAATAGTGGAAAACAAACAGGCTCTTCTATGCAATAGCACTGCAGAAAACTTTGGACAGTTTCTTTAATAATGACGATGACTTTAATTTGCAGTAATGCCACATTTCCTTCTCACCCACATAATTCATGTCTTTGACATGAGAAAAGAATGATGGGTGAAATGAAGACTCAGACCACTTACCCTTTACTCTTTTACATCTGTGAGCATTGCACAGCTACTGCAGGCATTGCTGTGTTCCGATCATTTCTCCCTTTGCCTTAGCTAAGTATAGCTCTTCAGTGTCTGAGCATCTTTCTGTCTTCACATAATACCCAAGTCAGTTGCAAACGACTTTACAACTCCAAGAAGCAGCCTTTAGGTTTACCTTGGCTTTGGACAGATATTCTAGAACATATCTGAACAGTGAGCATGACCTTTGGAGGGTTAACTGCAGCTGTTTAAACAGAAGCATGTCTGTCTGCTGCCAGAGCTTGGGGATAAATCCCCCAAGTACACACTAGTGTAAAGCTATCACATGACTTCAGTGGCATAGGCTTCCATTGTCCTTCAGATCTTTAAAGTTTTATTACTTTTATTGCCTATTAACATCAGTGATGAAATGAAGTGCTTATAAAGCAGAAGTAAGCTATTTAGAAACTTCCTTTAATATCTTATTTTAATATTCAGCAGGCAGGCCTGGTGTAGACAGCAGCTGACCCTAGGAGGGAAGAACTTCTGTGCTCAAGTGAGCAGCTACCAGCTATTATACTTCAGAGATGTCTACAAACCCTCTGTTAAATTTAATTCCAAAGTTGGAGTTAGAAGCCTGTGTTCACTTCAGGGGTGTGTGGGGTTGAAACACTCTTCAGC
The DNA here is from genome assembly GCA_022605575.1 of Laterallus jamaicensis coturniculus. Classification (NCBI taxonomy): domain Eukaryota; kingdom Metazoa; phylum Chordata; class Aves; order Gruiformes; family Rallidae; genus Laterallus; species Laterallus jamaicensis. The sequence continues at coordinate 1,727,071 of JAKCOX010000020.1, read as the reverse complement.
TTCCTTGGGAAAGGGAACCAATTATGAATTTTCTATTGCAAGTACTGGGGTAAAATGCTTTTCTTGTGTTTCAGTTAACTGCATACTCCTGGCATTGTCAGACATGATCGTGGAATCATGGAAGATGTGAATGGAACTATTATCAGACATAATTGTGGAAATGCCGGCCTGTTGTCTTGCAATACTCCAATAAACTGGTTCCAGGAAGTTGTATGTGCCTTTGGAAACATCCAAAGGAAAAAAAAAAAAAAATCAGTGAAAACTAGTAGCAATTGATACAGTACTTCATACTGTGAGCTTCCAGCAGTGCAATTTATCACACTTCAGAAAGAAATTTGATCAAAGGTCATCATCTGGGTGCCTCACAGAAATACCAGGAAACTAAACATGGCTGGTGTTTGTCATAAAAACTTATGGTTTAGTTTGAAGCTTACACTGATTGCAAGGCTCCTATGGACTAAGGAGGTGTCCTAAGACTTTCTTTTTTTTTTTTTTTCTTTTTTCTTTTTTTTTTTTAAATGTGGTTAATTGCATTTTCTATCCTTAGTATCCCATGATTGGTGTCCGTCCCATAAGCATTTGTAGGCTGGTGGAAATGTTAAAACAGTATTTTGTAAAAAACCAAATCTGTTAAACACAAGTTTAGGGCAAAAAGGGGAATTCACAAGGTAATTTAAATGCTGTATTTTAGCTTCTAAAAATGAATAGGAATTTGAAGCTTGCATCTTAGCTTAACTAAGGAAGTGTGGTCTTGGAAGGTCAAGTAGTGAGGTGGATTGAGAGCTGGTTGAAGGGAAGAAGCCAGCAAGTTTTGATCAATGGAACAGACTAGCTGGAGGCCTGGATCTAGTGGAGTCCCTCAGGGGTCGGTATTGGGACCTTTGCTAGTCATTGCATGTATTGATGACCTGGATGAGGGAATAGAGTGTACAATCAACAAGTTTGCTGATGACACAAAACTGGAAGGGGTGGCTGACAGACCAGAGGGTTGTACTGCCATTTGCAAGACTCAGGCTGGAGAGCTGGGCAGGGAGAAGTTTAATGAGAATTAACAAGAGCAAGTGTCGGGTCTGGCATCCAGTGAAGAACAACCTCAGGTACCAGTGTAGTTTGGGGACTGGCCTGTTGGAGAGCAGCATAGGGGAGAGAGACCTGGGAGTCCTGGGGGGCAGCAGGATAACCATGAGCCAGCAATGTCCCATTGGGACAATGGCATCCTGGGGTGTATTAGAAGGGGAGTGGTTAATAGGTCAAGAGAGGTCCTTCTCCCTCCTCTGCTCTGCCCTGGTGAGACTGCACCTGGGCACCTCAGCTCAAGAAGGACATAGAACTCCTTGAAAGAGCCCAGCACAGGGCCAGCAAGGTGATGAATGGAGTGGAACACCTTCCTTATGAGGACAGGATGAGGGAGCTGGGTCTCTTTAGCCTGGAGAAGGGGAAACTGAGGGGTGACCTTATTTATGTTTATAAATATGTAAAGGGCAAGAGTCAGGAGGACAGAACCAGGCTCTTTTCAGTAATGGCCAGTGATAGGACAAGGGGCAATGGGTGCAAGCTGGAGCAGAGGAAGTTCCATGTGAATATAAGAAGAAACTTTTTCCCTGTGAGGGTCACGGCACTGGAACAGGCTGCCCTGTCCTTCTCTGGAGACATATTCAAACCTACCTGGATGTGTTCCTGTGTGATTTAGTCTGGGTGATCCTGCTCTGGCAGGGGAGTTGGATTAGATGAGCTTTTGAGGTCCCTTCCAACTCCTAATGTTCTGTGACTCTGATTCTGTGATCTTCGTCAAAGTGAGACAAAGATTGCATATGACATAATAAATACTGCAGAAATCTAATTGTAATAGGTTTTAAAAAGTGATTTGACTGGAATCTAGAGGAGTTTGTGGTGGGAGAGAAAGTGGTTGGGTTTTGGACCTCATTGTGCCACATGATATTAATTCTTTTTTAAAAAAATTAAAAAATGAGTCACCTCCCTTGAAGTTCAAAGCAATTCTGCTTGCTATCATGTATAACTGAAATAGGTATAATTTTAGGCAAGAATAAACTGTGGTTTACAAAGATTGTGATTTTTAAAGGTATTGTGGAATTCATGTTATAAGGCAACACTGTGGTCAGCATCTCCAGACTGTTTCTTGAGCCCTATAGAGTCATTCATTTCCTCTTGCTAGTGCTGGTATTTGCGGCAGCCTTGCGAAGTAGCTACACAAGCTGAGCTGCTACTATAACTTTATTCTGTCACCACTTTCTCTCCTCTTTAGTGAAAGGGAGACATTCTTCCTTCAAATTTGATCTATTTGCTGGCATTTTTGAGCTGTTAACATATTTATGCTTGGGAAAAAACCCAAACCAAACCATAAAACCCCCGTGAATATGTGAGCTATTACAGAATTTAGAAGTAACATGAGAAAATTATTTTGTCATTTGCTCCATTGTTGTTGTTGCATTGTGAAGCCTCCTTTATAATGTTACATCCTTTATTCCTTTAATGGCTACATGTTTGTATTTCATGTCTGTGAGTGAAATTGGTTCCTGATGGAACTTACATCTTCAGTCTATACACTTCATGGTATTGTGGTGTTTCGTCACTCAAAAGGGTAAAGCCTAAATGATTCAGACAGCTTTAATTTCATTTTCAAAGAGTGATTTGAGACACATATGGTTTGCACAATATAACCTAGTGCGGAGCTCCTGGCAAATACATTGAACAAACCCTTTACAGGGTTGGTTTTCAGACTAGCTCTGGCAGTACCACAGTGTAGCTAACACAGTTATATTGCTCTCCAGTACTTAAGAAAGCATCTGTGAAAGTATCTGTGGTATATCCAAATACATACTGGTTAGATTGGGAATTTTTAGCTCCAGCATGTAATCGGGATGTAGTGTTCATTATATAAGTATTTTCAAGGGAAACTGAGTTTATGTCAGTGTTGAAACTCAGATTTGCCCTACAAAATGAGGCTGAGGGAGCTGGGCTTGTTCAGCCTGGAGAAGAGAAGGCTGCGGGGGGACCTCATTGCAGCCTGCCAGTCCCTGAAGGGAGAATACAAACAGGAGGGGAATCAACTTTTTAAAAGGGCAGATAATGGCAGGACAAGGGGGATGGATTAAAGCTAAAGGAGGGAAGGTTTAGATTGGATATTAGGGGGAAGTTTTTTATGAAGAGAGTGGTGAGGTCCTGGAACAGGCTGCCCAGAGAGGTGGTGGGTGCCCCATCCCTGGAGGTGTTCAAGGCCAGGTTGGATGGGGTCCTGGGCAACCTTGTGTAGCTCCAGGCCTGAGGTTGGTGGTCCTGCCTGTGGCAGGGGGGTTGGAGCTCTATGATCCTTGGGGACGCTTCCAACCCTTGCCATTCTATGATTCTATGATTAAAATCAAGTGTGTCATAATACTGTATGAAACAATGCCTAAGATCTTTTAGAACCATTTAAAAAAATAAAATCAAGCCTATATGTAAAAATTAATAACACATTACTTGTATATGTACATCTGAGTCATAATCATGAACATATATAAAAAGTTATATTTTAACCTGTTTACATTTAAAAAAATTCCCTTATGTGCAAGTTTTGAGTTAGAAATACCTGTCACTGAGGGCATTCCTTTCCTTGTAATGATACTAGCAGTAGCATATTTGAATTAAAAATGTGTTTCAAATAGAGTCTCAAAAGGAAAAAGCCTTCACCTGGGCAAATAGGTACTGGCTACAGGTTGCTAAAAGCCAACACAATTAGTGTAGAGAATAAATAAAAAAGAAGCCTAGTTTTCTGTTACAGAAAGCCTCTGTGGGCTATTTTGTGATACATGTTCCTGTATGGGGCTGTAGATCTCGAACATCTGTTTTGTATTCCTCTCAGGTAAAAAACAGTGTAGCATAATGGAAAATTCACATGTTATTCAGGAAAAAGAAATGCAGTTTCTCGGGCTGACAGTTTCTTAAAGCTATGAACCTTGATGTTTTAATCTCATGCATTTTGATAGTGCTTGATATTCATAACTGGTAGGTTTGATAAATTTTTAACAAGGAAGTTGAAGACGATGAGAAAACATGAGGGGAGCTTTGTATTTCACACCTTGTACTTGGGCCTTCAGGATTAATTTTCACTTTTTGCACCAAGAATCTTCCTTGGAGGAAGACCAGCGGGATCGCATGTTGCCATAAACTGGCCTTAATCCATTCACAAAAAAACATTAAAAAAAAAACCCAAACCCTGAAACCCCCAAAAATTTGACCTGCAGAATTATCTTTCCAAAACCCAAAAGGCAACAATATCAGTGCTAGAGATTCAGAAGGGATTCGTTTAAAGCCAATACAAATATATGTTTTGACTCATAACCTATGGGATAAATGTTGTCATTCCTGTATGGGAAAATGAGAAATTTATCAAGATGGGAATACAGTTTAAATATATGCATGTCCTAGTTGCATTATGGAAATAAAATTTCATAAATAGCTTAAAAGTGAAGGCCAATGAAAAATTAAACTGAGACACCAGCTTGGAAACACAATTCAATTTATTTTAATTTGTAGTATTATAAATATTTTATTTATAATTCAGAAAATTCCATTAATATGAGATTGGACTTCCCAAGTTGTCTTTGAACTGAAACCATTAGCTGTCATTTTGGGATTGTATAAATTTTCTTTCTGTTCCATGAACTGGTTTTAATTAGTATATATGTGTGTATATATATACATACTCACTCACAGACACATATATATATATAAAAGTCACAGAAGTATCACAAATGTTGCTGGATGTCATTGCATGAACTCAGATGTACATGTGGGTTCTAACACTTTGTTTTCATCAAGTATAAATTAGACCTGGAGACTGAAGAATGATGACAGAAGTTAATTGCTCAGGAGACAGGGATAGTAACGGTAACTCATGTTGGATTTACTGTGTTCATGGAAAGGGAAGAGAGGGAGAAGCAGAGTATCTGTCTCTGATAATGCCTGCCATTTGTAGAATTCTGATGTGCTGTGTAATGCCACCATGGAATGCCACCGACTTCAATTCACCCATTGAAACAATCAACCGTTTGCACAGCTTGATGTAAGTGGATCTGAGTGACCTGCTGAATCCTGTTACTGACACATTTTCTCATTATTAAGTCTATCACTGGTATTAGTGAAACGTTTCTCATACTTGTCACAGTTTGTGAAGGGGTTTTAATTTAAATTGTGACGCTGCTTTTAGCAGCTTGATCCCCTATGAAAGACCCAAGCCAGCACACTTACGTGGCCAGTCATGGCCACATGTTGAATATCTTTCTGTATGAAAACAGCTGGTGTGGGGAAGTGTTGCAGTTTAAAGCACAAACGCATACACAGTTCCCAATTACTTCTTTTGCGTGAACTGTTCTTGAAGAAGCTGTATGCTGGAGGAAGGATTTCACAAGCATTTTAAGATGTAGTCTATAGGTTCTCCTGCTGTTTGCCATCTGTGTATTTGCACTTCTTATTATTTAAAATATATGACTATTTAATAAGATATAATTACAAACGAATGACATACTTTTAAAGGGTTGATATGGGTTTTTTTCAATTCCTTAATGTATAAAATTTGCCTCATAAAAATTCCCTTCCCACACATCAAAGACCCTAACTAAGGATTAAGAATGTTGATTTTTTTTTTTTTTAAAGAAAGCATTTTTGGGGAACATAATTTTATAGCTGTGGTAATTGTCTGCTGCCATTACACAGGTTGTTGCTACAGTTGTTTCAGGGATGATTGTTTACTATATCAGACATGCACAATTTGTCATGAAAATGTTCTGTTTTAAAGAATTTGGGATTGCCCAACTGACAGAGAATTTTTGTCTGGGGTGTGAGTCAAACACAATAGCTCTGGCAAGATACTTGTGGGTGTGTGTCCTTGCCAAGGCGCTGGCCCAAGCCAAATCAAGACTTGGGAAACCATGGGAAGAAGAATGCATGTCTGTCTTAAAGGGGTTTATAAAAACCATAGTTTTGTATAAAACATATTGTAATTATTAAGGATTTATGGGCTTCTGTACTGTCTTTAAAATGTTTTGGTACCCTTCTATCTGACTCACGCAAATTTAAATTGATAACCTGTTTTGGTTTTTTGTTGTTGTTGCTGTTTTCTTCTTGTTTGAAATGGACCATAGATCCCAATGCGTGAGCAGTTCCAGATTAACAGATCTGCTTCAGGACCTTATTTGTAGCATGGAGATGATAGTTTCTATAATGATTATGTTAGCCAAGTGTCCTGAGGCATACACAGAAACTTCCATGGAAGTGGAAATAGATTTCTCATCACAGGGAAATATTATTTGTCTGCAAATACTAATGATGTGGTGCAAGTTTTTGTTGTTTCTTGAATCTTCCTTCACACCTGGATCAAATTAAAGTAATTTAGAAAGCATAGATTTCCTTCCTTAAGATATCTTTCTGGACCTTTAATGTTACTGTCTCTTTGGAAATTCAAAGTATAATGGTATTTAATACTTTCTTGAAATTATTGGGTATAACTGATAAAAAATTCCTTTTCATTTTTCTTCTAAGCTGTTGGACAGATGCAAGTGGTATTTTATATTACAGTGCTGATGAAATGATGTATGCTTGTGGCAGATAAATATATAGGCAGTTATTTTAAAAATACACAAAGCAAGTGATGCACAAACGTACGTTGGCCTCATTGTCTCATCAGTTCTCACAATATTTTTTATAACATTTAAAGACACTATAATTCATGGTATCAGCAGAATTCATTCCGAGACAAAGTAATATTAAGGTTTCCCCCTGGACTTCAATGTTTGGGCATTAATACATCTGTCCTGTTGGCTTGTAAAAATGCTGTGTGTGATTCTCAGCTGTTAACCTGCTGCTTCAATATCATGCAGGTTACTTCACTGGAAGGACGTTAGCAGTGCCGTTCTTTCTTAACTAAATGTTAACAGCAAAACATTCTGTGTGTTGAGTTAGAAATGGCAAAAGCACTACCCTGGCTTGGGTACAGATCACATGTGATTTTATAAACATGTATGGAAAGAAGTGTGACCTATTAGCTCAATTGCCTCTGATCACCTGGTAGCCTTTTCTGACCCTCCTTTGGCTTTGCCAGGTAACACTGCTTTTTTGGTGCTTCAGATTCTACCTCTGAAGAAGTGTGATGTAATTTTATCAGGCATTTTTCAATGGCTTTTTGTGGGTTTTCTTAAACAAGATTCTTATCTGGTAGTCCTCGGTGTTTTGCATTGCTTCGTGTTTTGTGTATTCAGGGTTTTTTATTCAACTGCGACTCAATTTTCCGCAATTGGATTTGAATCAATTTAATTCATTGACTTGAATTCAATTGGAATTGGAATTCAGTTGAGTTGAAATCTCTCTTACTTTTGCCAAACCCACTTTTCTTTCTGTAGCTTTGAAATAGTAATGTAGGGGGTGGTGAACCATGCTCAAGTCCAAATCAAATGCTAAAGGTTAGATCTCCCATGCTTGGTTGTTTTAGTAGTTATGTTCAAAATAAATAATAGTACTTAAAGACTCACTTGAGTTGGAGACCTACCAGTTTGTTTTCATGGGTAGAAGCATGTGATGAATATTTTACTTCTACCTTTACTCTCCATTTATTTCATAAAAACGCAAATATACTTAAAGGAAGAAATGGGAGAAAAGCAGGTTTTGTGAGACAATAGGAATGTATGCTAAATTTTTGTAACTTTGGAAGTCAGCAATGTTTGCATTGGCAGGTCACCAATAGTTCAGTTAGTTTATTGCTATTGACAGTAAAAATATTCCTAAAAGGGACTACTAACAGGTTATAAAGACAACTGATGGCTTTGACCCTCTAAAGTGCCTTTTTAAGGAGCAGTGTTGCAGCCCTTCAGACAACTTCTTGGACATGCGAGGTACCATGATTTTAGGAAGGCTTGGTGAAGATAAGGGACCTATCATGACGTATTGTAGCAAAGTACTCTGTCAATATTTATATTCCCTAAGGAGCATGTGCATGAAGGTTTGTGTTTTCATTCAGAAGCCATAGTCAGCATTTTTTATTTCACATGTTCTCATGAACAGTGACCCTAAACATGAAATACAGTCCATGATAGCACTGACTGCTGGGAGTTCCTGGTGCCGGGTAGGGTCTCACTTCACCTGTCGAGAAGAATATGATATTCTTGTTCCTCATGGAGCAATGAGGAAATAGGTGTCCTTTCCTGTCAACAGACTTGTGATCTGGGCAAGATGGTTTGTACCACCAATAGCAACTTCTACCTATCAGTAAAATACAATTACAGTTAGCTAGTGGCTTTCAGTCAGATTCACTACACATTGACTCAGTTTTTCCCTCATTTATGTTTGTTCTGATGTATGTGAGCATTCGGAGTCTGGCTATTTCTCAGTGACCCAGTTTGAGAGAAATGGGACATAGTTTTTCAATATTATATAACTGGACTTTGGACAATTAAAATCTTAATTGGAAAGACAAATCTTACCTTCCAACAAAAGTAAATGGTAACTTTCTAGTAATCTCAGTTATTTCACCCTTTAATATCTCCTTTTCCTGATACCAACTGGCTATTTTGAGTGCTTTTGAGTAACTGTGTTAAAGACCCAATTATGTTCAATATGGCAATGTGAATATTATCTTGAAGACAAGCTCTATTGGCTTCACTGGGAACAAGTGTAGGATACTGAAAGACAAGACTGTACTGCTGTCTAGCTCTGGTCAGTTCTTAGTGAATTCAATTGCTGATGGGAAATATGTGGTAAGATATTGAGCAGAACAGGAAATACTATCACCATAAAGGAAAACCTGCATAAAAGAGTGAACTGAAAATGATGAAATACACAGAAATAGAATAAGTCACACTTTGTAGCAGTGTTGCTTATTTAAGACGTTACATTAAATGTAAAATTTAAATGAGTTTCTATAGGGTATTATTAGAATTTGTGGATGGGTGAAGCCAGTCTGTAAAAATACTACTATTGGTATTGCTGCTGGGGATAGTTTTAAAAATAGGACACAAAGCGTTTTTCTCTCCCCTGTGAAATACGATGCTGGGGAAAAAAAAATCACACAGTGAAATAAAAATGAGAAAAGGAGAATACTAAGAATGGAAGAATGGTATATGATTTAATAACACTCCTGAACTGCTTTGTTGGCTGGCTAATGAAGCATGGTGCCAAATTTCAATGCTGACACAAGTCAGCATATTGCCAGGGAGCATTTGCAACAACAGGGTTACAGGTCCAGGAAAGGGGGCCTGCTAACTGGGAAATACATTTCAAAAGCAGGGAAGGATCAACAATCTTAATTTCCGTTCTCTGTAAATTGCAGGTTTCACAATTGCTGCTGTGTTGGTTATAGTGTCTGGGGGATCTGATCGATTATTTGTTACAAATAGATTAACAGACTTCACCCAAATTTGATTTTAAAAGATAGCATTTCTATTTCTGGGGCAATAATTTTCTTATAAACCTTTTCTATTCCAAAACTAACAAACCCAGAGTTACTCCTATTTTCATATTTGAAATATTTCTAGTTTGAATCCTAAATGGTGTTGTTCAGTTTGTTCCATGTGAAATAATTATCTTTCTTCACAGATACACAGGTTTCTTTGTGAGAAAATTTGCATATCTATTTAATTTCATTATCTTAATGACCACATATGGTCATTGTTTTGGTGCTAATTATTTTTAACAGGTTATGTATAAACATGTCATTAGATTTTAAAAATATGCTTATTTTCAATATAGCTTATAGCCAACTACTGCACTGCTAATTTTGTTAAATTTTGCCAAGGGTTGTTTGAGATTACTTTTTTGCTGTCATAATTTCAGTCTTAATTTTTAAAAAAATTTTTATTTTTTTAATATTGAAACTTGGTGGGTCAGTGTATAATAAGGATTTTGTAGCTGCGAGTGGTAGATAGAAGATCAGAAAACAGCCATCTGACAATCCATTTTGAGAATAAATTGAATGTTTTGCAGTTTATCAATCCTGGAAAAAATACATAAATCCATATTCTGCTTTGATACCAGTAATACGACAGTCACCATGCATAATGAGTGAGAAGGTTTTCCTCTTGATCTACAGTAGCAAGAATATTAGGCTTTTGAATTACTCGGATTATCCCCTCTATAATGGACATAACAAAAAAGACACAAGCTTCACTAGGTTGTTTTCAACTCATCCAGCAACTATCCATCCAGCCCCTCTCTCTAATTCATGAGGAGCTAGCAGTTTTCAGGTGCTTCTTGGCATTAAAGCCTGCTGCCTGCCATTCTAGAGTGATTAGCAGGATGAAGATGTGGAAGAATGGTGACAGTGCTCCTGGATGCAAAAGGCAACAATAAGTAAGAATTTACCAGAATTTTGCCGTGATCATAGGGAGCTTTTTTTTACAGTACTTAGGTTTTGCCCTTTACTGCACTATATCCATAGGAAAGTCACCTTCAGTGAAATAATTAAGGAGCAGGAATCTTCAGGAGCCCTCTGTCCTCTACTGATCTCAGTGATTTCAGGTTACCAGGGCATGATTTCCAGCAATCTCTGCAGGAGTGACACTGCTTAGTTACACTGAAAGCAAAGCAAAGTTCAGGATGCTCTCTTAGTGTCCTGCAAACTCAAAGACCAAAAAATAATCCTCAAAGACATTTCATTGAGAGGTACAAATTAATGTTTCTGATTTAAGTAGCTATCTTGACAACCTTTTACAGGACAGACTTTCTTGAGTTTCTGTGAAAATTTATGGTTTTCTTTCTTAGCAAGCATAAATACTTAGCCTGTTTTTCATTAGATAATTTTAACTACAGTAATCAGGTTTTCTGGGTGACCTGGCATATTTATATGGATAAAATTATGAAAATAATCAATGGAGAATGGAAAGAGTAGAGTAAAAAATAAACTAGATTTGCTAGCACAATATGTTATTGAGCTAGTGAGATTAAATTGTATTCCCTATTGCACTTCAGGGAGTATAATTCAATCTGTATTTACCTGCAGTGGTATAAAACATTCTGCTTCTTAATAGACTAAGTATCTATTAAAATTGCTTCCCCATCCTGAAAAACTGAAAAAGAAGCATCCACAGCAAGTACTTTTCACTTTCAGATTGGATGTATTAGTGTGTCTGGATGAATCCAGTTCTCACATGTTATCACACAGTCAGGAAAGAATAAGACTCAGTGGAATAAACCTCTGGAGGAGAACAAGTCTACTTGATCAAAGTAGTTCCACACAATGTGGCACTAACACCAGTGCTAAATCAGGTCAGTCATAGATTTGCTAGCAAATTCTTAAAAATCTCCAAAGATTGAATTAATCTTATCTCTATGATGACCTACCCACCTGGTAGAAGGCTTTTTTTTAGTGTCCAGACCCAACCTACCAAACTGGTGTGTTATTTTACACTGCTGAGCAGCACTTGGCTCTGTCATCTTGCATCTCCTCTTCAAGTGATTGTAGACTGCCTCTTAGCTTCTGCTTTGCCAGACCATGCAAGCCTGTTCCCTCTACCTCTCCTCCGAGGCTATGTGCTTCAGTCCTCTCATCACCACGGTAGCCAGCTGCTGGACCTTCTTCAGCTTTACAACATAGCTTTTAAACTGGAGGAGAACACAACTAGGTGTGGTTATAATCTGTCTCCTTCTGAGAGAAAACTAGACAAATAGCTGACCTGAAAGATCAATTTACTCATGAGAGAACCTGAAAATATCTATCCATATACATTACATTTTTATACTAGCTCTACTGCTTCTGGAATTCCTGTCAAGCATTAACACTAGCTACATGAAAAGGATTTAGAGCTATAGGCTTTTTGCATTAATCAGTAATACTAAATTAGTTGGCTAAATATTGCTGTGTTGGCAGAAACTCAAGACAGTCTGAAAAGGTTGCAAAAACTGATCTCAGCTTGAATAAAGATACTGGTCTGAGTTCCCATGAGGGGATCTCTAATGAGGAGGCAACTGTAAGGAAGCGAAGCAATTTTTGTAGAGAATATTGGCAAATATAATGGGTCAGGCAAATTTTTAGCCTGCCTGTAAGAGCCATGGGTTTAGGAATGTTTTCAGGTATCCTTTATTAAGAAATATTCTTTCTTGATTTTTCTTACTGGGACAGCACTTTGGAAAAGGGCTGGAAAAAGCTCTTTCTCATGCAAATACTCTAGGGAGATATATTTTAAATCTTGGGATTTAACTTATGCGCCTGTGTTCGAAACAAAGTATTGATTGACACTATAACCAAAGAAAGATTTTAGCGGTTCTCACAACTACTTTCACCTATAACTTGCCAAGTAGGCAAGACAAGTATTAGTGAAGTGACTTTCCATGTTAGAATAGGTGTTATACTTATTGATTCTTCCCAGAGTCATCTGGACTTTGTGTGGGATGAAGGCTCTTCTTCTCAATCACATTTCATTATGGAGTGTCTTTATGTGACTAATGATTTTGGAATTTATAGTTTGAAACTAAATTGTGTATTACTTTCATAGCTGCAAATATGTAAATCTTACTACATTTAAAGATTTTTAAAAGTGTGTCAATGAATATCCCAGAATTATTTGGCTTATTTTAATTTTCAAGTGTTCATTTTCCAGTGTTTAAGACTTTAATTACGTCCTTTCATGGACATTTATTCCCATTAGATTTTAGATGAATTTTCAGTCCTGGTTTTAACTTCTACAAATATACAATAATTACAGTTCTGTGATTTGGGTATCTGTAACCTAGGTAATAAAACAGTCTTAAGAATCCCTATCTTTTCAGAGATCCTTTAATGTTTATACTTCACAAAGTGATATAATTGGTCTTTCATCTGAGAAGTCTTAATTTTAAACTCTGGTGGACTGCCTGTGGTCAGGAAGTAAGCACCCACCAGCCATTCATTCACACACAGACACACGCATGTGGCTGTTTTGGAAAGACCCCACATTGACACCTTTACTCCTGACCATGATGTTATATGGCATGGAATATCCCCTGTGTCAGTTTGGATCTGGCTGTTTTCCCTCCCAACCCCTTGTCCACATCTACTCTACTCTCACTGGGGACAGAGAGAAACAGAAACCCTGGACACTGCTAGCACTGTTCAGCAACAGCTAAAGCACTGGTGTGTTATGGACACTGTGCTGACCACCGGTTTAAAACGCAGCAGCATGTGGACGTTATAAACCCATCCCAGCCATCCCCACTACCTGAGCGTACTTGTCCCTATTGGAGACACAGGGAGTGATGCAGTTCCGTACCTGGACAGAGCGCCCACAGATGGGAGTGTAATCACAGTGTTTATTAATGGAGTTGGCTCACGTGGAACAGTCACAAAAGCTGGATCAATGGTTTTCCTTCATCAACAAATCCATCTCTGATTATATTTTAGGGTAAAATCATACTTTCAGACTGAAAATCACAAGCAAACCTTGCTTTAGTTTACTCAGTGATTATTGAGGTTATTGTGTGCAGCAGTGTGGGTGCTACTGAAATCTGTATTTGCCTGCTATATCACTCTGCATTGTGGAAAGAGTGGAATTGAGCTCCCTCAAATGCCAGAGCATTATAGCGATATTACGACCTTTGTAAGGTTAAGCTCTGATTGCCGGTGTTTTGTGTCATTATCTGTATAACTTGTCCAATACCGTCAGTCCTTTTCACTCCTGAATTATCAGATGTTTTATGAGGGAATTTCTTTTCTGTGATGTATTTCACTTTAAGGAAATTATATTTTAGCAGCAAGTCATTTGCCTGAATTCACACTATTGGTTATTGCCCCTTCTGTGACAGCACAGAATTGCATTATGCTTTATGAGTTTTCATCATGTTGAATAATGATATTTCTGTTTAACACACAAGCCATCATAGAACTTCAATCAGAAATGTGGACTGCAGTATGCACTAGAGGGTTAAGCAGAAATTCCTGAGAGAATACTAAAGCATACACGATTTTACATTAATGGATGCTGAACCAAATCAATTTTTTTAATGGTATAGATTTTTTTTCTTTATTAAACGATGGAGCTGGCCATATATATTTTTGTCACTAATCAATAACTTCTATTGTTTTAATTTTATGTTATGAAAGGCTAGAAAGCACAGCTGACTTAAAGAATACTAACTCGACTCAGGTAACTGATTGCCAAGGGATGGTGATTTATTATGAAATCTGGGAAAGATCAGAGTGAATCTTCCCACCTAACCCTTTTTTAATCAAGCAGGATCAGATTCACAAGTAATGAAAACAAAAAGCCTCCACTTAAGTCAATTATTTCAATCTCAATTAAAAATAATGTTCTTGTCAGAAAATATTTAATGTAAGTAGTTGTGCTGGCCTGAGTCTGGTGCTTTGTCAACCAAACACCTATCGTAACTTTTAATGGTATTAAAGATATACAACTGTGATTATATGCAGGCAAGGCTTAAATCTCTCTAGGATCAGAGTCCCATGTTATATTTATTCATATGTAGTAAAGCTGTCTGCTGGGCTGGCTACAAGTGAAACTGTACCCTCCACCATGTGATGAATGTTGATTTGTTTTTTTCTTAGTACTAACCTCAACTTTTAGTAAATTATTTATAAATGTATTTTTCTTTGGTAGCAAGGGCAAGCTAGATTATAGAGCTCTTACCTTTTAATTTGGGTGTAACATATTTACCATGTTCAGGACTGCTTTTTGGATATCAATCTTCTGATAAACTTTTTAGGTTTGTATTTAAGTATGTGTCAGTTATGAGGTCATTTATCTAAGTGTGGTAGCTATTGGTGCAGGGATACAATAAATGATAATGATTCTTAGAAAAGTGTTTGGAACACACATGGGAACCAAAATAGCAGTGCTTGGAAAAAAGCAGGCACAGGCTGAAAATGATTACCTATCCAAAGGATCTGAAGATCAGTTAAATAAAAAGATTGAAGGTTCAATAATCAAGCTCCATTTGTCAGATTTCCATCTCGTAAAGATCTATATAGTAAAAATAATTCAGTAAGTAAAAGACCAAACCCGACACACCTTTGTTTCTGTAGCTGTTTTAAAACAGTAAAAGTAAATTCCTTACATATAGCAGGTTTGCAAGGTGGTGTTTTGTTTGGGTTTTTTAAAATAACTGTAACTTCCTTGATTTCTTGAAGCTTTAAAAGACTAAATAGCAGAACCTGAGTGATACAGTGATGTTGGTATTAAAGGTTTCTGGTGGTTTTGTTTCAGTTTTTTTACTTGAATCATTAACAGCTAAAAGTTTACACTTATTTTCACAAAATCATTAATTCTTGACTATGGTAATTAATAGCTTAGTTTTAAAAAATTTGATCTCTGAGATATAAGCAGAGACTTGAAGTTGGTTACCAGTTGCTTTTCCTTTATATATTCTATACATTGATATACTCTTTAATTTCAGTCTTCATAAAGGTAATGAATAGAAGTAATCCATTTAGTGTCCTTGAACTGGAATTTACCAGCTCTGTAGAAAAGCTGTTTCATCAGGCTCTTGCATTTTCTGGAACTTCATAGAGAGTGAACCAGTCAGAACTCACTAACATAATCCGACATAACTGGAAGGAAAGATAAAATGAAGGAGTGCTATGCAAGATGAAAATTTGGGCAATTCAGTGGAATGAAAGGGAAATGAAAAGGGAACTTAAAAAAATCCATGTTTATGTGCATGGCAAGTGTTGGCTAAGCCTTAGATTAGGGCTTCAGTCACACTCTGTCTTCAGCGTGACTATTTCTGAGCTGAGAATAAATGTTACCAGATCTGGGCACATGCACCTATCAGCTTCAATTTATGGAATGGATTACATGCCTCAGCATGGTCTGCTACATTAGAGAGTAACAAACCAAAGCCCTTTGGCTTTAGCTGTAGTTTAGCAGAACTCTTAAAGATGACTCTGCCTGGCTACATCTGGATTCTTGATTACACAGGCTGTTTTGGTTTGGTTTTTTTTAAACTCAGGAATGGGTTGGGACCCTTTGGGAAACTATCAACAGGAGCAGAGGATATTTGGCAGCTGTTTAAAGGTTGTTTTTCTCAAAGCACAAAATCTCTATCGTTGGAACTCTGTGATCCTTGGGGTCCCTTCCAACCCATACCATTCTATGATTCTATGATCTCCTGATTCTCACATGTAAGAAATGAGGCAGTGAAGGTGGGACACCGGCATGGCTGAGTAAGGACCTCCTGGTTGAACTTAAGTGTAAGAAAGTAATGCAGAGGTAATGGAACCAAGGATATGTATCCTGGGAAGAATATAGGGGAGTCAGCATGTCTAGGGATGGGATCAGGAAAGCTAAAGCACAGCTGGAGTTTGCAATTAGGCAAGGAATTTAAAGAATAGGAAGCAGGGCTTCTATAGCTATGTTGGTCAGCAAAGGAACATTGAAGAAAATGAACCCCCGTGATAAATAAGACAGGAAGTCTAGTGAGAACCTTAATTCATCCACTTGCAAATCATCATAAAAAGGTGACAACTTTATGAAAGTACAATCAATGCAAATTGCATAGGGCTTACAGGATAGATTTTATAAAATTTTTTTTTTATAGTAACAAAAGCATCTTTGAATATTACACCTCCTTTTTACAATTCAATTTTAATGTCTCAGATACAGAACAGGGCCTGTTTCATTTCCCTTCTTTGATACTATTTATAGTAATAAATAGAGATTCTTTTAAAAAATGACACAAAATTTTGCTGAAGTGATTTTCTGAGGAGGCTGCATGTATGTAAGTAAAAGAGTCCTAAGCAAAATCAGAAGTTCAGAAAATACTCTCCTTAATCAGTTCTTTCCACAATGAGGATTCTGAAACTTTGCTGGACTACAGCAAAGTGACATTGTGACCCTGACACAATTTGATCGTGTTCTTAATGAAATAGTCTGTAAGTGGTGTAAAAGTAGAAACAATTTAGGATATTTTACTGTAAAAAGCTTAATTCTGCCTAGTAGGATTTCTTGGTTTTCATTACTGATTTTAGAGTATGCTGGCTATATGTTCTTATACATCCAAATCTGTCATATGGGAAGGGAGTATTTGTGGCCTATAGCTGTGGTAGCTGCTTGTAACCAGTACTTCAGAAAATGGTTGAAAAACAATTATGGTGGAGTAATAGTGATTTCAGTACCATCAGAGAAAACAAAGTTCAGGTGTTTGTCAGCAGGCAAGTTTCCAGAGTGCAGTCTGTAGAAAGCTAATATTGCTGAAATATTTTGAAATTAATTTCCTAGTGCAGATGGTGAATAAATTTGTTAACTTCTAAGTTCTGTGCCATAACTTCATTCCTGCTAAAGCAGTATTCATGCAATTTGGCTGAGATTTCCAAAGGCATTAATTTGCTCTCAAAGTTTCTGTGTTTTTAAATTACCCAATGAATGAAGCTGCCCATTCATCATAAGATGAAGAGTCACCTCTCTGAGTGACAATAAGGCTATGTGTCTTAGTCAAGAATTTTACACGAGTCAAAGTGGCTCGAGTAAAATAATTTCAGAAGACAAAACACAGAAGGCTCTAACCTTATTAAAACATGTCAGTAAATAATAGTTACTGTTTTAATTTCCAAAATTTCCAAGGTATTTACTTAAACACTTAGGGGGACTAATTGTAAATGATATATACCCATTGTTACTTTGGTTAATAAAAATGGTAATACCTGTGCAAAAATGAACTGCTTTCAGTGTCCTAATGTAATTACATCGTGGAAAACAGCATAATAAAGCAAGGAGAAAACCCTAGGTATATGTAATTTGAGTTCAAACTTCCTTTGCAATGTGTAGGGACTGCTTTTAAACTGGGCAGGAAAACTAACACTATCTTAACTGTTCAAGTGAATTGCTTAATCCAGTGTACACTCTGTAGCAGGCTTTTCTGTGTGAGTTAATAGAAAATACTGACGTTTTCCTCTGATAAGTACTGCTTTTAACAATAGAGGCATGGACAGCAACTTCACAGAATGCTTTCTTATCAACATCACTGAGTGTGGCTGTGGTTGTCCTGGCACCTTAGACTAGAAATGTCTGTGCACAAAAGAGAAGTCGCTGTCTGGAATGTTTCCTGTGCAGTGGTAGAGCAGCTGTTAATTTTCCCAGTGAAAATCTCATCTGCAGTGAATCTCAGTCTTTGCTTCTGGGGAAAAATAGGAATGGACATCCAGAAGGAAAAGTTGCATACATTATGAAAGCAAGGGAATTTCCTCTAGTGCTTCAGAATGGTTCTCGTCTGTCAGTAAAGGGTGTTTCAGCTTGTTGGTCTTCTCTGAACTCTCTGTCTGGTGAGAAGTTGAGCTAGGAGATGAGTAGGGTGATCATCAGAGCAGGGAATCACCCTGTACGTGTGGTCTTGATCTCTATTTGTAGAATGCAAATTTGTCTGCATTAAGCTCCATGCTGATGGAACTGTCTTTCATCTTGAAGATAAATCATTTATCATTAGGTATCTTTCATTTACACTGCAGTGTACAGGGCATTTAAATCAGCAGAGAGATAGTGGATTTAATCTGTGAGAAACCCACTAATTTTGCTTGTTTCAACAGTTTGGTCTCTGTGGTGTAGGGAATGGTGTGTAAATTCAGCCCTAAAATACATCTATTTGCAAATGAAATCACAGTGCTTATTTGCTATTGCTAATTGTAGAACCATTTTATTAGACTCTATTTTTAGATGGTAAATGCAAAATGTATAAAAGCCTTGGATGTCACCACTCAGTATTTCCTGGATAGCAATCCTCATTTTGCCAAATCCTGAACACTAGAGAACCGTTTAGTGCCTTATGAATAATAAGACAGAGTGAGGCTCTCTTCTTTTCCCATCATTTACCCAAAATGTTTGGGGTGGGGGAGGCAAATCTCTCTAAATATGATGTGGGATTTAATAGAAGCACAAGAGAGATTGAACCCAAATTAATTCCCTTAATTGCATTTCTCTTACTGGAGTTAATCAACACAGAATAGGACTGGCAGTTCCTGGGATGTGATGATGATCTGTTCTGCAGCACTATGCTGGGGTGTGTGAGGGTGCCTTCCAGTCTCACTGCTGAACAGATCTCCAGTTCTTTAGCAGAACAGGCTTTGACATACAGGTCGTGGTTTCCTTAGCTTTTATTGGGAAATGAAAAAAACAAATCATATCTGACCCTTAGTATTCCAAAAAGATGTTTAAAGGTAAATTTAATTGAAATGAAAATTCTTTCTAACCCAAATAGTTTGATTTCCACACTGAATGATCTCCACAACTATAAGGAAAAAATAATTTATATAAACTGTTACCTCTCTTTTGAGCAGCCACTTTAATAATAACTAAATTATAATATTGCAGTTTGATACTACACATTCACTGTTAGGTACCCCTGCTTTAATTAAGAAGTTGAAAGCCAATGCAAAAAAGCATGCAGCACAAATAACGAAAGTTTGATTGAATGTCCATTGCAAGCATATTAACAGAACAGCAAAGAAAGGGAAAAGATCAT
Organism: Laterallus jamaicensis coturniculus; assembly: GCA_022605575.1. Classification (NCBI taxonomy): domain Eukaryota; kingdom Metazoa; phylum Chordata; class Aves; order Gruiformes; family Rallidae; genus Laterallus; species Laterallus jamaicensis. The sequence goes on along the minus strand of JAKCOX010000020.1, from coordinate 1,707,646 downwards.
CATGCAAGCCTTTTTTTTCTTTCTTTTTTGTCTTGGGTTGTTTTTTTTTGGTAACACCTTTTCAGTTTTACAGGAAAAAGCAGCTTTGAAATTGATGCACAGTAAAGTGCCTGTAAAATGTATTCCTCATGTAAAAACCCAAGTATTTTCAAATGCAAATGATTTCAATATTAAATTATGGGGGAGTATTTGATTACTACTTCTTGAAAAATGAATTATTTACTTAGTAAAAATGCTTAGAAATTGATGGTTGATGTTGAGACTTTGGGAGAAGTGAAGTGAGCTCTTTATAACCGATTAAAATAATCTCAATGTTTGATTAAAAGGTACAGTGGAGTGGCTCTATATCATAGAGTATGGCAACCCTCACCCAAATCTTTACAAACTATAATCAGATTTTTAAGCTGCTTCTAAACTTTAGTTACTGCTGAGCTTTTTTCCTTACATATCCATGGTGATTATTTGTGTGCTGGGTAAATCAAGACAAAATTGTGGCAAAGCTAGCCACAACTGCCATTAGCTACCCCGTGATATTTTTTGTTGTGTATTTATACATTTAGATTCAGTACCAAGAATAATTTCTGGAGCCAGAAACATTTTTGTCTTTGAGATTCATGTTTCAAGTTAAAGAAGATGTAAGAGTGTGTCTTAGAAATAATCAGAACCCAGTGGTCATCCTCAGGAACTGACTATTTATGTATCTTTTCCCTGATTTAGTCTAGTCTCATATGATTGCACAGCCTGACCTACTGGTTGTTCAATATGTTCACGTAATGAAATTTTAATCTAAAATGTGTGTGTGTGAAACTCTTAAGAATGTCCTTTATTTTCACTTTATAGGCAGAGTTTTGCTTTATTAACATTGCCTCTAAATAGTTGTGGGCATGCTGTTTGTGTTAATTGATAGTATATGCTTGTGTTTGCAGACCATTGCTTTATTTTTCTGTGGTAAATCCAAATACTGTGTTTTGATATAAGCAGAGTGCAGCCACGTGCTTACATGGTGTTTGGACAATGTGAAGAGTGTTATTTAAAAGAATCTTCAACATTTTCTAACTGTTGTGGAAGTAGGAGAAGAAAATAAAACCAAGGGGAAATGCATTTAGTAAAACTTAGTTGCATTAAATGCTGTGCTTAAGAGACCCTAGCTCAGATCTCTACAGAAGTGTTTTGTTTTTTTTCCCTACAGGGTGAAAATGTAGCACTCAGGAAACATGGATAATGCAGCTATCAAGTAAGATAGAAAATAGCAGTAATTGAAACAAAATTCTGCTTTTAAGTCCCAAGATAAAGTCATAATTCTTCTGGATAGACCCTAATAGATTCATTTCCCCTAGAAAAGTCCATAAAAGGAAAAAGGGAACTATTTCAGAATTATTCTCTGTCCTAACAATTTCCCCAAAATGGAGGATCTGGATGATAAGTTGGTATTAGCAAGTGTTGGTTATCCAGAGTAGAAGTGTGTTTATCTTTCAGTGTCTCAGGAAGGACGGTTCTGCTCTGCAATGCTGAAGGAGGAGGGAGTGGCAGTGGCTGATTCTAAACCTAGACGTTCATCCTTGAGCCTAGTGATTGCTGAACTTCCTGATCTAATTACTTACTAAAACTGTCATCCATTAGGGTGACATCCATTAGGACATGCCTCGGATAACTCGGGGAGAGATGATAGCAGTTCCTCCAGAGTCTTAACCACATGTGTTGCACGGTGGGGATGGGCTGTGTTCAGAGAGCACACTCCTTCAAAACCTGTACTGGTTCCCTTGTATCCGAGGCCGTAAGTCTCCAGCCAGTGTGACAGCATGGCCACATATTCTGTGGTGTGATATAGGTGGTGCTATGTGCCCTGGCTGATTTTAAGTGGTATTTTGTGTCCTGACTGATGATAGTCCTAGAACGCAAGCTGTATTTGAGCCCTCAAGCAACTCACCAGTTTCATGTTGCCTGTCCAGAAAAAAATAGTATTCTGAAGGTACTGAAACACACTATGCTGGCTATATAACTGCAGAGAAATTTGACTTTGAAGCTGACCCTGCTTTGATTTAAGGGAGAGGGAGGGTGTTTGACTCTGTGATCTACAGAGGTCTTTCTAATCTGAATTATAGTTCTGCATGAAGCATGCATGCATTTCATGTGAATTTTTAAAAGTGTCTTTGACGTTGAACTAGCTTTCACTCTTAATACAAATTCCCGTAGTCCAAAGCTCTTGTCCAATCCTCCTTGGAAACAGAAAAGTCTTAAATGTGTTTGAGCCTAAAGAGTTGTCTACCTGACCCAAGAGAGTGCAAGAGATTCCCTGACCCACACAAACAAAGCTGTTTCTAGAGCACAGGTGCATCAAGGCAGCACTGCTCCAGAGATAATAAGCTCTATGGAGAGGTAGACTACTTAGGTCACGTGCAGTCTTTTAAGACACTGAGTGCTATCGCCTCTTGGTGCTATGTTACATCAGAAGGACCATTCTAGCTAAAGATAGACGCTTTATTGCTATTCGTGTATGAGCAGCACAACTGAAGTAAATGCTAGGCATCTTTCTGAGTGCTCTTCTGGAAGCTTCTCACATATTCTGAAAGAACTGCAACAGGACCAGAATAAAGGAAAATACGCAGTTACTTTGTACCATTTTGGGTTTGATTTTGCTATTTGTATGCCAGTTCAGTTAATATTTGTGTCCTCTGGCCAGGGCAGGCCCTGCAGAGTTAGTGTATTTTCACACCTACTGCTAGTCCAGAAAAGAGCTAGTGAGGTTGACCTTTTGGGGAAAAATCTAAATGTGAATTTTACTAATTCTACTTATATGCAAATAGTATTATGATATACTTATGTAATATTCTAATATCTAACATCTGTGGTGCCGCCTGACTTTCAAACTTTGTCTGATTTTGTACAGCTTTGATAGAGCTTGGACACAGGTGATGTATAATGTTTTGGTTTTGTTTTTTTTACTATCTGGGCACAAGATTACATATGAGAAGTGCACAGCAAGTTCCAAGCAGTCTTAGATATATTTATGAGTTAAAAAACAGCTATGATGTAGGAAGTAAAATGCTCTGAGTAGTTACCCTAATGCTAGACATGAGCAAAATCATTTACAGGAAATTTGTGATCTTTCTGAAAGAACGTCACTGATTCCAAAAGTTTCCCTGTCTTTGCAAACCAAACTGAGAATGTTTTGCAGCTCTAAGAGATGTGGTAAGAGATGCTGCTTGCACACTCAGGTGCTGTGCTTTCGGAATGAAGCTCACCTCAGTGTGGAAGCTGAGACCATTCACCACCTAAGCAATTACCCTTCTACTCAAGACTTCACCCTGGTGTAACAGAAAGCTAAATTTTGATCTGTGTCTATATAAATGTGATCAAGTGACTCATTTTCCTCAAAAGGTCCCCGGGAATTATGTCCTACATGCAGTAGTGAATTTTTCCTGTAATGAATTGGAAAATGTTAACAAATACTTAGAGCTGCAAGGTCAGAGAACAGAGTAACAGGACAACATTTGGCTCATAAGGACATAGATAAAATTTTGATGAAATGTTAACAGTGATAAAAATCATTGATAACCATGCAAAATTATATCTACTGCTAATAGTTCAGAAATAAATGTACAAAATTACCATGAGCAATGTGCAAAACTAATATGAGATTGGGTTATTGTTAGGTGTTTTAAGTTTTCTATGTTTCTTTAATTAGTGTCCACCCAGGGCATAGAGCTGTAGCAATTTCTGTCTGTGACAAGGCTGGGAACTTAAAGGGAATGGGTCTTAGTTACTCAGGAGAATGTAGAGGAAAAGCTTCCCGTACTTTTCAAAGCCCCATCCCTTCAGTCTGGGTTCTGGGGACAAATGTCTGCATCTGAATTCAATCCCATTGAGTCCCTTGACTGGTCATTTGTATGGAGTTAGAACAAGTTTGAGCTCTGACTTGAACATACATGTTTATATATGTGTATGGTCCTGGTTTACTATATAAGTACACAAATGGTTAATACTACTGCTGATTATTGGGGAATCAAAGAACAAAATCCAGATGGAGTTTTCCTAACAACCTTCAGTTTATGATTTGCAGTGCCTTTGATAGGATGAGAAGTTCATCCTGTTCACTGATAGCAAACCCAGTCTTTTACAGTCAAACATTAAGAACTTTGTAGCTTTGAAATGTTTAAGTAGTTTTGAGTGATTTCTCAGATGCCTTGTTTCTGGACAGAAAATTGGTCTGATTTCTTTAAAGTCTAAGTTCATAGATCATCTATCAATATAGACATCAGTAATGATATTTGTCATTATACTCTTCTGAAACTGATGCAATGATCATTGAATCTAGAAATTACCCTTTATAATAACCGACAGGTAACTGCTGCTCTGAGCTGCAAGAGAGTTGTACAATCTTCTAACTGCTTTTTTAATTTTGGCCTTTTTTCTAATTTACTGAAATGTTGCTATATTAAATTACCTAAACCTCAAGTTCTGCAAGAATGAAGGCAAGAGATTTTACACAGTCAAGTTTCTGCCCTGCTAGAAATTTCTCTTAAAAGGCATTATGTCTGTTTGCAGTATATAGATATATATGCACATAATTGTGGGTTTGATAACACTGCAGCTACATCAAAGCCTCTGCTGTACTCTTGACCTAAAAAATAAGGGATCCAGTCAGGGTATGATTCATTCCTTTTGGGTCTTGTTGTCAATCAGGGTTTCATGAGTAACTAACCAAAAAAAAAAGTGTGTTGTGTTTAATCCCATGATCTGCACAAGACTAATTAAACATGGTAAAAGTTATGTCCTGTTCCCTCCTCAATTTGCACCTTGTGGTCAGCAAATTGAGGTACTGTAAACTGAGAGTCTTTATCATATACCCTTCTAATAACTTCACCATACCCCATCTGTGAAAGTGTACCAGACATTCAGAAAAATGGAAATATGTTTCTTGTGTTCACAGTTTTAGCAGTTTATGAACCTATCTCACAATTTCTGAGTGCAGTGTGACCATACCTTCATCTTGTCCTGTCCTGTGTATTTCCAGTAAAATATATCTGGGAGTTTAGATAATGAGGTTCTACATGAGTTGGCGTGGTTGTTTTATATCTTCGTGGAAATGAATTTCTCCTAGATATATGGCAGTAGGACTAGAAGTAGTGTATAACTTTATTTCTTTTAAAATTAAAAGTCCTCTATTTGCATGATTTACATTTTTCACGTGTGTTCTTCTAAATTCACCACTGTGCTGATTGTAGGAGAGTTGCTACTATTATACTTTAGCTAGCAGATTAAAAAAAAAGGAAGATGGCAGATATAATTGAGAAAGCCCTACTGATATACTGGACTGATATAATAGAAGCTGATTTTGGACTTAAGTTTTATTGGTTTTGCATGAGCTGGAAAACATGCTGCAGCTTGGGGAATTGATGTTTAAACTCTATTTTCAGCCTAAGAGATAGAGAAATGCAGAATGTTATGGTCATATAGAAGCACTTCAATTGAATCTTGTGGGGTTTATTCTAGCTATCTATGCTATGTTTATCATTACTGTTGCCTGCTTCTCTGTTTCTGAGGGTTTTTTTCCTGATGTTCTTTTGCTTATGTCGCTTTAATGGAACACAGCAAACTCTGGCACTGTTACGTGAATGGTTTTGCGATCAATGCACTTTTTTCCCCCTAAAATAGGATAGAATATTACCAGATAAGCCTTTGTATTGCAAAAACATGCTTTTTAACATCTTTTTTTCACTGCTCTCAGGTGAATTCAAACCTTTGCTCCTACATGAGTGTTTCAGGTCTGAATATTGCACTCTATTGAAACAGCAGTGCACGTGGATCTCAGATTTCTGTTGCTACCATGGGTTTGTGTGCGTCTCCTTATCCATGGTCTGCAGTTTCCTGAAGGGAGGAGACCACCCCTTTTCTACACATAGAAAACAATTTGCCCTAGAAATCACATGTGCCATTGCAGGCAGAACAGTAAGCCTGGACTGCTAGTGTTGTGAACAGTTGTGACAATGCAGGTTCTAAGTTGATTTCTGCTGTGACTGTCTGGGGTCCCTCCCAAAGAGCATCAGCCTAAACCAAAGATGGTGTGCAAGGGGGAAACAAACAGAGCAGACATTATGTTTTCAAATATTGAAAATATTCTACAACTTTCAATTTTGGTGTCTCGGGAATATTCCAAACTGTGAGGTGTGGCAACTGCCTATACCTTCATGGTTTTTACATCACCAAAGTATTAATATTGGTATATTTCAGCCTAGTGTTATGGGTATTACTCAGGTACCATTGTATGGGGTTTTAATTATTTTATCAATTAATATCTTTTTTAATTATCAACGAAATAAATATTTTAACTGCCAGGAGTTAGGTGTTCTGTAGATATATTCAGGGATCCATTTTTGTGCTAATCTGATCACATTTATAGTGGGTATACCAATAATTTCATTCTGGTGTTTGTTTTCTTTGGGTGTGACAAAGTTTTCCTGTAGCAATGAGACCAAGATCTCTAATTTCACTGCCCCTCCTAGGATAAATACAGCAGCTCAATTAAAGTGTCAAAATAGGGGAGATCACTGATGAATCAACCTTCTGTTTTGTTTCATTATCTTTAGTTTCAGGTATCTTTGTAATGCATTTTTCTTAATCACTGTAAAGAAACCTACATTTTAAATGGCCATGAAGCATGAGACAGGAGAGATAAATAAGCAGCACAATACACAAGCACCATGCAATCACTCCTTGCCAAATGTCTTTGCACTACCACAGGGAAATCACCACTTACTGTGGTAAAGAACTATGAGTTGGCTAATAAGTCAGCATGTCTGGAAGATGATGAAAGCTTCTTCAAAAAGTCACCTGCAAAGTTGTCCTTTTTTAGGTAGATTTTATATAATAGATTACTTTCAATTTAGCTGTAAAATATACTTGACTGAATTGTGCACAGATTTGTCTACTACCACACACACAAGAGAAAATACTGTAGAGTCACAGACTATGCCACATCGCTTGGAAGTTATTTTGTGCAGGATCAATTTTATTTTAATAACAATGTATGTTGGAAATGTACTATGCTACAAGAATAGCTCTATGTGAAATCTTGTGAATTTGGAATATTAATGTAGGATAAATTACTTTTAAATTGAATTTCTAAAATACAATTGATTGTGTTTGCCAGGAAAAATAAGGAATTATCCACACCGTTATCTAAAACTTAGATATGCTGCTTCTGAGGAAGTTGGAGAATAATTTAGGAGTATTTCTGATAAAGTGCAGTGTATTTAACATTGCTTTAGATTACATGAGAAACAGAAAAGCAATGTTTTGGTAAAGTACATCTTCAAACTATCTTTTATAGGTAAGGTAAATGTTGAAGTTTCAATTTATTAAAAGCACAAGCTTGAAAAACATTATCCCTTCATCTCTGAGACTGTTTTCTTCTTGAAATGTTTGCATATCTTTGAGAGACTGCTTTATTTGTTGAAGGTAGTTGATTTTTTCTATAGCCAGCATAGATTTAAATTTGCTGTATTCCTTACAATGTTCCAATGCATCCTATTGACCAGCATTTTCCAGTGGTTGTGAAGAACAAAAGGGTCATCAGACATAAAAACAGGTAGAAGGCTTGATTTTATTCTGGCATTCAGCTTGCTTAGCTATAAAAGCTGTTCTTTGCTTGTCAAAAAGGAAATCATTCTTGCAAATTCTGTAATGGCAGACCTTAGTAACAGGAAAATCCATCCAGAAGGGGCAAGAACAGTCGAAGGTCCCTCAATTAACTTTCTATTTTACAATGAAACTACATTTTTTATTTGTCACGTTTAACTTGTAATCTAACATGGCATTACTCACTCATTTTGTTTTGATTGCGAAGGAATCCGCTGCTTTCTGAATGCCAAGTTAACAATGAGTATCTTGCTTATGAAGCAGAAATTTACTTCATCTAATGAGTGAAGAAAGAATCTCAAATGAACACAATAAACAGGATTTTCTGGAAAAAAAGCAACACAGTTGGATTTGATTTGAAAAGAGCAATAGCAGGCATATGTCATGTGTCATTATAGGAGAGAACTGGCGACAGTATTATTCATTATGTGGTTTCAGAGTGCCCTAAATTGGAGTATAAGATTATTGGAAGTGGATGATTTCCCCAGATTACTGCTTAATAGTGACTAAAGGGCCCACATTACTCATATTTGCAATGAAAATAGTGCCAAAAAACAGCAGTAGTTGACTGGAATGAAATGTGGAGCCCTCAGGGTTTTAGCTTGAGATGCAGCTTAATTGTGTGTCTCTTGCTTAATACAAATGTCCCTGAGTCTCTGAGGCTGGTGTGCTTTCAGCACTTGCAAATTGATCCAGCAGTTTCCAAAGTATTTACCGGGTTTTTTTCTTCACTGCTTTCTAAACAAATTATTATAATGACTTCACAGAATAAAGTAGGTTTCCCTGTTTCTGACTTTATCATTACCAAGTGCTGTATTCTTTCAGCTTCCTGTCACCTTTTGGCCTTTTTCTTTAATCTGCCTAATCTTCTATACTGGCATGGCTGGAAGAGGGTTAGGGTCTGAATTGCCACAGATGGAACCTTCCTTTGCACTTCTGGAAAAATGGACATGTGAGCGTGACCCAACTGGGACTAGCATACTTTTGCTGTGATACAACTGATGTGTTGGTTGCTCTTGTGAATGAAATATGAGTGCTGTGAATTACTTTAAACAAAAGCAATTAATCTTTTCAAGCAGATTTATTAAAGTACTGTTAGGAAGAATTTAAACTGTGAAAGTTCTTATACTTCTAAGGGCATGTGTTAGCCCTACCTAGATTTTTTTTTTTTTGCTAAATTGGTTGTAGGGTATGCATAGAGCATTCTTGTAGAACAAATAAATTAGAAACAACCTGAAATTTACACAAATATGACCAAAAATATCATATTGTGTTTCTTTCGTGGTATTTAGAATTGGTCTCTGCCACATCCCCTGAGGTGAAGCAAAAATACTCCATTACTGTGAAAGAAAATTACTTTACTTAGTGAAGGTAGTAGTCTGAAGTGCAGAAGAATGAGTTTTAATTCAGTGCTGTGTTGAATTCCTAGCATGCCAAACTCAGACAAGATTTGTAACTCCTATTCTTCTATTCCCTGCTCCTAAAATGGAAACAAAAGCACCTTCTTTGTGCCTGTTGAAAGCTCAAGGACTGAGTAGGAAAGACTGACTTTTACATAGAAATGCCTTGGGAAAGGAGCTCAAAAAGTCATCCTGACCATCTCCTTTAGAAAGCAAGGCATGGAACTAAGGTGTTTAAATGTGCTGTAACAAATAGGGAGATGAGCAATCAAAGTTATTAGAATGATGGACTCTCAGACTGGTTTGGGTTGGCAGGGTCCTCAGACCCCCTAGTGCTCCTCCTGCCACGGGCAGGGAGACCCTTCCACCAGTCCAGGTGCCCTAATACCCATCCAACCTGGCCTTGAACCCTGCCAGGGATCCAGGGGCAGCCTCAGCTTCTCTGGGCGCCCTGTGCCAGGGCCTCCCCCCTCCCCCCCCCCCCCCCTCTCCCCCTGGAAGGATTTCTTCTTCCCAGCCCCTCTCCAGCAGCCCTCCTGCAGCCTGGCCCTCCCTGCCCTTCACCCCAGCCCCTCTCCAGCTCTCCTGTAGGCCCCTTTAGCTACTGGCGGGGGGGGGGTATATATATAATATATACATATATTATATAAATTATATATATAAATATATATATTATATATATTTATATTTATAAAGCGCCTATCACCCTATTGATAAACATTCTTTGGAACCACTCTAACGGCACAGGTAAGGACAGGAGTCAGCCTGTCGCTACCTCAGCACTGCTGCTTCCAACTGATTTAAAACCCGGGTTGGACCCGAAGATCTCTTGAGGTCCCTTCCAACCCCTAAGATTCTGTGATTCTGGGAAAAAACCAAAAAAAAAAAAAAAAAAAGCCACAAGACTTTGCTGCCAGCTTGCTGGGCTGGTGTTTAATACTGCTACTCCGTCAGGGTTGGAGTGAGACCTATTGTGAGTGGCAACAGTTTGCACTGCCTTCTCCAGCTGAGGCTGCTGCAAGGACCTATATTATTCCTATATTATAGTCTATTTGACAAAGATCCTAATATCTACCTTACCTCCATTAGCTGCTAAATTTGGATAAAGTCATAAGAGAAACGTCAATTTCTGAAAATTATGCTTACCCTCATTGAATTCAGAGGGATCACTTAAGTCTTTTTGGGTCACCATGCTTGACTCAGTATGTAACTAGGATTAATTAGTAGAATGTATCAATAATAGCAGATTATAAACAAGATCTTAAATGTGTATTCAAAGTAAACCGACCTGTTACACCTTCTGAGTTTCTCTGATCCCTGAGTAGTACGTGTCTTAATGTTGATCTTGTAGCTGTGTTCTTCAAAGATAAAATTACTGATGAGGATTTTTACTTGTTATTATTTCCTTAGGCTTAGAAGATTAAGTAGCTTGTCTATAGCACTTAGCAAAATTTCCAGTCAACATTTATAACTTGTAGTTCAGCCTTTTTTAATACTCATTAAAGACATTGCTGCTTATACAAATGAAGTTATTTATTGTGTTGTATTAATTGCTTATTTCTACCTTTCAGAAATGACTTGTGCAGTTCATATTTCTGCAGTGAAATAAAATATTAACTGTGTGACGAGAAGCATCATACTGGGGAATCCCTGAGGTGCTATGCAATTAATACAAAGGATGAATATTGGTAAAGGTGTCAGGGTGATTTGATAAGATAATTTTTAATTTATAGCAGAAATTCAGAATAAAACTGATACAGTTCGTGCTAAGGTGAGAAATGTAATATTTGGAAACGAAACTTTTCTGAAAGGAGAAAACCTGTATGAAAAGTATAAATTGCATTCAAAAAGCAGAAGGAAATTATTTTGATAATAGTTAAGCAAACACACATGAATGACTACATAATAAGAATTCTTTCTGATCTTTATTTATATCATAAATTTTTGAGATCAGTTATCAGGGGATGAAAGCTGCGTTCCATAGTTCTGTGTAAAAAATCCACTGAAATTATATTCCTTCCAATTCTGTTTAGCAAATCTTTGGTACCTTTTTCAAGGTACTCTCTTTTCCACCTGTATCATCAGTATTGTTCTACCTCTTGGGGAAAGAAAGGGCATTTTTGGTTGTATTATGTTTTCCTTAAATAAAAAAAACAACAACCAACTGGATCGGATTGCAGGTGAACAAACGGGACAACTTTGTTGTTTAGCAGCTACAAAGTTGTGTCCAGGAGAAGATGACTTCCATTGTATCCCGACCTTACAGGCTACACTAGCTGGTTGTGAGAGAGTTTTACTGGCTGCTCTAGATCTGACTCCCTCCCTTCAGACCTTGCTGTCATCAGCCCTGGGGAACTCTGCGTGGCTCTCAGTGTCCTGAGAATACTTGTAGCTCTGCATTAAGACAGTAGTTTTCAAAGTGTACACAAAGAATATCTATAGCCCCAGCTCTCCTATGAGGGAATGTATTTCTCCATTGCGTTTGCTTCAGTAAGGGCAAGGGGGTTTGTTGCTTTTTATTCTCTCTGAAGCATCAAAAAATAGACCCATCTAGAAATAAATAAATGTGAAAATACTTCAGGTGCCTAGCTGCTGTGTTTTGTTCATATGCCAGTGTTAATAACAGTTGACCCAATACAGGAAGGGAATGTTATTTGGATGAGGGTTTTGGATTCGGGGTTTTTTTCGGGTTTTCTGAGTCCTTTCTTTTTTCTTTGGGCCTTGGCTGCAGCAAAGAAAATAGTTTTTCCTCTGGTGTCAGCTGGAAGTGTATCAGATAATAAACTCCCTGCCATTTTTTACTTGCTTTACTCTGGTATCTGCCTTTTAACTTTCTTCCACCTCTTCTCCTGCCCTCTCCAAGGTATGTTGGGTCTGATTTAATGGCCTGTGGATTGGATCTCAGACTGGATGATTCGGTCCCTTCTGTCTTTGATTTCTGTCTTTGATTTCTGTGAAAGCTCTGAAGTACAGGTGGTGTAAATCTGACTCTGCTAGTTAGTCACTGTCACAAAAATCACTGATGTGCCTTGGGCCTCAGTATTCTCTTCTGGAAAACTTGGATATTATTTAGCAGCTTCAGACATCATGCATATTAATTGGTTTTAATTTATTTCTTGGGGGTGGGGGAGGAAGAAAGTTTGGTCTTATTGAAATACTCATCTCAAGAAAAAACAATAATTTGGACTTGATTTTCCACACAGACTGGAAGTCAGACTAGATATTAATTGCTATTTAAATGTTCTGTTGAGTGATTAGATACCATTAATCTGTACAGTTGTTCAGTTGGTTGTGTTATCCTTGTAATATTCTTCTGTTACTTCTTTTCATAGCCAAAAGACACGGTGCTTTACCAATTACAGTTTCTGTAAGCATCATGCTGTTAATGTTCATATCCGTTAAATACCGTGTCCCAAAATGCTAAGTATGCAAGGGAATGCTAATTGAAATGACTATTTATTTCTCTCTAAGGAGAAGTACCAATGTAGTGTAATAGTATGTCTCAGGACTGGGGGTCTTGGAATTCACATTCACAGTAGCAGCAATCTACTTTGTGCTGAAGATAATAGGAGACGGTACTTTGCTGGGAGCAGTATCTTTCATGTCTGTTCTGTTGTATGAAGCCAAAGCCTAAGGCAGTTAGATAACACATATTAATGGGGACAAAACTTTTAGAATATTCACCACTTGTGTTATTTCAGAAACAAAGACTGTGATTATTGGGTATAAAACCAAATGGAGAAGTGTCGGCTTCTAGAGCCTTTGAAAATTGAAATGAATGGACAGCATCAGATAGGCAAGCCAGCAGTGCAGTGCCTGCATGGAGCTGTGTAAAGCCAAGTGCATCTCTTTTTACTTCTTTACATACTACGTGCGCCTCTCAAAATAATTATAAATCCTCAGCTGTGTATCTCTGGAAAGCATCTGTACTTCCCCTCTATTTTCCACAAAAGTGTAGTTAATCTGTGTTTCAAGTTCAAGTATGAAGTTTCTGTTTAATCTTTTCAGGAGCAACATTCTCAGTGCTTGTTTACTCTGTTGGTTGAAAAATAAACATTTTCAAAGAACTAGAAATTTGCATGCTTTCCCTATACTGTACCCCTCTCCTCATTCCCAATGTTTATCAAGAATACTCACAAGTAATGAGCTTGGTTTGTCGTATAAGTAGACTCACCTCTGAAGAGCTTTACTGTCATTTCACAGAGCTGCACCACTGTACATTTAGTGTGGTTGTAAACTAAATGCTTCATCATTTGACTATGTCACCATTAACAGCCACTTGTAAGAACTTCTTCTGAGTTCTGCTCTACCTGAAAAGTGCAGTATACACTGTAACTGAGAAATGGTGCTTTTTGTGTCAGGACATGCTGAGAGGAAAGCAGGAGCACATAGACTGAAATCACATCCTAATGATATTTAGGTCTAACAATGATCTTGCTGTGATCTGCTGTGACCATGGTATTGGTTTGAGTGGTTTATTGTTTGTAGAACAACTGAGATCTAAGTCTTAGTTTAAATTCCTGTGGTAGTAGATTATCAGAGGTACCATCTGAAGTAGTTTTTATTTGCATGTGTGTATGAGTGTGGTGCAGAGAGGTGCCTGCTGATGGCAACAAAATGTTTGCTAAAAGTTTTGGAAATGTATTTGAGCAATATGCAATATCTATTTACTTGTTTTAATACAGTTTCACATAAAACACATATTTTATTTAAGAAATCTCTTTTCTGATTGAGGCTTTGTCTAGAAAATTGCGATTCCAGATGCTTCTCTATTCTCTAAGAAAATGACATTGTTAATTTGAAAAAGAATGTGAAGTACTCCAAATGAAAGGTTTTAAATAATCATTCTAAATATTCCACGCAGCTGAAGCCCTGAGATGATGTCTTTCCCTCCTCAGCAAACTGCCTGCTTGTGTTAAGCACCCAGAATGAAAAGCTTCCATATTGCATGGATTGAGATGACAGGCCTGATACTACTGACACTTTTCTTTCTAGGACTAAAGTTGTTGTCATCACTAAAAATGTCCAAAGTCACTAAAAAACCAGACATTTCTATTTTTCAACCACAAAGATATAATTTGACACATTTTTTATGAAATTAGAAAACATAACTGTACTAAGAAAAAAATACTAGCAGCTAGGCTATACAGAACACGAAACTGGCTTTGTATTTTATGAGAAAATGTTTGCTTTTATTTCTGTCATCTCTTTATTACTTAATTTAAGGGACTGTGAAAAGTCTGTATAGATAGACTTTGAACTCCAAAAAGATGGTTTTAGTCTGTCGCAGAAAACTGGTGGGACCATGGTTCTTACATGAACCGATCACAATAATTGAGTGTTAGATCTTTATTTCCTGTTACTGCCCGTTTAACTGAGGTGTGGTTCTCTAGGTATGCTGGTACTGCATTTTGAAAATTCTGAGGAGGCCAGATATAAAAATAGTATTTCTTCTATGCAAATGAAACAATTACAAAGAATAATTAAAATGGAGGAACATAGAGAGAAAATTCATTCAGGATTACCAAGCATCTCACTAAAAATGTAACTGTGGAGAAATCAAAATCATCATTGCAATTAAGACTTAAATAGCTCTGCCCCCAAATCTGTTGCAAAAATCCCTGCAGTTGTTATGCTCATATTCAGCTCAGTTGTAACAAGCAGTGCAATAGATATATGTGTTTGGTTAGAGGATGTCCCCTCTATGGTAGAAGTTTTATGGAGAAGAAATGTGAGAAACACTGCAGATGGGGCAGCTGTGGTTTGAGCCCTGGCTTGTAACATTTTTAGCTTCCAGCTTTTGCTATTGGATATCTGTGTGACTTTCATCAATTCACCTTCTGTAGGATAGGGAGTTGGTGTCAGTGAGACATTCTGTAACTGTAACATGCGGTGAGAAATCCATGATGAAAAAAGCATTGAAAACCTAGAAGCCAGATGTTGTTTTATCATCTCCATTTAAATGTGCGGAGGAGAAGCCCGTAGTGTGCATGTTTCTAACTCTGCTTTTGCCTGACTGCTCCTCCAGTATCAAAACCTTAAAACCCTGCAATAATTTTATGGCATTTTCTACTCAGTTCACTCTAAGACTAAAAGGATTTTAATTAGACCTACTTCACAAGCTGTACTGAGACCATCAGCGGGGCCTGTACATGAAATGAAAAAATAAATGAAGCAAAAAGATGCTCTAGTTTCCGGCACATTTTATTGGCGTTGACAATGTTAACTTATTTAGGAGGAAAGAAGTACTCTTCAGTGCTTGAATCGCTGGAAGAATTCTGTGGTCTGTGGCATACAGAAGAGTGTGTTAGCATACAATAAATAGTCTGCCTGGCCTTTTAGAGATTTTATTAAGAGTTATTCCTTTTCTCATTCAGGTTGGAATAATAGATGCCATCTTAGAGCAGTGTTATCAAGATGGCATTTATAAACCTATACACCATTGTGTAGGACTAATTTGTTCAACTTATTTTCAGGCTTTTCAGAGGGAAAAATAGAGTTAATTTAAAAATAATTCAATTTTTTCAATTATTAAAAAATCTGGTTAAAATATATTTAAATATCCAAATCTAGTGAGAACTGGGTATATGGGTGTGATGTAGAAAATAGAAGAACTACTGCAATCATTACAGTTCTGAAGTACTTCATACAAATCTTTTGGGGCCTCCTTTTGTAATTCACTAATTTGATATTCCAATTCTATTTGATGTTGTCCCTGCAGCCCCCCTACTTAAATTACCGGTACAGAAATTATAACCTAACAGACTTAACTTTCACCCACACTTTGATTTCTCAGAAAGTATTAAAAAATCAACATTCTTAAAACATTATTGTATATTTTCTCTGGTTAGTAAGCAAAATTTTGTGGTAGTAGAAATTTAGAGGAGGACAGTTGAGGCTTTCATCAACTCCTTTCCTAGCACTTAATATTTGCAGAGATCTTTGCTTAGAGCCAAGAAAGCTTTTGAAATTTATTTTGAACTTTAGTGTTCTACTCACTGTAACTATTACATGGCCTGATTTACTTGCTGAGCAGCTTAAGAGAGGCTATTGTATATAACCCATGGACTGAGGCACACTGTGGCCTAAAAATAGGGAATGACACAGGACTGAACTGGAATTTGCTCACTCTCCTTTGCAGTATCTTACCTGACAAACTGATTCCTTTTTGATTTAATGGGACTAGTGATGGATCATGTTGTAGCATAAGGAGACGTATCGAATAGGTCTGTAGGTCTAAGAGGGATGTCATATTTGTCACAGATCATATGGTGAGCTGTAAATTATACCTGCTGGCTTTTGTGCTCAATAATGCCATTACAGCCAAGGAGCATGCAGTCTGCAGGAGAGCAGATGGCTGTGTCTCTGCTGCCTTCTTCCCAAGTGTCTGTCTGTCCTGGCTGTGCCACAGAGGCACATGGAATGGGTGCATTTCTCTGCTGTTCATTTCTACACGTGACTTGGTTGTTCTTCATCTGAGAGTGAAATCTGCAGTCATTATATGAAACAGAACTCTAGTGTCTGGTTCCTTAATCCAGTTTTTTACCAGATTTCCTTTTTGCAGTTTTTGTACAGTGTAATCTAGTGTACATGCACCTGCAAAATGCACTTTGCTTCCTTCTCTCTCCCTCTCACCCTCCTCTGAACCAGATGGGTGCTAAATTCCTTTTTCCCTGCAGGGTGTAAGAGGTGAGATCCCTGCTTGGTGAAAATGGATTTTGGCTTAGGAAGCTAAGCTTGATTCTTCTCCCAACATTATAGTTAATAACCATATATGGTATTTTCTTTTGTTTCGCTCATTCTTCCCCAGAAAGTAACATGCTGAGATGCCCCGCAAACTTTCTAAATTTTATCCCTTGCAGTTACTGTAATCTAATATTTAGGCTAAGAATCTTGCAGCTATTGCAAGATGTTCCATGCATACTCTCCCAAAGTAGAACATTGTGTAGGCAGTTGTGGTTGTTTTGGCCCTAGCTAGAGGCCAAATACCCACCAAGCCACTCGCTCACTCCCCCCTTCAGCCGAAAAGAGGAGAAAATAGATATTAGGAGGCTTAGGACCTGAGATAAGGACAGAGGGATCACGCTCCTATTAGTGCAATGGGCAAAACAGACAGCACAGAATAAAGGAAAGCGATTTATTACTACTACAACTAATACACCCAGTGAACCAGAACGAGATAAGAAGCGGCCAGGTCTTAAAGCACCTTCCCCCCACCCCTCCCGTCTTAGCACATTTACAACTCATCATGATTTTACTCCCTTCTTCCCCCCCCAACATGGTGCGGGGAGGGGCAGGGAATGGGCAGTGGGGTTCCGGTGATCCCTCACAAGCTGCTTTCTTTCTCCAGATCTTATCACTTCTACTTCCCCTCACCCCTCACCTCTGCTCACTCTTGACTTTAATCATAGATTTGCTCCCTTCTTCCCTCCCAGGGAGGGGCAGGGAATGGGGTATTCAGTCTGTTCCTCCCGCGTTGGCTTCTGTCTCAGCTGAGGGGAGGGGGGCATTCCGCATATACACCCCCTTCCCCTGCAGCGCTGCAGGGTCCCACCCACGCGAGAGTTGTGTCCACGAGCTTCTGTAGCGTGAGTCCTCTCTATCGGGGAGTCATCTCCTCACCATAGGCCTCTCAGCAGGACTCCCCTCCATAGGGTGCTGACATTCGGGTCCAGACCCCCCGGCCTGGTCCCCCACAAAGTCACAAGTCCCCCAGCAAACCTGCTGAGGCGTGGATCAATCTTCACAGGGCATAGATGACTCTGCTCCCTGTCCTCATCCATGGGCTTCGAGGGGACACCCATTTCACTATGGGCTTCACCATGAGCTGCAGGGGAAACTCTCCATAGCCTTCCCTCCCTCCATCAGGCCTGGCCTTGGTGTCTGTGCAGCTTGTTACATCTTCTCACTCCTGCTCCAGTGGCAAAGTGCACCTGCCAGCAGGTCTTTTTCTCCTATATGTGATTCACAGAGGTGCTATGACCAGCTCTGATAGTCCAGTCTCGAATTTGTCCTTGAATTGACTAAGGTTTTCAAAATACGGGGCTTGGAGAAGGCTGTAACTGTGGTTTACAAAAGCCACCGAAGCAGCACAGCTACACAAAACTGCAACAGCAGTGCAATATTTTCCTGCAGTTAATAGGGTTTGCCTTTCTAGAGCAACAGGAGAGGAAGTATCAAAGGACTTTATCAAGCATTGTTTGCTTTTATTGGAGCAGGCAGCTAAATAAATTAATTTCACTATTGAAAGAAGCTATGGTTTCATTTGTGGTGGTTTGTTCCCCTATCTCTAATTGTCTCCCAGTCCCTAAACAAATACGGCAATGTAGGGCACACCAGAGTACACATATTTTTTTTTTTTATTTTTTTTTTTTCATGCCATGCAACTTACTGAAGAACAAGTTAGAGTAGGAGTCTCCTTTTGGGATGGGATACAATGGAATATCGAGGGTTGGTTTACTTGTGGAAATTCAGTATCGTTACCATAACACAGCGACCCCAAGGTCAGATGGTGGCAGAATCTGAATGTTTCACTGATTTGATTGCTAAGGTTCAAAGTATTAGTATGTGGCTCTGGACAAGTATTTCCCAGCTTTTAAAATTTATATGCTAACTTGTACAATTCACTTCTTGTGGAGCGCTTTTTACTGGCACCCTAAGTGGTGTTTAGACCCATTATTGAAGGATTTTGGAGGTGAATAGTAATGCAGAATAAAGTGCAGCAAAGAAATTAGAGAACATGGAATTTTGTGTCTGTAATATCAGGTGTTCAGTGTTATCAGTTGAAGATTAGGAGTCTGTTTTCACAGGATTCCTGGGTTTTAGAAATGGCAGCTTGCCTTTCTTGGGGAAGGTTTGGGCTTTATGTTGCAAATTAAAAATTACAGCTTCCTTATTTGGACACTGCTCCCTAAACCCACCTCTCAACCCTAGAAATAATGACCTACTTTCCATATGTCCTGGAAATGTCACTGACTATTTTGAATTTTGGGTATTCAGTAGACCTATGGTGGAGGGGTGTGGAAGTTGTGTAGGTGAATGAAAATAATTTGAGGTGAATGGTTTTAATGGAAAAGATGAAAACTGTCTGGGGTGGAAGCCTCTGCTTTCCACAGAACAGGCACATTTTCCTCATAATAAATGGTTTGTCTTGGAAATGATGGAGTGCAGGTGGCCAGGGAGGCAGAGCTTGTTCTTCAGACACAGAAATCTCTTTGCATCTCTTTTGAGACTTTCACGGATATTGTAGTTTTTTAAGAAAACACCAGCAGGAGACTAGCTCAAGTGTTTTAAACACATCCTTTGCTGCCCCAGAGTGATTATATTCATTGGCACCATTAACCTCATTGACTCAGTCGCTGCACAATGGCTGAAACTGCACTTCTGAAACACTGCAGAATGGAAACCCTGGACAGGCTCGACAGACAGGCTGAAGTGTAACACGCTGCTGCTGACTGTTGAGCAGCTCTGGGCACAAATACATTCCTTATGATACGGACAGAAAGCATAAGTGACATTTTTAAAAAGTAACAACAACAACAAAGAGCCTGGCTGAGAATGCTGAGGTGCTGTTTGGACAGACCTTGTGCTGTTTTGACAATAGTGGGTGTGTCTTCATGGCACCCTTGCAAATATTTCAATTAGGTTATATCTGTTTTTACTGAAACTTTCTTCTGGTTTAAATTCAGCTCAGTTTGGTGTGTCACACATTTGTCATTTACATCACATGAGTAATCCCTCCAATGACCAAAGACACAGTCTATGCTTTGTTTTTAGAACCGGTATTACTTTAGTGTAGTGTATGAATGGTGCTAAGTTTGTACTCCCTTTTGTTGTCTTCTCTTTAAATATGGTGTTTAGATATAGAATGCTTTGTAATCTTCTTACTTGGAAGCCCTTAAGAGAGGAATTTGACATGGGTTTCTTCAAAATTTCAAACAGCTCATCGTTAGTGTTGTGCTGATAGATAACGTAAACAGGCAATATTCTGTGTATGCTTCGGTCCTACCAGCTCAGCGAGGGGTAAAACCCCACCTTATGTGATGGTTATCCTGTGTGTTTGGGAAAATTGCTTAATTACCTTGAAACAGCATGCAAGCCCTAGATTAGGTATGGATCTGGAGATCGGCACCTTTTGTATCAAGTGAATTGGGTAAGTAAACTGATTTTAGGGAGGTGGATTCTAGATCACAAACTTTACTACAAGGGCTATGTGGGGTTTTTCTTTGGTTTTTGCCCTTTTACTTGGTAAACTCCCTCAGGTTTATATAGAAAACATACTTAAACTTTATGATACAAATATTTACAAAAGACTGACAAATCATGTGCTATAAATGAATCACAGGGAGGTTCTTCAGCACACCTGTGCCATTGCCCACAGGATCAGTCTGCTCATGTCGCAGGCTCTTTTTAAAAGCAGGAGAGTGGCATGCATTTTTCTGTGGCAGGATTCAATAGACCCCATTTGATATAAATTGCCAATGCTGGAATCAAATTGATTGCTACCATTTCTGACTCCCTGACTGCATTTTTGCATTGAGAATTTATTAAAAAAGATTAATCAATTTCTCATGAAAGCTTCCTTTTTGTGTTTTGTTTTTATTATTTTCTATTATTTTAATTGCCTAAAGAAGAACCCAAAACCAAACCTGTTCTGGAGACAAATTGTATGCTATTAGTGGTTAAATATATATATATATATATTGTTAACATATTTTTTGTTTGCTCGTTTGGTTGGTTTTGTCACTGAGGAAATAACAATTAGTTAAATTTGATACTAAATTATGCTGAAGTAGTGGTCTTAGTATAAGTTCATATATTCTGAAGAAACACACAGGACAAACTAATAATATGACTGATAAAAAGGCTGGAAATTTGGTTATACTCAGTAGGAGTCAGCTGGAAATAGGACTGCTTAGGACATGTGATAAGTGTGTCTTAACTGTGCATATTGCTAGCAAATTATGAAAGAAGAACCTTTTCAAAATTAAATACTTTTGTGTATTTAATTAAGATTTTTTCCCCTCTGAAACCCATTTTGTGTTGTGCAGTTCCTTTGAAACTGGATCATGATGCTAAAATAACAATTGAAGATGTTAAAATCCTTAAGGTTCATTTGCCTGTGACAGATTGAAGCCTTTAGTTAGAAATTTAGCCTTTTCAATCCTAATTAAAACTTATATTTAACTTTATTAAAACTTATATACTTTATATTGTATAGAGTTATCAGTTGAAAAAGGTTGGTATATGGCAACAGAGGTATGCTGTGGTTTGCTGAACCCAGGACAAGGTAAAAGGAAAATGTGCATGCTTTGCTACTGAACATCCAGGGGATATTACTTTGTTGAGTGTACAGTAGTGCCAGCCCTAATTTATTGTCCTTAGGCAATGTGAGATGAAAATAAGACTGCCTCTCAGGGAAAAGAAGAAAAAGAAGTTCTTGTTCACAAGAGAAAAAATAGGTAGTTTGAAGGAAGGGGAAAAACTGTATTCTCTGGAAGCAAGAGAGGAATATCATGAACTTTTGGTAACAATTAATGATGAAAAGATATATATGCAGTGAGCGGCCAGTTTCAGAAATAATTTGGTTTTAAGGGATATTCACTTTGAAGTATATATATATATATAAAAGCATAAATGAATCTTCTCTGCCTCTACCTAACCTAATTTAGAACTAGGTCTTTGGGCCCGTCACAACAAGAATGACATCGAGATGCTTGAATGTATCCAGAGAAGGGCTACAAAGCTGGTGAAGGGCTTAGAAGACAAGTCTTATGAGGAGCAGCTGAACGAGCTGGGATTGTTTAGTCTAGAGAAGGGGAGTCTAAGGTGAGACCACATCACTCCCTACAGCTACCTGAAAGGTGGTTGTAGTGAGGTGGGGCTTGGTCTCTGCTCCCTTATAGCTAGTGACAGGACAAGGGGAAGCAGTCTGAAGTTGTGTCAGGGGAAGTTTAGGTTGGATATTAGGAAAAATTTCTTTACTGAAAGGGTTGTCAGATACTGGAACAGGCTGCCTAGGGTGGTGGCTGAGTCACCATCCCTGGAGATGTTTAAAAGAAGAGTAGATGTACTTGGTGACATGGTCTAGTGTTGGATGTAATTGAGCTCGATAGATGGTTGGACTCAATGATGTTGAAGGCATTTTCCAACCCAAATTATTCTATGATTCTATCATGACATTATTTTAGAATATATGGTAAACCAGGAATTCTAATGACTATGGCTGCTGTAAGAACCACAGGTTGTACCCTTCAGCCTACAGGTACACTTAGGGCAAGCAAAAGTTATTATCCAGCTCTGTTTTGGAGGGAGAAACTTTAAGGTATATAAAGCTTCTATGGATTACGGGAAAATGCATTCACAGCTGAAGAATGCGAGCAGTCCTGACTACAATCCCCTCTGCAGAAGAGGGAGAGAAGATTCTCAGTTGCCAGATGCACACTCTCTCTGTTGTTGATCAAGTGCTCTGTTTTGCTTTCTTAAACTCTGTCAGTAATTTCCTAGTGTCACTGTACAAGCCTTTCTTAATTTCTAGTCTAGAAGGATTTGCTGATTGCCAGTAATTCTTTGATCACTTCTTCAAACAACTGATCATAATAATTATAATGCTCTTACTTAATGAGGCAGCACTCCTCTAAGGACTAAGCAAATATTATTTATGGCTCGAGTAATTCAGGTACAGAGAAGTTTAAATCATCATGTAGTACCCAAAGGAGGGCTGCACTATTTCTGCCTAAGATTTCTTGAAAGAAATAGAGTGCTTGCATTCTGTAAGATTTGCTTAGTAGATTTGATGCTCCTCAAATTGTGCAGTTTTTTGTGCATAAATATGTGGGAATTTTATACATCTTTGCTGTGATAGATTAAGTTCCTCCAAGATTTACTGCGAAGTATTTCTTCATATGTTCTCCAGTCTAGAATCTTTTATACTTCCCAGCTCATGTGTCCCTTTTTTCTTGATTCACAAAAAGAACCTACGTGAAGTTGCTGGGTAGGGACAATCATTTTTTCAAGGCTTGCATCTGAGTTCTTTTATAACCTGTGTTGGTTAGGAATAGGAGCAAAAAACCCTACCCTTCCAACTTGCATCCTCTTAACTGAGATACCTACACCAGTTACATGACTGGACTGTCCTTTGGAAAGAAATGGCTCATTTTGTTCAAAAGGTGTTTTAAGCTACACCAGAAAGTTTTGGGCTAAATTAGAACTTGCAGAAGATTACCATTTAACCAGCAAAATGCAGATTACTCTTTCTTTGATTTTTAGTTTTTAAGTTAGGAGTACCCATTGTGTAGCTTCGTAGGATTGTCCCTTGCCCAAGTCGAGCTAACACTCAGAGTGGGTAGGGTTGTGGCAAAATGGGCAAAGAAATGCTGTAATCAAAATTAATATCTGGAGTGCTGAATAAAAACTCAAAGCTAAGCTAAGGTTATCCAAGTGACTTTGCTTCATTTTTTTATTCCCCAAAACCCCTATTTTTGAGATGTGATTAGGGCTCCTCTGAAATGATGCTGGGGAGTGCTTTGTCAAAATGGAAGTAGAACATTTGATGTGAGTATACTCCAGAGGCCCTGTGTGCCAACCAACGAAAAGGAAAAAATTTGCAAGCATCTCTTCCAAAACCAAACAAGCTAATTATGTGAGCAAACAACATGGGGAGGTCAGCAGTGCTATCCTTGTCTTTGGAAACACTATCATCCATGAAATTTTATTTGCTAGTCAGTCAATGGAGTCTCAACTAGTTCTTCCATACATGATTCATAAGGGCAAAGGTCTTAAAAAAAATTCCACATCATCCTGAACAATTCTGTCCCTTCTAATCTGATACTTCTTCCTCTCTTATTATACCAAGCTTCTTTCCTTTGCATCACACACTTCCCCCATGTTACTGTTCATTTCCCTTGCTTATTAACCTCATTTTTTTAAAATTTATTTTATCTGAATTTCTTGTTATTTGGAGTGGAATTTGATATATTTCTTTCTTATGTCTGTCTTTGAATCAGAGACTAGCCGAATATGACAAGAATTTATACTGGGGACAGATTTTGTTCACTTCAAATAAGAGTGACCTGTGGGAAAAAGGATTTATTGGAAGGTAATGGCATTTGCTGCTCATTCCAAGCTAAAGGGAACAAGGGGGTCAGATAGTTCAGTGAAAGGGGCAAAAAGTTTAAAATGGATGGAGTGGATTAAGACCCATCATGTTCAGATACCTATTTTTTACTTGAAGCAAGGAAAATTCTAGTAACAGGGCAGGGAGTGGGGGTGGTGTGTGTTGGGGGCATGGAAGTGGGGTTGTGGAAAGCAAAACCAAAGGGGTAGAACGTGTGATTGTATCTTCAAAACTACTAAATGAAGAGACAACCAAATAGGGATGGCAAATCTTACCAAAATATTGTGCAATATTTTCTAGCAACAAAGTAAATAAATAATTTGTTTTCAAGTACAGCAGAGTAATTCTGAACGTGGTCAACTGGAGAGACATGACTGCTATTTTACAAGGAACTTTCTTGCTCCTTTTGAACATTTACACCCTATTCAAAATGCAGTCTCACGAATGGAATTCAGAATTAAATTTATTTCTTAGATTCCAGTACCAGGGATCCCAAATTCCTGCTGAAGATAGCCTCTTCAAGTTGACAATGTCCTATGCAAAACAGTTCCAAATGTTGGCTGTTTATCCATTTAAATACAGGATGTATTTAAATGGATAAATCTTACTGCTGAGTATCTCTAGGCTTGAGATTACTGATGATGATGGTGGAGTTGTTTTGCTATCATGATTGCTTGACTCAATTTGTTTGATGAAGATTTGAGGATAGACCTACTGAAGTTTCTGGGAATTGTTTATTCTGAAGTCTTACCTAGAAGTATTAAGATTTTTATCTTTGGATGTAAGCAACTGTGTTTTCTCACTTGAATAAATATATTCAAGACCTGTCTGGACGCCTATCTGTGCAATATGAGCTAGGGAGGCTGCTTTGGCACAGGGTGGTTGGACCCGATGATCTCTTGAGGTCCCTTCCAACCCCTCTGATTCTATGATTCTGTGATTTTGTAGATTGAACATAGTTAATATTGCTATATTCTGAATGAGTAGTCAGAGCTGTCTACAATATGTTGCTGTTTCTTAACAGCAACAAGCATTATTTTGGGCTCGGAGAAGCAACCCCTCTACTTAGAAAGCACTTTACTATTTGGAATAAGAACACTTTAATATTTTCCTTAACCATACTTCATCTTTTACAGTAGAGTTTCTCCATATAGATGTTAGTACCACACTTTGATTCCAGGAAAATGTATCTGTAAAAAGCAGGCCTTTGCCCTCATGGAGATCCACTATTAGATTTCACTTTTGTTCTTTAGAGTATCTCACTCTGTGTCACACAGCAGCTTAATGCCAAGGAAACTCTTTGCTGGTATTCACCATTACACATAAGCGTTACTACATCAGCCAGATACTGAATCATGACACTAACTGTTCTAACTGCTGCTCTTGTCAAGTGTCATTTAAAGACACAATTTGTTATTCATTTAAGGCCACTGAAAACTAGTTTTTGTGGAGTTTCCCTCCCATCCCCCTTTAATCCTAATCTTGAATAGCATTTGTTAGGTGTATATTGTATTATCAAAGTGTTAGAGAACTATTTCCTACCAGTATCAGAAATTTTCTAGTTAAAACAACATTCACTTTTTTTTTTCCCCCTTCCAAGAACTGCAAACTTACAGCTTTGTTTTTCTGGAGGTTAAAATGATTAGCTAATAAGACATTTAGTGGTCTATCATACTTTAACTTGTTTACCTTACAGAACAGAAAATTAATGTTTTCAAAAACCTTTTCAAAAACTGTATCTTGAGACTTATAGGAAGATCACCAATGAAATAATAGGCTTCATATGAACATATTATATAAAACAAGGCATCAGAATCCTGTTTTCCTAAGGCACACAACTCCCATTTTTCACAATAAAGAAAAGCATAGGGGCCCACCCTCTTAAAAAGAAGAAAAATAAGTGATGGCTTAAAGTGGCCCGCAGATTAAATTAGGTGCTGCAGTTCCAAAATAGAAATCTGCTGATACCCAGATACTGCCTTGGACAGCTGAGTGGCTCCAGACATTTTCTGCCAAAGCTTCACTGGGGCTTTGAAGTCTGCCTCCAAGGTGCAGTGTATGGTCAGTGAGCACATAAACCTACTGGCTGTGTTCCACGTGCAGCACAGTAGCTACATGAGCTTTGCTTTATGAAGACAACCACAGAGGGAAGTGACCGTGGCAGGGCTTGTCTCGGGTGCAATAACACAATCACAGGAGTCATCATTCAGCATTAATTTATTTTTCAACATGTGCAGATTCAAACACATTTTCTGTTTTGTAAGGCAAAGCCCTGCTCATTGGGCTCTTTCATTGTGCAGTTCCTGTAGGCTGGAGGGCCAGAAGAGTTCTTGTCTCTATGTGGTTTTGCATATTATAGGGAAAATCTTAAGTCTGTCTTTTATTTTTAATGCCTCTACTTAAGCCAGGGAAGTAATTATCTGAAATGTAGAGTTAGATTCACAGTAGATACAAACATCATCAGGCATTTGAGATACTTCAGGTGGGATTATTAGAATTAGTTGAACTTCTGTTCCATCTAAAGCCAACAATTAAAATACCCCCAAAAATCCAGAAATTTGCTGATTTTGAAGGATTTCACCAGTAAAAACATATGCAAATACCTGGAACTTTGTTTTGTTTGGTTTGGTTCGGTGTTGTGTTTTTTTTTAATGTAACCTTTTATTAACAAGTTTCTTCTCTTTTGAAATCGACTTTAATTATTTTTTCACTAAAATCAACATACTCCTAGTAAACTGCCTACATTTTTATGTAGAGTGTGAACATAAAGTCAGTGTTGCAACCTGTGAAACAGTGAATAACCCAGTTTTTCTACTGTTCTGTAATTTTCTAAATGAGGCTGAATGTGGTTATGATCTTATTAAATCAGTAGAGTGGTAACGTGAATAATTTACTACTAGGAGGTAATTTTAAGGGTACATTTAAAAAAAAAATTAGTTTTACCTCTACTCAGAATTGCTTGGAGTATTTAGTATATATTTCATGGTTCAGTAATTTGAGGAATCATAAAAATCATTACAATTAAGGAAGTGGTTAATAATGTATATCTTGTTTAGTTCTCTTAGGGAAACTAAAGCAATTCCTGGTTTAATTGTAAAAAGGTTGAATTTAGGTAGTGGGAGGCAAATTAATCATGTAGTGATTAATCATGTAATCAGACAGTGGAGCTGGCTTGCTTCTTGACAAGAAGACCATTTCTATTATCATTGCAGGATGCTGGAATACCTGCCTAGCTTGGCGCTGCCAGAGCCACACTGGCTGAACTCCGGGCTCTCTTTTTCCACCTTCCTTTGTTCACACCCTGGTAGCTGCAGACACAAGGTGCTGTTGGATATTGGAGCAGATTCTTGCTTAACCTCTTTATCAACAGTGTGATTGTGTCTGGAGCACAAGAGCTGGGTGGTTTGGCAGCAGGGTTGTCCAAAGGTTTGGAGGGCATCAGTGGGGGCCACAGTCCATTTCCCCTCTGTAAAGCTGACCAGAAACAAGGCTGGGGGTGCGTTGCCTTATGCAAAATCTTGCTTATTGTCTATTTGATATGGGACTATGCACATCAGGTGAGGGGAGACACTGTTCAGAAGGGGAGTCACCTTGACTGCAGAGTTTCCATTAGGACTAGCATATAACACTGAGCCACTCGTTTAATTTGCTTGAAACAGTGCTAGGCTTTTATCTTTACAAGCTCTGTTGGCACAGCTGTCCTTGTCCACAGCACAGAACAAATTAAAAAAAGCTATTTCAAAAAGGCATAGTTTCTCTTTGAATGATGAGTTGTCCCAAGAGAGTAAGCTGGAGAAAGTAACCATATAGTATTACTGAAACAAAGAAACAACAAGGGAGGGAAGGAAGGAAAAATAAGGGAGAAAACGCACTGCAATTGCAGAAAGAGTTAAGCCATTTTTCTATTTACACGGTTTATTTCACAAGTGCCTGACTCATTGGGCATAACCAGCACAGTTAAATTACAAAATTACTATTTGGTTCTTTTTTATTGACTACAATTCAAAGCTGCTTCAAGCCTTCCAAATTTAATCCCCCCAGCTCTTTGCCAAGAACATTACCTTTTATTTCCAGCATTAAACTGTGCAAGATACCCCTAAGGCTACATGTGAGCTCACCCTCCATGATAGGAGCTAACAGAGTGTATCAATTGTTCATGATTTCCTATTCTCCTGTAAATTGGGAGAGGCGGGAGGAGCACTGGAATGCGAATTTCGTGCTGTCAGCAGTTCTTTCCAGGCTCTAGCTCAGGCAGGGCATGTCGAGGTAATTAATTGTGGAATGTTTTCAGCTCTTCACTCTGAGTTACCGTTTAGCAACCTGTCAAAACTGAACTAATAAGCCCATTGCATGTATTTTGATATGCTTACTTTACTTTAACTGTTGGGAGAGCATTTCTCTTTCCCCCTTTTTGGTTCAAATGAAGTTAGGAAAGTACCATGAGCGACTTAACATGGAAGAAGAGGCTTTTTCACAGGGCTGTGATACAACTTCTCAGTGACATTTCCTATTGCTTTGTCTCTAGTAAATTCATTTGGGTTGAAGTGTCAGAGGTTTCTATGAGTGCGTTTTATGAATTGGCTCTCCTTCTGCTCCACCTCCAGTTCCCCAGTGAGGAGTTTTCCTATTAACTGATTGCATTGAAATGATTCTTTGTAAGTGTAATTGTTTAATTATAGTGTCTTCAATTTGTGGAAATTAGTGCAGAACTTTAGTATAAATTTTAACAGGTGACTTCTCGTGCGTATTTTGAAAGTCAAATATTAAATCTGGTTTTAATGGAATTAGTTTTTACAATGTCTCAGAATCCACTTCCCCTAATGTGGACAAATCAGTGTTTAACAACAGAAATATTTAAATCAAAGTATTGTAAAGTATATTCATTTATCTTTGTGTCTAATGGAACCTGTAATGTTTAACACCTCCTCATAATATTTCTTTACTTTTATTTACTAAATATGGAAGCTATTGTCTAAAATGGCCCACAAGATTGTTGTGAACTTTCCATTTTCCAATGTTTTAAAAGGTATTTTTTCTGTACATTTTTGTTGTTGTGTTGAGTTCAAAATAAAGATCAGGACAAGAACATAGTTAAGAGGAGATAAGTGTATAAATAAACTGCAAACAGCTGCATGTTAGTGTTTTCCATCCCATATAAATGTGTATTGTCTCTGCAGATCTATATAGTCTGTGATACAGTGTGTATGGTTGATACCTATCACGTGCAGCAATACTTTTTCATGGTTGCTCATCAAATCTAATCAATTCTTCTTCCAAAGTGCTCATACTTGCATAGGCAAAGACCATTGCCATGTGTACAGTAAGCCAATGTGTTGTAAAAGTAGCATAGAAGATAAATGCCTACACTGAAAGTAACGCATGCCAGTGTACAAAGATGCTTGTATATGTGTACACGTGAATATACGAGGTAATGATCATCACTAAAGCTTAGCATGGGAACGGATTCCTGCAGGGTGCCAGATCAACATGTTAGCATTTGTTTTAAGTTGTGAACATAACTGTAGTATTACAGTTGAGAAAGTTGAACTCTCTTCACCTCTGGAGCTTGGCTGATGCAGGGATATATACGATAGATGTCAAGGTTGGCAATGTTGCAATATTCCAGATTTAACTTTATTGAGACATTTCCAGTTTGTCTAACTTGTACTCTAGGTATTTGTTTTGTTCTCCATCCCTGATTTCTTTCTTAATAACACTGAAGATTTTGTCTTTCCACAAATTGCTTGACCTGCAGAAGCATAGAGTGGAAAGACACTGGGTATTGAGTGTGCTGTAAACACAAATTAGATCTTTGCTTTAGCCTTCTGCCAATATATTGCAAAGGCCAAGTTGTGAAGAACCACATTATCCACAACAACTGACCTTACTGACCATCAAGATTTGCTGTATGTTTTGTTTTTAATTTATCCCTGCCAAAAAATTATCTATCTACATTTCTTTGGACTGAATTCAAGTTTCTCTTGAGAGCAAATTAATTCTGGCAAAAGGTGTTGAAGTAGCCTTAAATTTGTACTGTCTGTTGATCACATGAAATATTTTAGTACAGGCAATTTGGCAATAGAAGTTGGGCAAAGGAGAAAGGCAATTCAGCTTCGGGAGATGCTCAGTTTCAAATAAGAAAGGCAAAATAAAGTGTCAATTATTTTATTTTATTTTTGCTAGATGAAAAACATAAACTAGAAAGAATACCTATCATTCTGTGATTTTTTTGTCTGTGACTTGCTGGTTTGGAGAAATGCTTGTTTAGAGAAAACAAGCATGATTAGACACTAGAAGCAAGAGTTGCCTTAAGAGTGGAAGAAACAAAATGTAATTTTTGTCTTTCAAAAAAAGCATTAGGAGCATGATTAGTGGGCATTTGAAGCCTAAGTATACAGACAACGTAATGGCCTTCTTAGTGCTGTTGAGAAATTCTCAGGTTTAACAGGTTCATGGCTAGACTTTCATATTGTTGGTCAAAATCTGAGGTGAAAGATATTCCATAACTGTAAAGATTCCATATCTCTAAAGATATGGAATATGCATTCTTTTATTGCTGATCAAATGCTTATGAGACTTTTTTATTAGAGATTTCAATTTCTTTTCCATTTCTCCTTCAGTGTATGCAAAGTGTGCATGCTGCATATGAGGGACCCAGGAGTATAAATTGGTACAATTAAATACAATAATGTTTCACTATGACATATAATTTGAAAGTGTGTGACCACCTAGTTTGGAAAACCTTTTTCTTAGAGTTATGCAAGCATTTGCCAGTCAAGCAGTGAGACATTCCTTTGTTCACAGAGTTTAACTTGGTTTTTTTCATTGGCACAGTCTTGAAATCTATGATGAGATCTTTTTCTGGTGGTAAAATCTTAATGATAAAATTTAATAATATTCCTAGAATAATACACTGAAGTCTCTTTCCTCTACTTAGTAACTCAAAAATTCCTTGTCTGCAGAGTCATATTAATTGCTTAAAGAACAAGATTTTAATGCCTGCATGTATTCTGGATTTAAGAATATTCCCATGTATTGACTTTCCACTGTTTCATCCCCTCTGTCCTAACACCTGGATTTAAAAATGTATAGAAATCAATCTGGAAGAGTTTTCTAGTTTTCTACGCTTTTCATTATTCGATGGAATATAGATGGAAATACCCATGTTTGCTATAAAACTGACTCTAGAGTCCTTTTTTTATTACCTTTTGGCCACACAGATTTTAAGGGGGTTCTTCTCTTTCTTTCTTTGGGGGGATTTTTGTGGCTCTTTTTTTGGTTTTTTTTCCCAGCAGTCAGGTCAGAAGTTTCAGCTCTCATCCTAACAGTACCATTCCAGGTAACATAGTGATGTTTCCTAACTTCCTGAGGTCTAATAAGTCTCTAAATATCTTCCAGATGAACATTAATGGTACACAAATAATGAGGTAAGTATTTACTACCATCATAGTGCTTCTAAAGAGAATCATAAATAAGTAAAACTGTGTACTCTACATCTAAGCAATAATAATGGATTTCTTTGTAAATATTGAGATTCAGATTAGAGGTTGATACATGACAGCATATGTTCAGTACCTGTGTTTGACGGAGTACTGATAAATTGACATTTTATGTGATTATAAAATAACTCTATATATCTACATCTATATCTATATTTTATCTATCATGTTATACATCTTATATCTATCACATATGGAAAGTTATGGCAGTCAGGGGAAGTCCCTGGTGACTGGAGTAAGGGCAATGTTGTGCCTGTTTGTAAAATGGATGATCCAGTGTGGTGGTTTAGCCCCAGCCGGGAGCTGAGCCCCACACAGTCACTTGTTCTTTTAACAAAAAGAAGAGGGGGAGGCAGTTGGGGGGGGAGGGGAGGGGGGGGGGGGGCAGGGAAGGGAAGGGAAATGTAAAGAGGGAAAAAAAAAAAACCAAACCAAAACTAGAAAACCAAAACCCTGTGGGTTGGGATAAGGATAGCTTACTAAAATAGCAGAAAAAGAAAAAAAGGATTCAACAATGATAACACGATTTTAGAGCACAAATACACAATGCAGTCTCTCACCAAGAGCAGCTCCCCAGCTCATACTGCACAGATAGGCATCCAGACAGGTCTTGAATATCTCCAGGGAAGGAGACTCTACCACCTCCCTGGGCAGCCTATTCCAGTGCTCTGTCACCCTCACTGTGAAAAAGTTCCTCCCCATGTTGATCCGGAACTTCCTGTGCTCCAATTTGCAGCAATTGCCCCTTGTCCTGTCTC
Organism: Laterallus jamaicensis coturniculus; assembly: GCA_022605575.1. Classification (NCBI taxonomy): domain Eukaryota; kingdom Metazoa; phylum Chordata; class Aves; order Gruiformes; family Rallidae; genus Laterallus; species Laterallus jamaicensis. The sequence continues at coordinate 1,675,236 of JAKCOX010000020.1, read as the reverse complement.
CACAGACCAAAGAAAAGGGCAGGCCAATTCCCCCTGCACCCCATACTTAAGATATTTATAAACACTGATTAGGTCCCCCCTCAGTCTTCTTTTCTCCAGCCTGAACAGCCCCAGCTCTCTCAGCCTTTACTCACAGGGGAGATGTTCCAGGCCCTTTATCATTTTCGTAGCACATCCTGGAGTTTTGGGGCTTGTTTTCCTCCTCCTAGTCCCCCCTTTCTACTGAGCATGACGTAATTTGCAAGAAATATCCTCTTTGGCCAGTTTGGGTCACCTGTCCTGGCTGTGTCCCCTCCTTTCTCGTTAGTAGGGAAATATGAAGAACTGAAAAAGTCCTTGATCGCTTGGCAACAACATCAGGGTGCTATCAGCGCTGCTCTTGTCCTAACACCCAAACACGGCATTCCATCCACTGCTAAAAGGTAAATTAACTCCATCTTAGCTGAAACCAGGGCACCTAGAGAACTACTGACCTGTCACCCTCACCTCTGTACCTGGGAAGATCATGGAACAGGTCCTCCTAGAAGTTATGCTAAGGCACATGGAAGATAGGGAGGTGATTCAAGACAGTCAGTGTGGCTTCGCAGTGGGCAAATCCTGCCTGATGAATCTAGTGGCTTTTTATGATTGGCTAACCGCATCAGGAGACACAGGAAAAACAGTGGATGTCATCCATCTGGACTTCTGTAAAGCCTTTGACACAGCCCCCCACAACATTCTTCTCTCTAAACTGGAGAGATATGGATTTGATGAGTGGACTGTTTGGTGGATAAGGAATTGGTTGGATAGTCACATCCAGAAAGTAGTCATCACCAATGACTCGATGTCCAGATGGCCATCTGTGACAAGTGGTCTCCCTCAGGGGTCTGTACTGGGACGGTATTATTTAATATCTTCATCAATGACCTTGACAATGAAGTCGAGTGCACCCTCGGCAAGTTTGCAGATGACACCAAGCTGAGTGATGCAGTTGATACACCAGAAGGGAAGGGATGTCATCCAGAGGGACATGGACAGGCTGGAGAAGTGCACCCATGTGAACCGCATGAGGCTTAACAAGGCCGAGTGCAGGGTCCTGCACCTGGGTAGGAGCAATCCTTGGCATCAGTACAGGCTGGAAGAAGATGCAATAGATGCCTTGCAGAGAGGGGCTTTGGGGTGCTGGTGGACAAGAATCTTGACATGAGCTGACAATGCATGTTTGCAGCCCAGGTGGCCAACAGTATCTTGGGCTGCATCAAATGGAGCATGTCCTCAAGAGAGGTGATTCTTTCCCTCTACTCCACTCTCATGAGACCTCACCTAGAGTGCTGTGTCCAGTTCTGGAGTCCCCGACAGTGTCTCGGAGAATACTATGGGAGACAAGTGTCAAAGGCTGAGGTTGAGGCAGAAGAGTTAGCAGCCTTGCCCTCATCCACCAGGAATTTATAGATTCCCCAAATGCATCATATAAATAACTTGCATTGTCTTCAAGACTTCAGTAGTTTTGAACTAAAAAGGATAAAATTTATATACTAGAAGAGATATTTTGACATAATTATTATATAGTTTCCTTATAACTTTGAGAAATGCTGCTTGATTGTTGGAAATAAAGAAATGTTAAATAAATTATGGAAATGTGTTGGAGGTTGCCATATTTATAACAATATATGAATATTCATATTCTCTTGATCTCCATTTGTAAATTATTTTAAGAATGGAACTCCAACCCAATTGTCTCCTAGATAATACTTGTCTCTTGTTAACCTTATCAAATTCAGTATATGCTTTGGTAGACCTTTCAAAGTAAAGGATTCTGGAATCTGTATGCTTTCGTTTTCCACCAGCATTTATTTTTTACATAATACAGCTGAGAGGTAAGATTAGTGCTCATTATGATAAATGAATAGCAACTGATGACAGACTTCCTGGTAAAGCCTAATAAATTTTAAGCCATTAGTTTCTTTGGCATATTTTGTGGTTTCCTTTTATTTCACAAGAATGATAGCCTTCCAGTGCTTGAAAGGTGGGACCTGGCCTCTTTCTTTTCTTAGTTCAGAGTAGAAGTTGGGCTTCTGCACCAATGTAAGAAAAAAGCAAGTGGATATAAAAGAAATTCTACCTCTGATGGTGTGAACGGTGAGAGCATAGTGTCCAAATAGTTGGTGTATAAGATGACAATTTATAAGCTTATGCCACTGAGGTTACCTTGTGGTTTTCTGTGATCCTGTGTTTAATGGCGTAAGAATTAGCAAGGTTGGAAAACTTTCCCCAAGTTATTACATGACAGGCAGATTTTCATTGCCTGTTGTACCAACTATACCAGTTATTGCAGTCAGCTCCCGATTATCCAAAAGATTACTGGGAAGATCAGGGATATTCTAGAAAAAGCAGCTGTGGCTGCTGTGTGCTGCTTTGATCCCTCTTGATTTCCATAACTTAGGTTTGCAGTGCATTTCTCTCCTGGATAGTATTTTATCTATTTATTTATTTCTCTCTACTTTCTTATTCTCTAATTATGCTTTTACAAGTTGGCGTTTGTTGGGGGCTTTTGGGGGGAGGGGGAGTTTCCTTTGTCACGTGTATATGTGCATTTAGACTTCTACATTATATCTTTGCTAAGTTGTTTATTTTGAATAACTGCAAAAAAAATATAATTGTTTAACAAGGAATATGGTCTGATGACCCTATTGTGAGTCCCTGATCAGCAATATTATACATAGCTGGATGACTGGGAGTTCTGGTTTTGATCTGGATCAGATCCAATGAAACAAGGACATTTTTGCCAAGTGAACTAGGAACCTTGCTATTGAATTATGCTGGCTTTCTGCTCCTATTTCAGCTTTATGCTTGCTTTGGACACAGAATACATGACACAGCATAAATGTAGAGCGGTATTGGATAGACAATACCTGAGCCAGTATATAGCCTATCAATGAAAAGTTACTTTGGGCAAGTCTGGAGCAGAATAGGTTTATACAAAGTCAGAACTCTTCATCTTGTGGTCATTGTGATGCTGGTCTGGTCCAAGGAAACCTTATGGTACTGCCAAACCACAGACTTAGAGTCTGGAGATCAATTAAGTTTTAGAATTCTTGAAGTATGTGGAAGAGAAATAGCAAAAATCGAAAAGATGAGGGAATACTGTAAAAATAAGTACACAGACATAAGATTAAGGCTCAGAGGAAGGAAAGCGTAAGTGTAAATATTATTTATCTCCCCATATGATATATAAGACCTAAGCATGAGTTTCAAAGTTTTCTTGCTGAAGTACTTTCCTCAGCGAGTTCCTGAGGACTCAAGACCTTCATGGGATTGGACCCAATGATCTCGTGAGGTCCCTTCCAAACCCTACAGTTCTGTGATTCATGCCTTGAAGTCCTCGGTAGCTGCTTACTGATTCTGTTAAGAGACTACAGTCTTCCTGGGTTTATCCACACAAGGCTGAAGTCACACCCGACTTCCCCTTCTCCATCGCTGCATGCTCTCTGCTATTGCTATTGCCAGAGCTATTATTTGAAGAGAAATAAGGCAAATGCTAAGCTTGCATTTGTAGGCTGTGGGACGGTTAAAAGTCACCTTTGTCATGAGAGCAGCTTCATTTCTTGATTGTATTGTGACTATAGAGCAAAGATATCAAAGGTTCCACAGCAAGGTTTTTGGTGGCATCCTACCTTTTTTGTTGCTGGCCTGAATTTTTCTTTTTTTTTTTTTTTTAATATGCCATTATACCTATTTATTCCATTCTTGCATTTTTTATTTTCAAGTAAAGACCAGTCATACTACTTTGAGTGTTTCAGATATACAATTTCTACAAGAAGGGTTTATGTTACAAGATTATAAACACATATGTTTGACTTTTTTTTTTTTAAATTCTAGATTTGCATAACTTCACAGGGAAACGCACATTCTGCTTTTGAAATTCTGAACATAAGTAGTATAATAAGGATGAGTATATATAATTTTAAATAATTTTGGAATTTACAGTCAATCAAAGTCACTTCTGAAAGATTAAATTTACATAACCAGTAAATTAAAACAAGAACATAAAAGAAATCTGTTTGTAAATATTTTTTTTTATCTTTGGAATAGAAGTACTTAAAAATGTTGTATATGTTATTGAAGATACTCAGTATTTCTGAGAAGAATAACCTGCCCAGACAGATAGTTTCCATTTGCAGTAGAGATTGAGAAATTTCTGCAATCTTAGAATACAGTTTTGAATTTTTAATCCACAATTTGTACATAAGGGTGGGAGCAATCATCACTCCAGCATTTTTGATTATGAGAGCTGTATTAAAAATCTAACAAGGTTCTTTGAATTTATTATCTTGTTGGAGTAAGTGGGGGAAAGATTAAGGAAAAAAGGTGTTAAATCCTCAATAAATTCAGATCTGCTATTAGATCAAATCCCTGAGTTCTTGCACAGGTATCCTCCAGGACTGCATCTACCATGTGCAGCTTAACTTCAAATACTTGGAGCAGTAAAATGCTCTGTAACGTACCTCACCCTACAGCTTCATTAAAACATCTCTGGAAAAATAAGTAGATGAAATGACAAAACCTACTATTAATGTTCTTTAACTAGAATTACGTATTACTTAATCTCCTTCAGAATTAGTATTCTTCTTACCTGTAGGAATCGTGTATTTATTGTAGTTATTATAGTCTTTCCATACATAACTGTCAACATCTAGCTCAGAGGCTCTGAAACACAGATAAATAATGTTCCTGGTAATTCACATCTAGAAATTATGTTTCAAGCTGTGAACGCCATGCTCACCTTTGTTTTATGAACGTGAGAAAACCTCTTATCACATCAAATCTGAGCTTATCTCATGCTTACAGATGGGGAACTCCTTGTCACGCTTCTGTGTCAGGAATCCACTTGAGTATTATCATATTCTCAAGAAACTATCTTCAAATATTAGGGGATTATTTTTCTTAGGTATTTCTCAGGGTGAGAGGGTTTTTTTTTTGTGTTAGGAAAGCTGCTTTCATTGTGTTTCTACAGTGAAGTGGATTTGTGTACCGATAGAAAGATGTTTTCCCCAGGAACACTAGAGCAAAGCTGCCAAATTTAGTTTCTTTCAATGCTGGCTTTTTGTTTGTTTTTCTTCACCTCAAGAGAGAGTATTTTAGGAATAAAAGATCAAACTCAAATTTTTATCAAAGATATTGAACTTATTGGCATTTTTTCTGCATGATCATTCTCAAATCATTTGAAGTCAGAAGCTGCATGTTTCTTTTATCATTGTTAGTTTTCTGACTCTGCTGTCCTATGCAAAATCAACACTCACACAGAAGACAATTGAATCTATGTAATTTAGTATGTGGGTACAGGTTTCTGAGCTTTCAGGTTAGGGTGGGTTGACCTTTGCTGGCTGCCAAAGCTCACCCAGCTTTCTCTCACTTCCCTCCTCAAGAGAAAACGGGAGAAGGTACAGAAGTCATGGTCAAAACAGGGAGATCGCTTACCAGTTACCACCAGGGCAATACAGACTCACCTCAGGGAAAGTTAATTACATGATTGCCAATTAGAAATGGGGTTGGATGGTGAGAAACAAAGACAAAAATACAGCACATTAGCCCCATTCTTCCCAGGCTCAATGTCCCTCCTTCATTCCCAACTTCCACCTCCTCCCCCACTGTAATGGGCACGGGGCAGGTGGGAGGGTGGGAAATGGGGGTTTAAATCCAGATTCTGTATTTAAGCATTAAGTATAGAAACTGTGGGTTGTTTTTCTTTCAAAAAAATGAGCATTAGGAGCTTTTGAATCTTTTGAGCTTAGAAACTCAGGATACTGTGAACTCTGAGCATTTCAATAACTTCAGATTCTATCTGTGCAGTACGAGCTAGGGAGCCTGCTTTGAAAGGGGGGTTGGACCCGATGATCTCTTGAGGACCCTTCCAACCCCTGTGATTCTATGATTCTTTTTAGATTTTTTAATGTAGAAGTTTAAGTGTCCAGGAAAACTAATCCGGGCGCAGTCCAGATCCAGACGTGATTGTTCTCCCTTAGTGTAGCTACAACTATCAGACATATAGTTGGTTCACATTAAGGAAATGTTGCTAATTCCAGTCGTGACTATATGTATTCTTGAGATCAGGGTGGGAATTCCTTTATCAGCGAATCAGGGGTCTTTTGTCTTTTTTTTTTAATAAGAAAACACATAATGAGAAAAAACAAAGCACTGCTCCCTACTTCCTTTTTTTTTTTTTCAAACAGAAGTAAAGAAACATGAGTGAGGATGAAATAACTGATGGCACTGATAAAGCATACAACATGAGTTTTATTATTTCATCTGTTAAAAGTCTAATTTAAAATCTATGACTGTCTGGAGGTTTTTAAAATACTCCTTTATATGGGTATATCTTTAAAATCTCTGAAATGTAACGTTCTTGGTAGATTATATGGTGAAGATGAATAGTTCTTGAATCTTACACATCATGTACTACATCTTTTATATAACTTGAAACTATGAATGTAATGTTGACTGGCAGTCATATTTTTACCTTCACGTATCAATAACAAGTCTCATAATGTAAAATTTTTAAAAGGAAGGAAAGGAAATTGTATGAATATTATTATGGGAGTTTTTATACCGCACAGTTTAATTATTTGGTTCAGTAATGTTCAATAATTATTTCAATGTGGAAAGCCCTCACAATCCCATCCCTTCAAAAACTAAATGGTTTCATTATCAGTAACTAATTTACAAGGCAATTTCAAAATCTCATGACTCCTTGTCTGTTTGAGATTTACAGTCTCTAATAAAAGGCCCTGGCTAGGAGATATGAATTAACAACTCATTAAAATGAGAGCACGTATTCAGTACCTTCATTTTCTGTCCTATCTCAGTGTTGGCTAACAGCCCTGTCTATTCGTTCACCTGTTAAGGGAGCCGATGATGTGATTCCAAAACACTTTTGTCATCTCAGGTAAAAGTGGATTGGAGTATAGGCTTTGGTTTGGTTTTATTCTTTGATGTCATGAAATAGCTTATATTCCAAAACATTTTCCACAGAGACAAAACTCATCTTTGGGTTTGATGTGCCTCTGGGGCAGAGGACCAAATTTTCCTGCTGCCTGAATGTAAGCTACATCAGTATTTTTTGATCCTAGGAAGATGAATATTTTTTTCCCCTAGAGACTGGCTCTGGCCTTTTGACTTTAATATGTTTCTTCCTTAAGAGACTGAATGCTCTTTCTGGAGAGCCAGCATCTATTTCTGGCTTCAGGTGTAACTTTATAGAAGTAATTAATTATTTCACTCTTTAGAAGGGATCTAAAATCAAATTTCTGACTGCTTCAACAGCAATCTTCTTATAATTTGAAAAATGGAAATAGTAACCCTGGTATTTTTTCCTGTGTTCCAGTGTTAAATAATATATTCTGTCCACCTCTGCAGTTTTGACTACAGTTTTAACCAGACATTTAGATATGCTCTTCTTAGCAAAACTGCAATAATATTTTGACCTTTAATCTCTTTCAAATTCCAAACTCTTCTACCTTATTGTGCTGCACTAAAAAACCTAACAAACAAACAAACAAAGAAAACAAACCAAAAAACCCCAACCAAAACCAAACCAATCAACACCAAAACTAACCTAGCTTGATGTAGATATTTAGTAGTTCTCAGTGATTCCAGTTTTCTGTTTCTTTCCTCTTTCAGGAGTATCTCATATGGTAATACCTACAAATGTATAGCACACCAAGATCTTTGTTGTACTTTATTGTGTGGATCGAAATCTGTCTGAACAACCAGACCAGGAGGATGGTGATGAGTGGAAAGCAGCTTTGCCAGAAAGGCCCTGGGGGTCCTCATGGACACCAAGGTGGAGATGAGACAGGGATGTGCCCTTATAACCTAGAAAAGTGGTGGTATCTTGGGTTGTATTAGGAGGAGTGCTACCAGCAGGTTGAAGGAGGTGATCCTTCCTGTCCACTAAGCACTGGTGAGGCCACAGCTAGAGTACTGTGTCCAGTTCTTATTTTAATTTCTATGATTGGTAACACTGAAGGAGAGAGTTTATTGAAACAAAATATGGAACTAACAGAACTTCTTGTCTCCTGCTCTGTCTATTCCACCAACACTTTAAAGATGCTCTCATATCCTTCCCTAGTATGTGTGTGCATCTGTGAACACACCAACTTGCAAAAAAATCTCTCAATTCACATGTTTTAAATCAAATAGAGTCAGAGCGGCTTACTGATGTGACAAAACATAATTAACTGACCATCAGTTTCATTAACTGTGCCTTCAGGATCAGGATCAGTAGAGCAGGAGAGGAACCAGAACGCTCGTCACTTACAAAACAGCAATAAGACCTACAGAATGTTCAACACCTTTCTGTAACTGGTGTCAGAAAATTCCTTACACCCCTTACTCATGCACACCTTCCCCATTGCACATCCCCCATCTCTAACAGCTGGGGTGTTAAAAGCACCCCTTGGTGCTGGTTCCTCTCCTTTGGGGGAGGCAGTGGGTCTCTAGCTTTATGTGAACCCGTGCTGCTTCCCACTCCTCAGTCACCTACAGGCCATGTGAAAGCATCATCCCCAGCTTGGCCATGCACCCTTGCGATGCAGGTCTTTGCCAGCCCTGCAGCTGGAGTACAACCCTTTCCATACTTCCTACACTTTTTTTTTCATGTTGACTTCAAGGTTTCTCTAACATGTTCAGTTAATCCCTTGGTTACTGTTCGTACATATGGCAGATGGTTCCTTTAACCAACCTTCAGCATTGCTGGGTTCCTCTTTAGTGGTCCTGCTTTCTGGACAAAGCCCCTCTCAAATATTTTTGGCTGTCCTGTTCACATATGCTGATGGCACGTTCCCATCCTCTCTGTGGATGGTACCTGGCCATGTACCCTGGAGCGGTCACGTGAATCCCTGCCCACCACACGCTCATGTACGCCGCTTGTGTCTCAACTGGCAGTTCCCCCTGAGCTAACAAGCAGGTGCAGTAACTCAACCCCTGCCTGGTACGATTAACTTAAGGATACTTGCACAGCTAAACAAAAAAATTGAAAAACACACCACCAGAAGGGTAACAGGGGCTTTGTGCCTCAGGTAGTGCTCTGGCTTTGACATTACCGTATGCGAGGGAGAGCAATGACAGCCCAGCAGTCAGCTTCCTGCACGCTCGGAAGGGGATTTGTGAGCACACTTGGCAATTTGTTCTTGCTGCTGTTCAGGATATTGTCATATTTACGCAGAGATATCCAAAGGATCCAGAACAATAACAATAAAAAAGTGTCAGCTCTCCGTACATGCAAATGGAAGGCGACTTTTAACTTGTTTGAGCGCACTAAGAAAGCATCAAATACCTTCATCTCCTCAAACTGACCGAAGGATGAATTTCAAACCCATAATGGCATTAAAATGCATCAGAAATGAAAACAACATAAGGATTCATCATAGGTCAGAAAAACAAAAGTGCTTTTAAACTATCAAAAGCACAATATACGCTATTCTAATTTTTTCCACTTCAGGTTTCTGAAATATTTATTAAGGAATAATCTGTAAAATAATGAATATTGCTTTCCTATAGAAGTACAAATGCACGCTATATTTCTGCTATAGTGTCTTATTAAATATGGATGCTGTGAAGTTCTAGTCGCTTTGGGGCCAGCTGCTGATTGCTCTGCCTTTCTGCAAACAGAGCTAGTTCAGTTAAGGTTAAAAAGGGACAGCAGTTTAGTGATAACGCAACAAAATGTATGTTTTGATGGTTTGGGAGTATCCGAGAGCTACCTATCCAATTGAGTGGTTAAGCATTTTAATATTTCATCTCACTGTCCAAATGCGAAAAGATTTAGTGTTTGAAAATATTAAATGTTTAAGCAGTAAGATCTTGTTATACTCTCAATAATTAAGTATCCTTAACACATAAAAATTAAAATTCAGGAATGGTAAAGAAAAGTTTCTGGGGTGTGTTCAGGTAGTGTGAAAGCAAAGTTTGTGGGCATTACTAAATTCCAGAATTCACAGCTGCAGGAGTAGGTACTTCAAAGTAAGAGAGAAAAGTGTGTGTTGGTGTGTATCGGGGTATTTCTTTCTTAGACCCTCTGAATGGGGCACGTTCTCCTCTAAGGAAGCAACCCGTGAAGTAACCCAAATGAAATGAAAATGCTTTAAACGAAGTGATTTCATGCTGCTGTTGGTAATCTGACAAGCCACAGCTGTTTCTTACTGCAGTTCATACTGGGGTCTCTTGGTTGCCAGTTTGCATCCATAAGGCCATAGGTGAGGACAGTGGGAGTTTTCATCAGGGCACAGAGAAACAGTGTCTGTAGTTGTCACTTTCCAGGAGCTGAATCATCCTGACCACGTCCAGCTGCACAGTAGGCTGCAGTTACAAAAGCAGGTAGCTGGGATGCATCCTATGTTTTGCAGCATAAATTAGTGAATACTTTTCTTTTGAGAGAAGTATTATCTGAACAAAATAAATGGTTCTTGGAAATGCAACTGTCAATCTGTGCTGGCTCACAACGTGGTCGGTTCTGGCATTGCAGTGGGCAGTACAAAGCTCACTTCCTTTCTAAGCCATGTGCAAGCATGGGGTAGGGGCTGACACAAATAAAGCGACCCCTTGGTGGGACTGATGTTGCTGGGAGGGAAGAAATCTCTGGATCTGCGAGGTGCAGTAGTTTTGCTCTGACTGCCCAAGGTCGTGTTCCTAGCCAAGGCCTCCACTGCTTGCACCTCTCCCTGAAAGGGGACCAGGATATTCCCGACTGGAGATGCTGCTGCTTCCGGCTGTGGCCTCTGTTTTCATTCAGGATCACCTTCAGCATCTGTAGCTGAACTAATTCTCACTTGATTGGCCTTCGCTTCCAGGTGTCTGGAGGGTTAGTCTATGTATTGATGTGTTGCTGCTACATGCCACCTGTCCAGCAGGTTTTCTGGAACCTCTTTGCCATTTGGATAAGGTTATTTATGATTTTAAAACTGAATGGTGTTGGTCAACCTCATTAGTCTGGGTTTTTTTCTTGGAATTCTTAAACTTGACATTATAACATGTACTGCTAAATGCTAGTGCTAATTGCATGTTTAAGGTAAATTCAAATGTTTTAAGTTTAATTTCGTACTTTCCAAAATACTGAGGGGTGCAAAGGACTAGGAGATATTTCACTAGCCTCAGGGTTAGCCTTCTGAGGAAGGATGATTGAACTCCACTTTTACCCTTTGTCAGCTTATTAGGCATGTAGGAGAATGCACCTGTCTTTAGAGGCTGTGGCAGCTCAAGTTTTTAAGCACACTACCTGATAATTCTTCCTGGGATGGGCAGAAAATGTCCCCAGTGATTTCTGGTAACCACAGTGTTTCCACAGGCGTGTCGCTAAGGTCTATCTCCCCAAAGTCATATAGTTCTGATTAGTGATTTCATAAGCATATTTGTGACTGGTTTATCTTTAGGATTAAGATTTTTGTAAGAATATATTTTGTTTTCTAAATGATAAACAGCTAAAGGAAGAAAGTCACCAATACGTTACCTGGCATTTTTAAATTAGCAGAGCAGGCTTATAGAAAATGTTATTAATGATGTAGATGATACAAGTAGATGCAATATCCATCAAATAGATCCTTACTTCAGAGATGGGGATTCTGCTGTTTGCATTAAAGGCTCATTTTGGATCTGTGCAAGGTGTTTGCGCAGTTTAATATTGCTGAATTGGGGAAATGCAATTTTAACATCTCCTTAGACCTTTCTTATATTGTTTTGGGTTTTTTTGTTTCTTTTTTTCACACAAATGCAGGTGCCTGGTATTTTGGAAAATCTGAATTAATGGTCCTGGTTTAGCTACATATACTGTGGGAACATGGTAATTTAAAGCTGATTATGTTAAATCACTGTTATTCTTGTGACAAATGCAGTTAGTTAAAGGGTGTACTTCTATCAGTGCAAAGTCTTCACTTAATGTTATTATTCAAGGCACTCTTTAAGGTGCCTTCATAAATATCTAGCATAAGAATTGTAGCATCTAAGTATGATATATAGATAACGACAGCTTTTGAAAATGTCTTGTAGCCATTACCTAAACTTTGCTATAAATAATTTTCAGAATTGCATTTCCCCCTACAATATTTACAGCACTAATGGGGAATTGCTGCATTTACTGTCTACTTAAAAAAAACCCAAAACAACAATAACTTGTAGTCTCTGTTTTTTATAAGCAGTACTCACAAAGGAAAACCAGGTGTGCCCAGGAGGCCAAGAAGGAGAATGGCCTCCAGGCTTGGATTAGGAATAGCATAGCCAGCAGGACCAGGGAGGTGATCATCCCCCTGTGCTCAGCTCTGGGGAGGCTGCACCTCAAATACTGTGTGTGAGTTTGGGTCCCTCACTCCAAGAAAGACACTGAGGCCCTGAAGCATGTCCAGAGAAGGGCACTGAAGCTTGTGAAGGGGCTGGAACACAAGTCCAGTGAGGAGCAGCTGATTGAACTGACTCTGTTTAGTCTGGAGAAGAGGAGGCTCAGGAAAGGCCTTATTGCTCTCTCCAATTAGCTGAAAGGAGTTTGTGGAGAGCTGGTGGTCAGCCTTTTCTCACAGATAAGTAGCGATAGGATGAGAGGGAATGGCTGAAAGTTTCACCAGAGGAGGTTCAAGTTGGTAATGAGGATAAATTTCTTCTCAGAGAGAGTGGTTGGGCATTGATATCATCACCAGCTGGGTAGATGGAGGGAGAGCAGTGGATGTCATCTACCTTGGCTTCAGCAAGGCTTTTGATACTGTCTCCCATGACATCCTGATTATAAAGTTTAGAAAGTATGGGATAGATGAGTGAACAGTGAGGTGGGTTGAGAACTGGCTGTCAGGCCGAGCTCAGAGGGTGCTGATCAGTGGAGCAGAATCTGGCTGGAGACCTGTGACCAGCGGTGTTCCCCAGGGCTCGGTGTTGGGCCTGGTTTTGTTTATCATCTTCATCGATGACCTCGATGAAGGAATAGTGCCCTCCCTCAGCAAGTACCAGATGATCGAAAGCTGGGAGGAGTGGCTGACATGCAGGAACACTGCACTGGTGTTACAGGTTGGCCATGAGCCAGCAGCGTGCTCTGGTGGCCAAGAATTAAGGGCCTGGAACATCATCCCTACGAGGATATCCTTGAGAAAAGACTGAGAGGGGATCTTATTAATGTTTATAAATATCTGAAGTGTGGGGCACAGAGGGAAATGGCCAGCCTCTTTTCAATGATCTGTGGAGACAGAACAAGGGGCAGTGGCTTCATGTTGGGAAGTTCTACACCAATATGCATAAGAAATTCACAGTGAGGGTGACGGAGCCCTGGGACAAGCTGCCCAGGGGGACTGTGGAGTCTCCTTCTCTGGAGATATTCCAGCCCCATCTGGACGCCTGCCTGTGCAACCTGTCCTAGGGAACCCACTTTGACAGGGGGTTGGACTCGATCTGGAGGTCCCTTCCAACTCCTCCAATTCTGTGATTCTATGATTGGAACAGGCTGCCCAGGAAGGTGGCAGAGTCACTGTCCCTTGGGATGTTCAAGGAAAGGTTGGATGAGGTACATAGGCAAATGGTTTAGTAAGTAATGAAGTTGACAGGGGTAGGTTGGACTAGAGGATATTGGAGGTCTTTTCCACCCTTAATGATTCTGTGAGTTCATATATAGACCATATCTTTAGATTTGCAATAGTGGAAAAAAATCTTCATTTTTGAAAAAAACCCAATATTCTTAGTACTAAAACATGCTGTCAGAGTGGAAAGAGCCTTAAAAATTAGTCCTTATTGAGGAGGTAGGAGGCTTGGTTTTCAGTATTAAATCATAGAACTGGAATGGTTCTCGTATATCATCTACCAGCTGAAGAGGGCCACATCAAATAATCAGATTCATTTCTACCTGGAACTTTTACATGGATGTTTTTGAAACAAGAATTAATATATGCTATGAAATTTCAGAGGAAGGAATTTGCCTATTCACAATTTGAAGATAGAGAAAAATTTTGTTCATCTTCATGGGATCCTTCAGTAATTCTGGCTCTTTCTTCACCTTTCTTTTCTTTCCATTCACACTTGCTAAGTTCATTTTCCAGTAACAACAAAACTCCTCTTTAGCGTGTAAGTTCCTTTAATGTTTAGATTGCTTCTGCAGTACTTTCTAGCAAGCATTCTGTTGTTTCTTCCAAACCCGCTGTCCTATTTTGTAATAACATTTTCAGTCTAGTTTGTTTGTTTCTTTTTAGAGTCTTCAGACCAGTAAATTAACAATGTGAGCCAGCCAGTAACTTTGGGAATGAAATGAATTCTTTCGTACATCAGAATGAAAGCTCAGAGGACAGGGCCAACTCCTGAGTAATTTCAGTATTTTAGAAGTAAATATGAAATTGAGTTTGGTTTTTGCCTTATGAAGCAAAACTGTGAAACTCTCCTGATGATGCTGTGCTGTTTGTTCCTTGCTGGACAGTGTGTCAGGAACAGTCTTCTCCCATCTGAAGAGCGTCCACCAGGATATTTAGCATCATCTGCAGCTTTTTATCAGTAGTGGAGTTGATCAAGTAGTCTGTGACAGTACATAATATAAATCTTCTTGCAGTCCAGTCTCTGCAGAATCTGGGAGCAAAAACAGGCTGGAGAAGATCTGATAGTAAATGAACAACAAAAAAGTAAGTTTATCTGCTTGTCTTAGGTATATGAGAGATCAAATGGCATTATCTTATGACATTTTCTGACCTATGAAGTTGTGAACTAGTCCTGAACAAGGTTTTACAGGAGGGTTCTACCTTGTAATGCTAAAAGGGCACGTCCAGAACCTGAACTTAGGCTTACTCCTTTTGGTTAATGTGCCTTGAGAATAGACTTCAAATGCAGTGCCCCTTTTATTTCTTTTTTTTTTTCTCACTAATTGAGTTTATCCTGAGCTAGAGCTGGATATAAACAATTGTGAATTAGGAGTTTTTGAAATGTTCAGTATGTCCATATTTAAACTAAAAAATAGTAGAGAGAGTTTGGTCCTACATCTGTGTTAAGCACTCTCATAGCTTCTGGACAGTTTGTAGATGGCAGTGTCTCACACTGTTAGGCTTTAAGTGATATACTGAGATGGGCTTCTGCCTAAAACTGATCCTTTGCATTATGTCTTGTATTCAGCTGTTGAGAAACGAGGGTAAAAGAAAGATTGCTTGACGTAATTTTGAAGTACTCAGTGATGATTTTGATTTGGGTGGGGTATTTCTTTTCAATAAGCACTAGTAGGACAAAAGCTTGGGGGGTTTTATTTGGCTTTAAGTTGTCATAAAGCCTGAAAATAAAACATTAGTGTCACGTATGTGGCTTATTGAACTCCCTGGATGCTGCTTGATTTTTATAATACTTCTGTGTTTAGGTCTAAGTCGATGTAAAGTCTTTTTCAAATTCCAAAAATCTGCCTTTCTAATGTTCACTAAAAGCATATGTAAATCAAGAGCACCAAATACTTTCTTATCTAATGTTGCCAAGATTACAACAGCTCGGTAAAATATCACTAAAAAGTTGCTTTCTTGAGTATTGAATTTTATAAGGAAGAAATTTGCAGCTAGAGAACAGTTTTCAAAGTAGGTTCTTAAATTAGCGATAGATTATTTCATTATTGCAGAAGTGACTTGCTGACTAAAAATGCTTTCTGTAATATTGACATGAATGTTTCCTTTTCTTTATAATACTGGTAGCTAAAGCACAACACTGCTCTGTGAGACTCAGGGACAGGTGGAAAACTGTAACCAGACCAGGTCACTTTTGGAAAAGCAAATTTCAGTGCCTGTCAATTGCCTGATTGTCAAAGGTAGTTGCTTCTGAGTCTGACTTGCTCCACTCTGCTGTAGTGTCTTGGTTTGTAGAAATTGGGATCTGCTCTAGGTTTGGAACATGTACCAGATGGATCCTGGCTACAAAGGTAACGTGGGGTAGTGGTAAGGAAGAAGCAATGCACCTGGCAGTTCATTCTGGCTAAGCTGGGGAGACTCACAGTCTGGGTTTGTTTGGGGAGCATCCATTGCTCCTATCTGTTGCTATCTTAAGAATTAAACTTGATTAATTTTAGCACGTTCTGGCCATTTTGGCCTTGCAGGACTGACTGCTTTTAGAATATGTCCAAATGGAAAGTTTGCAGATCAGTATAATTAAATTACGTATGAACTGATGCCTGTGCTATTGATCCTACAAAGACACTGAGTTATGAATGGACCTAGGTGTTCTCCTTATCTACCCATCGCTTGCCTTCATGCAGGAAACAGGGTCCATGCTGCTCCTGGCAGATGAAATATCCAGATAATACTTTTCAACAAATACTAGGCATCGATTACTGTAACATGACATTGTCCATGGTGTAAATTTATTTCATTAGGCTTCTTTTTCTGTTTTCCAGTCATATGATCGTTGACTCATAGAATGCTTTGGTTTGGAAGGGCGCTCAAAGCCCCCCCAGTGCCCCTCCTGCCATGGCAGGGACACCCCCCAGCCCAGAGGTCCCAAAACCCCATCCAACCTGGCCTTGAACCCTACCAAGGATCCAGGGGTAGCCCCAGCTTCTCTGGGCACCCTGTGCCAGGGCTTCCCCCATCCCCGGGAAGGATTTCTGCCTCCCAGCTCCTATCCAGAACTGCACTCCTGCAGCTGAAGGCCATTCCCCTGGGCTTGTCCCTCCCTGCCCTTGGCACCAGCTCTTCTCCAGCTTTCCCATAGGCTCTTGAGGGACTAGAAGGGGCTCAGAGGTCTCCCTGCAGACTTCTCTTTTCCAGGCTGAACCATCCCACCTGTCCCAGCCTGGCTCCAGAGCAGAGGGACTCCAGCCCTCGGATCAACTTTGTGGGCTCCTCTGAACTTGCTCCAGCAGCTCTGTGTTCTCCTTGTCCTGGAGACCCCCAAGCTGGACACAGCACTGCAGGGGGGTCTCTGTCCCAGAGTGGGGTGGAGGGCAGAATCCCCTCCCTCACCCTGCCGATCACTCTGCTTTGGGTGCAGCCCAGTACACAGGTGGTTTAATGGTATTTTGATATTGCTGTTCAATTTCTTTTCTTATTAAACAGTTTTGCGTCCATAAAGTTTCCATTTTTTCTGGTTATCTCTAGTCTAAAGAATATCTCACGGCTTCATTTCTCCTTATAAACTTTTTTTTTTCTGGTGAATATCTATCTAATATGAGAAAATTCATACCCTAATTATCACAGCAAGAGATAGACACAAATGCATAATAGAGAGAGATGGTTCGTGTTGTTACTGCCTAGACCATACTTAGTTTAGTGCAAAAGTAGTACTTTGTGGGAGATCTTGGACTAAAGTGACTGCAACTTATGATGAAACACATGCTAACGTCTCTAAAGGTGCAGGTTGGTTTTGATTTTGCCTACAGTTGAATGGCATTGCAAATGTCCTGCTCCTGGGGAAGAGGCAAGACAACATACCGATGTCTGCGTGTTCAGAAGCTTGTGGTTGGCCTTTCTTGCTTATTGAGATTTGCTCCAGTTTTTCTTCACTGAGTTGCTATCAATCAGCTGAGGGTAAGGTATAATTTATCTTATTCCTGAATGAATTAAAAAGCTTTTTTTTTTTTTTTAAATTTGAACTATTTTTGCATTGGGAAACATCATATCAACATCCCATTGGGTGAGTCTTAAAACTACCAATGCCATGGAGGAGACAGGAGCAGGCAGGCTATGCCTGTATGATCTACTGAGGCTTCTGAGTATTGAACTCTGTGCCACCTCTGCTTCCTGGTACATGCTCTATATTGCTGGAGAGATTGTCATTCACCCTTTTGCCTCAAAAGCCTCTAAGAGCAAACCTGTCTCTTGGAGCATTTGTTAACTAGGCTTGGAATGCAGAAAATGTCTGGAAACTGAAGTATATGGCTAAAATATATCTACACCTGTATGTGCTAACAACTGAACTTTCTATATATGTTCAAACGGGATATATAGCAAAACACCATATTATATAAGGAAAGATAATGAGTGACACCAAGGAAGTCTACTTTTGGCAGTTACATTTATCAGGATGAGAAATTTTTTGCACTCTTGGGAATAAGGTGAATATTCAAAAAAGGGAGACCTGTCAGTCACCTTTCTCATTGGACTCCATCACTTTTTTTGCTACCTTGGAAGAATCACAGGGGAGCCTCTCAAGTAGAATATGATTCTCGACCCTGTGAGCACTGCTGTGTAAGCATCAGAAGGCTCACAGACTTGTTCCAGTAAAATACTCAAAAGTTTTAATGCTTCTTGTAAAGTTATCTAAAGCAGAGGTGAAGTGTGTCAAGTGATTTCTATATATCTGATTCAATTGACCAGACCTGGGCTTCAGATGCTTGCCATAGATGTGTGTAATCATGCCTATTCCAAGTGCTGAAGAATAGCTGGAACAAGTGAGCTTGTTTTGAGAAGGTTGGGAAAGAAGTAAAAAATACAAAGAAACAGAAAATAGACAACCAAAAGTTTTATGTTAAATAAAACTGCCTGGAGATTCCAATACTGTCTTTGGGTGGATTTTAGCTTTGAAAAATATTGAAAGGTTTGTGAAATTTAGTTTAAGAACACTCTGAGATTTAGAAGGGTTTTAATACTTCTGTGGAAGCAAAGTCACTATGTAGAATGAGGGATTTTCTAAATATCGACAAGTCCTAGAAAGAAAGAGAAGGGAAAAGTGATACCTATAGCCTTCTATAGTATAAAAATGTGGAGTGAGAGAAGGGGAAGTAAAAGGCATTGCAATGTAGGATCCATCTGAATTTGCTATAAAACGCTGATTAGCATTCAGCAGAAAAAAACAGTATGATACTGTGCCAGGGATGGCAAGTGAAGACGACAGATGAAATGCTATTACAGCCTGTTGACATTAGCTAGTTCATGGTGATACCCCAAGATCAAACATGAGCTTGGAGTTCCCCGTGTTTATTATAGGTTCTTGTTTTAGGAACAGTGAGAGAGTTAACTAGCTAGCTACTATAAAACAACAATTTATTTAGAAGAAAAATGTGTGGTGTAAGGAGAGTAACTTTTCAAAGGGGCTGCTAGTGCCATGTAAAGTGTTGAATGTTGCCGTCTTTTGTTTATGGAACTATGAGAACAACTTGGGCCAAATTCTTGGTGGTACGAATTGAAGGTTCTGTACTTAATTCAACAAAGTGATAGCAGTTTTACCAGGTAACAACTTGGATGGAAATAGGTTTCCTTTGTCTTCATGGTGCTGTCTTATACTCAGATTTATAATTGTTGTAACACAGTTATTACTGAAGTCTTTTTCCTTGGCTAAAGTAAAACAAAAGCAGTCTGTCTTATTTATGTTATTACGGAGGGTGAATATTGTCCATAAAAGTGTTGTTAGGTTGACAGCATTTTGAAACAAAGTTTTCCGGCTGAACTAAAAGATAGTCTAGATAAAGATACAAGTATCTCTGATATGGTTCAGCTCATGAAGGCTGGTCAGTTTGAGAAGTCCTGTGTCATGCAGTTTTGAGGTGCATTGGTTTTTGGACAGACCATCAAGGCAACTAATAAAACCATGTTTGCAAACCATTGTGCACATAAATGAATCAGTCAAATTAACACCAGTGATACCAGATAGCATGGCATATCAGAAACTAGACTATTTCCTAGTCAGACAAACCTCTGAAGAGTCATTTTGTGTTAAAAAATTTTGATTCTTTTGATTTGAATCAGATTCATGCAGTACCACCTCAGACTGAAGTTCTTTAGTTGTTCTGTTACCACCACCGCCATGGATAAGCTGGGACTTAAGTATATATCGTGAAGTTAAGAGAACCTTTAATCGAATAATGCAATGTGGTTATTTTAATGGTATTTAGTATCTTTCAGCATCCTGCCCCGTTTGTCTGTCTGCAGGAAACAGCTCATCTTTTTCTATCAGTCAAAAAGCACACTGCAGGTACTGCTCTGAAACTTTCAGATGAATTGTAAGAGTGCTTATTCTGATTCTGCCTTGGGTTTGAAAATAAATTAGAGTTGTTAATTTAGTGAGAAGTTTCATCTAGATTAGGCTTTACTTTGAACTCCCACTTCCATATTCCCTAGGACAACAGAACAATAATTTGCTGTATAAACAATAGCAGTAGGGACGAAGTCTCTCTGGATAACCCCATCTGGTAGAGGAAATCTGGTTGCTAGCATATCAAAAGACTGTGAATTTCTTCAGTTTATATTCAGACTTAAATTAATAGAACTTTGTAAAACTTTCTCCTATTTTTATTTTTTAACTAAAATTAGGCATCTTGTAACTTTTATTAGACATTTAGAATTAGAATTTCTTAAAAACAGACTCCTCAGCTTTCCTATTCCAAGTCACTGCTTTCTCTACAGCGGGAAATGCCCACTGGACATTGCTTTCTTGCTGGAATTAAAACCCATCTCCGGACTTCTCATACTAGGTTGTTTTTTCCTCTTGGCAGAACAAAAAAAATTTTTAACGAGTTATCCATTGTCTTGCAGCACCAACAAATAGCACTGTGCTCAGCATGTTAAGATCCCTGTTCATGTCCTGAATGTCCAGCTGATTGGAGGTTTATTACCTGTGTTATTGAAGTTTTCATAAAAGCATGGGGCGTGCAAGGTGCTTGCTGCTTGCCAGGCCCCCTGTACAGTACTCCAAGCCCATCAAGCAGCGTGACGTGCCATCTTCACGTTACTGGTGTTCATAACCACCAGCTACACATACATTCCCACAGTTTCCTAGGCCATATTAAGATTCTGTCCCCAGAAATTAGGTGAAAAAATTTCCTCTTCGGTGACACATTTGGTCAATTTTACCCAGGAAATGAAAGGAAGATGAGTCCTGGAAGTAACAGTGTTAAACTGGTATGTGTTTGTTCTGTTGCGCTTTTTTACATTCTTTTTTTATCCTCCCCTCCTTTTCCTCCTCTCATTGGGTTGATTTAAGTCTCTATTGTCTTGGATTCACTGAAGAAGGATAAACCACAAAAAGGAAATAAAAAATTGGTTGCTATTATATATGAGAAGCAGCAGCAAAGTTTTAAATAAAAATGACTCGCCAAATATTTTATTTTCAATGAGATATCTGCAAGTGTGTTGTAGAAGCACTTGTGTCTCAACAGGAAGTACATACTGCAAAAACAGAACAACAAAAAGATTTATTGGCTGAAACAATTCTCACTGTCATGTGGTACGTAAGAATTAAATATTTATCCCCACTCACTGGGATAATAAAAATGTATTCGATGATGTTGTAGATGCTAGCAAATGATTGTTGAGGCCTCTAAGAACATTGCAACTCATAAAATACAGGAGAAAACATTATGGGGAAAGTAGTCTCTGGTCTGTAGAATTTGCTTGTTTGTTAAAAGAATTATTGCAACAGATGATGGAGGGCATCATAAGTCTGTGGTAGCCATAAATATGAATTCCAGAGGTGTTGTCTTGATGGTGATCTCCAAAGCTGTAATGGTTTGGGGTTGCATAATGAAGCATGGTTGTCCCTCATGACTGGCCTTACAAACTCTGAGAAACGCAGCTGGGATAATGTAATTAAAATGTTAATCACCCCTTTCTTCCTGAAAATAAGCCCTTAGTGCATTCACAGTGGGAGGCTGCCGCACAGGTACATTTCTCACACTCCCTCGTCAGTTAACCAAGAGCACACTGTGGGGTCTGTAGCTTGTGGCAGCCTGTCTGGGACACTGTGTTTCAGTCCCCACTCACCCAGGTGATTTGCACAGCCTGCATTTACATACATGCGACATCTCCCTGGCTTCAGCACCTTTGTCAGAGCTGGCTTGTAGCCTGAAACACAAGGCAGCAGGCTCTTTTGTTCAAGCATCGTTCCTTGTAGGTTTGTGATTCCTCTCAGGCTTGTTCACTGCTGGCATATCTTTGTCAGGAGTTCTTTCCTTTATTCCTTCTGGCACTGTTCTGTTAAGCTCTGTCCGCCCAGGAGCTCCAGCCCTGTCCTGACAATTATGTAATTAACAATTGCCGGCTTTCAGGTGGAAGAGCATTATTAACCCTTGCTTCTTTTCCTTGTGCCATATTCGCCCTCCCTCATCTTTGAGAAGGTGGCATACACTTCTCTGTGAGCTGTTGTAATCATGCATAATCAAAACTCACCAGAAATCCCATTGCTTCCAAACTGTTGCTGCAAATGAATCCATTCCTAAGCAAGTGTGATTATTTTAAAAGGCTTATCAGAGGAACTGGAATTATTTTCTAATTTCCTCTCAGTAAATGGATCCATTGATCCTTAATAACTTCACAATTATTCTGCTAATTGTCATGCTTCTGGTAGTAAGTTAAAAAAAATGCCCTGAGACAGTCAGGTTTGTGTTGCAGCACTGTGGCTCAAATACATCAAACAGCTCTGAAAGAACAGCAGTGACTTTTGGCAAATAAAGGGAAATCTTCTGTTCGTCAACATCCTGAAGTAAATGGTGAAAATGGGAAAATAATCAGCATTGCCTATCATCTGGGCTACGCACCAGTATTGATATAAAAATAATTAAAAGATAACGGTGCTTAAAAAGAATCTGTAAGCCAAGCTGAGGAGAAAATCAAAACTGAGTGGGCTAGTTTTATAAGCTGTATGCACAACATAAATTAGTATATTACTGATTATCCTTAAGAGCTCAGGAAGTGTCAATACTCAGTGTGCCATGTTCCTTCTGCTAGAAGCCTGATGTTTCGTAATTTTTAATTCCTATACAGTAATATAGAACTGTAGTATGTCTTCTTCCCTCCCCCCCTCCCCCCCCCCCCCCCCCCCCGATCTGTTTTTTGTGACGATTCTGGTAAAACAGTGAAGATCTTAGTGAGATAGCGAATCTCCTGCCAGTGCTGTAAAAAGACACAGTTGTCATTTGGGAGGACTATGAAGTTACTGGCCTGAAAATGCTGCACAATGAAAGCTTATCAGGACTGGTTTTATAAAATGGGTCCAACATGTATATTTACTGCCTTTTCTAGGCTTGTTTATAAATTGGAAGGAAGAAGTATTTATGAATTAAGCAAGTCTGGAATGGGCTGGGTTTTTTTGTGTTTGTTTAATATGTATAGGTTTAATTTATATTTAAGTACTTCAAATTCCTTGTTTAGACATATAACTTTGGATTTATCCCTCATGCTACTCCTTTTGAGACCGACTTTAAAAGGTGAATATCTGTATAAGAAATACAACTTTTTGAATGATCCCTTTTTCTTTAAATATATTGATCATCGTTTTATGCATATAATTTCAATGATGTCTGCATGAGAAAAATAATTGGTGGGTCTTTAATGTCAGGTACTTAATTGGCCACAGGTGTTTTGCTAGCAGGAGACTGCAGGCGTGTCTGTGTGGAAGGAGAGTGTGAGACTGCCCAGTCCCACAGGGACAGCCAGGGTCCCACACACACCCCATGCCAAAATTTTGGCTAGCTGGATGGTGCGCATAGTGTCTTTGGGCATGTTCAGGAAGCTCTGACAGTCTGAGGGGTGGCAAGCTCTTGCAAGCTCTGCAAGGAGACGTTGAAGAGGGCATGGCTGAAAGCCTCTTGCACTGAGGTACTCTGTCTAGTGGAGGTAAAATTCCAGTCAGAATGGCTTTTTCTTGCAACATGTACTTGTTCCATGTCTGAGTGGCAAACTGCCACAAAATATTTAATGCTGGGTGTCTTTTCCACAGAAATGTCTCACTTTAGGTCAAGTCAGTGTGTGAATGAGAGGAGGGTGTTTCAGGGAGACAGAAGAGACCAAGTTCAAGAGATTTAATATGTATGACACAATAAATGCATTTATCATTCTGCTTAGCATTTATCTAGAAAGACTTTTCCTTAGATTGAGACTGTTACTAGCAAGAAGCACTTTAGCGCCCTGTAAAAAGTGGCCATCTCAGTGAAGCCAGGGGTTCAGTGACAGGCAAAATTGCTGCACAACACTTGAGATCAGAAGTGTTGCCGATTGTTCACTCTGAAGCAATCTGTTGTCTGAAAATGAGAAATGTTATAATTACTCAGAAATCTGTTTATGTCAACATTCGGCAGGATCCTTGAGCGCTTAACCCAATGTGACTCTAGACCTGATCATCTTGTTCAATTTATGTTACTAATTGTCACATGGAATTTCCATAGTCCTGCTGATGTCCTGTGGAGTGTGTCTCAGACAGCTGTAATATCTGACAAGGGATCTGTCCAGCTTGGATTGGATAAACAGCACAGATTTAATCTGTACTATCAGTGTTTTAGCCAGGACAGCCTTTCTTTGGGTTTGTTTTGGGCTTTCTTTACCTGTAGATGCATCAAGCTAGAGGCCCTTTAATGGCTGAAAAGGATGACGAAGTGCTGTGGTTGTCATGTGTAGAGAAAAGAAAAAGAACAAGAGGGTTTAAGCTGATTTATACCTGATACTGTGAAACTTCCACACTGTAATGAACAAAGGTGGTGAAGTTCAGGGGAAACACTCTTTTCTTCATCCCTGTGTCTTTCACCAAAAGACCAGACTAGATTGCCACTGTTCCCTCTATTGTGTGCAAATAAGCCCATGTTTGCACCTGCTATGTGGGAAAAGAAAGCCATCTAGCAGAACCAATTAATCCATTTCTAGAAACCTGGGTGAAATGGACACTTGTTCCCCATTCTCTTACCTTTTTGCTTTTTCCTTTTCATTCATTACTTCCCCCCCCCCCCCCCCCCCCCCCAATAAGCAAATGAATGTTTGAAGCTCTTTAGCAGATGTTTTCTTATTTTACTCAGGTGGGATATTTATGATGCATTAGTCTCTTTTATGTCATTTTATTTTGGCAGCTACATTCAGAACTAATTAGCACACTAGAGAGATCTCCACATCCGAAGTACGTGGGCAGGCAGTGGTTAAGTAGCTGGTAGCAGATTGCAGAGTCTGTCGTGACTGAAATATGGGACTGCGGCATGTGTGCAATCACTGCATGTGGCATAATTGCATTTCTGAAACACTGCACTGTTACTGCTCTGCAGTTTGTGTTTGTGCAACTTTATATAGGGAACACCAAAGACCTCTTAAATTCTGACGAGTTATAAGTTGGAATAAATTACACTGCACTGGCTAACTAATGTATATGGTATGTTGCAAGCACCCTTTGAAATGGCTGGAAACACTTAAGTGTGTGTACATATTTATAGGGGCGTGTGTGTGCGTGTGCTTGCTGTGTGACTAAGATGCTGACATTTTTCTGTAGCACAGCTGAAGTTATTAGAATTTTGTCTGACATTATGCTGATATAGAAGTAAGGATGCAAGAAACCAATTTCAAATTTATACTAGTAGATAATTTTCTACAACAGCATTTTGTATTAACTTATCAAGGATTTATCTATAGCATTACATCTGCAGCATTTGTGTTCCAAAAATCATCACGTTTACCACCATACTCAAAGCTAGAGTGTCTGATCACTTTTGTTAGATATTCCAGTCCATATTCCACCTGGGTGACTGTTAGCTGAAGATACCAAAGTAAGATTGAAATATTTAACTTTATTTTTCACCAGGAAGGCATAGCAGCGTGAGAGAGAATGAGTTAGGTAACGAGAAAAGGACTAGAGCAGAATGATTAAGGAAATAGCCAAGATGGAGGAGACTTGGAGTCCACAGCTGTTCAGCCTCTTTTGGAGTAATTAGTTTTTAAAACAAGAAGCTCAGCAAAGGTGTCCCACTTTTCCAGCTTCAGCTGCATGTTTCTGCCACAGTTTCTCCTGCCATGAGACTTCTTGAGTGTCTCCAGGCTGTTTCCCCTCATATGGGTCCTTCCCTAGCAGGTGATGCTCCCTCTGGGTGTGTTGGAGCCGAGGTGCCCTGTGCTCCCCTGACTAGCTGCAGTTTGGGCACATGGGAATTTGCTTATCCTGGTGTCAGAGCTGTTTGGAGCCACCTGTGACTGGCTATATGTACTGTGTGGTCAACACATACGTTAACTGATTGGGTGCCCATGCATGAACTATTTGGGCATTCATACATGCATTAGCTGGGGGTTCATGCAAAAGTTACCTGGGCACCCATATGTGCACTAATTAAACACTTCTGCAAGAGGTAATAGGGTGCTCATATGTGGACTTATTACAGGGTCAAAGATGAACTGCTTGGGCACTAAAGTAAAATACTTAGATGCTTATGTATGAATGGGGTGAGCCATGCAATTTCTGCCCATGACAGGCACTTCCTAAGCTGTACTGTACCTTGTTCCTCTTTTTTTTCCTCAGAACTGAAATACCTCCCAAGTTACTCCTAGGCAAGAATATTGAAGGGCAGATGCTGTGTATGTACATACTGGTTGGTATTTAAGAGGACTGGAGGAGACATGAGGCTTTCTTCCTACCAAAAGGAAGACACAATTTTGTCCTACCCAACAATGGCCTGCTGGGCCATTGACTTGGTACCGTTAACTACCAAAACCCTAATGAGGGTTGGCTTATTTACCAGTGTCACTCTTTGTGACATTGATAAAATGACTAATGACAATTCTGGTTTGATCCTTTTAAGGAATTCAAGTTTCTGTTTGTTTTCAGGGTCTGAAGTGGGCTACATCATCTTAAGAATTGGTAAACAGGAAAAAGTACCAAATATGAAACAAAAGCTTTTATTTCATTTTTTGTCAATGCATAATGGATTTCTCAGAAGCTCTAGCAAAGGAGTAGAAATATACAACCACTCAAAAAAAAAACCCAACTCCATTTGACCATAGGAATTTAAATTGTATCAGCACTCTGCCTATCTAGATGTTTATCTTTTGACACGTAGCAATTGCTGTTTATAGATGAATATACCAAGCAAAAGTAACTCAATCTTTCTACAGGAAAAGTGACTCCCTTGTCTTCTTAGAAATTCATTAATGATTTGGCAAGAGGATTTCTACTTCTTCCAGGTTTATTAATCCAAAGATTTATATGCCTGTGACCTTGAATGCCGTGAAAATACGGCAGCTATCGCTTTGCCATGTTTGAATTATTTCTATTCAGAGATCTGTTTTTAATTGGGTTAAATGAATCTGTAAGAACCTGAGCCATATCATGGTATATCTGAACTGAGCAGGAAAGCAAGATTAGGTTCAAAATGGTTGTCATAGTTTTGCATGGCTGGGTTCTGGTGGAGAAGCGGTTTTGTAGGTAGCACTTCATGGACTGTGAGAAGCACGTGAGATGTTTGAACTTCAAGACTGAATTCAGTAGAAATATCAAGAGACAGTCCTTTGCAATCTGGGAAAAAAATCTAAAACCCACCATGTAATTTCTCCTTTTCCTTAAGATATCTGTTAACTCAGTCTTCTGATCTTCTACTTGAATAGTCCAAGACAATTAATTTATTTTTCTCCCCTAGCTTTGACCATAAATCACTGCCCTTTCATACTACACCATTGACATATATTTAGTAAATGATGCAAGGAAACAAGTTTTTCTTTATTAATCATGATGAAAACAGGGAAGCTTTACACCCTGGTGATGAGAGTTGTGTAACTAAAAGACAGCAGGAGTCTTTGCGCTCTGCAGCTTCCAACACACTCCAGAGTTGTTTAATATATCAGTGTCAACCTTGAACTATTCTCTCCAGGGAGAGTATCATTATCCTTATAAAATGCAACTGGATGATGTTTCTCTAAAGTGGCAAAACTTAATCTCAGTTTTGCAAAAATGTTTTATATGCTGGTGCAGCCAACTCTCCCATTTGATAAATAATTTGTTCCCTGGCGTTCTGTTATTTTCATATGAAAGGTAAACGCTTGTGTTTGGTTGACTTAGTGTTAATCATTTTGTTTTGTTCTGAATTCAGCACAGCTTTGGGGGAAATAAGGCTTATGAAATTGTATTCCTCTATCTGCTATGTGTGGATATGCCTCTGGACTATGGTGTGAGTGTAATGAAAGGAGGTTTCAGACATTTTAAACAACTTTCACAGTTCAAATTCCTGTAGAATTCAGGAAACGTGGCCATAGTGATAAAAAGTACCCTGTATGACCATTAAATGAGGGTAAGCTTGCAATATGGTCTTACAGTTCAGTAAGTATCAAAAATGCATATGGGGAACATATATATCCGCAGTTTAGAGTCCCAGGAAAACTTGCTGCTTCTTCCTTCCAAGATCCTCACGGTAAGAAAACCAAAATTCTAGTCCTTACGTTACCAGATCTCCTTTGTTCCTGAACTTAGTAACTACTTAAATTACTTTCTGTGGCTTCTCAGCCCATAACCTCATATATTGTTGGAGACAAGGCAGAAGAGTTTCAGTCCACTATTTTTGGGCTTACAGATGAATTTCTGTGCTCCAGCTTTTCTCTAAACTAAGGGAGTCACTCATTCAGGTTCTGTGTAAAGGACGTACTGGGATAGAGGAGACAAAGTGATAAAGGAACCCAACTGCTGGAGGATCCAATAAGACAGATGTTCTGCTGGACCTCCCACTCACAAACAAGAAAGGACTTGCTGGGGATATAAAGGCTCAAGGTATCCTTGGCTACAGTAACCATGAGATGGTGGAGTTTGAGATCTTGTGGGGAGGGAGCAGGGCAAAAAGCAGTATAACTACCCTATCTTCAAGAAAGCAGAGATTGGCCTTGCAAAAAAAAGAAAGATCTGCTTGGAAGAGTCCTGGGCAGCAGCCTCTAGCTGGCTCTGCTTGACCAGATGACCTCCAGAGGTCCCTTCTAACCACAGCTGTTATGTGACTGTGATAATGCATCCTCTGAGATGCAAAGCAACTTCAAACTGCATAATGGTTTTTGTACTACTACAGCTACATAAAAACTAATATAAAAAGAGTTGCGGTACGTCGTTAAGAGAAATGCCCGTTAAGGACTTGCTGTTCTTTTACAAGTGTGTTGATGACAGCACAGACTTTGTGGCAGTACATTTCTCAAGCAGAGCTGTAGTTCAGGTTCTGTTGGTGCCTAGCATATGAAATTGCCAGCTGAAGCAATACAAGTATTAAATCTAAAACTGGATGCGTTTGCTGTTTTGACACTCAAATGATGCTTTTTATCACACAAGTCCATTTAACATTAAGGTTATTCATTAGGAAGGCTTCACTTTCCTTCTCCATTTCCTGAATTATGGAGATAATGGGATTGATTCTAAAGTTATTTAAGTGTTGTTATAAGTCAGAGGTGTGTCAAGTGGAGTTAATGATGTTACATTCGTGCAAGTGAAGTGAGAATCAGTAAATTGAGTAGAGGAGAAATGCAGTAGGAACACAAAGACTGAAAAGCAGGATAAATCTTGGGAGAATGTAAAATTAAAAAATGTATCATATGGAAGGAAGCATCACATGAGCCAGCTCCTCTGGTTTGTCTTGTTACTAAAAGTTCCCTGTATCTCCCACCTGGCTCCACCACACTTAAGATGTGGTGTTTTCAAAAATGTATTTTAAAATATTTTTATGATGTAAAGGGAAATAGTAACAGAGTGGGCTTTCAAAGCTCTTCATCTCATTTCTTTCCTTATCTTTGCCAGTCAGTGTTTTTTCAAAATTCCCAGTGCTTTTTATAACTAGGCATGTAAACAGTGAAAAGATTAAATTACAATTAAAAAGAAAAAAGTATATTTTAAAATTAGATCTGTACATCTTTCTCATTTTTGCATTAAAAGATAACCAGAATCAAGTCAGGTCAAGGATCAGTGAATAATTTTCAAAAAAATCATGGTTGATTTTTGTGTTTTAGTGTCCTACCTACTTTCCTTGTTAGCAGCTTTTCTCATCTTCCTCTCTAATGCCTGATTGTGCTCCTTCATTATTTCTCCCTTCTGTTAGGTTTTTGCTCTGCTTTTTATACACCTGGTAATAATTTCCTACCCTCACAATTAACACTTATTTATCTGCCTACTAAAAAGGATAGCGAGATGCACACACAATATGCAAAATAATATGTGAACTTGTTCTGCCAATTCCATGCATAAAAAAGCCTTATCTGGCTGCTTCGTTGCTGAGAAAACTCAAAAGAATTTATTCCTCTTTAAACATGCTATGCTCTTTATATGTTCCAGCTACAGTAAATCTTGTTTTGTTCATCATTTTTAAATATAGGCATAAAAAGTAATGGCCATTCTTCAATTATTTATAACTGCCTATGAAATAAATACTGTGCAAGTCTCTTTTTGTAGTATTTTAAAAAAATCAGTTTGGCTTATTCAAAGGTGTTAATTGTGTATGTGGAGAATTATGGACATTCTTTCAGTTACTTTGAAAATGGAAATATAAATATTATATTATGAAACTATGTAACAATACCTATAAATGTTAGTAAGGTTATTTCACAGCTGAGAACTTTAGATTGTTTTCTCCATGTGAGTAAGGTAAGGGATGATGGCAAGGAACAGGCATACAGGAGACTGAACCCCTGAAAGAATTCCAGTACATAATTTGGGGGTGGGATTTTTTCTTTTGTGGTTTGGGGAGTTTTTTAATTGTCCATGTGTACTTAGTGGTGGAAGCTCCCTTTTCCTTGTTGTGCTGTCTCATCTTGGATTTCCAGAGACAGTGTCGCTCTGTGTTGGTTTCAGCAAATGGAGGCTTCCATGTGGCAGCCAGTGGGAATGTTGGTGAATGCTGACAAGGACTCAGAGCTGGCAGGTTTCCCCACAGCCCCCTGCAACTCTGTGACAGCTGATATTCAGGTGCTATCTGAGATTATGTGAACCTGTGTTTCATTTCCAAAGAGGAAAGGCAAGATTTAGCATTAGCTCCAAGT
Source organism: Laterallus jamaicensis coturniculus (assembly GCA_022605575.1). NCBI lineage: Eukaryota > Metazoa > Chordata > Aves > Gruiformes > Rallidae > Laterallus > Laterallus jamaicensis. The sequence goes on along the minus strand of JAKCOX010000020.1, from coordinate 1,644,616 downwards.
CCTAGATCTGATAGGAGATTCCAGGGACAGATCCATGCTTTCAGCTTTGATGAGATCAGTTGGTGGGTTTTCTGGATTAAGTGAAATTCAGTGCTTTGGCAATGGTAGGGTTTTGGTTTGGTGACAGACCTGTGTTTAGTTGCTGTAAACAGATAGCAGTAATGGAAGAATCACTACAAGTAAAGGTAGTTTGTTTATGCACTGCACTGGAAAGAAGGCTAAGAGTTTTGGGATCCAATTTCTGCTATTGTGAAATTCTTTCTTTAGTATAAGCTCTTCAGTCATATCTTGGTGGATAGATCTCCTCAGACTTTACAATTGAACCTGAGATATTTTGGTAGGAATTGTCCAAGGAAAAGGGAGACGCTGGAAATTGCATCCAATTTTGGTATCATTTGACATGTCTTACCAAGACTTTGGGTCAGACATGAAATTAAAGCTGTATCCTTGAAAACATTTTTCAGAGGAAATGGCAGCGTGAGGCTCAGCACCACGACCAGTTCCCACTGAGATGAATGGCATCCCTAATATCCTCCTTTTCTCTATAACTTTTTGTGATCTTTTTGTGGTCTGTTGTACTGTTAGATTCTATACCTCAACAACATATTTTCTTGAAAATATCAAATGGGATGTAGTTATTAGAAATAGAAAATGTTTTGATTTCATTGTACTTATTGGAATATCATCCAAGTTACCTACTTGAAGAACATGAAGTTTATGGCACATGTATCTAAGAGTTTTATATTCACTTTCTAATGACCTTGTTTCCTCAGGCATGTAAAATTTCTCGTGGAAAAAAAGAGAAAAGTATACATTTTCAGGCAAATTATTTTTCACATTTGGGAATCTAGTGTGGGTGAGACAGTTTCCCCTTTACCGTCCTTTTTTAAATTAAGTCAGTCATAATTATTTATAGAAGCATACTAAATTACTTTGCCAGATCATGAATAAGTGTTCTGGGTAGAAATCTCTAACAAAAAGTAAATTTACTTGTGAGAAAAAACATTTTTTATGATGTTAGGTTAAAAGAACAATGGCTTTGTATCCTAAACAGTTCTGTAAGCTCTCTCATTTACTTGATAAACTTTTTTTTTTCCAGAAGGTTTTAAAAATACAGCTGTGTGGGAAAAATGACTGCAAGGTGTCAAAATAATTATTTTTTTCCTTAAAAACCAAAGTGCCATCCATTTTCTTATATTTAGAGGGTCGTGAAGCCTGCTTGCATAGCTAGTGAATGAAAAAGTGTGATAATACTGGTTTGTTTGTAGTTTTAACTGTTAGTTATCTATGAAGTGTAGAGTAAATAGTTACAAATGGTTGTTTCAGGAGATTTCCTGTACCTACAGGATTTTGTTCAGAGGGTTTACTCATACTGTTTTAATTCCAATATGAAAAGTTGTCATAGAATTTCAGGATGGGAGGGACCTCAAGGATCATCTCATCCAACCCTTCTTGGAAAAAGCAGAGTCTAGACAAGATGGCCCAGTATCCATCCACCTGAATCTTCAAAGTATCCAACACTGGGGACTCCAGCATTTCCTTGGGGAGATTATTCCAGTTGTTCTCATTGTGAAGATTTTTCCTCTTGTGCCCAACTGGAATCTCCCCAGCAGTAACTTCTACCCAGTACCCCTCAGCTTTTCCATGTGACTCCTTGTATAGAGGGAGTCTCCTCCTTTGTAGCCAGCATTTAAAGACTGTTTTTACCCAAACAAGTGTCACACATGACAAGACTTGCCACTTCTGTGCCCACCTGTGTGCATTTGCAAATATGCTTAGTAAGGTTTTCAGGTAAGTTGTGGAAGGCAAATTTTTTATTCTGTTTTTCAGACCATTGGGAAGAAAAGAATAACTCCTATCTCTAGAGAAGAGTTAGGTGTGAGAGTGCCTGCTCTACAATCTTGCCATATGCTGGAAAAGTCTAATTCTGGCTCTGGGATTCCTCAGTAGAAGGCACTATCCTGGGTCCCAGAGTAGACTACTATTTGATAAAATGCACAAAATTCAACTTACTTGAATGGTTAAAATTGTACACCCTATACCTGGTTGTGAGTACAGTGAATAGAAATTCCGCTACACAGTTCAACTTAAAATTAATTCTTCCACTAATTACAATTCAAGTTTCCCTTTGTGCCCTTAGCAGTAATTTGATAAGTAAGCAAGAATATATTTTTCTCCCCATCTGAAAAAAATAAAATAAAAATTGATGCCTTCACAAAATTATTTAGTAAAGTCAGGGGACTCTTAGAGGTCAAAGCCAGAGACTTAACTTGCTGCTCAGGACAGATTTTCTTTGACTTTAAAAGTTTTTCCTTCCAGCTGCAGCTTATTCTAGTAGAATGGCCCAGCAACTGCAGGAACAAACCAGGAACTGCAGTTCTCAGGGAGGTAGTAGCTTGATTATTTTGAGACTTAACCTAAATAGCTGAGGGGTATGGCAATTGTGGTATGTATGAATATGGAACCTAAGAAATTGCTTGGCAGCACATGTATGTGACATGCATCCAGACTGGGCTGTAACACCTTCTTGGGTCATGCTTTTACACCAGTCTGTTGAGCCAAAATACCCTGCACAGATACCACATTAGTATTTCTTTCAGGAGACAGGCTGACTGGTAGGGAACTAGCTATTTATCCAAAGGATAAATTTAGCATTATATTTAACTGAAATGTAAGATCCTACACAATTCCTAGTTCTTGTGCATGTTGAAGGGAAATATTCAATTTGCTGGTGACAACTGTCAGAAGGAAATATGTATGTAAGACTGCATCTTTGGTACCAAAAAGGATCCTTACCTTTTTAACTTGTTTTCCCCTACAAATAGTCCAAAGAGTTGATGCTGTTTGCCTGGCACACATCTGAAAGCAGGCTGCTGGCCTGCAGGGAACTGTTCTGTGGGGTTTACTTGGTATTGTTGCAAATGGCAAAGTAAGATCCTCACTTGGCTTCATTCACCGAAATCTTAACAATGTTTAGTGGTTGGAGATACAGTCTATACATCGGACTGAAAATGATCCTGTTTACTGGAGAATTAATTAATCTGTTCAAATACTGCTTATCTGTCTTCCATGTCACAGTAAATGATGACAGGCCGAGTGGTTTTCCCATTCTTTTTTGGCTGTCAGTAATATGATTGTACTCTTACATAATGAGCCCCTGAGTCAGCTGGATCTTTTAAGTGGATTTAAATAGACCTTCTCCTTATAGAGCACTCCCCAAAGAAAGCTCAAAGGCTTTTTACATGTTTTAAATGGCAGGTTCTATTAGAGCTAAAACTAGAACACTTAGTGTTTTGAACAGAAGACTCAGAACAAATAACTAATAAATGCAAAGGGTTTACATATGAGTCTACTCCTGCCTGTTGGGTCCTTAGAGGCAGGTCCTTGTTTACAGAGCAGGTTTCAGCTGGTGACTTCCTAAGTAAAACTGTGTTCTCCTTAGCCCCTTGTTCTCCACCGAGACCCTTCTGCCTGCTGCCTTCTTGCACTGTGTTTTTTCTGACTCTATTTGTCCAGTTCCCTGATGTCATCCCATGCCTACCTGTTTGGAACTTGGGAATCAGCTCCCCAGTAAGCATACCTAGTAGTCCACAAAGGAAGGATCACTCTTTCCTGTTCTGCAAGGGGCTTCCACCAATTCCCATGACTATTTCTGAAGTAATAGGAATTGGAAACCACAACATACATTCTTTCACATTTTTTCTTTCTGTACATATAAAATAAACACCTATCCTGAAAAGTCCACCGTGTTTTCCCTATTAAAATGAACACCATCCCAATATCAGCAGAGGTCCACTTCCATGAGTGTTCTCATTGACCACTGTAATCCTCAAACAGTGTGTTTGCCTTGCAGTCATGTTTGCAGGGGGATACAATCGACTGAGCTATCTTTACTTTAAACTTTGCCTAGGGTCTTGTATTGAGGCTTCAGTTGTTGTGTGTTGTTATTGTCATACAATAGTGGAAGAACTGAACCCACCTCTTTGGAATAACCTCCTTTTTAATTTCTGTGATGTACCAACATGACCTTTATCATGGGCAAGAGATTTCTGATTGTATCAAAAGGATATGTTTCAAAGCTGTTCCTCACTTCTTTTTCTCAGAATACATGTAGTGATGGGGTTGGACCCGAAGATCTCTTGAGGTCCCTTCCAACCCCTAAGATTCTGTGATTCTGTGATTCTGTGATGCTGTGCCCTGTTAAACTGCCCAGTTTCCCTCATAAGGCATTCTTTCCTGGTGGATTAAATGTTTCATCAGGTTTGTATATCAGATTTTTTGGGAAGAACTACATAACTGTTAGGTGATACTACAAAGTTGCTGTTGTAACTCATTTCACAGAATCAATGAAATCCAATGAAATTGTTAATAATGAGTGCCACTGGTATTTCAGTTTCATTTCACTTTCTGACAGAAGTCATTCTTCATTCACTTCTACTTAGTAAACATAAAACAAGGTGAAAAAGGGTGATTTTAGTAGGGCTACTGAACAGTCCTTATCTAATGTATTAAATATCAGCCTGTCAGACTTCTCTGGGAGCATCTTGAATAATGCATGAAGACATGAGGATTGGCACAGGATGTTAACTTGTTGCCATGTACACAGATTTAGTTTTTAAAGGACAGAATGATCACAAAGAGTTAGTGTGGTGTTTACTTCATGCTAACAAAGGGCCCTTAATGGGGAAAAAATCACTACTGGAAAAGGAGAACATACCCTCGTTCTCTTCACTACAGAGAAAACAGGGTTACTTGTGGCTCCCTATACTGTACAGCACAAAGGAGGAGAACTCAGAGGTGGTATGTGCTACCAGTAGAACTGTTCCAACCTTAGTCCCCTCTATCACATAACCTATATTTGGTCCATGAGGAGATATATGGCATATAGCCATATATAACATGCATAGTTGTTTTGTTCTGTCTTCTCGTTGATCACACAATTACTTAATTCTCAGTAATTTAACATAGCTCAAGAGCCTTAACCTGAAATTAAAATTAGAATTATTTACATCTGTCAAATGAAATGGTATATTTCTGTTTCTTCATGTAGGTAAGGTTAAATTGAGTTCTGAATGATGTAGACTCATTGATGGGGAGATTTCAATTTTGATATGAATAAAACTCACTGAATCTGCCCAGGATATTGATTCAGTACTGTGTTCCTGCAATGAGAATTAGCTTAGATACAGCATTTTCCTCAACACTTGTATCATCTGCTCAGCTTTTATTGTTTAGGAAATGTTTTCCTTACTCTGCTTAAAGAATGTGGGACCATTCTGAACTTTTAACCTGTTTCCACTCTTTTATCTGGCTGATTTATTTATTTTGCCATTGCTGGTTTTCCTTGCTGTTGTGAAGAAAATAGATCTTCAGTTCAATGGGAAAAAATAATTTACTGTTTGTTTGAAAGCCTCTCAGATTTATAACATGTTCTTAGGATAGTTTCCCAAATCTCCTGTGAAATTTCGTAAGTGCTGTTATGTACTGTGTACTATGTGCTGGTGTACTGTGAGAGTAGATTGTAAATGTTCCAGGTTTGATCTTGTCTTCTGGAGACGTCAGCAATGCAATAACAATACTGATCTGATAAATAGTTTGATGTTGGGACCTTACTGTAGGTTGATGGAGATATTCTTTCTGCTACAAATGGCAACTAACACTAGGTCTGACTTGTGACCCTAAAAGCTGTGGTCTTACATCACTGATGGAGCAAACAGATGCTATACTCGCCATTAATTTGCCATTTGTGTTTCCAGGATCTTGTGCTTCTCCATTGTAGGCACAGCAAAGTTTCTAGTCATCTGCTTTACACACATCACCATGCTTAGGTATATGCCCAGAAGAACTGTGTTTTAAACCATGGTCCTCTTATGCTTAAACCATAAAAGAAAATAGAACTGTTGATATCAGATCTGCATGCAAACTGAACCAAACAGGAATAAAAAGCTCCACATTTCTTTCTAATGATAGAATATCCTGAGCTGGAAGGGACCCATAAGGATCATCAAGTCCAACTCCTGATCACTAGTGACTTAGCAATTTTCAGTGACTCTGGGATATCTTATCTTGACAAAAACCCCAACCAAACAAATCCTCCCCCCCACCCCCGAAAAAAAAAAACCAAAAACAAACCCAAACTAACAAACAAGCCAACCCCCTAACAGATCCAACATGATACTGCTTTTCCATTAGAGCTCATGTAGTATTAAGAGTTCTTGGAGAGTATTTGTATGCATAATATATGTCCCCATCCAGGCATTGGCAGTAGGGAGCTGCAGGAGTGACCTCTGTGGGAGAAGGACAGGGGCTGCATGTATTGCAGGACACAGCGGGACCCAGGGGCATAAGAGGGGTAAGATGTGCTCTAGGTGCCAGAGTAGATTTCCCTACAGCCTGTGGGGAGAGGATGGTGGAACAGAGGTTTCCCTGCAGCCCATGGAGGACTTCACACGAGAACAGACAGATATTTCCTGAATGAACTGTGGCCTGCAGGAAGACTACACTGAAACAGGTTTTCCAGCAGGAGCCACATCCAGCAGTCTGTGGAAGGACCCATGCTGGAGCAGGAGAATGTGAGGAGGAAGGAATAGCAGAGAGGACAGACCACAACCCTTCGTTTCCCATCCCCTTGTGCCACTCAGGGTGGGCAGAGGAGTCAGAAATGAAGGAGTGAAGTGGAGCCTGGAAAAGGTGGTGTGTGTTCCAATTTTGGCTTTATCACTGTCCAAATCTATTTTAGTTAGCAATACATTGAATTTATTTTCCTCAAGTAGAGTCTCTGTTGCCCGTGACTGCAATTAGTAAGTGATCTCCCTGTCTTTATCATGGTCCGTGAGCTTTTCCCTCTTATTTCTTCCACTTTCTTGTTAAGGAGGAGAGTGAGTGAGTGCCTAGGTGGGTGTTTGGCTGCTGGCAAAGGCTGACCCATCATAGTATGCTGTCAAAACATATTCAGGAATGGGAGAAGATACACGAAACAGGAATCAGACTCTGTTATAGTGTGTGTATATATATCAGACTCTGTTACAACTGGTTTTATATATCTATATCTATCTCAAAGTATGTCCTTTTCTTTCTACAGAAGAGGAGTGTAATTGCAGGGTTGTTTTCCGTTGTGTCCTGCTCTCTTAAAACCTCTCTCTGTAGGGGACTGCCACGTACTGGTAAAGGAATTGGAGAATCTTTCAAGGTGGGAATGTACATATAGGCATATGCTTTTTTCAGTCTGTCCTAATATAAATAAATGAGACATTTATCATTAGTTTATCTGGAGTCTTTGTTTTGTCCCAGAAGTACTACTTCTACTTAACCGACAGCTGGAGGTAACACCTCTGCAGGCAGCAGAACATCCTTGGCCCTGGAGGCCTAAGAGAGACATTCGCTTTTTTCAGGTGGTTCAGGTTCGAAGTGGAGCATGGAAGATCAATGTTTCAACCGTGTTTTTATCATTAAAGTCATTTACATTTAAAAAGACAATCTCTCCCTCAGCTATTAATAATTTATCACAAGGAGGCAGTGTACTGGAGTATTGATTACATATCCGCTAGCTTTTGTGCCGTAAATATCCCTCTGGATTTAGCTGAAAAATCTCAATATGAACTTTTCACAGAAAGTTTGGCAGTTACTCTGCTCTCCTTTGTCTCTTCACCCAGTCTTGGTTTTTTTATAGTGGTTATTCACACAGAATCTGTGCAACTGAGTAGCATGTATCATTCTTCTTAGCTAATTTGGTTGAACAGATTGCTGCCTAAACTTTCTACGTGCAGTAAAGCCCCTCTTGGTCTGAAACCTTCTTTAACAGTTTGAAAAATTAAATGAAAATGGTAGAACAACAGTTGTATGTTCCCAGGAGTCATGATATACAAAATATAAGCAGTCAAAGAAATCTTTATGGAAAAGCCTGAGATAGTTTGCAATATATAAATATCAAGATGTATAATAATTTACTGGGTATTAATGAATTCGACCTCCTAAATGCAGTACTTAATCAAAAGTCTTGCTGAAAAAGGCAGTAAAAATGAGATTTGTCAGGATTAAAGGTTAAATTATCTAATGTTTACATGGCATGATATATACATGTATCGGCATATAACTATGCCTTTTCTTCAGAGTTTAAGCAATTCTTATTAGAATATTTTTAATTACAGTTCCTAGTAATTCATTATTATCTGACACAAATAATGGATATCTAAAAATTGATTTACATGATAGGTAGTTTTCTTTTTAATTACACAGGTAGAAACTACTCTAGTTAACATTTGTTAATATTTTGCTAATCTTGTTTGTCCCAGGCCCCATTTTAATCTTTTTTGTTTGGTTGGTTTTGGATGCTTGTAGCAATAGAAAATTTCTTAGACATGATTTTCTCCTTTTGGTTCCACCCAAAGAAAACTTGTCTTTTGAAATTAATGTGCAATTATTTGAGGCAAGACAGAAGAACCATAAAATCAGAGATACTCTGATTTTATATTCTCGTAAAAGAGTTGTAGGCTAGAACCCAACTGGGGTAACACATTTTAAACTCATATTTTGTAGAGCAGATGACACAGTGAGTGTGAAAAATAATTTTCCAGGAAACAGATTTTTTTAAAAAATCAGGAATATCTGCTTTTTAAAAATCTATTCATACACCATTTGTAATTCTAAATTAGTTCAAGATGTAATTGGCAAATGTGAATGTGTTACTACTTAGTGGTACAGGTTAGTAGCATGAAATGTTATATAAGTATATATATAAGTTGGGCTCTTTGATATTGTATCTAAATACATACAAACATAATAATGAAAACTTAGCTGTTGTGTTGTCTACCATGTGCAGAATATCTTCAAAATTATCATTGAGTGTTCTGCTCCATCGTGTTTGTAATACTGTTCAGATGAGACTGAAAGGAAAAGTTGTGAAAGAACTGCATATTTCCTGAAGTTCACTTCAAAATTAATCACACTGGGCCTGCCTGAGTGGGTTATTTGAAAGTTAACAGAAGGTGAACATGAATGGGGCAAATAGCAAGGAGAAAATCCTGTTATTTCATTGTGGAATTAGAATGTTTATGTGTATAAAACACTATATAATTTCGACCATTGTATCCGTAATGCGCGTCACATAAGCTAAACAGCTGTCACCTAGCAATGTTCTTACTCCAAATGGGAAGTTTGACAGAAACTGTTGATTTCTTCAGAGTATTTTTTGTTGTTTCTAATCCTGTCAGTATACTATGGGCATTCATATGGACTGAAAAGGAAATAATTAACCTAGGTAATCCTGTGGCCACAGGGTCACTGGCTGAATTGATGTTTCCTGCAAACCTGGTTTAGTTCTCTCTAATAATCTTCTGCTTAAAGACTGTGTTCTGGGGGTACGATGGGACCATACCTTGATCAGAAAATGGTTGTGCAGGGTCATTGTTGCATATCTTCACTACTCATGAGATATGTCTGTGATCTTGTGCAAACCATGCTAGAATAAAAGAATTTCATTTCTTTCCTTGAGCAGTAGATCACTCCTTGGTCTTACTGCAGGGTTGGCTAAAGCCAAGCTAATTGTTCCTAATTCAGAATGAGAAGATTAGAACAAAGAATACTTGTGAGGGAGTTAACTTTCCATGTGCTCAACGCCATGTTTTCCCTTTCAGCTCTGTCATTAGCTCAGTTGCTTCGTGGATGTGTTCAAATTCCTAGGATAGGAATCTGTCTCATCTATTTCTTAGCTTTTACCCATTTGGTTCCTGGTGTATATAACAACCATATGCATGCTTACATGTAAAGTACATTTTTAATGTTCATTTTTCAAAGTTACCGGCTTTGTCATGTATGCTTGAGTTTCACAGCCTGCATAAGGTCCCTACCAGCCTGACACATCCTGTGATTCTATTCTATGATTTTGATGCAGTTTATACTGCCTCCTTAAAAATACATTTTTACACAATGTTGCACCACTGAAGCAACAAATGTTTTAGGACAATGCTTATTTTCATGTAGTGCTAGCAGGAAACCTTCTTGTAATTAAAGAAACTCTTGATTTGATTGTTAATAGGAATGCTTTATTATAGTTGGCTATAATACTATGGAAATACCTGTCATTTCTGTGAAAAACAGGTAAGCACTGACTGGCACCTGGAAGGATTTAGTGTTGGGTTTTAGTAGTTAGTTTTTAAATTCTGATTTACACTTTCTAATATTCACATGGTCCAGCAAACTCTGTATCCTTACAGAATGAATTTAAATGCAATGTGTGGGTTAGCATACAATATCTGTATTGACCCACCTTAACATGCAAGTAGCTATCTTTGTCCTAAAAGTTGCCTTTCTCTACTTGAGTAGACAAATAATGTTTGTCTTCCTCAAAGCAACTTCTTTGATGGAACAATACCAGGGCATAAGTTCTAGTTGATAATTTTCAAGTACTTCTTTCATGTACAGTCACTTTTTGAATTCCTATGTGGTGGTTTAACCTCAGCTGAGAACTGGGTCCCACACAATCACCTGTTCCTTTAAGAGAGAGGAGGGGGTGCGAGTGGAAAGCTGCAGGGGAAAGGAAAAAAAACAAAACCCCGCTGGTTGGGATAAGGATAGTTTACTAAAACAGCAGAAAAAGATACAAAGAACAACAGTGATAACACTACTTTAGAACACAGGGTACCCGAACCTGGTGATACACAACACAACCTCTCACCGTACCATACGATTTAGGCCGTGCCGCGCAGGGCCGACTCAGAAACCTGACCACCAGCCGAGAAGCTGCGCCTCCCTCAAGCCCCATTTTGGCGCGCTTTTTCTTCTTTATACAGAACACGACGTAATTGGTATGGAATATTCTCATTGGCCAAACATGACCCACTGCTAAAAGTAAATTAGCTCCTTCTTAGCTGAAACCAGGACATCCTAAAAGATGTCATCCTAAGTACAAGCAGGTTTAGGTCATGACCTAAATGAGCACATACTGTGAACAAGCCTTCATACACGCTTGCTTAAAAATGCAAATTAGTTGAAAGACATTATTTGGAACTTTGTTGCTTGTCTCTTATTAGTGTTGATTAAATTGCGTTCTAATATTTTGAAAATTTTGCTATGTACACTTTATTTAAGGGCAGGTTTTGTCATCATTAATTTCTACAGTTGTTGGAGCGTAAAGGGACATTAGTAAAATTACATGGCAGCTCCCAGCAAGGAACGTCAAAGCATTCTTCAAACTTTAATGAACTAAATCAAGCTAAAATAAATTATGAAATTAAGCAGTTTTGAAATGGAACTATTTTCAACTTGCTAGCAAGCATTGGAGAAGGAATAATAATATGTATCTTCAATACAGCTTCAGCAACACCAGCTACTCTAGTTTGTGAATTAACTTTATATTCAACATTTTGTCATGTACATTAGGTGTTATAATGCATGAAATGAATACATAGTCACATACCGATAGCTGCAGTTCCAAGTAATGATCGACAATACTGCCTCTAGCTAGCTAACACTTTTTCCTATGAAATATTTTCTGCATGACCACATCACATGGCAGCAGGCAGCAATGGAATTTATGAACTAGGTTGGAGCTGTAAGTGCTGGTGAGGAAGCAATAGAGAAAGATGTATGTTAAGAAAAAAAAAGAAAGTGGGGGGAAAGCGAAAGAAAAATAGCCAACCAGAAAAAAGTTGTCAATATGTCACATAGACATTTTAAACTAGCAGCTTAATGGCAGTGCAAATTCACATCTGTCTCCTATTTTTAAAATTTTCAGCTTTTCCTAAATATAGCTTCCAGTTGAGCATGTTTCTTTTAGCTATAAATAACTCAAAAAAACCTGACACAGAATGAAAATTTCAGCTTTATGTCAGGTTAGAATCAGGATTTGTTTGCATGACTGGGAGTGGGGAATGTTCAGATTCTTATCAGGTCAAGTTTTTTGCTGAAGTCAAGTCAATGAGTATGATTATTTTACAGAAAGAGACTTCAACTTTTCTCTCAAGTTGCAGTGGCTTGAAATGAGCCTTCTTTTTCTCTCTACAAGCATTTACCTGGCTATTCTTCCTGCACACTGCAGCAGTATTTATGCAGCATATGTACAAGTGGATTGCAAATGAGTTTCCTCATGTATAGTAATTGAAAAACAATAAGAAAATTATGTAAAGATATATTTTTCCAGGTCTCTGAACATGTGTCACATCATAATCTCTGAGTCTGTTATTCTTGGAAGCAAGAGTAATGTGATTCCAGGGTTTTTCAGATTTGCAGAACCCAAATCTATGTACTTATGGACCAGTGAGATGTAGTCAAGACTCTTTAACATAATCAAGAGTAACAGAAATGTCACCCATAAAACTATGAGGGCCAACTGTAAACTATCTTGATGGGTTGATCTCACTACAAGGTTATGCAAGGAATGTAGACAAATAAATAAAGAAATTAAATTAGCTAATCATAATACAGAAATTGCCAGCTAGCTCATCTGCATTGCCCTAAGTTCTGCGTACAACAAAAATAACTTAGAAACACATGTCCAGGTTGGGACACAGTACATCTGTAAAGCAATGGCATGGCTGCATTTTACAAGTGGCATTATTGTGGAAAATTAGAAAGAAACTTTATATTTCTGAGCCAAAATTTAGAATTGGATGCAATTTGTGCGAGACAATTCAATGTGTAGGTCCAAGCAACCTGTATCTCTTCTTTTATACAAAGACCCTTGTCACAATACTGGCAACTTACCATCTGGGAAGTAGATCTGCTTGAAAAGAGGTCATGGTAGATGGCAATGTAAACATGAGCCAGATGAGTTTCTTATCCCTCTACATGTGGCTGAATGCTTTCTGCCTCGAGACTGTGGAATTGTGTAATAGAAAGCTGAAGGGTTCAGCTGCGGGATGAGGTGAATACTCCGAGCTGCTGAGGTGATCGGACCCTCAGCGAGAGGTGGCACATTCACATTCAAATCCACCTTCTGTCTGATTGCTGGTTTACTTGCTGTTTTGTTTATTTGAGCTCTGCTTGAAGGAATTGAGTAATCAGAGATATACACATAAAAACAAGCGTCAGGTTGGAATGCAGGTGACATGCACTATAAATATAATAAAGGCAAGTGTTACTTCCAGATAATAGCCCTTCTGTAAATGCCATAGTTTCTCATGCTTATCCTTTCCCCATTATTGTGTAGAAATTACTAAAAGCAGCAGAGTTCATTGAAAACGTGGATTTGAATAACTAAGTGTAAGTAAGTTTCTAAAAGTACTCAGAATAGCTGTAGAGGATTAAAAATAAATCTTGATTTATGTTCCGGCCCATTATATTAAGATGTGTGCCTTGGCTTTGGTTAAGTCAGCCAAGTCTCATAAAAGAAATTTCAAGTGGGTCACATTGTTGCTAGGTTATATGAATCTGAGCTAACTTTGGCTCGTCTCATTTTAATATGCTTGATCCAAACAGACATAATTAAAAAAAAATAATTCTGAAGTTCCCTAATATCATTTAATATCACATCTATACTTGTCATACAAATACAATGCCTGTCTCATTTTTATTCAAATAGCAATCTATCAAAATTGGCTTTTGACAGGATTTTGACTACTACTTATAGTAATAACTAATAGTTCTTTCTTACTGTTTCCCGGGGTGGGGGGAGAAATGTATGTGTGCGGAGGGGGGAAGGATAGAAATACTGAAAATAATTTCCATTTTTACCCTTCAAATGACTCAGGAATTTTAAATCTGTCTGTTCCATTTTCATATAAGACAGCAATCTGGAAAGGCCATTCTGTTTTGCTTTTCTTCTGTTTGTGTGGAGTTAAAGGAAAGCATGGGGGCACTTTTAAAAATAAAGCTGAATCTTTAATTACTACTTGTAATAAATCTTTTAAGAATAGATGAAATTATTGATATACATCACACTCAAAGGGCTTTTAATATTTTTACGCACAAGTGATAATGGGTTGGGAAAAAAAGGGTCGAAAAGACCTATTGCAAAACTAATAATAAATCAATCAAATGGTTCTGGTAATATGTCTCATATCCAGAGAGTGTGATGCTTAGTTTATGACATCTTAAGATCTCAAAAGCTGATTTATTCTTCCAGTAATCAGCGTTCTGATCCATTAGTTTTTATAATGTAGAGAGATGTCACTGGGATATTTTTTTTTTAAGAATGATTTGTATTTTAAAATCCTACATCTGTCAGTCAAGACAAACCCAAAGATTTTTGAAAAATGAATACATTGGCTGGAGGAGTGTCACTGTACGCTGGTGTTCATATCTATTGTTACTTGGTGAAATTTTTCATTACACTTCCTAGCTTGGGATTATTTTTTTGGTCTTAAATATGTGGCCTAAATAAGTTTTTATTCAGCTACAGTAATAATTTTACTGTTTTCTATGTTTTCTCTGTGTGCTTTAAGAGAACAGGATAGAATCAGACCTACAGCACCCCAAACACATCCCAGCTCACAGGCAGAATGTATTTTGTATGAAGTGTAATTTCTCAGGTATTTATAGCAGTTATCAGCATACCAGAACTGATCATAAGAGATCATATCTGAGTGTTAATGCGAACAACTTTGAAGCCAAAAGGAGTTTTATCACTGAACTTGGTAATGGTGTGTTTTTGTCATTTCTTAAATTAAAATCATTGCTAAATCACTGACTTCAGGTACATAAAAACATCACCCAAACCTAAAACAGGCCAAGACATTTGTGTGTACTTTTATATTTTGTCTACACAGTTCAAGGAAAAAGAATAAAAAATGTGTCAGCTATGGCTTTTCTGTTTATTTTCTTGCAATTGATACAAAAAAATGTCATTCTGGTTTTATTGGCTGTTTGTGGGGCAGTAAATTTTAACACCCAGAGCTTCTCCTAAGGTTGCCTAGTGTCTTGGTATTAAACTGCATGGTCTGGGAGCTTGGGTATCCTGTGTGATAGTAACAGCCCTTTTCACACGTTGGTCGGTTGGCCTCTCTGAAATCAAGCTGTGAGCAAAGGAATGCATGAGAGAGGAAGTCAGCGCCCTGCCTGTCCTTGGGGTGTTTGTGAGGCTGTGCCGTTGACCACTGTCTCATTCCCATGATGTACATGCAGTTCTCTCTGTCTGCGATGAAAAACAACTTGTTCTCCAGCTGCAGCTGGAGACATGGCAGTGGTGTGCTCCCAGCTTGGCTGTTGGTAGCGCTGGCATGGGCTGAAGGTGTTATTTTAGGAGTACAGATGCAAACAGAAGTGTAATATTTTTGTATCCATTCAAAACCCAGAGGTAAAGACAACTTAGATCTCTGAAATGCTAATTACAGCTGATAATTATCTAATATAAGCTTTTACTTGTCTCCATTCCTTTATTTTCTCCAACACTCTGATATGCTTTTGCCATCATCTCCCTCTACTGTCCACACACCCTGGTTGATAAACACACTTCACAGGAAGGCAGGTAGTTGTAGCCTAGCACCTTGACTCTTGGTGATGTGATATGGTTGCAGATGTTTGTGCCATGCAGCTGCCTTGTTGTTACTCTTTCTTTCATGGACCCCTGTTGGGAGGGAGGGGTAGAGGTGAGGCTGGATTAGGGAGCAGTGCCAGTAGTCACAGGAGCCTGTGGTAGCTGATATGTGCCATCCTGGTACCAGGGATACAGAACCTCATCGTCCTGCTTTAAATCTAGTTCTGCTGCTGTACTGGTACCCAAAGGGGGTTTTACTGTATTTTTTTAATTAATTTTGGATACATTGTGTAGAGTACTATGTAACTCTACAGGTATGTTGAGCTCATTTTGATTGTTCTTGTGTACTGTAATAAATCAGGACAGAGTTAAACCAAAGCTGAAATGCTGTGCTGTTTTGAGGCCTGAAGTAGGCACTGGAAATGGGACTTTTCTCTACCAAAGAGATTCTTTTTAATGAGAAGTTTGTAAGGTAAAAATCTATTCTCAAGTGTAACTATTGCCTACTGGCTGGATAATGAACTGAAGCTGGCAGAAAAATAAAAGGAAAAAAATTAGTAATTGGGTTCATACAAGTGAAATGTGACAGTGATTTCTTACTACAGAATTCAAATTTTCTTGGGTGTTTGGTGGATTGGGTTTTTTGTAATTTATTTTTTTAAATAATTCGGTCTTAAAATATTCAAGAGGAATCAGTAGTAGAGGGGGGCTCTTCTTGCAGGATCGGAGGGAAAAAAGTGGAAAAAGAGAAACTTAATATAGAAAGCTACAAAAGTAGTGCCACAGCATTTTTTCCACTAAGCTTGGCACTCTTTGCTGAGTTTTGCACTATACAGCCATTAGCAGGCTGGTCAATGCATTGCTTTATGAGGCAATTATTTCAGCATACTCTATTCAAAACACACATTAGAACTTAACCTTCTGAATCCTGAAGTAGCGTTTTTATCACCCAACATTAGAAAAGAGTTGGAGTCAGCAATATCCCCTTTCTTTTTATGATCTGGCATCATTAATAAAGCATTGGGCTGGTAGCTTCTTACAAGTCTCCAGGATAATTTGTGACACAAAAGGTGCTACTGTGATACAGTTGTCTGTTGACTTATTCAATAGCAGGGGAGACACAGAAATTGCATAAAAATAAAAATGAGTAAGGGGGAGAAAAGAGCCCTTAAAACAAATGTAGAACCGATACACAGTATATTAGGCCTGCTGCTATTGGATATGCACAAGTAGAAATGGGAAGTTAATATGGAATTTATAATTAGGGTCACATGCTAATGAACTCCCTCTTCATGTTAGTTTTATGCCGCTTCAGAAATTTTTTATCATATGCTTAAAAATTTATGGCTAGAAACATTAATGAAAATGAGGCGTGAATTGGAAATTGTGCTATTATGGAGATGAGTATGGCCGTGGCTACTCTGATTTCTAAGGAGGGAACCTTTTATTGCCGTTTTTTTGAGGGATGAGAAATGATACAACTAAAATTAATGACTAGACATATTCTTTGCCCTGGCTTGGCTGGCATTATTATATTTAAAGTTATAAAAGCTTGATTTAATAAAATTCTGAATTAATCATAAGGGCAATTTCAATCATAATTGGCAGTCTTCTATAAGAATAAAACCTGTAAATCAGCAGAAGTGTGACATTAATAAAGTCCATATGTTTCTGCACACCTATACATTTGTGTATACAAAAAATGCACCACTTTTTATATAAATAGATGCACTCATGTTGGCATAGTGAACGTTTTTATACCGGCTTTGTTGCTAAAGACAATCTCCTTCTCTTGCAGCTTGACAACACAATTGCTCCTAAGTTCTGTGGATGTGTGTCTGGGTGTAAATTTTCCAGAATTGGCATTTTTGTCTCCAGTATCTTGTAAAAATCAATTGGGCTTGCTATTTAAAATGTCAAACCCCAAAACACTACCTGTTGTATTGTTTCTTTTCGTCCCACTAAAATTATCATGCAATCTTGTATAAAATATATTGAAAACATCTGGTAGTCTGTCTCGTTGGAATTGCCTTTGGAAATAGTCTAGTAACTTTTGACAGCTTGGCTTTACAAGGATATTGATTTCACTGTGGCTTTATCATGGAAAACTGATGAATGGTCAAAAGCTGAAAGTGATGTAAAACCTGGTTTATAGTTTTTATATGAAATGCATGTAATAAAATAAAGTAGGTTTATAAAGCATAGTAAGGTATGCCCTTGTGAAAACATCCGAGTTACAACAGAATTTTGCAGCTTTTTCATGTCATGGATCACTTGGCCTAGGGACACTAACATTTCCAGGCTTGCTAGAGGTGGACAAAGAAAGGAACATGCTTACTGGAAAATATTCCATGTGTTGCTAATAATGACATGATATTTGTGAGAAGATACGCTTATATAGAATACTTCTTTATAAATGCTTCCTTTTGAAACAGGCTATTAATGTTGTACAGAAACCAATATGGGGAAAATACTGGTTTTTTATCCCCGTAACAAGGAAAAGTAGATGGCAGAACACAAATAACTGAAGGGGCTTGTAATGTGGGAAATAGGAACCGCAGTGTGGATGGAGAAATATCTTTTCTGTAGAAGTGAAGAACTGAATAGAAAGAATTAGAAACAACGTTGGCCATCTGTATTGCCCTGGCTGCAATAAAAGAAAGTAAAGGAAATATAGAAAACTAAATTGATTTCTTTCTGGAGGAAGTAATTACTTCACTGGTCAATTAAATATAAACACAATGAGAAGGTGTTGAAGCAGAAACACTTGTGTCCATTCTGCTGAACAGCACACTGCTGTGTGTACGCTGTGCCCTGAGGGCTTGAGGTCCATGTGCATGATCTGCAGTCTGGTGGGGTCCTGTTGTGCAGGGCAGGGGGAGCGAGAGACAGGGCAGGGTTCTTTCTGGATGGCTTGATAAATGCCTGCTTTAATAGGGAAGAACAAAAAGAGGACTCAGCAAATCTTCTGTCCCTTCCCATAGTGGGAGCCCCACACTTGTGCGGTTTTGGATGCACTCCATGTGGGGGTCCCACAGCATGTTGCACAGATCCTTTCTGTGGAGAGAGTTTCCTCCTTTTCTGAGCATTCAAGCTATGGTTTCACTTTCTTACAACCCCCAACTGCATTTATAAAGGGTGTTTGCATGAGAGGCTCTTGCTGCACTGCTCCGTGACAGCAAGGACAGATGACTGGGTGCCCTCAGAGAGGCCCACAGGCTCCTCACTGGCAGTGACTGGCTGAGGCTTTTCTGCAGCCTAGGGAGCTGTGCAGCACAGCCTGTGCTGGCTCCCCAGCACCTTGCTGTGCAGTGGTCACCCAGTTTGGATCATGGTGTTGGAACCAGACTGCAGGAAAGTGAATGTTGTTCTCACACAGCTCCCTTGAGTGAGACAGGCGCAATGCACTAAGAGCATTCACCAAGTTGTTCCTGAAGATTCAGCTAACTCTGCTGTCTTGCCAGTCCTCCAGAACAGGAGGTGTCATGCCCCTTACTTAAGATACATCAGTAATTCAACCGAATACAGGGAAAAAAGAAGGGAAAAAAAAAAAGAAGGGAGAAATGAAAAGAAAAACATGCAATTAGAAAATGCTGTGGTGCAGCCTGGATTGATGAAGCCTGAATTAAAATTGGCAACTGAGGATTTTTAGTTGTGTTTTTGTTGGGTTTTTTTAAAGTTTTGTACAATTCTCTACTGGTTTTATATTGTGCACAAAAGTATTGTCCAACTCCCACCTCACTACAACCACCTTTCAGGTAGTTGTAGGGAGTGATGAGGTCTCCCCTCAGTCTCCTCTTCTCTAGACTAAACTCCTTCAGTCAGTCTTCATAAGACATGTTTTCTAAACCTGTCACCAGCTTTGTAGCCCTTCTCTGGACATGTCCCAGCATCTCAAAGTCCTTCTTGTAGCAAGTGGCCCAAAACTGAACACAGTACTCGAGGTGCAGTCTCACCAGCGCTGAGCCCAGGGGAAGGATCACTTCTCTACTCCTGCTGGCCACACTGTTCCTGATGCAGGCCAGTAACAATGAGAAATATTGCTAGACTGATGGCTAGCATGTAATGATTGAAAATCATTGAGAAGATGATGAGAAAAGATAAATTTACCATTCAATTTTTATTAATCATCTCAAATGAGTTGTAATTAGCAATGTCATAAATTAATAGGCCAAATGTATTTTATTAAGCATACTAGATCATGACTTAGTACACTATAAGAACAATAGTTATATGACTATTAACCGTGTGAACTTTGAAAAAAAATAAGATGCTGCCTGATAATGTCTTATAATTATTGTTTCAACCTGCATTCAGCTTTTGGATGAATATTTCTTCTCAGCAATTTTAGAGTCACTGTTATTTGAAACCTTGAAGCATGTCATAACTGTGGTGAATACAATGAAGCAGGTTTAGTTTGGGCTTAGAGCTGCCAGCGAGAAGTATTCTGCTCAGAGGGGCCATGGCAAAGGCTATTGCAGTGCGGCTGACAGTCTCAGGCAGATGAAGGGACATTAATTCACCATAAAAGAAGTGAATTGTCAGAATTGAGGTTCAGGAATCTTACTCTCAGCTATGAGAAGATTCTTATACTGTAAACGTCTTCCTTCATATCAGGAGCTCCGACCCTTCTTTTAATTAACAGCATTGCTAGCATTAACCAACTTTTTCCAAAGAGATTTTTGTAATTGAACTTGATTTTTTTTTTTTTTCTTAACATGGCTTCTGCCTTTCTGTTTCCCATTAAATGGTTGTTCATAATTTCAACAAAATACTTTAAAACTTTTGGAATCTGAGATATTTATGAATGCTACAACATAAAAGCTAGAGCAAGTTGATGTGAAAACATTACGGCACAGCACTTGATGAGGTAACTTAATAGGATTGCTACTAGCAAGCTTACTCTTAATGGCTTTTACAAACTATGGTTTATTATATCAAACTGCTGCTATAAAAAGTACGGAATTAAAGAGAATGCGTTAGACATAAAGGGGGAAAAAAGAAAAAAAAAACCTTAAACTTACAAGCCTGTCTGAGGTTTATTTTGCATGTTTTAATTTTGCTAGTAGGATAAATAATTGCAAAGTTTTAAATTGTGTATAACTTTGTCACATAAAAATATAAAAAAAAAATTAGAGTGCGACTTTAAAACATCAGCTGTAACTGCAATCGTTAGTCAGTTCCTCTCACTACACAACTGATGCTCTCTGACATCTTTCAACCTGCAAAATTAAACAGAAGCTTTGCAGTCCTCTGAAGCAGGAATGGGTGAAGAGTGTAGCCAGCTCAGATGAGGCGGCGCTGTGTGAAGATCAGCAGCAAATCAAGGCATGCGTTTGGTGATGGTCTGAAACCCACTGCTCTTGCTGTTACGTGTAGCTAAGATGAATGGTCCGGCTCCGTTCGCTTTATTGCATTTTCGATAGGCACAGACCTATTGCGGTTTTGATTCTAGAGCATGAGTCAACAGGGCTGGATACAAATAGAAAACATACCTTGAAACACCCCGATATTTTCTTGTAGTGTAAGTTACTTTGTTCTCAGTTATTGTCTTTGCGTGTGACAGGTCTATGAGAGAGAGAAATTGCCTTTTTAGTGCAGAAGCTAACCAGGGTGCATTGGGGAGGAGAGACAGCGAAGAGCTGGCAGCTGTGTTAGCATCAGTATCCCATGACACATGACTATGGGGTGCGCAGTCCCTATAATGCATTTTTCCCCCAGTCATAAAAAAAGGAATGGAAAAAAAGTGTATTGTGAATTAACCTGTTGTGAGTGGTTATGATTTCCATTAGGTAAGAACTGAAGGGCTAAAACACGTCAGTTTTTAAAAATTAATTTTTATCTTTTATTTCTGAACATTTAAGATACCAGAAAAGTTTTGAAATAACTAAGTTTGACCTGAAATAGAAACCATTTCTAACAGAAGGCTAATGATTTATTACTGCTCTCTTTCAGCAGTTAACACACATACACTTGTACATAGATCTATACACAGTCACATAAAAAATACATACACAAAATATTGAAATAGAGCAGCTTGTTGGTTGAACAAATCCTACACCGATTGCAAGGTACAAAGGATGTTTTAAGGATATGCTGGGTACATGACTCCAGGCTTAAAGGCACCATGTACTATGTTACTCTTTTCTAATTAAAAGGCAAGCTGGTGTACTGGGCCAATAGATTTTTTTTTAAAAAAAATTATTTTTTTAGGCTGATATTAAATAATGAATTTTCACAGTACATGCCATAAAATAAATTGGCAGCTTTTGTGAGTGATTGGACTGTAAATCTGAAATGAGACTCCCTTCGTCACAGTTTCACTTCTTCCCACCGACTGTTCAAATGCCTCAGGTGCCAGAATGGATTAAAAAACCCTGTGAGAAAGGATGGCAGTTCTGCTGATGATAGTGAAAATACAACACTATTTTTTCTGCTTTTAACTGAACGTGGTGAGCACAGTGTGAAGCTTTACATTTTACAGTCTTAGCCTGGGTCATAAGAAAATTCTATTACAATGCATCAGTTACCTTTATGTTTATAATCAGAGCTAATGCTATAAAGTACTGTCCTGCAGGTATTTAACCCTGTTTTCAAGTATTTCTTTTTGTTACACCTTAAGATTTGAAACATAACCAAGTAGTACCCAGTGACAGAAAAAAAGTTAAGGAGGTCTTATGCCTTTAAAATTACATTTTCATGGCTGTCTGATGCTAGTACAGTTTTACAATAATACAGTTATGTTTTAAAAAGATCCTCCCTTTGTTAGTCATAAAGCGAGTTTATGTTCCCTAAGACGTTGTAGGAAACAGCTGTCATTAAAGTGAAGTGTGCAGCAGGAGGCAGTAGGCAGTGGCTCTTTTAATCATGTCATCCTAGGACGTAGTGCGGTTAAGAGGCTTCAGTTAATACCAGAGACTGACACCACCTTTATTTGCTCCCAAAGTTTAAGTTTTCTTAACAAACAGATTTGGTGTTCTGATAAAAAAAAACCACAGCGCAAACCAGCTTTTACCCAAAAGCGAACATCAGCTCCAGATTTCTCATGCTACTGTTAATTTTCAAAGTTAATGAAGAACTGTTTTACTGGGAAATCGGTGGATTAAATATAAACCATAGAATATTTCTGTTCTAGAAAATTCCAGAGTCAAAGGAAGCTGCAGGTCTTGCTTTTAGGAGGAAGGTTTAGACTTAGCATTAACATCATGCAAAAATCAACCCAGCACAACCAAACTCTCTTTCGTCCTGTTGAACAGGATGGTAGTTGCAGTACTTCCAAACAGACTGCTTGTTTTCCTTGGGATTCTGGTAGCTTTCAGGTGACTGGCTTTCCTGACTGACAGGGTCTTTCCGTGGGTCAGGGTTAAATAGTTTTCTGTGTCTGAGCACTGGAATAGACATGCCAGCCAAGAAAAATCACAGCAGCACAATCTACCCGAGCTTCTCCGTAGCTGGGTCACTGTTCCGTTTGGTTGGACACCCGTATCCCTCATTAATAACTCTGGCACGCGCTCTGTGTGCTCATACAGTTCCATAGTTTCACTTCCCCTAAGCAAGGGTAGCAGGTAAGGTTTGTGCCCAGAGGTAAATCTCATAATTGCGATGTTCCTAAGTTAGAAATTAGCTCAGGTTGAAGGCATGGGAACAATAAAAGGGATTTATTTTTCTTTAAATGAAGATATTTATTTTAAGACAGTAAAAGTAGGGTGGATTATATATGTGTATGTTTTACATATCAAGAAAATTTATGGTTTTTTTATAAAACTGAATATAAAAAATATAAAAAAGGAAAATATAACATGCCAAAGACAACAACATGAGAGATGACACTGTTGCCAGACCACATTCCCTGGTCCAACCAGTAGTGAGACTGAAGGTGGATTTCAACAGGCAGGTATGCACACCTACACCCCGCCCTCTGCCATACATACGTGTATATATACACAGTGAACCACCTAGATTATGATGTTCAGAGCACCGAAATGAACACAGACCTCCTCAGAGCACCAGTGCCCTCCTCCTGCTCCCCAGTCTGGGCGGTCACTATGGAAATTCCCTAGTGGGAATACGTACAGCTATGCTCAAGATGGATCTCTCCAGCAGCTGGGCTCAGACACGTGAACACATCAAGATCTCTTGAAGTATAATTTGGATATTAGAGATCTCTGTCCATTACTTCATCCTAAGCAAGGTGATTTTGCTGTCTTCTGTGGGAAACACTAACTTACCCAGTAATGCTGTCATCCTGCTTGCTAATTACTAGACAAAGCACTGATTAGGCTTAAACTCAAACAAATAGATTTTACATTGTCTGAAACATATAGATCAAAAGTTAAAGCAGAGTTCTTTTGAACAAAGAACTCATAATGATTAAGAGCTACTTTTTTTTTTTGTCTTGTACCTTTCGATTGCTGCATGGTGTGATTGATTAAAATCAATAAATTAGGAGCTGACAAAACAATACATTACAGAAAGGATAAGAGCATGACAACAAAATGATACAAATGATCCTGACTATAACATTTAAAGCTTTTTGATACAAATGATCCTGACTATAACATTCAAAACTTTTTGAGTATAATGCCTTTCTACATTTTTTTCCCCCATCATCCCAAAAATCTCATCATTGCAAGCAAAGTAACTGCTATCAGGTTTTCAGTTATGGGGAGGGAACCCTAAAGGATTTCAAGAGCTCAAGAACAGAGAGTCAGAAGGAAAAAGAGAAATGGGGCAAATGTTGAGAAAGGGCGAGGTAGACACAAATATGTGATGAAGTGCTAATGCATTTTTTTCTATATGTAAAAAAAAAAGGGGGGTGTTACTAAGTATCTCTTTCACCATTACCTCAGTGATACATGATAATCATGTTATTTAGTTTACAACCTGTAAAACTGCTGCAAACACCTTATGAACATTTTAATTGCTTAACTTTTGGTGTATGTCCCATATGTTGTTTGGTAGTTTATTCCTACTGCTCTTTGCTTATTCATTCAACTATAAAACCAAGGATATCACAGAATCACAGAATTGTAGGGGTTGGAAGGGACCTCGAGAGATCATCGGGTCCAACCCCCCTGCCAAAGCAGCTCCCCAGCTCATACTGCTAGATAGGCGTCCAGACGAGTCTTGAATATCTCCAGAGAAGGAGACTCCACCACCTCCCTGGGCAGCCTATTCCAGTGCTCTGTCACCCTCACTGTGAAAAATTGGAAAGACCACAGAAAAGGGGCTGGCCAATTCCCCCTGCACCCCATACTTAAGATATTTATAAACATTGATTAGGTCCCCCCTCAGTCTTCTTTTCTCCAGGCTGAACAGCCCCAGCTCTCTCAGCCTTTCCTCATAAGATAGATGTTCCGGGCCCTTCATCTTCTCCGTAGCCCTTTTCTGGACTCTGTCAAGGAGATCCCTGTCTTTTTTATACCGGGGAGCCCAGAACTGGACACAGTACTCCAGGTGGGGCCTGACCAGGGCAGAGTAGAGGGGGAGGATCACCTCCTTAGACCTGCTGGCCACACTCCTCCTGATGCACCCCAGGTTCCCATTGGCTCTCTTAGCCACCAGGGCACACTGTTGACTCATAGCCAAGCTATCGTCAACCAGAACCCCCAGGTCCTTCTCCACAGAGCTCTTCTCCAGCAAGTAAACCCCCAGCCTGTACTGATAGATGCGGTTGTCTATCATTATGTTAATAACCCCTTGTAATACATGTTGAAAAGTCCAAAATTAAGATATGATCTTTGCTCAAAGAACTTTATTTCAATGACCTTTGGAAGAAGGGAATACAAGGAAGTAGTGCAACTACTACCTAACACTGATTCAGGGTACCAGTCTGTCAGATTTTGGTAGCCACCACAGCCACGTGAAGTAAAGAGAGATTGAGGAAGGGCAAAATGAAGCAGCTCAGCAAATATAAAGGGTGCCATGAAAACCATATATCTGAAAGTGTTAGAAATACGTAACGGCTGTTTGAAGGTGGGAAACTAATACTTCTGTTCATGAGACACATGGAAAGAGGTAGGACTATCTGAGGGGATAGAGAAGGAAGATGTAAAAAGAGAGCTGAAATGGTCTAAACAACAGTTTCACAAAATTACATTTGCCTTGGCAATCTAAAAAGTTGAGTAGAAAAAAGCAGCCACGGTGGAAAAAAGAATGTTACTTGTAAAATGATGTGATGAAGTGTCAAGTGAGACCTTAGGTTCTCTGAAAGGATACAAGTGCTTGATCTTAGAAATATTAGAAAAAATCTGGGAGTTTTTCCAGGATTTCAAGCTGATAAATTTGTAGAAGGTTGAAAAAGGAGAGCCTGGAAGCCAATGGGCAATAGGAGAAAATAAAGGTTTTGAACTTGAAACGATTGTTTGATACCCATGAGGAGATTTAACAAATCTTTGTTGGTGATAAATGCCCAAAGATAACATGTGCAGGGAAAAAAGTGGGAAAGCGAGGACAGGCACCTCTTAGAGCACCTAGAAAAGCTGACGGTAGACAAGATGATGACACATAAAATGAGAAAGGGCAATTACATGAGGAGTTATGATCAGTTGTCCGACTGATGTTATGGAAAGTTGTTTACAGATTAGTATGAACATGAAGTAATAGCTTTTAGCCTAAAAAACATTCCTTAGGTATGTTTCCTTCAACAGTTGGATCGCACAGTAGAACAGAAAGGGAACTGTCAAAGGGAAATTCCATGTTATCACTGCAAACACTGCATTCAGCAAGTTTAAAGAGGAACAGAGATACAGAGTGAGCAGAATGTTTGATTTTTGTCTGAAATCTTTGTCTTAAGATGGGAGAAACCAGAGGGGACCAGAGTGGGTGATGATTGAGAAGTAGTGCAAAGAAAAGAAACTCGTGTCAAAAAATGAAAAGAGAGAGCAGTCTTGCAAGAGACAACAGAGGCCTTAACGCTTTGAAGGAGGGAAAGGGCTTTCTTGCAGTAACAAAAGAAAAGGAACAGGGACCATGTTAGGCAGGGCTAACTACCCAGATGCCAAACCATGGAACCCTGGTAAGTCTGTCTGTGACCTTCACAGCACTGCAAAGACCCCCGAGAGAGTTTGAAACCAGCCCATGTCTGTGTTGACGCAGTGTGGGAAAGGGCCGTGTTAACAAGGATGAGAATTCCTACTTTCTCTTTATGGAGGAAGGCCTTACCTAAATATGCAAAATAAATATGCAGCTTCAAGCTATTAAACAATTAATGTTGGTGAAACTAAGACTGAATTCAAGATTTCCCAAATGGAAAGGTGACACATTCTCTAGGTTGCATGGTGATAGGGGAAATAGTAGCTATGATTGTATGAGACAGCCGTAGAGGAAATGCTGGGACCAGCTTACTGTTTAAGAGCCAAGATTTCTAACGAGTGTCTGGAAACAAAAATGGTCTGAACAGTGTTCACAAAAAGACAGTAAACAGACAGTATATTCTCACTTTTATAGTGGAAAGGAATGTTGGAATAAAAATATACAGTAGCAGAAACGCCGTTGCCTTTAGTAGTCTGAGATGTATCTTTCTTAACTCCATACTTTCTTATTTCAAAGAGAAAACTATTAATTTTCCTAATGAGGCATTCTAGAGCAGTGTTGCTTTATGTAATGCTAATCTTATTCTCCCAGTTTTCCTTCATTTGCTTTTAATACTACTTATAAAATAATTTAGTCTGCAGGTGTAACCAAATCTGAGCCTTCAGGCTATTCTAGTCACACAGTTGGTATGTAATTATTATAAAGCAGCAAGTTATTGTTATACCTGATTATAGCTGGAAGAGAAGATAATTGAATTGAAACAAAATAAGAGTTCACAGAAAGCTCTCATATTTCTCAGTACTTTTGCTATTTTGATCACATGCCTCACTTCAGTGTTTTACAATATTTTTATTATTGACTTATTTTCTAACTATTAAATTTACTGACCTCCTATCTTAGTTTCAGACAAAATTTCTTTCCCTGTATGCTAACCTACTAAAATACAGTTATGTATGATGACTGAAAGTTAGTAATTGCCAAGGATCTGTAATGTGTTATTCACTATTTTTTCCTTTTTCATATAGTTCTTGGGCAGTTTTTAGGGAATAAGTGTCCTCATTTATGATGAGCAACCTTTTAGTGCAAAACACCTATATAAGTGCCTTATAGATGTTATATTGTGTACAACAATATGCAAAGAGTACAGAACTGTCAAAGGAAGAATGTTCTCTTGTGGAACAAGGTCTGGGTTGAGACAAAAGCAGATTAATTCTAAAGTAAGGACTGGTTCAGAAAAAAGTCCTGTTGTCTCCACCTTCTCATGCTTCCTTGCCATCTCTTGCTAGAAACAAGGAATAATTTAGTCCTTTTTCTGCCATCCCTGCTTCTGCTAATAGTTATTGTACCAAACAAAAGGTGAGAAAATGAAGATGACAGGCATAAGTAAATTAGTCCCAAAAAAATCTCAGTATTGGTACGTTCAGGTAGATATTTCCACTTCCAGATGCGTACTTCTGCCTCTTCTACTTGCAGTATCAGCCCTTTGTGTGCTGCTGATTTTTAGTAGAAAGTGTAGGAAGGAATAAAATTAGTGAAAACATTGTTAAATATGATATACAGGGGTAGGATCAGAATGATTCTTTTTAAAAGGAAAACTATTAGTGCCACTTGAAATGGTAAATCAGGAAGATCCGTGTTGCTGTTGTCTGCCTGGGTTTCCAAAATATAAAGTTCTTTGTGAAAGGCTCTGAATAAACTGTGCAGCCTTGTGATGAAGTAGACGGTCCTGGCACAGACAAAATAATGGCACAGACAGCATCGATGGTTGATGTTCACAGTGGTGTAAAGTTATCTGCTGGGACCAAGACTGCTTTGGGGTGGGGGTGGGGTTGCTGTTTAGGTTGGTTGTTTGGTTGGTTTTTTCCTCCTTTGGTCCTTCCATTGACAATAACGAACAATAAGTGATGCTTGCAGGTATCAGGTTCAGGAAGAACAAAAGGCAGTGCTGCTTCCTACAATGTATATACAGATGTAGACAATTCTGCTACAATGTTGCAAATGCTAAATGTTTGTTTGGGTCCAAGGGAAGACTCGAGAACGTAATGGAAAAGAAATCCATCATGAAATCTTAAACACAAAAATGTACCAACATGCTTCAAACCACAAACTGTAGGAGACTGAGAGAGCATTCAGGGGAAAACTTATTCCTCCTTTCCTCTCCTGCAAGTCAGGAAATGTAAAACTCAGAATAGTTAAAAGAGAAGAAGTTTCCATTAAATAGAAGAATTATCTCAGTTGCTGCTCCAGTAATTAGGAAATGATTACCTGGGAGGGGTGGAGGCAGATGGAATGAAGCTGTTGTCCTAAAAGTAATATTTAAAAATTCAGACTAATTATTTTTGATCTGAAACTATCTGCCTTAGTCATTTACCTACCCAGCCTGCAGTAACAGCTATATGAATTAGTAGTAACCTAATTATGGTCATTAAGCAGGTGTATCCAGTGTGTTTTTTTCTTGTTGGATTATTTTCTGTTTCAAATCTTCATGGCATCAAGAGTAAAATGTAAAAAAAAAAGGTAGGCAACAATTAGGTATACTTAGAAAAAATACCAGAAAAAAGACATTTGGAATAATTATCTGTTTGCGGTGTAAAGTCAGCGTTTTTTGCAAACTTTTAAAATAAGATTATAAACGATGAAACAGAAAAGCTTACTTCAGCTTTTAAGAAAGATGTAAGCAATTTGAAACTGCACTATTTCCCCAGGGAGAGCTTGAAAATATTTCTAATGAATTAAAGTATAATAAAAGTATTTGCTGGATGGTAACATTTTTCCTATTAATTTCTTAATTTCTAGAATGCTTAATTGTAGATCTCAGGGACATGAGATTCAGGCAGTATATTTCCAGCTTGAAAGTACCATATTTCTTTTAGTGGTGGTTTTATGGTGAGAGATTTTTTTCTTGCTTTCCTCCTAATTTTAAGGACTCAGAAGGCTGCTTGTCTATTAGGGTGCACAAGTGGTGTACACGTCAGTAAAATAAAAACTTCCTCAACCACTCTGAATGAGGAAATATAATCTGCTTTGAGGTAAGCCTTCTTGCAGCTAGTTCTGAAAGAAATGCAAGTCTCCCAAGTCAAAAGTGTTTCAAACTCATCCAAGGAACAACAGATTGGTCCCCTAAATAGTATTACTTCTTTCCTCCCACCCAAATCATCTCCACCATGAGAGGGAGAAGGACAGAGGTCCGTGTCTTATTTTGTAAAGCTCTGAACATTCTCATTCATCTGAATATAATCCATGCTTCGACTTGATCCTGATGGGACACCAGAGAGCATTTATGAGAGTAATGTCCATGAAATTGTTTGGTTTTTAAGAGATGAATGAGGAATAGATCGTGCCTTTCAAACATTGCCACCCTCCTGGAAAAAAAAAACAAACAAGGAAACCCAGTGAGTTTCAATGGGAATAACTGGGACTGCCCTTGGGCTGCAGGTTGTGCTCTGCAGGTGCGTGAGCACAAGGTGAGGTGAGAAGGAGACTTTTATGATGTTCTGGATTTGAAAGATAAATGCCTGGTTAAGAAGATCCTGAAAAGGAAATGATACAATGTCCAAAATGAATTTCTGGGAAATAGCTTTAAGTTAGTGAAACCGGTATAAATGGCAATGGTTTGGACTTTTTTTTCCCCTCCAATTAGAAAGATGAGACTCCACTCAAGTTAACCTTGTAAACTTGAAGGGTTATTGGTTATAAAATGAATGGTTATGTTTTCTCCATTTTTTTGTGCTGAAACTGTAATTGATGTAACCAATTTAAAACAGAAGTAGCTTTAGTCAAAGAGAAATAATGTGTTTTAAAGGAATGCAAATCCCTTAAAACACTTGAAGCATTTGATTATTTTTTTTCCTGGAGTTGAGTACTGCTCTGCAGAATGATGGTACCTGGAACTTCTTTTTTTTTGCAGTTCAGAAGTTTCCTGTATGCATTGTGACTGTTTTAATTGAAATAGATTATAGGTCACAGGAGAACCGGGACAGTAAAACATCCTTTCCCTCTCCATTTAGGAAATGAAACAATAGTTCTCATCCCCTAAACAAAAAATATGTAAAGAAATAAATAAAGGAAGTCAAGGGAATGGGCCTTTCAAATCTTAAATACATGAAACCATGTATCCCAAGGAATGGGAGCAAAACGTTGAAATGAATGTTTGGGAATCCAAATTAATGAGAGCATTCGGAGATGGGCCATGGCAATTTGCTGCCCAGATGAAACCTCTGTGTCCAGCCCTACCCTCAGCTTTGCCACTTCATCACACTCTGCCTGCAGCTGCTCACGCACACTCTTCTCTTCCTCAGTGCAGCAAAAACTGCAACCACATCCCAAAGGCAAGGGTTTACATCGTGCTTTCGCAGGAAACAAGCTCAAACAGAGAGCACAACACAGTCTAAATTAGAAATTTTATTAGGAAAATTATAAGTTAATTTTAAAATGGAGAAGAAGGCTTTTTAATTAATTCACTACTTTAAGAATTAAATACATGTAATAGTACATGGAACTAATGTTGGTCTGATTATGTTTCTGCAGTTGCAGAAAAATAATTCTATTAAATCTTGGATGTTAGCTTTTTTTCTTCCCTCACTCCCCAAGTTAGTTTACCACATTAGTAACCTGTGTGTGTGCCAAAATAGTAGTTATCATTGCTGATACAAATATAGTTTGATTGCAATGACATACTGCTTGGTGCACATTTTCATAGCTTCCCAGTGCTTGCATATGTAGGATTTCTGAAGCATTTAATATGGGAGGGGGTTGTTGACATTTCTGAGTCCTCAGTTTTGCAGTTACATGTTAGGGACTTGGGTTAGGTATTAGCTTGTAAATAAAAAATGCAATCATGTACCTTTAAAAATTAAATACAGCCTCATTTCAGAATTATTTTATACCTTTTTACTACAAAAAAAATGGATAGCTTGATCCTGTCTTACATGTATGGAATCTAAACCAAATCCTGGCAGTTCAGCAACAGGAGGATGTGCACGTTAAAAGGCAAGATAAAAATATAAGTGAAAGTTTGTTACTTTGACATCCGTATCTGTAAATGAGAACCCTCGTTAAGGTTTGTTTCCAGACCCAATTTCACTCTCTGTAGTGAGGCACAAGGGGTGTCTGAACATATGGAAAGCTTGAGCTTAATTGTTAAGATTCTGTTCAGCCACTCCAACCCTTCACAGCGCTCTGCGCTATTTAGCGCATGTGTGCATTAGGTAATATATTTAGTGTTTCCCGTTTCAATCCAATTTATGTATGTTTGGCTGCAGACCAGAGCTGTGGGCACACAGTATGGAATTGTCATAAATCTGCCTGTGCTGCCTATGAGTGCTGTACTGCTCCAGCTGATAGTGTACTCGCATCAACGTTTCGGAATGCTTGCGGAGCAATGCCGCCTATTCCCAGCAAATCTCCTAGGGACTAAATTAATGTATCTCATATTGTATTGATTGTAGCCAATAAGTGCCTAAATGATTTGATGCGAGGCAGAGGGATTATGAAGGGAAGAGGGAAGAGGCAGCCTGAAAGAAATATGCGGTTTAATTACAGGATGAATTTCTCCAATCTACCTCCCCCTAGGAATTTAACAAATAGGCCTAAGTGCACTTAGCTGTTCTTGACATCTGTTGAAATGATATCTGCCCGTGATGAGGGAATCATGGGAACTGGTCTAAGGGTATTGTCAGGATCAGCGAGCCACAGGAAACTGCTTTTCTCTCTGCAAAATTAGATGAAAGAAAAGCCTACATTAGCAGTTTTAGGTTCAGCTGTAATGATTAAGACTTCTGTAACAGAATTCCACTTTCTGATTTAATGATACTACCTCTGTCTTTAGAACGATGTTAAGTAAATATTTAAAATGGCCTTGAAAGATAAGTAATGAACTACGAATTTAAGCTGGGCTCAGAAACTATTCATGGTGCTGCTGTTGGTGCAAACTTGATATATGCCTTTCGAGAGAAACATCCAGGTTTACACCTTTTTTATGATGTGTTATGATACATTATGGAACTCAGACTCTCTTAGGTAAACAATAGAGATAGCATAAAACCCAGGGAACACAAAAGCTGGAGCTTCAGCTTAAATTCTGTAGGAAGACCAGCACAGTGAAGACTGATGATGTGTATTTGCTCATTTTGATGACATCTATAATTCAGAAGAAGTATAAATTACTTAATGCTTTCTGCTGCATTTTATAGTATTTATACTGTACCTCTGCAAAAGTAAAGCTGGTGATACCTTTAAAGTCCTAAGAGACCAAGTTTCTCTGCATTATTTGAAAGCTGTGTTTTCCTGTGCTTGGAGCATTTACGTGTATTACCTCATAAATTACTTGTAAGCTGTTTCCTTTGGAAAAGTGATAAATGTTTATTTCAGGGGGTAGAATCCGAAGGTGAGACTGTGTATCTTGTTATCAAAGCTCCCTGTGTATGCATTCCGACTGCACATTTTGCCTGTGTAAGAGCTAAAAAACCTACAAGGCCAGGGGTCCTTTATTTTATAAATAATGCAAATTTATCTTTCTTCAGTCTTCTTTTCCTATAATTTCTGTAGACAATTTGAGAGTAAAAATATACAGCTGATTTATTCTACTCTGAAAGATTATTTATGATTTGTGGCTATGGGAGATGCTTGTTGCTATTTTTGTTTACAAATCCAGTAATTGAAGACAGAATTCCAGTTTGTGCAACCCTGCAATGTTTTCCTGGAAATGACTTGTTTGAATTTTACCGATATCTCAAAGACTGCAATGATGTTAAATGGGCAAGCACACGACAAAAACAATAAATCACAGTAAAGCTAAAAGTTTAGTGGTTTGGGGTTTGTTTTTTTCCTGAAAATATACATGCAAATACATTTATATGTGATGCAAAAAAATACAGAGAATGAGAGCAAGACAGACACACACGTTAACATTCATGCTCTGTTTTGAAAGACCACCTTAAAAGCTGTGATTTGCATGTCAGGCTTATGAAGCGGGTTTGGCCTCTGCTTGTTCTCATATGGATTTTTGAATACAGTTTATCGGCTGTATGCGATGTACATGTAGATCTGTGCAGTGCCAATAGGCGTGTGTAGGGTGCAAAGTGAATTACTTATGAAAAGCAGAAGATTCTGTTTGGAAAGCTAAAGAGGCTACGATAGGCTATACTGGTGTTAAAACCAAAATGTTGCAATATAAATTTTACCCAGCATCGACTGCATCATTTGGTGATTGCATAGGAAAAATAAAGCAGGTGCTTTACTCTTGAAGATATGGAAATAAGGGATAGGAAACTTGGGGGAATCACCCCTATTTTAAAAAAGTAGTTCTTTTATATAGGAGCTATGTTTTCCTCTCATCAAAAAAAAAAAACAAAAAAAATTTTCCTCTTTTAATTGCAAAATTTGGGATTGCTCTTTAGTTTCCTCTTAAACATAATGTAAATTCTTTACAGACATACTTAATTTTTCATAATGTCTTTGTTTGGTATCTCATTGCTTCTGAAACTGAAAAGTGCCACAACTTGATGTGTATAGAGTAGATCTTCTGGCAATAAGATTAACCAGAATGTTAATTTGTTTCCCTTTGCAGATATAAATACTGTAGTCCTTTTAACAGAAAATAAAATAGGATTTTTTTTTTCTTCTCCATAAGAACCCAATATAGAATATATGTAAACTATAAGTGTTTGGGGTTTATTTCATTTTTTTTGTGAATAAGTACTGTCTACTACCGTGTGTCATATATTGCATCATGGCTGTTTTGAAGTTGCTTTAATACATGTTCACCTCGGCTAAAATTTTGAGTTCATTCAAATCGTGCACCCATAATTAGACATCTAAATATAATGGCCTGATTTCTGAAAGATGTAAGCACATGTAGGTACAGCGCCTTGCTAAGATTTGCTGTGCTCTGCATTTCTGAAAACGAGGCCATATATGTAGGTAGCCTAAATATAGATTTGCAAACTAATTTCAGACTTAAATAGACTCAAAATTATTGGGCATGTTTCTCAGTTCGTGTTATTCTTAAAGGAGAAAATCAGTAATTCCTGGCAGTGATCCTTGCCTGGTTGGCGCTGATGATGAAAACACCCGCACTTCAATGAGAAAGGATTACTCCTTGTTTTTCACAGTATTTCTGAAAGCTATCTAACAGTTCCATGTTTTATTATATTATCCCAGT
The DNA here is from genome assembly GCA_022605575.1 of Laterallus jamaicensis coturniculus. Lineage (NCBI taxonomy): Eukaryota > Metazoa > Chordata > Aves > Gruiformes > Rallidae > Laterallus > Laterallus jamaicensis. The sequence continues at coordinate 1,610,012 of JAKCOX010000020.1, read as the reverse complement.
TGAAGGCCCAAGTTCTGTCTCTTCTGTTCCAAATGTACTAGAAATGTAATAGAAAATTGTTTAGGCAGAGAACTTTCAGTGGAACTGAATTATGTATGGATAATCTGAAATCCTGCTCCCTTCAAAGCCAGTATGCTTAAGGAACCACATTACTGTCTCTGAATAAAGCACATTTTAAATTTAACAGAGCATTTATGACTGTCAAACAGCATGTTCCTTTTTCTTCTCTTATCAATTATGTTTTCAGGGCTTAACAGGAAACTCTTTCAGGGGTTGTTTTCCTTATCTAATTGGAAGATATTTTAAAGGTATCAGTGGTTTTTATCTGTAGATTTGGATGCCTCAAGAAAAAAAAAAAGGTATTTTTAAAATGTGGTATCACTGCCGCAAAATCGCAGTGTAGTTGCCATTGGTAATACCTTGTAACTGTCACCTGGAGTGGCACTGGCAACCACACAAGGCAGAGTTATGAAATAAGCAGTAACTGCTCATTAAACAAGGACATTCTTTGTTTAATGTGCAGTCCAGCCCAGAACATCTGAACTCTAGGCTGAGTGTATTATTTATCAGAGTTTGCCCTCCATCAAAGTTTCACATCGTTCATTTTCTTATATTTAAATTTGACAACTTTTGATAATTGAGGCTTCTTGTGATGCATGCTAGGCTAGGATGTTCATGAATGGAAATGGAACTGTACACAAACATTAATTGCTTCTTTCAGTTGTTTGGTGGTGCTCAGAGTTCATTGTTGGTTTGTTTTTTTGTGTTTTTTTTAATCCAAAAAGACATTAAAATTATTTGTGTTGGACATTAAAAGAATACACAGGCATGGATCTTGTTATGTTCTGTAGCAACTGGAGAAAAGACATTTATTTAAAAAGAAAAACCCAACAAAGATATTCAGAACATGTAAAGCACGGTACATTATTTTGTGTATAGGCTATGTTTTATTAGATAACAACAGTATCTTGGTATTATTCTTTGAAGTGAAAATTTTCAAATATGGGTAATTGTGTTTAATGACATGGGGTAACAGAAGAGTGGTTATTAAACAAATACTCTGGCTCACTGTTTCTCCCAAACTTGCCATCATTTTGTTCTCCTTCCCATTGTAGAGTGAGGTTTTTCCAGCAAATTTATCTATCCTTTGGAAGAAGAGTAAGTCTTCAAAAACTATTAGAAGTATCACAGTGCTAGCAAACTATTGATAATCGAGTTAGTAATATATTTCCACATTTATGAGCATGCTGGCATGTCTAAACAAGGAATTAACATAGCTGTGCTCTTACAAAACCCCTGCATTTCCCTGCAGTGCAGAATTCAGCTATCACATTGTTACTGTGCCAACCAGTGTGATTTCAGAATTTATTCTTTTTTTCCCAATGATGAATTTAGTGACTTTCTTGCTCCCTCTTTTCTTCATGTGACATGAGTAATTCATAAACACTTTGTGGTTTAGGCAGCAAGGTGGGAGCAGAAGTGTTTAAAAAAAAAACCCAAACAAAACAAAACTCAAGAAAATCTGTAGCCAGAATGACAAATCCTTAGGCACAGCTATAAAACATACAGATCAGTAGCACAGAGCCATAAGAATATATTGACTGTGGCCCAAACTCATCAGAAGATTGATCAATCCAGCTGACTTGCATTAATTGTGAAATAGAAAGAACGATGCGATCAATGATAGGCATGAAAGTGCAGCGGTAATGATGCCACATCTAGCTAATCCAATAATGGAGAACCTGATGTATAGCATATTGGAATTCCACTGTTCGGGCCCCTGTCACAATAAAGTATATCCTGCAATTATGGGGAAAAATTGAGCAGGCAGCAGTTGAGCCAGCCTAATCGGCCAGTGCCACAGTAGTTTTCCTGATTAAACACTAAGTTAAGTGGTACTCAAACACTGCAGCTTGTCTGCATTATAAAAGATAATCCTTAAATTAATGTGAAACTTTGTATTTTAATCAAAGCAAACTATGAGCATGAAGATGTGTGCAAGATATCTAGTTAACTGTGGGCATTTTGGCGATTTATAAACTGGTCTCTTACTGTTGGCTACAAGGAGAAGGGACCTCATGCCGAACTGAGAGCTGCCAGTTTCCTGTGTAAAAAGCTTAATACAGTCTTAAAGACCTAATGGGAAAAATAATATCCTTAACTGGATTTGAATTATCTAAGCCTCTGTTAATGTCTGTGAATGCATGCCTGTGGTCACAGATTTTAGTCTGCTTGGTGATACATGTTGAATTGGGGAAGAACAGATTTTAGAAAATGTTTAATACCAGCAGACCTGCAGCTGAAGTTAGGGTTTCGGTGGTCATCCGCCTGTTATAGAAACAACTGATCCAAAGCCTCTCCAACATACAGAATTTGTCACATTAAGAAGAACTGGAAGACTTTTCATTCCTTAAAGTATTGACTTTTCTACTATTGCTTTAGTACTGATACTTATTACTTTAAAATTAAGCTTGCCTGTACAAGCCTACCTGTTGACTTTGCTGTTTGCTTGACCTTTTGTTTTAAGACTTGGCTTTGGGTGGAGGGTGCTGCAGGCCTGTGCTGAGCTGGCAGGAGCACCGCGGAGGTTCCAGCTTAAGAAAGATGTGTGCTCTCCCCTACTCTCCCCTGGTGTTGAGAGATCCCCGTGGTTGTGAGCTTGGCTTGGCTCTTTGGGCTGGGTTTGGAAAGAGCATTCAAAGGAACACTGAAGCCATGATGCTGTTTATTTCACCTTATTCCTTGTCAACTGTGTTTCTCAATTATCATTTTTTTTTGGTGGGAAGAAAAATGACTGGTCTCTGAACTGCTTGACGTTCAGGGAGTACAAGGACTGTTGTTTATGTGTGGGTGTGAGCAATTACGGAAAGGGAAATGGATGGCTGCCTACCTAACCACTGAGGAAGCACCTAAACTGATCTGTAGCTCCTTCTGCATTGCAGAAGAAATCATTGACTGCTTTAATTCCAATACTAGATGGGTATTTTTGTTTCAACTACATCAATTTCCTGCTTTTCATGCAAATATTTGTGCCTAAATTGGACCGAGGCTTTGACACTGCATAGTTCTTAAGACTTTTCACTAGAACCTGGCACCATTTCTACAGGCAAATGTAGAGGATTTTTTCAGGAACAAAATAATTTCGCTACTCTTGCTGTGCTTTTTTCTCTAAAGTTGCTGAAGCAGAGAAGCTTGGGGACGATTATTTAAGCAGATAGAAAACAAACAGAAGGATTCACAATCCAGATTGTTAAACTGTATTGGTTACAACTCCTACGCATCTTGCTTATGCACCCTTCATTGTGGAGCAGCCAGCTCTGGAAGCAGACTGGGTGTGCGATCAGTAACTGTCAGCCCTGTGTAATGCCCTGGTGCAGAAAAGCCAACGCTTTAAGACTTCAGCTCACATCTTCTATTTCCTTTTCAATGCAGTGTAATTTTCTCAGTGTTGTCGGGAAACTCTATCAGCCAGTGTTTGCACAGGGCTTTTCTTCTTCCCCTCTAAAGTTGATTACACCTACGGGGAATAAAATGACAAAAGAAACAAGATTCCTCGCATGGTTACAGTGGGAATGCAGGGATGAAATTGAGGAGATAATTTATCCTAAAGCTTCTAAATGTTTCAAAGTGTTTGTTTTCAGTGTAAAAATGTAATTAAAAACTAGATTAATAAGTGATTAATAAGTCCTGAAATTGGTTTCAGCCTCCTTAAGCTAGCTGACAGAAAAAATGAGTCTTTTCGTTTCCCTCTAAGAAGAAAATAGAATTAATGTTCTTCAGATCTTTTTTTTTTCCCTTTAAAAATACTGCAGTTTGGGGGTTTTTTACTGCAAGTTGTGAATGTAATGCTACCACACTGGATTCTAATAGCATCTGTCTCTGTGAGAAATGCATGATGCAGTGTATATTTTCTAAACATATTTTCGATTGCATGGAGTGTTAACAGTTAGCTTTACACCTCCCATCATAAAAGTAATAATAAAAGAAAAAGAGAGTTCAAACTCTGTGATGGTAAATAATTGCTGTGGAACAAACCCTTGGCTTCTCTGAGTCTTGGCTGGTTTCTTTTTGTCACTAGGGAATTACTTTAATACATGAAAACTGTATTCAAGTTACGTTCCAGCAGTAAATGAGATCTACTAGACCTTATTTCTTTCCAGGACAATTAATTTTAAGCCAGCCTATGTTATAGAAAGTACTGAGCAGTGTGTTTTATAATTGCTTTAAAGCTTTATATGCAATATTAGAATAGAAATATTGGCTTTCGTTTCAAGTTTTGAGTAATCCCAGTAGACTTGCAGGATGCCATGAATAATTGTGTAAAGCCAAAGTGAAAGAGTTCAGATATTTCCCCCCCTTGCTTTTAGCTTACTGCCGTTACTTGAGGCAAAAAGGCAGGATGCTCAACATAAAGGGAAATGAAGAGATTTCTGTTAAGAATAAAGTAGTAGTAGATCACCTGAAGATATCAACCTAAACTAGCAAACTCACTGCAGCAAGGCTGGTTTTAAATGTGTTTTCTCTCAAAGAAGTTGCTAGGTGCCACCAAACATCTGTGAAGTTAACAACATGGTATCTTCTGAACTGCAGAACTTCTGCAAATGCTTAACTTTGCTGTTTGTAGTTTAATATAATTAATTAGGTGTGTATATCTTTGTAGAGCATTCCTTAATAACAGAAGAGTTGTGTTTGTGGTACCTCAGTGTGAAGTATCTTAAAACCTCTGTTATATGCTTTGTGGTTCTAATTTTTCACATACAGGTAAAACTTAGGGCGTAGCACATAGGACTGGGATGGCGAAGAAAGGATGCTTCTAAACTGCTTCTTCCATGAGGATCAGGTTGTTTCATGGAACTGCACTGACAGCACAACATTGCTTCTGCTTTGCCTGCACAGTGTCGTTATCTGTGGCAATTTCTGTGTTATGCTTTTGAAATCAAAGTTGATACACAGCCTGTGATCCTGGAAGGTCCTACAGATTTGCAAATACTTGAAAAGAAGGTGTTAATGGTTTTCCCCGGGAAAAGAGAGAGGAATTTTACCTTCCCCCAAAGTATTGTTTCATCTGTAATTAGCAGAGGCATGATCATCCAAATACAGAAATCTGTGAGCTCACTGAGATAGTCTAGCGGTGAGGGACTCTACTGGGATCAATTAACATGATCTAGATATTAAAGGGAAAGCAGAATATTTCCACATTTGTCTCTTAAATACAGACTCTTGAAAGCAAGAAAAGAAAGAAGGGGGTTTTAACACTTCCAGAACAATAAAAGTCATCAAAATTATCTTCAGTTATGCTGACAACCTGCTTGTTTCTTTTCAGTCTAGACAGAGTGACTTGTACATCTGGGTACCGTTGAGGTGTACTGCTGACTGGTGGTCCAACTTTTTTACTATTGAACAGCAGAAGTGCTCTCATGTTGAAACTTGGGCTCTGATTCTTAACCTCAGTGCATTGTGTTCTGTATTTATGGGATTTCTGTACTATTTATTCCTGTTGTGGGATGTCCTCAGAACTCGGTATTGTTAGTGAAGTTACCTTTTTTCACTGGTACTTTGTATCAAAATACTGTATCACAACCTCTCTGTGACTGCATTGTACTGTTGGTCACAGGGGACAGACTTTCAGCTCTTTGAAACATGTTCAGTAAACACTGGGAAATCATGTCAAGACTGTCAACAGTAATATATTAATGGTTTTAATGTTCTGTATTATTTTTTCCCATCTCACTGAGGTCATGCACGTGGCATTTCTCAGATGATCCAGATGCGGGCCTCTGAAGCATGTAGGTGAGCTAGCATGTAAGCCCATAAATTCAGCTCACTGGTATGCATCAGCAATGATGATTACTCTAAATGTACTGAGAATGGACTAGACTGCTTTTTAATGTGCAAGTTGAGGGTGCTCGTTAAGGGAGAGAAGGTGAGACTTCAAGCACCACCTACCAGGTTTAAAACCACCCCAGCTCCCCCGGAGTGCAGGGTTCTCTATCCCAGTGCAATGAGCTTGGTTCTTGTCACAAGTGACAGGATGCTAACTGCTCATTCAGGAAAACATTTACTGCTCTTGTGAAAATCTAATCTGGTTTATCCTGATCAAAGTTGGGCTTTTCTAGCTTGGTAAGCGCTGACTGGCAAAGCTGAGTGGGAAAGGGGATTTCTAACGTGTCTGGCAAAGCACAACTCCTGTGTTTGCCATTGCCTCTAAACAACAGGGGAAAATTAGGTTTTGAAACTTGGTTATTGGGCACTACAAGGAATAAAATGCAGTGAAAATGGATTGCAGTTTTCTCTTTTATTTTTAGAAAATAATTCCAGACATCAGAGTGTGCCTTTCTATAACCTAGTAATGAAGAATAGTTCTCCTGTCCTCTGCTCCCCAGGCATTCCACAGTTCTGGAGCTGGAACATGATATGTACAACAAGAATGTATGAAATTCTTAAGAGTCTTGGTTTGTTGTGGTTTTTTTAATACCCAGATAACTGGTGAACTTATTTTCTTCTCGGAAGGAAGAGATTATAGATATATTTCTTATATAATCATTTAAGAACTATCAAACAAAACCCTACCTGTGAAAGGTCAAATTTCTCCATCTTCTCATGGAGACAGACATTTGAACAATGATAGCAAAGCTATTTAAAATGCAGAACTCCTCATTCCTTTGTTTATTTCATGTTTCAATCTATTTTCCATTATAATGCTCATGAACATGGATTTCCACCCCACCCCTATTTTGCTTGTGCCTTCTCTTTTTTTCCCCTAAGGACAGATGGTGGCAACATTGTTCTCTCTAAATAAAACCCAAACCAGCCTGTAAGGTGCAAGGCAAGACTGGAGCAGCAGTGCATGTCTGTTTCCAGGGTTGCAAAATTCCCTGAGTTTTTCAGAGGAGTTGGTACATAAGCCAAGCATACAGTTATCTCCCTGCTAACTGTAACGGGGAAAAAAAAAAGGAATCACAGATAAACTAAATTTATGGCATACTATAGATTCAGTACCTTTCCATCCTGGCTTGCATATTTAAATCCAGACTTGACTTAAGAAAAATTTATTGCAGTCTAATAACTATAAAATACTAAGAGGAAATAAAATCAATGTTGGCCCCAATCTTAGAATGCAAACCACACACACTATAAAATATGGTAGAATACTGCTTACTCAGTAGGTTCAGCTCTAGGAATCAAACAGAACTGAGAATGACTATAAAAAATATGCAGAGAATTAAAAAATCTTTTTAATAGATGCCTGCAAATTGTTGTTTTCATACCATCAAGATATGTTTTTATTCCCTTCAGGTAAAAAGAACTCTCACCATCAATACATATCTGACTTGGACTGATGAAAGGTGGTGGTTTGGGAGGGTTTTTTTACTTCCTTGCAGTGTTCTTAGCCAGACGTCTCCAGGCTGTTAAATGTATACATATGAATTACAGTGTTTCAGGAATCAAGTGAAAGGCTTTGGAAAAAACCCAAGACATCTTCATGATGTATTTTAAGTCTGGCTTTACTAAAAGATGCTGTATAGTATTTTTAACGCATTATTGAACCTTAATAGCATGCAAAGCATATGCTGAGTAAGAAGGATGCTGCTTTTGGCAGTCTACATGTATAACCTGTCAGGCACAGTTGTGGTTAGGCTCGAGAACGAGGGGTCCCCTTTTTGGTAAGATTGTTTTATCTTCATCTGGAAAAAGAGGTACAGTGGAAGTTGAGAGTGTGGAAAAGGGGTAAAATGGAAGAAAAAAGGAGAAAAAATCCATTTTATGGAAAACACTGATGTATGAAAACAGATTTTGTCTTTATTCTGAAGACAGGTATTTTTATAACCCTTTAAAAGCGGACAGAGATTTACCTTGTGGCTACTCTAGAGCCACAGAATCTCTGTGCCTTGGGGCCTGCAGCTCCAACACAGAGGTGCTCAGCAGCTATAGGCTCTGGGAGCCCTTCTCAGGTGCCTGGACTGCAAGAAAGGTTCAGCTCCTAAAAATTGATGGCATCTGCATCTCGGGGAAAGGAGACCAGAATGCCCTCGCAGGAAGCTCTCAGGGCAGTATTAAGCTGAACAAACGCTTCAGAACTTCCCGTTGTTGTTGCTCTGGCAAATCTAATGAGCAAATCTCATTATCACTCTCTTGATAACCAACTCTAGGTGTGCAGAAACACCCAGTTTAATTGCCTGTTTGGTCACTTTAAAAAGATTTTTGCTGTCTGCATCTTTGTGGATTTTGGTTCTTGTATGTTACCTGCCTTAGGTTTTGTCTGTGTTGCCCAATACCACTGAACAGCATGCTGCTCCCCTTCTGCCTTCGCCACACCCTGATTGTTTCTGGGCTTCCAGGACTATCCCACAACCATCCACAGCTGCAGACGTACAGAGCCCTTCATGCCATGCTGCAGGGGCAAGACCACAGCTGTATTTTGATTTTAACTAAGAGGTGCTTAGTTCCTTCAAGATCTACTTCTTGATTTAATGCTTTTTGTTAGATCCCAGACATGCTGTAGTTAGACTTGTCTGTTACTGACACTACAGTGTAGTTGAACCCAGGTAAGTACCTTTTTGCAATGGCCCTTAAGTACCATTTCTATTGATGTTTGTCTGTTGTTGGAGGCACATTAGGAATTTTTATCTAAGTCACAAGAGATGACCCTGTCTTGGAATATGCATAACAGAGATGTAAAAGGCCTGAATTCAACTCTCTAGACACAATTAGAAATCAAAACAATTACAGTGATATACTGAAAAACTAGACAAGTAACCTAATGTGGAGAAGCATTCCCTACCCTTTTAATTGCTGCTTATCCTGTCTCAGTAAGTGAGGTAATTGATGTTTTACTCTCAGAATTGATCTCAGTGTTTCAGGTAGTTAGCAGGCTAGAATGGCTTTTACATCATAACACTGAAAATCAATTCATCTCGTAAACTAATCCTAGGCTGGAAAATTTGCTTAACTTGAAGACTACCTAGCTTAAAAATAATGAGTCTGTTTGGATCTGGATTTCACTGGACTAGACGGTGATTAGTCTGACTTAACCACACGCAGCATCATGACACTGCTCCTGCTCTTTTACATTCTCCATTTGTTTCCCCACACAGGTTGTGTATATCAGAGCTCTGAGGAACTCCATATTATTTCTGTGTGATACTTGTTTTCTTCCTGTTTAAGTTAGCATAATTGTTTAATATATAGCAAACTGTTTATGAAGGGAGTGCTTTTCAGTTGGAGCAGCTTGACCCAACCCCTCTTTGGTAATATGTGTCCACTTGAAGTTGTGAAACTTACCTCCAGGCTTTGGTTTGACTTTGCTTCTTGACGATATATGCAAATGGAATTTCTGGAAGTAAAAGGGAAGGGGAAAAAAAGAATAATCTGCAGGCGAAATGACTTTGAGTAATTTTCCATGTTCATCTCGTTGCAAAATTTAGTAAAGTAAGTTCTACAAAATCTGTTCAGTTGTAAAAGCAGCAAGAGTTGTTATGAACACTGGAAACAAAGTGAATGAAAAATAGTGAGTTAAATGGCAACTTGCTGGAGGCTAAGACTATACTGTCTTCAGTGCACAGGCTGTACCACCCTTCTGAGCGTTAGTTGCATGCTAATGAGAACAAAGCATACCTTTTGAATTGTGCATACTAATTATTTTATTAATCATCTGGATTATTACATGGTGCTGAAATTAGTTATTAATATAGTAATTTGATTTATACTGTGTTGCAATGCAAACACGTCAATACAGATGTAGGTAGGAGAGATGCTTCTCTGTCTCTCTTCCCCCCTGTCTCTCTGGTGTACAGAGCTATAGACACATGTAAGGAAACTTGTAGATGGAACTCTTTGTCCTTGATGACTTTCAATCTGGGTTAAGACGTGGTAGAATAGTGAAGGTATGTATAGGCATACGAAGAAGAAAAGAGGTTATATTTGTTGTAAAAAAAGAGATGATATTTAGATCTTTCTTGTATATATAGTAAAAGATTTCTGTCTTGTAAGCTGTGACCTGAAACCCTGCCAGTTTAGTTCATGTCAGGGTAGCTCATCACAAAGTTTTTTAGAGATGTTGGGAGCAGTGCTTCCATGCATAAGGATCCAATGCAATGCATCATTAAAATTATTTCAAAAGCTATAGATACAATGGCATTTTGAAGCTACATTTTCAAGCTTGTTATCATGGAGGTCATTGAAGAACATGACATTTAGTTTGCAAAATGAGCATGGGTGTGCATGCATGTGCACACACATACACAAGCTGAAGTGTTTCCTTCTACTTTTCTATTTTTAGGACAGTAAGGCCATTACTGTGGTCTCACTAAGAAGTGAAAGAAAATGTTTAACTTTGCTGGCTGCACCTGATTTTTGCCAATGATTGTTCATTTTCTTAACAGAAAAGCAAAGAACATTTTAAATGAGACTTCCTTGTTCAAGGTAACCTTAGCACTTCGGAGTGAGAAGAATATACTGCCCTAATGGATGCTCTTATATGACAATCTCTAAATGTCTTTCATTATTAAGTGTCAAGGTTTCTTTAGGAAAGCTTTTGAAATTCTTGGGAGAAATGTTTCATTGCAGCAAGCTGTAGCACTGCCACTAAAAATATATTGCTAATTAAAGTTTATTGACATTCTTTGTAATGCGTTCTTAGGAGAAGTAAAAGCACTGAGTAGTTATTGAATGTGAGGCACTGCATCTTCTGCAGTTAGTTAAGCTGTTTAGGAGAGGAGATTAAGGTACTATGGCCTTCCTTTCCCTGTGTAGTTATTGGATTTGAGTGTTGTGTCCAATAAAACACGTTCAGGATACCAGTGCTGCAAAGGCTCTGAGAAACTTTGGGTTTGTACCTCACTCTTTCACCTGCGAGCCATGGACAAGTCAGAAGGTCAGCGAAATGCTTCCCGGGTGCATCTCCCTAGGAAGGAAGCAAATTTTGACTGTTCTGAAAACAGTTCCTTCAAGGGAACATTCCGAAGTTGGGCAAGGGTGTTCAGAGTCGCCTGAGGTGTGTGTGAATGTAAATACAGAATTTGCAAGTCCTCCCTCTTCCGAGTGCCTATTGTGAGACACCTTGTCACTCATGGACATGCCCAGGTTTAGCCATGTTCAGCTGTGGTGCAGCGTTACTGATTTGGAGCAACCACACCCGTGTTTCTTATTTAACAAGCTGCATAATCCCTGCATATGGGAGGGGGAGGTCCTGAAGTTTTGCTCTCCTCCACAACTGTGTGGGATTCCTGAGTTTGCGTAGGATAGTTGAGCCCAGCATATAGTAGAGATCCCAGATTCCTCCAAAGCCTGTGATTGCTATGCTGTGTAGCACTGTACTCTCTCCCAAGGCAGGGAGAGAGCAGCAACAGAGGGGTTACTGACACAGAGCGATGGGTGTGGACTTTTGCCAGCCCGCCATTTTTCTAGAGGAGTAGGTAGGCAATATTCACAAGGGGCAAAGCAGGTCTTGGAGGTGGAACTTTAGGCCTCTTAAAAAATTAAGTATTTGGAGCTGTCTGCGGACAGTCATATTACCCCTGAGAAGAAACCTGGCACACAGTAATTTGAGTCTGTCTGCTGTCAGTGGTATCCTCTGAGGTGAAATCTCACCAGTGTCATTGCGAGGCAATTCGTGCTCGGTTTGCTCTCAATTATTGGTGCATTTGCTTGTCCATACTGCTGTGCTTGGCATTCACTTTATCTTGGGATTTATTTATTTATTTTTTAATTATGATAATCAACTGTTAACTGGTAACTCATGTTAATGCAATGGACAGTAAAAAGTAGATATTTAGGTTATGTTTCTCTTTCTTACTGATGTCACGACAACTTGAAAACTGTTGGAGGTGATTATGCAATGAACCACAGTACTCTGAACCACTGTGAATCTATGATCAGTTTTGTAGGTGCAAGGAACTGAAGTTATGCTTCAGCTGGCTGCCAGAGGACTTTTACCCTTCACCACATCTCTGAATCTAAAATGACTCGTTTTGGTAGAGCTCCTCTGCAATTCTGCTGCTGTGAGAAAGAGCAAAGCACTGCCTTTGCTATGTAAGATTGACAGTACAAATCAGAAACAAAGAAGGATTTTTACATGTTGTACCAGCATGAACAGCTTCCAGAAGTGATTATTTTGTGGCTCTAAGTGCCGTTCTGCCTGCTTGTACAGCCTACAAGTTTCACCGAGTAACATTATCTGAGTTGTAAAAAATTATGTAAGAAGTTCCTTGTGGCATGTTTGGTCTTACAGCTTATTAAAGAGCTGCAGTTTCTTCTGGCTTAAGCTTCTTGCACTTTCAGGCCTGGTCAGGGGAATTGCTCTACAGAGAAGGGGGTGAATCCCAGCACATCATATAGGCATGCTCATGTCGTACAAGAACAGCCACAGTGCTGGATGGACACATTGCATGTGGGTTTGGGGGTGGGGGAGGTGTCTCTCTGGGACTAATGTATTCATTTAAAACCAAAGAAAACACAGTTCTGGTTTTGGCTTTGTTTTCCATGTGTGATGCAAAAGGTCTGACGTTCTCTTCAAACTTCACAGAGACATAATTCCTCCATGTCTTTTCTGTGCTCTAGGAGAAGAGTATCACCTGAGCAGTCCACAACTTGGTAAATTAATGCAGTAAAGGCAGTCCCTGCTTTGCTCAAAAGATTTATAATAAACTAAGCTGATAAGTGCAATGAAGAGCATAATGTTTGTGCTTTGATTTGTGATTTCCAGGTGGCTGTGTGTGCAAGTGTAAAACGTATCATTGCATTTTCTGTAAAAAACCAAAAGGGATAATTTAAAAGACATTAATGACACATAGATGTCTACTACTTATTGAAAATGTGTCTGGATTCTACTGATTCATCTGCATCATGCCTTTGTATACAGGAAGTTATCTCCCAAGAGCTAAAGGTAAGAGGCCTGTATATGTTTCACAAGTAATGGAAGATATTTACCAAAATTTCAAGCTTTTTAATTAACTCACAGTGTTCACCTTTTTTCACAATCAAATTTTAAGTGACAAAAATAAGTATATATAGTGTAAGTAATTGTACAGGCATTTCTTAGTAACAAAGTTTTAAATTTGCACACAAATCCTACTTAAGCTGGCTTAGTTCTTACCTGTTTAAGAAAAAAAACCCAACCCCCTAATAATTTCATCAACCAAATAAACTATAGTATGATACTGCTAATTAACTCTCAGTTACAAGCACTCATGGAATTAAAATTATTGATAATGTTAAAAATTCTAAGGAATTCCTATTTTTTTCTGCAGATTCATAAAATAAATTTTCCAGATTAAATTTACTAGTGATTTATTAAGTTAATACTGCAGAATAACATTTTCATATGCTTTGGATAATTTTGTATAAATTAAACTATTTTTAGATATATATACAGACACACTCTCTTTCTAAGACTTAAAAGAGTAATTTTTTTAATTAGAAGAGTAATTTTGAGGAAGGGGACAAATGGCAGTTTGGATATCCATCAGTTCCTTGGCTTCTTGTTGATGTGTCAGCATCATGCTTCTCAGACCAATTCCTTCTCTCATGCCTCTTCAGCCAACAGTGGGGATCTGCCAGATGAAAGCTGTGTTTTGGGGGTTTCTGTAATTTGTCAAGCATCAGCAGCTGAATGAACTAGACTTATTTTTATCAGCACACAAGCACAGCAAGGAGCCTTCCAGATGTTTACCGATAACACGCGGGCAGTGTCTATAGCAGCGCTGTGTAACGTTGCTGGCTTTGGTAATTGTCTGAAAGCCATGCCTGTCTCAGCGATATCTGTATTGTCAGCCCATCTTCTCTCCTCGGAGTTGTTATCTGGAGGTAGTGTAGCTGGCGCAGTACAGGCTGGTATTCACTGTCTCTTCAGAGTATAGGAAACCATTCTGTGTAAAATGGAGCTTGTACTTAAACCTTGTCTTTTCTTATATCTTCTTAGCCTGTAGTTTTTAGTCATGGTCTCTGTCAACTTCAAAAAATCTACTGTGCAACATTATCAGAGATTTTTGCCTTCACATAATGCAGACCCTTAGAATGCATTTCAAAAGCTGGTAGCTGTATCTGATACTCAGTTACTAATTAATATAGCTGATCTATTCATTTTGTATTTACACTGGCTTCAGAGTTTATAATTTAATTGGTATTCATGCCATTATCTGCCTTTCTTTTTTTTTTTCCTGTACAGAGACTTTAAGGAAAGACACATAACATCCATTTTCCAAAAGTTACAGGATTTTACAAGAGTAAATTCTTGTAATAACAATTTGCTTATGAAACAAAAAAGATTTATGCCTCCGTAAAGTGCAATACATATACACCAGGCTTGGTCAAATAGTGTTTGCATTCTAAGATAACGCGCATTTAATTCTATACTGGTGGTTCTTTAACAGTATTTTTAATTACATTTTTCATAGCATCCATTTATTCTTTTTAGTACAGTGCCTTTGCTTTCTGATTATTCCTTATAACACTTACTGTGTTATGCAGAGAAATTAAATAAAATGCACTATAGCTGTCTTTCAGACATAAAAGGAGTTTATATTTGAATACTAATTATAGATAAAGTTTCTGATGGGATTGTGTCATGCAGAATTTTAATGTATGCAGAACATGCATGCAGAATTTAATTCTGAGGCTTTATGGCACAAATTTTTTCTAGAATGGTACATGCCGAAAATATTTTCTTAGAGAAAATAGAGTATACTAAAGTATATGGTGAAGTAGATTCCTGTAGAAATGTGCCTTAATGTTCAGGTATTAGTCACATAGTGTAATGAAAAATAAACATAAGCCAGTTTTTGTCTTCGTGGTGCTTTTCAGAAGGGTGTACCACAGCTCCACGGTTCCTAAACTTGTTAAGAACACCCAGGGAAATACCATGCAATAAGATACAATGTGGAGCATGGGGAGAGCTGCAGGGCTGTCTGGTGTTATGCCACCTTGCAGACCTTTGACTTAAAGGGGTGTCGGTAAGTGGAGAGCTCCCAGGCTGTGCTGCAGCACCAAAAGTTCCCTAAATATAATCAGGGAGCCAACGGAAGACGTAGTAGTGTGGGTATCTTCATGATCTGCAGCATGCTCTGGGTGTATAACTAAGGCTATTTAAAACAAAACAAAAATCAAACCCAAAACGTAAAACTCTGCAAACCAACCCCCCCCAAAAATGTATTTACCAGGTCAAGCAGTTGGTCAAGCAGTATTGATTGGACTCAATAATCTTGAAGGTCTTTTCCAATTAAACCCTCTTGCTGGAAAAGCGTATCTGAGCCTGAACCCAAGAAAAGGAGAAAATTGGACTTTGGGGTTTCTCAGGTGATTAAAGGAACCGTTTTACACTAGGAAATAATTGCCTAAAAACTGGTATGATATATAATTTCCTTTTTTACGGTGTTTCTATTTTGGTTTTGGAGGTCTACTTTTTGTCTCCAAAAAATTATCCTGTTTGGACTATTTCCCTAATTTGAGGTTGAGAAGAAAAGGAGAGTGAGAAATGTCTATAAAACCATAGATTATTTTTTATGGAAGATGAGATGGTCCCCATTTGCATTTACAGCTTTACAAGGATTGTAGCACTAGGCTCTTTTTCTTTCTTTTTTTTTTTTTTTGATGGAAACGCTTAATCTGAGCTCAATGGGCCATAATAATTGCCTGTTTCTTCCAGTAGAAATAAACCACTTGTATGTGACACTTGAAACCTTAACTCTGCTTAGTATTACGCACGGAATTGTAGACAGTTCTTCACCCAAATATATTTATGACAGCAGTGCTAGTCGATATACAATACCAAGGCAAGGGCATTTGAGAATAAATCAGTCCCTCTAGCTAGTGCTAGAGCACAATAACTGATGGTTGTAATAAAACCCCATGAAATTAAAATTCTGTGCATGCAAACACACGTACCTAGCCAAGAGAAACCCAAAGTTCTCTGTTCTAGAAAAAATGGCATATGCAGAGACATATACGGTCTGTACCCCTTTGTATTAGACACACAATGTACACAAAATGTATATAGGTTTTCATCTTGTTAGACTCCTCAGCATTCAGGGGCTTTCAGAGTCATATATAGAAAAAATATGTAAGCAGTTCATAGAAGAGGATTATGGTCCCAAGTTACTCCTTGAGGATGAGATAGTCTTGATTTTGTGTTTGAAAGCCTCTTCATGATGCTGGAAGCTACTACCAATGGCTCTGAACCCCTGCCCTCCCTCCCTCCCGCAGCTCACTCCATCCTATATGTTTCTGCAGTTGCTGATCTTTAAAGAGCTTTCTGTGTCTGAGTACCTTGGGCTCTGCTTTGTGGCAGCATGAGCTCTGGGGATGGACATTGGTTCTTTCTGTGTTGGGTTTTCATGTTTAGTATTGAGAAGTCCTTTTAATTTAATACACAACATTATTTATACATTTATGTGCAAGCCCATACTTTCTCCACATATTTTATAACTTTAAGTGTCATTTTTTCTGTATGGCAATGAGATAATGGAAGGGGTTATGCAGTGAAAGGATAGAGGGGAAGTGACTATTTTGCCATGAAATAGCTAGACAGCAGCATGTGCTGCCTCTCCTTGGGCAGCCGACATTTTTGTGCAGCAGGGCAAGAAAATAACCAGGCATTTAATTTTTGAGAGAAGACAAGTTCTATAGTCAGAGGAGTAGCTAATGAGATAAAACACCAATAGATGGATTTTGGAAATAGTATGAAATGGTACTATCTGTCTCATAGTATCGAGTGAAATACATCTAGGGAGCCTTCAAGGGAGTACTCTGTGATTTTATTTCAGCTATTTAATCTATGTATGAATGAGGAGAAATATGAGACCCTAACCATATAAGTAAGCAATTGCTGATTGTGAAGTTACCTTCTGGTCAAAGCTCTGTGTCTGAGCAGTGCCAAGTATTTCGTATCTGACTGATGCTCCACAGTTGACGTGTAGGTATTGACTGTGGACTGCCCTTTCCTAATGAAGACAGTCCAGGTAATCGTATTTGGATTGTCTTTTCTGAGGTGGGAGAAGACAAAAATATTGGAGGGCATTTCCTGGAAACACCAGTTAGGACAGGGGTCTTAAGCTGCACAGAAAATGATGGGTAAGTAATTCTGGTGTTGACTGCTCTCTGGGAGCAGGATGGATTCATGTATGCTTTTTTAAGACCATGGGCTAAGTTCTTTTACCACAAATGTTTGTTTGTGGTAAAATACTTAGAATAAAAAAGCCTTCAGCTGTTCACTCGTGATCTTTCACCCACTGGGACTGTGCTCCATTTCAAATGACCTTCTCAATCCTACAGCATTCTGAATTTCTAAATGCAAAATACTTGGAAATATTTTACTGTAACAAAACAGGTTTTCATTTGCGCTTTAAGCAGAGTCTTTCTGTAAATAACCCTGTTGCCATCATGCTGTTCTCTTTGCCCCATCACTTAAACCCTTTCTTTAAAATGACTCCTAAACTGGGCAGTAGTAGACCCTCCCCAGGTGGACTGTTGGTGTTCCTTAACAGCTTGAGTAATATTGTTACTTTCTTGATCCATCCATTACATCCACAGGTGAGATCCTATTTTCTGTTGTCTTTCTATTTCTTCATAGGGGTTGCTTTTGACTATGGTTTTAAATGGTAGTCCAAGTACTAAAATGCTGGTAGTCTTCTCAGTACATGTGTGGTGGCAACCACTGCTTAAACTGTTAGGCAGTTTCACAGTAATTGTAGTACTTCTAAGGGTGGGATTGGACAGTCTGTGAAGTGTATCTACTTAAATGTATCTATATGTTTGCATCATGTGTTATGGATTTTGAGGTGGCCTGAAAATGTCCAAATCTGTTTTGGGGAAACACCCCCAAGCATGTGCAGTGCTCTTCTGAAAAAGGTATATTCTGAGCTAGTCCTGTAATGTCTAGTCCTGCATGTCCTTATGAACAGTTAATGACTGATAAATACATTTAAAAGATCCTAAGTTTCCCACCTGCTACCCTGATTTAAGGAAAACACAACATACTTACCCATTCTATTGATGTTCATGAACTCACCAGAGACTGAAACCATCAGGTTGCATAGTATTTCCAGTGGGTCTTTTTTGGTTTAAAATGATGGAGCCTGACAGCATGAGTATCTTATAAAGCTGTTGTCTTATAAAAAGACTTGTAGGCTTGAGCTATTGTTCAAGTTCTTTGAATTTTTTTTCCTTGATGCAATCCTTTAAAGAGAATCAATATTTTAGGCATTCTTCCACTAAACTCTAGTATGTGAAAGCTTGACATAATGACACTCAGCATATTGACCGGGCTCTTCATGCGGTCTTGAACTAAAAGAAATAAATAGTTCATTGCATATAGTTCAATCCAGAGAGATAACAAAGTAAATTTCAGATTGAGAGACACCATATTTAAAATTGCAGGATCTGCACAAGGTTTGCTTCTAAGGTCTCTTGATCATTAATTAAATATGTTATGGCTTTCAGTTTTCTCATTTATCTGTACAGGTTTACATATTGTAAATGCATTATTTATGTTTTCCCTTAAGTGCTTGGTGCTGCCAGGATGTTTCTCTTAAACTGGCAGAGATAGCAAAAAGATGAAACGAGAGAGCATATTTGGCACTGGTTAGCTGCACAGAAGCTCCTTGTGCCCAAATGAGCTTTTCCCAGATGTATTTTAATAATCGTGAACCAATAAACAGATAGGGAGATGGATGGATAGATGACATCATTGTTTAATTTATGAGAAATATTTTTTTTCATTCACAAAAGTCTGGTTTCTTTCATTTTGTCCTCTTAAACTTACCCTAAGACAGCATTACCACTGAGCCTAGCTGCATTTGTTCTGGAAAGGTGCTGGAGTGAAGGGAGATGGAGTTATCTCCGTGGAAGCTCACATCCTGCGGGAAGCTGTTGCTGACACGGGTTGTGTTGTTAGAGCTAAACCATATGGTTTGGAAACAGGTGTTTGCTGAACTTTGAACAAAGGAAGTCGCAACCTTTGGTGTGTCTGCATATTGACCCTCTTCTCTTCCCCCGTTGCTTTTTGCAGTCAGAGCACCATGAATGTGGTGGTAGATGGAGACAAAATGTGGTTCAAAACACAACCCTTGCATTTATGTGGAAGCTGTTTGTTTTAAATAAGTGTTGGTGTGTTTGTTTTGCTGGCAGGCGGTGTGTAGCAGGGGCATGCTAAGACACAGTCACCTTCTCCTGAAGTTGTGGTTCATCTTTGCTCTTCTTCACTCCTTGCCTCTCGATTGTATTCTCCCGCTGTTCAGAAATAATTTTCAGTCTTAAATAACATGTCCTGTTCTGCTTTCTGAACAGTGTTTGTCAATTGAATGTTTAAAATAACAGTACTAGACTTATAGATGATTAATTAAAGCACAGAATTATTATCTGCTTAGATAGTGAATAATTATAACCCTTGCTCCACTCTACAAATATTCTATACACTTTTTTTTGGGTTTTTTTTACAAATTTGCCTTTCCTCCTGTCCTGGTTCTGGCCAGGCCAGAGTCAACCCCCCCAGGCAGCCAGCACAGGTGAGCTGAGTCAGCCCAGGCTGTTTTCCACACCGCCTGACATCACTTCCCCATAAAATCAGCTGGTTGAGGAAGGGTAGGGGCTGTTTGCCTCCAGAACAGTCTGGGTTTGGCTGGGGTATCAGGTGAGGTAGGTCGGTCGGTTGGTCTGTCTGTCTGTCTGTCCTTGCTGTTGGGTAGCACTCTGTAATTGTCTGGTTGGTAAGGTACTCTGTGTACTGGGTGTGAGTGTAACTGGCCATTATTGTTCTACATTCATGGTGATTTTTGTCAGTAAACTGTCCTTATCCAAACCCACGGAGGCTCTGTCTGTCCTGTGGGAGTGAGCAAGCGGCCTTGAATTACCTGATGCTTGCTCTCCAGGGCCTGCAAAGAGCTTCTGGCTGCTTCTTGCAGCAGCCATCTCTGCAGCCCTGCTTTCTGTACCAGCACCCTGCTACACAAAACTGCAGCACCTCCCTTCCAAAATCCCTTCCTCCCCACCACCACCTTTGGTAACACATTGTATGTTTTATTATGTACTACTACTATTTTCCCCTTTATTTTCTTATTTGTTTTCTTTTTCTTTTTGTAATGCCTGAGGAGTACCCTGAGAAATACTGCTAAGAGTAGAGGTTTAACATTTCTTCTAGAAAAATAGCTGGTACATGTAGAACACAAATTACAGATGGAAGACTGGCAGCCTTATCCAGATCAGTGAAACATTACACAGACAATTCGGGATGTTGTTCAGTTTGCTAAGTGGAGCTGTTAGTTTGGCAAAAGACTTTCTTCCCTTTTTTTGTGACGCATTTATCTATGGAAACAGTCACAGTGTCCTGTGTCATGACTGCTCAGGAGACACATGGTTGTTATGTTTATAGAATATATCCTGCAAGGAAAGAGTGGGTAACTTCGAATCCTTTAGTTTAAACTTATTTCCACAGATCCAGAGTGGGGACCTCCAGAGATTCAGTCCAACCTCCAATTGTCTAAAAGTGCAACCGTTCTCACTTTGACATCTCTGGTGTAGAGACTTCCATAGAGAGAAACCTAAATAATAATATTACAGAAAAACCCCAACTGAACAAAGCTCTTTCTAAGAGCAAAGTAGTGAAATCCTAGTGTTGGAACCTCTGAAATGATCCTGAGAAAATATTGCATCACATTTCTTTTTCATCTTTTCTGAGTTGTTTGCTATCTACATTAATTTCAGTGATTACACCTTCAATACTAATAATACTCTCCAAGTATTCTAAAAATTATTTATTTTAAAGCCAAAACTCACCCAACCAAAAAAGCCTCTCACCAGGGTTGGACAACTCAACATCCCAGTACCTTGCTGAGCAAAGCTTTTAAAGTTTTAACCAAGAGATTGCACTGACAGGACTGAGGTAGAAATCAGAAGCTGGAGAGCAAAGTAGGCACTGGGGGTTCAGTGCTGCTGCTCAGGTTCCTGAGCTCCTCATTGTAGAGGAGCCCCTTTCTGGCGGTGGTGACTTCACAGACTGTGCTGCTGTTGACTGACATCTGCTCTTACTTGGTAGTGAGGTCTTGCTCAGCAGCCAACTCTCACACTCCAAGAGTGTGTTTCATAAACCTGGCAGAACATAAAGTCAGCAGTATGGAAAGATATGCATTGGAATCAAGTCATCCTCAGAGTTATTTTTATATCAGACCAGAGCTGGGAGTTGTCATAGGAATGCATTTTATCACTTCTTGAAGCTTCGATATCTTTATTTCTAAGATGTGCTGTGAATGTATCATGGTGTCTTAGTAGTGGGATATTCAGAAATATAACACTGGCTTGTGATAAAACAGAAAAAAGGAAAGCTTCTTCCTGAACTGCCAGTGAGATCTTTGAAATCTCAAAAGTGCTTTTGTACATCAGACTTCTGGTGGGTTCTGATGTTAATTTCCTTTTGACATTTGTAAATTTAAAATATGAAATGAAAAATATGAAGTTTTTGTAGTAATGATTTATGGAGATCCATAATGAAAAATTGTGTTTAGATTCCTGGCTGCATTTCCAATATTTATTTGTGGAAGACATGTAGACTTAGCAAGAATGCTCTGCTTTCAAAGTTGTTGTTTTTTTGTTTTTTCTTTTTTCCTCTTGCAGAGTTCAAAGCAACAGATGAGTTGTGAAAGAGAACAACTGAGGGTGAGTGCAATGATATGTGAAATGTTCCATGTCTTTAAAACATAAGCAGAATCTAGTTTGTGCTATTGACAGATGGATTACCTTATATTAGAGGAATATATTTAGCTCATTTGTTGCTTGTTGGTAAATACTGTATGCGCCTCAATACAAAACACTTGCAGTAGATACAGGTTTTTCTTCCAAAATCCAGTGAGATTTGACAGTCAATCCCTCTTTGTGGGAGTTTCTTTGACACTCAGTGTGCTCTTCCCATGTGAAGATTTAGTAGTGGTAAAGGTCGTGATGTCTCTCAGACTTCCTCCACTACTGGATTGCTTCAAATCAAAAGAAACCTTTGGATTTTTCCATAGTAAGTGTACTGTGAAACATGGGAGAACTGGCAGAGGAGGTCCGAGTATATTAGTGCAATGTTGGTTGTGTACAGCCTATACAAAGACCAGGTTCCTCAGCTCAGGTTGCTGACCTTCAGTTTCTTTTCCTATGTCAAAGTGACAGGGTTTTAAACAGGTTTGAGTCCCTTCTCCCTTTGAAAACTGCATAGGCCACATATCTGCAGATGCATTTTCATCAAAAGTATTTCCTCATTCAACTGATTTAATCCAATATTTGTTCAGAATGGTGGAAGAGTTTTGATTAATAACACACATATACCCCACCCCCCCAAGCTTTGGGGTCACCCAAGTGTTGCTTATGGTCCTACACTGAAACCATATGCTGGTATTTTCTTGAAATCCCATATGTAAGTAGAGATGGAGAGTCAGCCCTTGAGAAAGTATACTTAAAGTTTTTTTGCAAACAAAACTATTATTGGAAATCATAAAAGCAGTAGTTTTTTCTTCCCTTACTAGGCATCAGGACTGCCTGCATGACTTGTATTTAAAATAAGCCATGCAGGGTTCTTAAACATGCATCCATTCCTTAGATTAACTTCTTCAACATATCTAGGTTTTTCTGATGGTTTTCACCATAGTTGCTATAGGACTTTGGTAAACAAGTTATGCAAGAATGATGCATTGCATATTGTCCTTGATTCTTTTCTTGCTGATACGTGACTGTGTTGTTATTGTACTGAGGCTGGAGTGACAAAGCTTTGTTTTATCAGTAGTAATGTCTCAACAGAGCAGCTGTCAAAGTTAAAATAATGCTACAGTACCTGAAGGACAATCATTTCAAGAAGTAGCAGTGCCATGAGAACACAGAAAGTTTTTCGTTTGGTTTTATTGTTTTTATTAAGTTTTCTCCTTTGAATCAAGACAAATATTGGTTTGAAATACAATGGGAGGAAGCCCCCAGCTCTTTCATCGAGTAAATATGGGTGACTTTTGCAAATAGTGGAACATGATGTAGTAAAACTTCCATGTATCCTTCTATTCCAGTATTACACCTTTGCGTCTAACAGTGAGCTCAGTGCTTGTGATGTGTCTGTGACTTCTGACAATTTAGGAAAAAAAAAAACCCCTCACTCTAACCTCTTAGGTTTAGGTGAATGTCCTTCCACTGCTCCTGTGGTGCTCCTGTTACATCCAATATAGCTGTCAGCCTGCAAGGTTCTTTTCTGGGGCTTGTGACCTACCATGGACACTTGGATGTGAGGCAGTCTCTTCACAACAAAATACTGTTTCTGAAATGTGAAGCAAGAACAGGAATAAAACAACAAAATGCCAACATCTGTTTGTGTTTGTTAAACTGAGTTAAAACTAATTAGCTTTTGATCATCTGATAAAATAATAGACAAACATGTGATCCCCCACCTTCCTTGCTAAGTCTAAGATGACCATGTGTCTGTCACTCTCTGGTTTTGAGTCCCTAGTGATTCCTTAGTCTGTAAGTCCTACAGAAGTTCCAAAGGAAAGGAGCAGTATGCCTATTTAAAGCATAATGGTGCAAATAAATAACCAGACATTGTGTGGCTATACAAAGAAATAGCTAAATCTTATTATAATCATTTATTCAGACAACATTTCTCACCTCTTATCTCTTTCATTGGCTTTTAAATTCTAAATGGAAGCAGAGGCTCGCTGTTGTAGAATAAAGCATTTAGAGTAATGAAACTCTTATTCATGTTGGAGCCTCTGGGCATTTTATATTATATGGACACTGAAGTATAATTCTTATAATTAAGCAAGTCTCTATATTTTAACTCTTTTATGCACAAGCTTTGAAAGTGACGGTGGCCACAATTTGGTAACTTATTTGCCTTGCCAACCTGGTACAATTCCCAGCCGAATATTAATGCTTCTACCTGAATTATTCAAAAGGAAAATCCTACAGAAAGCTATGGTGATTTTACTTCTAGCATAGCTGGTTGGTTGTGTTTTGTTCCCATTTGGATATATTAAAACAGCTGACTTTGTTATATTTGCATCTGATGTAAAAAAAAAATTTGAAACCATTAATGTCATTTTAAGTTTTCATTTTTCTCAGAAGTTATCATTTCCATGTGCTGCCTTGCATATTCGTTTTCCTCATATTTCTGTAATTTCTTTTCTTTTTTGCTTTCTAATCAGGCTTCATTTAAATCAAGTTGTACTAAAAACCTAGCGAGTCTCTGACAGGAAATTGGCTCATCAGGATTGTGCTCACCAGCTCCACTCACACACTGCTCTGTGTCAGGATTTCCTTTAAAGAAAAGAAGGATGCATTTTAGTCTTCTTCATTCTGTTTTGTGTTCTCCAGTTCTGATTTACAAATTCCCCCTCAGACAGATAGACCTTACCCTGTTTTCCAACTGTGTCCTACTGCCACTAGCTGCCTTGAGTCACTGTGTGGCTTCATGTAGTTGTCATCCTGATGCATTAGGAATGACCTGTACAGACACAGAACTTGCAGCTGGCTCAAAATCATTTAAAACCACTTTTCTCATATTTGGGGCTGGAAAGCAAACTTTGGGACGTGAACGGTGCGAGTTATTTAAGGCTGAGTCAGGATACCAGCCCTGGGTAGAAATAAGCTGTAGTACATAAAGCTGTCAGAAGTCTGTCTGCTGCTTCCACTGAACCTTCCTTACTCTTTTGACTTCTTCTTGGGATTATATTTTTTATCATAACCTAAGGACATCACTTAAACTTTGAGCCTAATTTAAACCTTACTGAGCTTCACCAATCTTCCTTTCAACCAAGAAATTATTTTTGCATTATCAACTCAATTATTTGAAGTGAACTTTTGTATCTGTATTTACCTGCCTGAGTTTTCCTATACAAGCAGATGCTTTTGGTCCTTGTGCAGCAATACTTGATGAGCTCTCTAAGGTGGGCACAGGCGAATTTTTAACTCTAATATTAGGAGAGTTTATAAACCTTCCTGTGAATACCACTGAGCCTAATGTTAGATGGTGTGATTAACTTTCTTGATCTGAATTTTTAAGGGTATTAGTTGTCACTCTAATTAACAGCTTCTTTCACATGTACTTACTATCAAGATGCATTATGTGTAGCTAGAGTTCCTTATCTGGACTGAAATATGGGAAGAGCGGCATCTTGCTATCATCTTGTATTTAATATCAACTTATATTGGTTTTATAGTGCTACGATTTTGAAGAAGACAGAAGGAAGTGTTATATTCAATACTGGTCTATTTGTCTTGTCTGCTGTATGGTAAACAAAATAAGCCACAACATGCAGCCAAAGACATATCAAAGTTATGCCAGTCAGAGGGAAAACAAAAGCAAATGCATGTATGTCTTTAGCTTTCATTGTGTCTTTTTTCAGGGCATTAATCCATTGGGTTGTAGGGGTTTTTTGGAAACTTTTAAAAGATCATTTTTTAAGTTCATCATTGCAGTGTTAGCTTTCTCTAGTGATCTAAGAATAATCCACTGATAGTTTTTGTGGACAGTGTGCCTCTGATACACTAAGGAGGTAAATTGTGTTTAAGTAGCAGATGCTATATTTTTAATCAGTTTGAGCAGAGGACAAAAAAATAAAAAACCTGGAAAGAGGAAGAGAATCTAAGTGGGAGTGATTTGGGAAGTAGATGTTGGTTGTGAGCATTTTCTGAAATAGCTTATGTTGGTGTTAGCATAGTCGAACTTAGGTGGTGGTTGGACAAAGAGCCTATGCTTTCAGTCCCTGCTTTTTCCCCACAGTGGACACAGGGGAAAGGGAAGATGTGTAAGCTTCTTCCCTGAGTCAGTGATGTCTTACCTTGTCTTATCCAGAAAGTAACACAGTGATTCATGGTATTTCCACAAAACTAGGCAGCAAGTTCTGGTCGTTACTAAAAATTTCAAATTTTCTTTTCCTTCTGAAATCCTCTTGATATGCATTTGGAAACAACATGTATACATCTTGCCTGGAAGAGTAATCTGGAACTACCTAGTTTTGTACATCCCTCTCCTAAAGGACTAAAGGTTAAATATATATATACCAGCAGAGTTGGATCAATCTTGATGTGCATTTACTACCCATCCTTTCCTCAGGAATTCACATAGGTTATGCTGCATTTGACATGCCAGACAAGTGGCTTAAAATGATCCTCCTTTAATTTCTGCAGTTATTCTTGCAGTGAGCTCTATGTGTCATCACCCATGTAGGTGTATGGTGAAGATACAAGTAGGTGAGATTAATAAGGAGGCATTGTATTTTTGGTTCCTGGTCCGTATTACACATTGACATGGAATGAAATTAAGTGTAGTCTCACCATCTTACAAACTACATTCCTAGTGGTTCCATAATTCACAGCATAGTCTGGAAAAAAATATTGAACTAATATGTAAAGACTAGAAAGACTGCAATTAGTCCACCAAACTTTTGGGTGAAGGGGGGGATTAGTTTTAGGGATGTGACTTTATTTATATTTTCATCCTCCTTGGATTAATGTGTGTAAAAAAGGCAATTAATGAATGAATTAATGAAAATCGTTATGGTTCATGCTTAAAGTGACATAGCCTCTCACTGTGAGGATCCTGTTACCCTCTTAAAAAGCTAATGCCTAGTATTATGCTCTTTTGACCAAGAGAATGAATGCTTACAGCACTTCCTGTTGTTGAATAGTGATGGGGCCCTTTACTTCAGGTTTCTTTCAATTCAGGAATAGTAAAGAAGCCTTTAGGTATTTTCCTTGTCTGTGCTGCTGAGGGGATGCCATTCCCAAGACCTTCCATGCCTCCTACCCTGGTGGTAGTTTCAAATATCTCTCTGACAACAGCAGGCAGAGGATTTTCCATTGTTCAAGCGCCACTTTCTCTTGAATTTAACTTCGATTTTTGCACAGTCAGGTGTTTTCTCAGAATGGTGCTTTGTAACTGCTGAAACTGAAGAGCTACAGTAATATTTGGGGAGGATGAGGCAGTAATTTTAGTAACTACCTGTCCATTTAGTGTGAGAGACAGATTCTGTCTAGAGCTGTGACACACTATGTGGAATTTGGCAGCTATTTGGCATACATTTTAAGTCACATTTTGTATCCAGACATTCAAGGATAGGGATTTGGTTTGTGAGGGAGTTCACTAAATGTAATCAAGGTTCAGGAAGCAGCAAACTTCTGAAGGGATAGAAGGAAATAGATTTAGATAGTATAAAGGCTCAACATTTTTCAATATCCTGATGCACTTTTCCTCCTGCTACAAAAACAACAGTGATACAGAGTGCTGGATCCACACTGTGTTTGGGAACAGCATTTGCAATTTTTGGTACAGACTTTCTGCAGTGAATTGTGTACAGGGTCTTTTGCAGAGCACTGTGATCAGTGATGCTGTCCTAGAAACAAAGAGAGATTTTCTTCCTTATTTTGTGTTTGTGCAGAGGAAGCTCTTATTTCATATAGCTTTTATACTTTCTCTTTAATTGTCTTGAAAGCAGACCTTTATGTGCACAGCTTTAACAGCCTTTGTACTACTTTGACTTTTTATTTCAAACTCTACTGTTACTTGGTTGATTTGACTAACAAAGATGCTCTTTAATGTCATACCTAATTGATACGGAAAACACCTAGTTAACAGTACAATCTTGGGGGTTATTTGGTCAGTTGGTTTGTGCTTTTTGTAGCATTTTGTTTGGTTTTGCTTTTTCCCCAGGGTGGTTCCACAAAGTCCCTTCTGGCTTGGCTAGGTGGTGGTGTGGTTTTGGCTGAGTGGTGGGTTGGCTTAAACTATATATTTATTTTGTTTTTACTAGGTGAAAACCCTAACAAATCTTTTCAGTTGCAGGTTGATGCACTGGATTTTCAGCATACTCTTTGGTCCTTCTGCATGGTGGATTTCTATTCTCATTTACTCAAACATCAAATAACTGACTGAGCAACTAGGTTTTTAAAGAATAATTTACAGCAACAGTCCAAGTGATGATGTGCTAGAAAGCCATCTTTTCATTGGGCTACATTGACTCCTTAAACTGGTATTGTTTAAAGGAGAGAGAATGAAGGAATCTTGATTATAATATGGACATCAGATGCTAGTATTGATGGTAATGGTCCTTTTACTTCTGTAAAATCCTTCTAAGCTGTACTTGTTCAAGCTGGTCAGGTTTACTTGTCTGCAAAACCATTTTTTATGCAGCTATTATTTTTTTTAAGGCAGCAGAGTTACAAGGAAGAATACATATTTATCCTAAACAAAAATGCAGATGCATGCATCGATAGTAATATGTATTTATGTACCTATACAGATATCTGTATTATATTTTAAATAGTTTAAGGATCCTGTCCTACAGACTTGCAATTTTCATATGGCAGTGCTTACACACCAAACACCAGGCTCTCTATGTGAAGGGTAAAATCTTCACTTCAGATAGGCCAGGATGTTAGAAGTGTGTACTTGTTCTTTATCTCTTGAAATTTGGTAAGAGAACCTGGACATAACTGTGTTCTGGTCCATTTAGCAGCAGAATCCCAAGTTATCCTGAAAGCCAAGTCTTTCTGGGTGTTCAACAGAAATGGGTTTCTTAGTACAGAATCACAAGCAAGTGTATATCATTTCCGAGAAGCAGAATAGAGAAACAAAAATAAGCTACACTAAACAAACAGAAATCATGTTTTATCAACCTGACAGTATTTTTGAGCCATCTTGAAGTTTTGGAACGATTCCTGTTGTTGGAGGACAAATGAAGATAAGTACAGAACTTGAAAAATATCTTTAGTTCCATTTATTTTTGTCTTCTTCACAAAAGGGGAAAAAACCTTTCATCAGGAAAAAAGACCTATTAGCCAACAGTTTCACACTTCTCACTGTGTTTGCATAAGCTGTTGGGACAATAAGATCAACAATCAAACATCGCTACTACATATAATTGATGCTTTCCTAATGTATTGTAACAAAGAGTAGTCCTGGACAGGGTAACTGCTGCAGGAGCCTCTGAAACTGGGAAGCTGGTATATTTAAACATCAGAGCCTGAATTGTATCTTACACTGAAATAAACTCCCACGGCATGCTGCTGCACTGAGAGCAGAACTATGAATTGCTGAGAATCCCACCTCTTTGCAGCAAGGGTAAACAGCTTCCTAGCTTTGGGAAAAGTTATTTTAGAAGAGAAAAGAAAACCATAATCCATCGTTGTTCATACCTGGGATTAATTTTACCACTTTATTTGCCCTGTTCAAATACTGTGAACATACTTCTGTGAAAGTAAACAGACATATGCATGTTGAGAAATTACTGCCAAGTTATTAGTTCTAACTTACCTTCATGTTGTAAAGTGTCTTTTTGATATTTAAGGAAAATTGACAAAACACAAAAATACACAAAGTACACACTAGTGGTACCTGGAGGAAAAAAGTCAGTCCTGCTGCTTCCTTATAAAACCTTGTGGGCTGCCCAGACAAAGAATGTTTGAAATCAAACTAAAGATTAAAAGCTGCATTAACGGCTGTAAGGAATGGATGATGAAATCCCTGCAAATCACCAAATGATCAGTGTCTGTCAAGTTGAGTAACTCCCTTGCTCTGGGTATTGTATATGTACTTGGGAGAGATTGTGTGGTTTAGGTGCCTCAGTCTTAAAAGAGAATAAAAGCAAAACAGTTGGTAGGTCTTAAAAGATTATGATAAAAGACACAGGCCTCTACTAGGACCAATACTATTTAGAATCTTCATCAGTGGCATGGTGGGATCGAGTGCACTCATCCACAGCTGTGGATGGATGAGCCACGTGGTGCTGCTGATACGCTGGAAGGGTAGGAGGTGGTCCTAAGGAACCTGTTGGGCTTGAGACAGGGGGCCAGGTGAACCTCATGAAGGTCCACAGGGCCAAGTGTGAGGTCTTGCACAAGGTATGAGCCAATCACCAACATCAGTACAGCCTGGGGGACAAACTGATGGAGTGATGGAAGAAATAGTAGGTGTTTTTATATTTGTAGCATGTTGTCTGGTGTATCCATTTTATAAAACAGGAAGTTGCAAAAGGTGAAAATGCTTTGCTGACTTACAACATCTATGTTGTTCTCACTCCTGGCAGGAGCTGACCTTGACTTAGGAATGTTTGTTTTCCCTCACTTCTGTTTGCTGTTGTGTATGTTGAAGCTTTGATCACCACTGTTGTCTTTAAAGACACTGTGGCCTGGAGAATGGGAGATATAAAAACCCAGTACACGGTATCACATGCATTCTTCATGCTCCACTAGTAATGGAAATTTAAGCCCTTACATAAAGGGGTGGATATGGATGCACTATTTGAAATTGAATGCCTTGTAGAGTGTTATTCCATATGTAATGGGCAAATATATGGATGTATTCCATGCTCAGAGGTTCATTGGGCCAATTTCTGTCATTTCTCTTTCACACAGTAGTTGTCTTTTCCTTTGGATTCTTAAGATCTCGCTGAGTACAGTGCAGAAAGTGTAGAAGTGGCCTTCATCTCAAGGTCACTTTCCTACGTGATAGCAGCAGCCCTCAAAGAGCACATAATTAATACTTTTATTACCTTGATTTGGTCATTTCCTCTGGTTGGTTTTTTCCTACGTGCTATACATGACTCCCTATGCATTTACTTCATTTCTCTTCTCTTTCCCAGTCTCTAAACTACTGCTTTCTACAACTGTTTTCATCATTGTTAAAAATCATCTATATAGCACCATAAATTACGGGCACTTTACAGGCATGGACAGTGTGAGACTGCCCTTGCCCCACATGGTTAAAGGTTCAGCTACATCCTTGATTTCTGGTGTACCTTTTTTTACTTAACAAAATGGCCTGGGAATTTTAGGTTTTATTCATGATCAAATGATGGCAGTCACAACTGTAGCCCTCAATTTATCTGACATGGATAACTAAGCATTTGTTTGCTACTTAGAGTGAAGGTATTGTAAACACTTCTGCTTACTAATAATGCCAGGAACCCATTTTTTATTGTGAATATATATTTGCACCTAAAAGCAGCAGATAGTGGAAAAAAATTCCAGGTTTTTGATCATTTAGCTCTTGCACCACCACCACTTCCCCCCCTCTTCTTTTTTTCTTGATACTGTTACCAGAATTTACATTTTTTATAATGAAAACTCTCAGGAATTTTCACATGATATTGTGCCACAGTGCCCAAGTTATAACCTGACAATATCTTTTGTAATGATGCCTTTGAAAAGGTGGTTTATTGTTTTGAGCTTGGCTCATTTGCTAGGCTCCCAGTTCAAGTATATCTTATACCTGGTCTACACTCCTACTTCCACTAAAGTGTATTTTTAATTCCCATTTCTCTTGAAAACCATGAAAAATAGTTTCTGTTATTTGCCTGGAAAGTAGTGATCCAAAATACACCAAAGGGATGGTACTGTACTTGTTTACTATTCTTTCTTCACCTTTAAATAGAGATTTGTTTTAAAAATAACAATCCCTCCTCCTCTGCCCCCCCTAAAAAAAAAAAACCCAAAAAACCACCCAAAACAAAACCAAAACAACCAAACCCCAAACAAATTCAAACAAAACTCTAACCCATAAATCTAAGAAAGACTCTAAACTCACCAACTCAATTTACTGTGAGCCCTTGAAAGGTCCAGGTCTTGAGTGCTGCTCAACTTTCTAGCCATGTGCTCAGACAGAAATGTGTTCAGTATAGGAGTGTGTGTGTGGGGGGGGTGTTTCCCATATGATATCCTGTATCCAGGCTGTTTCACAGGCAGAGACAGGAAAAATCTTTTGAATGTTCATCAGTGACTATGATACAGTTCAAGCTGTTATGTATCCAAACTTTCTGCTTTTTTTGGTGTGCTGACTGAGCCATGTGGTTCTTTGTTTTGAAAACAGCAAGCAATGCTTCTGAGAGCTTTCAGATCTAATGGCTGCAAAAAAGTCATTGTTTCCATAGTCTATTCAGGACATAAAAATTATTATATCTCTGACCCAAAATAACACAAAAATAATAAAAACTGGTTTTGCACTGATTTCTTGTTTTAAAAAGGTATTGGAGACTTATCCTAAATAAGATAAAATGGCATTAGGGTTATATTTAGCTCTACAAAGGACTTTAAAATTTTAGGGGACTCTGTTTTATGTAATACCAATTATATAATAATATTAAAAGCATTGCCTTTGTTTGTATTCACAGAAGTTTTCTGATAGTTTCTCTCCATAATAAGTACATGCTACTTTTAGGACAGAGAAGCCAAACCTACAAAGCTCACCAAATACAACCCACTTGACCTCAATGTAATAAACACATCACCCCACATTGCTTCTGAAATCTTAAACTTCAAGCTTGTCTGTTGTTGCTGGGTTGTGTTTTCAATCTCCCACTTTACTCTTGAGAAAGTGTAGCTAGGAATACTGGAAAATTACTATATAGACCAGAAATGATTTATGTAGATGAAACCAGAGGTGACATGAAAAGGCCATAGTATTCATGAATCACTGAACAGCAGTCAGTTCAAAAGGCTGATAAAAATCATTATAAATAAATTCTACTAAAATGCTCCTGTGATAAATTCTTCATTGCATTAAGTTCACTCTTCACTACCTCCCAGCTACTGCTTTGTGCTCCTGGTTGCAGTGAGCAGGTTCCACCAGCACTGGCACTCTTGAAAGTCTGGAGAAAAGAATGGAGCCATGTGGAAATTTGGGGGAGAAGGGTGCAGTGACATCAAGTCTCTTTCCACAGCCTGCATGAGGTGTAATCATGGGGAAGGAGAAACTTGCTATGAAAAGGAGCTCTTCCACCAAAGCCCAATGATAACATGCATCTGTAAACCTTAATAAAATCTGTCAACAGAGGTTGTTTTAGTCACTTGCAAATAAACCCTCAGTAACCTACCCTAACAGTGATGGAGACTAAGATGAATTTAAAATACAGCAGTTAATGGCTGAAGTTGTAACAGCAGAGGTGTTTCTGGATACCTTACCAGCACTGCTGTATTTCCTCATTTCAAAACTTGTCTCAGTGACATGAGTGCTGCAGTTAGTCAAATGCTTATCAAAAATGTTCAAGAGTTAAAAAAAAAATTGTTAATAAATGTTTATATAGTAAGCAGCATTGTAAAAACTACAGCTGGGTGGTCACACACAACTCTTCTGAGTACTTGCATTCAGAAGAGCAAAGAGCTACGGGGCCTGTAGCTGGGGGTGTGAAAGGAACACTTGGACATTGCCATGTCACCAGCTCTGAGGTTGCCAGCCATTGTCACCAGCTTTCCTTGTTGCCAGCCATTCTCACAGAGACCGTCTAGGAACCATCAACAGGAATCACTTTAAGTACAACTGGTTTGAAAACAGAATTGCTATTCCCTACACTATTCAGATATGTCCTAGGATGTTGTCATTGCTAAATGAAGAATCATAGTTGAGCACAGGTCAGAAGCAACTTCCAAGGATCATCTGATCCAGCATTTAGAAGAGGTTGGAAGAAAAAGAAATGTCTCATTTATCAAAGTTTTTAGTGGAACAGTATTTCCACATTTGATTCAAAAGCACCTAAGCTTTCTTTTGAAAGCTCTGAACAATGCAGAGGTTATTGAAAATAGGAAAAAAAAGGGTATGGGACTGTAATCCCAGTATAACTAGGATGATAATATAATGTATAGAAAACAGAAAACTCAGTTGAGACAGTCTTGATGTTATTGCAGTAAATAGGAAAAGCAGATTTATGGTCCTGCATGTTTGTCTAGTGTAAATTCCACCTGAATGCTCATCATATTCCTGCATTGTTTTTTTTTTGCTATCTTGCTGCAACTGAAGCACACTGATTCATTGCTCTGCACCTCCAGCAGCATGTTATGTGGAGTGCTGTCTGTGGTATGGCTCAGCCACTTGCTGCTTAGGGTGGTGCTGGCACATTTGTTCTTTGCCAGTTGGTGTAAAGAATGCAAATAGTACTGAAATTTGTAATGTAAAAATTGTCTTAAAGGATGTATCTTATGGTATGGAAATTTTAGCATATGTTTAATTAGGCATTTGTGCTCTCTGGCTTGCATGTTTGAATATCTGCAATCATGGAAGACCTTAATTCAGAACATTTAGCTAAGTAGAGACTCTCTGTATACTGTACAGAGAGCATCCAAATTCAATGCTCAGAGGGAACCAGTGCAGAATGTCACCACTGAGCAGCCATATGGACTTTCATGCAATCTGATACTGCAGTCCGGGAGTCTCTCTGCCTGTACAGAATTGCATTAGTGAGCTCTACTCATTTAGAATTTCCTTGTTTGAAGTACAGGTCATAGTGGAAAACAAGCCTTGCTACATAGCGCTTCGCTCTCTATGTAACATGGATTTGGATATGTTAACTGAACAGAAGCAGGGTACCCCTTTCTGAATGGGCTTTGCAGGCTTTTTTATGCTTGTATACTAAATATTGTATGTCAAAAAATCAAAGTATCTTTCGAAATGCTTTAATATTATTTATGTGATCACTTTCCAAAGATACCATGGTTTAGCAAGGTCTTGCTCTGTGAACAGCAGCAAGAGACTCTGATGCCTTTGATCAGCATTTTGCCATTTACTCTGTGTGTGGAGTCCAGCTGAGACTAATGTAGTTGCAGAGACAAGTGATAGTGATGTTGTTACCTATGGTTATGGTCACAGAGATACTGATCCTTCCTCTTTTGTGTGTAGTTTTCTTTGAAGACTAAAGCAGGAGATGTTTGCTCTGCCACTTGCTGATGCTCTAGTTTAGTCCATCTCAAAAGTATCAACAACCATGGGGAGTGCTTCAGAACTGTGGAGTCATCTTGGGCTACATCAGGATATTGCCCTCAGGTTAGTGGATGATCATTGATGAAAGATGGGGTGGGAAGTGGAGAGCAATCACTCCTCCTGAGGGAAACATTTAGTCTCAGTTTTCATGTGTTCTCAAAGGTCTATTTTTCTGGCAGTATAGACTGGAAATACTCACTTTTTGACTTGGGAGCGAGATTATATTTCCAGAATTTCATTGTCTTCAGAATAGGGTGCAATTTGGGGTTTTTTTGGTTTATTTCAATGTTGGTACAGGTGCATTTGCTGTTGGAAATGGTTAACTTTGCATTTTATTGCTGGGAAAGAAGTATCCAACTGATGCGAACCATGAACCCCTTAGGAGAACAGATAATAGATAGCTTCAGAGCATCTCAGAACACAAATTAAATATTTAGTGTGCAGGCTGGATCCCTCCTAATGGAGAGAGTCTGAGGTAAGCATGGCTTCTCCAATGTACAGTCAATTTAACAACTGAAAGGATAGGCAGCTAATGTAAGGAGATAGTACCTCGAGTATTTTGGTTTCAGAGAAAAAAAGAGAATTCTCTGATAAGCAGTATAAGGATGAGAATGCATGGTCACTTGGCATTTCCAATAGTGCTGGAGGGAATGAGGTGAGCTGAAGTACGCACAGATTGGTTTGCTTCTTGGCTAGGTGATAGGCCTTGTGGTTGGAGGACCTACCTGTTTTGTAGTGCTTGACGCATGCGGGCAAAAGTATTCCTAATCTGGCCTTTCATTGTGGTGGTTTGACCCTGGCTGGAGGCCAGACGCCCACCAATGCAGCTCTATCACTCCCCTTCTCAGCCGGACAGGGGAGAAAATTGATATTGAGTGGCTCAGGAGTCAAGATAAGGACAGGGAGAGATCATTCCACAATCATTGTCACAAAACAAACAGACAAAGAACAAAAAGAACAAAAGACCAAACCCACTGTTTCCCTCCAGCAATAGTAGCATTAGTATAGTACAACATATAATGGTGTGTTCACCAGTTTGATGACAAAGCACAGAACAATAAACATAAAAATTGCTAACCTTGGTTATAATCTAGGGAATGTGCCATAAATTCTGAAGAAAATAATCATCCTGTCTGGAAAGGATAACCATCCTTTTTCTATAAATGCCAGTTTCTACTGTAAATACATGTTATACATACTCCTTTACAGGTAGTTTTTGAGGCGCTTAATTTGAGAAACACCTATTCTTCAAAAACAACCTTGTCTTGTTTAAAGGAATTCTCAATCTAGAGATGAGTCTTTGAGCTTTTAAGCCTTCAGTGTGAACAAGAACAGATCATGAATAACTGGATGCAGATCTACTTACAGATACGTTAGCCTCAGATGACAGAAAGTCATGCCCTCTGCCAGACTCCCGATAGGCACTCTTCATCTCACTTGGTCTCTTGACATTCCCTGGGTTCCCTCTCATAGTCTGGGCTGATGGGCAGAAGTTTCCCAATATCATTGAAGTGATCTCAAAATAATTTGGTATCACTATGGAAAGCAGAACCATTTGAGCATACATGTGCGTATCAGACATTGCATATCCTGAGGAAACACTGATACAGCCTTAACTCTTGTGTCCCTACTGACCTGCCATTAATACACAAATGCTTCCAGTAAATGTAAAGGGTTTCTGGAAAAACATGGTCTGAGACATATTAAAGGGGAATGTTCAGTGAGTCCCAAGGTAAAAGCCAAAACCCAGAAAGGGCTATGGACAGTGTATGCAGACATAAAGATGATGGAGAGAGTCCTACAAGACACGAAATGAAACTCAGGCAAAGATGCCCAAAGTGTTTTTGTGGTCTGGAAGGCAGCCAAAGAGGCATTGATTTATTAAAGAGCAGCAGCGCAGCTTCCTTTTCTTGATGTGATGGTGCCATTAGAGCTCCTCCAGTAGTCTCTGATTTCCTTGAGAATGAGGAACCGGAATTTCAAACAAAACACTGAAAGAAGAGTGTGAAGTCAGTTATTTCCCAGACCTGTGCTACTGCCAGACCATCACTTTGGCTGTGTACCTGCATGGAGAATTCAGGATGCTAATTACCTCCTGCAGATCACACATTGGAGTTCCTGCTTATTAAACCCAGCCTCTACTTGTGTAAAAAGTCACCTAGTGATTGTGCATGTAGGTTTTTACACTTATCAACCATGACATATAGAAAAACTAGCTTTAATGAAACAGGTAATCTAGAAATTGGGAGTCACCAGTTCAAACCCATACAATCAGGTGCTTGGTTAACTGAGTTAGCTCAGCACTGTTCATGCAGACTGGTAATGTGCTGGGAGTGATTAACACCTGTAGAGCCATCTTTTTTCTCTCTCTGTAGTTATCTGAATTCTTTTATGTCACTTCTCTCTTAATATTTGCTCTCTGAACATCCATGTATTTTCATTTTGTACTCTTTCCTTTCCCCTCCCCATAGTGCCTCCTTCAGTAACTCCTCCCATGTCCAGTTGTTGGTCACTTTACATGCTGGGAGATGGGCCATACCTGCCTTCACCAGGACTTTGTCATAGAGGCCTTTAGGAGAATGTCAGAGGTCCTGGGCAGCCAAACAGCAGGGCTGATTCTGTCACTCTTCACAAGAAGACAAGATGTAGGAGGCAGAGGGGCAGGTTTTGCCATAGTCCTGCAGCTGCTGTAACAGCGCTGACACCGGCAGTTGGTACCTATGGCAGCTCTGAGGAGGTGTGCTCCTAGCATGCGATGCCCTTTAGCTATGGATGTTGATGTCCCTCGCCAAACCAAACCAGGGATATAACTAACCCTCCATTACGAGGCTGTTCTCACCTTGTTAAAAAACAAGGAGACAGAGCATGAATTTGTTTTGTCAGATATATAGTCAGAAATAACAACGGATAGGTTTGCTGTGATAAGTTCTGTATGATGGCTTTGCTGAAAGGTAGGCTCTTTCATGATTTACTGAAGTATTACAGGTGATAAAACTGATCCATTTGTTATCATCCAGTGCATAAAGACTTCAGAATTTAAGGAGCCTGCACTAAATAACAAAGCAATTTATAAACTCATAAACTGAAAATTACAGGGAAGTAGTCCTTAAGTCATTGGTAATAACAACCTTTTATCATATTAGTGATGATAATCGAATGATGACTCCTACTCCCCTTTTTAAAACAAAATCTTACCTTAGGAAACTTGTAATTACTTAAAAATAAAGTCATGGCTATAACTTTGTATTAATTTATTGTACAAGTAAGGCAAGTTTTATCTGAGTGTCATCCCACCCCCCACCCCCCCACCTCATCAGGTCCCTACATCAACTGATGTGAACTGATTTGTGCTTCTGCTAGCAGAAGCATGTTGGCTGATATTAGCTGAGGAATAGTATTAATTGTCTTTACTACTGGATAAAACATCTTTATCCAAAGCAAATTTGAGTGTGATGTCTTGAGAATTTTCCTGTTTCAATAAACATGTAATAGTTATCAATAGCTTGTTTCAGATTAGTCTGTCCAAAGGAGGGTATAATTACATGTCCCAGTGTGAAAATGGAAATACCCTGTACTGGATTTTTAAAAAAGTATTATATAAGATTGTAAGTCTATTCTGCATTCTCTTGATTTAAAGATTTTATGGGAAGTGGAAAGAT
Organism: Laterallus jamaicensis coturniculus; assembly: GCA_022605575.1. Lineage (NCBI taxonomy): Eukaryota > Metazoa > Chordata > Aves > Gruiformes > Rallidae > Laterallus > Laterallus jamaicensis. Next base: position 1,571,666 of record JAKCOX010000020.1, on the reverse strand, counting down.
GATGTTGACTAGAGCCTAAGCAAACATTTGTCTGGAGGTAATTTATCTGATTGCATTAGTTTCTCTTTTTGCTCAAGAGTATCCTGAGTTATTTAACTTACTCATTCAACTTCATTCAACCAATATAAATTCTCAAGGAATACACAAATTGAGAGCCACTTGTTCCCAGTACTCAGTATCTAGTATCCAAATTGCTTTGTTCAGGTATGAAAGACTAGATGCTGAAACTGATAATATATTCTTTTTTTGTTATCTTCCTAAGCACAACCTCTAAAGTCAAGACGAAGATTTGCAAAAACACCTGGGCGTTATCTATTCTATCTGAATTAACATTTCAGGAAATTTAGTCAACAAAAACAGGGTTGGAGGAAGCTCCCATCTGTCTCAATCCTGTCTGTCACTCCTCAGACTAGAGACACTGAACATAATTTGTCCACACAGCCAGAAATCCTGACTCATATTTCAAACTTTGGTCACTAGACATCACCACATTGTTGGCTGGTTGCTCCTCAGGCTTTCCTGGGACAATAGTCCGACCTCGCTATACAGCAAATGAACACAGAAATTAATTTCTTGCATCAAAAGCGACAGAAGTGCTAAATTAATAGAAACTAATTGAAAATGGGATGGGGGGGAATGTATGTGTGTTGAAACCACAGAATAGTTTATAAACTGTCTGAGCTCTACATAAAGTTGCTCTTTGGTTGCTATCCTACAGCTATGCTGAAATCCAAAAAGCAACAGTCAAAAGTCCAACAACAACTCTCAAACTGCAGTGAATTGAGAGCAGATTAAGGGTTCCTTTTGTCACTATATACCTCCTTAATATTTGCAGACTTTCATTTCATAAACAGTCGTGATAGAGTAGGCTGTAAGGTGTGGAAATTAAGCACAAACATAAATGTTCCTAGCTCTCTAAATGTTTCAAATTAATTTGGTGTATTGGCTGTGTAAATGATGGGAGATTTTAGTGTTGCTGCAGCTCATGGATCATGGGCCTGGTTGGGATCTTTGCTTGGTGGAGAAGCAAACTATTACACTCCCCACTCTGATTGAAATTCTGCAGTGCAAGACTAATTGAAAAAGGGGACTCACTAAAGTCAATAAAAGTTTTGTCTTCTCAATCCGTTGAGTCAAACACCTGATTTGAACAGGTGCTATATAAACAGAGAGAAGACTAGCAAAGCAGGGCTTGTGCCTTTTGGCACCAAGATTGCTTTAATATTCTTGCAGCTCCTATGAATCTTACATACCCAGCAAGATACGAAACTTACTCTGCATTTTATCTTCCAATGCAGTAAGCAGCAATATTGATGGTATTTCTAGTCTTCTGTTTCATTAATAAATAAGCCAAGAATTCCATGAATTATGCCTCTTTAATAAGGTAATGGAACTTTCAGAATCTAGAGGTTGATTTTTTTTTAAACCTGAGTTGTTAGGTGCCAATGAGTGCTGATCCTAGATATAAATAACCTTGATTAATTATTATTATTGCACAATTTATTAATTTTTTTTGCTATTATCAACTTTCATTAATCTACCCTTAATATCTCGCCAATCCACAGTGATTCCATTAGCAAATATTTGATATTCTGATCATCTCTAAGTTTAGGTTGTGGTATGACCTGGTACAGAAGTACCATCTCAGTGCCCCTGTAGAAGAGCCTCATGTGAATGTCCTCAGTAGCATCAGAGGAAGTGGGGCATCATTTCACAGCAAATAGCATAGGCTTATGTTTGGGACAGAGTTTCTGATTGCTTGCTCTCTAAAAGAACAGCAAGATTCTCATTGATTTCAGCAGTCTTCAACCTAAACCCAATCTCAGCTCTCCTGGACCAGCCTTTGTTACAATGATTGTGGTCAGTACCCTTTATTTACTTTTTTTTTGACACTTGCTCACAAATACAGAACATGTAAAACCCAACCTTATTGAACAGGATCTGGTTTAAACTTTAGTCATAAGTGCAAAAACCAGAGTAATATATCTGTTTTCAATCTTCTTTTTATCTACTTTTTTCCACCTATGCAGAAACTAGAGATGATCTAATGAACAAAGTATTTAATAATAGCTGTGCTAAAAATAAAACACTTCAAATAAATGGTTTTGTGTAGCAGCATTAGAAATTGTTCCACTTGTTTGAAGGAGTAAGATATGAAGAATTGATTGAGTAACCAATTTAATAATGAAGAGAATTTAGAATACAGAAAGATTAGTTGAGAGCCTTGGGACACAGTTCACTGAAGTTTTATATGCTGCCTATGCTCAAAAACAGGGAAATTTTGATATAAAAGTGATTTACAGGCAATCGCTGTGCAGAGTCTTCTATCATATTAATAAAATCTTTAACCAGTCTTTGAAAATTCTGAAGCCTCATGTGCTGGGTTCAGATGCACAGATCAGAAAGGACTGCTGGCTGGCAGATGTGCAGATACATTATCAGAAAATGTATTTTCAGCTTAACCAGAATAATCTAATTCATTCTAACGTGGTATTTCAAGTTTATTATAGTGTAATTGAATACAGAAGCACACGGTGCACCGTGAAGTAGGCAAAATGAGGTAAAGGTGTGTGGCCAAAAGGTGACCAGGATAGACCTGGGAGGTTGCTACATGTTGGTGTTAAATTGGCTGATGATTTGAACCCCAACCTGTAAACAAAAGACTGCGCTTTTTCTTTTGAAGGCTCCCTTTGTCAAGTAAGGGGCTTTATGGTATGAAATTGGGCTAAACTTATTTAAAATTATACCGTCCTTACAGATTGCTGTAAAAGTTAGCACTTTACTAATTGGTGCATTAAGTCTTCAGCTTCTATGAAACAGGCAACAACTTTTTTCCTGGACATAGTGCTGAGTGGACCAAGCTCCGATAGCTCCCTGTGGATATTTGCATTTGTTTATCTGTAGAAATCTTAGAAATGAGTCTCCCATGAAATCACTGTTTCATTTTTTCTACATTAAATCTGCTTTGAAATGTTAGTGGTATAGAAGTTATTTTCAATTTGAATTGACTCCAGTGGTGGGAGTTGTTAAGTCTTGCTTGTGCAAGGTTTTCAGTTGTTCCCTACACTTCAGCTTTGTTACCTGTCTCCTCATCCTAGGCAGTTTCAGCAGGTGCCTATCTGCTTGCCACCTGCCTTGGTGAAGTGAATGATTATGTAATTTATTTAATGCATTTTAATTATTTAGGTGACATTTTACCTTGTATGGTTAGGCAAAATATGTAAATAGACCAGAGTCTTTAGTTAAAATGAATGACATGTATTTTTGTCTGAAGAAGTGCATGGTCCATCAAACATAAAAATAAGACAAAAAGAATTGTCAAAACATAAAGGTAAGACAGAAGTTCTGTTTAATCTCTCCCCTGACCGTTTTTGTACCTCCTTCTTTTTATTTATTCATTACTTTATGATTGTTATGTGTATACTATAATGGTTGATGCACTTAATAGACTGCATATGTTGTTTTCTACATCAATACCCAAACCATGTGATGGTGATACGCTGCCAGTTCATGAGGTCAGGGATGATTTCCAAGACAAATAATATAGCTTGAAAAGTGACCACAGCTTGTCTTCTTTACATTGTAAAATTGTTTTTCTCCTGGGGATGCTGTTGATTGACTTACTGAAGAAATTGCGCATTACAGTGAGACAGGTTAAACAAGTTAAAAATACTTCCTTGTGGAAAATGAGAAGACCAGACCCCCTGAGTCCTTTCCATACTTGCTTATTTGCAAAAAGTACCTTCAAAAAAACCAAACCAAACCTGCAAAATCCAGCTCTATTGGCCCGTGTTAAATATAAAATCACAATTATAAGTTTGATGAAAAAAAGAAGAAAAAACCCACAAAAAACAAACCCCAAAATACATTAAATCAGAACAAGCACTTCTGCTGCTGCCTGATTTACTGTTTGTATTTCCCTTCCTCATACCGGCAGCAGTCTCCCAGCACTACTATCAGCAGCAGCAATAACACCGTGAAGTCAGTAGATGGCTGTAGAAAAGTATGTTGAACACTCTTGTGTTAGAGTAATAAGATTGGGAAAGGCCTTGACCTGACTGGATGCGGCTTTTATCTGAAGTACATTTAAAGAGATAAAGGAGAAGCAGGGTGCAGTACATGTTCCTTTCTTTTCTGTAGGAGCTTTGCTTTGAGTTTAAAAATTTCTCAAATGCAGGATTTGTGAACTGGGTCCTTTAGTGAGGAGAGGTAATGGCTCGAGTGCCACTGAAGTCACCTGCTATTCTCTGATTTTTTTATTTTTTTTTCCCTCAAGACGTCTCAGAAATCCTCCTATAAATTCCTACAGAGGGGGCGTCTGTAGATCCCATAATAACAATCAAGAGTGGTATATTCCCATTTATTTATTTATTATTACAATTTTTTTCTTTTCCCTTTTTTTTCTTTTCTTTTTTTTTTCTTTTTTTTTTTTTTCCCTTCTCTCCAGTGTAGTTGGCTGCCTTTAGTGCACGGACCTGCTCATTAAATAGATACACCAAGAATTGTTACCTAAGCAAGCCTGACAGTAAAGAAAGGACAGACTGAGTTAGGGAGAAAAAGGGAAGAAAAAAGACAGCCTGAAGCAAGTCACTTCACACGCAGAAAGAGCCACTGAACGAATGCTATTCTCATAAACAAACCAAAAAAATACCTTGTATAGGAAAAGAAGAGAACTGTGAGGACTTGACAGAAAAAGGCAAGATTTTCTACCCACTGTTTTCAGTTTTCCTTCCAGACATACTTGGTGAAGTAAGGAGACTTCTGTTTGCTGACAGAGCCCTTGATTTCTTTCAAGATGATGATGTATTTGTGGGTAGGTAGTGTCTCTCTCCGTGTCAATCTTTTATTAATAAATTGACTCCGGGATTGTAGATTTTAGCCGATAGTTAGAGCATGTTTTCTGCTATGTAAAGGTGTGTGTGCTGCAGGATAGCTCAGCGTAGCCAGCGTACAGTACATGTGCTTGCATTTCCAATGGGAGTTTAAACAAACCGGTTCATTAACATTAAGCTGCAATTTCTTTTCAGGGTTTGCAGGATGTGGCACAGTGCACTGCTTTCTTTTCGTTGCCTTAGAAAATGCTACAGTTCTGTCTGTACGGTTCAGTTAGAAAATGAATGCTGCATCACTTGTGGCTGCTCAGAATGTGCTTTCTCTGTAAGAAATGAAACAATCTTAATGTGATTAAAACTTCTAATTTCTGTTATGTGACCTAGTTGTGTTTATATTAGTTGTCACTGGCTTTCGTGGCTTTTGAAGTTTCTGGCAATTGACAATGGCAGAGAGGAAATAGATAAAATGTACTTATTCCTGTCATTTTTCTAGTCAGCATTGTTCAGATTCCTTGCAGCAAAATCTGCTCACCTTAAAAATAACGTTGTACTGCGGCATGTATATTTTGAATTAGCGAACCTGTTAACCTGTTAATTCATCCAGGTTTACATAAAAAACATTAAAATACTCCCAAAACAAACCCAGAAATAAATGGGTGAATGAATGTGCATACTTAAAAAGCATTGCTGTGCTCCTCTTCAAAGCCTGTATATCTTCTGGGGAAATATTTTAAACTAATCTCTTTGACAATCTACTTATTTATTTAACATAAACATATGTAAAAATAGACTGGCTTGCAGCTGATCTGGGCCACCTCTGCAAAACCGGCTGCATAGGGCAGCACTTAAGTCTTGGCGATATTATCAGTAAATCACTGCTGCTCTTTTAAATTGCTTGTAGTTCAGGCTGTTAATCTCCCTTTATGGTTCCTTCTAATTTCTGTTGACCCTCCGATGTACAGTACTAAGTGTTGTCATCTGTGCAGAAGGCACGGGATGCCGACTTTGAAGTTTCTTATTTCAGTTCTTTGACCTGTGCTATCATTTCAGGGGCTCACCAATCACTGAGCCTTATGATTTTGTCTATTCCTTTTTTCCCCCCCCCCTTTTTTTCCTGTGTTCTGTAGTACAAGTAACTTTAATTTTCACAAGCAAGTATCCATGCATGTAACGGTGACCCTGATTGCTACTTGTAATCCTTACTGTGATTTGTATCGAAGCTGTGGTTTTGTTACTGCAAGGACTCATTTAATTCTGTATTTAGAATTATAAATCAGATCATTAAGCTACAGCACTCATTTTTCATTCGACACTTCTGTATTCTACTGCTGTAGTGATCATCATCCAAGGGAAACAAACAGTAAATATTTGAGGATAAACCCTTCTTTCTGACATGCACAGAAAGGTGAGAGGACATGAATTACTTTTTTTCTTTGTGGCACTCACTCAAAAGGTTTAAAAGCTAGGGACTCTTCCCCTCTCCCAAGCCTATGAATCTGTGTTAATTGGAAATATAATGAAATCCATTATCTTACAGGTAGCTATGCAGATTTCTGTTATCTTCAGTGTGTCGCTTTGTGTGTTACTTCAGAAGTTTTCTAGTTATTACTTTTAGATACATAGATATGCTTTAAGAAAAAAAATACAGTAGTAGGCAGTGTCTGGTAGTCCCACCTCCTGGTTTCCAAAGCTTCCAGCAATTAAATTTGATATTTAAACATCTATTCCTTCAGTTTTCATTTTATCTTTTTTGTTTACATTTTATGATGTCTCATTTTGTTTTGATGATTTATTAGCAGAATTCATTAAGCAGAAGAATGCTTGAATTTTATTTTTTTTTTGCACTACTACACCTGGGTATTAAGCATTCTTCCTATTTTTAATTTAGCTTTCCTACTCTAAATGATTTGAATAAAGTCTCAAAACAAGATTAGTAGGAAGCAGAGAATGAACTTCTTTTTTTAATTATTGTAGCAGAACATTATTACTTTCTTTTGATCTGGAAATAAAAATTAGTTGGATTCATAGAAAACTTATTTCTGAAATTGTAGGATTTTTAAACTCTGCATACTTTAAGTGCATCTGTGTATATATCTGCATGTAAAAGATGCAGTATGTAAACAAGAAGCTTTTAACATATGCAGCTGCAATGTATAAACTCACAGCAGCATTTGAAATGCTTACTCCTGGCACCACATCAATATTTTATATAATTATATAAAAGCTCCTCAGCAATATTATTAAAATTTAAAATAGCCAACTTGTGTGAGTGTGTAGCCTTTCCCTTTTTAAGGTGTAAAGTAAATTTATTTCCTTTCATTGATGGAGATTTTTATACTATTCATTCCTTTATGTGGCAGTGCTTCCTGTTGTTTCATTCCATGTATAATGTGAAATATTTAACAATATTTGCAAAGAAAAAGAAAAATATAGTTTATTTGCATCTTATAATGTCTTACAAACTAGTATCCTGTAATATTAGTTTGTTGGGTTTTTTAAATTCTCCTGCTGATGGTGTCAAGTTCCTTGTAGGACAAGCAAGCTGTGAGCATGTTCAGCTAACTGAGTCAGAACACTCCGCAGGAGTGCAGCATACAGCCGGTAATTCAGTGTGGGAACGGAGCAGTCTTGATTAGTTCATGTTTTAAAATATACATTTTGATATTTCAGAAAGTAAAGAAAGATGTTAGCCCTGTTAACCCTGCCAAAGGAAATCCTTGTTTGTTGACTGCCCAAGAAATTTAATCACATTCACGCTCTCCACTTCCACTAGGACAAGGAGAGCTTTTTTGGATCTGGTATTTCTCTGTCCAGACACTTGTTCTGTAGGAATCAGAATTCAATATCCAACTATATATTGACCAGTAAACTCTAAGGACTTTCACATATTACTGGTTGAGGGACTACAGCTAAATGCTGAAGTCAGAGGGATGTGTATACTCTGTGACTGAAAGGGTACAGCCCCTTTTGCGTCCTGACCCTGCTGCAGTGTCTGACACAAGATCATTGTGGTGATGATGCAGTTCTTGATCATTGCAGGTTTTTATTCACATTTTAGTGTGATTTGCTTTCCCAAAGATGTTTTGGTTTTCCCAGAATGTAACAAGTGTTTATTTTTTAAATTTTTTTTTTTTAGTTTGACGGCTCTAAAAGTGCTGACCTCCACTCAACTTGGAAGTAGAAGCATAACTATCAGTGGGTGAAGTCAGTGTAGACAGTTGGAAGCTGAGATTGCTCAGTGTCTTTCATGGAATCCACACCTGTCCAAACCTGCTCTTTCTGTATCATATTATTCCTATTCTTTTTCATATTTAGAAAAATATGCATCATGTGTCTGTTTGACAGCACAAGTAATTGCTTATTTCCCAAGCAAGCAGTTCCATGATCGCTTGTTTTCCATCTTGTAGATCAGACTGGGTGGTGTTGAGTTCTCATAGACCTCACATTCAACTTGAATGTTCTGAGTCAGAAGGTGAGAGGTTAAAGTTACAGCATCACATTAAAAGTTAGGCATATGCAATTAGATACTGTAAGAAAAAACAGAAGAAAATAATTGATAAATGCATTTTAAAATATACAAATTATTGGGCTTCTGTCTTCTGTTACATACCATGAAAATGCTGCACTAAAAGCACCTCAATATACCATAATATAATTTATAAATTTTATAAACATCTAATTAATGTCTGTTTTGTCAGAGATGTACTTCATTCCTGTCAGTCTGCTGTTCTTTTTAATAATAGAGAATGAGTTTTGAGACATTTTGAATATATTTAGCAGAAATTTTCAGTAGCAGCTTCAGGATAATACTTGGTGGAATAAGGCAGAAAGCATGTCAGCAAATGAAAATTGGTTTTGCCTAAAACTAGAACAGGCAGAAACAGAGAAGCAAATTGAAGAAATTTAAATGCAATAGCAGCAAGATAATTTCTGCTGGCTTGTTTTGACAACTCTTCAGAGTGAAGCTTTTAGGTCCAACAGAGGACTGTTTGTTGTACTTGCCCATGCAAAACTCACCTTGTGTGAACATTTGGGGAGAAGACTGGAGGAACAGAGAGTAACAGAAAAATTATCAGAAAGTTCATCTGAATAAATATGTAGGACATTAAAGTAGTTTACAGTAACATTTCTGGTGCTTTGGTCAGTAACCTTTTCCAGTTCAGAGATGTCGTAATGCACATCCAGGAGTCTGTCAGTTCATGTATTCAAAGGTGGACGGTATTTCATTTGACTGCACAAGTCTTGCAGATTCTTACAGGCAACCCAATATTTGCTGGTATGGAGCACACCTTTCTCCTGAATTCGGGAAGCATAGAACATCAAATCTAGCGTGTGCTATTTGTGGCCTTGGTGCTGCAGGATGAGCTAGCAGTGGAAGCAAGACAAAGGCATTTCTGTCTAAACTGAACGAGAGCCCTAAACAAATGCAAAGGTTACAAAAAAGACAAAATAAAGAGGGTTTGGGGTTTGTTTATAAATTGGGGTAAGGAGTCAAAGTATCATTTGAGCCACACAATTCTTCCTGTATTCATAAAAACTTTACTAGACAAATATTTTGCAGCATTGACATCATGTGCATTAAGCAAGGCATTTCTCTCTTAAATGAGGGATTTCCAATAACCTCACAGACTAAGGCCAAAAAATGCTACTCACTTTGTTTAAAGAACTACAAACAACTGAGATGTAGTATGAACTCACGTGAAAGAGTAAATGAATATGCTGAAAAGACTGCCCGTGGAACACTTCAGCAGTTGCATAGAATTACTGAGAAATCAAAATAATTAGATACTTTTAGTTAAGAAAAATCAAACATACTAGCTGAAAAGCTGCAGGTACCTTCAGTGTCAAAATGATCCTCATGATGCTTTCCACTGGGACTTTGAATAAAACATGTAGCTTCATACTCTGTGTCTGACTGCCTGACCGCTGACGTTGAATAAATATGTACTTTTATTATTAACACAGAAAAACACAAAATGATTTAATAATAGAGTATGCTGATATGAATATTAAGGATGTTCATGGGTATCTGACTCAATAAACCTGAATAATGAAGTATTACAATTTAAAAACCTGCAATCTTGATGGCTGAAATGAAAGGAACGATAGAGATGTTGAACGAAAACAGGATTGCAATTAGTTAAGGTAGCATCGAAGAAAAGTCTCACTAGGTTGTCTTTTTGCATCTGTTGGTACATACACGTAAGCTGCTTTAAAAGTCATATGTATAATATTTCATTTTGGGATGACAAGCTAAAAATCACATTAACATGCAAAGCATAAAAAGATTCTGCAAAATCACCTTTTGAAGAAGAGAAATGGAACAGAAGAGGAAGGTAATTTCAATTTGGACTATTTGACAGCAGCATTTGTTCACCCTATCCATCCAGTCTTGAAGGCTTGGGTTGTTGGGTTTTTTTTTTGACCTGCTACATTTTTTTTGCAAAACTACATTTTATGATTTATACAGGTTAACAATATGATCAAGAGAACAAAATCAGTATTACCCTCCATTATGCCCAGTGTCACATAACTGTGGCTTGAGCAAGGAAGGCAGCTTAGGTTTGTAACAATAATATGCATCCCTTCAGACACCAACACACATACACGTGTCAGTGCATGGTGAAATTGAGTTTAAGGAGGGGATTAAGACTGTATGGATTGTTATTAAATCTTCCTGCAGAATTTGTGCATATTGGGCAAAGCTATACCATAGACTGACTCTGCTCTTTTCTGAAGTTGCCATATGTACTCTATATACCTCAGTTACCGAGCCTATTCCCTCTCCCCCTCACTTCAGCAAGAAGTTACATTTGTCCAATTAATCTTATCTTCCTCTCATTCCTCTTAATGCCATCGCTTTCTATCATAGCTTTGAATGAGTGTGCATGTCACATTCATTCCAAGAATGTTTATGGAAGGAAGGAACTGGACAAAGGCTCCATGAAATGAGGCTGTGTGGGCAGGCTAAAGCTCTCTTACTGTCCTCCTATGATTATATCTTAGCAGAAATCCTTTCTTAATACCCTTTCTGTGACAATCTGCAGAGTTTGTATGCTGCTACAGCTACAATTGTAAAACTTTAGCTACTGATTGAGTGGTCTTTGGTTTTGACACATTGGAAGGATGTTCAAGTCCTGAAGACTTCTCTGGGCAGTTGAAAAACCTTGTTCATATCTTGAGATTGATTTCTTGCTGGTTGCTTTGGATATTTATTCCAGTGAAGTATGCCTGTTTGAGAAGCAGAACAGAACTGTGGTAGTACCTAAGCCAAGATTTTGCTTGTGATTTCTCATATATATGTGCCAATGCCATTAGCCTCCATGTACCTTGTATAGCTAGTTTGACTGTCTCACAACTTGATTAACCAAAGATGATGTTTAGTAACAGAAGTGTGAGTATCTGTTTGCATCTTCATTAGGTCTTGATCTTCTTTTCCTGTCTTTCCCTATTGGCTTTCTGTTTCCTTTCTGCTCCTGGACTCATACTCCTTCCTTGTCAAACAGAAAAATCTTTGTTTACATCCTTCTAACAGCACAGTGTGGAAATACACCTTTTCTTACTGTAGCCAAACAACTGAAGTCCAACATATCTGCAGACATCGCTGCTTTCCACATGTGGATATAACTCATGATATATTCTTTCCCCTCCAGAATTGTAATGGTCTTGTAGGTTGGCCCCTGCTAGCAGCCAAGTACAGTCACTTGCTGACTACTGTCACACAAAACAGACTTGCCTTTGAGGAAATAAAATTATTGCCAATTATAATTTCTGCCAATTAAATTTGGCAATTTAATTTCCCATTCAGGTAGTGGGAAACAACCAACCACCTCTCTTGGTATCACCAAAAGTTTAAATTCACTTCTAGCATGGAGGGACTGTAGGCAGGTCATCCTAGTTTCTCTCAGCAGCTCTTTCCTCATTCTTTTCCTGTGCTGTAGCATGGGTTCCTCCATGGGCTGCATCCCTTTGGTGGTGTACTCCACCATGGAGCACCACCTCCTTCACCAACCTTGAAGTTTCCTCTCCATTTTCTCTTTTTGTTCCTTCCTCCTCCCTCCCTCTGACATTTCTGCCCTTTCTTTACATGTGTTTTCACGGCTGCATCACCAAACTGGCTTCTGGGTCGGCTGTGGTGGGTCCTGTGCCAAGTTGTCTAGAACCAGGTGCAACTGGGATGGGGCAGCCCTGTTCTCCTTCCACAGAGGCCACCCTGGATATCCCCTAACTACCAAAACCTTGCCACCTACACCCAATACAGATTTTAGATTTTTAGCTGAGTCTGACTATTGACATTGCAAGTTTTTTTTAGAGATTGTTCTGTGTTTGTATTTGTTGACTGTCTTGGCCTTTTATTTGATAAGTAGTGTTTTGTAAATTTAATTTTGTGGTGAGTATATATAATACAGTGAAGTGCTCCTTTCATAGATCAGAAGCTGATATATATTTGAATTCAACTTTTCAGTTAGCTTCTCCTCAAATATAATTACAGGAATTCAAGGAAGAATAAAATGTGACAACATATTTATGAATCACAAGATTTAACAGAGACTGAAGTAGATCTTATTATTGATGTGCTTACTGCTTCATTAAATTCCCCTTAAGGTTTGCAGCATGGATATGGATCATTTGCAATAATAATTATGCAGTGATCGATTGATTGTGTCTGACATTGTACTTGTCACCTTGAAATGCAAAACCCATTCATTTTCGACTGTGTGAACATTTTTCTATAATCTTACGCACCAACATGCCATGGTTTATTTTATAGAAGTGTGCATTTTATAAAGTTTGGACACTTCAGGTTAACCTTTACCTAAACATGAAGTATATCACTTGTCACTTTACAAAACTGAAAATTGCCCAACCAGCCACGTTTTGAGACTAGTGAACATGTTCTAATTTCAGGAAGATTCTTTACATTGAAATGTATGTATTTCCATTGATTCATCCTTTGCAAACATTAGTTTTGTGATACATCTGTGTTTGGGATACAGCGTAGTGAGCATACTTGACAAAGTTTCAGGCTTGAGATCTCTGCTTTTCAAACTTGTGTCTGCTCTTCAGAAAGTCTGTCTCCCTTTCTCACTGAGACTTTGATCCATGGCAGTATTAGTTAATTGGAAAATCAGTAGAAAATACTTTTGCTTTAGTCATTCTTAGGATTAACTATCATACATTTCATGTTCTGAGTGGTGTGATCATCGTGACAATTTAATATTCCTTTTATTAGGGGTGTTTGTAGTAATAAATGAAACACTATCCTTTGTCTTGTTTGTTTGGGCTTTCAGAATTTTGAACAAAATGTTTCTATCGAAATTCCAGTGAAATGGCTAGTTAGTGGCTGCAGTTAAGTGCTTCTCTACCTTACAAACTAACATAAAAACTAAAGTCAAAAGAAATGTTGCATTTGTAGGTGCTCCACTTCGGGTTTTTTCTCAGCCTTGATTCCTATGGAACAGAAAATGAAAACCAGAGCTGTGTTTGGTGAGATGTGATTCAACTTTTCCAAAGTTAAAAGGCAAATTTAGATTATATCAGACCAAATATTTATAATTACTTTTATTCAAAGGTCTTTTTTTTTTTGAGGTTTTGTTTGCTTTAACCAGTACTTTGAAAAAAGATATCTGCTTCTTTTATTCAAAAAGCAAATTTGAATGTTGTTCACATCCTTTACAGTAAAATGTTATGTGTAGATGTTTGGGGGGTTTTTTTTCCTCCAAGAGTGGGCATGGATAAGTGTATGCATTTGAATGTGGAGATGTTTGATGTGTTGGTGCTCAATTTGAAGAGTGCCTTGCAACAAATTTGAAGAGTTACTGCAGTTGTAATGCTGCTAACATTAAAGTGGAAAAGCTAGTTGTGCTGCTGGTGTCATAATTAGCAACCTATGTAGTTTTTACCATAGCATGAATACTGAATATAGCTTACAAAACTGCTTTAGAACTGGTGCATAAGGAAGAAATTGCAAAATTTTTTAAAAGAGCTGGGTTTCATCATCACACATGCAAGCTAAGTGAAGCTTCTAACCTAAAGAAAGGACTGCTACGGACTGTGCTTTACTTCTTTTTAGCAGTTGTACTGTTGCAGCTTGCAAGTTTTCAGAAAATATCCCAAGCCAATGGTATTAAATTCTAGAAGAATCCCAAATAAATTGCACCATGTAGGAACATTCCCAATATATGACATTCTTCTGAAATAAGTTGTAATTGTTACATAATATTATTTTATTCTGTTCAAGTAGTTGATTCTGATGTCAACCTATATGTTTACAATATTTGGATATTCATGTTAGAGATAAATATACACAGAAAAGAATCTCACAGAGCAGTGATATAACCATGCATTATCGAAAAGAGGTGATGTTGGAGAAGTCATTTAATAAGCTCTAGTCTAGCATTGTGTTTGATGACTTTTTAAGTAACAACAGAAAAATAATAATCGGATGCAAATTTTACTTTATATATTGGACAATTTGTCCTGATAGCTAGGAAAAGAGTTTACTCTCAAACAAGAGAAGAAAGCTGATTTAACAGGGAGACAAAATTAAAATATTATAGGAAAAAGTATGATGGAGACAAATGGGGAATGTTGAATTATGACCTATAAATATTAGGAAGATATTAGAAGCTGGAGTAGCATAAAATACTTCCTTCTAGCACTGGCATGCATGTAAGGAATTGTGTGGTAGTATGGAATGACATGTTATTGGCACCTAAAAAATTTGTGCATGCCCTTTTGTTACCATCCACTGTTAATTTTTGTGTTTGGCATTTGTTACTGTCTTATTTTAGGAGGGTATCATATGCTAATGATTCAAAACTACACAGTGCAACTTAAGAGAACAATCCTACTATAAGTAAATATATGGATATGCACAGCCTGTGAACAAATTCTTAATTTAAATTGGTTTATAAAAAGCAATTATAAACAGACAAGTCAAATTTATCTCTTAGCTATAAAACACATGTAAGTAAGCCACATGTCTAATGGGAAATCTTTCCTCCTGAAGAGCAAGCCTGTTCATGTCTTATTCAGCTGGACATAGAGAAATGAATAATTACTTATGTTTTGCAGCAGCCTTTTACAGACTGAAGATTATTTTTTCTATGACATTACTGGAGCAATATGACTACTTCAGTCATCTTAAGTGACATGACTCCAGTTTACATTGGAGGTATGTCTTGTTAGGGAACAAAGTTAATAATGTTCTCACAGCTAAATGAGCTAAATATGACCAAGCACTCTTGTTTCTATTTTTCCTGAGATGCAAATTAATTAATTGGCTAAATATTTTAACTCAGCTTCCCCTGTAGAAAAATCAGCATACACAGCTTCACTTATGCATGTATTTTAACCAGTCTTTTCAATCATGTTACACTGATTTAGTTCAATTCAAAAACACCATTTCCCACATCAAGACAGCTCTGTAGAATGATTACATACCACACTATTCACTCTGTTATTGCTGGTTATTGAGTGGCTCGAATGGATGAATCTAAATCTAGTACTAAGGAGAAAGAGAAGAGAGAGTTAATAAATGATTCATGGAGAGATTACATGGTTCTGTCTTGATATTCATGGGATGAGTTGTTTTGTATACAATTTGCTATATGGGAATCTTGCTATAGTATAGATTTTATCCACATTAATAGCTCAGTTAGTTTGGAACTGTTTCATGTGAACACTGTCATGCTATTACTCATCAGATGAGTTCCTCTGTGACAGCATAGTCTCTAAACAGTAAAGTTTATTGGAATAATATTCTATTGAGCTATTTTGCTCGATAGTTTATCACTGAATTATGACTGTGTATTGGAAAAATTACTGGACCATATGAATAGCCAAGGAATGGTAGTGCAGGCTTGAGCAAGAAGAATTATTTCTCTGGGTTATGTGATCACAGTAGAGTATGACTTAGTGTGTTGTTTTCACCACTGATCATTTACTGTGAGCAAAACACATGTGCTTGTCCCTTCAAAATGTCCTAGAAGACTGTTCTTTCAATTCTAGATTGCAGATCTTCAGTGATTGCAGTGGATGGTGCTAATAGTTAATGTAAAAACCGATAGTAAGCCACCTAACAATCCTGGGGCTTGACTAGTGCATCACTACTTCTAGGACTATTACAGATTTTCAGGGCTAGGTGACACATGGACATCACTCAGGTAACAGAATTCTAAGCAGTTCTCAGTTTTTGACACTCTGAAATGTTTGAAAACTATTACTGAATGTGGTCACTGTTGCTCCTCCTCGCTGTCCATCCCGTTCAGGAAGCTCATTGTGAATCATTGGAAGTCTGTTAAAGTTCTTCATTGTTGCAGTATTGGAAGGGTGATGGTGAAGACATATGTAGGCATTGTCTGAATTCTAAAAAAGGCTCTAGAGAAGTTGGTAACAAGGGCAAATAGTGTCCATTTGTGACAAACTTTTGGCAACTAGCACTCTAAATTATGCCAGACAGCTAAGTCTTGGAAACAGTGATTCCACCTTGGGTTTCTTGTCTGCTCCCTGATAAAGAGAAAAGTTAAAACATACGGAGAATGCAGTGTTGTCAAACTGCATACTAACAGTGTCCTGAAGAAAGAGAGTCCCAAATCCCATCATCTTGCTTCAAAAAAGCAAAGAACACAATCTTGTGCAATCTGGCAGGCTAGTCATGGGAAAATAAGGAAAAAAACCAAACCTTCCATGACAACTGGGAAAAGAATGAATTGATTCAAGGATTAATCCAATAAGTTTAAGATCTAAATAACTTAGGGTCCCTTTGTTTTACTCTGCTAAAATCTGCATGTAATCTTTAGTTAGCAAACTTATTTCTTCTGCCCTTCTTGTAGTCATTTTCTTTTTTAGATTTTGAGATTTTGCTAGGTGATTTTTCACACCCCTTTCAGTATCTCAGAGGTCTCCCCATTGTTTCCAATTCAACATCATGGTTCTGGTACTTTGGTGTTTATATCCAGTTTCTCAGGATGCCACTCTTCTTCCTGAGAAGCTCAGGTGACATACGGGGAAAAGAATTTTGAATTGGATACATCCTTGATGAATCTAAATAAAATATGTTGTGACTAAAGGTTGGAATTAAATCATATAGGTTTCGTGAGATTTCTAATATGTTTCAGAGAACTCTTGGAAGTAATAAATATAATTCTTCCTAGAATTGAAAAGTATTTTAAAAGAATCGTACTCAGCCAAGCGAATAGGAAAATTCTTTGTAGTAATGTATTGTAGTTTTCCCTTGTAGATTAGAACACAGTTTAGAATAATGATTTTTATATTCAATATTACATCTAGATTCACTATTGTCATTCATAAATTACATGTAATACTCCATGAAAATAAATATTTCATTGACAAATGTCAGTCTTATAAGCTAATTAACATTTTATAAGGGAAGTGATGCAATTACCTGTACTAGAACTGTGAGGAGTGTTGTTCCTCACTACTGTGTGAACTTCCACAGTGGAATGGAACTCACAGACTTCTTAACAGTTAAGTGTCGGGTTTGAGTGAGAGGAGTCCAGTTTATGGTGAGGTTGCAGGAAACAAAAGAATCATAGAAACCTAGAATCTTCTGAGCTGGAAGGGACCGATAAGGATCATGGAGTCTAACTCCTGGCTCCACACAGGGCCAGCCAAGTCAGAGCACAGGACTGAGTGCATTGTCCAGACACTTCTTGACATCAGCCAAGCTTGGTGCTGTGACCACTTCCCTGAGGAGCCTGTCCCAGTCCCTGACCACCTTCTCAGTACAGAACTTCTTCCTAATACCCAACCTAAACCTCCCCTGTCACAGCTTCATGCTTTTCCCTTGGGTTCTATCCCTGGGCACCAAAGAGAGGAGACCAGTGTGTGCCCCTTCATTCCCCCTCATCAGGAAGCCTCAGACTGTGATGAGGTCTCCCCTCAGCCTCCTCTTCTCCAGGCTGAACCTTCCATACAGCCAGGTCAGGGACCTAGGTGGGCCAAGTCGGCAGTGTTGTATGCAAGGGGAGTCTCTGAATGCCAAGAACATTTTTCAGTCCAACTAGCAAAATAAGATCTGATCTCTTTTAAGTAGCAAGGAAGAGCTCTGGCAGTGTATGAGATTATAAGATGTTTGAGTGTCAGTTTATGTTAAACGGTTTATCATTCAAGGAAAGGGTTTGCAACTAAAGCACCAGTGGTATAACTCAAAAAGCACTATACTTTCAAGTTTAAATATTTAATGCTTGTTTTTCAGCATTCACTCTATTTGCTTATTTGTTTGCTTATAGCCAGCTAGTGTTGCAGTAAATTTTTAAGAAGGATTGAGGGAAAAAATATGCAGGGGGAAAAAGCAGACACAAAAAATTCAGGGCTTGAATTAGGCTTTCCAGAAAAAAATTGTCTTTCTAACTCCAAATCAAAGTGCAAGGTAGCAATATTTTTGACCTGCTGTCTCCTATGAGACCGGTGTAAAAGCCATTTGACAATATAAAGCATCTAGCTAAACTGTTTCATGATTGATTTGGATAGTATAGATCCAGCAGGGTTGTTGGGGCAAAAATATCTACACCAATAAAACATCCAAAGTGAAAGACTGAAAACTCTCTGTCTCTTCCTAGAGAATTGAACTATATTGTATGGTTTATACTTTTAAAAAACAGTTAAAAAATGTTTAAAAAAAAAAAAAAACAGAATGCTTTATTTGCATAGATACTCCAGTAAGTATTAGCAATAAGTATTTTTTAATTGATTGAATTCATTGGGATATGTCTGTGCTTCTATGAGGTCATTAAAACAGGCATATTTCAGGAAGAACTAGATTGCAAATAGTCTCTACAAATCCAGAAATCCACTTTTTTGGAAAAGACTGGAGGAAAATGAATGATCAGTGGGAAAAAAGGAACACAAAATTAACCTTTATCTTAGCATTTAAGCTTTTTATTTCACTATGAAGGGAAGTATTTGAAATATTTATCACCATGGTTATCAAAAGGGTTAAAATATTTGCAGGCTAAACCTGCATTATACAAAGTAATTTATTAATTTAAATGTATTTACATGTGATAACAGGCTATTGAGGCATATTTCTCTGATCTACAGTGCATAATAAGAATATGAAATATATATTCCACAGTGCCTTTGGACTTCACAGTAATAGCCACGTTTTGAAATATTGCAGCTAATCTGAAACTATACAGCTGAATAGAAAAACAAAACCAGTTCCAAATATGAATAAATGATCTGCTACTTAATATGTCAGTGTATTTGTCAGGTTGATAACATTAGGCTCAGCTGCATTCAATTCTAAACCCTGCAATATTTGAAGTTTGATATTGTGCCTCACTAAATTTAATCCATGGACCTCAGTAATAGAGGAAATCGCTTTAGCACTTGGCAGTTTGTTATGCTGTATAAAATTGACTGCCCTGCAAACACAATAGCGATAATAAAAATTGTGGTCAGTAGGGGGGTGTAATGCATTTTCTTGCTTCAGCAAAGGTCCAGATGAGATTTATTGAGATTTTTGCCGTTTGGGTGGAGATCAATAGAGCTTCGTTAATAATTTGTTGTAAGGGCACCCTTCAGGGATATGACACGTCACTTCAAAACTTGGGTAATTCTGAAAGCATGCCTAGTGATAACAATGTCAAGTCCCTACATTTTGCAAGCATGGATTTTTACGTTCAACTTGTGGGAGCATTTACTTTCACAGCAATTACATTTGAAATCATTCAATATATGATGTGGTCCAGTATTGATAACAAGATGCCACATGCTCTGTTAGGAGCTCTAATGTTGCTCTTAAGGAAGAATCCCAAGCTCATTCTCAAGTCCTCCATTTTCTCTATTGTGTTCTCTAACCCAAGAACAACCTTTTAAATGTCAGTCTGTAATTTCTTTCTGGGATATAATATTCATGAATGATTTTGAACCACATTCTTATTTTCACAACTGTTTAATTAGAAGGTTTTTGTAAGAAATTTATCCCTATATCTTCCTATTGCCAGTAGCACATAGTTGACTAAACATCTGTATTTCTTCTGTAATTTCATAAAAGCAACTTGACTTCACTTGATGTGCCAAGCAAGCCTTCTATTTCTGCCACCAAAACTTGATGGACATCACTGACTGTAAGGAAACAGAAATTTGTCAGCACTCTGCAGTTCGAACACAGGGACTAGGTACAGCAGAACAATTTATTTTCAATGAGCATGCACAAAGTAAGATTTATGACTTTTGCAGCTCAGATGACATTCCTTACATAGTTGCCGAGCTACAGCAAATTAAAGGGATCCATGAATACTAAGGGGTGTGTTTTTGTAATGAGGGAGAAGAGACAGAAGCAATAAGAAGATAATTAAGGTAACAACTTGTGAAAAATTAAAGTGTTTCTGTCTTTCATTTTTGAATCTCTGAGCATAAACTTTGTAGTTGTTAATTTAATTGCTGATGTTCTCTGTATCCCTGAAGAATATTAAGGATTAATCATCTGGTTCATTCCAACAAGAGATAAGGCCTAAGTGAATTGAAATTTTACCAATTTAACCCTGTCTTCCTCCTAATATGACATGATTAACATTCTTCAATTAACAACACATAATTATTCTGAAGGCCTCGTTGCACTTCCTTCATTTTTCAGTGTTGGGTTGCCCTTTACAGGTATTTGAAAGCTGTATGAAACCGGGGCTATATTTTTTATTCAGCATTATCGGTCACCTATGTTCATCCACATTACAGCAATTTGAAATTTTAAGTCTTTTACTTGGTTTTATTCCTTTTTGTTCCAAATAATACTAATCCCAAAAATTGGTTCTGATTAGTTTAATATTTTCTTTAGCCTCTCTTTAAAGAAAGACAAGTATTTCTTTTCCACCCTACCCATGCCAACCTTAAAGTACATAGTTAAGTACATTGCTGCCTTTGTGTATCATGGGTAACCAGGTAGCTGCTAATGGGAAAGTGTCATTAATTTGTGGTAAATCAAGAGAAAACAAAATTAAACTAGGTAGGAATAAAATATACACCAATTTTTTCTTCTGAAACCTAGGAGGTACCTGAAGTTCAGCGATCTGTAGTTTTAGAAGGAAAAGAGCAGCATTTCCATGCCCAGTCATTCAACATTCCATATTTCTTACCCACTTTCTTTTAGGTCAGTGTCACCTTTAAAGATTAATTATCATCTACTAGAATTTTTGGCATAATGGTATAGATTTATGCATCTATATGTGAAGCTAAAATTTTGGCTGTGTGGCATAGACATGGGATATGAGAATGCCTCAAAATTGCATGGGGTGTTTTTTCTGAGAACAGATCCTTAGTTGGACAGTGTCATACTGAGACACTTACAGTTAGGTCACTGCAGAGGGGCAGAAGTCACCACTACCAGGGCATCTCTACCTCTGTCTGGGTTTTATCAGGGCTTTTCCACCAGCGATTCTCTAAGGTTCAACTGGTGCTAGGTACAAGAAGGTCCATCTTTTGAGGCCTGAGTATTCCTACACTTACAGGCATATGTATGGAGACCTACAACATATTATAGAAACTTTGGTAAGGAGAGTGTTAGTTGTTACCTCTGGTTTCAAAGCTAGAAAACTCTGTGAATATTACCTTTTCATTGCATGACAATTATGTCATTAATCAGCATTAAAGGTTTTGAACACCAGGAGACGCAATGTGGCTATAGAAAGCACTATTTTCATATGCAATTTCTAGAACAGCAGTAATAATGTCTGCTTTGTAGGAAACAATCTTAAATCAGTGTCACTTCAGCTTCTAGATACAAGAAAGTACTGTTTAATTTTCATCTTTAATAATTAAATGCTTTTTACATCATGGCTACTAATTTTTTTAGACACAAGACATTTTTCTGCATATTAGTTTTGTCTTACTCGTAAAAGAAGAACTTGGCCATTTGTCCAGATTTTTCAACCAGGCTGCAAAGAGGGCCACTCATGTCCAGAGGTTTATTTCATAGCTGTTGTCAAGTCAGCTTGTTGTGAGGATTACCGTGCCGTACATGCGCAATAACTATCAATATTCGGGGTGTTGGCATGTTTGCCAGAGTTCTGTCTTAAGAAACTCTGGGAGGTCTAATTGTTCCTTTTTCTGTGTTTCTGGGTAACATAAAAGGACGTCACAAAAGAGTTGAGTTACAGTTGACAGTTGTTTTGTATTTGGGGGAGGGAGGGTGTATTAGCTTAAAGAATCTACATAGTGCTGATGTCTTTCTGAAGATGGTCCAGTAACTTGCACTTTGGCAAATGGCAAAGCATGTTTTTCCAACTGAATTATGATGACATTGTTAGTCATCATAATTTTGGATAGGAGGGTATTGTGCCTGCCTTTTCAGAGACTGATATTTTCTTCATGTTTACTGCATCTTTACTGTCAAATTGCTCTGAAAGGCAGTGCTATTACTTTGAATATTGTATTTCGAACCAATAGAAGTTTCCTAGCTAATGTGGAATATTTTATGATTTGAAATCTTCCTCATGGCCTGATTATATGGGTGTTGCTTTAGCCTTAGCTACTTTAGAAATGTGGGTTAGTGAGGAAAGCATTCCTTTTTTAGGATAGCATTAATGAGGCCATTTGGGTTGTATGGCATTTCTACCTAGGGGCTGTGGGCTGTCTCACATGGCATTTTGTGAATGGCAAAGGATTCATTGACCTCAAAGTAGCAATGTTTGAGAACAAACTGAGCATCTACTTGCTGTGGCCATCCAGTGTTCAGAAAAACCCTCAGTAAAATGGCTTGAATTATGTTCATACTCATATTCCAAAACGCTTTATGGTGCACTTTTGAGGGAATAAAAAAAAAATCTTTTATTCTCCATAAGAAAGGGAAAAGGTCTCTTGCATGCTTCTGAGGAACACCAAGCACTGACTGCTATTGAAATTAGCAGGTAGTACCAGATAAAGCATTAATCGCGGGCTGGATCCAGGTTGATAGTTGCTTTGCAAACAAGGTATATAAATGAATAGGACGTGTGATTCTGAACATGAAAGTACCTGGATTTCATCATAAGAAATTAAAGGAAAGAAACAAAGTAAAAGGAAATAATTGGTAAAAAATATTGCACGTCCTCTCATAATGAGTATGTTTGTAAGACTGGACATCTCCAGTTGTCAATATGTCACCAAGTACCAACCCAAAGTGACAACACTTCCTACTGCATGTCAAATGAAATTGCATTAGGGAAGAAATTAATTAGGGCCTCTTTCATGCAATGAAACTGCTAGGCTTTATTGAAAATTGAAAATTGCTTAAAAATCTATGATATACAAGGCTACAGAAGCAGGAGAAATCTTGCTACAAAACACAATCAAGTGTGATATATATTTATAGAGATGTGATCAGGGAGATGTTTTAGTGTGTGTACATAGACATGTATGTTTAAAATACATAGAGGTTTTTATCTTTTGGAAGCAACCCCACCCCCACCCCCAGGAAAAAAAAAATCAGCCTCTTTACTTTCCCAAAAAGGAGACTGACATCAATAGGAAACAGAAATGTGGTATCTTCTCATGGGTCAGAAAAATGTTTCTTCCACAACAATTAAACATACTCGTTAGTTCTATTATTTCTTGAAGTTCATCTTCATTTCATGATGATTATAGATGGGCAAGGGGAGGAATGGTTCTTTCCATTATTGTATTTCTAAAACTGTGTCAGGCCTGAAATGTTTGATATTTTGCTCAAGAGGAAAAATACTATCAGTGAAATAGCCAGTAAGGGAAATGATCTCAACACCAGGCACTACCCGTCTTTTCAAATTTCTGCCCTGGCTCCATTCTTCCAGCAGGAAGGCAGGAGCCTCAGGATAGTCATGGTAAGCCTAAGAAGGAGCATCTCTCCTATAGGCTGAGAGAGTTGGATTTGTTCGGTCTGGAGAAGTGAAGGCTCCAGGGAGACCTCAGAGCCCCTTCCAGTCCCTGAAGGGACCTACAGGAAAGCTGGGAAGGACTGACGTAAAGGCATGGAGCAATAAGACAAAGGGCAATGGTTTCTACTCTAGCAGAGCAGTTCTAGATGAGACATTAGGAAGAAGTCCTTCACTCTGAGGGTGATGAGACACTGGCACAGGTTGCCAGAGAGGTGGTGGAGGCCCCATCCCTGGTGTCATTCATGGTCAGGCTTGATGGGGCTCCGAGCAACCTGATCTAATTAAAGGTGTCCCTGCTTACTGCAGGGGGTTTTATTAGATGGACTTTAAAGATCCCTTCCCACCTAATGCATCCTGTGACTCTTTTCTATGTTTCTAAGTGCCTGAGACACTGCTGTTCAGTTGTGCTGAGGTCAGCTGCCTGCTTGCCAGGGTTGGCTGAGGAGCCCAGCCTGATCACTCTTAGCATTTTGGGAAATCTCTTAAATCAGGATGGCAATTAACACCTGTACAGCAACTATCTTGTCCCATTTCCTTTCGTTTTTGTGATGGATGCTTTTTCTTTAACACAAGGAAAAGCCAACCTTTTTTGTACTTCTTTCACATACCCTCTGCATTAGTCACTTTTCTGGGGCTCATTACCCTTCATCCCCTTGCTTGTAGTCACTGATGAGCACCATCAATATGCTCACTGGAGATCTATCAGTAAAAATCATCAGCAAGTTTCAGACCCTTTTTCAGAATGTTTCCTTCTTATCACCTAATCCTCCTACAGTGTAGCCAAATCCGCTCTTTGGAATTAGCATAGGTGTCAGTTGGAATTTTTTTCCCTCAATAAAACACAAAACAATTTTTGGTTTCTGCAAAGAACAACAAACAGAAACATTTCCCTGATACACACTAGTGTTGAACCCCAAGCAAGGCGACCATACTGTATTTAAAAAGTAGCCAGGAATAAAGAAGGAACTAGGATGAGAGAGCTCATTATTTAAAATGCATTAGCAGGCAGAATGAGAAATGAGAAAAGAACGTCTGTCCTTGTTCTGCAACAGAAAGCATTTTGGGCACTGATGATGTGCACAGGGAGAAACACTTCACAGGAGAATAATTTGGGAAAATTTTTTTGTATGCTTGTTACATAGGTGGGTACAGTGTCAGATTTATCAGTGAAAAGCCATAGGAAGACCACTACATGACAGACTTAATTGCAGCATCTTCCTTTGTCAGCTTTTCAGAACTGAGTTGGTCTGTGATGTGAGTAACACTGACCATATCTGTTAGGACAGCTGAAGCACCTTGGAGGGCTACTGCTGGCCTGCAGCTGACACTGGGACCTAGGGCATTACCTCCATAGCATTCTTAGACATTTAACATGTTTTCAACAAATCTAGGACCTGCTTTTTCCTGTTTCCTGCAGTACTGTTGTTACTGGAACGGCTTTGCTCTGGGAGCACTGCTGAACATTTTCATCACAGAAGCAACCTCTGAGGTTTGGTTTAATTTATTCTGAGAAACTCTACTGAGAAATCTACTAGTTAGTGAAAAAATGAGTTATTGTATGTTCTGGAACGTACTGTGTACTGGGGAAAAAGAGTGAAAAAACTGTAATGTCTTTTGGCTACTTTAAAAAGTGGAGGAAAGAGAAACAAGAGAAAACTGTAAGGGAAGACAGTTGGATCTGTAATTCCTTGAGACAAAAGGCAAAAGACTCTGCAGTTGTTCTGTATGACCCTCAGCATATGTACTTCCCCTGTTCTAATCACTTTGTTTCTGCTGAAACCATCTCTGCAGCACCAAAAATCATATTTAGGCTCCTGGACTTTGGTAAGCTTATCTGAGGTAACATATGTCTTGCGGGGTGAAAATAAGCACAAGTCTGAATACTCAGGTGGATTGCTGGTTGTCAGGCCCTCAAATGTTCAGGACTTCTTTGGCCACTGCCCTGTCTAGATCTGCAGTGTACAGAACATCCCCGTGAGCATGTAGCAGGATGCGCTGTGTGTGAAGATTGTATCCTCAGCACCAACACTCTCAGATGTATGTCTTTCACAATTCATTACCTGCAGAGCTATTCTTAGTGGAAGTCTAGGGTGAATGTAATGTACTACTGTGAGAAGTTTCAGTACTGGTACAATTTATTCCAAAAGTCTGGAATATATACCAACTGAAGAAAAAGGAACAACTTTGTCCATGCCTTGAGTGTTTGATCTGAATGGGGAGGATTTTTTACAAAACTTGTTGTGTTGCCTGCCCACAGGAAAAGAACCCTTTAAGCAGCAAATTGCAGATTAATGCAGAAATTTTATCAGTCTTCTATTGCTTTTCATTCTCTGTGCTTACCTTTGCTTATTATCTTCTGTAGTTATCTATCAGTACCATATTCTTGCTTTGGAGCATCAGTTTTCTCCAGGTAAGTACTGAAACCACTGAATTTAAATATGCAATGACTGCGATTTCCTCTATGAAGATAAACCTCTATATATGTGAAATACTTTATTCTGTAGGGCTTCTAAAACTAGTGTATTTCAAATTAGGATTCATTGGACATTCAGATACTGACATAGAATCTAAGGAAGTCCCAGGTTTACTTTGTTTTTGTGATGTCTGTGAACTATGACCTTTCCATGTGCTCCTAAATTTAGAGTACTTGATATTCATTCAGTATTAAATTATGTTTTATGCATTTTTTCCTTCTTTTATCCTCGGCAAGATATGCTACATATGATACCTTGCTGCTTGTAGATTTACATCTACACATCCAAACAAAAAGCAACTGGGTATTTCTACTGAAACTGACTCATTCCACAGGTGAAGCAGTAAAACTCACCGTGGCCTGCCAAAAGCACCTGGTAAAAAGATGGAGAAATATGACGTTTCTTCTCTAGCATCTTTCTCTAAGGATCATTCCATATGCAACTAAAAAAAAAAACACACCAGTGAATAATAAAATCACCCTATGTTAGTGTGGTAATTACGATGCAGATGTCTTGTAAAGTTTAAATGATACAGGTTTGTTCTTACTTTCTTAAGACTTACTGTTTATCACTAGGTAATTTGCCCATTATGATTATTTATCTCACTATTACATATCCGTGACAAAGCAGGGCCAGTGTTGTTAAAAAGCTCATGTTTCTACAAGCAGCCTTGCAGTTCTAGGATACTTAGTGCCAGAGCGTGGATATGTATTGAACATGTTGCATTCAATTTTCAAGCAATATTGCTCATTTTTAACCCACTGATGGGTAACAGAGTAGATGTCTGTAACCTCTGGTTTGGTCTAAAGCAATTGGCTGAGTGATGTGTGGCCTGCTGAACTTCAATTAGGAAGTAAAATGATGTGTTTTCATCACTTCGTTGGAAATAATGGTGAGTAGATAACACATACATCCTGTAGTGCCCTAAGATGCTGCTGCTGTTTATTTTCTTTTGAAATCATTCACATTTTCAACCTTATACAAAGGGACAGATAAGCAAAGCTTGAATCTTCAGCAGCAGGCATATTGTTTGCTGTATGTTTAGGAATGCAACCAGCTAATGCGCCAGGCCAGAGAGGTTATTGCTTCTGCTGCCTGCCTTCCTGGAGCAAGAGGTTACTACTAAGGGTGAGAAAAAAAGGACATAGGCTCACTCATTAGCTACTAACATTCACAGTCTGGTGTATTAGCTTGAACAAGAGATACAGCAGTGTAATTTAATCTGCTGGGCCATTAGTGTGGTCCAACAGAGACCAGGTCGTGTTCAGTTCTGCCCCAGCCCACAGCAGGGGTGGAACACTTCAGTAATGGCTTTGGCAAAAAGCTGAAGGTAAAAGTGTCTGTAAGGACTGCTGTTAAACCTCACAAAGCCTGTCTACAGACCTTTTCCACTGTGAGAGGCACTCCAGGTCATTCGTGTTACTCAGGTTTCTTGTTTCTTAGACTACAGAGCAAGTAAGCTTTGAGGTAAGAGTAATTTATTCATTAAATGCATACTGCTAGCTAGATTTAATTATTTGTCAGATAGAAGATTAGTAAATTTCCCTCTAGTAATTAATATGCATTCCAGGAGCTGTTTATTATCTTACAGAAAACAGAGTGGTGCGTATAGTTCAAAAACATATCAAGTTAGTAGTTCTTTCAGCTGACCAGCAAGGTGGGTAAATACATAAAAATGGGAATGGGGAAGAGAGTATGAAAATAAAAAGCATTCTGTGGACACTAGAAAATATAACATAGCATTCAATTTATATGCTTGCCTTACAGAATTATCTTTTTCCCACTTATGGTGGTATCTTGTGTTTTTAATGGAAATTACTGGCTGCTCTTCCTGGGTTTTGAATCTAGTGTCTGCAGGGTTTTAGCTTGTTGGGTTTTTTTCAAAACCAATTCAGGTATAAGAATTCTGTCTTTACTTTTGGCCAGGGTCTTTTGGTCTTTCATAAAAAATTCAGTTAAAGTCAATTTTACCTTGATTCCAGTTTCTAGATTTTCGCTGCAATAGGTGACCAGCATTATAAAAAATGACCTCATAATGGTGTCAGAGAACAAAAAAAAATAGAAAAACCCAGTAAACTTTATCACATGTAAGTAACCAAATTAATATCACTGCATGAATACATGTAACAGTGTCCCAAGCTTAACATCAAAAAGGGAAGTGAAATACACACTGAAATCTTTAAATGCTTATTTATGAGCTATTTAAAGAAGTAGCAGAGGACTACTGAAACAGGAGTGCTACAGAAATGCTATATTATTTTCATCATTCCTATCTATTACCCTACTTACAGGTATATGTCTGAGGTTTCACCATATGCACAGGATAACAACATGGGCAAAAAAATTGTGCTCTGGAAGTATAACTGAAGAGAGATAGCTGAAGTAATTATTTTTATTTACTTATTTGGACTGAGCAATTTGGTAGCATTGCAGTGATGTGGTCACTCAGCTTAATAATTCAGTGTAGAAACAGCTGCAAAATTATTTACTTATCTACATTTTTAAAATATCTAAATTTTGGCTTCAGTTGCAAAACCCAGTGTGAACCTCCCCAATACTCTGAAAATGTAAGATCTGGGCATGATGTAGATGGTGTGGAAAAAAGGGTGAATAAAGTCCTGGTTCTGGCTAGGCCAGAGTCAACCTCCTCAGGCAGCCAGCACAGGTGAGCTGAGTCAGCCTGGGCTGTTTTCCACACCACCTGACATCACTTCCCCATAAAAGCTACTGATTGGGGAGGGGTGGGGGTTTGTTTCTTCCAGGACAGTCGGAGTGTGGCTGGAGTATTGGGTTCTGTCTCTCCGTCTGGCCATCCATGCTTCCTTCCTCCCTTGTCATCAGGCAGCACTCTGTAATCATCAGGTCAGTAAGGTACTCTGTTAGCACTGGGTGTGAGTGTAATTGTCCGTTATTGTTCTATTTTCACAGTGGGTTTTGTCAGTGAAATGTGCTTATTCCAACCCATGGAGGCTCTGTGTGTGTCTCCTGTGGGAGTGAGTGGCTTGTGGTGCTCAGCCACTGTCTGGGGCTGAACCGCCACACCTGGGTAGGTCCCTACATTTATTCAACAATACATAGTTAAAACTGTGTAACTCAGAGCACACAAAAATTTATGTGATGAACAGTGTCAGCTGAGTTTGATAGTATCTCAAGTTCTGCCCTATAGCTTAAAGATGAATTAGGAGCACTTAATGTCTGTGCTCAGTCCAGAGCTCAAGATCAGTTCCTGAAAATAGAAGCCTTTTTTACATAGGTTTAAAAAACGGCGAGCAGTGCTTGTTCTTCTCAAAACTCCACTGGATTCTGAGACTGTAATCCAGACACCTTTTTGCTATCTTTCTGGTTTACGCTGTAGTTTTAGGGTGTCTCCTCTTTAATAGGCCCTGCAGAATAGCCAACAGGTCTTCATTTGTGAGGTAGGAGACAAGGCTTTTAATTTACAGTAACAAAGTTCATATTCTTACTAAAGGTACCCAGCATACTTGAACTGTCTAACTCACTGTCACAGAATACTGTGGATGTCTAAAGCTGATATAGTTCAAGTTCAGTTTGATAAATGAGAAATTCATAATGGATTATTTAAGCAGAAGGGCTTGGCACAGTTTAGTGGAGGTAAAAGTGTGGCAGGGCAGTACCATTATATGCTTGGTTGCCTTCTTTTTCTTTCTTCTCCAAACTTTCAAATTGTTAGACAGCCCTGGGGACAGAATCTTGGGACAGACAGACCTTTGTTTCAATCTAGTACAACTGGTCATATGCTGCATCCTAATGCTTGGCAAGGCATTTCTGAAAGGTGTCATTTACTGATTTTCACTTAGGATGACCAGATGAAGAAACCTAGGGAGTTCTGGAAAATGCTCCTTCTTTCTGGTACTATGAGCTTGCTGTACAGGGAGCTTTCAGATCAAAAAGTAAGGCGATGTGGTATCTTTTTGGATTTCATCATTAAACCTTTATTGTCGTATATCTTTGTCATCAAGTAAATAAGCCTAAAATTAAGAATGAGTTACTAGCCAATCAGCTGCGTTACAGAAATATACCATCTTGCTTATTCTAAGCACATTGATGCTCAAGAGCAAAAATAGCATAGTCTTCAGAATTACTAAAGAACATCATTGTGCTCCTGTGATGGTCTGGAAAGTAGTGGTGCAGCTACATCCTTAACATTAAAAGTACAAGCCATCAGAAATAAAGAGATTCCAAATTCTGCTGTATCAACCCCTTTAATCAGCTTCAATAATCTGCTTTGCAGAATTTTAAGGGCAAAGAGAGAGAGAGAGAATCTCGGTCACAAAACCAGGAGGTGTTAACCTTGAACACTGAGCTACTGAATTTTGGGAGAGCAATGCTACTTCATAACTTGTCATCTAACAGGTTCTGTCTTTGCAGTATGCGTGGCTGATTTCCCCAAATGCTAGTGAAGCTATGAAGTATTGCACAAAAGGAGATAACACAGAAAGATAAAGTAATCAAATCTGGTGTTGCTGATATGCAAGGCTTTTACATCTAACATGAGTTCATTTCTAAAACACTCAGTGATATCCAACTCATTGTGATAAACTAAGAATAGATTTGAGAATCAGGTTGGTGGCTCTGAAGCCCCAGATTCTGCATTTATTCCAGCTATGCTGCTGAGTGCTAATAAATATAAAAATGTGTCTATTGTGTAAAGATAATTGGAACAGCAAGCAGTTATGTTTAACAAGAAAAACGTGTATACCAAAAAATACATTGATATGAGGTGATAGGCATTTAGGAATGTATGTGGAGTCAGTTTTCAGAATGATTTCTCAGAATATCAAACATGATCGCTGGTTCAAATCTGTACAAGAAGAAAACCAGCCTGCTAGCATTCAGTTGAAAGTCACTAATCCTCTGAAATAAAATGCATGTATTAGGTATGTTGTCGCTTAATTTGAAAATACAAACCATGTTTATGCCAGAACTGTAGAACATGTCATCCTGACAAACTGTGTGTGCACTAGGTCACACAGCATTACAGCTTGTTTATCCCTTGCCACAGCACTGGTCTCAATACAGAGAAATGGAAAGCAAGTCCTTGCATTCAGTATTGTTGTAGTTGATTATACGCTAAATATTCAGAGGCTTCAGCGTCATTAAGAGTATGTAACTGAAATGACATGGGCAGTATTATTCTCATCAGTGTAAGTTAATGGAAGGAAACTCATCTGATCATCTTTTCAGCACTAGTCTTACATGTTGAAAAGCTTTTCCTCATGCATATGTACAACGTGGCAGTCTGCTCTGAAGAGGACTGCGCTCTGGAAATGAGAAGCTGGACCATATGCTTAGTTATTAAACACATTCATTGGACAAATTCTATCACTGAAAACATGTGTAGTACAAGATATCATTTCAATTTGAAAATGAATTTAGGATAAATAGGAGGTTGTATCCCATGCATGGTGTCGTTATAATATGGTGTTGCTATGGAATCAAAAGACATTTTATGTGAACTGCTATACAGTATATTTGTTCAAAGTACTTGTAGTATGTTTTTTTTTGTTAGGGATGGCAAAGTCATGCTGAATGTGAATGAACCCAAATGGCAGGGATTCACAACACTTGTGCCAAACGGGTCAGGTGGAAATGTTTGGACTTGAGATCAAAGGAGTTCTACATCTTACCATTAATGTTATGTGTCTGATCTAGAATAACAAAAATGCACTATGCATGTTTTTCTTTAAGGATGTTTCTTTCTATCTGGAAGAAGTTGTGTGAATGAATCCATGCTCACGCTTTGCCATATGCTACGTTAAACCTTCTTAAATATTTATTTGTTCTTTTAACATGCGTATTTTAAGTGCAGGTATTTATGTTCTCTGAAAGGCAGACTAATCTAAAAGCTCCTTTAGACACTCTTGTTTCAGTGAAATACCATTGGAAGAGATTAACTTAATCTGTATTTTAAGTGAAATTTGGTAGCATTTAAAATGTGATATCCCATATTCCCCCTTTGGCTTAGACCTTTCTATACCCCATTATTCTAGCCAACAACAGCAATACTTTTCTTTTTTTTTATTTTGGAAGCTTGCATGAAGTCTAAGCAGGAGACAGCTCAAAGTGGGATCCATTTCCTTCACTCCCTGCAGCTGAAAGTACCCTCCTGGTGCCTCATGTTCTGTACTGATACCTCAGGATTGCAAAATACTTTGGTCCTGAAAGTAACTGTTGACCAGGAATTACTTTGTCTTTTCAGAGATCCAAAAGCTTTCAGCCTCTTAGATGTGTTGCTAAGAATAAAATGGGATAGCACTTTACACATGGAAGGTTCACAGGGGTTTGGGAACAAGGATGAAATACAAAAAGTATTAAGAGTGTACCTGAGACCCTCTGCACTGTTTTCTGCACAGACCTGGGCATGTAACCACCCAGTAAGCGCTGAGTGAAGCCAGTCAGACGTAAGCTGAGTGGGTACTCACAGTAAGGACAATTGAGCTCCTGAGTAGGTCTGTAATAATATGTCTGCGAGGGACAGTGTGGGAGTTGGGTGGGAAGTGTCAGAAACCAGTGAGAGCAAAACTGCTTCAGCCCCAGTGCCATTGGTTAAAGCTCCACAAATGCTCCCTCAGCTGCCAGAAGGGTTACCCTGCTTCTTCCAAAATGGCAGTGACTCTTAGCAATTAAACAACTGTTTTGACTTAGAGAGCAGTTAATTGATACCACATTTCAGTATGAGTGTATGACATAGCTTAACAGAGACATTTAAATGATTTCATGAGGCACACATTACCATGGCTGGACTTTTGCTGTTCTCTTGCGTAACATTGGATGTAAACAACATTAATTTTCTCATCTTTACGTTTAGTTATTGCAGCAAGGCATATGAAATCTACATTCTTAAAAAAATAAAAATCCAGCTATCTTGGTGTTGGGTGTGTGTAAAGGCAGTGCAGGAACGCTTTCTATGGCTGTTCAGCTGAAAACCACCTCTCTAATGCAGTTTCAGCAAGAGCAGATTAACCAGCTGTCCAACAACCAAAATTTTTATTGAGTGCATTTCAGAAATAATTTGTGGATATGGCAATGTTTCAGGGCAGCTCATTTTGTCCTGTGAATGAGGCTCGACCATACCTCGGATGTCTATTGCTTAGCTTTGTTAACAGCCAGAATTAGGTCTCCAGCTTCCTTCCTCTTTTACTAGAAATACCTACAGAATATGACTGAAGAACATTTTTAAGATTGCAAATAGCTGGTTTGTTGGGGTTTTTTAAATGGCTTTTGAACAACAAAGAAGTTTTAATGTTTCTGGTTTGTGGCGTAGCAGAAAGAAAATTTGATGTGCTATAGATACAGTTGGCAGAAACGGTGCAATTGAAACACTGATGCATGGGTAACAGTTTACAGGAGATGCCTAACTTCATAGCAAGTGATAATAAATGTGGCTGAAGTCCAGTTTTAATCAGTTTATATTATACCTAACATTTGTGAGGAGTCTCGGTGTTTTTGCAGCCTATCACTATCTGCTGCATTTCCTAAAGAAAAATAAAATACCCCCTGTTTGATTCAAATAGTACCACTCTCATTTCCTGGCATTGGAAATAGTAACGACTTTTGAAGCATTTTCTGATGTCAGCTATTCATGTAGAAATGTTATGTGTTAGGAATAGGCCTTAGAAACCTGTGTTTTGGTTATTTTTGTTTTCACTTGGAAATTGGTACTAAGAAAACTGAAAATGACTGCAGGAAAAATACCATTTTATCTCTAATTATATTTGTTATAGTAACTTTAGGAAATACTCATATGCTTTGGCAGAGTAACCTGTTGGAGAAGTTGGATTTTGTCACAGCACATCAAAGGGTGAGGTGCTGTCAATTGGTAGGCTTTGGAGCATTTGGGATTTGTGCACATTTGCCAAAGTTTTGATCCAGCACTGCCCCCAATTTCCTAAAACCTCTTTCTAAAACTAGTGCATTGCAGCCTGGGGCTGCCCACAACAAGCCTTGCTCCTGGAGCTCTGAGTTAACACAGGCTGGCTGCAGCTGAGTCTAAGAGCCACATCTTAGAGCTCCCTTCATATATCTTTACATATCTTCCTTGCTTTACACTGCAAATGTGGTGGAAGGAGGCAGTCCATGTGACTATGTATGGGACTGAATATGTGTACTGGTTACATGGCCAATGCAGTCGTTTGGGTAGATCTCCCTATCGATACAGCAAGCCTGAAGGGAAGAAAGGGAGTTTTGTCAAAGGGAAGTTGGAAAGCTAAGACTGAGAGAGACTGTGCCTGAGAAGGGCAAAATGGAGCTCTGCAGAGGATAGTTCAACTTTCTTATTTTTCCTCTAAAGGTAGTAGTATGTTCCAGGTATACATGGTTGTAGGAATCTGCAGATACTTATTTTAAAAAAAACTGTCGAGTCTTCCACATCCTAACAAGTGTCTTAATTTTGCAAGCAAGTGCTTTGTATATGCCAATACATATGAATTACTTTTTTGTGCTATCTCTGTGCCTGATTTCTCGGCCTAAAACGAACAACTTCTATGTTAAAACTCAGTAGATGCATACTTGTTTTCTGTATCTTAGAAATATTACACTCCATGTACATATGTATGCTGGGTGGAAGAAAAATGCATCAAAATTACTTGAGGCACTAAGCTTTGTTGTGCTTTGTTTTCTGTTCTGACACTTCTTGTAATTGTTTTTTGCTTCACCAAAGCAGTTGGAAAAAGTTGTTAAATCTCAGCCACCTGTTTGAGTATTTTTTAACTGTCAGAGTGAAACTCAGCCTACCTGTTTCAGCTAGTGATGGATAATTATGGGATGCTGGAAAAATCTCAGATTTATTTTTTTTTTTACCTGTGATGGACAACTGAAGGAGTTAATTCTGCTCATATAAAACTGCATGTATTTAGGTGATGCTCTCTTCAGCTGAGCAACATGTGATTGGACAAGGGGAAATGGCCTTCAAGCTGCGTCAGGGCAGGGTCAGATTAGATGTTAGGAAAAATTTCTTCACTGAAAGAGTTGTGGGGATGTGGAACAGGCTGCCCAGGGATGTCATCATCCCTGGATGTGTTTAAAAGATGGGTAGATGAGGTACTTAGAGATATGGTTTAGTAGAGGACAGGAATAGTTGGACTTGATGATCTTAAAGGTCTTTTCCAACCATGTGATGCCGTGATTCTGCATCAGCAATTATAAAATACTTGAGTATATGCAGTTTTTATAGTACTGTGTTTAAATGCACAGCAATTTCTGTTTCACTGAGAAGCTGAGAGGATGTTACCATGCCCTACAGCACCCAAGGAGCTCTACACTCTGCTAAATTTTTGACATCCATTTTGTCAAACAGATGCTCCCATTATCCTGTATGAAAAATCAGGTTAAAAGGTAAAATGCAGAAACTGTTCATGTGCGGTTTTTTTTCCTAGAGTTAGGTATCCAAGTTTCCTCTGATTTGCCAGAGCAAGAAAAGCCATGAGCCATTCTTTGTGCAGAGTATTTCCCTGCGCAAAGCTGAAAGAGGTGCCATTTGAGGAATAAGCCCAGGTGAAATTTCATTGCTGCTAATATGAATAGATAGATCATTGTCCTGGTTTTCCAATATTAAATCCAGTGGTTTGTGATGTACATATTGCCTTGGAAGAAAGGAGGTGTCTTTTTATTGAAGTAGGTTAATAGGTCCCGTGGTTTCCAAAGCTGAATTTGTTTGGTTTTGGGTGGTGAACTTGTAACAGCTTACTTGTTTCTATAGCATAGCAGGCTAGACAGGTATTCCCGATGGCACTGACATTTACTACACCTTGTATATGTGTATCTATCTTACAGCTTTGCTGTTTTGTTCGCTAGACTTGGGCTCTGCCGAATGAGCCCTTGAGGTTCAACTGGAAGGCTTGGGGTGTTGTGGGTATGCACTTGCTCGGCTGAAGGCAAAATCTAACAGCAGAGAGGGAGGTATGTGTGTATGTACATAAAAATTTATATCTGAGAGCTTTTCTACTTTATCTGGGAAAAATGTGCTTCTCTTCAGAGCCCAAGTGAAAACTGAACTGATAGTTTTGTGTGCTCAGACTATAGGATAGGCCCAAATTCCTGGGCAGATGTACACAAAATTTCATGCGTGCTAAGCTTCTAAAAACAACAGGGGAAATACTTGTTGTTTATTCCATGCCCTAGGTAGGCAGGTAGTGTATATATGATATGTCACAAAAATATATGGTTAGGCACATGTTTACAAATATTCAGGTTTAGTATTGCTTGCAGGAGTTATCTTATCTTGCTACTATGATTCTGTATCTGATATCTTTGCATTTTAAAGGTTCCAAATGGTTTCTTTTATGTACAGAAAGTTCAGAAGAGTTACTGGTGATTGTTCAAACAACAGTAATACCTGCTAGTGTACTTTCAGAAACAGAACCTTCAAAATGATTTGTAGTGGGAGAGAAATTCAGGTTGTGTCTATAAACTGCAAAGTACTTGTGAACAGAGTTTTGATATAGTGAGCTTCAGCAATGATCAGAGAAAATGCAATGCCAGTATTAAGATACAAAAACACTTTATTATGAAAACTTGGAATTTCTTATGTTGTTTTAGTAGTCATGTAGTGATTTATTTTTTTAACTTTTCAAAACTGATTTGTTTTAGAACCTTCACCATGTCCACATTAAATTCCTTTAAAATAAAGTTAAACCTTCAGTTTTCTCTTTGATAATGTTTTAGGTTAGTGTTATGATTGAGCCATTAGTTTAAACCATTGATAAAGACTAAAAGAGTGTCCAAAAGTGCTTCTGAAACTTTATGGACTTAAGAGCGTATTTTAACTTTTTGCTGCCTCTGAAGTGGTCATGCAGTTGGACTGGGTGATCATTGTACATCCTGAATGAAATACTCTTTTCTGTTGACCTGCCAGACATTCTGTTTTGCTCATATTTGCTGTTACCACAGAGGATAAGTGTGCTGTGTAACTTGAACAGTTGACTAATCAGCAACACCTTGCACATTGGCCAAAAAATGTGTTTACATCACTGATACAGTTACAGTTTTATCCTGGTAACAAATTGTGGGTGTTCTCTGAACAGAGCTACTTTCAGGTTCTAAAATGAATCCAGACACCTCTCCCTTGCTGGCCAAGCAAGGAAAAAGAGTGTCTCAAGAGGAGGAGTCCTTTATTTCTCTGAAAACTCAGCAACTTTTTCTTTTTACTGCTCTGTAAAGAAGAGTGTCATGATTGATTTCAAAATAAATAAGGTCAGGTCTTTGGTTTATTTGGGAGCAATTAGTTGAGAGCTCAGAGGTCAAGTGCCAAGAAGCTTAGAGCTTAAAGAAAGAAGTTAGACAATGGTTGCAGCTCCCCGAAGCACTACCCTGCTGTAAAACTGTACAATTTATGGTGGCCTGGTTCCCATGTCCGTTTGTTAAGGATCTCTGACAACAGCGATGCTGTCACTGTTTCCAGCTCTCCTCCTGTTCTGTCCCTATCAGCATCGTATTCAGAAAGCTGTGAAGCAGGTTTAGATCTAAGTCTCCAGATTTCTTGTCAGCCTGTCTGGAAAGCAGTAAAGGTTGAGGGAGCATTTAAAATAATCCATTTCTGGATGACAGGCAAATAAAGAAGAGATTGAATGAGTAGAGAAAGGTGTAGATTAAAGGAGA
Organism: Laterallus jamaicensis coturniculus; assembly: GCA_022605575.1. NCBI lineage: Eukaryota > Metazoa > Chordata > Aves > Gruiformes > Rallidae > Laterallus > Laterallus jamaicensis. Next base: position 1,533,890 of record JAKCOX010000020.1, on the reverse strand, counting down.
ACAGTAATACATACGGTACTTGGAAAGAGGAGGGGAAAGGATAGACAGGATGGGAAAGGAAGCAGGGAGAGAATAATAGCAAAACAAAAAAGGGCATGTCAGATTTAAGAATAGAAAATATGGCAGGAGGACAGAAAACATTACAGGAGGGATGTACAGAAGTGTACGTTGGAAAAAGAAGTCAGAAGAGTAACAGTTTTCCTTGTATCTGCCGGCTGAGAGAGTGAAAATGCCACAGCATTCCTGTACACACACATAAGCTGGATCTGCTGCAACCAGACTTTGTCCCCAACCTTTTCCCTTGAATGAACTTTGGGGAGTGAAGAGAATGTTGAGAGGAGGGCATTGCTTCTCTAATGAGGGAGAAAATGGGTTTTGGAAATTCTTACTTCTACTTCACCTTCATGCGTCAAACCTCATGCTGCTTCTCCAAGGAGCTTCCATGGAGTCCTGCTTCTGTATAATAAATGTTCTGAGCTTCAATTCTAGAAGCTGAGTGGTGGAGATTGGAAAATTAGATGATAGGTATAGTGTCTTAGTACGTGTGTGTTTAGTCTTACTGGTCTTTATTTTTGACAGTACAGAGTAGTGTTTGTTAAAGTGTTGACATCAGTGATCCCTGTTAAGACGGGATATGTGTTTGCCATATACTTGGAGTTAATACTGCACTTTGTAAAAGTCTAAGTGTAGACTCAGATCAGGCTGTGTTTTCAGTTGTGCTCTGAGCCTCAGACAGGTCACTTTTTATTCTTTAGATCCCTCAGCATTTTGAGTAAGATGGGGTTTTTGTAGTGTAATTTGCAGTTTTATAAAGTATCTTGATGTTCTAAGATAAAAGAACAATACTGGGGAATCCTGATTTTTCTTTCCGCTCTAGCAGGAACCCTTATATTCACCCATAATTCCTTGGAAAACTCCCCTCCAAATTTAACCTACATGTTAAAGGAAAGGTCTGCAATGTGACAGGGTGAGTATTTTCCAGTATATCACTTAATATTGCTAGCAGCACACAATGTCACGACTATACAAGCCGCAACACCAATACAAAAGTGTCAAAGATAATGACAGCTGTTTATCTTTTTTGCAATGTTAATGCATGACATGTGACTGGGGCCAGATAAACAAGACTGAGCATCAGTGCTGTGCATCACATTTTTCACACAAGAATTAAGAAAAGCCAAGAGCACAGAAGATGGAAAGATCAACCCTGCAGATGATGTCAGCTATATGCATTACTGAGATCTCATCACAAACCTTTCTGAAGCAGCAACCTAGTATCTCCAGATTAAAATATTCTGTAGTATTGCAGATATTCAGATGTCTCCAAGATACTTCGGTTTGTATTCTTTATGTATGTCAGATTTCATGATTCTTTTCTTTTTAAATCAGTTTCTTTCTGCTGGCAGTTCATGGTTTTGAGATTTACTTGCTAAGCTTATTTTTCAATGTAGTTGCTCAGAGACCTTTAAATCAAGTTCGTGTATTTTCAGCTTTCTTTTTTTTAAATATATTAAAAACATGTGGTTGTTCAAATCCTCACAAGTAGTTTTCTATGGCGTAACTTGGATGTGCTTGTTTAAAAATACAGATATGTATTTTTATATGCCATTAATTGCTTATGACGTGTCATGCTGGGATGTACTTGGGTCTGTGAAAGTCCTAGCAAAAATGTTCTTCTCTTAAAAGGCAATGACAAGAAAAGTAGTATTTTTATATTTAGTTAAGAAATTAAAATATTACCGCCTGAGTAACAGTTTCGGTTTTGAGTGGAGAAAGGGCATTTTCTTTCATACTTTGAAAATTAAAATCCCTTAGAATATTTTAAAACATTAACTGTGGTTAAGGGATTAAATGAAGCAAAATGGTTTGCTGTATGCTGAATCAATCAGAATTAAAGTTCATTTATAAGTGACAGGGTTTCTATGCACAGCAACTTTCTTTTAATACCTCTGGTATAAATTCCTCTTCTTTTTAATATGCCGTGTTACCTGTGTTTAATGAAGTGATTTAGGAATTCTGGGTGGGTTATTTGATAATTGAAATTCTAAGTAAGATGAAAATTGCATTTCAGGAGCAGGATGCAGTGGGGCTAGCTTTCCCAAGATGAGCTAGGTGGCAGGATTGACTAAGGAAGTGGTGCTTAGTTATTCCCTGAGCTCTGAATGCCAGGTTGTTCACCGAATCATGTAAAATGCAGTCCATTTTAACTTTATACCTCACAAAAGGAATTATCTATTTATATCAAATACATTTTGTAATATTTTATGCAGAATACCTTAAAGCAGGTGTATGCTAATTTCTAAAAAGCTACAGGCTCTCGGTGAGCTGGGGAAATGCATCTTGTTTTGCAAATCCAATATGCTTATTTAACAGTTCAGCGATACAATTATTTTTCATGTGTATTACACAATGCAAGGTCTACAGAAGGATTCTGCTGATAGCATATTTCCCTGAGGTTCTCTGCTCTGCCTGCCCAAGTTTGCCTGCTTTATAAGCTCAATTTTTACCGAGGACAAAGGTGAAGAGTGGGTAGGAAAACAAGGATGACAGATGTTTGCCATTACTGTTTAATGCTCTGATGGACAGTTCTTGGGTGCTAGGATGGAGAGTGTTGCGTGAAAACAGAGTAAGATCAGAGTTTTAACATAAGTATTATTGAGTCAGTGGCTTTAAATACAACTATGTAGCTATTAAATACAAAGGAGTGGTTTACTTGTCGTTTTGAACATCAGTGAAAGAAGATGGGCTTCCCATGAAGCTTTCTGGTTGGTAATTGTTACACTTTAGGTAAAACATCACATCATACATAACTCTCTTTAGTTCCATTCATTTCAAGAGGACTCTGGTTTTACTAAATCGGTGGAAAACTAGTTAGAAACATATTTGAGTTGGTTTTTTTAATAGATCTACAATCTTTTTGCCTTAGCATTTCTCCGCTGTATTAACACAATTCTGAAGGCACACACAGACGATGTTGTCTGGGGGAGGGGACGGGGCTGAATATGCATAGCTGGGAATCAGGAACTCCAGGATTTTTACCTCTGTTGCCTAATTGTTTCATTTTGCTGCATTTGTTGTGTCACTCAAGTTCTAACTAATTTTTCTTTACATAAAGTTTGTGATAAATTTTCCTGCCCAGTGAGGCACTGACACAGGTTGTCCAGAGAGGTTGTGGAAATGTTCAAGGCCATTTTGGTTGAGACTTTGAGCAAGCTGGTCTAATGAACGTGTCCTTGACCATTTCAGGGCAGCTTGGAACTAAATGATTTTTGAGGTCACTCCCACTCCAAAGCATTCTATGAAAACAGGTGGTGATGATGTTAACTGGTGATAATAGTGATTGTTACTGTACTGGCTCATTAGTCTTTTTAATAAGACCCTGTTGTGTGAAGGACTGTTTTAACACAAAGATTACCTGATGTAATGTATGTATGAAAGTCTGTACACCAAATGTCTATGTGATAGTAAAGAGGATGAAGTAGAAATAAATGCAATAACTAAAAGAAAATTACACTAGTAGATGATGACCAGAACATGTACTGTTCTTCATCTGGAAGGCTTAGAAGGATGTACCAGAGTACAGAGTAACTGGGCATGGATTGCTATGCAGAATAACCTTTGAATGACATCTATGTGACCCTTTTTACCAGCCTCCCTTCTTAAAGAGTTTATTTTAAAATAATCTAACTCTGCGTAAGCATGAAGATTTTTATTAGTTTACTCTTAAGGAATCAGTACTATACCTAGAACAGAGATGACAGTGTGCTTCCATTCTGCATTCCAGAATTTAAGGTATTTGACAAAAGCCTTTGCGTTCATTTGCAAATATATGTTCTGTTACTGAAGGATGTTTAATGGAATTGGTTTTCCAATAAAAGGGAAACAATAGGGAATTTAGTAATCTGAGAGGTATTTCAAGAAAGAATCGTAGCTTATACAAATGGCCTGAGAGGAAATGATTGTTATCCTGCTCACTTTGAGTGTATTCTCCGTTGGTCAATATGTGCTTTTAAGATTAAGTTTGTTGTACTGTGTTTTGTCCCTGCTTTAAAAGTATGGGTGTATTTCTCTCCTTTCCATACAGAATGCTTGTTGAACATAGAGCTCTATTCTCTATGATCATGATCCAGTTATGTTGAGTTTACTAACTTGGTTAATAGGACTATAAATAATAATTCATTGTCTTCTTTTGTAGTTAGCAGTGCTAGCCTATTATAATTTTCCTTGGCAGCACATATGGTGGGTGATAAACTAACAAATAAAAGTGCCACATGGAACATAGGTCCGCTTTTATTTTTTACGACTGTTTCTTTCATCTGATACATAATTAATGTGCAAGGTTCAAAATCGTTTTGCCTGTGATTTTGGCTTCTGCTGATGTATTCTGAGCTGTAAATGCTGTGTGAAAACAATAATTCCTTGACTTAATCAGCTGCACTTGTTCAGTGACCACTGTATAAAAACAGCAAATGAGGTTGTCAAAACACTTTTAAAAGAATTTTTGTGTTCGGTCTGAGTCTTACTACTAGATCTTTTAACTGTAAATACCATGGTAGGCCTTCTAGCCAAACAAATGTACTAATTGGTTTTCTTTCATTTGTTGTTGAGAAGTTTGTGCTCTGTAATTGACTTTTTAGTCCTACCTTGACAAAGGATAAGATGCTTCTTGCAGTCTTGCTCTTGTAAGCTGGCTTTTCCAGTGTCTGCCTGCTTTAGTGGAAGCAACTGTAGCTCTTCCACTGGGTTGAGAACTTAGGTAGAACTTCAGGTTGACCCTGGACAAAGATGAGATAAGGGACATCCATTTTGTATGTTTCATTTGTTTCCTGTCATGGAAAGAAATCTCTGTCATTATAATGCTTCGCATTAAAATGATATAACTTTTCCCTCAATCCTCATCTTCTAAATCTGATACTTTATGGTGCCTTAAGTGAAAATAGTTGTCAGAGCGCATCCCAGACTGCATTTGTAGGGTTTCAGACATTCATCTTAATCAGGAGATATCTGTATTATAATCAGCATGTTAATGCTAGTTTTTGAGGCTGCTAGTCTATCACTTCTGTACCCTTCCATAATTAAGTAAGTTTACATTTGCTGAGTCAAACTTACCGTGCATGAGCCCTGCTATTGTGTAGTTTCAAAATTCTGGCAGTAGAGAGACACATGTGTATGTATGTAAGCACCACATCAAAGAGAAATCTTCAGCTTCACTACAAAAACTTGTCGCATATTTGCTGCAATTTCTGGAGTCTTAGTGAACAAACTCTGCCATAGTCACTGTTTTCCCAATTATGTCTGGCTGGATGTAGGTGAATCACTTGTTGCAAGGTAGATTCGATAATTTTTCTGTGAAATTCCCTCTGAAGGTAGAAGGAAATTTCCAGATTTACCAGGAGAGGTTCTTGAACTTTGAATATTTTCTCTTTTCTCCTTTTGCTTCCATCTTGTTTGTCCTCTTTAATTTTGGTACCTGTGCTTAGGACCTTCTGTTTGGAAACTTCCATCCACCTGAACTGATACCACCACTTAGAAAAAACTCCACTTCCTAAATAGTTGTTCAGTATGAGCAATCTTTCAGGATACTTTGTGAGCAGGTATCTGTGATGATGCAATAGGTTTAGACAGTCCTTTTTTTTTTTTTTCTTTATCCTATGTGTGATTAGAGAGTATGTGCTGGATTGCAGTGAGAGCACTAAGCATGATGACTGTGATATTGACTGCCATTTACTTATCTGATAGAGAATTGATTCCCATTAATTTGTCACTGCTGGAAATGTTTTCATTGCATGATTTTGATTTCAATTTTGGAGTTAGAATTCCAGTAATTTTAAAAACATATGTTGAATATTCTCACTGCTTTAAAGGTGTTAATTTTTTAATTAAAATACATAATTGTTGAACAGTAACCAAAAAAGGCTTGCTTTAAAAAAACAATCAGCCTGTCTTATGAAAAGAATGGAAGAGTTGTGCATGCTCAGTGTCTTGATTTTTACCAAGGCTTTTCACACCTTCTAACCTAGTGTTCATAACAGCCGTGTTGGTGAGATATGGAATGGATGAATGGATAGATAAGTCAGCTGAAAACCTGGCTTGACTGCCAAATTTAAAGGGCTGTGATCTGTTGTTCAGAGTTCATACAATGGTTCATTAGTGGTTGTGTGCCCCTGGGGTTTGATACCAGGGCCATTGCTATTTAATAATAACATGGACAGTGGTGTTAGTGCATTGTCAGGAAGTTTGTGGATGATACCAAACTAGTGGAATATCAGGCTGTACTTTGGAGGGACTTTAAGTTGGAAAAGGTTGGGTTCACAGAATCATAAAATGTCTGTGGTTGGAAAGGACCTCTGGAAGTCACCTGGTCCGGCCCACTGCTTAAGCAGGCGCACCTAGTGGCTGTTCCTTAGGACCACACCCAGATGGCTTTTAAATATCTCCGAAGATGGAGACTCCCCAAGCAGTGCTCAGTCACCCTCATGGTGAAGAATTGTTTCCTGATGTTGAGACAGAACCTCCAGGTCTTCATGGCTCCTAGTCTTGTCTATGTCTCTCTTGCATTTGATATATTAATTACCAATTATTAATAATGCAATTTTTTCCCTTTTGATTTCTGTAGAGTACTTTGGATATTTCAGAATAGAGGAACACTTTATAGGGTATTCCACAGTATACCTTTTATATGCTATAACTAGAGTATTCCATTTATAGAGTATACTTTATTGAGTACTATAGAGTGAATATCTTCAAAACTGTTGAGCTTAGAAATGTAAATCAAGCTGGGTTTTTTTTACTTTTATGTTTCCTTCTTTGACACACAGCCAGGATTTTCACAGTTAATGATGCATTTATGTTCAAATCGTACATGTATGATTGCTCTGTCAGTTTTATAGAAGTGAGCACAAATGCCTGAGGAAAAGATCTAAGTTGTTGATAGACCTGAGGTGTAGGACTGTGCTGTTAGTCATGCCAACTTGGTCTGAGAAATCCTTAAATGGGAAATTTCACAGTGACAAAGCACTATAAAGGAAAAAAAGTTTGCATCAGGACTGTAAGATTATTTGGTTTTAATTATTTTTAAAGTGTGATGGTCTTAATAATGGAAGACAACTTCATGGAATTATGACAAATTAAAAAAAATCTGGTTTTTTTCCTGTGGCAATGCAATACTTGGTTGATAAATTACTTGATTTTTTGTGTTGTTCAAATGCTTGTGGACACGTTAACATAAAGAAAACTAAACGGAAAGCAATTTTGTGCAGCTTTTTTTCTTTTACTATACCCTTGAGCATTTTCTAAGTTTGCATTTAATCACAGAATCTTGGCCATGATATTTCTGACAGGTAATTTCCTTAATGCAGTTGACAGAGATGGATTACATGGAAGCCTATTGGATCCAATGCTTTTGTGTGCAAGCGATAAGACTAGATTAGGGTTATCTTGCTCAGAGTGCCTGGAAAGATACAGCCACCTAATAATTCCCCTGGTAATATGGATGGTTTTCTGGGAGCAGAAATTCATGGCTAAATACTGGCCTGCAAAAGTATTACCAGATTTTATTGCACCTTGAGAACATCTGGGGTGATGTGTGTTTTCCTGTTACATGATATCAAAATTATATGTCAGAAAAAGACAAATGTATTAAACATTTGACAGATTTGAAAATCGATAAGGCAACAGGTAGGCATATATCTGAAATATTAATGGGATTTTAATGTAAAATAATTTTTGGCATAGCCATGAATATTATTATTTTGTAAAGAAATGATGAAGTAAGTAACGTGTAGCTTTTTAGCTGCTGTACTGGTTTATGTAAGAAAATTGCTGTTGTCTTGCTGCCTTATTCGAAGTCCCTAAACCTGAATGTTCATAACCAGGATGGTTTTTGAAACACAGTTTAATTATAAATAGCAAAGTCTGAATAAATTTTAAGTCTCAGTAATACTTTTGCAGTCAGGACTTCTTTGCACTTGAGTAGAATTTGTGTATAAAAGCATGGATGAAATAATTCGAAGTCATCAACGTACAGGTTATTCATAGCAAGCATTTGCTTCAGCTGAAACAAGATTTTTCTGTGATCTCCAAGATCACGACAGTTTTGTTACTTCAAACTTTAACCAGGTGGAGAAAATTAATTTGATGGACTAGTAGCTAAAATGTTGTTGTCAGAGCATCTGCTAGTATTCTCTCATTTGGAAATAGACCTATTGGAAAGATGAAGGTTGGATAAAAGAGTCGGTAGTGTTCATAAAACACAGAGTCCTGACGCTCCCTCTGAAATCAGTAAACGAGAGAGATGTGCCTTCAGGAGGCAATTCAGAGTAAGGGAGTAATTCAGATAGTCTGAGTCATGTGCTGTAGGATCCTCTTTGTGTGTCTCGAGTGATTTTCGAGAGGGCCAAAGCGAGCAGCTTCCACAAGCTGAAGTCAGCCTTTGTGAATATTTTCTGGAACAGTGAGTCACATGTTTTCAAGATACAGATTGGTTTTCCAGGTTTTACAGATTTCCAGGCAACAGAGTTCTGCCACGGTCTGTATGAAATCTTCAGAGGCCTTTTGGTGAGGACTAGGAGGGATACACATACTGTAGTTCTTGGCATTATGGCTCTTAGCTTCTTTCTAACTAGTGGTGTAAAATATGTTGTCATATGCTATTTCTGGAAAACACAGCGAGTGGAAAAGACTATCCCTAGATACCAGCTAAAAAGAAAAAAAAAACAAGCCAAGCCCCAGACTACTGGATAATATTTGGGTTTGATGTCATGGCATAGCTTTGGTTCCTGAAAGATTCTTCACCTTACGTCTTGGCCCATGAAATATATTCCCTAGTTTTTTCCCTATTTTATTTCTAAAAGGGCAGGGGAGGGCTTTTTGTGCAGAGACTGTGTCATGTAAAAGGATCACGTAAGTATTTAATTTATGCTGTGATGAGTAATTTTGGTCATGGTACATCAGAAAGCTACTTTCCTCCACCTTCTTTCTAATAAGAATTTTAATCCATTGATGACAAAACCTCTAAAGTATTTCCTTGCTGCATTGTAATACACTGTGACGAATTATGTCTCAGGAGTTGTAAAATTTTCTCATAGCTTGTAATACCTCATTTAATGAATTGATCACACTGAAATGTAAAGATGAAACAGCATTTATTTTGTATGTTATATTGCATATAATTTTTAGACTTGACATTTATAGCCATGGAAGCTGTTATTTTACATATCATTTTCAAACCATATCAGCCTTAAACACATTTAAATTTAATAAGCAAGTAGATTAGATTTGCTTTTAAGCTAGGCATATCATTACAGCTTGTGTTCCCTTCAGTAGGGCACATGCTTACTATTAAATGCAATATTTAGATGTCTTTTAAAACCTAAAAAAATAAAAGGGCATGTATTTACAAAGGTAATTGAATATAGAGCTGCTTTTGGGTACAGTGCCTCAATCGTTATTTTGGTAGGATGTAGGCTGTAAAGTAGTTTTTGTTTTTTATTAAAAATTGCCCTATTTCGAGGAAATATTGAAGTAGGAGCTATATGGGTTTCAGTTATGAAATACCAAATCTGTCATAGTAACATATGGCCTGATCATCATCTCCTGCAGAAAAAAATCCATGGGAGGGGAGAGCTTATTTGGAAACTCCGCATGATTTACCAGGCAGATTTTCTGATGGCTCATCTTTCTCATCAGAAAGAATGTGTAGCTGCCAAAGAGGGGGATTCTTACAGCCTTCTAACTCTTTAAATGCCTTACCATCCATAAAATATATGTTGTTAGTAGTGTGAAAAAAGGCAGCCCTTCCCTCTTTCTCTTCGATCCTGGCTTCTTTCTTTCTGTAAAGAGACTTTACAGAATGTCACATGGAGAACTTCTGCTGTCACTGTAGTCTGTTTGTGACTCCCAGTGCAGAAGCTTGGGGGATGTAGAAGCAGTTGAGAGAAACATAATGAAAATCTGAACACCATAAAATCCTGGTGGACTTTCCTCTGGAGATTGTTACTTTTCCTAGTGTCTCTCCTAAAAGACGATTCCGGTGGTGTTACTGTGGTGCGGTTAGAGAAGATGCAAATAAATGGCAAAATTACATTTTGAGGGCCTTTGTTTCCTTTGTGGTTTTCCCTGCTTCCCCCCATAAATATATTGTTTCACAGTGTGTTTGTGTTCACAGCATAGTTCTTCAGGTTCTGAGTAGGTTTTTTGCTTCCTGGTGTATATGCAATCACAGGAAAATTAGTAGACCTGATAGATCTTTCCAAACCCAACCCCCTTCCTATATATTTCTCTAGAGGATTGTTTTGTGGATGAACAATGAAAGCCAGTACTTAATGACCTGGATCACACCAGAAAAATAAGCTGAAACATACAATCTGGTTCAAATAGAAGTCGCTGTGTAGTAGTTTCATACAAAACCGAACCACCACTACCCCTTCAGTTCTTCGTACAGTTTGTTAGCAAGAGGGAAATCAGATGGATTGCAGCAATACAGTAAAAGAAAAGTTCAAGAGACCGAAGATCTATGCGTGTTGCTTAATTCTTAGCATGCAACATGTGGAGATTTTGGCCAAAGCCAGCAGTAGCGCCTCCTGGGCCCTGGCAACCTTCTAGAGGTGGCAGATGGCAGGAACTCCTTAGAGAGGCAGACAGAATGTAGCTACGAGCTCTGGTGATGCTGTGGTTTGTTCATGGGGATATGGGCTATAGTGCCTGATCTGGTTTGCTGCACAGCCACGAAGACCACCTTTCATGATGGTGATGGTACAAAGTTGGCTAAATCCTCACAGCCATGCCCCAATGTCTAACAAAACCTCAGAGAACCATGAAGGCTCCTGCCTTGGCTATTGCTTTTATCTTATGACTTTTAAAAGAATTTTGTGCTTCCATAAAGGTGCAAAAAAGGATTGAAGGAACTATCACTCCATAGAGCTTGAGTGCATGGGGCAAAGAAGCAGAAAATATGCTGAGATGGTTTAATTTATCATTTACTGTTTATTGAATGCAATTGCATATAAATATAGGGCTATCCACATTGTAAGAAACAAGCTATAACGAAAGCAGACTTCAGCCACATTGGAAGATGGACGAGGTGACTGCAAAGGGCAAGGTATTAGTTAGCTGATTAAGCTTTCAAGGAAGTTTGAGGTTTAGTAATCAGCAGGGTAATATAGAAACAGCACCAGAAGAATTACTTCTTTTTCCCAGGGGTTTATAAGAGAGTTATTTAAAAATTAGGTACATAGGTACTGTTTCTACTATCATTCCACACTATCTTAGTATCCTCAGTATGGTTTTAATATGCTTATTTTTCTAGTACTTTCAGCTAGTACTTTCCCTTAATTACAAGGACTGGAAAATAATTCTAAACCAAAATATTTAAATAAGAAATAATTTTTTTTAATCTAATATGTTGCATCTTTCATTGAAAGACTTTTTGATTCTTTTATTCAAAGAAGATATTCTGCAGAGTGAAATTAGACATCAAAAAGTAGCAAACCCCCCACCCCCCAAAAAAAACCCAACCAAACCTCACTAATTTCTGGGGGGTTATGGTAATGCATCTTTAAGTTTACCTCAGCGTTGAAGGGGACATTTAAAAAGATAAGAGCTTAATCCAGACATCAATGGTGATGGTTTCCTTCAATATGATAATAAAGATACCAAAGTACCCTTTTAACTTTAATAATTCAGGATTCATTGAGCATTTAAAGGTTTTCCTGTTCTGTCATTGAAGGAATCTGATAATAATTTGTTTAAAATAATGAGATGTGTCTTGACAATAGAAAAAAGAATTATGCCATATGTAAAAGATGCTGGTTTAAAATGGAAATTTGTACTCTCTACAATGTTTGCTTTAAGGTTTAAAGATTTTCACCTTATCCACTTACCTTCTTGATAACGGTAAGCAATAGGATGACTTATCATAAGTTATTTGGAGGACATCTCCATAAATCAGTTATTTTTTTTAAAGAAACTCCTCAACCCTCCCCTTGAAATTATGTATAAGTCTACAGAAGCAGCTTTGTACCAAGTAATATATTGCTATGCTTTCTCTGGGAAAAAAATAATCAGAATAACTGTTTCTGGACAATGAAACACTGCTCAACTGAGATTTACAATTTGCACTACCACGATTTTTCTAAAAGGTATGCATTTGTATGGCGAGTAAACAGAATTGATAAAGATGTTAGGATAATCCTAAACATTTAAACAGTGTTATTTTGTTTCTCCATATTGTAAAGAACGCTATAATTGTAATTGGAATTCTTTTGGCTATATTTTGGGCCCAGGAGGACACAGATTCTAAGCTTAATAATCTTTTATTTGCCATAGTGAAAACATTCTCAAGCGAGTTACCCAGTTAGAGATTATTGTGCTAGTTCTGAGTATTTTCATTGATGGATATATGGATTCAGACTGGAAGAGTGAGGATGCCTGCTGGAATCTGAGAGGAGAATCTGAACTGAGATTGCACACTTTGGGGGGAAAAAAAAGAAAAATACTTGGCTGAAATGGAATGAATTAAGTATGCATGTTCTGTAATTATCATGTTAATTAAAACTAGCTAGAGATTACACAGTGATCTTCCACTAAGAACTCCAGAAATCCAGATCCAGTTGCTGACTGGTAAATCATGCACTGTCTGCCTGCAAAGCAGCATGGATGGAAGCAGCGGGTCAGTAGGTGGGAATTTCTGGATTTCGTAGGCTTTAGTCTGAGGGGTTTGGTTAGAAATATTGTCAGACCTCGAGGATTTTGTTTTGTGAAGAGTTTTTTTTGTAGTGGATGAGCAGGGCACTAAGCATTGTTTCAGAGTTACACGTTGCACTACCCGAAGTTGCTACTGGTTGTCACGGCAACATTTTAAAATGGTGGTGGCTCTGTCTTGACATCTGAACATTTTCTGTTAAGCGACCATTTCCCTGAGATTTTTTAATGGAGTGTTTTAAGTTAGTGGACCTTTTGTACTCCATAAAATATTTAGGAGGTTGTAGTAAATATTAATTTGCCCTCCCTTGATACCCCGTGCTGTGTATTCTGTGTATTTACAGTCCTGTGCTAATTGAACAGCATTCCTGGAAAAGAATTAATCTGTTCTCAAGAGTCAAACTTGCTAAAAAAATAAATTGGTAATATGCTTTAAATAGTAATTGTTGAAGTCATTTCACTTTATCCTTTCAAAATACTGCGTGGCAGGTTAAATTTGCTTCAGAGCTTTATGCAGTTAGTGAAGTAACAACTCGAGTATTCATTCGTATTTAAAGCTGAATTTCAACATCTTTACACTGGGAATTTTTCCTTTTGAGTGACTGAAAATAAATGCACTTACAATAGCTTGGGGGGGCAGGGGAACAGTGGTAGAAATGGCTTAACTAAAACTCTGGGAATGGAACATCTCTCTGTCAATCACATGCTAACATACTTTGTTACTGACCATATTGTATTTGAGAGGGAGCAATGTGAATGCTGCCTTATCCCTCACTTAGATAAGCTTTCAAAGGTGATCTCCAAATCATGTCTGCGCAGAACAAGGATTTGCGGAGTGACAAACACATGCCCAATACATTTCCCATGTGCTTTTCAATAACTGAATTCCAAGGCCCCTGGCAGAAAGGAAATGTCTCAGAAAGCTCTCAATAGCACTCTTCAATGCTGCAGAATGCATTGAGTGGAAACCAGGGCTAGTTTTGCAAGTCAGGATTTATAAACTTTAATAATACACTTATCGGGAAGAAAGGAAAATTCAGTTTGGAGTGTTTGGAGAAATCAACTTGACAGGTAATACTAATTCATTTCTTCTTGCTGTTGCATTGCTGCATTGATAGTTCACACAGTTTGATGGCCTTTTGGAGCAAGTTTAGCCCCATGGGACTCATCCCAGTCTCATCCTTCATCCCTGTGATTTCAGAGGCTTTATGGAAATCATGCAGATGTGTATGTGCTTTAGCACAGCTGATAACAGTATCTTAGGTGACCCCATTAATCTTAATGATGTTTTCTACTAATCAGCAAGGGGCTAACAATTTATTTCTCTTTTTACCTTCTTTATTCCCTTTTCTTATCTATCTGTCCATCTATCTATAAAAAGTAATAATAATCAAATTATGCTGTAACCTTGCCATGCTAAACTCAGTCTTCTACATACCCACTTTTGACTCAACATACCTCCTTCTACATACCCACCCTTTACTCTGTGCAGTTGTGCTTCTTCATGGTCACTCAGCTGATTTTCTCATAGTTACTCTGCGGATTTAATTGCTTTCTCCCTATTTCCCTATGCAAGGTTAATGTATGAGGGTTCGCCCTGCAGCCTCCTCATAGATCCAAAAGTTGCAAGAGACTGAGAAAGTGGAGGAACCTGCTTTGAACCACACCTTTCAACATCGCCTTCTTGGAGGATGCTCAGGAAACACATATAAGAATGAGAAAAATTACAATTTTTATACGTGTAGGGAAATACAGAATTTGGCTTTTTAAATCATTAACAATGTGAACTTGCATTTTCACAACAATGAATGTCCCTCTCAACTTGATCGACTCTACTTTCTCTCACACTAACTTGCTTTCAGAGGGATGCGGCGACACATACTGTTATTGAGCAATAAGAGTTAATCTTTTCAATGAATCATTTATTTTTGCTTCTGCATTTTAAGAAATGTAATTTGTGGAGAAGCACCCTGACTTTTAGAAAGCAGCTTTCATTGTGTCAGAGTGAGGCATAGACTCACTGTGGATTGGATTTTTGCCCAAGGTGGGAAGAAGGTAGTATTTTTAACTGTATCATCATGAAGAGTGGCCGTGAGACATTATGTGAAGTTAGAGGGAATACAAGAAATAGAATAATACTAGAACACTGTATTTCCATACATAGTGTGTAAAAATGTGTCAATGAGGTATGTTTGACTGCTTTTTAGACATTTTATTTTTTAATATCTTAAAAACCTCTGAGGAATACAACCCTTGATTTAGCCCAAAGCACTGCACATACATCTTGAACTGTTAAGGAAGACTCAGTTTTTACTTCAACAGTTGAGGGTATCCGTGGGGAAGAAAAAGACAAAGTATCAGGAACATTAATCTGCAGATACAAAGTAGAAAAACTGTTCCTTAGAGGGGAGAAAAAACAGTGTCCTGAAATTCCTGCCTAATGTGATTCTTTCTAATCTTGCCTGTTTGCTGTCTGAATACAGACTAATTTGCTCCATCTTTGGTGAAAGCTGGCAAGGCATCTTCCACAGGGCATGGATGCCTCCTTACGTTCAGCTTGCTTTCTGCAGGGGGTTGTACTTTTTTGTTTCCTTACCTTCCCTGTGCATCTTGAGCTGTTCATCTCTGTGCTAGTATGGTTGGGTGCTGCACACCAGCATGCTTCTACATGCTCATGGCATCCTTTTGTGTGTTCCATTTTTCATCACAAACCTCGTCTCTAATTAATTACTCAGGATATAGTTTTGATGTGTGTAGAGTTACATGAAGGATAATGTCAGTTCTTTGGAAATCTAGATTCCATCTTGTCAAATCACAGGCCTTTCTTTCACCTGACTCAGTGAGGGTAGAGCTTCACCCTTCTCTTTTGACTTATTGTGGACATGGCAGTTGATTTTATTTTCTTTTTTTAAGTCCATGTGATGGTGTACCTTGGGCAAACATACCTAAGGCAGTTGGCTCATTACTGTATTTTCATTGAGAAAAACATCAAGCCACCATTCTGGGGTGAAAAGGAGCTTAATGGGATAGGCACAGTCCCCCTGTCACGTCCCCCAAGTCTAATTTGGAAGCATACTGTGGAAGATGTGTATAACTTCTTTGCAGCCTCTTCCCTTCATGCTGACGGGAGGACTGTTCTGCTTTTTGGTTCGGATCTTTTTTGGAGTGTGCTTAGATCTGCCTTTAAGGGTCCGTGCAGAGGTATTTCAGTAGAAAGATTCTGCATTGCAAGGCCCAGTGAGTGACTGTGTGGTATTCCTTCTTCAGAAATAGAGCTCAGATAAGTCTATTATATGAGGACATAAAACATCTTGTTAAAAAAAGAGAAAGACAACACTTCCCCTCCCCCTGCAAGGAAATGGCGTACTCCAAGAATAGCTTCAAAGAACTTTCTGTCAAAGTGGAGGAATGTTTTGGGAACAATTTTACAAAACACTCTGTTAGGACTACTAATACTAAGTATTTTCATTATTCACATAAATGATGCAAAATATATTTTTAAAATTCCTTGAGAATGTCAGTCTGAAAGGACCTGCAAGCATACCTTTGGAGAGCTTAGAGAGGGAAGATTAAAAGGTCTACACTTCACAATGGACTGGTTTTAAAATATAAATGCATAATGATTGTATAGGTAAGTAAGTTGCAGTACAGTGATTTTGCCTTCTAGTAAACCAGAAGATATTAAAGATACCATGCTGTTGCAGCAAAGGCACACATATGCCATGCTTTTTATAGAAAAAACAAATAAACATCAGTAAGGCCTGTACAACTGAACTCTTGCAAAACTTTGGCATTTGTAAAGCTTCACTGCAAGGCAGTATTCTGGAGACAAGGCTTCAAGAACAAATTGCCTTAATCAGTGGAAGTACTGAGGAGAGTGATGTGAAGCATCAAAACTCTGGAAAAGTGTGACGTGTACAGGAAAAGCTGGGGAAGAGCAGCATGACCAAGGACTAGGTAATAGCCTTCATGTACATAAAATGTAGCTGCAAATATGAAAGTCCACTTTTTTCCCTTGTACTCACTGTGCAGTAGGCTTACTTGGCTTTGGGGTCAGTTTAGGATCAGTAGTGGGAAAAGCTTTCTAATCGAAGAGCTGTTGCATCCTGGACAGAGTTGCTTAGAAAGGTGGTGAAATCTCTGGGGCTGAAAGCTTGCCGAAACTGTTTAAGCAGATGTTGTAGGACTAGCTTGTCCTGGGAGCTGGGGTGGGGAAAGACATTGAGGGAGGGAGAGGGGCAGCAAAGTGATCTGTCTAGATCACTTGTATTTATTATTCACTTACCTAGCTCACCCAGAAGACACTGATGATTTTGAGTACTCTTGAGGAAGTGTTCTTTTGCTTGATGACCTTGTTTTATTTTGTCTACAGCTAACACATTTTGGAATAAGATAACTCAAAGTGATTTCTTTTCAAATATAGTGGCTATGATTTGCTTTTTAACTGTGTTGCTTGCCATTTAGATACTAGAAAGTAAAATATTATTTAGAGGTCTGGTTATTTAATACAATATATTAATTTATTAGTACCAGTTGAAGCAAGAAGATACAGGAGGATCCCAGCTTGGAGGCAGCATGTCATGGGCAGGAACTGTTTCATCCCTGGGGCACACTTGCAGATGGTCTTTAGCCATTTAGTGCTTCCCTTGGCATGTTTCCAACATCCAGAGCACTTTGTTCTCTTTCCCTCCAAGTTGGAAATAAAATTTTATGGTCATAGTTGAGGAGGGGATATGGCACAGTACAAACAGGCACAACTCAGTGTGCATATGTCCAAATCCGGGATATTGCTCTAGGCTTTTAGACCTGCAGGGTCTTAACAGACAGTGCCAGATGCATCCCAGTGATGTGCCATCAAACACATCATTTGAAAGGAAGGCGGGAGCGGATGTAAGGAAAAAGAGGTGATTTGTCCAAATGAAAATGTGTAACCTTAGTACAGTAATTCAAACACACCAGAAGTAATATTATTTCAATAGTGTTTATGTCCATGTAGCATTTCTTTCACAGTGCTGCATGTACACCACTGGTTAAACCTTTTTGTGTCTCTGTAGGAAGGATAATTGCTTAGGCATGTTGGGTCTGAATGACATTAAGCTGAATGACTGTACATGTAACACTGAGGCTTTGCTTTTGCTCAGCTTTGGTGACTGGATAGATCTGTAGCTCTGTGCTAACCTTGATTCCAGCCCACTGCTTGCTAACATGATGAATGTGAACTCTCTTTGGATCCCTTCCTGGCTGTACAGTACCACAGCTAGTACTCTGACTCTGTTCTAGTGCAGTGCCTCTGTATCTACTGCCAGCAGTCCAGTGTTGGACCATGAATTGGGTTCTGATGTGCAACATTTTTTGTCGCCAACCAAGATTCAAACGTGATATCACAGACTGAAGTTTGTAGATGATAAAAAGAGAAGGGAAAGGGAAATGCTGGAGAAGTGACTGAGCCGTAAGAAATTGATTCACTTTATCAAGTGGCTGCAAACAATTTGTTCTTAAAATTATTATTTCAAATCATCTATGTAGGAAAAAAGAATACAGCCCATCAGTGGGGTCTTTTACCACTTTGGTAGAGTCTTGGAATAAGGGCTCTGTGTAATGTGATCCAGGGGGGACAATGCAGTTCATAGAATCATAGAAATGTAGGGGTTAGAAGGGACCTCGAGAGATCATTGGGTCCAAACCCCCAGTTCTTGAATGTGTGAGCAATTGACTCCTTGATACTGTTTTGTTCAGACTGCTGGAGTTCTGTTGGGCAGAGTGTCCATTGTCATTGGGAAATTGTCATTGTGTCCAATTGTCAGGATGGGAAGTGTATTTGGCAGTGAAAGATGTAGAGAAATCGTATGAATTAAAGAAAATTAAGCTATTGAATTGACTTGACCAGAGCTGATAAGAAGTGATTTGTTCCCAGTTGTTACTTACCCAGAAACATAACTGTTGAACCAACAAAAGCGTAACAAGTACCTGGAAGTCAAAACTAGAGAAATTAAGGTTAAGTTATTTTTGCACTGAGAGAAATGAAGCATTGGTGAAACTCTCTGGAGAGTTCCTTCTGCCTCTCTGAGAATTTGGGGCGGGGGGATTTTTTTTTCCTCAAAGAGTATGCTGTATTTTGAATGAGAGCTGATTCAGAAATATATCTGTATTTTATGTGAAATCAAAAGAATGTTTCGGTCTTACACCGTTGTGGATAATTAGGGTAACTGTGTGTCACTGAAAAACACTGATAAGGCGGATGATATGTGGGAATCGGTAAGCAATATTGAGGGGTTTTTGGATGCTTTTGTTTGGTTTAAGTTGGGATATAACATGAGGGAACAAAAGTCTAACCCTGTAGAACTGAAAAGTGTAGAAATGCAGTAACTGCGTGAGAATACTTATGTGCCAGCTGCTGATCATAAAACATTCTTCACTGAAGTATAAAATCTGACAGGGAAGTGTAGCTGCTGACAAAGAACATTTTATCTGTATGACAGAGAAAAAATTATCCATATGGAAGAGAAAAAATTATCCATCGCCTACCTTTGGTATATAAGCTTTCAATTTTGATGAATTCTGCTTAAAATGACCATAAATCTTTTTCCTAAGGAGTTTACCTTCCCTCCCTCACACATGCTTGCCATTAGGTATATAGTTTAAAAATTTCCATGTAGCATTTTTAGAGTTTTTTATTAATATCAACGTAGTCATATTTTCAAGAAACTGTACTGCTCTGTTTCTTAATTGAAAGACAGTATTTTGTACAGAAATAACAACTAAGAACTTTGCAGAAAATCAAGGGAGATAACTAACACTAATATCCACTCTTGATGTGTCAGTTGTTTCTAGGGAGAAATAGGACTAAGTGCCTGATTTCAAGACCTGTTTTCAAAACTTGCTCCTAAAATTATATTGTTGCAGCCAGCTATCACAGTTCTATGGAAGAAATGCAGTTAAGGTGCAAATTTTTCCGGAGTATTTCTCATATTTCTAAGTTCTGTTTTGATTGTAGAATGGTAGATGTGGCTGTTCAGTTGTGCTTGTATAGTCCAAGTTTAATTTCTGTGTACCCCTAATAAACTACTTTCCGATGAAGATAAAGAGTAATAATTTACAATGTGTTTCATGGTGCATCCTTGACATAGCTTTTTGAAACTGACTGGAAGCAAGACATAAGAGGTGAATAAACAGAAATTTTCATGGCACCAAGAGCAAAGAAACATGGTGTTTCTGAAGGACTTCAGAACCTACAGAGAAGAAGGACTCAACAGCAGGACAAGAAGGGAAGAGGAAATGCTTGTAAACAAGGTTGTTTGGAACAGAGGACAGCATCGACGTGCCAAGCAGTGAAGCATCTGTCCAATAATGTACCGGGAGTCTAATAAAGGGGCCTTGAGTCCAGTTGAGATGAGAAGGAGGATTCTGAGAGAACTGACTTGAAGAAGCCAGGAATGGGTTTGAATTCAAAACAGTTTATGATTGTGGGAGAAGTCAGTTGAAACTAGGTTGGAGAAGAGAAAAGGGAGCAAAAGATGAAGAGAATCTGAGTGAGAAGACAATGTCAGCAAGAAGTTATGAGGAACAGGCTGCCCAGGGAGGTGGTTGAGTCACCATTCCTGGATGTGTTTAAAGGAGGAGTAGATTAAGTACTAAGAGATATGGTTTAGCATAGGATTGGAACGGTTGGACTGGATCTTAAAGGTCTTTTCCAACTTAGTGATTCTGTGATTCTGACTTAGTGATGCTACCAGAGTGGTGTTACAAGAAGAAACAATGAAGAGGGCAAATACGTGAAGAAGGAGAAAATGCAGAGTAAGAAACCCTAAGTACAAGAAGGTGTATGCCTCCCTGGAGTGAACGTCCCTCTCATCATGTCCTTGTTATTGCCCCAGCTAGAACCATTTGAAAGATGGATGCTTACAGCATACCGATAAATTTCTTTGTTGTTGTTGTTTTAGGTTTTAAGCTTACTGTAGGAAATGTTCTTCAATACATTTTTCTCTTTTTTTATTGCTTGGTCCCACCACAAAGGACTAGTTTAAGTATATCCCAAATAATTGATAGGGAGAGAAGTACAAAAGGAAAGAGACAGACCTTCAATAGGGATCTAAATTTAGTTGTTTGGGTGGTTTGGGGTTTTTTGTTTATTTGTTTGTTTGATTTTTTTTTTTTTTTTTAATGCTTCAAATACAGGTATTAGCAATCTGAATCTTTTTATCAGTCAGAAGAGATCTGGGGTAAGAAACAAGCACTGTGTACTCTTATATTTAGCATTTACAGCCTCAATAGCAACTCAAAAGCTTCTCTAGTTGTGATTTCCAGGACCATAAGATGTAATTCTAAGAATGTAAGATAGGAACTTCTTAATGTATTCGATTTACAGTTTGTAATGCTTTATATCTCTTAAAATAGGGACCTGTGGTTTGCATTTCAGAATTTCCACTTGTTACTTTACTGTCTGTCTCCAGGAAGACTGCAGTGTAGTTCTCTGTGCTGTATCTGAAGTCACTGAGATCTCAGATCTTCGTGGGTTTTTGAGGAAGAAAGAAAGAGGGAGAAAAGCTAGGTGTAGTTAGTAAACAGAAACAGGCTGAAAGCATGCAGAAGGATTTCATATGGACAGAGCCTGGTTTGGTTGTGTTTTGTGTGAAGTGTTTCATGGGCTGTCAAGCACTGAGTGATTTCTATACACATGTTGGGATGAGATCAGCAAATTATCTGAAAATAGTGTTGGGAGCAAAATCACTGGGGGGACTAGAGGTCTTTCTCTTGCTCTTTTTCTGTCCTGTGGAGTTATGGCGTTTCCAGATCCGTTATCTCTGCTTTATATGGAGATTTATTTACTTTCAACAGCAAAGTTACCATGTTTATGTCAGTAAGTGCTTGCTTTAGATGGTTTCTGAAGGGATAAGGAGGAAAAAACAGCTTTTTGAAATAAATGTTATATTCTGACCATTACTAGCCTTCATTATCCACTTTTTACTAACTGGAATTTGCTGGCTTTTTGTCAGCCTCACTGCAAAGCTTTGTTAATACACCACCATGAAAATGAAAGTTTCATACCCATTGACATAATTAATGAAGAGGCAGGCAGCATGCTCTACCAATTAACACCACAGGGAAAAGTAAAATTGGCTTCCTTTTTGTGTGTTGTGCCAAAGTTAAGAACTGTAACACACAGCAAATAAATAGAGATCCTTTTAATGAGCTGCAAGATCGAGCTGAATAACTCTGAAAGGATGTTGTGTAAACACTGCCAACTACTTAGAGTGTTAAGAATAATTGATGAGCTTAGTTGAGAGTTGGTCGTTTTGTCAGTTTCTCTTTTTTTTTGAGGGGAGGAGGCTGTCAAAGAATAGAAATAATGCTTGTTAATAAATTTTGTTTTCAATGCAGCTGTTAGCCATGCTAAAGACTGTAACAAGCCCTCTAGAACAGCTATGAAAAAAAGAAGCTTACTGTTTGCTACTCGACCAACAAGTTTGTCAGAATTCATGTTTTCAGCTGAATATTTCTGTACTTAGTATTTACTCACAATGAAAACTTGCTGAATTGTTGTCTGATGTTGGTTCTCAGTAGCCCAGCCATCTGGCAACGCTAAGACATCACTCAGCTTTGATTTTTTCCAACTGTCCCAGAAGTCCTAATATTAACAGTAACAGGGAAGTAAACAGGGGATGTTTCTCTGTGATTTATGTGAAGCATTTTATTTATCTTGAGACATATGTGTGCAAAAGTCAGAGCAGTTCAGGTTAAATTACTTTAAAAAGAAGATTTCATTAAGCACAATTGTCCTAAAAACCTTATTAGAAAGATTGAAAGTTTCTAAGTGTACATGTAAGCAGAGAAATGTAATTTTGACTGTTTAGTGCTACCAGCTAACTTAATCTTTTTCTAAGTCTAGCAGCTCTGTCACTTTCCGTCTCGTTGAAGTAATGTGAATTGTAACAATAATCAGTTTGTACAATTGTATTTTAGCCTAAGTACTGTATTAGGCCAGATGCAGCTTATCACTTCCTGTGGTATACAAGCAAATCATCAGGACTGGTGATACAAGCATCTTCACTTTTGCATCTTGCATCATCACTTTTTCATCTTGCATCTCCAAATACCTCAAAACTATAACTAGGGAAGCAAACCATGATAAAGTTAAAAGTAATAATTAGAAGCCAGCGTCCCTTCACTTGGTATGTCAGCGGCAATACCAAAAATATCTAATAACTACACAAAGGAATATTATTGTGCAAACACACTGGAGACAATTAATTTTGGGTTTGGGTAAGTCCTTGCACTTTATGTTAAGAAACATATCTTGCTTACAGAGAAGTTAGTTAATGTCTGTTTCGAAAAGTAAGGTTGAAAGACATAATAGATGTCAGACTCAAAACACTCAATTAATGTAAGACTCAAAAATAATGTTGACCTTCCAAAATTTATTTGTTTATAAAATAAGAAAAATATTAAATTTTTTTTTAAATTATTTCCCCCCCACATTAAGATTTCTCCCAGAATCTTGAGTCTTCAGCTTTGAGAAGACTGAATTTCTACTGCCTAATCATTTGTCTAGCAAGGAAGGTGCACTTCTGAATATATTTTTCTTTCAGTGATTTTTATTTATATTTTATTTTCTCATTAAGCAGTCTTATTTCAAACTTAGATTCAATCAGTTTTTTTTTTTCATTTTCTATTCTTTTACTACTTCAGCACCTGCATCTCTTCTTTTTGTCTTTAGCCTCACAGAGCTTGTCAATGTTGTGCATTCTCCTTACAAACCTTTAAATTGTCTAATCTTTTTCTAACGTGGGCATTATCTTAGCCTCCCATGAATTAGTAAAATGCCTTTTCCTCCTCTGCCCTCTGAATTTTAGTTACTTTATTTTTCTCCCCTTGGATGATTGTCCTGCTTATGTCCTTCACAGCATTTAATGGACTCCATTCTGTCCTTAGTGATCGGCCAAGTCTCCGTTGTGGTGGCATTCAAGACTTCCTGGCTGTTCTCAGTCAATCTGATGGCTGTCATCCTTTCTTCTTAGCCAGCTGGCTGGAACTCTGTCTCCACTCTGGCTGTTGCCACCGCTAGCAGAGCAGTGCCTCTGCTTTCCCAAGTGTCCAAATATCCTGATGCCTCTCTTTCTGCCTTTCTGCCAGTCTTTCAGTGGTGTTTTCTGCAGCTCAGTAGAATAACTTCTAGAAGGTCTCTAAACCACTGGGGTCTAGCAGGGAAGATAAGCATGGATATGTAGTAGGAGAGGGATAGAAGAACAAAAATCTTCTAAGGATTTATAAGAGGAAAATCGCTATATTGTCCTATTTTTGTGAGGATATATTTATAATTGTATCTTTAACTTCTGCCTCAGAAAAACATATTGTGTCTTTAATGCATCATTTTTCCATATTTTTAAAGAGTCAATAGCCTTTAAATAAGTTAGTTAATTTGTTTTTCCTCAAATTGTGCAGAGTTGCTTTGTTGAAACTGGCCAAGGATAAAATATAGTTGATAACTCATTAACTGTTGTCACTAAGGCATGTTAACTGTTGTCACTAATGAGCATGTTAAAGCCTGATGATCATCATTCCTGTAACAGAGAGCTGGAATGTTTCAGAGATCTTTAATGCTGAAATCCTTCATGGATTCAGGTCTTGCATATAGCAAGGATATTTCTGGCCATCCATATGTCCAATAGGTAAAAAAATATAGACAGTACTAAGACAGGAGGTGACAAGGATAACAAGAAGTATAAAACAGCTTCTATTGGATGAAAACTCAAGATATTGGTTCTTGAGTTTGGAATAATGACAGCTAAGTGAAGAGAGAGCCCTGTTCAATCAAAAGAGGTGGAATGTTTTCACACTACAAGAATTAGGACTCAGTGATATTGTCAGGGAGCAAGTTCAATATGAGCAAAGCACTTTTTTCAGTGACCATACCTACAAAACCTACAATTTGTCTAAGCTCAAACAGGATGGATTGAGGGGTGGCTGGTACATACAGTGATCTTGCATACATGTTCTAGCTCAAGAGGCTCAGAAGCCTCTGCCTGTAGGATAGGATTTTGAGGACAAGCGCTGTGTTCCACATAGCATTTCTTATGTTCATCCCCTAACTACACTGCAGTTCTGAACTAGATGAGCCTTCTCTCTTAAGCAATATGGCAATTCTTATGTGTTAAGGATGTATATGAACTAGATGTGGTTACAATGCTGTCATAATCAATAAGGGCTAGTTAAACGATTGTAAAGTTAAAAATCCAATGATAGAACATCTTTGTGTACTTGATTTGTATGCCACAAATTAAGTTTCCACAACTAAAAATGAGGTACTTTGGGTGGACAGGTTAGAGCTCATTAATTACCTAGTTTTGTACATATAAGCAATACATATGCCAGCTCCAATCACTAATAAATCCATCAGCTTTGAGGGTTTTCCTGTTCATTTCGACTGAACTTGTGAGTGTATGTGACAGGCTGCGGTTCTGTCAGAATGAATTCTGCCCCGTGAAAAGCTGGCAGCACGGGGAAGTGACAACTTAATGGAAGCTAAAGCACTCTAATGGCAGTGCCTGGTGAGCGCCGGGGAAAGTCATCCGCAGCGTTTGCCCTGGCTTTTGAAAGTGTCTCTTTGCATTTCTGGTTGCGTGCAAGATGTTGGAGCTTTACTGGAGTCCCATTTGCAGGTATTATTAAATGAAATACAATTCAGTAAAACACTTGTTTGTTGATAGACTGTATTCCACCGAGGTCAGCCCATCTAACACTCTGATTGTATTGCATGTGCCCGGTATACTGCAGTGCTGCTCATGGTAAGAGCCTTAATTTTCGGTGTCACATAATCCCATTTCAAAGACATGAATTGAGTAACATTCTAAACAATTTATCCTACAGTGCACGTGAGTGCGTAGATACTTTTATTTAGATATGTATGGAGTGTATGTTTAATAAAATGGGTGTAAACTTAACGCACTTCATTTAGTGCACAAGTGAGCAATGGATAGGTTGGTGCCTTTTGTTAGTACTATGAATTCAAAGTTGTGGTGAGCCAATGGATAATATTATCATTCCAAGATTAATTTACATTGTTTTAATCTTTTTTTAGATGACATTGGTATATGAGAACATATTTATTTATAAATAAATAAAAAGGTAGTAATTTGCATGCATTACATTTATGGACTGTGTTATGAATACCCAGGAAGTACATTTAACTGTTTTAATTTTAATTACATTTTAATATTTTAATAACTTTTTATGTATTAAACAGTGGATATTCCATTTAGATTATTGCCTTCTTACAAGGGTAACATTCAAATAATTGTGTTGTTTCTGGTTTGCTTGGTGTGATAGTGGCTTTTGGGCAAAACCAGAGTAGCAGTGGCTTTCAGCAGAACATTATTTCTTCATCGTGTAATACAATAGAATGTATGTTTTTGCTGGTTGTAATTAGAAATGTAGATTTTTATTTTTTTTTTCAAGAAAGTGATGCCTAATAATATAATTGCTAAGAGTTAGTAAACTTAATCAGGAGAGAGCAGACCAAAGAGGGCTTCAGCATTAAATAAGAGAAAGCCAAGTGACTGCTTTGCATTAAAACAACCAACCAACCCAAACAAAATGAACACCAAACCTTTCCTGTATGATTAACTCGATTATGATTTGTTTTACAGTTGGGGCTGTCACACTGTTTGGCATGTAACAGTTATTTTTTGAAGAAAAGGTGAATTACATGAATGGACTCTCTTTACTGCTGTTCTTAACACCTAACTGTTCCATTTCCTCCTCCCCAGCCTTTTCAGCTGCCTTAGGAGACATACACTGACCTTACAAAGCTCTGCAGTCCATATCAGATAACAGGGTGTCTGGGTTTGCTGTATGATCTTAACTACTTATAAAATGCACTAAAAATAAGGTTCATTCCTTCCATATTGTTTCTGAAGTTATACCTTCACCAGCTCAGTGGGTGCAGAAGGTAGCTGGGTTACCATCCCCTCATTTGTAGGCATCAGAATCCAAGGGTGAAGTTGCTGATAAAGGCATTTCTTGTAGATTTATTTGGGATAATAGTATTATATTATTTCCTTGCGTTGTAGGTAAGTTTTTGCTTTGCAATTAGAGCTATGCACTAAGAATCCAGTGCTATGATTTGTGATTCTGAAGCAGGGAAAAATACATTACGATTGTCACATGGTGTTTTGCCTCTTAGTTCATACAAAAGCATTTACAAACAGTCGCATATTTAGAGGATGTGCTTGCTTGATTCACAGGTGCCAGTGGCATTGTGGGATATAGGATCCACTGGTGTAACTAATCAATTCCAAAGGCAAGAAGAAGCAAACGTGGCACTGAAAGAATTCTAAAATTGAAAAAGGTCAATGGAACAAGAAGAGAGAGGAATAGCAGGATATAAAGGTGAAAAAAATGTGGAGATTACAGTGGTCTATAATATACATAGGTGCTGAGAGTGGAAATCAAGAAAGATAGATGCCTTGTAAAGAGAAGGTGCCACGTACAGTATCTACTACCATAGAATGCCTTGAACTGTACCACGTGCCTATACATCAAAACCATTTTCTTCATACCTCAGGCAAGTTATAATTTACTTTTAAAGGCTAAACACTTAAACCATTTCTCTTTTTAAAAGAATTACTGTCTCTTTATAGGGACATACCCCATCTGCTTTGCCTTCTTTAAACTAATGCTTCATCTTGGATAAACAAACACAGAAGTTGTTTATTTTTTAATAATCTTGCTGATAAAAAGCTATCTTGAGTGGTCATCCAAAATTTCTCAAGACGTTGCTTTTTTCTTTCATAAGGAAATAATTTTCAATAGAGACATTCGCTTCTTTGACTTCCTTCTCTATATTAATAAAAAAAATGTTCAAAGTCAGATTTTGATGAAAACATCAGGAATTAAAATTAGCAACATAGTACGTAGCTCCTTATAGGTAACCCACAGCCCACACCCCTTCTCTTTACCTTTTCTCACGGACAAAGTTTCAAAAACAGGATTTTATTTTTGGCATCTCCTTGTCTCTGTCATTATAGTTTTGGTATTTTTAATTATTTTCTTGGGTTAAGTGTGCAGCTATGGCTTATTGTAGCTATTTATCAGATAGTTTATAATAACTGATATTAATATATATTTGCTATGAAATAGTTTTCAAAATGGCTCATTGTCACTTACCTGTTCTTATGGAGTAAGTCCCACTAAGTAGACTTCAAGATGAGAATCTACACTTCTCTGTATATTCAGTGACTATGGTGTCTATTACTTTTCAGTTGCTTATCAGAATGTCTCTATTAGAAATTGTTTCTTTAAAGCAGAGAATCAATACAAGCTCAAACAATCACTTAAATGGGAACTTTCAAGCCTATTGTACTTTGCAGTGCAGCTGCCTGTTGCCTGTTCTTACACATTTAATATTTAATAGTGAACACAGGATCTGCATAATGCATGGCTTTTGACAGTTTTGCATTTACTGCTTTCAAACTTTAAACATCATCAAAGTTGATGGTCCAAAGATCAAACTATTTTAGAAAAGAAAAAATCAGTTTTTCAGGCTGTCCTTAAAGAAGGCCTTCAATTTAACTAAATAATGAACAACTCAAACAGGTCATGATTACATTGCCAACTCTTCAGGCAGTGGTACGGCAACAACAAACGGCATCTTCCCTCACAAATGGAAGGGAGTTACAGGATTTCAGTTGTTAGAGTGCATGTGCACTAGTGGCCTTTTACCTCATATGCTATGCATTGTTCTTAGCGTTCAAAAAGAGACAGAATGTGACTTTCATGCACCAGGCCCCAAAACAGAGCTGATGACGAAGGACAATATTACAGGCTTGCCTACTAGCAGTTGCAGTGAGTTTGCTGCACTTAGGCTGATGGCAGGTCAGCTTATGAAGAAAGAGTTGGCCTAAAAAAATAGGTTTTTTTCAAGAGCCATTGGAGACTGGAGTGATTTCATAATGGAGGAGGTATTTTGACAGTTGCTCTTGCTTTGAAATGGTCAGGTCCTCAATACTGAGCAAGATATTATGCTCATTGATAAATTATTAGGGAGAAATTATTCTTTAGGTAGCAATTTAATTTTCCAATATGACGAGTGTCTCCTATCTTAATCTGCGTGCACCTAGCTTCTTTAAGAGCCAGAGGTGCAAAAGCTGTGTTTTGCCTCTTCAATTTTGCATTTGCTTGAAATATTCCATTTCCTCCTCCTTTAAAGTACTTCCTGTGACTGAATTGGCAGTAGTAGAGAAAATGCAGATTAAATATAACTTTGTTTTCCCCTAAACTTAATCAGACCTAATTGTGAATTTACAGAATTATATATACATATCATAGGATCATAGAACGTGTTAGGTTGGAAGGGACCTTTAAAGGTCATCTAGTCCAATTCTCTGCAGCAAGTACAAGTTTCTTTGAATATATAACTTTTTTTTTTCTTTTTAGGCTAATGGACAATTCACTGTTACGATGAGCTTTGTGTTGTCAGATCAAGATTACATCTTGCATTTTAGCAATATTTTATTTTCATTTCTTTTAACTGACTAAAGGCAGCAAACCATGATCTTCTCTATTTCTCTTTCCAGAAGGCTACTGAGTGACCTTAGGGTTTGGGGGTTTTTTATACATACATATGTATGTGTGTATATATACACACATATGCAAGTAGTTCTCCAAATCCATGTCCAAATTAATTGTCAATTTGAAATAGTTTTAATTGAGAAAATCTAAATTCTATGGAAGAGTACCAAGTTCACGTGCACACATGACCTGGAATATTTGTCTCCGTGCTGGGATTCAAGAGAAAATATGGTTTTCCTGTTCACATTTATGGGTGTTTCCCTCATACCTATGTTGTCCTATCTTTACGAAGAACTTTGCTTTCAAGTTGTGCAGTATAAATACTGTGATGGAATATCTTGGCACATGTAGGAGATACCCTTTATTTTAATTTGGGCAAAGTGTATAATGCATCATACATGTTTGCTAAGTTGTAATATTTGTAGATCACTTCAGGGAAAATCTGGACTCTGGAGAGGTATTGTTTTTGTTGGAACTGGGACAAAAGTGAAGAGCGCATGATACTTCATCTCTGAGCTACTTATTAGGTGTTGTGAAGGGAAAAAAAACCAAGAGGAAATATAGTTGCAGTCAGAACTCCATGTAAATCACAATTATTTTACACTGTAATGAAGCTGCTGTTATCCCTTTGCCTTGTCCTTCCCTGTTCCACCCCTAGTTTTAGTTTGCTCTACCAATAACCTTTTCATACCCTCTTCACTTATTTCTAGTGGTGTTAGTCCAAGGTAAGCAAATGCAGTGTAGCATATATAAATGCCCAGCTTAAATGCTTAAGCTGGAAAACTCTGATGGGAGTTTAGTGTGTTGTAGAGATTTTTACTTGCCTCTGAAATCCTGTAAGGGTGATGGAACATTAGAAGTCTCATGGTGAGGTCTGTAGGAATTGCTGTAACAATTGCAGAGGTGATGTGATCTCAACCTAACTCACACATGTAATCAGGAGACTGTTTGGACAGAACCCTACCAGTGTCAATAATAAGCCTTATTCTGTTTACATGAAACAAATTTGGAATTTACACAGAAAACTAATGGAGTCTCTGGTGTCTTGCAGATTTCTTTGGCTTTATCTCCTATGTATAATTAATGTAACCAAGTGAGTGAATGAGCACTTTTCCGTAGGACTCAATAGGCAAGTATGTTTAGAAAATGAATGAACTGCTAAGATTAATTGCAAGGTTACCTGCCTGAATATCCTGTGGAGAGAAGGAAATGCCAACCCTTTTTTATCCAAAGGATTTCTTTATTAAAGGTTGTTCATAATCTAAATAACATTAGATATCCAATTGGACTGAAGATAATGCTTTATTGTGACTGTACTAGTCTTAACAATATAAAGCTATGAATTACTGTAAGAGAAAAATTCATATGAATATTGACCTTAATCTACTCAGCTAGCTTGTTACTATTCTGCATAGTGATGGCCAATTCCAATAATAATTGGAAAAATGCATTTTGTGAAGTGTGTGGTGGTTGACTAGTCAGCAGAAAGACTTAAATGAAAGTTTTTCATGAACTACATTTAGGAAAAACAACCCCAAATCTCACAGCTGGAAACACTATACAATTAAGGACATTTGGTTATGCTTTCATTTTTCTAGTAATTTTAGAGATCATGTATGCCTTTATTCTAGATTTTTATTTCTGTTTATTTTAGCAAAAGTACTGCTACTCAGTATTTTATCAGTATTTTAAAATGGATTTTCTGAAGGCAAGAAATAATATCCTAGAGTCATAGGATAGCAGGTTGGAAGGTATCTCCAGGATCAGATGTCATGGAGGTCTCTGTCTAAGTTTTAGGAATGTTTAGAATCAATTGATTAATTCTGTCTGTGACTGCTGTGGTAATTTTGACTGCCACTAATGTAACATCTGATGTTTTGGATGTAAAGCATGAAGCGAGTCTTATGAATGGTAGATAGGAAGGAAGAAGTACAAGAAGAAAACCCCTGAGTACTCAAAGCAAAGATCTTGTCAACACATCATGTGTTCAAGTTCAGAGGGTTTTTTTTCCTTTACCATTTTAGCTTGAAATCAATGAGGAATGCATAATTTTTTAGATGTGTCTGACATTGCACAGCAAATGGTCACCAATAAAGATTCTCAGCTGCCACACAATCTGGCATAGGTCCTTTCTGCTCCACTGCTCCTAGTTGCATTCGGCCCGTTGTTGATGTGATGCTACTTTTTGGCTGTTTGCCCATCTATTTTAGTAATTACTGTCTTATAAACTGATATTTCTAGACTAGAAACCACGTTGTTGTGAGGTAAGCCCGTTGGAATTACCTCCTGTGATGTGTTGAGGCAGTTCATTGACTTGTTAGTTTAAATAAATGTTCCATCAACGGTTTCTGCAATATATAGGTAGGGATATTATGATTTTTTTGGACACAAGGGATTATAATGAAATACAAGAATATTTTGGAAATTATTGCATTTTGTCATTGTAACAGTACTTTCAAAGTTTTGTATGTTTTTTTAAAGATCACAAAAGAAAACAGTGTCCTTGAATAATTTTTATTAATAAGTTTTGGCAGACATGACTTTTTAAGTGGAAAGTATACAAAGAAGTGGTTTGCCCTATCCAAATTATCCATTAGCACAACAGGACTGTTCTAAATGACATCATTACATGTGTCAGCTAAAGTACAACAATTTCAGGAGGATGATGAGCAGCTTTATTCTTGCAGAAATTGAATATTTTTAAAGGTGACTTAAAAGAAATGTGGCATCCAGGAGCTGAAAATGTCTTATCATCAACTTAACCCATTAACAAACCTGGAGGCAACGGCAAAGAAGCCAACACAAATGTCAGTGGAGTGTGCCAAAGAGCCAGATGCCATCACTGGAAAGTGACTTCCACAGCTTGGCATCTGTGTCTCCTGCGCATCACCCAAGAGGAAGAAAAGCTGGGCACACGTGTTTATTTTGGGGTGTGTATAGAGAACACTTCCCTCTTCCCTGTACTTTCTCTTCATTGCAGTGTTCATGGCTAACTCGTATCAGGAAGATTAGTAACAATTTGAGAAAGGACACTGGCATTTTGGTACAGATGTCTATATGTATAATAATGTCTATCAGTTGGGCAGGATGGAATGGGAAAAGGAGGGAACCAGGGAAGGAGGCAGAAGAATACAGAGCAAAGAAAAGACAGAGCAACGCATAATAGGAATATGAAAATAAATGTTTACCTTTCATACTTCTTACAGTGTTTGTTTATTTTACTATTTTCAGTAGTGGAGCTTCAATCATTTCTCTAACTTTTCCATCATCAGCTTTCCCCTGTAAATCCAACCAATCCTCAATGTGTTGTTCTCTTTGCTATGACATTTCTCATAGCAGGTTCAAAGAAGTAACATTTGGCAAACTTGATTTCTGCAATTCAAACCCAGTTATCGGATTATTCATATTGTTCTGTTACACCTGGGTAGTTTCTCTGTGTGTGCATCCAAATATTATTTGATTGCTTCTTTTTAAAATATAGGAATAATACCTCTCCATGTTATCAGTAGTCAGAGTTTTCTTAGTAGGTCTAACCATTCTAAGCTTTCAGAAAAAGTGTCTGCCTCCAGTTATATTGGAACCACTGGAAGTTGTGGACACTAACTAGTGATGAGTATTCAGGCTTTTATGGTTAGCTGGTAGCTAGCTGTATGTGTATAAGAGGTGTATTATCATGTTTGTGTGTGTGGGTTGGGTGGAGGGGTATGTCCTGTGACAGGATAATTTGCACCTCCTCGTTTCAAGTCTGTATGTTCTGAGAAAACATCTGTGGGTAACAGGAGATTTGTGAACAGTCAAATTCCTTTTTTTAAAAGTGAAAATACAACAGTAGTAAATATGAAATAAAAGTGCTAATTAATTCAGGGAAAACTCTTTAAATATATATTGATCAGAAAGAGACGATTTGAGATGAACTGTTGAGTTAAAATTTTATTTTCCAAAGCTTGAAAAAGCTCACAGAAGATTGTTTTTATGATTCAGCTGTCAAATATGGTTGCAAAGACCCAATTTAAGGCAGACAATAAAGGTTTTTGATGAACACTTGTTCAATATGCTACTCCATTGACATAGCAAGCTGCTTTTTTTATAAGATAGTGCTGTACTCTGAAATGAAACACAGTGGGTAGGAGGAAGTTGAAAAGACTTCAGAAGGTATCAGCTGTCTTGGAATGAAAGGATTTTTTCCTCAACTTTAAGTTTCAGTGCCCTACGTCTTTCATGCATTCAGTACATACTAAAGCCCTTAAAAAGATATCAGTGTCATAGCATGAGGACTTATGAGTAAGAGCAGAGTTGTGGTTACAGTTGGTCTGGACAAAAGTGGATTATTGCTTTCTGAGTTATTTAAAACCTTCAGGTCCATTTATTTAGGCTCAGTAATCATTGCTGAGGACAAGAACTAACAGGATGTAATCATCAATATAATTTACATTTTAACAGCAGTGGATTTTTTGAAAAGTTAATAAATCATAAAAATTTTGAGAGGATGATAGAATTGCCACTGTGCAATTTAAGGTTTTTCAATCATAAGAGATCCATATGTGTAGATCTTTATAGTGCTTTCTGAGTTAAATCTTCAGGTGCCTTATCCTATGATAACAACTTTATCATTTGGATTTGAAATTCCAAGTGTGTCATCACTGAAATATTTGGGCTCGCTAGTATTACATTTGAGTTTATTCTTTCTTTCTTCTTCGCTTGTTCTACTTATTATAGATGGTTGAAATGTTTTTTCACTTCACCTTTCTACACTGCAGTGCTATGCAGACTTCAGTACCGAAACCTTCTCACATAAATTCAATATGCTTTTTCCTTTTAATTTTTCTTAATGGTCTCATATGTATATTTTAATTAAGTTATAAAACCATAGGC
Organism: Laterallus jamaicensis coturniculus; assembly: GCA_022605575.1. Taxonomy (NCBI): domain Eukaryota; kingdom Metazoa; phylum Chordata; class Aves; order Gruiformes; family Rallidae; genus Laterallus; species Laterallus jamaicensis. The sequence continues at coordinate 1,499,753 of JAKCOX010000020.1, read as the reverse complement.
AGGTGCAGTTTCTACCAGGAGGAGTAGCTGTAACTGAATTTTTGAAGGCTGAAAAGCAGTGCACCATAGGCTTGAAAATTTCATGCATGTTTGGTAACGTATAGAAGGGAAGTGGCTGATTATTCCAAGACTTGGTAAAAGACTCAGAGTTTTAATATTAGGGGATCACAGAATGGCAGAGGTTGGAAGGGACATCTGGAGGTTGTTGAACACCCTTTACTCGCTCTGCAAAAAGCAGAATCAGGATGAGGTTGGACTTATATATAGGGAACAGGTTTTGGGTATCTCCAAGAAGAGGCTCCACAACCTGTTCTAATGTCTGACATATCCTTCTCCCAGTAAAAAGATTTCCTTTTGTTCAAATCGGATGTCCTGTTTGTCCATGTCCATTGGCTCGGAAATGTCTTGCTCCATCTTCCTATCTCCTGGTCTTCCACGTCCTTTTCTGTGAAGCTGCTTCCCAGCCATTTGTTGCCATGCTTTCCCTTGTGTATAGGGCTGTTCCTCCACAGGTTCATGATATGGTGGTACTCAGCAATCTGCTTTCAGCATCTTTGTTACCAGACATCATCACTTCTATTTTTAGTAGGACTAGTAGTTTTTCTGTTGTTTGAGTAATGAAAGCAATCTGATTTTCATGTTTTTCTTCTTCCAACCCCTTGAACTCAATTCTGAGAGTGATAAATCTTCCTGGTGTTTTGCAGTTTGTGGTTCACAGAGCAAATTATTCAAACATCTTATTACTGTTTCATTAAAACCTTTTGTTTATGCTACATCACAAAAATATTTTAAATTTTGAATTATCACAGGCACTCATGTTTTATGGTATTCATGCTGATCTCCAGAGATGCTGTTTAAATGTTTCCTTTCCTCTTGCTTTTCTTTTATCTGAGTGACGTAATATCCTAAGATTTTTTTGTTACTGTTCAAAATCAACACTTAACTGCTGTGGCTCAATTGTCACTGATGTAACGACATTACAGGCATAGCTCTTAAAGATGAGCTCTCAGAAGATTATTGAGAACTCGAAGGCTTGAATTTCAGTGACAGTCTGTTGCCTTATTATCCTTTGAAAACCTCAATAGAAAAACTTTAGGTGGTTACAGTTTAATTATGCATGTTAATGAGTTGCACGAAGGACAAACCAAGCAGGGGCAAAGCTTCTGAGTCATTAAAAAAAGTTTTAAACGACTTTAAATGAGGGAAAATGTTAGTGATCTTTTTTTGGGATTTGCAGCGCTCTATTTCTGTGGCTGTAGGTTGGAAACAGATTGGATGTCAGACTGTCAGCATTTCTCTTAGTGGCTTTATATGTGGGTGTTTTTTTAAGTGAAGAGTTTTGCATTTATTGTAAAAGCTAGTAAGGTAACTTTCCTCTAGCTAGCTATTAAAATACATGAGATGTAATTAATGTACGACAAGAATGTGAAAACTTACCTTTTGTTTCAAAGAAAAGGGACAGCCTGGAAATGCAAAGTTTGGTGTGTGCTGAAAGGATTTCATGTGGTAAGCTGGTAAACTTTGAGTAGGTTCAGACTCTCTTCTCTTCTATGACAATAAAGACTAAGTTGTGGGTGTGCTTCAGTAAACATCTACTGGATCAATATACGTGCATTTTTACACCTCTGTCTATAGCAGATAGTGGTGCATTGTCTTAGTTGGATATATACTGTGTCTTATTGATCTACCCTATCACACTTCAGAATATGATTCAAAATAAGTTAAGTGGCTCACCAGACCATTTTGACACCTAATTTACCACATCACAAAAAGCAGAATCAAAGTGGCTCTTTTCTGTCAGACACCTGAGACCTCTGTTTGAGCAGTTCTGTGAATGTGGGTGAGAGGAAAACCATCCAGTGATTTCAATATTATAATCAATATGGTGCTTGGGTCGCTAGGGATGCATTATTCCCTCTATACGTTCTGCCCCATTCTTGTCCATCTGAAACCTTTTCCCATGAGTAGAACAACTTGTTAAATGTCTAAACATCATATAAAGTTGTACTAGGAACTGGGTGACACCATTCCCCACTGCAGCTGTGCTAGAAACTGTGTGGATGCCACACAGAGGAAGTGATGTGTTAGAAGTGTTAATGACGTGGAATTGTCCTGATTTGTTCTGTGTGTTGAATCAGTCCTGTTACTTTGTTATGCAAATTTTATGATATCATTTATATGCTTTTAAATCAATGTGGCTTTGCAGGTAGATGTTTGTTTGCTTATGGATTTTTGTTTGTTTTGCTGAGTCTATTTAAGTAGAACAAGAAAATCAAATCACAGTTAAGTATGTAGGTTTATACTGTGTTAACAAATGTGGCGATAAATTAAAAGTTGGTTGTCTTAGATTGGTACACAGATCAGTATGATAGGAGGAACAGTTGAGCTGGAGCTGTTTATTCTGTGACATTTTCAATGCTTGGTATGTTTAGCTGCTCTGGAGCAAATGAAAAAAGGTTACCAGGAGAAAGATTTGATGGCTGTACTTAGAATAGTTGGCAGAACAAGAGAGCAAAAATTAGGGAGACGTGGGAAATTACGAGCTGAAGAAGTGTGAAAAATGTGTGTGGCTTGGTAAATGCAATAATGGCTAGCAACAATATTTTAGGGTTAACGCTGAAAGAAAAAAAACATGAGAAACCCAGGAAGAGCAGCATTGCCCTGATTAAGGCAAGAGTTGAGCACAGTGTAGCCTGGGGTTTAACAGTTAGATCAAAGAACATAGTTTGGTGGTGACAGAAAAAAAAATCTTTCCAGTATAATTCAGAATTTGCCTAGAAAACAAGGAAATATGTTCTTGTAGATGTTTACTTGTATGGTGAAGGTCTATATGTGTCTATAAAGGAAGAGTGCTGAGAAAACCTTTTGAAAGTCAGTGTCTTACTGTGTCAAATAACTTCCTTTTTACTATATGCTGTTCTGTAGGCTAAGTGTGCTCTAGAGCATGGCTAATTCCTCTAAAGAGTAAATATGTAAAGATAACTTCTGTCCAAATCGTATGAAACTGAGCTTTTCTACTCCATTTCTTTGGTAGTGTTTTTCTTGGGTTTGATTATCCTGTGAGGTTAAATTTTCTCAGGTATACCCAGTTCTGTGTGAATTCAGATTCATCATCAGGTCATATATAATGTGCCACGCAGTATAAAGCTAAAGTGACAAAAATCCAGCTGAAATTGAGAGAAATACAGGGACAGGACAAAATATGAACTAATAAATCCTGCATGAAAGCATCTAAATACTTAATTTTACTTGCGTAAAGCTTTTGTTTTGCCATGAAAGACCTAAAATATATAGCACTTTGGTATGTCTAGAATATAAATAATCTGATGACAGCATCATTCTAAAGTTCATGCATGTTTTTAAAATGATTTAGTATTCTCCTATAGCTCTCAATTTTATCCAGATGCTATACTCAGTCACACCAAAAGCACATAACCGAACATTTTATTTATCATTGTATACGGCTTAATTCACTTGCAAGTTAGAACTGCACTATTTTAAGTTGAGCTGCGTTTCACACCTGTTTTGGTGTGAAAAAGACGAAGATTGAGGTGCTCATGTATTTCAGTCTGAAAAAATGGAGCATGTTTTTTCTTGGACAAACTTGTGTGAGTAGTAGGCTTCTGGCACAAATCCTGCAGACAGTGTGCAACTGATGGTGAATTTTTCTTTTATCAGTTGCATTACTGATGTTAGCATATCCATTGCTCTGATCTATTGATATCAAGGGAATCTGCATCTAAATTTTATTAGTCTAAGCAAAATCTGAAAATACCCCCCAAATTTGTAATCAGTCATTGTTGTGTAGAGGAGTCAGTTAACTTGCTTTGGAACACGTTTTTCTCACCAGTGAGTGTGCATGGGATAGAGGAATTGAAGGACTGAAGGAAGGATTTCCTTCAAATGTTAGTTTTATTGACATCAGGAATTTTTCCAGGAATTCACCAGGTGGGACATCTAGCTGATGTGGCAGAGTGAGTGTGTGGGCATTGAATCGTGGAGGCTGCTCCAAGTTCCTCTCAGTTTCTGTCTTAGAATGGTTTCTTAAGGGTAGTTATCCCCAGTAAACCTGGTTAAGGTCCTGCTTGCGTAATGGAAATATGTACTTCCTATCTATCTGAAATAGGATATTATTTTTTTTCCATCATTTCAGAGCTTATGACTTAATTACTGGCTTAGTTTTGAAATTGTAAGGGGCCAGTATTTCAGTGGAAGAAGAAATTTCCCAGCGTATTTTCTAGTGTTAGAACCTCATAGTGCTTTAAGATGAAAGCCAGGGGGAAGACTGCATATTTAATTTAACCCTATCACATTTTTGTAACTGGAGATAACTGGCATCTTTTACTTATTATTTCGTTGCAGAATGACCAAAAGCTGTCATTGACAAACAAATCTCTTTCTAGTGAATGTGAATGCAAGTCTGTAACAGCAGAAATCTCTGTTCTGTTATTACTACCAGATGACCTCTCAGCACTGCATACACCTGAGACACGGCCAGGTCATTAGCCCTGTGTTGTTTTCAGGCCCTTTGGGTCTCTGCCTGAAAAGGAAACGAACAAGTGATATTTTTGTGATTCCTCTGTAACGAGGCACTTGAACCCAAATTTTAGGTGGGTTATAAATGGTGGATTTGCACTCCCTCGAGCTCCTTGTGTCCCTCCAGATAGGCAGTGAGGTACCTTAAAAAAAATAGGAATCTATGTGGGGGTAATTTTGACTTATCTTTCTTTTCATTCACGTAATCATTACCAAGAGTCAGAAGGGCAAGCTTTTAGTAACATGATGACAAATCAATATTTCACAGCTTACTTTTGGAAAGAAACCCTCATTTTGTTTTTCAAAATTCCCCTTCCCAGTGAAGGCAGCGTAACTTGCTTCCAACAGACGAGCTACTATTTGGAGTACTGTAGGGATATAGCAGGTTGTTGTAGTGACTTTTCCAAGCTCTTATGTATTAATCTCATATAAAATCATAGTCCATGTAAGTCACTGCTCTATTGTTTAATTCACTGTCATTTCATACTCTCTGCAAGACTTTTTTTATGATTTTAACACTTCCCCATTCCCCAATAAGAATCTATTAATGAGAGGTGAGCACTTGGGATTTGGTGTACAAAATCAGCTCAGGTAGTGAGCAATGGCATGTTATTCATCTTGAACCTTTTTTAGTTTTTTCAGTCTTTTTGTATGTCAAGAGAAAAAATTGCTGTCGCATGTTATACATGTGCCGCATACACATAAAAATACATCATAGTTGGCATATCTGTAATTTAGCTGTAAGTATGAAATTCCTGTTAGGAATCTATATATCACATTAGGCAAACAGTATCCATGCTGTACTATATTATTTTGGAAACATGACAGATAGATTTGAAATGGGACACGAAGGTCAAAGTTTGCATCATATTGAGAATTACTTAATCACATTTTCCTTCCCGTTACTGACCTCATCTCTCTGGAGCCCTAAGTACAGCAGTGTACATTGTAGCAGGTGTGCAAGCCCTCTAATATATTTGTGCAATTTCATTTTTTAAAACCTACAGTGAAGCAAGAATGTTTCAGGCTGCATATCAGCTTTTTTTTAAGGGTGGCACTAAAATAATCAAGTATTTGATTATTTGGGATCAGTCGATTCATTATTTTAAATGTATTTTTTATTTTTCAAGATTGACCATCACAAATATTGAAATTATATTAGCAAATATCAAATTTGCAACAGCAAGACCACAGATGTCAATGTTCACCCCCTACAAAAGCCCATTCTTTCCCTGCGTTGTGCTTCTTCACTGCCAGTTGCAAACTCATGTTTGTAAACTTAGTTTAAGTTAAACAGCCATGTTCTCTTAAACAATAAAGCGACATAAAAATTGCATGTAAGTTTAGGGCTGTTGAACATTTGAATCTTTCTTGTGCTGAAAACTGGAAATGGGTTGACTGTTTTTTTCCCAAGCATCTGATTTGGACTTCTTGCTGGAGTAAAAGTTAAGGTTGCATGTGACATAATTCAAGTAAAGTTGGGTTTTGTTTGACAAAAGCCTATGGGTAAATCGAAACTTACATGAGAGTGATAGTGTGCAACAATGTTGCGTAACTAAGTAAATGTTGGCACACATACAGCATACTCAGGATACATGTGATGCTGAAGGGAAAAGAAGCTTCTAGTGACTGATGCTTTGTTTCAAAACCAAAGAACATAAAAATTTACTGATTCAAAGTTATGTGTGTGATACAAGAAGTATGTTCAGGGTGGAGCTTTTGAATGTCTTTGAGGTTTTATGTGGGGGGATTAAGGAGTAAACATTCTTTGACAGAACATAAACTCATCAGAAGAATAACACAGAGTTAAGCTCAAGCACGGAGACAATGAATGACATTGTAGGACGTATATTTTGCTCATGCCATGTATTTTAAGAAGAATACCTCTTCTGACAAAACCTTTTTAAAAAGGTTTCAGGTCCCACTACTGCAGGTCTGAAGAATAATTTGTTTTAGAGAGGTTCACAGTTCATATAAAGAAATACTTTGCTACTTGTATTTCTAATAGTAAACTTAACTGATCATTTTATGAGCACTTCATTGGTAATTACAGAATCATAGAATGTGTAAGGTTGGAAGGAACCTTTGAAGGCCATCTAGTCCAACCCCCTTGCAGTAAGCAAGGACATCTTCGCTAGTTCTGATCACTTGGAGCCCCAGCAAGCCTGATCTTGAATATCTCCAGGGATGGAGCCTTCATTATGTCTCTGGGCAACCTGTGCCAGTGATCCACCACCCTCATATTGAAGAACTTTTTCCCAATATCCAACCTAAATCTCTCCTTTTGAAGTTTAAAACTATGAACTCTCATTCTACTGTTACATGCCCTCGTGAACAAGTTCTTCCCCAGCATTCTTACAGGCGCCTTTCAGGTACTAGCAGGCCTCTATAAGGTGCCCCCAGAGCCTTCTTTTCTTCAGGCTGAACAAGCACAAGTCTCTCAGCCTGTCTTCACAGGAGAGGTGCTCCAGCCCTTTGATTTTGTGACCTTCCTCTGGGTGCACTTCAACAGTTCCATGTCTGTCTTGTACTGAGGGCTTCAGAGCTGGACACAGCACTGGTGAGGTCTCCCCAGAGCAGAGCAGAGGGGCAGAATCCCTTCGCTCAATGTGCTGACCACACTTCTTGTGATGCAGCCCAGGATGTGGTTGGCCTTCTGGGCTGCAGATGCATGTTGGTGGTTCATGCCCAGATTCTCATACACAAGTACTCCAAAGTCCTTTTCCTCAGGGCTGTGTTCAAGCATATCATGATTATAAGATTCTAAGTTGCAGAAGTTTTTTCATGAAATTAAAAAAATTAAAATTTTTATTTAGTAAAATGCAGTCTCCTGAGTTATGAGTGATTTTTTTTTTTACTATGTATTTGTAACATTTTATAAGTGCAATATATTTATAATATAATGCATTTGTTATCTTAATCTAAATATATACATATAAGCCACAAAATCTATTGTATCATCTTTCATGACAAAATCTTGTTACTTTTTGCCTCATTTATTGAGAAACAAATTTCTATTTTGTACTGGTATTCCCCTCCTCCTCTGCAGGATACATCTTACCGCTACCCCAATATTTTTCCACTGTGATATGAAGATCAACAGAGTTTTATATGAAAAACGAAGTATGATTGTGGGGAATGAGAACTAGTTTGCCTCTAAGTTGGTACTTGGTAGCTGTTTAATTTTGTTCCCCACTGTTCCTTCTGTTGTGGCTTAGAGAATCCAGAACATCATCTAGAGACAGGGGAGCATTAATGTGGGGCTGTCACTCTCTATAATGATTACCATTCCAGGCGCACCCTTGAGATGTGTAACACGCTTTAAAAATGAGTAAAACCTTTTGGGAGTGATGCTACCTGAGAAAGGAAGGCATTCCCCTCTTATTCCAGTTATACGTCTAGCTAACAGAAGTTTATAATCTGAGAGTTTCTTATAAATGTTGCTGACAAACTAAGTAAATGGAAGAGAATCGCAGACTATGTTGACAACGCTGCATAATGTTGGCTTAAGTAATGAAGAGTAGTGTGTGTATATATATATATATATATATATGTGTGTATCACCCAGGGTCCTGTTTTAATGCATATAATTATATTGTCTATATGTGTGTATACGTATACACAACAGTAATTGACGACTGGAATTTGATGGATTTCTAAGTACAGCTAAGAATACCAGAGCTGTCTAACTTCTGGGTATAATCACAGAATGATAGGGGTGGGAAGGGGCCTAATACAAAGGAAGATCACTTCAGGTCATCTTTTGGTTCACTGTTGTGTTTTACAAATCACCCAGAGTCTTTTTTGGTGCCATGCAATAAGGGCATGCTTCCCCCAGTCTGTCTGTCATGGTACCAAATGGATAGTGGAAAAAATTACTGAGATATTTTTAAAATAAAAATACATATACAAAAGGAATATAACAGCTGCTATTATAGAAACTGTGTATTAAGTTTTTTCTATGTGATCCTTGTGGTTGATTTCCATGTGAACAGAAATCTTGGATCATAAGGATTAAAGTTCAAGGCTTCTTACTTGGCAGCAATGACTGTCAACAAGAAAGGCATTCATTATTAATAATGAAAAAAGTCTTAACATTTTTCATCTTATCCAGGGAGGAAAAGGACAAAGAGACACCGACACATTAAACCATGTAGCTAACCCATTCTGTCCTCCCTAAGCCATAGTAATGAACATGATATATGCAGACAGAGACAACATACACTGCCAAAATACGTTTATTTGTCATGCAATATGGCTTTCCTTTTCAGTTATCCTAGTGAGAGGCAATATTTTTTTACACAGAAAAATGAATTTATTTTCCAGCTGTGAATTCCGTGTCAGGACACCCATTTTCAATGAATTCTGTCTCAGTTTCTGGGTGTTTTCTTCCTGAGTACATAGATAATGTGTAAATTTTGCATTTGGGGTTAGTTAGATAACCTGAATTCAGAGTTCCAATACAGACTAGCTGTTTGAGTACAGGTTAAGTATCTGGATTTGTAGCTGATAAATTTGAATACCTCACCTCTGTTCTGAATTGCATTAAGGTTCTATAAATGTAAATATAGAAAAATAAATAGATAAATATAGAAATAAGATATCAATTATAGATTTTATTTAATTACATGTAAATTATATAAGACTGTTCTGAAGTTTATAGAGAATATTTAGGGGAAAACTATATTTTGCTACTCAGAAACATTTATAGGAGATAAAATCAAAAGCAAATTGTATATTGCAGACTCAAAAATATTCATTCCAGATCTATTGAAATTGAATAAAAATGCTTACATTTCTGGAGGGCAACTAAATTTTACTTAGTTAATATAGTCAAGAAAAAATAATTGATACTCATGGTATGTTACCTCTGTGGCCTTCATGCAGGTTTGCATAAAGGACATGACCATCAGTGTTTCCTAAAGAGAAAAGTTAACAGTTCTGATACAAAAATACATTCTAGTGAAATTAAAACAGAAGTACAAGAATAAAATGTTCAACTAACAGTAAAAAAAAAAACCCAAACAACCATTCATGCTCATTAATATTCAGCTGTATAAATTCTGCAGCTAAGGATCCACTTCTCAGGGAACAGTCATTTCATCCTCCAGTTCTCATTTTGCAGAGTATTCTAAAAGACTTGCTTGGAGTGCACACTCTGTGACACTACAGGCAAAGCAGGCGTGGACCAGCGTTAAAATGGGAGAGTGTATCTTGGCGTACAAGTTCCTGTGAGGTAGCAAGGAAAGAGCAGCTGTTGGGGGTGTCAGGGAAGGACACATTCCCAGCGGTTCACAGGAGGGAGAATGAGAATTGTTGGGGCCCGTTACAGATTGAGGGCTGCTGTGTCACTCTACCTGAAGGTGTCTGCTGCAGTTTTTGGGAAGCTTGAAGCCTACCGCTTCTTAACCTATCTCATACTGGTGCGTGCCTTTGACTACAGGTCTATCAGCCCGATATCATACCTCTACCTCTAAGGAATCCCCTTTGGTCATCCAGTCACAATGATTTATTGCCTGTTGGGAGAAAAACCTCTTACTGCAAAGAAAGCCGTGGTCTTTTCTAATGCTATTTCCCCGTGTTTATATCTTACAAACAAGCAGTAGAGCCTTGTGTGCTCCTTGGACTCTAAAAACCTAGGGAGTCCCATGAAATCCAATGCACATTTTGATACAAGTGAGGTGGGAATAGCGTTGGCAAGGGGGACAGCAAGAGGCACCAGCCTTTGTGGCACCAGCCTTTGAGGCCCACAGCTGGACAGAGCCGAGCTGGGGCTACTCCAGCCCTTTCTTTTTCACACCAGTCAAGTAGGGAGGGATTTGCAGTGCTTTATTTATTTGTGTCTGGATGTATGAAATTCATCCTCAATGTCAACTTGATAGATTTACAATTTGGGAATGGAATATTTGAGTTTATGTATAAAATGTCCTATACTTTCTCCTTAACAAGTATGAAATGGTTCTCCAGCTATGTGAGAAAACAGAGAAGGAAATGTAATATTTATTTTGTCCGTTGTTTTAATTAAAAAAAGGAAAATACAGAAATTCATGTTAGATTCTAGCAGTGTGTGATTTGTAGCCAGAGAAGAATGGGACTTTTTCCACAAACACAACTTTGGCCTATCAGTCTGAGTGTTCAAATTTGGCTGAGTAACACCTATTGAATAGCTCTTAGACATAAACAGTTAAAATGTCAGGATTTTCCCCATCTGAGCATCTTGCCTATCATGGTACAGATCAGTTTGCAAGTACAAGCCCTGCAAGAACACATCGCTGCTCTTCCCCAGATGTATGAATTCACATTACACAGAGAAACTTACTTTTGGTGTTTCTCAGGCTTTAAGTGTTTAGTTGATAATCCTAGTAATGTACTTTTGTCAGAGTACTTTGCATGGGAATGGGATATAAAATCATTCAGGGTAGGTACCTATGAAAAAGGCAAAACTGGAAAAAAGGGAAGTTTCTCCAGTAATTAGGACTAAGCCTGTGTGTACATCCTTTCTTTGGTTTTAAGTTGAAGGGAACAAATTAGATCTAGAACAATCTCAGAATTGAGCAAATAACTCCTTGTGTATAATATTTTTCAATTAAGGTAAATGGTAGTGATAACCTACGAACTCAGTTCAGTTTTCCATGTGAAGTTATTAGCATTTGCAGTTTCTTTATTTTTTCAGGGGAGGAGCATAGATTTTTCTTGTATGTTAATATTATATGCAATTATAGAGGCCATAGGTTGGGTTTTGGTTTATTGCATTATCTTAATAATACATCTCAGGAATCCCTACGTAGCAATGATTTTTATTAAGCATTCTTTAAAAGCATTTCTGTAGAGAACCTGATCCTCATAAACAGGATTAATATGGCTGATGAATTATGCAGCAAGGCTGTCTTGTTCTTGACTGAATCTATTTTATGACAATTGAATTCTTTTGGCAAGATTTAGGCAAATAAGATGATTAAAGTTTGCTTTTTTTGAAATGTGTTTCTATATTATGTCAGTCTTGAAAATCACGTTGGCTTTTCAGCAATGGGTTCTAAAATATTTAAGTAAGAACAATGAGTAAATGAAAGCAGACCTTGACTTTGTGTCAAGACAAGGTTTTTGAGGATCAGTGCTGTGAATAGGGTAAAAATGATTATCCAGTCCTGGTACTGCCCCTTATTTTAGTAATATTTTATTGCATAAATACAAATAAAAATAAATAATAAAACTCATATAAATAATAAAACTCAATTTTTTTCATATATATTAACTTGAAAAGGTTCACCACATCCTTGAGAAAAATGTTCCTGCTAACTTATCTGCAGCACTGCAGGTGTTTTGTGTTCAGAGAGCCCAGGACTGCATTCTGTGAGTGTTCAGACTCCTACTAGTTACAGTGATTTGGCTCACAATACATAGTGGATGGAGCAATGCTACAGATTTTTTTACTGCTTGTTACTTGTAGTCTAGATGCTGGCTTTATTTCATCTTGCTTTTAGCTTTCTGCTGTTTAGCTTATCCATGAGATCTTGAAGTTGCTGTATCTGGAGGTTAGTAGTGATCCTTCCATCTAATTTTGTTCTCAACTAATTTTGTTCCCTGTATTCCAGGGGAGACAGTTCAAATATTTACCTTTTAATTGATGTTTAAGATTCTTACAGCCTAGCAATGTTTCTTGTCAGAGTTAGGGAATGCAAATTCAGTGGTAATAGTATTGGCTTCTAGTAAAAATTACAGATCCAGTATTAAACCTGCATCTGTTATACACATAATGTAGCAGATACAGTACAGTATGTACTACATCTTAATAAGGGTTGAGATTGTCTCTGGGGCAGGGAGGTTATTATGTGCACAGCGAGGTATGGCTGTCTCTAGAGCTTGCTCCCAGGTAACTGGATGACACTAAACACTTGTAATTAGACATGAAACCCTTTGTGTGTAGGTGACCTGGCCTGTGTTGGCCGAGACCTGATGTTAGCACCCGATGGCTCTTTAGTGGCCTGGATGAAATTCAAGGCTGGTCTCAATTAGTAGCCTGCGGCAGAGGTATCTCCATCACAGCTCCCACTTGTGATAGCAGGCTCGGGGGGGAGGCCCAGGGTTGGAGCAGGCACACAGGGCGGCCCAGCGAGTCCATCCAAGAGGCAGTGCTTGCAAGTCAGAGCCAATGCCGATGCTCAGCAGCACTGGGGCTTGCACTGTTGGTTATAAGGGAGAACAGGCATGTTAGTATCTGATGAGAATAACTGGGGGTGTGTGTGTGTGTGTGAGAGATTTAGTTAATTTTAACTTTTAACTTCTGCAGTAAGGCATGAGATGTATACAGGATGGTGCATTTCCTTGTGTGCTTCATGGGTTTAGCAGCGTAAACAGAAAGCAAGTTACTCACTAAGTCTTAGCTTTGCATTGCTTTGAACGACCACCTCAAAAATATACTAATGCTTATGCTCATCAGTCCCCCACCCTTCATTTAATTACAGTATGTACTTACTGATGAGGCTATCTGATGGATTCGCTTCTGTCTTGTTTGAGCCGAAATGGAGCATGTGTTTGGAGATGGTCAGTCATCTGCTGTTTCCTGCCTATGGAACTGTTTCCAAGCTCCGTCAGCACTGCAGGGAGGAGGGCACAAGCCTACCCATGGTTCCTTTAACTTAGCTGTCTGGCCTAATACTAGTGATGTTTCTGCTCCTTTTGTGCTCTTGGGGTGTTGGTGCAGAGACCTTAAATGGCAGAGAAGTTTGGTGGGTGAAGAAAATGGCAGGCTGTAGATTTAAGTTCGGACAAAGAGCTTTCTCCGTGTATATGAGCTCTCAGGTCTGATACTGGGAGCCTGAAAACAGCAGTTTGTATGCTTTCATGCTGGGTTTCAGAACGTATTTAGCACATTCTGGCAAGGCACTGTATATATTTGACTTCACTGATACATTCTCTGTCTCTTTTAGAGCTTTTGAATAGCTAAATTTCATGTATCATTCAGGTTTACAAAAAAAGGGTGTATTCAAATAGAAGCAGTTGCTTGTAACCCCATTTTAGATCTTTTTCCTATGCCTTTGGATTTTTGTGGTGTTTTTTTTTTTCCTGTGGAATTATTCTATGCAGTTTTAATTAAAACAAACAAATCATACTGTTTTCATATTTTATGGAGATATGACAAAGTAAAATATACTTACCTGAAAAAAAGATAAAAGTGGATAGATTCCTAAGTTTTTATATGGTCAGAATTAAGCAAAAATCTAAAATCTTTGTTAGTGTCTTCCAGATTTATGATTTAATCTAAGTCTCTGTAGGTACTGCATAAAAACAAGTCAGAAAACACAAAAACAGTTTGGCGCAACTAAAAATAAAGTAAACTTTAAGATAAATTTATCTTCATTTTTTGTGGCCATTTCTTTAACTGAAATATTTTAGTACTTTTATCCATTCAGTGTTAAAAGTTCAATGTTGCTAAGTTTATCTTATAATTCGGTCATGACATTCAGCATCATTTCAAAGCTTAAAGGAATAGCTGCATCCGCAACCTCTTAGCTGTATAAATCGTCTCAGTGTGGTTAATACAAATCTAGAAGAGCAATGGCAAAGTGTTATTTACAAAAACATTTCAGAGAGAATCTTACTGAAATGGTTTGGGTTCTTTTTCTTCAAAATGCATGAATATGAATGGCCTCATAGGAAGGGGAATCTTTGTATCAAGAGGGAGGTTGAATGATGTGCAAATACTGCTTTTTGCTCCTGGTGGTGCTTAACAGCAGATGTAAAGTACCTGCTTCTTTTAAGTGTGCACAGCTTATTTCTGATACACAAGGTTGAGCATAGCATTGCTGCACCCGATGTTGTGCACATGCAGCATGACTTCTGTGTTTTGAGCTAGCTCTTTTGGAAATGTTCATAATTCAGAGGAGATGAAGGTCTAATCTGACGGGAAGGGTTGGTTGATGGCGAGTAGAGCATAGGGCATCTGGTTGTAGATGTGTGCGAGACAGTATTGAGAGGGGTCTTAGAGGAAGTAAGGAATGTTAGGTAATTGGGTTAGAAATGGTTAGAAAAATCAACTGCTTCTTCCAAAGCCAACAAATAGAATAAACTGGGGAAAAAGAAGGTGCATGATACTGGCTCTGTCCATAAAACTGAACTTTCTCACACAGTACTTCTGTCACTGTTTCAAGGTATAATGAGCAGTCCTGTAGAGGCAGCTTTCTATTGATTCCATGTGCAGAGCTGCCTTTATGTCTAAGCATGTAGTTCTGCAAGGGTAATACAGAGCCAAAAAATAAGCTACAACCCACTCTTCTCCTCATAGATTGTGGCACAGGATTGAGGTTGGGTCATGGCATCTGATGTTGGAATGACCTTTTGGAGCACATATAGCTGGCCACTTTGGAAACGCCTTGGCAGGGCTTCTGTTAAAACCGAAGCTCAAAGCTACAAAACCCTCCATGTTATTTCTCCTGAGCTGCATCTTTATCTCTTTGGATGAAGATGGGTGTTTAACTAGAACACTTTGGGCTTCACCATAACAATTGGAGGATGTTTTAGCTGAAAATCAGATTGAAAGCCACAAAAAGAGTTAGAGATGAAGGACTAGATTTTGAAGAGTCATTGAGCTAAATTTAAAACAAGGGGTAGAAGAGGCTTAGAGATTCAGCTGCAATTAATGGAGGATTTGTTGGTTTGATACATGAGCATGTTCATATTTAGCTGCTATACATTAAAATGAGCTGCTGCATTATGGACTAAGTCTGGTGGATTTAGATTGAGGCAGAATATATGAGAAATATCCAGCTGTAGGCAGAATAATAAAAGAAGTGGTTTCATAGTAGAAGGAAACTCTGCTGATGTCCAGTTAATTTAATTCCTATAGAGAAAAGATACAACATTTACATAATAGTATAATTAATCCATCATTTATTCTCCTTCTGAGATTTTGACATTCTATTAATTTTTGAAAGAGATTAATAATTCCACAAAACCCTAAAACTTCAGTGAGATGTATTTATGCTGCCTACTGTGTATTCTTGTAATCGCATTTGGTGGGGGGGGGGGGGTTTGGAGGTTTTTTAGTTTGGGTTTTTTTTTAACTTACATAAATATTGCATGAAAAGAGCTCTAAATTCGCATACACCTGCTGCTTATTTTGTACCACAAGTTAAATTGTTTCCTTGTGATTTCATAACAGCAGCAAAGCATGAGGTGTGGTGGTGGAAAACAAGGAGGAAGAAATGTTATATGAGTAATGAATTTGTGTGGAAATTTTAGTTCAAAATAAGTGTATTGGATATGAATGAAGTAGAGATTGTAGTACTGCAGGTAATCTGTGTCTATATAAAATAAGAAACCAGGGGTTTTTGAGAATGTATTTGGCTGAAATATATATATATATTTAAAATATATATGTATATAAATATATGTATATATATAAAATATGACCTTACTACTCAAATGCTCTTTCTTTCTCCCATCTGATAAACAGCCTACAGTGGCAGCAGGCCAAGGTGGGGTTCATCACTTTGAATAAAACTGTCAACTTCTTTTTGTTCTGAGAAGTATGTAGCCCACCCATCCTACATACCAAAGTTTTAAGCCACTTCTCAAGTTGTACATAAAGTTTTGTGATTAATATTCACAAATTTTTATATGTAACTTAAAAAAACCCTGAAGTTTTAAAGTTATTTTTCTAAGTTAACTTTCTAAGAATCACATTGGTATGTCTTTTCACCTGGAATTTTTGAAAGAATATTGCAAGGCAACACTACACATGACACTGATGTCTTGCTTGCTACCATGACGATGTTAAGAGTAACGTAGATGGTAATGAGTATAGTTGGACACTCTGTCAAAGCGTTGCTGTGTGAATCAGGCCTGTACCAGTGTCTCAGGTTTAAAGGATCTCTGTGTATGGCTGTTTGAAGAAGTTCATTTGGTGTAGTGACGGTAGTGCCTGGCAGGAGAGTGTCCGTACCGTACGCCTGTGCTGGGTGAGGTGTGAGTGGGGTTGACAAAGGCCTTTGCTATCTCTCAGCTCCGTTTTGCTGCCTCCCCAGTCTGTGTGCCAAAGGTTTGGAGTTTCTTTCCTAGAACGGGTTTGTGCATCCTTTCAAATGCGTGGGAACAAGGGCTGCCACACTCGCATAGTGCAGCCCTGCCTTTGTTCTGGCAGGGGTGCTGTGCCGTTGGGTGACCAGTGCCCTCTGAAAGCTTTTGCTGCTCCTTTCTCAGCCCTTCCAACGGCCCTTCCAGTTGTCTGGAGCTATGTGTGCCAACGTGGTGTGAGAGGCGGGTGGGCAAAGCGAGGGCCATGCTGCAGTAATGCACGGCGCTCCGGACCCTCTTCCCTTGCCTCCAGCGCTCTGTGGGAGGGCGCACAATGGGGTTTGCAGGCTTAGGGCGGGTGAAACAGCTTCTCCTGGCGCGGCTTTGCGCGGCGAGTCGCGCAGCAGACGGAGCTACCGCCTCGCTGCGCGGGAGCGCTGCGGACGGGCAGGAGCGCGCTGCCGTAGCCGGCTTGCCCGCTAGATGGCGCCCCCGGAGCGGCTCTGCGGGGTCGTCGGGACGGGACCGACCGACGGACCCAGCGGGCGGGCGGGGAGCCGAAGGCTCCCGGCGTGAGGCAGACCCTGGTGTAAACCTGTGCCCATCCGAACCGGATCAGGGGTGTCAGCCCTGAGGTCTGACCGTGCTTTCTCCCCCCCCGCCCCTCTCCCCGCCCCCGCTTTGTACTGAGTATCAGGGCAACACAGGCCAGAAAATGAGACCTGCCAGGAACCGTGTGTCTGCACTGCTGAGGTGCCTCTAACTCGTTAAGGACCGAACGCCTTTGTTTAACTATTTACCTGCTACCTTGCTCGGCCCTCCGCCCCAAACCGACCCGTGGCTCTTGTCCTCTCCCTTGCCTTCACCCAGAGCGTTAGTGTTGAGTGCTTATGGAACCTGTTTGAGGTGCTGAAGAGGTTAAGCGTACTGCAGAGGCTTTGTAGGCACTGGGTGTGAAACGCTGGAGAAGTCGGTGGATGTTACATGTTGCTCATTAGAAACAGAAAATGAGTGAATCCCATTTGCCCGGGGTAAGCAGGAGCCTCTGTCATGTCTTGATCTTTGAGCAAAGATCTAGGAAAGACAAGACATCTTAACAGAAACCTTAAATTGCAAATAAGGGTTTTCATGACAAGAAAGTATCACTGGAAGGATAAGATGTTGCCCGTTAATTGCAAAGAATTGAGGGAAACACTTGCATTTAGTCTTTGTGACAAAATGCATTACTTAGGAAAATGTCACCCATGTTTCTAGCTTATTTTTAAAAAAAACCCAACACACGTGTAAGAAAATAGAGTAATATGCAGAAGAAAGCCAAAGATATTAATGATTGCTAGTAATTTGTCAAAATATGTTAATGAAACATTCTACTTTAAGCTCGTAGTGTGCTGCTTTGCCTATTTTGCAGCCCTGGGAGCTATCTTTTCACATGGTGTTAGACAAGAAGTATTTAGAGAAAGGACCGCAATACTATTAGCTCCTCTATCACTTGCCTGAATTATTTTTATACCACATCAGACATTCTGTAAAACTGAGAAGAAAATACATTCTTTATGTGGATAATGTAATAGTTGTGATTTTTTTTAAAATCTTTTAAAATGCTTGATGCTGAGAAGCGTCTTCATAATACTGCATGCATGTCTTCTATGCGTGAACTTGCTAGTGTAGCCTACTGCTGAGAAAAGTTTGAAGTGTTAAATGGTGGGTGGTCTTGCTGGTGATCTCTTTCAGATCTTCTTTTACTTGATAACCACCTGATTAGGTGGTTATCTGATGAGATAACCCTTAACAGTTAATTTCTAGGTGGAATGTTTGTAAATGTGAAACTTGAAAGAGGAATTGACCACCAGATCATAGGAAACTGAGTGAATTATTTTAAATGGAATGCTGTACTGAATAAAAAAATGCATTCTAAGTGAGAGGGTGGGTTTGTCTTTGTATGTCAGCTGGGTTCTTTTGGCTTTGTTTCAGAGGTTCTTTGATGTCACATTTGTATTTGCACGCTCAAGATTGATCCATGTTTTGCTGTGGGTATTCTTTAAGTGGCAGTCAGGTTGGGTGTAGGGTGAGGGTGAGTATCTGCAAGTTCTCTGCTTGTGCTGAAGACCGTGGTACTGAAAATCCAAATAGATGGGGAAGGGGAGTGTTGCCTCTCACAGTGGTGTAGTAGGCGTCACCCCTCGGATGGATCTGTTGTCGCTGGGAAAGAACTTTGGATTTCTGTGTTGGTAAAGGAACACCGACAGAGGCTCATTGGGGTCGTGTAGACTGGCAGCTTCCTTTCCTTTTGAAAAAGGCTTGTAGTTGTTGTTAATTGATATCTAACAGATAATATTACTGAGTGAGCATGGGATAACTGAGTTCGGTCGCTGGCCCAACAGAGCAGCACTGAGGAAGCTAGAAGGCATCACATGCTGTAGGTGAAGTGGGCTTTGCAATTGCAAGCATTGATTTTTGTAGAGTAAGGGGGAAAATCGAGTTGTTACTAATTTGCAGATGAGATATTGATGGGTGATACGTTGCTCTGTGAGACTGCAGAGTAGTTATAGCAAGGCTGTCGTTGTGTGTGAGGATAGAAGGTCAGATTGAGTGCAGCCATTCATGTACCTTCGGCAAATTTGTGGTGGTGCTCAGTGTATATATAGCCATAACTTGGAATGTGGTTATGATTGATGGGTTGAGTTTGGTGGAAGAGTGTGTATAAACAAGGAAATGGCTTTAAAGAAGAGACATTGATTTTTATTTTTTTTATAAAAATAAAACACATTTTGTTACCTTTTTTCATTTTAGACATAATAACAAGTTACCCTTGGAAGGGACTTTCCCCTGCATCTCTTGAAGTAGTGTATATCAGGCTGAAGAATTCTGTTTCTCTTTTAGGTCTCTTAAACTGCTGAATTATGTATGTTCATTGTTTCTCTGTGTATAGATGATTTGGCTAGTTAAAAAGCTGATGTTCTTGTTTTAATAATATAAATGTGCAAGTGGAAGGTATTCATAGTGTTTGTGCGTCACTTACTTGTTTGTGTGTTTCTTACTTGAAATGTGTGAAACTTAAGGCTAAAAGACCAATGAGAAATTCACTTTAACAATTAATATTTGCTGCATTTACACTGCTAAATTATCTTGAAGTAATTGTTAAACATGCTGCTTTTGAGAGTTTAATCTGTTTTATGGATGCCCTTTTTGCCCTAAAATAGTGCAGTAGCGAGAAAAACTCTGCTTGACCATCAGGATGTTCCAGAACTTCACTTTGGGAAATTGGATATACTTGTATAGTTCCAAGCTGTTTGGCTCGAAAGTGTGCTGCCTTTGATTTTGACATAATGTGGAGCGAGTTGGTTATTTGCCTCCTTACATAACATATTTGTTTTTCATTAAACATTCTGATAAGGTCTTATTAAAGTACCATGTATTATTTATGGTATTTCATATGAAAATGAGCTGAAGGGAAAATTCTATCATCTTAGGGCATTTGCAGAATAACAGCCTTTCTGTGCTAGGGAAAAAAAAAAAACAGGATGAAGAAAAGCATGACATACTCCTGTCAGAACAGGAGACTGCTCAAGGCAGAGAGAAAGAATGAAAAAGGGAGAAAGGGCATCAGAGTTCATTTCTCCTGCTTCCCCCCCCTTGTTCTGTGGCAGGTGGGGTTTTCTAGTGGTGGTGGGGTTTTGGGGGGAGGGAGGGGGGACTGTGGATTTCTAATAGTTTTTTTGTTGTTTTTACTTGAGTGGTTTCTTTTGTGCTAGAGTTATCTGTGCTATTCTGTATTTGGGGTGTTCTAGTAAATCAGCCTGTGATAAACTGTGAAAGTATGGATGTTTCCTAAGCCAAAACCATCCCCTGTGTTGTAAGTTTGGGCATGATTGTTTTGGCGCTGCTTGCTGACTTGTAGAAGCGTTGGGGTTGGGGCTTTGACTGCTTTTGAGAAAGAAAATTGTGTAATAACTGATCCTGCTGGAACATTTTCGGGTTTGCATGAAGAAGACTTAGTGGACCTAAATCAGTCTCTGAAGCTTGTGTGGGTGCAGGTATGTGAGCGCACACGTACAGGGGAGGAAAAAGTATATTGCTTTTTGTGATACAGCGCCTGAGTTGCAGTGACATGTTTGGTATCTGGTTAAGTGGGGACTATTATTTGTTCTAAAGGGGAGATCTTCATATCAAACCAGCGATGCTGATGGTGAAGTAGACTTCTCTTGTGTGTTACTTATTTCTTGTTAATGTTTAAGTCTCGATCTAAGATGCGGTTTTGTGGAAGTTAGATATCCTATGATAGATAATTTTAACATTTTCTGCAGAGCCTTTTTAAAAGAAAACCCCTTCAAAAACTCAGGTGGTGCTTTGAGGCTTGACCTTCTTTCCCGAATAATTAATTTTTAATTCATTTGTCAAATTCTAATTAAAAATAGTAGTATCTTCTGATATACCTGAGTTGTATTTAAGAAAAAAAAAAAGACCTGTAATATAGGACCTCAAGGACAAGTTGTAATATAAATTATTTGATTTGCAGGTCACATCCTACTTTATTACATAAAGACTAACTAGATCTACTAATGAATAATTATTACTCCATAAAATACGGGGGGAGAGGGGGGAGAAAAAGCCTGCAAGAGTGGAATACTAATTTGAGGTATCAGTCTCAAAGTAAAAAGTAAACATTAAATTCTGAAAATTGCAAATGTAATTTTTTTCCATGTAACCTGATAGGGCAGTCCTTGGTAATAGATTGACTAGCTGTCAAATAAATTTGTAACTTCAGATGAGATGGGCTTTAGACCAATTTTGAGATACAGTCTTTATCCAAGCCTGCTCCCCTCCCCCAGTGAAGTAGGCACAGCGTGCCACAGGGTTTTGTTTCACTCCCGTGTTTCTGCTGCAGTGGGTACACAGACATTTCACAGCTTTGCTGTAATGCTGTTATGGACTTATCTGGGAAACTAGACGGCACATGAAACGTAGATCTAAAATTAATTTGTATTTTAAAACAAGCTCATTTACTGCCAGCAGCGTGTATTTGCTGCAACCCCCTCGATAGACAAGATTCTTCCTCTTCCCCACTCTGTGCTTCGTACTTTTGTTCTTGGCAGGGGAAAGCCCTTTTCGTGTCAGGTGCGAGTCCTGGGAGGGAAGAAGTGTGTGTGTGCGAGCGTGCGTGCGTGCAGCATCCTAACAGGCGTTCAGTCCCAGCTGGGCAATGACACTAATTGCCCAGATCTCACGGACGCCTGTGATGCAGCGTGCTCACTTCCTCTCCTTCCCTATCCTCTCCGGGGATTTTTAAAATGCAGTATTTGAATTTGGGTGAGTGGTAGAGACCCTGCCCTAGGACCCATTTGACAAATGAGAAGCTGTGCAGCATCAGCACCAGCCGCCTGAGCCTCCCCGAGTCAATCTCTCTACTAGTCAGCAGCCACTGTTGTGAGACAAGCTTCAGCACTGCTGTCATTGAGGAAGTTCCATTTGCTCATCAATAGGCTGCAGGCTGTGTCTTCTTTTTTTCCTCTCTGTTAAAAATTCCGAGTTTAAATCTACCAAGTTGCCTTAGCTGACAAATGAATGTAGGGATCTAGCGCTGGGGGGAAAAAAAGGCATCCGAGAAATACTGTTTCTTACTTAAATAAGCAAAAGGAAAAAAAAAAAACCACCCCGTAGTGACAAGATAGGGCAAACGTGCTTGCATGCAAGCCCCCTCACTTGTTCTACGTAGACTTCAGAGCAACACCATGCAGCATCCCCTTACGGGTGCAACCTGCGTGGCACTGCCGAATGTGGGCATGTGTCCCCAGCTCTCCTGTGCCTTGACTTTTATGTACTTACAGCAGGTAAGTTTGCTTAACTTTTCCTTTTCCTATAGTGCCTGCTTTGTCAGCATCGTTTGGGGGATTTGTAATCTTGGAGGTATTTTTTTGTGTGAATAGACTGTATAAATGTCTCCCACTGTGTGGATTGAATGTTGTCTGCACTTAAGAATGGTGAGAGTGAGTAGAAAATATGTTTTAACAGAGCATCAAGCCTTTGCATATCTTTTTCTCCTTTTCTTTTTTTCCCCAATGCCTTTATCGGTGCTGTTTATAGATATTTAACACAGTACTTTGACTGCATTTCTCGTGGATACTGTAGCAGAGTTTCAGCCATAAAGAACTGCTCTTTATTCACTTGCAGGCATAAATTATACTTCTAATGTAAATGTGCCCAATGGCAATTTTGTTTAAGCTTTCTTTGAAGCCAGGAATTTTAAGTCTGTGTTGAAACATGCTGCTGATTAAAATCAAGCTCATTTTTTTGTTCACCAAAGAAAAAGGGGAAAAAAACCCTCAGATTTTGTAGAGCTCTATCTGTGCAGAATTAATATTTCTATCACAGGAGTATATCAGGGTGGGTTTAAAAATATGTTCTAATACCAGCAAAATGGCACTGATTTCTAGTCCATTTTAAAATTCTTTTTAAATTCGTTTTATGTAATTTTTGCTTCTAGGTTTTTTAAGTATTTCCCCCTCTCTCCCTCCCCATATTATTTAGTATTTGGTACCCTCTCTCTGTTACAACATGACATAAATAACTGGGAAATGACACATTATTTTTTTAACTAGTATTTTGGAATCATCATTGTATTCTACTTCTCTATTTTTATAATTGAATCCATCATTAGAGAGAGTCATCTAGTAAGTATGTAGAGCCAAGACAGAAATATGTTACCGTGTAAAATGATTAATCCTGGATTTTCTGTTACTTTCTCCTGAAACTTCAGTGAAAAAAATAAAAAATCTTGTGCCTGTTGTAACAAACAGGGGCATTTCTCCCAACTTCCACTACAATAGTTTATATGCAGATTGACTTGCACGAAGCAGCCTCTAACTTTATTTCTCTATTTACAAATGCCTGATTTTTTTAGTGTTCCTTTTTGTTCCTGAAGATTAAAGCAAATAAATTGAAAGCTTCCCCCCCCCCGCAAATGTTTGTTTTCTATTACTGCTGAGTGAACAGAACTCAAGTTTTTGCAGGATCTAAACCCTTCTGTAGCTTTTTTTCTTAGTATTTGTAGTATAAACCATTTCTGACTTAAAGCATGGGTGTGCTTAATAAAGGAAAAAATAATTGTATATGCCCTATATTATATATGTATGTGGGAGGGATTCATATGTCTGCAATTAAAATTTTCATCAGATAAATATGATGTGTTTAACACTTCAATAAATTGCGTGTCATAATTAAAATGCATGTTCTTAGTAGTCCTGCGTTCTGGATAAGGTTTGGAAATGACGTTTATAGATCAGCTTCAGTGATCCAGTGTGACTTGTGCCACTCGCTGGGTGTATGCAAAATGTGCTCCTGCGTTTTGTCGGGTTTGTTCTTTTGAGTTTGCCAAACAACAATTTGTCCCTTAAAGATCTCACTTGTGAAAGGAAAAATGTGAATGAAGGTGAGAGGTCAACATGGCCACACAAGGAGCTGAGGAAGATGAGGCTGGGTGCTGTAACAACCTTCCTGCCTGAGCTATTGCAGTATCATTATGCAAACACAGCTATAGTAGGGCACTGCTTTAAGGTTTGAGAAACTGTGCAACCATAATGATTACTTTAAAATAGTGAGTTCAGTTCCATCTATTCCATTTGAGAGAAAGACGAGAAGTGATTGCTAATGCACTTTGCAAAGTGCTATATCTGGCAGATAATTTTTAACTCTTTAAGTGGATTAACTGCCACACTGAAAGTATCTTTATTTTATTTTTATTTTTTTAAGTGTTGGTTTTCTCATCTGGTTAATCCTATTGTCAGTTTGGAATCGTTCTGCCTCTATTAATCACAATTAAATGTAAGTTAAAAAGTCATCTGAATTCCTGACAATAATTGTGACGGGTTTGAAATTTTGTGCTTGTTGCTTCCTTTGCTTTCTGGTTGGCATTTGAGTTATTCTGGATTCCTAGACAGTAGTATAATTATCAACTTAATTCAGATAAGATTTATTGTTTTATATATTTGGTTAGGTATTTATTTAGAAACAGTGTTACTTTATCTCAAAATTATTCAAGCAGAAAGATAGCACTGTGGTGACGTTACCTACAGAGCTAACGTACCATGGTTCTGGTTTTAAATGGGAAAGGACAAGTAGTGGTTTATAATTTTGAAAAGCATTAATAAATGTCTACTATGACAGCCGCCTTCTTTTTTTTTCCTGCTTTTCCCCATCTAACAATTTGTAGCAAACCTACAAAAATGCCTGTGTTATGTACATTTAGTGTAAATACCACAATTTTAGTGAAAGTGCGAATATTTTTCTCACTCTATAAAGTTGTCTATTGATCTTAAATACTGGTAACCTAAAAGCGTTGTCTGGCAACTCAATACCTGGTGATTCCCCCTGCCTGTGGACCCTGGGACCAGCAGTATACAGACATTATGGGAACCTACCAAGCTTTTTTTTTTTTTTTTCCCCCCTCTAAAAATTGCACTTCAGAGATGCCTGCTCAATTAAATGAATTCAGACATCTGTGTTAAGAACTGAGTGCTCTCTCAGTTGTTAAACTTTACTATCTATTTGGAATCTATGAAAGAAATTATTCTCGATTTTTGTGTGTGTGTCTGCCAAATCCATGAGTGTCCTGTCACATTTAAATTCTATAATTGCGGCTGGGTCTTTCCAGAATGGCTACAAAAGGCATTATACTATTCTTGAGATGGGCAAAGCAGTCTTCCTGTCAATAAATATTTATGTAGCCATGAGGATGGTAGGTTTCTCTGTATTAATCACTTGGGAAAACGGATGTTTCGGTAGTCATTTAAATAGTGGCTAATTTTATTGTCTAAACTAACACTGCTTGGTTAGTTTGCATAGGATAGAGGGATAAATTGTTGTCCTCAGTGTACCCACAGAAGTGCTCCACTGCTCTGTCCAGTGTGAGGAACTTGGAGTGTCTGCTCTGGCATCCTCCAGATCACAGACATATCTAATGTTTTAAGAGCTAAGTGAGGAACTGAATTTTTATAAAACAGTTTGTGCATAGAGAATGCTTTGCCTAAAAACATTTAAATTTTAAACTTGAAAATTATGAGGTATAGAGGCCTAGTTTGTGTTATGGATTAAGTGTCAATGAGAGATTCACTTGAAAAAGCCCACAAAAACACCAAAGGATGCTTCCGAGTCAGTGAAGCTATTTAAAATGGTCTGAAACCATTTGGATGTTCTTCTATTAAGCTGCTTCTAAATTTAGAAACCCAGAAAGAGATTTCAAAGAGCATGCAAACTGAAATGACTATGTGTGGCAGCAACAAACAGGAGGAGGAGGAGGCAGGGGTTTGGTTTGCAAGGTTTTTTTTCTCTGTCTTTATACAGATGGAGCCAATTGGGAAAAGTGTAGATGTATTCGGGTTAGAATCTTACATAGTGTCAGTATTTAAAGGTACAGGAAAAGGGAACTCAGATCTGTACTGCACCATATCATTTGGTAATGTTTTATGTTGGAAACAGCTAAGTATATCTCTTTTCTCTTTCTTCCTGTGACACATTGGTGCAAGAAATAATTTCTGATCACAAGCTTACATCAAATGCTGGCATCAAGTAATTTTTGCAGCAGAATTTTGACCACCTGTAAATTGGGATTTGGCATATGTAAACGGAGGTTCAGCTCCTTTAACTGGCATTTCGCTGTGATACCTGTTTGCCTGAATGTGGGGTTATTTAGCTGGTGTTTTCTGAGTGAAGTAACAAAGACAACTGTTGTTTTGAAACATCACATTATATTGTATGTCACAGGGTACAGTGCTGCTGTCGTTATTTTAAAATTGGTAATTTTTTTCTTTTCTGTTTAATGATGATAGATGTGCTTTGTTTTAAATAGTGAAGTGGTTTGTACAAAGGGTAATTCCTCTTAAATGGAGCAATTGCTCATAGTGGACATTCACAGATCGAAAACAATTGAACTGAAACTTCAATATCAACCTTTTCTGTCTTTAACAAGAAAGTAGTTCACGGTACAGCTCTCGTATCAATGATGAAAAGAATCCACCATGAAAACAAAACCCAACAAACCCTCTGTCTCCACCCCAGCTATTCCATTAGTGCTTACATGCTAAATTAGTGTAATTTTATTTGGGCCCTGAGCATTATGACTATAGAGAAAAGCTGAATTCCCCACTCAGTTACTTATGTCAAGCTACTGGATCTGATGATTTATAGGAGTCTGAAAGAGTTTTTATCATGTTCTTTCTTCATGGCTTAATTCAATGTTGATTTATTTGGTAGTATTTTCAATTGATGTAGTCAATAGTGTCAATAATGAAATAAGGATTAGAACAGATTATCTTTGTGCTAAAATTGTGTAAAGAATTAGAATGGATGAACAATTCCTGGATACAGTTTGCCTCTTTTATGGAACACAAGCACATCCATTGCTGAATGCCACCATTGCAGTCCCAGGCCTAAGTGCATTTCAGACTTTAGTGAATCTTCAAAGGATCAGGTACACTAGTTGAATTCAGTAACTCATGTTTTAAGATGACGCTCTTTGAGCCTGTCGTGAGCGTGGTGCCTATCTCGAACATGTCCGTTTAGAGTACTTGCTCACTCTCTGGCTCTCCTGTAAAATCAGTTAATCTGACTTTTGCTCATGAAAATTTTAAGCATCTGATAGCTTACAAATTGGAGTCTTTGCCCAATTTTGTTCCTCAGTCTTCTATTTCATGGCAATATTCACGTGAGAACATGCAACCTCTGCTTACGACTGCATGAGTGGAAAGAAGTCCACGTTACTAATGCTCATTCACCATCTGTTTTTCTTACAGCTGGGCCTTGAATAATTGTCCAGTAGCTGATGGACAGAGTGTAGGCAATCTTTTCAGGGTTTTCTGATTCATTTAACTAGCTTCACTGCCCCAAGAGAAACATAGTGCTTGTTTATTAATATGTGGAGGGTAAAAAAAAATCGTACTTAGTCAGATCAATTATAGTCCTCTGTTAAAACACAACCAAAGAAGAGATTTACTGTGCTGCAAACAGTATCCTGTGGATGCATTTGCACCTAAGGGAGCTGTGTGGCACTCTGGTAATCTTGAACAAAACAGCCCTCAAAACATGGGGGTTTAACTGCTGCATCTAACAACTTCTGTCAATACAGAAGTTGTGATGTGCTGTTTATCTTAATAAGGGTAAATAACATCATTTGATATTCACCAGTAGGCTTCAAAGCCTGTATTTGAGACTCCACCTCTGATTCAAGACAAATTTACATGTTTACATATCTTTTGACTCTCAAGAGCTGTTCAGTTGTTTTCCAGAGACTAATGAGAAGTGGCTTAGAGATCAAGTGCTGTAGCAGCACTCCTTCTGAATACCAGCTAGTTTGGGGCATTGAACTGCAGCTTGTCACACAAGGTCAGGCTCTTCTCACAATAGCAAGAGGAGGTGCTTTAGTTAAGTACTCCCGTCTTTAAATCCTAGGAGGAAAAAAAAAATCAGCTGAAAAATCAAAACCAAACCAAACAACCCAAACCCAGCCCCAAACACAAAGCCTCCCCAACCAACCAGAGCCAGGTAAGAAGGTTTCTTACATCTTGGGATTGTAAGAGCAAGAGTAGTCGCAAAGGAACTTCCAAGTGGCAGAAGCAGGTGAATAATTTGGGCTGAGAGTCATTGTTTTTATAACTGGGTTGGTTCTTGGAACATTTTTAAACACTTCAGCTGAAAAGCTATGACTGGGTTTTTGGTTGTGAGCTATTTGTAAGTTGTCAGTGTTCATTGATGTTTGCTAAGGATGTATATGGACTGTTATTTTCTGAAAAAAATAGGGGCTGTGATATTTTATGCCAAAAAAATTTGCATTGGTTATTTAAGCAGGGGGTTTCTCAGAGCAACTAGTAGGTATTTAATGTTGTTCAGATTTATTTTTTTTTGGACCAGTACCCATGCAATACTGGAGTATGAAGTTTTTTTGATTTTGAGTGTGTGCATTTCTGAACAAGTAAATAAATAATATGTTAATATTAATTCTGTTTAAAGTGTATTTGAAGTATTTAATAGGTAGCATAAATGAAAGTGATTGAAATTGTGACACTGGAATTTATCACCTGGCTTTATAGAGTTAGAATAATGTTAGTGGAAAGAAGTCAACACCCTCTAAGAATCCTTCAAGCTTTCCTGCCTTTTAAAGGTGTATGTGTGATTGATTTATCAGTTTTAAAGTGTGATGTGTAGTACAAGAGCTCTCCTGAGGTACCCCTGTCATTTCTTTGCTAGCATTGCTCATTTTCCTCCAACTCGCCCGGTGCAGCGCCATTGACTTCTTTTACATTTAGCTTCCCCTCCTACTCTGTCAGTGCAGCAGCCCAGTGAATTTAATTAGAGAAAATAGCATTTCTAATGCCTATAGTATCCTGACGAGTTGTAGTTGGGCCTTTGGTCTTTTGCACTAGAACAGGCTCCAGCTGTGGAGAGATCTCGCTGTGTTTTGATCCTGCTCTTTCTCGTTGTGTTGAACACATGCAGAATCAAAATTAGATGCTGTAGGAAGAACTGAAGAATTTGGTGAATTATTTTTTTTGTTCAGAGTGAGTCCCTGATTTTTCTTTTTTTCCCACAGATATGGGAAGGTGTGTGGTACTTTAGAGCTGAAATACTTAAGTTGCTTATGAGAAGAACACAAGTGCTTTCATCTTAGATTGTTTTTTAAATTTACCTTTTGACCCTTTATATCAAAACACACCAAATATTGCTGATTGTCTTGTTTGTAACATCGGTGCATGAATCTATTAGAATCACCTCATGTATATTTGAGAGATCTGTGTGTATTTATGAAGTGCCTTCCCTCCTTTTCTTACTGACTTGCAGTAACACTTATGATTATATAGTTTTGAAGACTGCTGCTTTGGTTTTACTTCTCATAGCCTTTTCTTCTGTGGCGATCTTTGTTATCTTTGCTGTGACCAGTAAGCCCTCTATAACCTGTTAAATGCAGGTGCTGATTATGGGCATGAAAGTTCCTTCACAAACAAGGAGTGATAAGAAGTTTTAAAATACAAGCCCATGTTCTCATAATCGCACTATCTTTCATGAGACAGTGTGCATTTCAAGTGCTTGAAATGACTTTCAGTAAGCATTACAGAGGGAGATGGACAACCTGCTAAAAGTTCTCCCAGAGAATAAGATGTTGTCAAAACAGGATCAGAATTTGGGGGTGAAAAGAAATCAGGCAGCCCATAGATTCAATGAGTGTGTCCCCTCCTGTCCTAAGCGTTTTTCCCTTGTCATGTATCAGTCCCCTCTCTGGGACGTTACATGGCTGCATAGCTCAATTAATGCTCTGTGGCAGGAGGAGGAAAAAAATGTCTCTCTCTTGTCAGAAGCAAAGTTATTTACTTTCAAATGCTGACAGAATAGCACTGCAGGGGCTTCATTTATTTCCGTTCAGAATGTCATTATTGTGTAATGCAGAGGGACTGCCGTGCGTTGCGGATTACTCCTGTAATCTTTGGTCTGCTGAGAGTAAAATGGCGCACTGGCGGGCTCCCCTGGCCTGGCCTTAGCTTGTCCCCTTTTCCAGAACTGCATTCCAAGTGTCTTAGATATATTTGGGACAGGTGGGGAAACGTTCCCATGGTAGTGGTGCTGATGCTTGGTGCCTTTGCAGTTATGCTCTGGCCTGGCCAAAAGACCGTCTGAGTCCTTCAATCCCTTTTTAATGCCCATCACTTTCCCTGAAGGGAAGCATATGGTTCAAGACGTCTTTTTCAGCATTACTCCCTCTCTGTCATACTCTTTAGTTTCCCCAAGTATGGGCCCGAAAGCAGCATTTTAGTGCAGAATGTTTCATAAAGACAACTTGTGATTTCATTTCAAAGTCTGAAAAAGCCTTCAGCCTTGTTGCTGTATTGCAGCCACCCCAGAGGCATGGTCAATAGTTTTAATGTTCACTGTCCATGTTCAGTGTGTGTCAATGCAGAGATACAGGGATGTTCAGGAATTACAGTTCCAAGAGTTTGGGTTGATTTCTCCATTCCTGTTGCTACCATATTTCCAGCTCCACTTTGAATAACCACGCTTACCACGTGCATGTGAAATTGCCTGTTGCTTTGTGTAAAATTTCAGTGTGTGTGTGTGTGCATAAAATAAAAACGCTGATGCAGATAACTTCAGGAGTTCCTTGGGTCCAGACATGGCCTTTCTTTCTGCCTGCTCTTGAAAATAATTTAAAAAATAAGTGTTCCAGTGGAAAATAACTTTACTTGGAGTGGTGGCACCTTTTTAGTGGGGATAGATTTATTTTTTCTTGGTACTAACCCCACTTGAAGTAGGCTTTTTCAGCTTCTTTTTCAGTTTAAAGTGGTAAACAAAATATTTAAGATATTCAAAATACATTCGTTAGTAGTAGATTTTATTTGAACACAACCTGTCTTTAAATGAAGGGCAAAGGATCTGCTTCTAAATGGGTTTTCTTGCTTCTTTCCTTCTTTTCCTTTATTTGCAGACATAAAATCCAATAAATTTCTATTGCAGTTGCTGGGCTTGGGGGAGAAAAAAGGAAAGGAAAAGTACAAAGCTATTGGGAAGCGTCAAACACGGAGAATGATGAAGTACATTTCATAGCAGCAAATTCCAACCCCAAAATCCCTGTTGTGCAGGAAGGCTTTCCAGCTTGCACAGGAAATTCAGCCATCGCGCAGTGTAGTATTAATGATTTATACACAGCACACCACTGCTTTTGTTCACTAGCAGAGCTGGGTTGTGTTAATAAAGGAATTTCAGGGAAAAGGGTCCCGGCATGCTGAGTTGTTTTGCTCAATGCAGTGGATGCTGCCTTCATAAATCAAAGGGATTTAGTTCTTTACAACCTTTCAGAGCTGCTGAGGGTGTGTGGTTGTGTGTTTTGTTTTGTGGGTTGTTGTTTTCTTTTCTTTTTTAATCTGATTCACCTAGGAATATTTTAATTTCTTTTCTATAAAGAATGAATGAACTACTGGATGAGGTTTGTCTCAGCTGTTTTTGGGTTGATTGGTTTGCTTCACAGTGGCATTATACTTCCATTTGTTTTCCATTTGGTATTTATGCTTTATGGTATTGTCTATGGAAAGAGGCTAACATGCTTCTATTAACATAAAAAGATGCAGATCACATTATATTCTGTGTTATTTCTTAGTAATAAATCAAACAAATGTAAAGGCATAATATGCTTGAAGTAAACAATGCAATTTTGTATGCTTTAAAGTAAAAAAAGCCTTCATGTACTAAAGCATTTATGATTTTAAAATCAAGATAGTTTTTTATTACCAAAAATAAACTTCCATGTTTTTTTTGCAATGAATGTGAGTGTAAATTATTTAGGGGTTCAGGATGGTTTCTTTTTTGCGTTTTTTTTGGTTGGTTGGTTTGGTGGTTTGTTTTTTTTTTTAAACAGGAAACTTTGTTTCCTAATAGCAACTACAGGACTGGGAACTTATTTTTTAATTACTTCACATAATGATTTTTAAAATTAGTGAATCAGTATGGAGATTACTAAAGAAAGTATGTATCTACCTTTGGTTATAGAAATGGCAATAAAGAAAGCTGCTTTTTAAAAAAGCTTTCAAATTCTTGTGTGAAATAGGGGATTAAAGACTGTCAGGGGGCTCTCCTAGAAAATAAGCACCTGCTTTGATACTTAGGGAATCTAATCTGTACTCGATTACTGTTTTACAAGGGGGGGCAGGTGGACAATACTCATAGGCAACACATTGTGCAGTTAAAGGGAATCCGGCGTTCCAGGGGAGCCTTATGACTTTGCATTACACAGCAGGCGCAGTGGGTTTTGCCTCTTTGGATCATTCAGAGTCATTGTTTCATGTGGCTTTGCTTACAGAAGATGTGACTGTCCCGTCCTGGCTCTGCTGCAAGAGAAACCCCAGTTCCCTCCCAGCTTTATGAAAGTCAGCAGTGTGGGAATCTGTGTTGCAGAAGTTTAAGCTGCTCACTACTGGGAGGAATTTCTTGTTTGTAAATTGTTCTGTGGTCTGAAGGCAGATAAATACCTTACTTTCAATTTTCATCAGTGGTTTAAATATCACAAGTTAGTAGAAGACAGGTGCCCAGTAAATGAGGTTTATGTTCGTACAGTGCTATTTTTGTCCTCTATTATTTGGGTGCGTGAGTGTTTCATTGTATTTAATTATGTCTGTGAGGCACAAGACAACAGTCAACATCTGCTCTATTGTTTCCTTGGTTTACAGATAGCTTTGATGGGTTATTAAACAATCTATTTTTCAAACAGAAAAACAGGGAAACAAGCTGCACCCATATTATGTAATTTTGCAAAGGTACATTATGTAATTAGTTGTCTAGTGTTTGCACAATGTTCTTTTATTTTGGTTGAATAAATGCTACGCCATTAAAAAAATATGTGGCTATCTTGAACAGTTTATATTTAATAGGGAATTTCTAGCTTAGAATACTTGGGTTAAGTTGATTTTGCCACGACTAAATTAATTTCGCTATTCATTGCATACCTAAATAATGCTCCTGAGTTGTGAATGCAACTGTGAAAAGTAGAAATGTATATTAATTCTCATTTTGTACCGAAGCTGCTACTGATAAACTCTTACTGATTACAGGAAAGGTATTAATTCACTTGAATTATTTTTGAGTGAAAGTTTACCCTGTTGCTAGACACAAGTTGGGAAAGGCAATGCTCAGACTGGTTTTACTCTCGTGGATCATACTCAGAGCAGAAACTTGACTACGAATGGATTTCCTGTTGGAAGAGTACTTGTTTCATTAGCTGTTTTGAGACTTTCCGTTTTGTTTATATACCTGTCAACGCTTTTAAGATTCTTTATGTAACACTGATGGCCACTATACTCTCTCTGCCTGGATTAAGGTAAAACACTGGAAAATTCCAACTAGATAGCATGTGATTTTTCTTGCCTCAAAAATAAACTGGAGAGGAAAACTTTCCAGCTTTCCATAGCTTTAATTGGTGCAGAAAGTCACCTATTAAAAATGTTTAGGAAACAACATGTGTGTATAGTATTTTCACAGCTATTGAACTGCCCCTGTACAGCAGTATGTACATGTTTTGTACATACGTAGATTTAAGGCCTTTGAAATGCTGCTCATGTAACACAGTTTGGCCATTGAAATTAAGAAATTCCTTCAAACGGAAAGAAAAAAAGGACAATGCATTATTAACTCATGTAGGACTGATGTTCCACGTGCTTGTTTCAGTGTCATCTGGCAAAATGGCATTCAGTGTTTAGCACAGGGTGAAAATACCTCACTTCTCTGTGCAAGGGTCATTAGAAATACTTTGTAATCTCCTTCTCACCATCCCTTTGCATCAGCAGCAAAAGGGCTGCCCGTGGATGAGCGTAAAACAGGGGTCTCAAGTTTGTTCCTTCAAGTGGCAATAAATGCTCCTCAACAGACTCAGAGGGTTACATGCGCAGCTTTGGCTCTCCACCACCATGAGACATGTGGAAGCTCAAACAGCAATTTCTAACTACAGTTTTCAAAGAAATGAAGGAATGCCAGAGTAACGCTCTTTGTAAGAAACTTTGTTTTCTAGGTGAGGGTTTTCACTGTAGGGTGAGGGGGAAGAACTGTGGCTTTGGAGTTTTTTCTATAGAGTTTGTTGCTAAATGGTTTAGTAGGTGTGTCTTTTAGAGACTGCTCCTTATCAGCAAATGTGTGTGTGTACAGCCAACAAACCACACAGGTGTCTTCAAACAGTATGTAGGAATGGAGCATTCCCAGGCTTTTCTTTGGAACACAGATATGTATTTGAGTGAGAGAGAAAGCCAGGACTGGAACTTCTGCTGAGGAAGATCAATGAAGTTTATTGATTTCCACTGAGGATGTTATGTTATCCTTAGCTTTGCTGTAAAATTAATGCACAGTGCATTTTCTTTCATCACCATATTCTTGTTTGAGACTAGTTTTAAATATACAACTGGTGTGTGTCCACTTGCAGCAGCAAACAAACTTTGAAACTGTTTTATGGAAGCTCAGAGAAAGTTACTTTTAGAATTATGAAGGACCGTGAGGTGCAGCAGGCAGCATCTGATCTGTGGTAGTGGTGGGTCCTGGTTATTTGCATAGCTTCACAAGGAATTAGGACTGTGGAGCACAAAACTCTTCAGTGTTTTGTTTGTGTGCTGTTAAAGAGATTGTAAGAGCTGAAGAACAGAGGAAATGATAGTTCAGGAAGTTCTGCTCTTACTAGTACCACAAATGGCCAAATAGATCAGTAGACAGCAACAGAGGTGGTTGACTTCTGTTGCTTGTGCTATCCCACTAGGTTACACAAGCATCTAAGGAAGCAGGCTGTGAAGGAGACCTATCATTATGAAAATAAATTGAACAAGTTATAAAACCTTTTTAAATATTTTTTGTAAGAATTCACTAGTCCCAGTTGACTCATTACCCTGAAATCTGACAGTTCTGTAGGAGCAGCTCACGTGAATTGTCCATGGTGGTTGCTGAAGAAAGTCACTTGTTTGGTAAAATAGTTCTTTAGGATGGGAGGGTGTAATGAGTAAGAATATTGTCTAAGAGGTTTTGGGGAAGGGGAGGAAAGGATGCACTTGATGTGATTGTTTAAGGTGAGACCTGTTGGCTGTATTACGAGGAAGTTTTGCTGAAGCTTAGTGCCAGGGGGTTTATTCTTTCCAAGTAGGTTTCCTGTGTGCTAGCTGTTTACATGAAGGTGAGAGTACTGGAGCAATTCCACTCTCATGGACCTCGCCTCAGTGCAGACATCCTAGATGATGGGCAGAGGAGATCTGACCCGTCTTCAGAAAAGACCAGCACTCTGTGCTGTGTGATCTGTCAGCCGGATGGGCGGTGTACAGCAGCTACCTGTAGGATATGAGGCTGAGTTTGAGTGGCGGCTGAATTGCTAAACACGGGATTAAGCCTATCTTCAAACAGTTGCATTAGGAGATACCTACGAGACTGAACTGACTTGGGACGCAATGTACCAATAAATTGGGAAAAGATTTCTGAACTTTATAGTATTCAGATTTGCAGGCAAACTTCATATCAACTGTGCCAAATCCCGCCTGCCTCAGATGCTTCTAGTTTGTAGTTCTTGGCTAAACTTCAGTGCTTAAAATCTATCGCTGATGTCTTGGATAGAGCTGAATTATAGCTTGCATTACATCTAATGCCTTCAAGTCTTGATATTTTATCTCTGGAGAATATGAAACTTGTCAGTTCTGAACAGAAATTCCCTCTGATCCCTTTAAAGACCTGTAGGGTCTTTATTATTTTGGGGTTTGAATAGGTTATTTCTCCAAGGCACCCTGCTCTCGTAGGATATCTCCCCTATGCTGGTTTCTGCAATCAAACCATTGCACTTGGCATAGTAGGGTGCTTGAATGATGTATTTATACAGGCAGGAGGCATGACTTAATACCATCTCATGATTCACTGTGCAGTCCTATTAATATGAACTTTACTCAGGGGAATAAGTAGCTGTTACTTGTCAGCAAATCCAGTGTGTATTAAGGAGGTGAAGCTGTATTGAAAGATCCTCACAGTGATACTCTGCTGTTCCCGAGGGAAGCAAATGAAAACTGTACTTTGATGAATAATGAATGTGCTAATTGGGGTCAAAAAGAAGTCATAGCTTCCTGTGATACAGTATTCAGAGTAACCTGACTACAGCAATAGTCTGGTTTGTCAGGGTTTGGCAATAAAAATATGTGGCTGGCTATCATCTCCATACAACCAAGGCCTGATGGCTTGTCTGTTCTAGAACCCAATGTTATGTTCCTGAGATCCTACTTGATGCACGTTGGTGTGAACAAGATGACCAGGAATTGATACGGAGTGAGCCTGGTTGTGTGCTCAAATATTGGCAAAAATCCTGAGTAGAATGAATGATGATCTATTGTGGCATTCCTTGGGTATATTGATATAATTCATTAAGACTGGATATTGATCAGAAATCAGTCTGTTCCTGATTTGCAAGGAAAAATATATTTTTGTTGCTGCCAGTCTGGTTTGCAAATGAATGTACCCCAAAGGGAAGATTACAGCCTGCTCCTACCTGTTGGGAAAATACATGCAAACAATACACCTTTCTTGTGCATCTTATATGCAGCACATGGAAGAATGAATGAGGTTAATGAAGATACGTGAAAGTATGCTAGTAATACATATTTTGTAATAAAAATATATTATAGATAGTCTGACTCTTTTTAAAGTGATATGTAGCACTGATTATAATATATGCTACTGGAAGTTGTATGCCATTTTCAGTAGTTTGGCCGTGTAACTGCATGATGTCAAACAAGCCTGAGATCCTGAAAATGGCTGTGGTACATTTCATACAAAGTTTTCAAAACTGCTTAACTTCACAAAGGTATGAAGCTTGCCTCGACCCTTTAAAGTATGGCAGATAAACTCAAGAGCAGATTAGGGGAAGGTATCTGAAGTAGCCTGGAGATGGGAAAGAGTTTGTTCTCAAAGAAGTCAACTGTGAAAATGCAACTCAATTTGTATGCTATCTAGCTGATAGAAATTATGTAATGAAAGCCAATGTGGGACTCTATAAGTTAATGAAGACAATGCAGTGCTCATTAAGACATAAGAAACATAGCGAAGGCCTTTGCAAGACATCCTGTGTTCTGAAGAAGTAGTAATGTGCACATGTCAAAATTAATTCCTTGTAGTTAAAGTAATAGTGTTTTCCTCTAGTTCTGCAGCTAATTTTTCTGAGTGATCCAATACAACAGGAAACAAACTCCTTTGCAAATAATCGTATAGGGCCGCAGAGATGTTCATTGGAAGGAGCTGCCCTACAAATGGCTTCATCACTATGTGGGCTGCAACAATTTTTGTAGCTTTAGAAGATTATTTTCCGTGTGACTTCTTGCATAGTCTAATGTTATCCTCCTTCTTAGTTCAGTGCCAGCATGTTAAATAACTGAATTTCTCAGATTAATCATGCTTTAATTTTCACACAACTACTGGCACATAAAGACAAATTTGGTTGTGATTTGAAATTTTTGTAAATCATAGACCGCCAGACTGTTTTGGTTTAGAAAGACTCTTCAAGCCCTTCCAGTGCCATCCCTGCCATGGGCTGGGACACCCCCCAACAGCCCAGGGTGCCCAAAGCGCCATCCGACCTGGCCTCGAATCCTGCCAGAGATCCAGGGGCAGTCTCAGCTTCTCTGGGTACCCTGTGCCAAAGCCTCCCCCCGTGCCTGGGAAGGATTTCAGCTCCCAGCTTCTCTCCAGCTGGAGATAAAGGCCATTTCCGTGGGCCTGTCCCTCCCTGCCCTTGGCACCAGCCCCTCTCCAGCTTTCCTGGAGCCCCTTGAGGGACTGTGGCTCGGAGGTCTCCCTGCAGCCTTCTCTATGCTGAGCCTCCCAACTCTCTCAGCCTGTCTCCAGAGTAGAGTTGATTTCTCTGATCCTCTTCATGGATCTTCTGGAATTGTGCCATCTTCTGGTCTGTGACCCTCTTCTCCTGAGGCCTCCAGAGCTGGACACAGCATTGAAGGTGGGGTGTCATGAGAGCAAGAATAGAGAGAGAGAATCCCCTCCCTTGACCTGCTGGTCATGCTAAAACCAGACACATCCAAAGGCGCCTATTGCTGCTTGAATTTTCAGCGAGTAGTGGTTTACAGATTTTTCTCTAGTTTTGTGTCATGATATGTATGGATGATGACAGGTCCATACATTTATGTGGTAGCCAAAGGGAAATCCAGCCAAAGAGGCATCCCTTATCTCCTTTTTTTTTTTTTTAAAATCTGCTTCCTCTTTCTAGCATGCATTTATCACATATGTAGGTGAATGTGTTTTGAGACTCACTGAAGTGTAAGTCTGTCTATCTGCTGTCAGGACACAAATATGTATCTCTAACAATCTAGTCTAAGGAGGAACTGAAAGTTTCTAAGAATGCAGAAGAGGGCAAGCCAGTTATGTAAAGATATCTGCCTTCACATGTTCATGATAAAAGCGAAGCTAGATGTCATAGATGCATACCTTTTGAGTGTGTGTGCTCTTTCGTATTACTGCCATAACTGATGATATCCTGGTACCAGACAGAATTCTTTTCAGAAGGAATTTACAGTCAAAGTTGGATACAAATGTCTAGCTGACTTGCAGAGGAACAGAGATATTGGTCATCATGCTGTTCAGGAGTCAGTTCATCCCTCAATTATTTTGTGTGTGTGTGGCATTCTGGCAAGAGGAGGTTTTATGGGCTGAGAGCACATTTATAGATGCTCATAGGAAGTTCTTAGCTAGTATCACGGAATTCTAGGAGAAAATATGGATGCCATTTTAGGTGTAGTTAGGAGATGAAAGAGCATAATATTCAAGGCAATATGAAGAAGCTGTTCATCTTTCAGTTATTCACAGTGGTACATACAGTAGGAATACATACTGAGTACATACTGAGCTAGCAGTGTACCCTGGTGGCTAAAAGAGCCAATGGGATCCTGGGGTGTATCAAGAGGAGCGTGGCCAGCAGGTTGAAGGAGGTGATCCTTCCCCTCTACTCTGCCCTGGTCAGGCCCCACCTGGAGTATTGTGTCCAGTTCTGGGCTTCCTGGGATAAAAAAGACAGGGATCTCCTGGAGAGAGTCCAGAGGAGGCTACAAAGGGGATGAAGGGCCTGGAGCATCTCCCCTGTGAGGAAAGGCTGACTGAGCTGGGGCTGTTCAGCCTGGAGAAAAGAAGACTGAGGGGGGATCTAATCAATCTTTATCAATATCTGAAGAATGGGCTGCAGGGGGAAATGACCAGCCCCTTTTCAGTGTCTGTGGGGACAGGACAAGGGGCAATGTCTGCAAGTTAGAGTATAGGAAGTTCCACACCAACATGCAGAAGAACTTTTCCCCAGCGAGGGAGCTCCGGGACAGGCTGCCGTGGTGGATGTGGAGTCTCCATCTCTGGAGATACTCAAGACCCATTTGGACGCTGACCTGTGCAATATGAACTGGGGGGCTGCTTTGGCAGGGGGTTGTGCCCCATGAGCTCTCGAGGTCCCTTCCAACCCCTATGATTCTGTGAATAGGCTGAAGTGAGCCCTTGAAAGTGGTAAGTACCATATAGTTGTTGAAGTAGTAACATGATGTGTTGTGGGGCAATGCAAGAAGGGAAAGAACTGGTCTTTGTAGGAGAGGTCCAAAAGAAACGCAACATAAACAGACCATGCTGGAGCCAGTGAGGCACTAGAGCAGCAGGTGTATCAGCTCACACTGCTGATAGCAAAAAAGAGATTGGAGTTAATCAAACCAAATAAAAGGATTGGCCATGTACTCATAGGCCAATGTTTGCTGAGATATGGCACTGAAATGCAAGACCAATTGGCCTATAATATGCAAGCCTTCACTTTTCTAGGCTACAAATTGTTTCCTACATACACCCCCATCTTTTTTGCATGCAGCGATTCTGTCATAAGCTCTTATAGTCAGCAGGAATATAATTAGTTATCTTTATTTGCCACCATTGCCTATTTAAAAGGAAAAGGCTAAAAAGTTGAACTTCAGTGGAACTGAGGCTTTGTTAGTTTCTGATTGAAAGAATCAGCTAGGTTCATTCTGAATTGCTGCTGGTTTTTGTTTCTAACACGTAATGCAATTTTCAAATAGAAACTTTAAGTGCAGAAGAAAAATGTGTTAAAACCAAATGTGCTGTATTGCACCTGTGTTCCACATACTTAAAAAAGATGATCTATCCCAGCTGGAAACAGTTTCTATACCCTTGTCCTATACACTAGCATAAACCAAGATGTTTAATAAACTCTTCAAACTCTGACAGCACCATATCAGTCTGAGATCATTAAGTATCTTTCATTTGTGTATATGATATTTTCTACTTTAGAAGTGTTTCCAACTTTAAAAGTAGTGCCCTCGTTGACCCTTTGGTCCCAAATGTTTTTTGCAGAAGAATGGAAATGGTCTTTGGAAGACAGGTGTGGTAGTTGTAAAAGTGGTGGCAGTTGTGGTTGGGAAGCTAGGGGAAGACATCCTGGGCAGCTTTTTGTCTGCCAGTGTTTCATTTAATGATAGAGTCTCCTTACCTCAGGCAATGCTGGTCAGTGCCTGCTCACCTTCTCTTCTGGAGCATGTATGGTACTGATCTGGTAATACTTTTTTAGGGGCAGTAATCTAAAATTTCTGTGGATGATGGAAACTACTAGGAGTTGTGGAAACTACTTTACCCTCTTGGTTTTGGGTTTTCCTTTACCAGAAAACCACTGAGAAATACTCTCTTGGATAGCATTTGTAGAATAGGAAAGATGGCCAGGAAACATGAGGCTTGAAAAAAGAGCTTAAAGGAATTGATTGTGATATAGCAAAAGCTATGAAGAGGATGCCAAAGTGGTACCTGAATTATTTATACATGAGATGGGAAAGTTAGACCAATGTTGGAAGGAATTAGAAATTATTTGAAGTTCATTGGTGTACAACAGTTGGAAGAACCATCGTTTGTGGTATTTTGAACTAGATATAAGCATTAAGAAGAATTAATTATTTGGCAGAAAGGTGGTCCAAATAGATTACTCCTGTCAGGATCCTATCAAAACATACATCATTGGTTGGCTGATGACTGCATTGCAGGGATCTGCCCTTTCCAGGCAGCGTGGCTCCAGGGAAGCTGTTGATGTCTTAGCAAAACAAGGCATCTACTTTTGCCTGGGGAAATACTTTGGTCATTGTTTAATGCGTCATGCAGGTATTTTATACAGGTGGGATCAAAACCTTGGACCTTCTTGCATCGTTTTAATTTTCCTTTTTCTGCCAGCCCACGTTTAGGCATACTTCTGGCTCTGTTTCTTTCTGTGTGCAGCCACACTGTACAGCACTCTCCATTTCCTTCCCAGTTCAAATGACTTTTTAGCAAGTCCACAGTGAAATCGCTGTCAGAGCACCTCAATCAGTAGCTTCAGTTCTGTGCTGAATCATAAGATTATGGCATTGGACTGCTGGGCCTGAAATACTTACGTAATTTTTTACCTTCTATTGCTACCTTAGCTTGCTCTTCAACTTTAAAAGCAGCTTTTTTTTTCTAGGAGGCAAGTTCCTAACAGTACTACCTTGTCAGATTTTGCAAGTTTGATTGTTCAATCAGTTTCTGTATAAAATAATTATAGTCTCGTACCTTAATCGTTCAAATAATGCATTGCATTTTTGATACAAAAATAGTCTTTAACAAGTTTAAAAAAGGTCTGTAATGTATGAGCTGCTTAGCTATGACTCGGGTAGTATCACTTGGGAATTTTCAGTCCAAGGTGACTAAATTCTTACATTGCTGCTAATTTTTAAAACTGCAGATTCATTTTCATAAATAAAACCTGCCTATTAGCAAAATTCTACAGAAATTGAACATATAAGATGCTGTATTTTATTTGTGTATAAATGTTTTAAATATAAAACTTATGTTCATCTCTTTTCTTGTTTTCTCCTGTCTTTCTTTCTTTACAATCAGTTTCAGAAAATGGTTGAAATTTTTTAATGTAAAAAAAGGGGGTTGGAAACAGCTGAAAGAAACATACCCTTCATTAGCATACTGAAGATGGCTTAGCATGTCACTTTTTTCTAACAGCTTTATAATTTTCTGGAATGTAATGGAAGCGAGAGCTGCATAGTTGTTTGAAAGTGATGATCTCTCCTTTTCCACCCACACACATACTTAATTTTTTGCAGGGAGTAAGAATCCTGGTGTAGGCAGGAAATAAGTACTGTCGCCATCGGTGGCTTCAGACAGGTGATTGATGTGCAGAGTCTTGACCGTTCTGGCTTTGTCCTGACAAAAACATTTTGGCCAATGCTTAACCTTAGTCATGCTGGAGGTCCTGCTAAAGACAAACTGAATTATTAGCATATTTAATACTCTTCTGGCTCATTCTCCGAGTACTCAGTACTCTTTACGATCAAATTTCATGTATCCACTATATTCTCTCCAAACAGGAATGACTATTAATGTTAACTAAGGGTGAACTGCAAAGCTTAAGACAAATTTTCCTTTTGTGTGGCTGGGAGGGAGAACAAATGTGTTGGTATAAACTTGGTGAAGCTGATGTAGTTGCATTGGCGTAAGTTCAGAACTTGGCACGGGGCGGAGACGCGAGTAAAGCTGTATTGTACTTCTGTGGTTTTGATTCACAGAGGTTTGTGCGAACTTAGGTAGCTGGTGCACACATGGGACATCATCAAAGAGCCCAGCCAGAAAGTCAGAGCTTGGATTTGGAGTGCCATACAGCTATACATTTAGAAGCATGTTGTTATAGTGAGGCAAGCAAAGCATCCTTTCATTAAAACAGGTAATTACAGTTTATTTTCAAAGTTTATTTCTATATATGACAATTTGCAATATGGTAAATATAAATGCTTTTTAAACACTTGATATTTTCATTATTCTTGAATGTTTATACTGCTTGCAAAGGACTGGAATGGTCCTCCTGTGTGAGTTGCTGAGTTCTGAATACCACTACTATCGGCATAGTACAATTTTCTTTTATAAGCTATCCTGTTATGTTACTGTGGATTTAGGAGGCTGTCCTAGACCTTCACTTAGCCAACACCAAAATGCTTTTAAGAAAAAACTTGAAAAATATTTTCAGCCTAAATTTATTCATAACTATTTTTTCCCTTGACTTTTAGTGTGTCAGGATTGTCCTTAGCTTTAAACAGTCTCTGCCTCCTACTGTTTTCTTCCCTGTTCACAGACTGTTTTGCTAGGATAAACAAATCCAACTTTCTTAGGTTCCTTGTACAACATTGTTGCTTCATTCCCCTGAACAGCACAAAAATAATTTTTCTACTGCTGCTGTTCTTGAATTTAACCTTTTTTTAAAAATGTGGATGAAGATAACTGTATACTATTGGAAATTAATTAAGAAATGCTGATAATTCGCTTTTTCGTATTTACCTCACACTATCAGCTCACATTCTTTAAACAGATGTAATGAGGTCCTGTTATTCTTCCTCCTGAGTTAAGAACTGAAGTTTCTGTTACTAGCAGAAGAATGACCTTACATTTTGTATTATTGAATTTCATCATGGTTCTGTTAATTCAGTCTGTAAGGTTGAGCAGTTCTTTCTGTCTAATAGTTTTATCCTTCTCAGTCTTGCCGGTACCTTCCAGTTTTGTCACCAGGAGATTTCATCGGCATGTTGGCATGTGCCATTAAACGAAAATGCTTATCAAAAACCATCCCGACACAGATCACAGCAAAACTTCCCTGAGCCTCTGCTTCCCTGTACAAATCATCCTGCTCTTTAGATTTTCTAACATTTTATCAAGTACATACATGCTGAAACAAAAAAATGGCTAGGCATTTCGCAGGGCAATTTAACAATCCTTTTTTATGTCGGTTGTCCCACTGGAGTCATTTGAGTAAAGCTCGAAGAATCCATTTTATAGTCTTCATTCCTAGGTGAAAGGAATCTCTTCCTTTCAGATCACTCTGTTATACCAAACAAGTAGGTAATGGTTCAAATGAACACTATTTAAGAGAAATTAAAATACTTTCAAATGAGTTCTAATGGCAACTCACTTTCTCTTATATATCTTTTGATTATATTTTCCTGTCTGAAAGCAAATAAGTGGCTTTGTATTGGAATTTATGAAAATCTTTTGGCAAAACCCGTGATGTGCCAGCCTTCTGTGTGCCTAATAATGAAACTGCAGGGTTTTGTTCCTTAAGAAAAGAGCGAGAAATATGATTAATAGCTAAGCATAGTCAGTCAGCCAGCATTATCCCCAACAGAAAAGCGAAGCAATTCTGTAAGAGGAGATGAAACTAGGTAAACATCACTTCATCATGTGACAATTGCTGTCCTCATTGGCATCCTCTCAAAAGAGCATCATAGAGGGTCACAATTCAGCATCTAAAGTTAGAAATGGTGTAAGGCTGAGAGCAGCTGTGTGTTGGCCCTGGTTACTAAGGTAGATTTCTAACTC
Source organism: Laterallus jamaicensis coturniculus (assembly GCA_022605575.1). NCBI lineage: Eukaryota > Metazoa > Chordata > Aves > Gruiformes > Rallidae > Laterallus > Laterallus jamaicensis. Next base: position 1,455,311 of record JAKCOX010000020.1, on the reverse strand, counting down.
ATGCAACACGACTGCCTTGATACATGAGAATCAATTACTGAAAACCTTTCAGATGGTCAAAATGTGACATTAAATAATTAAGTATCTCATCAAATCTTGTCTGCAATTAGTTATCTGGAAAAGTAATTATGCAACAAAATCAGGTAGCTGAAATTAGTGAAGCCCCCAGTTATTCACAGCCTGTAGGAGAGGGTTGTTTTTTTTCTGACTTGTAACATGAAGTTTTAAGCACCTAACTAAGACTTTATTGAATTAAAAAAAAATCGTGCTCAATTGTAATTCTTGTCATTAATCATATCTGCAATAGAAGATACATTGCACATGAAACAGGTGTTAATGATTAAGTTTGTTTTGTCTACAGTAAAAATGATTAGCTGTGGATGAGAATGTCTTGAGAGGAGTACATTAAAAGGAAATCTGTTTTGTTTAGGGGGGAAAACAGCCTAAATTTCACTCTATTGTCTCTTACACTAAGAGTGTAATTTTAATTGAAGAACGGATTTGAAATACTCTAAAGGTCAGATTTGTTCTTCTAAAAAAAGCTATGATAAATGTAACAACTTAGATACTGTGAAAGGTTAGAAAAGCCATTATAATATAATTTACAGTAATAGAAGTAGTTAGCTTGCCTTAGTTAGCTCAAATATTCAAAATAAGCAAGACAAATATAATGAATCAAACCAGAGTATGTAACCAGTGTAACAACCTTCAGTTTAAACTCTCACATGAATATTATTTAACAGCTTATAAATACAGGGAAATATTTATTTATGCACTCATTATAAACCTGATTATTTTTCAAATTACTTATAGTACCAACTGTTGTCATGTATTTATACCAGAACTGAGAGGAAAATTAGTTCTAATTAGTTCAGTAGAACTGTCCAGAATTTGATCTGCATGTGTTTAGTACTTCAAAATCTGAACTGATAGAGAGTAGTTGGTTAGTCATGTTACTTAAGCTGGTCCCAAAATAGCCCCTTCCTTTTTTGGTAGAGTTAGGTTTGCAGCTGTTGTCTCTATCTGTTGTCTCTGAAGAAAATTTTAACATTAAGAGTTGCTGACGTCAATTTTTTTCTTTTTTTTACAGCTGATGTGGGCTTTGCCCCTGACAGAAGTTATTTGGTTCTAGCTCTGAGTTTGGAAGAAGTTGGTATATAGATTTTCCCCTAACTTTCAATTGATGTGTTTAGCTTTAGTGGGAGTAATACTATCACTTAAACCATGTTGTCGTCTCAAGGAGTTTTGCTACATCCATATGGAGTGCCAATGATTCTGCCGGCAGCACCATACTTCGCTGGACTTGTTCAGGTAATGCAAGGCCGCTTCCAACAAGCAACTTAACTCTAGTGCACTTAGAGTAATAATTGGAATTTTTATGGTTGAGAAAGCAAACACTTTTAATACAGGCAAAACCTCTCATGTAGTCAGTGAGAAGACAGTAGGAAATCAAAAAGATGGATCACCCTAATCTGTGTATTGACATCTCTCATGGCTGAATAAATGGTGTAGTTGAGCTATATTTGCTTGTATTGATTTGTCTGCTGTTTAACATTCATGCCTTTGCTTCACGAGGTTGACCACAGGGCAGAGGATTTGCTATCCATTCCAGGTTTCTGAGGGAGTCAGCATTCCCACGGCAGGCCATAAGACAAAGTAACTTACCATGATGTGTTTAGGTTAAGTGTTTTAGCACAGCAAATATGAATAGTGTTAAATATGCATTAATTCATATGCTATGCGTCATTCATTATGCTGACTGAAAAACAGTTTGTGTTTTTATGTGTATAGAAATATATCACTATGGAATATTTATGCACATCATATTCATTCTTTTCAGCCCTGAAAATGTAAGATCTTGCTTCGGGGCAAGAGTTCTGTATTTTAGAAGTTGACTGGCAGTTACTAGATTTAGTTGTTAGTGGTGTGTTGCCTGATTTTTATTTTCATTTTTATGAAAAAGTGGTACTGCTGAATTTTTTGCTCTTAAACCTAGGATTGTGAATAGATCATCTAGACACTAATTAAACAAAAAGTGTTGTGTTTATAGTATTCGGAGACAAGAATTCCAGCAACCTTTCCAAGCATTGACAAAATGGGAAAAAAAATCAAACTGAACCATCAACCAGTGTGTCCTAGAAATGGCAGTAGATAGAAAATGTGTCTGAACAGGGTGGAGAGAGACACACGGATGTTACAGCATTTCTGTGTCATACTAGTGATCAGTTGACTTAACTGAAGGAGAAGCAAATTTTCATTACTCTCCTTGACTAGTTAGCTGGCGTAGAGGAGCAATCGCAGAATGAAACTGGGTGTCTTCCACGTAGGTTGACTCAGTAATCCAAGACTGTGAATTGTTTTTCACTTCAGGCTTAATATCAGACACAAGTGTCTATAACAGAAATGTAGCATTGCACAGTGGCTGTTATCAAGTACTGAAAAGCTGTGTCTTGTGGGTCGTGCAAGCTGGTTCTGTGGTTTTATGCAACAAGCAGCGGAACAATTGAGCACATCAAGCAGGCCTTCATATCCATTAGAACTTGGGGGTGAAGGTCGGACGTTGGAGCTCAGTCAGACCCTGTGCCATCCTGTCCAATAAATAATTACAAGCAAATCGTGCCTTTCACTCTATGCTGATTGATGTTGAAATTGCTTTTGAAAGTTCTCATAAGTTCCTGTTATAGATTAAGTGCCGGTGTAGGAAAAATAACTGCACCCAACTGAAATGGGTGAATGTAATCAGGTTTAATGGACTCGAGAGCTTGTTGGGAATTAAATAACTATTGATTTGTTGGAAAGTTGCTGTCATTACAAAATGCCACTCTGGACGCATTATCCAAGCAGATAGATTAGAAGAAAGGACCCTTTGAAAATTCGGGATGCCTTATTTCAATCTTTTTTCTATTTTCTTTCTTTCCTTAGAAAGATATATCCAGGGCTGTGCTACTCCATTAGCATAGGTCTAAAATAGTCAAGCAGTAAGAATTGTTCTACAAAAGAATAGGTATGCTTACAAGTCCAGTTGAAAAACCTTCTTCATATGGATACTTCTCTAGTCTCTTCTATCTCTCTTACTGATCTCATACCTGAAAATTGCATTTTTAGATCAAAACAAATGTTTGAGTCATTGTCTTAGTGAGTGCACTGGAACGTTATATGGTTTCAACACTTTCTCAGCCCAAGTTTTTGTCTGCATTCTCAGGATCTGCAGTTAGTTTATACTACTAGAATGCTTATTGTTGTCTCTTGGATCGAACTGAAGTACCCACAAAAAATATACAAAGGACACCTAATAGGCATATTTATATCATCCTTTTCTGAGCAGTAACTATGTAACGTTAAAGAAAATTTTCTACAAAAATGTGCCTTGATAAACTGATTTTATAAATGTTTTTACTGGGTTGCAGGCCAACAACCACAACCCTGAAGCAGTCTTGAATGCAAATCTGTTTTAACATGTTAGAAGCTTATGCGATTGCAATTTATTTATTTGCATGGATTTCTGTAGAAAGTAGGTGTCTTTCTGATGAAGGATTCCCCATGATTTCCAGTGGAATTTACACCCAGATTGCATATAAAAACAGTGTAGAGTATTGCAAAGTGATTTGGGAGAGCTATTTTGGGTTTTTTTCTTCATGTTTTCTGTTGCACAGTTAAGCAAGAGAACTCTCGGAACTCTGCAGAGGACTGTTTGTTCTTCAGGGGTTCTGCACCTTCAAGTGCTCTGTAGTATTTCATTTTATGCTGTGTATGTGCAGCCTTTTCCAGACTCTCCTCGCAAATTCTCCAGTAAACTCTATCCTACATGCTCAGGCTGCTTTTGTCATACCCTCCTGTTACAGAGCACTGGAACAACTGAAACAGGGCGAGCATAAAAGGGCAGACACATCTCTGGGAACACTTTATCTAAACAGCCACGTGTAATTTCCCAATTGTACTTGGTGTTCTATTCAGAAGATTTGTGTTCCTCTTGCTGAGCTCATACATCTGAGTGAGACAATGAAAGATGGAATGCATGTGTTCTTGGAGAGAGAGATGGTTGTTGTTCAGAGTTACAGATATGTCAAGAAGTATCAAAGTAATTCAAATATACTTACAAACTTCGTTTTATTTTCCAATAGATACAGTTTATTAGAATGATGTTAGTATTATTGCCTATGATTTCTTAACACATTTTTAATTAGAAAAAAATCTCTTTTCCTCTCCCTTCCTGGGTGAAGCTGTAGGAGGAAAAAAAATCACATGAAAGTACAAATGATGCATAAATAGCATTATGCCTCATGTGGGTGGAGAGATGTTTTCTGACTTGGCACCAAAGACGTCCTGGCGGCTTCCTGGGCTGTCACAGTTACACTGCCATGGGACCAAAGCAGGTACTGCAACCCACAACAGCTTTGGATCATGACTACCACCCTGTCTGTCCCGCCAGGTGACATCAAAAGAATGCCACAGAGAGTTAAGTGGCAATCCAGGATAACTGACCCTGCCCTTGGTTCATATCCCCATTTTGTCACTTGGTTCCCATCTGTCCAGATCAGCAGCGACAAGAAAAAGGCCCATTAGCCTTGGCCAGAGTGGGACTGGTTGTTGCCTGCTGCCAGGAAGTGCGGCTCTGTGCTGGGGTACCACTGTGTGTCTTCCCAAAACACGTAGAACAAAGCTCTGTTGGCCATTAAAATTACAAAGTGCAGCATCAGTTCATAGAAGAGTACTATGTTTTGTAGAATAAGTTAAATGTCTCTGATTAGCTTTGTCTTTCATGGCTTTGAGTGTTTTAGGGACATGAAATCTTTGCAGTTGCTCTAGATAATGTGGAGTGTTAGGATCGTGATAAAATATTGTAAAAGCACAAGTGCAGTATGTGACATTTTAATGATGGATGCTAAATTGTTTATTATGTGGCTGGTGTAGGTGGCTCAGTTTTCATTTAGCAGAGAAAGGAGTTCATATGCATTATTATAATTAAAGTTGCAATTACTTAGACTTTTCAGTAAACTACTGGAAAATTCTAAATAGACAGTTCGATTCAATACAAAATTAACTACTTAAAGATTAAAAAGGTGAGGATTTTTTTCTGAATATGGTCTATGTCTTTTGAAGTATGCTTTCTTTTTAGCCTAGTAACCAGAAAACTCTAAGAGTTCTGAGGCTGTAAGCTTATGTTCACTGTTAAAGACTTCAGGCAGCAAAGCTAAAACCTTTTCTTCAACTTATATTTGCTTATTTACTTGTGTGCTGATAAAGGGGGGTAGAAGAAAAGTACGAGATAGATGGCTGTTGATTCCCTCTGTTAATATACTTGGAATTGCTGTACTTGGAAGTACATAGTTCTCAAGCTTAAATTATTCAAAAGATATTTTGATTATATCTGTGCATCTGATTTGCCATAACCGGTTAACTTGTGTGTTTGACTGACAACTGGAAAAGTGGTGATCTGGAGACAGTTCCATTTTATTTTGGGACTAAGTGAGAGAATTGCCTAGAATATGCTGTGAAGAGAGTGGTGCCGGCTTCTTTACAGTTCCCTCTTTATCCATCTGTACAGTCCTGGTTTTAGGGCTGAGTTGGGAAGTGCTAGCAGTGAGTACGTGCAGAGTACTTGTCGATGTCAGGGTGTTGGGTTACCTGCTAAAGCATGCTTACTTTCTGGCAGTTGAGGTTTGGAAAATGTCATGGATATGTTTTGTGTTAGCTTCTATTAAAACAGCTTTTGTAATTTAGGAGTTTTTATTTGAATAATGCATTTGAAACAGAACTAATGAGACATTGTAGTTCTCCCCGCATTGCCTGAAGTGGTGTAGAGCTGTTGCGGTTGTTTTGCGATTATGATCTCGCGGAATGCGGTGCATAATTTCTGTTTACATTGGCTGAATTGCCTATTTGAGATGCAGTAAGGAGATGATTTACCTTGGATGCTGATTTATTCTGGCTTGATTGTGTTGTTCTCCCTTTGCAGGTGATAAGGGTCTCCTCTTACTAGTACTGTACTCCCAGCGCCCTGAGATTAGGACTAAATATGTTTTACTCCTGCAATCACTTTTCATCTGAGTTTTGTTCTGGTTTTGAGAGACTATATCTAAAATTTCTCCTCTGTCTGAGTTGCACAATTTTTCTCCCTTCAGTATCAAAAAAGCTTTTAATAAGAGCTGTAAGGTGGTGGTAATAGTGATGGATGTGGTCTGTATTGCTTTGTTTACAAAACTATTCAGTTATCAATGTTTAAATATCTTGAAAAACAACTTCAGATTTTTTTTTTTTACATGGATCAAGCAGTGTAGCTGACATGAATTCTGTGTGAAACCTGTCCTTTGCTCCAGAGGCTACAGGCAGCTTGAAAGTCTTTATTGCAATTGCAAGAGTTGTGTTCTTTAAACCTGTCCTTACAAAATACCTGCTGAATGGACCTGTGGGGTCAGAGAGGAGAGGCAATGGCAGGGAATGGCTTTCCCATTGCCCAGAAAGACTTTCTGAGTTAGAAGGGTAGCCTGTCTAAGTAGCTTTAGTTCAAACTAAGGAACAAGTGTTTATTCACTCCTCCCATCTGCATAATTTTGTCTCCTTAGCCTTTTTTTTTGGGGAAAACAATGGGTAACATAGTTCAAATGAGTCAGGAAATAGTCCAAAGACAGGATTTTTTCCTGTCCCACTTTTGCATGCAGTGTCAGTGTTAGTGAATTTTAGACATCAGGATATGTAATTCTGATCACTGTGTGTTGGATGACTTCAGCAGAGTGGTTTAGTATGTGAAGAAACAGGGTAAATCTGGGCCTTCATGGCTGCAGCATCTGCAGTGGGTTTGAAGTGGAATAAATCAAAGAATATTTGAGTTTGTATGAACAGAATAGTTTCTGTAAAGAGAATAATTTTCATCAGGCCAGGTTCTCTTTATTTATTTATCCCTTGAATAAAACAGTACTTTTAAGATTTGGTTTCTCTACAAAAGCAGATTATTTGATTTTGCTTCTGTGACCAGAGGCCAGTAAACTGACATGGCAATTTCCAAGAATCTGGAATTTCAGCTGATTTTTTTTTTTCTTCACTCATCTCATGCATAAGCATCGATAATTAAAATTCTGATGGCCAAATTATTCCAAAAGATAAACTTTGAAGTTCTATTGCTTTCAGTCAAATGATACACAATTGATATGAAAATATGCTTGTATAGCTAAATATAGAACAATTATTTTATGGAGTTGGCTTGAATATTTCACCTATTCACGCTCTGATAGGTTGTCTTGTGTTACATGACCTAAAGCTGGAAACCCAGATTCATAATTTGTCTGTTTGCTTTCTTGGTTTTGTTTGTTTGTTTATTTGTTTTGGTTTTTAACTGAGCTGTGGAAGTAACTGTTTCCTCAGACCTGATTTCAAAGAGGGTGCTGTAAAAACACTCGAAGTGTCCATTTCAAAAGGCCAGGCTTCAGGAAAAAAAATAATAAGGACCTCATAATTTAAATTATAAATAGTTTCAGATGAAGTAATTGGGGATTGCATTTAAACTGTTCTATTACTAGGTGAGCGTGATGGAATCACAGCTGGCTCAATATTTGTCAGCTAGATATCACAGCTATCTTAAAGAGCATGAGAGGGTTCACAGCTAATTTGAAAAAAATTGGAGTTCTTTTAGTGTAGTGACAGGTCATGAACACTGTAAATAGATAATAGGAATTTGATCCAGGTAAATATTCTCTGCCAGAGTTTCCTCTTGTGTTTCATGAGATTCAGATTATCTTGGATTATGGTAAATTCTGACAACCTTGCTCCTTCTCTACCTCTTGTGTCCAGAGATAGATGAGTGAGATACCTTGGAGGATGACTTAATCCTCTTTAATTCTGATGGTTTTATTAAATCAATAAAGAATGTCTTTATTTTTTTTATCTGCATATTGTTTTACTGCTGATCAAGCTGAGAAGAAAGTAAAAGTCCCTTGCCCCTATATTCAAGAACCAGAATGGTTCATATTCTGCCTTTTAAGATTTTTGTTTAAAGTCTTTGAATTAAGTAAAATTTTATGTTTCAAGGAAATGTTATTCAGGCTTTAATTGGAAAGTATCCTTAAATAAAAGCAACTTATTTCACATTAGGATAAAGCAAAAAATACAATGAACTGATCTGAACTATGCTGATTTTTTTATTAATTTTTTTTAAAATCCGAAAGATTAAAAATCTGGTAAAATGATTGGTGCTTTTCTTCTGGTAACACTAGAAGTCCATTTTTGTTGTGTCTGGCTGTATTTTGTGATTCTATTTCAAAGGCATGCAGTGCCCCGCCGTATGCTAATTAGTCATATTTAAACGTAATCGAGGAGAAAATGGTAGGTGGTTTCTATCTTATGTTACTGTAATTATGTGACACGTTGCTTTCTCTGCAACATCCAAACATGTAGGAAATACAGTGAAATGTATTTCCAGCCATCTTGGACATGCAGACTGTCAGCCATCTGACCCCAGTAAGAGAGTGCATGCCAAAATCAGATCCATAGAATGATTAGGGCTGGAAGGGACCGTTAAGATCATCTAGTTCCAAACCCCCCTGCCATGGGCAGGGACACCCTCACTAGACCACGCTGCTCCAGGCCCCGTCCAGCCTGGCCTTGAACACCTCCAGGGAGGGGGCATCTACCACTTCCCTGGGCAACCTGTTCTTGTGCCTCACGGCCCTCGTAGTGAAGAATTTTTTCCTAGTATCAAATCTAAATCTGCCCCCTTCCAACTTAAAACCATTCCTCCCTTGTCCTGTCACTACATGGCCTTCTAAGAAGTCCCTCTCCAGCTTTCTTGTGGGTCCCATTCAGGTACAAGAAGGTGCTATAAGATCTTCCTGGAGCCTTCTCTTCTCCAGGCTGAACAACCCCAACTCTCTCACACTGTCTTCATAGCCGTCTATGTGTTTCAGCCCTCTATGTGGTCCAGACCTCTAATCATCTTCACGGCCTTCCTCTGTACCCTTTCGAACAGTTCCATGTCCTTCTGTTGGGGACTCCAGAACTGGACGCAGTACTCGAGGTGGGGTCTCACAAGAGTGAAGTAGAGGGGCAGAATCACCTCCCTTGACCTGCTGGCCATGCTCGTTTTGATGTAGCCCTGGATACAGGTGGCTGCCTGGGCTGTGAGCATGCATTGTCAGCTCACGTTAAGCTTCTCATCACCAAATGTAGTACATAGACCCCCTCTGAGCGTTACCAGCAGCTGCGCAGGTACCCATCAGCTGTCTTCATATTTTCTGATTCTTCTACCATATGCAAGCATGTTTCTAACACTTTGAGAACAAATCATGTTGATACATGGAAGCAAGAAAGAGAAGGAAGGGAATTTCTAAACATTTTACTTATCTTCCATCTTAGAGAAAAATCTTAGAGTTAAATTAAATCAGAACCAGACCATAAGTCAGAATTCCAAAGAGTGCTAAGAGCAGGATTTAAAAAAACCCCAAACCACCACCGTCAAGCTTTTAAAAAGTTATAACCACGTAGTTGGTCAAAAGCAAGAAGGATGACATTTAGTTGAGAACTACAAGGTGACTAGAGGTGAGGGAAAGCAAGTCTTCCTGCACCTGAGAGGGATCTTCTAGTTAATAATACAGAATGAATCATCCTTTTTTCCCCTCCTAGCCTCAGTGTGATGCTGACTTCTAGGGCATTAGTAAACCTGAGAAGTCCTTCCTTATTCCTTGAAGAGAATTTTTCTCTGACAATGTGACTCAGGTGATTAGGCTCAGTTGGATGCTGAGCTGTGTGCTTGAGGTGGGACCTGCTTCAGTTAGCTCAAAGAAAGTTTGAAGGTTTATAACCCTTATGCAAAATGGTTCCTTATTCACCAAGAGTTGGGTATGTATTTTATGTGTCCAGGGTTTGGTTTTGTTTCATTTTTAGGAGAGCAAGTTTATTGCTTGGCCAGGTTTGGGGGGGGCTTTTTGCTTTGGTTTTTGTTTTAGGTTTAGTTTTCCTTTTGTTTCCCTGATGTATTAGATCTTGTCTTATGCAAGAAGAGATTATAGATCATTTTCTTGTACTTTGAGAAATACTGTAAACCCCATTCTTAATGAAATAAGCTCACATTTGCTAGGTTATCTTTCTCTTTGACTTGGAATTGTTCTGAAAACCATTATTTTAATTACTTTTAAAAAAAAATCTGATCTTGCTAGCGTTTGAGGTACAGAGAGAAAGTAAATCTCTACTGCTGTATTTCAATGCCCTGTTAGAATGAAAAAGTTTTGCCTTTAATAACTTTAGGTATTAAAAAAAAACCCAACCCAATCCTCTAATATATCTACTACTTAGAGCCATCAAAAAAGCAGGATGGAAAAGGATGCTGATTGTACACAGAAGAGAAAATCCTAGTCCTTAAGAAAGCCACAAGGATAGTTTGACAGTCTCAGCAGTTTTATTCTGTAGAACCTGAACCATACTTCAAAAGGTCTGCTCCTCAGTATCTTCAATAATTTCTACTTTGTTAGGAAAGTGTAATAACTAATCAGTGCTAAGTGGTTCTTAAGTTTGTGATGCTGGGAAACTGTCCTGTATTCGAAAGCTGGTTATTCAGGTACAACCTACAGAGTGGAGTTTCGCTCTTTGGTCTCTACTCCAATGAACATTACTTTCAGAGGTACAGCAATATTTTCTGCCTTGTCCTGAGATAGAACAAGGATAATGAGCAATCTGGAATGTTCTGTTGTGACAAGGTGTGCAAGGTCTGTTCAGAGATGAACATGGAAAAGGCAGCACAAGCTTTCCTTTCACCAAGAGAAATGAGGTGTAAGTGGGACATCTTTCCTTCTGGAACATAGGAATAAATTACATTTTTGATTATTACTTTTTTTTAAAATCTTCTCTAGGCACAAAGCTATACCCATTATTTATTTATTTTTTGGGTACATTTGTCCTTATAATGTCTAAAACCAGAATAAAGCAAACTTGAAATCTTGAAAATATCTTAACCTGTCTGTGAACAACTCATAAAATTAAAAATCTAGCTTCTGCATCTTGTCTTCTCTTTCCACTTCAGACACATGGATTCATCTCTTCTAGATACAATTAGGAAAATCTAACATTTATCGCTAGTTCGATCCAGTAATGTCAGAGAACTAAAGGCTGGCTGGAACACACCAACTAGGGTTAGACCCAGTTTTCTTAGAAGAACAGCCAGTCTTCGGCAAAATGTTCTTCCTATTTGGTTTTCCTTTGTCAAATCAGCTTTTATGTTTGCCCTTAATTTTCTTTAAAAGTCTGCAGTTGCAGTAATGGCTCTAGTGTAGTTCCTTGTTTGTTTATTCATTTTAAATCTTATCTATATAATGAAGGGAAGTATCATTTGTAAGGACTGGATGTTAGGAAAAATTTCTTCCCAGAGTGGATTGTTAGGCATTGAATTGGCTGCCCCAAGGAGATGGTGAGGTAGCCAGCCCTGAGGGGATTTAAAAGACACGTAGATGCAGTGCTTGGGCATGTGGTTTTGGCAGGTTAGGTTGATGGTTGGACTTGATGATCTGAAAGGTCCCTTCCAACAAAGACAGTTCTGTTATTTGATGATTTACTTCTAACTACTTCTAAAGGTTACCTAAAATTGTTGATGATTCAAAGAAATTTTTCAAAGCTAATCATTCTGTAAGAAAAGAAATAGATGGATTGGTTTCATTACAGCATTGGTCAACGTGTACTGGGAAACTGTCTTTGCCAGCTCCTGCGGTGACTTATTTTGTAGACCTAAGTTGTTAAAACCCACTCGAGCCTTTTGAACACTGCTGTAATAGGAAATGAAATAAATCCATTGCAGGACTCGGAGAGTACCATTTTTAACTGACATACTGTGCTGGATTGACTGAAGTGAGTGCGTGGTCTTTTTACTACAGAAATGAATGCTTTGATTTTTATGCCTTACTCTATGAAGGAACAGTTAAAATCCGGCATAGGGAAACGTAACAGATGTTCATACACATTTCCCATCTGAAAATGCCTTCCACTGGCCAAGACGATTGTTAGGCACAATTAAGCCCAGTGTATACATCCTGTACTGTAAGCCAAGTCTGCTGAATGTGTTCCCAATGGGGAAGCACAGATTTTAAAAGAAGGCAGTTAATATGAACTTTCATGTGCAGTAGATTTTTGCGAGTCACTGTCTGAAAAACATAAGGAGACCTGATTGACAGCTCTGATCTGTGCCCTGATGCACTGTAAACTATATCTTTAAGAGAAAATTTCAATCCATCAGAAAATTTCATATGCATTTCAGGGATGCTAATGCTTGAAATCTGATTTCTGAGTGGCATTTGGAATTAAGTTGCCAGCTGAGTTTAAAAGCTTCTGATATTATGCCTTGTAATGTTCCACATTCAGTCTAATTGTCACTGTAATCAGCTTTACGATGGCAACTCTTCGTGATGACTACGGGGATATATTTTCCTCTTTTTTGCATATTATGTCTGAAATGTGAGTTACTTTTTGATTTCAGAGGCATACTGGCAGTCAAGGGAGGAGAGCGCTGCAGACCCGCAGACTTTGGAAATCGTGTATGACATGTTTATGCAGAATGGGATTTGTCATTTCCAGAGATGTGATAGCATCTACTGTCGAAAAAGATGCTGAGAATGAGCCACTCTTACATTTTGTGATACGTATTGTAACTGAACACATCATAGTTGGCTGTTTTGGAAAAGCATACTTTCCTGGTATCTCAAAAATGTGCAGTGATTGAGTATTTTTGTTGTAACAGAATATCACACAGACTCTAGGAAAGTGCATTGACCTAAAAATGTCAGTGGATGTTTTATATCAGTCTTATTTTGTTTGTTTTCGGTTTTTTTTCAGGGGAGGGGGTTGTAAGATGACAATGCATGACAGACGTTGCTTTCCTGTTGTGTAATGCCTGTCTCTTAATAACATAAAAAGTTCTGTAAGTGACTGTTCAGTCAGCAAGTTTTTTCACTGAAATACACAAGTGAACTCAAAAACTGTCTCCTATTCAAGTCTGGTTTCCCTGTAATAACACGCAAATACTGCTACCCTGTTTTTTTTTCTGGCCTTAGTTCTCCACGTAATGTCTTTGTTAAATTCCTCTTTGGGTGGATAGCTGTAGGGTTCCGTATCTGATGTTATCTTCACTCATGGAAGGAATGGGGACCACATTGACTTGTAGTCTCACATGCAGATGATGATGATGCACGGTTACCTGTGTTTTGTAAAGACAAGAAAATCAGATTCATCTGGTTCTTTAAAAAATGTGCTTTGTTCCCATGAGAGGGAATCTCAAGTATCTCTTGTTAGTCATCTAGAGTGGATGGACTTCTGAGGAGGACCATTGCTTGGCAGTGTATGGCCTTTACATGTGCTTAAAAATTATCCTGTGCATGTTACCTTGTGGCTATCGGCTTGTGTCTGGTACTTGTCCACAAGCAGCATTGTCTTGCTGAAGTGTCTATGAGATGTACTTTTTTATATGCTGTTCTGTCATCATCTTGAGTGTCAGTATATAATGCAAATTTAACTTTTGAATTACTGTTCTTTGTTAATTCTTACAGACCTACACAAAGTGGTTTTTTTATAAAAGCCACCTTCTAGTTGAATAATAGCAAAATGCTGAAAAAAGTATTTTTATTCTCTTGGTTCCAATAAGAAAGGGGAAATCAAAAAGGGAAGAGGTAGTCCGGTCATTCTTTGGTGAATCTTCTTTAGTGTGGGAGAGATTATTTCATCATATTATTAACTCTGTAGTATTGTGCTTCTGGATAGATTTTCTGGTTTACATTTTCAGTTTGTGTTGGTTTAACTCATTGAGGACATTTTCCTCACCGGAGTTCCAGCTGTTAAGATCTAATGCCTGAAATACTTAAAAGCAGTTCTGGGGCAGAGCCAGACGACATAATTATTTAAGCCTCTGTTTTATAGTTTTATTCTTCTTTTTGTTTATGTGTCTTTTCTGAAACAGCACGTTGTCTGTCCAGTGCTTCATTTTCTTAATACAATTCTATAAGTCTATTGTGACATTACAGTTTTTACCCCATGTTTATTATTTTCTGTGTTATACATGCCTCTATTACTTCTCTCACCTTGTTCCCAAAGTAATGCTTTCTTTTTTATCTAACTTGGACCACTTCTTTGTTATTCTAATAGCATAACTCTTTTTTTCCCATTTTATTAATTAGAATTATTTTCTGAGCACCATCCTTCAGGTCCATTGCAAAAAAAAAAAAAAAAAAAAAGAGATGATACAGCACCCACAACATAAAAAGAGATTGAGAGTTGTGAATTGGACACCTTCAGGCATGTTTTCAGGCAGCACTGTATACAGGCAAGCCTTTAAAGTATTTGTGGAAGTATTTCTTGAGAAGGATACCTGCTAGCTCCTGAGGTGATTCTCAAATGTACTGTTTAAAATGCCATTCATATAATTACTAGCTCCTTAATGTACTGTTTAAAACTAAAGAATTTTCTGTGGATAAACTGTATATTGCTAGAATCACATTCCAAATATTTGTTACATTTGCCACTTTGTTATTCTGTATGCATACATAATACTGCTTAAGCAGGGAAGGCTAAAAATTATAAATTTAAGTAAAAATTATTTGTTGGGGGAGAGCTATTTGTTAAATAGCAGTTGTGATTCAAGAATAAGATGTAGTAGTTATGTTTAATTACCCTCTACACCATTTGGGGAAAAAAAACCCCACAACAAAACAAACCAGTGTCCATACTTTGTGGCTTTATTAGTTTAGCTTTGTTCTCAGACAGGACAGGACACTTTGAATATATATTGCCTGCAGGAGAAATAGAAAAATCAAATTGAACTTGTAAAGGTTCCTTTTCTTTCTCTGTCTTGGCATAGAACATTTTTTGTTAAAAATTGATTCCATGCTCTTTGATGAAAACCATTTCTCTAATGTAACAAAAACTTTTTTTTTTATTTTTTATTATTATTTATTTTCAGAATCAGAAAGTGAATGTATACATTTATATAAGAAATGTTCCTTGCTGGGAAGAGGGATTTCCAATTCACAGATTCAAAGATATTCAAGCCAGAAAGGATCATTATGATAATACAGCCAGTCATCTTGAATATACATGCCACGGAATTTCCCTGAGACTGGCTTGAAGCAGACCTTTTGGAAGATATTTAATCTTGTTTTAAATGTCCAAGTAATTTTGATCCCATCAGTTTCACAGATACGCTACTGAACCGATTCAGTGGTTAATTACCCTTGCCGTTGGGATATTGTGAGGCTCTGTTCCTCTTTACATCCACTTCTAGCCACTGGTTCCTGCTGTGTTTTTTATCTGCAAGATTGAAAATGCAAAACACACACAAACACATGAGGAAGCTCTTGAAGTGTACCACCTCCTAGAAGAGATGTATATCACAGACATGGAGAAAAACTGGGCAGGCAGGCACCTTGTGGGATCACATAATCTACTTCTCTGCCAGCAGGCAGGATCAACTTTGCCTGTGTCATTCCTGACAGATGTTTGCTGAGCCTGGGCTTAAGACCGGGACTCTCGAACCATTCCAGGCATTTTACACTTGAACTAAAGGTGTCCTTTTTTCCCCCCAGTCTTTAAGGTTAAAATCTTTCCTTTTGTAATTTAAGCTTCCACTCTTGTTTTATGCACCATGGCCAAAGAAAATGCATTATTTCCATGCTTTTTATAGTGGCCCATGATCTGCTTAAAGTCAATAGCGTAAACCTCAGCCTTCTCTTCTTGTGGTAGTGGAATTCTCATTTCTTGAGTCTTACCTTGTAGAGTTTCCCTTAGCCTAGTACAGTTTGTGAAATTTTATGGATAAGATTTTAAATCCACAGAATTATTTAGGTATCTTCTCTTTTTGAGAAGAACAGAATCTAATGTAAGAGGTATAACTTTCCTTCAGATACCTGAAATCATATTTTGATAGTAGTTACAGATGTACAATGGGGAGGAGAGGTGAGAGTTAACACTAAGCCATGAGACACAGAGCACTGTGAAGGATGAGTTTATTTTGCTGTTATTAAAAATTTCATTTCAGGATAATCCCTCTGAGATTTAACACGTTACTTCAAAAAAAAAAAGCTTCCTAGAGCAGCAGTAAACAAGACACAGTACAGTAGGTTCAAACGATTCATAAATGTTTGGATTTTTTTTTAAACATTCAATTTATTGAGTCTATTTCTGATACAGTGCTGAAAGAAACAGCAATCATGTTGCCTATGTGTTTGTAAAAACTGACATTTGTAAAGTAATCTATTTAAATAATCAGCACACTGAAGCCTTCTCTGCAGTTTTTGGCTGTCAAATTTTGTGAAGTAGGAAGAAATCATTCTAAGCCCAGGCTAGCTCTTTTCTGGTTTTTGCATATCCCTTCTTCATCAAAAGCTCAACTGAGGCTTAATTTTGAGGTGCTATTTAGATACAAAAAGAGCATGGGCTTGTCTTAAGCAAAAATAAAACCTCAACACAGTGGGTACGTGTTACTGATAGGGATAACTAATTACATCAATAGCAAAACAGTAAACAAAGTACCTGTATTACAGTAAACAAAATCTGTTGTCTTAACTGCACTTAATTACCCCTTGATGATCATCACTATATTTTTAGAAATTATTATCTTAAATGGAGGATTTCTCCCTTTTTTTTTTGTAAACTTTGAATGATAGATGACAAAATATGATACCTGCATACATGTAAAGCCACAGTGCTGCAAAGTCATGTTACAAATTGTAATTAATCCATGTTTCATTTGACAGCCTCCAGTAAAAGAAGGCATTGTGGCGTGTGTTTAGGGATGTTCCTGTTCATGGAAGCACTGAAATGACAGTAAAGCACATGCTGAAGTGCTTTCTTGAATTAGGGTTCTAGTACTCAGTAAATATAATCACATTTTCTCAAGTTTTCCACTAGTGTTAATATTGATGATAGGATCTGAAACTCTGAGGCATGGATCAAGAATAGCCTGTGATCAGGGAAAGGCAGATAAATGGTCATGGAAAAGTAGAGAGATTAAGAAACACAGAGAAGTAAGGCAAAATAAATGAGCCTTAGCAAAGTGGGATTTATTTGCCAGTTTTTATTTGTATCACTTTATAGAGAATGACTAGAAAACCCTCTCTCTACCACATTTGTGTTCTAAGAAGTTTTCTTGCCCTGACTTTTTTTTTTTCCTTAGTTAATCACAAGTGTGCTAATATGTTGAGGGATGCCCGTCAGAATGAGCCCGGTTAGAAAATCAGGGTTGAGTGAAAGTGGGAAGTGTGGTGGAACCTCACAGGTCTCCTTGAGGGTCTCCAGATAACTATTGCCAAGTTCCACTCCCGCAGAATTCACTGGGAAATCTCAGAGGAGGAGGACAGCTTTTGCCTCTCACTGACCAGCCCTGGGGATAGTTTGCAAAGGGCCAACATGGGCTAAGAAATGTGTAAAGATTAAAGAAGGACTTTACGACTCGCTGACACAAAATACAGCTAATAGAGCATTTCGTAAAGAAATAATTAGAGAGTTCATGTATAACTTTCCATGTATATCATGAAGAATTGAGGGGATTAAAATAATGTTATGGGCTCTTCTGCTTCAGCTTCATAATGCTAAACAAGATATTAGTAAATTAAAGCTATGGTATTATTTTTCCTTCAGTTTCATTTTTTCACTGTCATTTACCATTCTCTCCTCTCTTCTGGTTTATGCATCAATGCCTGCATAAATAGGAAGTGATCCTTGTAATGTGGACAAAGTCATGAGGCTGGAAACTCCTTTCAGTCAGCTTAATAATATGTTCTTAATAGTAGTTCTTTGTCTAGCAAAGGATTTCTGTCTGGACCACATGAGGGTAGATCTGTTTCTCCTGTCGCCTAACATGGATCATGTATTTTCATTTCATCAAACTTGTCAGAGCTGATGTCACCCTGTCAGGGACAGGTTCTTCAGTAGTTGCATACATTATGCAGTTAAAATGACTCAGCAGTGGCATTATTTGGGAGACGTGCAAAGGACTTGGGTTTAGTTTTAAATTTAAATTGAGTTGAATGCAGCGCCGTTTTTTAGATTGGATCTAGATTATGAGTGATTTTGTAGGAATGCTTCTCTGAAATGCGAATATTACCAGGATCCAGAAAAGCAGGTTAGGTGCTTGTATAGAGGAATACTTGATTATTGAAGATTGTCCTGAAATTTCTCAATAAGGTAGAGTTCATGATGTTTTTAAAGTTAGCCAGGGTTTGCTACGTGCTTAAAAATTACAAGTTCTCTTTATTTCAGTTGGTGCAGGCATAATCTTTTTTCACTTGCTGGTTTTATTATCACAAGGATGTACTTAAATCATGCTTTGCAGAAGAACATCAGTCAATAGTCGCAAAGCTGTCGAACACTTTCCCTCTGTTGAATTTGCACAGGTACCTCAAAAAGAAATTAATGAAGTCTTGTTTCACTGCACGTGTGGCCAGTTTTAATAAATTTTTTGTTATCTAAAGGACTTTCTGTGCAATTACATTTTTTTTCCAGTTTACGAAATGGATAAAAGCTTCACCAGCCTTTGCAGAGTGAAGGGAATTGCTGTGTACAATTTGGGGTTTTTTTTTTCTAAAAAACATTCACTTTAGGTTGGTGATATGTGAATGTACTTGCTTATTTATTGTACCAGTGATAGATTATTCTAACTTCTACTTAAATTTGACAAGCTGCGCAGTGCTAAACCCTGCTAAAATGGTGCAAAGACCCAATTACAGAAACTACAAAGGCATGCAAGAGTAAGCAAAGAAAAAACATATAAAAGGATTAAAGATCAAAAATAGAATGATTCCAGTGAAACTGCATTAGGAGACATCAGGCAGGAAAACATGAAAGAATTAGAGTATGAAGAACAAAGCTTTATAAAGCTCCTCAACACTGACAAACATATTTTAAAAATTATTTCTGTTTACTTTTTTTATTGAAATGAGAATAATCTATTGGAAAAGTGTGTGTTCCTCAGTGTTGCAATGAACTAAACACTCAAATCATATCCTTCATCTATTTTGTTTATGGAGTTGGAGCTCTTTTTGCAGAGTAGTCATAGCTGGCTTTAATCAAGGATTTAAAAAGTAAATTGTATCTGTAATTTTAAATTAAATGGTATCTCAGTTTTCTGTGGAATTGTGGGGTGGATTTTCCCTAATGTTTGCTTACCTATATTAAACATGCCAAGTTTTTTATTCCTTCTGTGGATTTAAGCGCTATCTTTCCAGTGAATCCTTATTCTTTTTATAGTAGCCATGGTGTTGCACTGTATCTTGAGGCTGATATAACTGTGGTACAATCAGGAATGAAAATGGCATTTCACCCTTACTTTTCTTCAAACAAATGATGGCTATTGCATAGAATTAATTTTCTTTGCACAGGGAACTGGGATAATTGGGTAAATGAAAAATAACTCTTTCAGGAATGTGATTTGGTCCATAGCAATTTCCCCATGTTCTTTGGAAGACCCAGGTGGACGTTTACAGTACTGTTAAACATGTTTCTGTATTCTCCCAGAGAGGACTTCTCCTGCACTTGAACCAGTTTAGATACTGGTATGGGTCTCAACCATGGTAGCTCCTTACTGTCTTTTAACATGGAACTGATAATTGTAAGACAGGTTTTTTTAGGTAAATTTTTTAAAATACTTTAGGACCTTTGTATGAATCATTATACACACTTACTGTGTGGTTTTGGTCAGCGTGGAACCACTTTCCTGTAGTGGTTCATCTGAACTCTTCAGGTTTCCCTTTCCATCTCTTGGACCTACTTAGAATTTCAATTTGGGCACAGAGGAGAACAGTGGTTTTTTTTTTGTTTTTTTTTTCTTTGTTATAAGTTTTTGTGGAAGCATTGACTACTGGTTGAGGGGTGGTATAGACCGTCATTGGTTCTTCTCTGGGGTTGTTCTCCATGCAGCTATGGCAGTATGGTTGAAGCCTGGGAGGGATACAAAGCAAGACAGATGGTTTCCCACAGACTTCCCCTCTAGCTCTTTCATCTTTCATCTAACTATTAATTCATCTGTTTGGATGGATACATTCACGCATGGAACCAAGATGAATAATAATGAGATTTTTAATAACTCCCTACATTTGCATTCCTTGTAGCTCTTTACATGGTTCTAGCTGATTAAAATGAATCATTTACATAATTAACATATGGTTATAGTGTTGGCTTTAATATGCTGATTATCTCAGTACTTTTGTCTAGAGTCAATTGGATTCAAACTGTAACAATTGTTTGAAGTGAGAATAGTTTATTCCTGTGAGGGTTGGTGAATATTTGCCATGGGGCCTGATTAGAAATAGCACAACAGTCCAAGAAATTCTTTAATGTAAAGCTTGTATTAAAAAAATAATAAAAATTAAAAAAGTCTATTACATCTGCTATGTTTAGGTCAGGCTTTACAAATAGCTTTCTATGGTTAGGGAGACTTCTGCTGTTAGTTCCTTAGTGAGATACAAATAAAGTAACAGGCATAGTATTAAGAATGAGTCTAGACAGCCAATAGAAGTCTAATTATTTTTTAATTTGTGAAGAGGTTTTTGTTCTTTTTATTTCTTTTAATCAGGTTTAGGAATAATAATTTATTTTTAAAAATATGCTAAGGTAGAATTATGTTTGGGGTTTTTTAATTGCACACAATATTTTTTAGTATTTTTACATTTTCTGGATTACCCTACTCTTAAGATTTATAGAGGAATAGTTTTTGTGTTTCTTATTTTGCTTGTTTCCTCCTAGCATGCATGTGTAGCAAATCACACTGAAGCAATCATATTTTAAGGTTTGGTACAATATTGTTTCCAATCTTCCTATTGCCCTTGATGGTGTGCTTAGCTTCCTAATGCAGAGGCTGCTAGAAAACAGAAGAGAAAAGAATTCTCAGGTTTTGTGGCTAGGTAGCTAACACTTGTGTCAGTGAATGCTTTTTGAATGTTCATGAATATTTGAAGCAAATTTGTGTTAATTGCACTACTGTTGTCCACAATTAGTCTGTGGTAGACATGATTAATTGTAAAGAGCCCTGACATTTATGCATAAAAGGCTTGAGGTCAAACAGAAATGGAGAAAAATGGTTGCTGCCGCATTGGCAGATGGAATGTTAATGCATTTTGACTCGTACTCAGAATAATGATATTTCTACATCAATAGCAAATAATTGTTTTAGAGTCATGGAATATTCTTCTCCTCTCCTTTGCTTTTCTTCCTCTGTTTAACTTTCTTCCCTTCCACCCCAGGATGCCACAGTCACTAGTTATTTTTACAGTGTAATTGGCTTGAATACTTCTTTGTCAGATGCTTTACTGGAAACCTACACCAAATTGCTAGCTGGGAAAGGCCTACATCGATTTGCTTCTCTGAGGACAAGTGCAATGGAAAAAATAATCTGGTGATAATTATGCATGCATTTTGAAGAAAGTCTCTTCAATCTGTATTGGTATATATCCTATCAATAGCTGAGTTTCCTGTATTCCTAGGACGCAGGATTTAATCACATTTCAGCATGCTTCTCATGTTGAGTAGTAAATAATTCAGCAGATAGAATCTCAGTGTTTTAATTTCTATCTTAATAACAAACAAAGCATGTTCATAGTGTCATTACTAGCATCTGAGCATGATCCCTAGCTATTTGGGTCCATTTCCACTGCAAGAAACATCCTGTGACACTGCAGTGCTCCCAATAAACGAGCTACAGCATTTTCATGGGTTGCTGACTCTAAGCCCTGGAACTTCTTAAAAATCAAGAGGTCCTGATGGATCTTCCTTTTTAGAAAGCTAGCAGTATGGCTGATTCAACGAACGTAGCATCACCTAAGGCTGGCTGTATACAAGTGGTGTAAACATATGTGTAGCTGCAGCAGAGGTGGTTGTCTTCCAGCTCTGCGCTGCTTGGGAGCTGACCAGTAAGTTTCAAGTGTTAAAGTTGGTATTAACCGATCTAATACTTTACAAACTATTGAGGGACTCATTAGTCCAGTGAAATTCTGTTGGTTTAGATCTTGAAAAAAGATTGTCATTAGTATAAAGGTTAGGCTGAACAGGTAAGACTTTCCTATGAATTATCAATATTTTTAAAAAAAAAAGAAAAAATGGATGACTGCCTTAAGTAAGCAGAATTCCCTGCCTTTATTTCTTGCATTTTAATGTTTCAGGTTGTCATGCTTTTACTGATCTCAAAGCAGCCATGGAAGATAGCCTAAGCCTTTCCAGTACCCTCTGTGGGGTTTTATCTGTTCATGTAAAAATTTGCTGCGAGATAGAGACTTTTATACTACTGAATAGTTTCTATTTGAAGTGCTAGGAAATGACATTTTTTTTATCTGTTCTCAAACGGAATGTTTTTTAAGTGAAACCACCATAACCCATTTAAAAAGTTTGGGTTTATATTTTTAGCTCTCTGCGACAGAACAAGTTTTTGTTTATTTGCAGTTTTCCCTTATGGTTGCTTTTCAGGACACCTTCAGAGGTTACAGGGAGTAGAATGACAGCCCGGAAATGTAGGATGATATCCAATTAATATTTTTTAGGACATCAGTTTAGAATTAACTCACAATGCTCCTAAAAATGCTAATCTTACAAAACAGTTTCTCAAATTGTGATCCAGGCAACAGTCAGTAGGCTTTCTAATGCTTTTTGGTTAAAAATTGGATGATGATTGTTCATGATGGCCTCTAAGAAATTAAAATGGTCGTTGTTAAATATTCTGGGACATAGCGTTGTGTGGAAATCCCACAATGAGGAGTATTTCTTATGTAGCACCTCAGTCTGCTAAATTTTGCTATAGCATACTTGTATCAGGCCAATACCTGGTAGCAGATTGTAACACACATTATATAGTGTTAACTGCCTTATATGATGTAACATTGCCTTACATAGTTCTTCCAGAATTGTGTTCATAATTTTTTTAACAAACCAAAAATCTGTTTTTTCATCATGAGAAACTATCCTGTTACTAGTTTTACTCTGTGCTTTAGAATCTACAAAAAATAGCCTATGTAGGAGGAATCATTTCTATATGTAAACCAAAGGATGTGTCTATCTAGAAAGATTAAATTAAGTGAAATACCATGTTCTTTGTTCTTTCATTGAGTGCTTTTCGAATAGCTCGGTGACATTTGGTTACATGGCCTCATTTTCAGGTATGGCACTCTTTCAAAGCAGAATATATGGTACTAATCTTGAGCTCTCCTGTAATAAATGCTGGACTGTGGACAGGAGATGGCCAAAAGAGAGTGCCTGGGCAAACCTTAATCTTTAATAAGGTGCAGAACTAGTCTATAACTGTCAAGGAATGACAGAAGAGCAGTGCTTTCAGCTTGCCTGCTCAGAATAGAAAATGGGGTCCTCTGACAGGCAAGAAAGGCTACTTTATTCTTTATTGGGTTTGGGGCTATTATTGTGCCTGTGTTATTTAGTTATTTGACATTTGTGAGTTGTTGGGGCAAAAGGAAGTCCAGTTATTAATGTGAAAACAAAATTTAAAATGGATTTTTATGCTGAACTTGCATTGAAACCTCTTCCTCTTACACTTGGAAATAAAGGCATACATGATGCTAAATGGATGCTTTTTGCAATTTAGAAATATAAGGCATTTCTATATTAAAACAAAAAGCAGCTATCAGAGACAGAGAAAAACAAGCAGGCATTCAATCTTCCAGCTTCAACTGGATGAAGAAACAGTGAAAAGGTTGGGTGTTTTAATTCTTTGAACGACTGCTTGCCTTCTAGGAGTCTTGATAATAGAATGTCTGTGTGCTCTGAAGTGCTTTCCTGAGCTTGGGCTAGAAATGTGACACTTTCTGTGACTGCGTTGCCAGCTGCAGTGGTGTGCACCCAGCGTCAGCCTGGGAGCATGCAGAGGGGCTCCTAAGCAATGCTGTGATCTGACTCCTCACAGGTTCAGCCTCTGCTGCGTAAACCATGTGCTTTGGCTGCCTGGCATGGTTCAGAGCTGCCTGGTCTGTGAGGCAGTGTGTGCTGCCATCTTCTCACAACATTTTTTTTAATGAACCAGACATTTTTGAAACTTCAGGAGTCTTGGGAAAGTAGTTTTTTCAACTGTTTTAAAGTAATCATCAATATAATGCAAACATGTGGCAATTAATTTGCAAGAATATCAGAGACTTCATAAAATACATTTTCTGGGGTTGGTTTTTTTTGAGATTTAGGTTTGAATTTAATTGCAGGAGTGAAATTCGGGTTATTTCAATTCTTATTTTTTTGTCTGAAGGTTCAGAAATTTTCAATTTACAAAGATCAGTATGGGCTTGGATATTGATAGGTTTAGACAAAACATTTGTCTAGAGACACAAGAACATATATTCTTCAAATATATAACACATGTGGGACAGGTGATACACGGCCAAATTACAATTTCAGACTTTTCCAAAATCTTACAAACCAAAAGCATTTCCTTCTTTGTCAATTTGTGTTGTTCTTAGGTATGTATGAAAGAAAATTGCCTAGAAGTTAAAAGCTCTTTAACCTTAAAAGTGGTGCTTTAAATGTTGTCAATTGGTCTTTCTAAACAAATATAATGTAAATAAAATCATAACTGCCAGTGGTAGTGATCTGTGGTGCTTGAGTCTGTGACCTTTTGTTACAGGTATGAGCAACACTTTTAAATATCTAAAAAATCCTGCTAAAAGATGAGGTTTACCCATTGTAGGGATGGCCAATGGAAAGTCACTGGTTTTCTCTAGACTGATTTTTTTGTGTGTTGATATTTTTTTTTTCAGTCAAATATAAAATTTGTCTGATTTTTCTTAAGTTCTCTTGTTTTGTAGGCTCAGATATGCACATGCATCATGATAAGCATGCTGAGCAACATACTGACCAAAATAAAGCTTGTACATTTTTTTTTCTGCAGCACACCCTACTCCTCTATAACATTTCTTTCACAGCAGTCACACTCAGAATGTGTAGGTATTCAGCAATGATTTTTTTTTTAAGCAGTTTCTAGTAGGAAACTGGTTGCTAGTTTTGAGTCCTTGCATTCATGATGAGATTTGCAGATTGTCAGCCTACATAACTTTCCTGGAAAACCCCTACAGAAAAGGACAGCATCTCACAAGTGACAGGTAGCCAGAGCGTGTACATCTGCAGTTTGGCTCTGGCACTGCAAAATGATACAAATGTAGGACACCTTTTAGTGCTTTTAAATTCACAATCATTCTTTTTCTGCAGGAATGACTGGCAAGACTATGTGAAATGAAAGCAATTTGCAATAATTCTACTAAAAAGTGAGTAATAGGTACTGTTAAGAAGACGTTTCTGTATCCTAGGCAAAAATTCGCCAGTACCATTGAATCAAAAGAACATTGGTGCTAAATTGTGCTTTACTGGGAAATACTGCTCTACAAGAAAAGGGAGTAAGACACAACTTCCTCACTTCTGAATTATCTTGAGCTTTAGCTCTTCTTTTTTCTGTAGTCTTAAATCACAAATGATAGTTTCAAGTGTTGAAAGACACTGCAGATACTGGCCAAATCTTTCCAAGCCAGAAGATTTTTAGGCAACTTACAGATGACATTGCAATTTTTTTTTATTTTACTTTTTTTTTAATTTGCTGCATCCACGTTGGTGGCTTTTGTCTTGAGACATTTGTTTTCTGTGAGAGAAGTGTCTTGCAGATGTGGCAAGTTTATTCTCTAAAGAGTGCTTTTGGACATGTTGTTGTGTATGTAGTTGTCAGTGGACTTCTCATCTAATCTCATCATCGCATTATTCAGTTAGGGTCAGTATGGTGCCGTGCCATTCCAGGCAGATGTGCATGGGCAGACTGCCAAGAATACTTGTTAAGGGCAGAAGACTTCTCAGAAGCCTTGCTTGAAAGAGTATCTCATCCCACGTGTAGGCTGACAGTACATACCCAATCTATTTTTCCCTCTCTTGTGAAGCACTCTAAAGGCAATATTTTGTCTTGGAAGAGTCTAGCTAGCCCTCAGATAAAACTCTGCCAAGATCCCGTAGCTTTTCTCATAAGGCACCAGTACTCCCAAAGAAGTCTCCATAGCTCAGTAAAGCAGTGGGTCAGTTCTTTTTTGGGTTGTTCTTGGTTTTGTTTTTTTTTTTAATTTGCTTTGGTTGAGTTTAGTTGATTTATGCAAGAAGATTTTTAAAATCAGAATAAATTAATTTTAAAAATAAACTTTCCTCAAGGTCATTAAAAAATATAGCACATTAAATGTGGTTGTTTTTAACATAGAATTTGTAGTGATTATAAATCATTTCATAGAGGATAGAAATTCTATACATCAGCCACTGATTCCTTCTTTTGAATAGGCATTGACATTTCTTAACGCAGCCTCAGTTGAAGTTTATTTTCCTTACTCTTGTTTAATGATTACAGGAAGTTGCTTTAAGGGAAACATTTTAATACTGTGTAACATGGCATAATTTTATAGCATATGAGGGACGTGTGTTTGTGGTCTGAACAAATTACTTAGCTAAGTTTAGTTGAGCAGCCAGGCATGGTTTGAATTTTAAATATGTCACTATTAGTCACAGACACTAAAAGTTTGGAAACGACTGTTTTAATCACTTAGTCATTGTGAGGATTATAGCTTATTTGAAAATCAGTCATTTGTATCATGTTACATTTGTAAGTAAAAGTAGTTTAATATCTGAAGGTGGGGCTACATTGTGAGAATTGCCTAGGGCTTAAACTGTGCAAGCACCCTAACAGATTACAGATCTAGCTTTTAGATGTCTATATGCTGGCTATAAAGTCTTAACCAAAAAAAAATTCAAAAGAACAAAAAATTGGTTTAAATGTTACTGTACTAGCTGTGAGTTTTTATTTCTGCAGAGGCACATATATGATGGTGCAATTGCTTTATTCCCCAGGTCTTGTGCTCATGTATGAAAGTCTGTTCATGCTCAGTCATATTGACTTGAAACATATGGGTAACCAGGAGAGTAGAGTCATGCCATTGATAGCTCTACAGTGGAAAGCATGAACTGTGCCTCAAGAAAAGCTTTTAAAGTAATTGCATTACTTCCTTTTATACTCACAAGTTGCATTACCCAGAGAATTGGATGTTTTCTTGAGTCCATTCCTCCATCACTTGGTGTCTCTTCTCAGGTTTTGTGTCTTTTAATATAGTAAAAGTTAAGTGTGGGGAGAAATATTTAAGCCTACTGGTTATTTATTTAAGAGCTTTGGTGAGACTATGGCATATCTTACATTACACTGAATTTCATTGTACCAGTCGGTTCACAGAAAATTGGATTCTTTGAGCAGTTCTGTTTTAACAGTTATTAAAAGAGCTGAATCAGTTCTTTTCATAATCTTAAAAGAAAGGGTATGAATGCAGAATAAATTCCAGATAAGAGATGTGATTTAAGTGTAGCTTGACTTTTTTTTCTATAAAATACATGGGCTAGAAGTCCAGAAGGGGCTACTGTAATCATCAGGTTTGACCTTCAACCTGTAATACCGCTATGGAGTCTGTCTGTTTTGTTCCAGCAGCCACACTGTATTATGCATTAACCTTTTTTATCAGTTGAGAGCTGGAAATGAGGCAATGAATAAATGCTTAATATATGTTTCCTGGTGTCTGCCTTGCGTGCAGATTCATGGACAAAAACCACACAATGTGCTGAAGTTGGGTGCGATCACATTATTATATTTGTTACAAGAAAATGGATATAAACAAATGTGTGTGACTGGAAAAAATACAAGAATGTATTTCCATTATATTTAATTTCTGTTACAGCTTGACTAAAGTAAAGAAATTAATGTTTTATTAGTGTTGTATCAGCATCCACTTTCATATGTGTTTATACATTTTGTCATCTTGGGGTCTTATGTGTACCAATTTGGGTTCTTCAAGCCAGAAAGTACATCATCATCACTAATGGAGGTGTCATAATGGAGCATAACGCTAAGAATACAGTTTTACTATACTGAACAGAGTCCATGCAGAAACGTCATACAGTTATATCAGCTTGGATAGTATTTTGTCTGTGATTTACTGCCAGGATTTGTGATTGGAAATGCACCCTTCCTTGACAAAACTAAAAATCAAAAGAAAAACTAAAACAAATTTTGATTTACTTGGGTACAGGGAAGATGAATCCTTGTTTGCATGGGCAGGTACCCCCAGTTGAATCTTGCCACCATTATGCAATTTTCTTGTTTTAAATTGTATTACATGGGATAATCCTGGATTTATTATGAAGTTAGAAAGCTATTCATAGTGCAGAAACTTGTCAGGTTTCTATAATTCACTGACATACTCACCTAATTCCCTCAAGGTGATCCCGTCTTTTTTCAGCCTCTGAGTCCTAAATTTCTGGTTTGATTTCCTGAGGGTTAAAAGTTGTTCCCACACAGTCAAAATGTTTCTGTTGGCAGGGTACCCAAGATAGATTATGTAGGTGATCTGTTTTAAACAGCAGAATGTGTTGTTCCTTGGAGAGAGAAACATTTGTTCTCCAATGGGTGCGTAGAAGTGCTGGGAGTGCAGGTAGACCTTAGGAAGCTTGTAACAATTTTCCCCCCAAATTGTTACATTTTTCTTTTCTTTTCTTTTCTTTTCTTTTTTTTTCTATTAAAAAAAAAAGTTTGAAAGAGATTCTTTAATTGTCAGATGAATATTTTCTGCAGTTGAGTGTCTGGATTTTTTTTGTGAAGACACATTGTATTCTGTCTTTAACTATCGTGTTCCATTCTTCTCTTAACTCTTGCTGGAGGACTAGCTTTAGCCTTGCTTTCCCTACTGGCACAACACAGAAGTTGAGCTAGGTCTGGCATCATAAAAATTGACAAACCCAGTGAGGTCTTGGGGACCAAACTGTGGCAATCTCACCTGGCTGTTGGAGCTTTCAGTGAATGATGAAACGCTGCCTGTTAGGGGGTGGTCGGAGGAGAGTGGAGCAGTATTAGTAACTGCAGTGCTAGTGCCACATTGGCTTTGTAATGCCTCCAAGCCAGGCTTACTTTTCATACTTTTAATAGACAGAGAGTGAGCCTCTTCATAGGTCAGTTCTTCCATACAGTTCTCTGTCATTATGTTCTGAGGGTTGGGTACTCTTGCACTACATCCTTATCCTTCTGCTGCAATTTTTCCTTTTCCTCTTTTTTTCCCCCTGTCCTCTCTCTTAGAGATAACAAGTAGAACTCTGTTGAGTTACTGCTCCTAGCAGCACCCGAAGATTAGTGCTATCTCTAGAATTATAATGTATGCACCAGTATTGGATCACATCCTCTCTAACAGGTAACTGTAAGGGGAATTTCATCATCCTGTGTGATTTCAGTACTTTGATTATGAATCGCCAAAGTCCACTGTATTTTCCTTTGGAGGAGGAGGGATGAGATGAGGTGATAGAGGGCCTATGAGACAGGATGTATAGAAACCCATAAACATCAGTTTAGTTTGCAGTTTGATGCAAACCATATAGTAAAAAGTCAATTATATCACTTAGAAATGAAGCCAAAACTTTTTCTATGTTCACTGCTCATATTTAAGAATTTTTTAGCTTCATAGCCAGTTCTCAGAATAACTTACTACTTAGTTAATATATTTGACCTAATGACCAAATGTGGCAACTTTATGAATTATGTATCAGTCTCTTGAGTACCAAACTGTATGCTTTGGTTTTATTAAATCATCTCTGATCTGATTATGTTCATTATATCATACAGCAAGTTCATTTCTTTTGAATTTATTGTTTGGACTTTACAATTAAAAGATGCAGATTAAATTGTATAGTTCCCCTCCTGTCTTCATTATGATATCGATGAGTAATGGCTGTACTGATTTTTAGAATTCTAAATATATTTTTAGAATATTATTATAATGTAGCTTCCTTGTAATCTAACAGTAGAAGATCAATGTATTCACATTATGATATTATGGGCTCAGTGTTATCTATGGAGAAGCAGCGTATTTGAGTAGCAGTAGCACATGTGGTGTGTTTATATATTTCAACTTGCCAGTTCGTAATAGTGATAGTTTTTCAGGGTGCATAAATAACAACACTGCCCACTTTCCTCATAGGGATATAGCAACTCGCTTAATATAATAACATCATGAGATTTTAAAGGAAGTTTGGCACTTCTGCCATTCTGAGGCAAGTATGGGGGTTTAGTTTTCAAAATCATCAGGGAGGTGAATGTCTGAGCTTGGTGAGATAAAACTGACAAATACACAGAGAGTGAAGACTTTGTATGATTTATTCTCTTGTGCCCCTCAGAGCTCGGTTGTCTATGTTATTGCTCAGTCCAAACCATCTATGAGAATTCTCCAACTGAACCCAAGTACAAGCTGTATTTCATATCCATGTAATTATTATGCATTTCTGGCTGAGTGCTTCGTGTAAGTCTGTACAACTGGAAAAGTGGGAGAGGTCATTTGTTTTTGTGATTGCCTTGCTGTATTTCAGTTCAGGAACTCTTTGAATCTCGTGTTATGGTATCTAAGTTCTACAATCCAGAATGCTAAATAGCTACTTCATGTGCAGCATTATAGTTAAAAAACCCCAAAAAATTAAATTATATTGGGCATGTGTTGTTACACTAAGGCCTGAGGCTTTCCAGTATGTTACAGCAGAGTTTCCTCTTTCAAAGTATAAAGTGAAATTAATTTGGTCCATTCATGACTTCTTTAGTTCATTCATAACGTCTTTATTAACTGAAAAATCAAGCTAATGGCTTTTCAGGACTTTGACTTCTCTGTATTTCTCCTGCTCTCATCTTTGTGTTACCAGAGTGTCTATTTTTTTATATTCAGTTGTTATAGAGGGTTAATTTCTTGGACCTACAGTTTCTTATTTAAATACATTCATATTGCTTAATTGGAATAATATTCCCATCCTTAATAGGCAAAATTTACCACTTTCTTGGAAAATATGGATAAACAATTTCCATTGTATTCTTTATTAAATATATTCCATACAGCTGTCTTCAGAAATGTACAATTAACATTAAATAGTTTTCTGGCTGTGAAATGATAGTCCATAAAAGGATACTTAAGTGTTATTTTTTTCTTATTTTTATGAGAATAAAATTGGATCCTGAGCTTATCATGGGTTTGTTTATGATTCAGCAGTAAATATTACTGAGAAAGACATTCCTCTTTAATTTTGAATCAGCCTAGTGAAAGCCTTGATTTAGGACAACAGTGCAGGATTTTCTGAGTAATGAGGTAGCTGCTGAATAGAGAGACAAAATTTGTTACAAACTCTTAAATTAGGTAGGGGTAAGCAATGAATGGACTTCAGTGATTTGAGTAAGTTCATTTAAATCCATGGAGTTGTACCAGTGTAAATTAAATCTACGTAATCAAGATTACACTCCTGAATACTTAAGGTTTTCCTATTTTCTTCTTATTTATTGGAGATGTACTTTTGGATGAAGAAGATAAGTTTTATGCTCCATGTATTATTTTCTATTCTGCAAGCTAAAATATTGCAATTCCTTCCTCAAAGAAAACAATATATCTGAATGAGAACTAATTACCTCTTTTTTTATTCCAAGTGACAAAAGCTAATATATCACACTTAGCCACTATAAGAACTCCATTTCAGTAAACTAATTAAACTAATCCTATCTCTACTCATTATTCTCAGTTCTGCTAAATATTTTAACAGCATAGATTTATTTCATTACATAAATTATATCATACTTAAAGAAAACAGTTTGCATAATGGCGTATTTGCATTCCCAGGAGTTTATTTTGGGTTTTCGGATTCAGACTTCAGGTTTCAGTTGAAATAATATTATTTGCTTTATTTAGGATGGCAATTCTTCTTAATTATTACTAATTATCCAGAATGATGTATAGCTTTAATTAAATGTAAGTGCTTGGCATTCTTGTTAACATATATTAAACAGTGACAGTTCTCCTGTATATAGATAATACAACGTTAGAAAGTTGTGATATTTCCTATACTTTACAGCATGTAATTTCATAACACAATGACTGATTCATTTATCAATTGGGGGGGGGTGGGGGGTGGAAGTTGCTTTTTGATTGTTAGTAATAGTAAAATTAAAAGATCATGTGCTTACTGGACGTGTCTTAAGCTACATAATTAAAAGGAAAAAGTGTACATCACTATTTCTTCTTAAAGTATAAATCCAGAATATGTTGAATGCAAGAATTTACCAGCAGTGTTACTGCAAACCTGTAAAGGAGTGATGCATAAGTACCACTTCAGACTAAATTGCTTTCTACTTAGACATGTAGTGCAATTAAATCAAGAAGCTGTAAGTCTCCTAAACCTCCTAAGTTTAGTTTAGGTATTTATACTTGAGACCTGCTGCAGAGGTTTCCAAAATGATAAAATTAAGACAGTACAGATAATCAATCAGAATGGATTTACACTATGTGATTCATGTGAGCTGGGTAGAGAAGTCATAGTTTTATTGGTTTGGGTAAGCCACTTATATCATAGAAGTAGTGGTGGTCTAACTTTAATGCCAGCTTTCATACTATTCACTGGACTTCCCTGGCTTATCAGAGTGCTGACACAAGGATAATTGTGAGTGTTTTGGGAAATTCACACCACAAAGGAATTAATTCTGATTGGTTCTAGCTGAGGATCCTGCATGATTTCTTAAAGAATAACCAACAGACGGACGACTGACAGACAATTTGTAAATTGTTTTACCCTAAGTGCTGTGGGCTGCAGTCCCTCAGCTCAGCACACGTCATGAAAGCTACCTCCCTATTATGCTTGCTAAATCCAATCTGCCAACCTGAATTAATAGAACTGTAATTCATCTTCCAGGTATCAAGCAAGCATCAATACATACTTTTCAATGGCACTTTACCCTCCTTTGAATTTTAGCTGCTTCTGGAATGCAATGAGAATTATTTTCATATTATGTTCATCAATAGAGAAAACCTTTCACTCATATACTGTGTGTATCTATATACGTGGGTTGTTTTGATAATTTTTCAAGTAGTTTTCCCTCATTTCTTACAAAAGACCATGATAATTTTATTTCTATAACGTGTGCTGTTCCTTTTCTGATGTATTTTTTTTTAAAAATCATAAATCAGTGAGAAGTTTTTCTTCAAATCTAAGTTTCCTTTTGTTCTTCTAATTTACAAAGATATTATCTACAAAAAGTTTCAGATGTGATTAAAAGAGGTTAGCATAATGATGTGATCTGGTCATATTTTTATTCACAATGTTAAATATACTACAAATTTATTTTTTAATGCCAGAAATTATTAAGAAGAAAATCAGAAATGGAGCACGTGACACAATTTCTTTTATCTTGTCTAATATAGCTTATGTCCTTAATGCTTGGGAGAGTGCCAGGCAAAATTTTGAAGAACAAAGGTAACTGCTTAGAATAACAGTTCTTAATAACTTGATTCAAAATACTGTATGAACCATTCACTCTTAGAAACTAGGTTAAAATGACTGGCTTTCATTGTGAAGTGTATCTAGATTTCACTAGCATTTAAAAAAATAGTTAATAGGAGATTATAAATGGGCCAAAAGTGATAAGCCAATATAGGATATAATATTTTTACTTAGTTTCCTAAAATAATAATGCATTGCAGAGATAAAGATGTCTAATAAGGGAAAAGCTATTATTCAAAGAGCTTTTCCTTTTCATCATGCTTCTCCAGATTCAAGTTCCATCTGTAGTGAATGAAAATCACTGGTGCTGATGCACACTCAGTGACCTCGGTGTTGTAAGTTTGCTCTTCATGCAGATCTGGGTGACTGGGAGCATCTAAAGAGCTGCTGTAGCACATAGCAATCTTCTAGTGTGGCAGAGCACTTAAAATATTGCACTGCATCTGGAAATCAAACTATGGACCTCTGTGTGGGTGTTCTGGTCTCGTGAGACTTGGGAGCTTACCAATATCTATGAAAAAGCCAGTGTTCCCACTGAAGTTCTATCTATTCAGAACATGCATCTGAAAACTTCCTGGAATTTCCCCATGATTTTAAGGGCTTGCTGGGTGCTCTAGATCTTTCTGTGAGTTTCTCCATGGAAACTGCTGAGCAACACTGTGAGGAGTAGAGTCGAGGCAACAATGGTTGAAATCAGAGCCGAACGGAATGTAGGCAGAATTGGCTAAAAATGAGGCTGTAGATGTTAGAGTGGAAAACGTGGTTTTCATGAAAGTCTGGAATCTCAATTTTGGTGGACTTAAAATAATCTGCTGAAGTGGCCAGCAAGATTTAAATAAATAAACATGAAACCCTCCCACTCCAAAGCTATGAACAGCATATGGTGTGTGATAAAGGGGTTCGGAGAATCTCAGCCTTGTCCTCATTAAGGAGCCTGGTCTATCAACACAAGATCTAAGGAGAAAGAGACTTATTACTGTGAAATATTTGGTATTTATCTCCTGAACATATTTATTTGCCATTTAGGTTATTTTCTCAGTCTCTTTTGTATTATGGAACCAGTGTTAGTTATCATTATCAGTAAAATAAATTCCAAACTTCAGTTGCTACATATGATAATACCTAATAAAATTAGTTGCACTCGTGAAAGTATGCTGTGCCTGAGTAAAATATGAAGTGTTTATACAGCTTCAGTATGCTTCCCTAGCTTTTGGCAGTCAGATATGTATTTTACTTGACAGATGTATGTAATTATTTATATTTTTCATAGATCCATGTATTTGATAAGTCATCTATGAGATTATGTAGTACCTTTAGGTGGTGAGTTTATCTGATAAATTTTTAAATTTCAAATTCCAGTGTTACAATTCCTGGAAGTACCTTGTACATACATATGCATTTATGTCTGTTTATACAGAAGTTATCTGTATAATTTTTACATTAAGAAATACCCATGTGTTTATGTAGTGTAAAGTACACATAATTTATGGTTAGAGAATTTTTTTACACTAAGCTTGCTCAATGATACTCTTATTTCCATTTGTGCTAATTATTGAGCACTAACCTCTAAAATATGCCTATTAACAAAGACTTATTTTGAAAATAGAAGAAAATAAGATTCTTACGTGTGTTTTTCTTTCAGGCACATCTTACGTATTCAAAAATGAGTCAACCTCTTTTATAGTTTACAGTAACTTGCATACTTATAGTACTTATATTAATTGGTATATAAGGAACAGCAGTTAAACAGACTCATACATACCCTTCCTGAATAATGCAGTAAGCTAAATGTGATTGAAATTTAAAGTGATTCCATATTGGCAAATGAGATGTATTTGTGGATGATGTTGCTCATATATTAGTAATGTTTAATGATAAATGTGTGATGAATATCTCATTGGTCAAAAGCTCTACAGGTAATATAAGTATTTTATGGAACTGCCAGAAACTTAAAACTGTTAGGGTGATGACCATCACTTTGAATTTTTGGAAAAAGTTGTTAGACCACAAACTTCAAGTCAATTTGGTCTTCAGTTCTTGTAGTATAGTACCTTGACAAGGAATAGCGTTTCGTACAGTCTGAAGACCATATCTTTCACCTTTGTAAGTCATTACAGCTCAACTGAAGTTACTCCTCTTGAGGACCTGACCTCAAGCGCTAAATATACCAATTCTGTCTTTTGCTAGGCAAAGAAGATGATGACAGTATTTTCCCATGCACTCACAGCAGCAGTTTCATACATTTGATGAGCTCACATTCACGAGACATCACCATATCCTGTAGTGTACAGCCAGGTGGACCAGAAATAACATAGTCCATAGTGAGTAAATAGTCCTATGTTATCTTAAGCTATATATCCATTATTTCTAGAATTGTGATGATTGTCTGGTGGTGCTGGGTGGGGATATAAGTATTAGGAAATCTTCCCAGTTGATTCAACCAATAGAATGTGTTCTCTTTTTGTCCCGTTCTTCTACTATCTTACCGTGTTGTGACAGTTTCATCCTGAAGTGTCCAACTAACGAACACACCATTACTATAATGTGCATTGTAACCTGTTGTAAAATAGCAGAAAGTCCAAAGAAACTCCAGTGTATTCATTAAAAAATAATTTGTCTATAATTACTGCTGGTCTTGATAATAAATAGAGAGGTATTTAGAAAGAAAATTAGCCAAAGTGAGTAAATAGCTCTCCAGGCATAACATATGGGTATGAACAAATGCTTAAAAGAATATACTTAAACTGTTTAAGCAGTTTTTGCATACTATAATCACAGAACCTGTTATTAAAATGACAGGTACTTGTTATTGTGCTTATTTCTTCTTACTGGCATAATACTTAAAAGTCTAAAAAAGTTCAATATTTGAAATATTGAAAAAAAGGCTGATCATACAGATAAAACTAATCTGTAACAAATCTGTACATTTAGAAGCTGTTTGTTTTGCATGAACAGACCATACAGCCTAATTTCAAATCAACACTATTGGCCAAGTGTTTTCACACTTGACTCCACGTTACAGATATTCAGGGCAGCTGAAGCGTTATTGTTAATAACTAGAATAGCTCTAAAATATCAAATCTAGGGTTATGAAGTGTATTTCTCACCCTCAAGCCACGCTCCTAGTTCAAAGTCTAACAGTATATGCAAGACTTAGAAGAATATGTAATGTCTTCAGTTAACATGATATCTGGGTTAGGATGATGACTGGTGGATCATGGCACAAAGTGGAAGAGGTTCAGATAAGAGCTGTAGGATAAGGGGAATGGAGAGCAGATGACAGTAGAAGAGATGTAGGCCTGTTTAGTCAAGCAAAGGGCAGGGGTGAGAAGCGGATACTGTGAATACTTTGGAGCAAACAGGGATATGGACAGTGTTTTAAGCTAAAAGGCAGAAAGATAAATAGGTATATGCTGTCCATAACCCTTACAGATAAAGATAAAAGAATCTCTCACTTGTCACATCAGGGAGTTTCTGGAGCAGGATTCCAGTTTGAGCATGAGCTGGAGGAGGTCAAACAGTTATCTGATTTTAAGACAGGGTTTCCTCAGATTATTAAGAAAAATTACATCATGTGGCTTCCTAGCAGGTGACTGGTCTCACCAACTCAGGAATTATCTTCCAGTTCTGCTTTCCTTCCAAGACAAGTTAGTGTCACAGATGCTCTTGCATTTTCACTTGCCAAAATCCCTGCAGTTGATAGGATTAACCTCCTAGATTTGTCCATGAGTAATAGGAAATCTATGTTTCCTCATCCATGTTCGGTAATTCATATGTTGCTACTGTATGTGGTGATAGTCCTACTTTTCCTAAGCTTTGTCTTTTATATGTGAAAACCTCAGAAAATTCTTACTTTGACATTTATGATGTTTGCACAGGTCCTTTACCTTCATAGTCTTCAGGGCCACACCAGTCTGTCCTCTGATGCTCATTGTCAAGTCTAGGATTCTAGAAAAATGTAAATAGCCCACCTTATTATGTGATAAAGGAATTATTGTTTGTGTCGGTATAAAAGAAAGTCAAGTGTAGACTGTGTCAAGTTACTTTATTTCAGGGGAAGGTTAATTGGAAATGCAGCTCACGCAATGTGTGATGAGGTGGAAAAAAAATAACAGAAGTGACCACAGTCAATGGATGCAGCCCACATGCTTACCATTTTTCCATTTTCTTAAACATTTATGGACAATTGAACTGACACAGTGCACAGCAAATGGATAGTTTCCACATCTTTTTTTGCATGCTGTCAAATCCTTGTATTTTAAAAAGTGACTAATAGTAAGTGCAGAGCAAGAGAAAAATTGTTTTGAAACCTATACTCCATGTGAAATACAGTAACCACTCAATGGCTGAAAACTTAAATCTGATGTTTGCAGAATCAACTACTTAATTAAAATTTTCACTTGCAAAATCTTGCAATTTACATTGCAAGAATATGTATTTTGTGAAAAATTTCATTTCAGAGTTAAAATCCCAATGAAGGGATGCCTCAATGCTGCTTTTGTCAGTGTTAAACCTTGTGCAGCTGCGTGTTTACACTTTTAATGCATGCATCATTAAATTAATACTATTTTCAAAGATTAATGACAGCACAGTACCTGCACTAAAAATTAAACTACTCCAGGCCCAGTATGACTTATAGATCTGCATATGGCGACGCTATCATTACTGTCATGAGGAATAAATGAGGATAAAATCCCACTTCACTCTGTGTGATCGTTAAGATTCTGATAATACTTTTTCACAGAAGCATTTTCATGCTTTTAAATAAGGAGTAAGAACTCCAGGACTTAGCCTTGTGTAAATATATATTCACATCCTTGTGGGTATTATTTTCAGGGTGCCTGAAGTTATCTTACATGCCAAATCTTATCTCGGTTTCATTTTACACATAGCTGTCTGTATAATTGTTGTTGTTCCAGCAGTATTAGCTTACACCTTCTTCTATATTCTCTTCATATTCTTATTGGGAATCATTTCTAAACCAAAAAGAAAATTGTCCTTTCTTTTTCGGGGTAGGTAGAATTATTTTTTTCTGTGTATTTCATCAGATTGAAACCTTTCATGGCACTCTTAAATAAACATTATATTTTCCTACATTGCCTTTTTGAACACTTATGCATGCTAAGCTATCAGCTAGATAAGCGTTTTAAACTGTCCCCTAAGTGACTTAACATACAGCAATGTATATCTTGGCAGTTCATACAGATGGGAAGCATTCTGCCTGTATTTTCATTATTAGATCTAGATGTATGCTTGTTATAGAAGCAAGGTGAGGAGCCATTTGCATGTGTGCATTGGTATGTATATGCATGCAAACAAAAGGCTGGAATGCAGGAGTTGTTATTTGCCTTTTCAAATCAAGAAAATGTGCTGCTATTTTGGGTGATCCTGTTGTATCAACTCATTTCAACCACTTTAACGTCTTAAATAAAATTAATTTTGCTTTTAAAATTAGAAACCAAACAATTTCCTATGGATAATATCCCAGACTAGGGAACTGTGAAAGGGCAGGAAGTAAGGAAAGGTTATGAAAAGGGAGAAGTGTAGTGGAATTAGTAAGCAGCAGTTTGGTTTGTCCTGGTGGTTAGCTGAGCTGCTTGTTACATGCTGGTAGAATACAATGTCTTGGACAAGAAACAGTCTTGAGTGTTTTCCTCATGCGACAGTTTCCTGCAGCTGCCAAGTCCAACCACATCCTTTCTGGAGGAACCACTCTGCCTCTCCCATTCTTTTGGTGGTGTGTTTTGAACTGCTGTGTGTGGGTGCTTCTCTTGCAGCACATATTTTAATCTCAGAGACAGTTACAGGCTAGCAATAAATGTTTCTGGATCTTACCAGCATTTAACTGAATACCATTGGGTTCCCACATAAATATGTGTAAAACGATTGTCACTTCATCTCCAATCACAGCGTTTTGATTAATTGTGACTTTCCCTTGGTCAGTCATGCAGAATTTGCCGTGTGGTGCAGCAGCCAAGCAAGCATTTAAGATTTTCATTGGTAAGCTCACTTTAAGTATAAATGTAGGTTTTAAGAAATGGCTTTTTAGGTAAATCATCATATAATGTTATCCTCTGTAAGGCAATTTTCAATATTTTTTTATTATTATTTTTAGAAATAGGTCCCTCGGAAAAAAAGCTGCTTAGCACATTCAGTCTTCTTAGAACCAATATGAGATAGATGGAATTAAAATAGCTGAGAAACAAACTGACCTTTTAGCCATATAAGATTGGATCAGATTCCTGGGACAATAGAGGTTTGTGAAAAAAAGGTGGCCTGGCATCTCTTGGGAACTGTGAAAGAGCATATAACTGCCTGTAAAGTGATCAGTGTAATGCATGTTAAAAAAGGTCAAGTTTGGTATCGTACCTCAGATGACAAATATTGGACACCTCTACATTATTAACTGTAACATATAACTTCATTTTTAAACTGATTTATAGCATTTAGTTGTGACTGGAAAATTCTACACACACACTCTCTCTAATGAATTAATTCTTACTAATCCTATCTCACATCCTTAGTTTTCAGTCAGTGGTGCTGTCCAGTTTTACTTCTGACAAGCCTCCTGAAACTGGACCATTCAGTTTTTTGGAATTTCTGAGAATCTAAAGACCAAAGCCACAGTGCCATTATCCTGGAAAATTTGTTTTATATGGTGATGCCTAAAACCATTGGCATGTTTTCCCTAACTCATTCACTTAAACTTGCAGAAAGTTTGCAGAGTTAGCACAGGTTTGGCAGGTATGGCTAATAGAGTCATGGTGTCTTAAATATCAAGCTGAATTAAATCAGAGGTATCTATTGCTGACTATGTGGAAAATACATATATACCAGTTGAAATTAACATCAGATTGTTATGTAATGCATTTCCAGTTAATTCTGAGGTATTATTTTCATTTCTGTTTGGTTTTTGGTATTAATATTTTAATCTAATGTATTTTTCACCTTCAACCACAGCTTTTTCAAAATCCAGATGAAATCCATAGGGTTTTTTCTGATAAAAATGATATACTGAATGTAAAAATCATTAGCTATAAATTATTATGCTCCCATAAATTGTATCATCACCCAGTTAAAGAACCAAATATTAAAGAACTCAAGTGGCACTACAGTTGTAATTATTTCTGTAATTCTTTTAAATTCAGTGCAAAAGGAGTTATTACTTAGAAAAAAATACTAGAACAGAGAAAACATACAGAGAAAATACAGAGTTATGCTGCTCTCCCTGAAGTGTTCAGATGACCTTATTCTGTAACAACATAAAAAAATGAAGTTGGGATAAGAAGGTCATTCAGACGTCAAGCAAAAATGAGTCTTTGTCTTGTGCATGTAGAGATTTCCAGATACATTCCAGCAACTCTGGATAGGATTCCCACAACTGATTTGATGGGTAGATAAAATCTTAGTAAATTTTTATTCCCGGAGTTATCAATAATTGGTTACATAGAATTATAGGATTCTC
This sequence comes from Laterallus jamaicensis coturniculus, assembly GCA_022605575.1. NCBI lineage: Eukaryota > Metazoa > Chordata > Aves > Gruiformes > Rallidae > Laterallus > Laterallus jamaicensis. The sequence continues at coordinate 1,414,561 of JAKCOX010000020.1, read as the reverse complement.
TCAGACAAGACTTTTAAGATTGAGTCCAACTGTTAACACAGCACTGCCAGGTCCACCATGGAACCATGTCCCTAAGTGCCACGTCTATGAGTGTTTTAACATAATTGGAAAGTCACCTTCCTTCCATAATAAGGAATCATAACCAAAGCCTTGTTTTGCAGAGCGCACTCCTTTTCAACAAAACCTATTCCATTACTAATAGGGATTTTCACATCTGTGTATAGTTGTTGGAATATTACGAAGCGTTGCAGATACAAAATGATGCTGTTTATTGATCAGACCCGATTTTTCCCCCGGTGTCTGTGCCCTATGTGTAAAGTAGAAGTGCTGACTGCCGCACACTGCTGATGACAGATTTTTTTGACAGCAGAGACCTGACTCTTCCCTAATCCATGTAGCTGCATTGTACGAATTACAAAGCTTATGTGACAGACCTGTTCTGTATTCCGAGAACTGCAACATACCTGTCATCAGATAGAAGCAAGAATGCACAAGTCATCACTTTACTTTCGAAGCAGAACAGATGATTGAAATTATTTCTTACTACTAACTAATTCCCCTTTTAGTAGAGATAAGCTGCTTTGTTCAGCTGTAAATGAAACATTAGGGTATTAGCTGTCAAGCCAGAAGTATTGGAGAAGCTGAGATTTTATCAGCAGTAGTAACATTTTGGGCAATAAATTGTTTTGTTGGGCAGAATACTAATCTCTAGAGGTACAAAGAAACAAAGCTCATTAAGGTAAATGCTTAAAGCAGCCACAAAAAAAGCAAAGACAAAGGCTTATTACCTTTGTTTTGGGGATAGATAAAGCATTTGCACTTTTTCGTTGCTGCGTAGCATTGAAGAATTATGTAGTACTGTTATTAAAAAGATGCATTTGTAGAGTTGTGGAAAGCTTTCTGAATGTATCCAAGGGACAAAAGCATTTCTGAAATAGCAGCGGAGAGCAGCAGTAAGTGATGGCTTTTTTGGAAATTGTTTTGTTTCCCTCTGGGTAAAATTAGGTATCTGCACATTGTCCTGTACTTAGCATTCATCAGATTAATAGGCTAGCATTATTAAAATAATGTTTGAAGTAGGGAAGAATAGATGTCTGAGTTATACTGAATATGTTTTTACCAGTACATATACCTAAATTAAATTCATTGGGGTTTCTTGTGTCAAGCAGTAAGATGATGAGAGGAGAGGCACTGGGTTGCTGTTAGGGACTGCAGCTAGGGAAAACGCATTTGGGATGTGGTGAAGGAACTACAGCTCTGTGAACCGAGGACGGACGTGAAATTCCTATCAGACACCATTAAAGAGGAACTAGGTTAAATGGGTTGAAGGAATCTCTGTGTGTGAGTGCAGCCTGCGAGTAGCCAGAGGCAGAGACTGTTTTCCATCATTTCCTATTTGAAGTAGCATGTTAGAAAACTGTAAAATAGAAGGAAGATAAGCACATAATGCAAAGAACAAAAATATGCTGCTGAAAACATTGTGTGGCAGGTTCTATTAATGGCTCTGTGCAACATCTAGCATTTCAGGACACTAAGAAGAGAGACAGACAGCTTTGCAGTCTGTCCTGTAATCCACAAAGAAGACCAAAAAAAAAATAATATTAGAATCAATCAATCAAACAGGAATAAAATAGAAGACAGGTGACCAAAACATTGCTTTCAGTAGATAGGAAACCACAGGCAGCTTCTGGAGTGAAATCCTACATAGATAACAACAAAAGTTCCCAAAGTCTGGTAGTTATATTTTAGCAAAGACACAACATTGCTTAACTAGTGCTATCAGTCACTGGATCACCATTCGGTGATGGACAAATGTTTTCTGATCTGCACCTTTGTTCTCCTTCTCTATGAAGCAAAGGTTATAATATTGGCCCACCAGTATAATATGCTTGATTTTACATGAATAAGTACAATAATAGTCAGCTTGGTTATTGGCTGATACAGAAATTAATGAAGTTGTCCTTTCTTCATTTGCAGTAATTGTGCTCATTTGAGGGACAAAGTATTAAGATTTGGGGGGGGGGGGAGGGGGGATTCAGCAATATGTTATTTTACCTTCTGAGGTCATGCTGTTAGCTCTGAAGAATATTAATGTTTTATACAAGTGCTTTATATGCACACATACAGCCCAACAACTGTAAAAGAATATAAACTTGATTTTAAAATTCAGGTTTAATTTTAAGAATTCAGATTTTAAGAACAGAAATCTGCTGCAGAAGTTTCCTGGTGTGCTCCTTGGTCAGCCTAGCTTCGCTGTAACGACCCTGAGCAGCAGGACACTTTAGACTGTTGTTTTGCTCCAAGCACTGCATCCAACCAAATGCAGTCTCTCTTGATTTTGGCTCTTCCTGAAGGGCTGGTTTCTAGTCAGAAAATGGCCAGGTCAGAATTCATGTGCAGTTGCTGGAGTTGCATAGGAACATGAGGAGTCCAAATGTCAGCTATCAGAAAAGCATCAGGATTTTTGGCATTTAGTATGAGTTTTGGTATGCTTCTCCTATCTCTGGGGGAGTGTCTTTCCTTTGATGTCTCACCAGTTGGATTCCAGATTTTAGACCCAGAAGCTTCATTTTAAGAGATGATGCATGCTTCTGAAAAACCAATGATTCCCCTGAAATTTAAGTAATCTTTGAAAATGTTGATTTTAACCTATAATTTTTATTTTTCTTCCTTTATTTGTCAAATAGCATCAATAGAGGGGACCTACTGGGTAAGAGTAATACGTTATTGCTGGTTTTATTAAAAAGAAATTGGAACTCATCCCTGGGGTACCCTGTCACAGCTGTATGTGAGCTGAATTTCCCTCATTAAGAGGAAAAAAAAAATCCACGATTTTTCAATTATCATGATCAACAAATGAACAAGAGCTTGACTATAACCTTCTAAAATGCATGGGTTGGCTTTTAAGTGCTATAGACTGTAACACCACACTGTGAATTTGTCAAAGCTGAGCTGTGGTGTGCTAGTCCAAAGTGTTAATGGAACAGCCGCTTGCAGATTCATTCACATTAGGGATCAGGTCCAGTCATTTATATTAGTTGAGCAAGCTGATGTTTCTTTATTTTCTAGCTATCCTTCCTATGCAGCTTGTTTTCAGAGGTCTCTATCGGTATTGGAAAGGCCTATTGTGAAGATGAGTTAATAGACCTATTAAGAAGCCAGTAAATCACAAGTTAATTACTTGAAGTAATTCAGTTAATTCACGTATTTAGGATTTCAATCACATTTGGATGTTTATTTTAGCAAAAAGATCACAAACTACTATGTATGTATCACTAGCTATATCCCTTTAGTGATATTCCTTAAGGTGATATGCCTTAAGGGAGGCAATTATGTAGGCTGACCAGAAACCTTGAGCTTCTGAAGGCAGGTGGGTATAGCAGGAACGCAAGAGAGATGTACAGACTTCCAGAAAATACTGGAGAATTTCCCCACTGTCTGTCTGTGAGATGGAAACCATGTTTCTGTGAGTGGAGGCTGTGGAAACCTAAGCTTTCAAGGGCTCCTAAGTTGCAGTTACTAAGGTGAAACCACAGATTCAGAAGAACGGGTTATTTTGTCTTAAACAGTATTTCTAGAGTCACAGAACACTTTTTGAATGTATATAAAACACAGTAGAAGAAATTTGTCCTAGATTCATGCTGTGTGTTCCTGACATCATAGTCATTGTGTCCAGGATGCTTTTAGGGCTGTAGCAGTTCAAGAGTATTTGGATGAGAGTATTTGGATGAGGACAGACGTGTGTAACATGAGTAACATCTGAAATATCTGGACCATAAACATGCTCCTGATTCTGAAACATAGGGCAAAAGGGTCTACTCTGATTTTTAAATGGTCTTCTAAAGTAATTTTGATCATGCTCTTGTCTTGTTTCAAAGTAGGAATCTAGTTTTAAATATACGCTTCTTTTGGAGCAATGATTGACAATTGCTGAAATATTCAGAGACCTGGATTGTTTCGCATATTTGAAGGTGGCTTGTTTTTTTCTGACATCTGGTTAAGCTTTGGGTATGGAACTGACATGAATCACCAGGAAATAAAACAAACCAAAAAAAAAGAAATTCACTTGAAATACTGTCTTTGTTCTTTTCTACTTGTGGAGCTCATGAAGCAGCTTGAAAGCAGCTAGAGCTCTGAAAAAAACAAAGTTTGGGTTTGTTGTTAAAGTGGAGGAGGAGAGTTTTCTGTGAATATCAAGTTCCAGAATCTGTGAGTTTTGACAGCAAATGTATGGGGTATGGTTTGATGATCCAGGAAGTCTGGCTTCTAGGATTTTTTAGTATCACATCACAAGTGTCTTGCTAACAGGGTGCTGATGTGATAGAAACTTCTCCAGGCTTTCTTTGTACTGACAGGTGTAACCTGACTCAGGAGTTCTCTTAGGGTATCGTTGACTTTGTGTGAGATCAGGTACTTCTGTCTTCTCCCAGCTTGCATAAAGCCAGCACAAAGCCCGCTCCAAACCATGTGTTCCACTGTATTGGGTAGAAAGATGACTATACCTAATTTTCTGAGCTCTGTGCTGCAGGTAATCAGCAGTGTACAGACGTAGTAGCAGCAATGGGAGGATTGTAACAGCCTGAGAGTCCGGAAACTCCTGTGGATGTGTGCATTTGCCAGCGTCTTATCCTTGCACAAGTTGGCCTGGCTTCAACCAAAGCAGCAGTGGTGCCTCATACAGCTTCCTCTGCAGTACCCGCTTTCCCGGCTGGGGCCAGTGGCCTGGTGCTCTCACAGAGGGGCAGGGCAGGACTTGCCTTCCCAAAATGCAGTTGCACTGGTTGAACCAGCCTCTGCAATGCCAATGACACTGCTGTGTAATGTCACTATGAATTGCAGTGATGTTGGTACTTTCATGCATAGAGAACTTGAAAAAATAATGTCCTGGTGCTTAGTCAAGATCTAACTCATGTTTAAAGTAAAAGACATGTTTTGGTCCTTTCTGAAATGAGAGTCATGAAGCCAAATGTATCTTCAATATATATCTTTACTGGCAAGAAATCGGTGTTTTAAATCTGTGGATTTCGGAAACTGTATTGATTTTTTTATATTGATCAGAATTAGTCAATTAAAACTCACGTGAGGCCAGTGCAGGACTGGCACTTGAGTGTGCTGGGAAGGGTCGCAGTACCAGGCTAAAATTTTCTGTTTAATACATTGATGCGGTTGGTGTTTGAGTAGTAAGAAAGGGAGAGATAGAAGTTAGTGAAATGGTATACCTCACTGTCAGAAAAGTCCTTGAAGTTGTAAAACTTTTATAATCTAAGTACAAAACAGTCAATGGAATTTCCTTTCCCTGCATGTCCTACAAGTGCTTCTTGCAATATATACTGATGAAGTGTCAAGTGTTTTGTACCCACTCACCTCAGTGTTTTCATTTGTATAATGTCTCTTTTTAATGTCACCCCTTTGCCTTAATGGCTTGGGTGTGTATCTCAAGGCAGCAAAGATAACTGAAGAAAGCAGTAATGATATCAGTGGAGAAATCATACTGTGGCTGCTGCTGGGGCCAGGTATGGTAGTTTGTTCTTGGATCTTGCAGTTTTGATACTCGATCTAATCCACTCTCGGTACCAACTTAAAAGGAGTCTTTTGAGTCCACCATAGAACTCCATATTCCTTACACATTTGCGTCCTTTGCCTAATTTTCGTTTTAAAGAAAATCTCATTGGCTTTGCTAGGTCAGTGTTGGGTGGGTTTTTTTTGTTTGTGCTGTGGCTTAGAGCCTTAACTTTTCTATCCAAGAAACAGAATAATGGAGGGGCTGGACTTGGAAAAAACTGTGGTGGTGTTCTGTTCGTATGGCTTCTGGATAAATCCTTGAATTACTGTATTGAAGATGCTTGAAATTTTACAGTCTTTGCTGACAGAAAAACTAGGAGAATCTATCAGCAGCGCACAGTGGATGGGCCACATTCCTCAAATAATCCAGTCAATTAAAAATTGATTTTTGTTCTAGGCAGCATGGTGGTAATGTAGTGGGGAGACAGTGTATGCATTACCAACAGAGCTCACATCAGTTAAGTGATATTTAGGTGATCTTCTGTCATGGGAGAAAGCAGTGCAGTTGATGATCTTTGCTACTGGAGAAGCTAAATTGAAGTGTCAGATACCAGAATTGCATTTTATTTCTAATATGTTGGCCTGCCAGCCTGGGAGAAGCTATGTGAAGTCTGTGAATACAAAGGGACAAAAGTGCTAAATCTAGCAGAAACTGAATGGTTTGGGGAAGATTAAACTATAACGTGGCTTTTAGAGCCTTCAAGTAAATGCATTTAAAGAAATTGAATCTTGAACTCCAGTTGCTGGACCTTTTCTCTACTACCTCTGTCCCTTTCCCTGACAGCAGATCTAAAGTAAACGAGAGATATGCATGATCTAAATTGCACAAATCTTGTTCTGTTAAAAGAAAAAGAGGTTATAGCGTCATTGAAAAGTTAGATAAAAACTTTTCTTAAGGTAGTTGAACCAAGAACAAAAAAAGAGCCTCAACCTGTGTTTTGAAAAATACATCTCACTCAGTTTTGCTAGACCCTGGGTTACAGACCTATCTCTTCATGGTATCAGAAGCACGTGGAAAGCTGCAGCCATGAAGATTGAAATCTCAGTACGTCATGTGAGCCTGCATATTGCTTAGTTTGGAGTGCTCAGCTCACAAAACTGAAATTGCTGTGGTATGGTCCACTGAAGCATCTGATGTCAATGGGAGCTCGGCAAACTCTTCATCAGAACAGAAAACTTGCAAAACGATTTCTCTGAGGCTCTTAGTAATGCCAGGATTCTAAAGTCACACCTGGTTTTCGTTAAGAGATGTCACAATCAAACACCATGGCACTAAAGGTGTAACTTAGAACTTTTTTTTTCCACAGGATATAGGTTTTCTCCTTCATTTTCTGTCCAAAGCAGCTGTAGGGTGTCCTGGTGCACCTGTGCTTCACCTGAAAGGTGGCAGCATTTAAGTGGTGGGTTGTGAAGCACTTTACCCTTCATTGGACCTCTTAGCGGTTTTCTGAGGTTGAATTTCTTTATGTCTGTAAAATTGCTTTTATAGTGCTCAAGTGAAAGGCACAGAGAAAATGTAAGTTGTCCTGTTGTTTAAGCGTAGATACCGATTTCAAATGCAAAGTGTTGTGTCTATGCTTGCCAGAAAACTCTGTCACAGTAATATTTTAGTAGCCTATTGACATATGTCTCATGTTTTAGATTAGCTTTCAGCGTACGTTATTACCTGTTTCTAAGCTGAATATATCAAAGATAGACTGGGAGGATGAGCAGTGGTCTGCAAGGTGTTGCAGAAGATGTGCTGGGAAGGTAATCTCATGATGTATTTCTGAACAATGCTTGGCGGAAATATCTGACATCTCAAATCCAAATGGCAAAGCAAGCAGTGCGTTTCTAAATGCAAGGATCCCAAATTGTTTGCAATTGAAGAGGTTGGTACAAAAAGTGTGAATATTGGTCACTGGTAGAATTACTTCTACACTTCATGTTTTGTTTTAAGATAAATTTTAATAAGTTGAAAGTCTTCTGTAACAGATTATTTCACCTGTGTCAGTGGTCTTCATCATTAATTTATTCCTAGACTGTATAAAGAGAAAATAAGTTAAATCACAAATACTTTTTAAGGGTTACTACAGGGGTATAGTGCTGCTGGGCTGTAGTGCTTTGGTATTGGAGGGGGGGCGGGGGGGGGGGGAGATGTTTCTGGGCTTCAAAACACTTCAGCGTGATTTGAATACAAGTGGCTAACTGTGATAAGTATGTTAGGCTCCCTTCTGTTAATTACAGTTTTTCAAACGAGACTAATTTGACAGCCACAGGCTCATATTATGCTAAATACTTCCTACAGTACTGCTTTGAGGAGGAGCCCCCTTCCCCCTGCCCACATGAATACTTTTTGATAGGACATTATAATTTTAGCAGCTCTGCAGTACGAGCAGATAACATCGAAGTAGAATGATTGCTCTTTGCTAATGACTATGTTGGAAAGGTTTTGCCAGTCGTTTTCTGAGCCAAGTACAAAATGTGATCTGGTACTTTCTCCAAAGTGTCATATGATACGTGTGCTATTTTGTGGGTTGTTTGGGTTTTTTTGCCTGATGTCAGTTGATTTGACCTGATGCTGTGAGGGACAATTTATTGTAAATATGAAATATTTTCTTTCCTCCAGCTTGTATTAGATGAATGGCATTTCAAAATGTTCCTTGTTGTTCTTTTTTTCACTAGAATAGTGCAAAAGCAGCTGCCTACTAATCGCAGGACTAAAGCCAGATACTGGAGTTATCTTTACACAGGATTTGATATTGCAGAAATGCCCACTGATGTTTTCTAAAACACAAGAAATTCCCCGTTTTCATGTTAACCTGAAGTCTGTTGCTTTGTGACTAGCTTAAGAAGCAGCTTCATTAGAAGGATTTATACAAAAAACACTGGAGTTGCAGTAACTTCTTTTACATCATTATTGTAGTTTGATCCAAATTCCACCAGGTGCTGCCAAAGAACAGACAGCCAAAGCAAAGTTTACAGATGAAGTGGAAGTTGCTTGGAACAAGTGTGCAGGCTTTCATGAATATTGGGATTAAACCTCTTCCAGGAGCATCTTCCCTTCATGGTTGAGAACATACCCCCTTTACTTTCTAACTAAGCACTAGGAATCAAGCCGTTTGATGCAGAGTGCCATCATTTACAGGTATTAAGCTGATAAAAATGTGTTTTTTCTTATTACCCCAAGGTTTATATTTTTATTCACCTATAGCCTGTTAACAAATACCATGTTATGAGTGAATAATACACTCTTTTAGTGTTATTTGTTAACAGGCTATTGGTGAATAATAGAATAGTGAATAATATAGACTTTTGTATATAATCCCCTATGTTGCTATCTTGATTTAGGTGATGAGGTAGTTTTTAAACAAGATGTTCAAATTACTTAAGTTTAGTGTATTTGGGCATTGCTTTGTGGATTTTTTTTCATTTCAATCAGCAGAGTTGCTGTATACATTTTATTCCTGCTAACTTTGGAAAAGATGTTACCTTCCTTTGTTTGCTTTTTGTTGTGCTGAGTCAGGAGTTTTGCACAGCACACATCAGTTCTGCTTCAGGTTTTGTCTCATTCTGGGAAGAAAACGTGCTTCCAAAAGCCAGGGTTCGCTTGTGGTAATAAGAGCCCCAAACTTGTGACTGCTCACAACGGTGCAGTGCACAATGCTCAGGCACTCAGTGCTCGTAGCAGCAGGAATCAATTCAGAGACTTGGCGCAGAGCAGTTCCTATCCTCCCTGGTGAGTTCAGCCCTTGTGCTTATGACATAAAAAGCAACGTGTGTTTTAATTGCTATAGTTATCGTTGAAGTGTTGCTCAAGCATTTGGATGCTTTAAGTCAAAAAGGCTGGATCATGGGCAGCGCAGGCTCAGGTTGCCAGGAAAGGTGTAATCAGCATCAGCTAGCACTGGTGAAGCAACCCCTTTGCTAGCTCCTGCGATGGGCAGGGAACTTGAGGGGATTTGCGGTGTAGCGGGTAATTGCTGAGCGCTGCCACAGTGGTGTCGCACTCTGGAAACGCTGTCTGATTTGCTTTATTTAATTAAAGCCTCGAGTTTCTTGTCATGCACAAATGGTTGATATTTGAATTTTTATTGATTGTTCGACAGCAAAACTGCAGCGCAAAGGTTCTTTGGGGTGGTCCGGCGTAATCGGTGTGGGTTGTGAAGATAGATGTGGTTAGGGGAAAAAGAAAGGAAAAAACTAATATGTAGCTGTGTTTTGAAGCAGAAATATATTCAGAAATGTGACTGTACGAAGTCTGTGCAGAGAAACTCCTTGTTTGTAAGAAATCTGTGGCGGTGACTTCACCTGGCAGTGTTTAATTAATTATTTATCAAGCAATGTTTTCTTTCCCATGGGATGTGATCTTCCTTGTTGTGTTCCTCCCCTTACACCAAAAAGATTCAACTAATCGTTTGTATATAGAACATTTTAATTGCTTTAGATCTCAAGAAATGTTGGTATTTACTTGTTTCCTTCCGTACCTCTGTGTGTGTAATAGATAGCCCAGTGTTACTACAGCTTTCTGGGATTCCCAGTTTATTGCTATCCCACTTAACAGAGAGAGGGAGGAAAGGGAAAAAAAGGAAATATAAATTATCCTACCGATGTAAGATTAGATCAACATTTAAGCTGGTAGGTGTAATACAGATGCTGTGATCGGGCGCTCAGAGCCAAAACGCTCGCAGTCCTTGTGCTATTCTAATCAAAGGTGCTGAAGACGGAGCAGTTCTCTGATGTGGTCTTATCAGTCTGAGTGTAATGTAAATCCTGTTACAGCAGCTTTGTCCGATCTGCCTGTAGCTTTGTTCTGAACCTTTCAGTAACAGCTCACTGAAGCAGAAAGAGCCCTGTGAATTGATATTGTAAACCTGCATGGTTGCTTTATTCATTGTTGAAGCAACAGAATATAACAGGAGTATTTATTTTAGTGGATTGAGGATACTTGGGGGGGTGTTCTATTTGTTGGGTGGGTTTTTTTTTTTATTCTATCAGTGGGAGCTGGGGAAAAAATGTTCTAAATGCAAAAGAGGAAAAGCTAATACTATAATCATATCCATCCCCATTCGGAGCAAAATCCCATTGAAAGATAATGCAGAATACTATATGTTTAATTTATTTTACACATTCAGAGAGACTGTTAAAATCCAGAAGTGTTGTTATTTCCTGCTGATGTAGGGAAAAAATTAATAATCATGTGACACTATTATAATCAGGAAATTATAGCTGTATGAAATAAAAGCTTCTCATAATGCACTTAGTCTTCCCAGACATCTGTGTTTTTCTAAGCACCACCTACCTGCTCTCTTTGGGACTGAGATGAGTCTTAGAAATGCAAGATTGTATTGTGTTCACTGTTTTGCTGATGGGCATTCCTCACTGAAGTTCAAGAGCGTGAAATTTCTCTTTAGTCTCACTGCTTTGATATGGTATTTGCCTAATAATCAAACAAATTAAAGTGTAGAAAAAAATGATAAAATGGCAATATCTTAAAATAAGAGGCTGAAATACTAAATTGAGTTCTTCGCGATAATGCTGTGGGGCCATGTTGACCCTTATTCTTGAAAATCAATTTTTATGTTATGCATCAATAAGCGATATTACAACTTTGGGAATCTGAAAGAAAATATGCCCTATTTCAGCTTTTCAAGTGACATTTAATCCAAAATTCTGGTTTTATAATTTAAAGATCGTCTGGAGAGATTTAATTGACAGTTGTGAATTATGCAGATGTGGAAGCCCAACTTTGTATAAGCCATCAACAGGATTTGCTGCTTAAGACAGATTTTCTCTCTTGTGTGAGGGCAGGAGGATGTACCAAGTTAGTTCTATTACCACTAAAAAGTGTTTCAAATGGAAATCTCTCTTAAGAGGAGAGTTATTTCATGTTTGCTTTATAAAAAAAAAGTAAGGGTACTGAATAGCTGGTTTACTTTTTTCATGTTAAATATTTTAAATACCTAGGGAAAAAAGGTATACTACATTCATACTTTTAATTATGGAGAAAAAATATTAAGCTTGTCATCTCTTCATTGAAATTAATAGGTGTAAGAATAGAACTTGATAGTTCATATTTTCCTTTTTATTAATTTCACGGGGCATTCCACCAAAAGGCAGACTTTTTTTGGTTTTATCTGATGACATAAGCAACCCAGGACCAAGAGAGGTCAATGCCTATCTTCAAAGTGATGAGAACAAAGTTCTCCGACGCACAGCTCAGCACCCAGAGCCCCACTGGGGGAGCGCTGTGTTTGCTGTGCCCGGGTGAAGGGTAGAGCTGCTGTGACTTGGTGGGACAGCGGGCCGTGCTACATCCTGTACGGTGAAGAAAGCCAGAAGGCTCTGAAAGATCTGAATTGTCATCAGAGAGGGATGGATTGTTTTGTTTAAATGATGAGAACTACATATCCTCACTGCATCTTTAGGTGCAGTGTGAGGTGTTCCATGGGGTAACAGAAATGAAGAAAAGTTCAGGTGAATGCAAAACAATGTCTAAGAAGCCTTGGCATGGGACTTCAGCAATGTCTCTGCCTTATGGGATGAGGAGTGAAAGGGTGTTTAATTTTCTTCTCTTTAATTTTTTGTGGCCAGGTGGAACAATAACAAAGGAAAAATATTTTTTGGTAATTTCACATACTTAAGCGATTCTAGTGTGACAGGAATGCTGCTGACTTTCCATATGTAGCCAGTCCTCTCTTGACACATCAAATAGCTGTGTGAGCTTTCATAGGGTGAGTATTGTTATTAATCCTCGACAAAGGTCCCAGAGGTGTCACGGGGAATCTCTGAAGCAGTAGGCAGTGTGGACGTAAACTGGGTAACACACACAGCAAGCTGTGAATCCCAGGTGGTTATTAGTTGCTTCATTCTCCCTGGAAATTCCAGCTAAATAAGTCTGACAGCTGTAGAGGCAGTAAAACATAGAGGAATACATGGACTTCATTTTGCAGAACGCTATACTTTTTGATGTGTGTACCCACACCACTCATCAGTCCATATGTTTTGTTCCTTGACCAGAAGACACTGTCACCCCTAGATCATGAAAAGATACCTGTTTGTATAAGCAAGATGAATGTTTAACCGATTTAGTAGTCAGGTCTTCTGTTGTGATCATTGTAAAGCTTTGCATTGATTAGGAGGAAAACAAGGTCTGTTTGCAAGGCCAGAAAGTTGGTTTGCCTATAGTTGATTTCTTGTTTGCTTTGTTTCATTCACACAAATTCTATTGTCCTTTTTTTTTTTTTTTTTTTCCTACTGAAAAAATAGAACACATTAATGAAAGGTTTGGGGAAAATGAAGGTGTGTGGCTAGTGTTAAGTTTTCACATTTATGTTTATCTCTCTCCTGAAGTTTGAGGAATTTCTCGCCAATCTCTTTTTTTTGTATTAAACCTGCACTCTGAAACAATTCTGCCCATTTTGTACTCTATAGAGCTGTAATATTTGTCCAAGGATGAGCTGCATTCAACATTTTGTTAACTGAAATGGGAAGTGACAGACTGACTAAAAGAAAATCTCCGTGCCAAAGAAACAGATATTACTTCTTTCTTACAGATTACTGTGCGCCCGGACACTGAGGACTCTGAGATTGCAATGCACAAAGGTTTCATATTGATCCATGTTAGACTAATTTGATCAGAAGACAGACCTCTGTAGTATTTGATTGAGATGGTGAAACATTGGGAATATTGTGGAGGAAAGGGAGGGATTGAAAGAGAGACACATTCAAAATATAATAGGGGTTTGCATTGATTTTCACTGTGGAGATATATATATCTTTTGAGGGCAGCTATATTCAATATAATAGTATAATAGATAATACTCTGCTACATAATTTTCTATTTTTATTGCTTCTTTTTACTGATACTTGTAGAATAATTTAATCATTGAAGTTGGTCAGTACGTGCACGCTCAGCAAATGTGTTCATTGAAGTGTGAATGTGAATGTTTTTTGGCCTAACATGAGAAAGTACCATAGTTATCATGCAAAAGTATAGAGTCGAAAACCACCTGAAGTACAGCAGAGGAGATTCTGCAACGTGGGCATGAGAAAGTATCAGACATGTTTCAGTCTGTGCAGAAGTAGGTCTTGAGCTGAAGGGGATGCTCCGTCCAAGAGAAGACCTTCAGGTTTATCAGACTGGGACTTGAGCAGAATCACTGGTGGTTGTGCTGGTTTGAAGAGTCCCTGGCCTTGGTGGTGCTCTTCCATGCTGCAAGAAAGGGAGGACACCGGGATTTATGATAGGAAATGATCACCATTTCAGGTGGGTTTTTTTGTCACGTTTGTTTTTGGAAGAACTGGGAGCTGCAAAGAAGCTCTGATGGTAACTCAGATTCCACGGAGAGAAGGAAATTTGAGGTGCTGCTACTCTCCAGGTCCTTCACCGTCTTGGCAGTTGAGACCAGGAACAATATTGGATAATTGGCATTCATCTCTCCCAGTCTTTCCATAAGGCCTTAATGAGGTGGTGTGCCCTGCTTACCCTCTCCGTAGGTGTAGCAGGGAGCAAGAATGTCCTACGAAGAGTCAATCACCACTTTAGGGGCACACAGCTTGCTAAACTGAGAGACGTCCAGTGGGATTTTTCTTGTCAGTCTTGACAGTCTTTAGTTGTGTAACAGAAATAAATGCTCTGAACATGATGCTGTCTAAAAGTTGAATCTTAAGAAGCCATTAACTTGCTAGCATACCCTGGCTAATGGCCTGATTCTGTTACTTATTGAATGTCTTCTGCCCATTTCATGTAAACTGAAAGACAACAGGCTGTAAGGTAACGTTGTGTAAGCCTTAGTGAGATGGGAAGTGTAGTTACCACACGGTGCCATCACATCATTTGCAGAGCAGTTACTCATTTTATTTTTGCTTGCAGTTATAGCTCAGGGCAGGGAAAATGTTGCATATTGCTTCCTTTTTTCTTTTTTTTCCCCCCTTTTTATCCAACTCATGTGATAGCACGCTTTGTCAAGAGTGCATTTATTAGTCTCACTATCATATTTAAATTAAAGACATAACAGTATCCTACTGCACTTTCAATTGCTTTTCATTACTCTTGTCTTTGCTTGCAAAGGTCATCACTTTGCCCGTGAATCAAATTTGGAAGACTGTTTTCCTTACAAGTGGAACTGGAGTCTGAGTGAAAAGGCAGTGCTGTTCGAGGAAGTTGGTAGAACATATTCCTGAGCTGCTTTTTAACTCTTACAAGAAGTTAACTCGGCACCTTTGTGTGGGCAGATTGTGTTCTTCCCTGTCAGAGTTGCAGTTGCTTTTGTTTTGTTTCACATTTGAATAATACATTTGATTACCGTGGCAAATGGTGCAGTGTATGCATGCCTGACTGTAGTGCCTAATTAACTGATGATAACAAGGCAGGATTGCCCTCTTCTCTTTCATAAGCAATCATATACATGACAGTTCTTTTATCTTTCTTCAAAATGGACTTGCTCTCCTGACCCTTAAGCAGCTCCTGTTTTGTGTGTTTACCTCTGATGTCTTTGCAAGACTGCTAATTTTCTGTGGCATATCCTATCTAGTTGTAATTAACACATCGAACAGCAAAAAAATAGTTCTGCTTGCAGATGCCTAATGGAGAAATGCTTTCTTCCAGTAATTATAAGGCTTCATTTTACCCATCTGCATTGACCTACAAGGTGGGCTTTTTTTAATATTTTTTAAAAATTTATTTATTTACTGAGAACACCTACAGTTGTATAGTCCTACTAGGCAGGGAAAACAAACTAAAAAAGTAGGTTAATTTGCTATTATTTACCTACGCATATGAAGTAAACTCAGAAGCAGTCAGTGGCAAGTTTGGTAAAGGTTTGCATTCAGTGAAGTTAAATGGGAGGTAAACAGTGCTGTCATCTTGCATGTATTTAATCCTGAAGTCGAAGGCCTGTTTTTATAATTAGAAACTTCAAGAAGCACTTGACCTATTTTAAGGAAGCATTAGAGTGATATGTATATAAAGCAAATATTTTCCAGCATTGTATCTTAAAAACGCCAAACTTGCATTTCAAATAAATCAGACTGGGATTTCTATGTATTGTTTTATAGCTAGGCTGAGATTAAAGCCATAATGAAAACAAGTTCAAAGAGAGGAAGGTATAAGAGAAAAGGTTGGTACTTAGAGCAATAAAAGCAGGAGCAAAAAGAACAGCTTTTCTGAAGGACTCAGGCTGGAATAATAATGATAGAATTGTCTAAATCGATATATCTCTTGTCAGCCTCACGTCTGATGTTTGAATCAGTCAGGCCTTTTCTGCAAGAGCTTTCCTCAGGAATATTGAATTATTTATTATTTGTATCTTTTTTCCTTCCCTTTCTGATGATTTTTTTTTCTTTTTTTTTTTTCCCTGACTTAGTAAAATTTGTTTTTTATGCTGCCAGGTTCAATGTTGTCTGCTGTTTGATAAATAGCAGTAATTGGGTGTATAGCAGAAGTCGTGTAAAAATGTATGACTTCAATTACATCTAGAACAATTTTTTCTTTATATTGATCTTCCACACACACACCCCCCGTATAAGATCTGCTCTTCATAGCCTCCAGTGCTGAGTTTTTAAAGAATTACTCTATGTCCATATGTTGGCATGCACTTTTGAACCCATGCATCTTTTTAAAAGAAAAAAGAAAAAGAGAAAAGGAGTGCTGTCTTGAATCAGTTCTGCCTGAGCAGTAAGTGAAAAATTAAAGTCATTCAAATAGTGAAATATTCATATTGTATTCCAGTCAGATGAGGGATTGCATTACTTTAAAATTGCAATGCATACTTAAGGTCCCTGTTTCTCTTGTCTGAGATAATGAAATGAGGGTACTGGCCAATTAATGAAAACATCTTTCATTAACAATTATAATCCAGATAAAATTAAAATATGTGTTTTAAAAGTCACTTCCGTGCAGTAAAGCTGTGCTGGTTTCAGTCTGCAGTGGTACACCATAACGTGTGGCCTTGTAAATATTATCCAAGGTGCTGATGTGATAGAAATGTGCTGTCTGCAACCGCTACGCTATGTCAGAATTCCCATTGTGTGCCAGCTGCGAGGTTCTCACGTGGTTTCTTTCCTCTTCATGTGAGTGCATGAGGTGATAGATAATTAGATACAAATGTTTGGTGCTGATTTATGATAACATTGTATTTGCCCTGAAATATGTCTTTATAGGTCAGAACAAAAGATGGGCTGAAATTTGCACCGGGGCTGGGAGGGTGGTTTGCCCCACTCTGGGGTGATGGGCTGATCAGAAGTTCAGGTCTGGATTCTGGCTCTGGCAGAGGTCAAGGCGGGCAGCGGTGGGCTTTGCGTAGGGTGCTGCTGTAGTCTGTTGTGCATGATGGTTTTCATTTGTATGCGTTTTTGAGGGAAATGCAGTGAAATATTGCTTTGTCCTTATTAAATATATATTTTTGTTCATTGCATAAGCCTTTGCTTGCTGTGCTGTGCACTTCAAACTCTTCTAAAGTGCAATTCAAAGTAAAAGGTTATATAAACAGTCATATTTATGCCATCCAGCGGTGGATCAAAGGGAATATTCCTCACAATTGTTGCTAATTTATGTCATTTGAAAATGTAATTACCTCACACCTGCTTTATACAGCCCTATTTTGTTGTTTTTGAAAGGCAGTGGTTCTCTAGGTTGCTAGTGGATGGAGTGCAGAACAGGCTGGCTGTAACATAGCCCTGACGTCCCTTCTCCAGTACGTGCCCACTGTCACTACAAGCAGGGCAGAACTAGGAGCAGGAATTGTAAATTTTGGTTCAATAGCCATAGTATTTCAGCAAATTGGTGGAGGTTCTCCTGTTTCCAATATAGCTGGTTCCCAGGACGTGTTGTTAACGTGTACCTTTCAGTACGTTTGTATCGTCAAAGAAATACCTCCTGTCTCTCTGGCGTTCTCTTTGGAAACCCTAATTTTAGAATAAACCTTTAGAAACAGCTGCATCATGTAATTTATTTGAGGGCTGCCTGTAAAAAGCTTGAATTATTTGGTAGATCATCAGCTGAAGCTGGGGTTAAATAGATAAAACGAAGTTGGTGGTGTTTTTACCCAAAGTCTTGTTTAAGCCTCGCTCATCTTCTGTTTTTTCCGGTAGCAGTGTGACAAAATTGCCTTTCCTAGCAGCAGCCTGCGAGGTGCTGTGCACAGAAACAAAACCCTATTGTTTTAGATTTTCTTTCATATCATGTAGGTGTCTATGCCATACCACCCACACAGTAAAGCAAGTGAGCTGTGAAATATATTCATTGTTAGAGTACAGGGGAAATGGAGGCAAGCAATCGGCAGTAATAATGTACGACAGCGAGGGGAGGCTGCCAACATTACCTGCATTATTTCGGTTGCCTTTTTCATTATAGGTTCGGGAAATAGGCAGCAATTCGATTATGGCATGATTTGGGATGGAATTGCTTGCCGTTCACTGACCCTGTCACAAGGGGATCAAATGAGAAGTCAGCTCAAATAAAGTTTATAGTGCATTAACTGGACCAAGCGTTGCCTAGCCTGGGAGCATGATTTTTCATCTTCCAGGGTTTTGTAACTGCTTCTCAGATATATTTGTACCTTAAGGGGAGGGGGGAGAGGAGGGGGGAGGAAAAATGGAAAAAAAAAAAAAAGAGGAAAAAAAGAAGGATTGGCTGAGATGTATAGGAATGAGCTAGCTGGCCAATGGTGTACGTTCCCCTCCCCTCCCATGTGCAAATCTCAGCTCCTCTCTAGCTTGTGAGAAGCAGCATGATTAATAACACTGAGGGAACCTGCCTGTTGGATTATTAATTTTCCATCCTTTTTCCCTTCTCTTACGCATACCCCTGACGCTTTGCCTTTATAAAAAAGCTTTTCTTTTTTTCTCTCTATTCCCCCCCCCCTCCTTTTTTTTTTTTCCATGGAGCTAACCACTAGCCACTAACATTCTCGTGGCTATCGAACCCTGCAAGGGCTTTACTTCACAGTGGGGTGAGTTTGTATATTAAAATAGGGGATTCTGCAAAGAAGCAGCACCAGGAAAAAAAAAAAAAAGAAAAAAAGGAAAGAAAGCAAAGCTTTCCCTGTGATGCTTGATTACAGTACAGTTGCCTTCAGCTACAACTGCTAAAACTCGAGTTAATGCTGACCTAGAAGGCAAGATATGTGTTGCAGTGCCTGCCTGTTAGTTCTCCAGAGTACTGCACTGCATGGACAGATCAAGAGTGTTTCTCGTTATTCAAACTAATTAAAATTGACCCTTTAGAAACCTTGATTGCACATAGAGGGTGCAAATTGATAGAAAATGGGAGTTAATGGTAGGTAATTGGACAAGCTGTTTTTTTCGTTGGTGATGCTTGCGGCTTTTTTTTTTTTGCTTTTTTTTTTCCTTTAACAAGGCTTTTACAAGACTCATTGTGGAGAAAATAGGTTTTCTTTTGCAGTCACAAATATATCATTGTGAAGCTTTGTGATTTTCTCGGAGTGATATTTTTTTGGTGGGGGAGTCTCATGGCATCTGAGGGCAATCAAGCCCTGGTTTGATGCAATGGGCGCTGATAATATTTACACGTGCGTGTGATGGCGTGGGGTTCTTGCTTTTGATTCGCTGACCAGGTCATGTGTCCAGCCTATGTAAAGGAAATATGTGATGGAGGAGGTCCATGTCCATTTTGCATGTCTAGATTTGATTACTTTTATGAGGTTGTTATAATAGTCTGTGATGTGTTTTATTAATTCAACGTAATATAGCAGGGTTAAAAAACTTATTTTTGTCAATTGACAGTATAATACAGTGAAATAGGGAGAATTTTGTGTCTTGAAGCACATTAGAGAATATATAACCTTCTTCGTTAAAATAAAAAAGTTAAATGCTAGTAAACTAATACCAAGTAATTTTATAAATTGTTATATTTTCATGTCTGTGTGCATACAGTTGTTAGTTTTGTTTGTGAAAGGAGCAGATGAGATAATGCATCAAGAAAACACTGTTCATGTGCTTTTTACTGCAGGTAGGATGAAGTCGTGTACTTTTAAAAAAAAACCAAAACCCTATGCAAACACTTTTGGAGTGATAAGGAAATGACAAGTATAACATAGCTATTTTGCATTTATATAACGTACACATTGCAATCGGTTTTAATTTTTACTTTGGATTTGTGTATTTGTATTTTGTCTTGTGATTTATGAGCATTGTCTCAAGATAGACAAAAGATTTCCTACCGAATACCAACACGGATAGTACATGAACAGGCATTCTGCATATTGTATATCAGAACATCATAGAACACCTCAAGTTGGAAGGGACCCATAAGGATCATTGAGTCCAGATCCCATATATATGGGATTTGGACATGAGACAGATATATAGATAAGTGCATATATATATATATAAATATATATGCACACACATACATTTATATCAAGTATGTCATATATGTGTAAATGTATGTCATATCTATAAGCATGTTTTCTATATATATATCGATAAATGTCATATAATCTGTCTTTGAGCATTTAGCTGAAAGGAAGTATTTTATAAACTTAAGGTACTTGGGTTTTTGTCAGTTTTTAAAAATTAGTATTATAAACAAGCAGGTATAATACAGTCTCAGTGTATCTTGGTGTTGTTTTAATAATATTGCACATGTCGATGTCTTTCTGTGTGGCAGACACACTGTCATTCTCAATTTTCAGTTACTCTTTATTAGGGACCCTTACCTTCTTGTAGAAAGACCCATTTCATTCCTGGTTTATGATGTCGTTACAAAGATACTGTTTGCAGTTCAAGTCTGAGATGTGCAGGATTCCTGGGGGCAGTGCTGTTTTGTTTAGCTGATTTATTTATTATTTTTTATTGCCTGTGAGATTATCAGTACATTAGCAGAAGGACATGTCAGTGATGGATTACTGATCCTTAATTGTGCTTTATTCCTTTTCCCTATATGAATGCTAGCGATACCAAGTTTTGATCTATGTGCACACTCTAACTGTGCAACAAAACCACTTAAGCTGTTGTAGCTTCTTATTCTTCAATGAGTATTGATGAGTATACATTTTATTTTTAAAGACGTGTTGTGCTTTTGATTTTATAATATAACTGCTCCTCTGTAATGCTGAAATGCACTTAAACCTGAAGCCAGCAAATGTACTTGTGAGTCTAGACTCATTCCAAGGTTTGTCTGTGCTGTATGTTTTCAGCTGCTGTCGGTGATCCAGCCTGATGTGCCTGGATGGAGTAATGCCTTATTTTGACAATTAGCTCGTGTAATAGTAGCTTTGAAAAATGTCTCATGCTGAAACAGAACTTTTTCAGTATGGCTAAACATTCATTAATTTTGTTCTTTCAGCTCCTAGGAGATCAGGTTGCGTAAAACAATATCGGGAAATGCAATTTTTTGATTGAGCAGTCGAGCCAACGGTCTTGGAACTCAGGCTGCAGAGGCAGAATAAAACTTTGCGATCTCTGAAACGGTGTCAGTTAGTGGGCTTGTTGATTTTTAGACCCCAACAATTACAGATGTCAGGTGTTGCGGAGCTGGTGCTTGTAGGCTTTATTCAACTTTATAATCTAAGGCAGGGTTCTTGTGCATTAAAAAAAAAAAAAAAAGGTCAGTATCAATCAGATTGCCTCCGAATTGCATGGCATTTTTTCCTAGAAGTGCAAATAACTGGGAATAAAATAATTGACAGGGAATGATGCTGTAACAACTGCTTAAGAATCTGTAAGGGGTACAGTCTGTTCCAGGGTTCATATGCAGAGCTTGGCTCTGTTTGTGTGCATGATCTTGACACGCATAAATCATCATCTCAAGACTGGCCAGGATTGGCGAACAGACGCTATTTATTGCTTCCGCCGTCATTTGTTTTATTATCTCTACTCTTAACTGGCTTCTCTGCCTGTCATAACGGTGCACACGCCGTGGGAAAAGGAGATGCCTTATCTCTATAGGTCGGTACTTATGATGTGTCCACGCTTGTAAAGACTACTGTTAGTAATTCCTAAAGCTCTTAGAGAAGTGATTAGGGAGTCATGATTGCTCACAAATTGAGTCTTTTTTTCTGCTTGACACTGATCCTGTGATAGTCTCCCCACTTAATCCGCACCAGCAATTTGCCTATAGTTGCAGCTCACAGGAGGTGATTAGAGGGGAGTTGCCCACTGCCTTTTTACTTCTGTTGTAGTGGCATGTTAGACAGAGGCTACTGAATCAAAGCTGTTTTCCTATTAACTCAACACCTCCTAATGCATTAGAGCCACTTTTATCTAATAACAGTGTTCAGCTTCTAGCCCAGTGTTCGTGTTCTTTGCTATTCCTTTTAAAGCAGCACAACGAGCGTTTTTAAAACTGGAGAACAAAAAGCATGAGGCAGAATACCCAAAGATGAAAGCAGAACACTGAAACTAGCCTGTCTCATCTTCTATCAGCACATGTGTGTAACCCTGATTAAAATTACAGAGGATTTCCGCCCTGCATCAATAGGCAAGTAGACTCCACTTTCTCTAAACATTACTTTAATTGCAATCCCGGTGGCAGGTACCTGGTGTAATACTTTTGAAGTGATAATGGCATACATTTACACGTGAGAACAGCCCTAAGGACAGGGTGATAATGAAGAGTTAACTTTTCCATGTATTAACTGCAATGAAGAATAATATGAAGATTTCTAGATATGTAGTACTTTTTATTATGACCCACCTGCAAAACCTACAAGAATTACTTGGTTTTTATTGTTTTATTGGTATGATACAGAGTCTTCACCCTGAAGCCTATATTTTCTGGCTTTTGTAAGTTCTATTTTAAAAACTTAACATTATTTTATACTTTATTACTTTGTTGTATGAGTTCCTAATTATTTTAATTAGTTGTTTGGGTTTTTTTAAAAGAAACGATAGTAATGGATGAAAAAGACCCCTGCAGCGAGAGACCATCTGAGAAGTATTCAACAGCAGCCTGGCTTGGGTTTAGTTTTTGGAGCTGGTGAATAAAAGTCCTTTTTTAAGATTCACAGCATGCATCAAATATAGTGCATATAGGTAGTGTTTTAAACACAAGTCCTTGGCTTCCAGAGTCTAACACTGGGCTACATATGAGTCATGTGTTACCTTACAAAGACAGTGACTAAGATTAGTGTCCAAGTTAAAAGTTCGGGTGCGAAACACATCCCAAACTGGTCGAAGGGTTGAGGTGCAAGGAACAAAAGAGGCCTCTGGCTATTTCACAGATTGCATAACAACTGCTTGTCATTTAAACTTATTTATCACCTTTCTATTCTTGAGGATCATTTTTCTGATGATAAAGGTACATTTCAGGAATACATTTGTGAATATATTTTAATTTACCTGCTTTTGAAGTAGACTACTAAAGTACAGGGGAGTACATACTGGATAGGTGTTGGGTCAGACTCAGACAGCTCATCCCTTTGAGAGACACAGAAACCTCAAAAAAGTAACTTGTAATCACAATTCCCTATTTAACATGGTCCTGCAGCAAAAGAATAAACAAAACTGGACAAAGTTTCTGCTCTTAGCTTGTTGAGATATTATTTTCTGTGAAGTGCATAGGCCCACCTACATAGGTGCAAATAAATGCACCTGTCCTGAAATGGCAAAACATGTCTATCAGTTTCTGAATCTATCACATGTCTATCATGTATTTTGTTGATACACGCCTCTCTAGAAACAATAAACATTATTTTGCTCAGTGTCAGAATGCTACTTCCAAGCTCAGCCTTGTTTTAAGAGAAGTACAAAATATGGAAGAATCCTGGTGCCAGTGTTTGTGCCAGTATTTGTTTCACTTGACCAGCAAAAGCTGATAGGGCAGCAGCAATAGTCTAAATCAGCTCACTCCAAAATCACTGCTCCGTATTTTTCCTTTCACATCCCGCTGTTGTCCTGTCGGGAGCTGTCAACTTGATTGAAAAAAGCTTCCCTGTTACAAGGTACACCAGCCCAAAAAATTTTGCTGTTCTGTTAAATCCTTTGGAAGCATGTGGATGGATCATGAGGGAATCCAAGATGTAAGTGAATTCTATTGTGGAACCCATTTGTCACGAAACATCTTGATCAGGAACTCTGTTATCTTTTAGTCCTTACATTTTTTATTCGATTATACGTTGTGTTTCTCTTTTTAATATGGCTTCAAAAATCTATCCCATAAATTTGCGTAAGGAAGCCCAGTAATAACACCCATCGTTTGTTATCTTGGAAATGACAGACAGATGAATAAACTGTTTTATTTTGTTTATTTATGTTTTTTTTCTTTACGTGGCAAATATTAAACATGAAAATGACATAAATTCTATTATACAGAAGCTGCTGAACTTCTGGTACTATAAAGTCATAAGGAAAAAGGCCCTTCAGAACTGTTTCTGAATTGGTTTTCATACTTTTCAAAGGTACCAGATGCAGAACCACACAAAACATAGGTAGTCTCTTCTCAAGACACTTTGCTGGTGAACTGCTGCCTGACAGGGCATCTGTATTCTAGAGCTGTAGGATTGCTTTAATATCTAGGATTTTCTGTTTATTTAAGTAATAAGTGTGCCTTAGTATTCAGGGGAAATACTGCCAGTTAAGTTTTTTCAAGGACACTGTGTAACGGATTTTGGTTCCTGCCTTCTGTGCCATTTTCATAAAGATGGGAGGGACTCTGATTTTTCTGGATTGATGCTGAAATAGCTGAAGTTTGACATTTCCACAGTTATGCAGGCAAAAACTATTTTTATTCATGTGAGAGATTAATTATGAATGGAAAAAACATTGGGTTTTTAGTTCATTTTGTTTATTTTTTATTTTATTAATAGAATCACCTGGGTTGGAAGAGACCCTTTAGATCATTGAGTCCAACCACAGCCTAACCCTGACTAGTCCACCTCTAGACCATGTCCTCAAGCACTTCATCTACATGCCTTTTAAATATCTCCAGGGATAGTGACTTCACCACCTCACAGGGCAGCCTATTCCAATGCCTGACAAACCTTTCAGTAAAGAAATTCTTCCTGATATCTAACCTTAGTCTCCCCTGGTGCAATTTGAAGCCATTCCCTCTCATCCTATCACTTGTCATCTGAGAGAGATGTCTGCAACTGCCTTTGTAGTTGTAGAGAATGATAACTTGATAAACATAATGGAATTTTCTAAAAGGTAGGTTTCCATAGACTTACTGTGTAACTCTGTTAGTTAAACATTTCTGCTCATCTTGTCTTTTTTGGAGGGTTTGAAGTAATGAAGGGTTGTAGGAGAAAAGTAGAACAGTTTCTAATTGGTCATTGCAGCCCAGAAATGGGCAAAGTGCATGTGGATGTATGGAAGTGTACAGAATCACTGGAACAGGACTATTCATGATGTTAAGGTAAAAAAAACCCAAAAAACCCCAGTGTGAGATGGATGAAGCCTGAATGGATTTAGATTTCTTGATATTAACAGCTTGCTGTAATTTAGGGATTTATTCTTTCATCTTCAAATTCTCCACTGTCCTCCCTAGTGGGGCATGCTGTGGTGTCCTACATTTAGGTCATGTTTAGAAATGATTTCCAGTTCCAAGGGAATGCTCAGGATCCATTCTGAGTCGTATGTTGGGATAAAAGCTGTGTGTACACATTCCCCTCTCTCAATTCTTTCCTTGGAAGGAAAACCAAGTCATTGAAGTAGGAAGGGATGAAGACTGCCATGTTTTTTTGAACACAGCTGCCCTACCAGCTGTCTGGAACTGCAGTGATCCATAAGCACAGCATGGCTCTCCACATTATGGACACTCCAGGTTCTCCAGGTTCCTTTTCAGTGAATCATCTGTTAGGACACCAATGTTCTGGGTCCTTCCAACTGCAGTTCTTTGTTTCACGCTGACTGTTTAAATACCACTGGGATGTCCTGTTTACCTAGTCCACGATTTTTAGGATAAAAATGTGAAAATTGCTAAGGGGGCGGGGGGGAGGGGGAAGAAAAGCCTGCTCTGTTAATTTCCACAGGAGAAAATTCAGTTTGGTCTCAAAGAGTAAAATTGAATCGTGTTGTACTGAAGTATCATGAGTAATATAGAGATGAAACATCAAACAGTGACCTTCAGTGTTACTTGCGCTTCTTTTTCCTGTAGCAGTTAGGCTTTGGTGTACCCAATTCAACTGGGTGGTCAGGTATTTTTAGAGTCTCATTTCTGACAAAAGACTTCTCAAAATCACAGTGCAATGAGCAGTTTGGTTCTTGAGGCCCAGATTGTAATTTAGAAGAGCCAGGTCTGTAATGTTCCCATTACCATGCTTTTAGGAGTGGGAAGGGAGAGAGGGCAAGCTTCAATGACTCCGTACAACTCTGAGTAACTAAAGCTGATACTGTGGCTCACAGTGTGGAGTTTTTATAATCAGCTCATAGACAGTTATCACTTTTTGGAGCATATATTAAAAAATATAGGAAACCAAATCCTGAAATTCCTCTGGGTGACACTAACCAATTTGCTCTATGTCAGTTTAACTTGAGTCAAACTGCCAGTCTTGCTCACCTGTGTCCATACACAGACTTGTGAAGGGGCACATTGGAGGTTGTGGTGGGCCACTGGAAGCTGCAAAACTATCACCACCTTTTGGAAACTGTCCTTTCTTCTGCAAGCTCATCATCTAAATGCTTTTATGATGAATTTTCATAGGTGTAAGACCCATGGTTCAGTAACGGGTAACTTTTCCTGTCTGACAAGCCCCTTTTACCTCTTCTCTGACAGGTGGTTTGCTCTTATGTGTTGAAGCTAAAGTGGAATCACACATTTAGTGCTTAGACTTTTAGTTCACCAAAAGTCCCAAACACAGTGTATTGTTACAGAGGCATTACCGTATGTAGAACTGGTCTAAGAAAACAGAAAAGTTTATACAGTCAGCATGGCTGTGTTAATAATGCTGTTCACAAAGGCATTGAGATCTCAATTTCCCGACAGCAGTAAGTTTATTTCTTTACAGTGATAGAAAAGACCAGATTGCTCTGGGATATCAAAGTGTGGGAGATAATCACATCTAAAAATGCTTGCTGTCTTTTCTTCAATACCTTGAAAAAAGTTCCTCGGTTTCAGCAATTCTAATGTTATATATACTTCTTCATATAGAATAGTAAAAGGTAAGCATTTTTTGCTTGCTCCCTCTTGCATTGGTTTTGTTGCTTTTCTGAGGAACTTTTATAGTTACTATTTAGGTTGTGGGAAATTCTAGAGATTTGTCAGTAAAAAGGTTTAGGGCAGAGACTATTTATTCTTCAGCCTCATCTCTTGAAGGCTACATAAATGTAGCAGATCTTTGGCATCATAATTTGGACATTCAGCTCTAACAATGATAGTTTTTGCTTCTGTGATGGGCTGAATAAAGCCTCTCAAATAGCCAGGATAACAGCCATGTTAGAAATGTGTTGATCTTAACCGATATAAATTTGATTTGCAAACAGACCCAGCACATTTTTTGGAGAACTGGTATAATGTGTGCCTAGCAAGAGATAGTTGTACTGTTAATTTTCTGTTTCTGAATGTTTTTGCACTAGACCTACATGGCAAACAGTGTAATATGCTTTATACGTGCTACAAATGGACAGTGAGGATGCACAGTTCAGAAAACAAATACTCGTATGATCTCAAGCAACCACAGTAACAAAATCCATCTAACGCATTCCTGATGCACTACCTGGCTGACACTCAGTCTAGAAGAGAGGTCATCTCAGGGGATGGTGGGAAACAGCCACGAGAGATTGTGGTAGGGAGTGTATCTGAAGCTCAATATAACTTATTCCATTACTGTGTCAGTATATACACCATAGCTTGTAGAAAAAAAAAAAATTTGGCTCTCCTACTGGTTTTATATTTTTTTTAGAACAATATCCATTTTAGAAACATGGTAATGGCAGCCTTCTGCTCCTGGCTGCATTGCTGTGTTATCTTCATCAAGCTTATTTCTGACATTGCAAAACTCAAGATAAAACCAGCAATGGTTACTAAATGCACAGAACATGTGTTTATCTTGGGCTGTCTGTGAATTAAATAGTATAGGAGGCTAGAAAGCTTTTTAAAGAACAGCAGAACGATTTGAGTTGGGAGGGACCTTAAAGATTGTCTAGTTCTACCCCCCCTTCCGTGGGCAGGGACACCTCCAGTAGACTATTGAGAAATATCGTTTTCGTTCAGATTCTTCAACAATTTTACACTCAAAATCTAGTTATGGGCAAAAAGGATAAGCAACTTGCACATAAAGCCAAGAATTTCTTGCTAATGTAAGTTAAATCTAAGTCTAGCTAAAGAATTATTAATATTACAGGTGTCATTTTTCGGAAGAAGGAAATAAACTCCTGCAGAACAGGTCTCTATAAAGAAAAGACAATTATAATTGTGGCTGGAGTAATTTATGCCCTCCATTTAGCAAATGGGGACACACAAGCTTTTTTTGGTGGTGCCCAGCAGGATTGTGTCAATGAGTCTAGACTTTCTGAAGAAATGAGCTTAGAGACATCATCACAGAAGTATGCAAAATTGTGTGATAGTGCAACCTGTTATTTCGTAGAGACATTAGAGGTTCTGCTGTAAATGTCTTCTGGAGGTCTTTTCTGGCTAGGTTCCTGCTATATGCAAAATACATTATATTCTGTAGCAGGTCAGTTTGACCAGTCTCTGTCCTGAATATGACATCTGCATATTTTTGTAAGTATATATATCCAGCACAGAAACTGGAGTTGCCTTTGCCTTGTTTTGACTCTCAAAGCATCTTTCCTGCATGTAAAAGTCAGACCAGTTTTTAGTGCTTTAATTGCCTATTTGTTTTCCTCCTCATATCAAGATATTAATGTTGATTTTTTCTCCAAAGATAGGAAGGCAGCAGTGCTTAGAGTTACCTGTTACATAGTCGTAGCAGAAATAATATATGTTATCACATGCCTTATTTACTTTTTCTGGAACCATCTTTGACAATAAATGAAAAGGTCTCTTCTGTTAAGGGGAAAACATTATTTATTAATGTACTGAAGTTGGAATAGACTTACACTACATGTTCTGTGACTTCTTCGCCTTGATTTCTATTGTTCGCAGCATTTGGGTAACAGATTTCCATTAAACAGCAAGTAAAGTCTATGAGCTGATGCAAAGCACAACTGTATTATCTCAGCTGTCTGTTCATTATGGGAAATGATTTCATGGCAAGCAAATAGAAAACGTAACAAATTGCCATGCTGTCTGATGTGTCAAAGGATATGTTTAATTTGCTTTGAGTATGAGTATTTGATTCCAAGTTTGTGGGCTTGGAAAGCACCTCACTATAAACTATCCAGAAGTTTAATTATCTTATTCTGTTAGGTTAAATTACTAAACAGCTTCTTCAAAGATGCTGTTCTGTGTTTGAATAAATATAATATGCAAAAATGTGAAAATTGCTCCTAGTATGATACCCAAGTGGGATACAGTGGCTTTGTGATGTCATATTTTGAGAAATTATTTAAAGACACACAAAAGGACACTGCCACTCTGTTATTAATGTTAAAAATTGTTGATGGTCTGTGCAGTGTGTTTTTCTAATTAGAGGAAAGCTGTGGAGTGCCATTTCCAGAATCGACATGGGAACAGAAACTCAGCAAAATTTCATGTATTTGCAGTGAAACTGCTCCTCAGCAACATAAAAATGGCTTTTATAACATAAAGGCTGTAATTAGAATAAGTCAAATCAGTTGGAAACGATTAAAACCAGAACAGGCTAAGCTGCCTTCTAAATATTTGTCTGGAGATTAGCCCTGCTCCTGCAGCCCCTGAGAAGCATCTTTGATTTACTTATAATGCTTGACGTGGCAAAGATAATCCTGCAGAAGGCAAATGAACACAAATTTAGATGTGCTGTTTGGCTCTCTTTGTTGGTTTGACAGGAGGCAGCATATTGGAAGTGATGTTGGAGAATGAGTGTAGGGTCACATTAGACAAATTGCTTAAACCCTCCCCCCCGATCATTAATTTAAATTCTTTTAAAAAACGTACTCATTCTTTGAAGCTTTTAGGATGCACTTTAGAAGTCCATGTGGAATAATTTTCTGCATGTCTATGCGACAGTTGATGTGAGTCTCATTGTATTTAAAATTATAGTCCTGAGATGGAACTTTCTGCTTGTTGCTTGTCTGACATCAGCTATTAAAATACAAGTAAAGCTTGGCAGGTATAAATTTGAAGAAGAAAAGAGATTATATAAGAAGATCAGAATTGTTAATATTAACTAGCTCCTTGTGGAAGAATGGTGATTTACTCTTTAAAAGAATTCTGTTGAGAGAATAAACAAACAAACAAACAGACCGGGTATTAGGTAGCCAGTCACTTACCCACCCCTGTATTGCACTTTCTGTACTTGTATAGGAAAAGAGAGCTGCTGCAGTGGATAGGTTATTGGCAGGGTCTGGTCGTTACATTAGCTTGTAGATTTAGTGCCATCAGCAGAAAGTAACTATTAGGAAACCAGCCTGTGTTTTAGGATAATGAACCTCTATGTTAGTTAACAGTTGGCTGCACATAGTATAATGGTACAGAATGGTGAAAAATTCAGGATTTCAAATGAGTTTGAAACATTAGTCAGCTTCTTGGAGTAGATCAAATTTGTACTTCACGTAGTTTTCCACTCATTTATAATCTCCACAGCATCCCAAACTTTTTGTTTAGCTGGTGAAAATATAATCAGTCTAATGTATTCTCTTACTGAATTTTAAACAAGACCATTAAAACTCCTTTAACGTGCTAAAGTAAGCTTCAGAGAGGGTTTCCATTTCATCTTTATTGAACTGAGGCTATAGCACTCTTTCCCTTTGCACCACAGTGAGAGGCTGTCAATAATTCAATAGCCATGGCCTTGATGGGCCAAGGCCTAACTTAGACTTTAAACAGAGCCAAGCAGCTTGTCAAAGTGTGATGTGCTGTCAATGCCTGACTGATCTATACTGCATGAATTCTCTCTCAGCTCTTCATGTATCCCTGGGAATAAAAAGAAAGCAATTTTAGAAGTAGACCTAGTGTGAAGCACCTGTTTGTTTGGAATTTTTAATAAGGGAAAGTTGTGTGAGTAATGAAGCTCAATGAGGTCACCCTGTTTGGCTTAGAGGACCAGTGCTAAAAACATTGGTGCATTTCCAGAGTCTTCAGGAAAAGATGTCACGATATTTGTAAATTACTTAGTGCTTTTGAGCAAGTTCATTTGGAGCAGTACTTAGTAACTAATGACAACTCACTGTTCTTAATCCGAATTACCTATTTACATCTTTCAGTTGTATTGCTATTATGCTATTAACCCTTGGTATTGCAGTAGTGAAACTTTTTTATAGATACTTTTGTTCAGGCTTTTTTCCTCATACACTAACTGACCTATGCAATCAATGCCTTCATATCCTCTCTAAGTGCTCTATGTTGAATTTGCTTGTGTTTTACAGTTTACCTGGAAGCTGAAAAATTACTTGTTTTTCTATGAAAATAATTTAGGAAAAAAAATTGAGCTGATGTGGTAACTAGTTGTAGTCTAGTTCTGTTACACTTTACATATAAATGTAAAGGCAGACATGTCTAAGGTACCTTTGAAAAGGTATAAGAAAGCTTAAATAATACTTTATGATAATTGTCTGAAAACAAAAGCTAGAATTTCTTATTATGTAATGTAGGCCCAATCCCTCTGTCTCACTCAGACTGTCCTGGAAACTAAAAAAGCCCCTGCCCTTCCCCAACCAGCTGCTTTTATGGGGAAGTGATGTCAGGTGGTGTGGAAAACAGCCTAGGGTAACTCAGCTCACCTGTGCTGGCTGTTTGAGGAGGTGAACTTTGGCCTGGCCAGAACCAGGACACTTTGATCACCCTCAGGACTGTAGATAACCATCATTTAAGATTCTGTTGTCTCAATGTAGGCATTTGAAATTGGTCTACTTATCAACGTGTATAACTTCAAGCATCTAATTTAGAAGACCTTAGCAAGGCTTCCCAGCTAGCACTCATGGCAAAAGCAAGGATTGTTTCATGTGGGAACTCCAGCAAATGGCAGAAAAGGTAAATAACAGACAAGAAAAAAATTACTTAATTTAATCAATATTTATTATGACACAGATTCTAAGGAGAAAGGAAGCCCTTGCTGTTTTTCCTTTTCCCCCTCCCCTTTTCCTTTCTCTTTTTTTTGCCTTCAACCCCCCATCCCCCTCATTCCTGGGCATTTATGGGATTTCAGGTGCTAAAAATACCAAATGAAATACTAAATGCACTCCCACATGAGTTCACAGACCTGAGTATCTACTACCCTTAATTCTGCACATCTTGATTTCTCTTTGGATTTAGCATGGGGTGATAGCTGCTATGCACAGGTAACTTTTGCTATTGTAATCAGAAAAGAATGCACAAGGCTTCCTGATACAACCTTTTGTACAGAACCATCTAAGCCTTACAAAAGCAGGGAAGTCTGTCAGCTTTGGTGTACAGAAGGAACCTCGTACACCAAACGTGCAGGAGCATTTCTGGAACCCTGGGTGCAGCATTAAGTATCGAAACAGCCTTATTGTACAAAATCCTTAGAAGCTCTGTATCTGGGAAACACAAGAAACTCAAATGGCTAGGTGAAAGTGAATAAAAATGAGGAGACTCGCAAACTGCTTTTGCTCCAGGGCTGGTTTTAATGAGCTTGTCCCTAATGAGTTGTCCCTGCAACTAGCTTCAGGCCTAAACAGATGAGGCAGGGGTTCTGCTAAATTTTTGATGGGATTTGCACTGGTTTTATGAGAAAGCAAGCAGTAGAGAGTGCAAAGTTGTGTCATGAATCTTTTAGAGACTGGATTGTTGTCCGTCTTGTCAATAGGGATTGTAAGACCTGATTGCTAATAGAAGACATGCCACATGCTTCTTGTACTGACAAACTTGAATAAATAAGGTAGTGTATATGTCAAGGGAAGATTTGATTTGTCAGGAGCAGGGACTCAGTGACCAATATATAATGCTTTCTAAAAATGACTCTCATCATATGTTATTGAATTGATTATTGAATGGTAGTGTTTACAACCAGGTATAGTCATTTATAGAAACAGGCTGTGTTTAGATGCAGGCAGTAAGGCTTACCGTGGACCATTTGGTATTCATTCTAATGCAAAGTTGGATTAAAAAAGACACAGTCATTGCGTGTTGCTTTTATGTTCTAATACTTGTATTGGCAATTTAATCTTATTTTTTAATTATATGGATTTCTATTTGTATTTTATTTGCAGTTTGTTAGCTCCAGAAGCCAGCTAGACTTTTATCGAGATTCTCTCAATTTGAGAGATGCTTTTTGAAGCTTGCAATGTGAAGAACTATCAACAAAAGTATTTCTTAAATTGATTTATCCAACAGGATTTTCCTAGTGGCTTTGATGGCTACAAAAATGCATGTTTTCAGCCTTTATTTCACACAGAAGAGCATTCTTTTCCCTTTCCATGCTTACAGATGCACTGCACCCACATTGATCGCGTAACATGTAAATAGGCCTTGCTTTCCTGAGCTGCTTCTACAGGATTCACATCAGCTTTTCACAGCCAGGCTACAGTGTGAAAGTTTGTCTTACATTAAAATCTAGTAGTTTGCAAGTTTTGTTTCCACTGTGCAAGTGCTATTTGGTGTCATGTTATCTTTCATCCTAAATCCAAAAGGCAGCACTACACCAGAGGGAAATTAACTCTATCCCTGCTGAAACTAGGACAGTTGGAAAGTGCAGGAAAAGCATAACTTCTTTTAAAATTGCTATTTTTTTTCAATTAAGTTCTTAAGCTATTTATCATGTGTAGTTTGAATCTTTGTCTTACATTTAATTTTCTTTAAAACACAAGTTCAGGTCCATGGTGATGGGAAGATAAATACATAAACTTGGGTTTAACAAAGCTAAGCTAAAAAGTATTTGTAGGGAATAAAAATGAAAGTAACTAAGATATTATTCTTTTAAAATGTAGTTACTACATAAAGTTTAGCAACTGATTAACAGTCGCTTTACAAATCTCTCATTTTTTTAAACTTAAGTGTAAATAGCAGAAACACGTTCATCAATGAATTAAAAGGTTTTCATGTTCATATCTATTCATCTGTCTCCATGGCATTTAATTAATTCAAATGCAAACTCATGATAAGTGAGACAGATCGAGACTTAATTTGTCATGTTTCTATTTTCTCACATCCTTACTTCTAAAAACCAACATTTTTCTTACGCTGTGTTTTAATTTCGTCCTTTTTTTTCCCTGCTGCTACTTACTTCTCCCACACATATATTATTTTTGTTGCTTCTCTCTCCTAATTTAACTCTCACTTATGTGTTTATCCAGTAGTCAATCTTGAAAAAGTAAATAGAATGAGAAAAAGTACGTCCAGGTGAGCAGAAGGGGTTCAGAGGATGGCTAAAATGGCTTGTCCGAAGGAGTGGTGAGACAGCAAAACTTAGTATAGTATTACAGGAGAGAAAATGAGTCAAAATACTTGCAAAGACTATGCATAGCTAAAACAAGCTTTAATAAATGAAGAGATTCCTACAGTGATCTCCTTAAAAGACATTTGATATGGCATCAAATAGAAATGACAGGTCCATGATTCAAACAAGTTGATGATGAGCATCTGAAATTCCCCCTCTGCTCTGCCCTGGTGAGGCCCCACCTGGAGTATTGTGTCAAGTTCTGGGCTCCCTGGTATAAAAAAGACAGGGATCTCCTGGAGAGAGTCCAGCAGAGGCTACGAAGGGGATTAAAGGCCTGGAGCATCTCCCCTGTGAGGAAAGGCTGAGTGAGTTGGGGCTGTTCAGCCTGGAGAAAAGAAGACTGAGAGGGGATCTGATCAATGTTTATCAATATCTGAAGGGTGGGACACAGGGGGAAATGGCCAGCCCTTTCTCAGCAGGCTGTGGGGAGAGGACAAGGGGCGATGGTCTCAAGTTGGAGCACAGGAAGTTCTACACCAATATGAGGGAGAACTTCACAGTGAGGGTGACAGCCCTGGGACAGGCTGCACAGGGGGATGTGGAGTCTCCTTCTCTGGAGATATTCCAGACCTGTCTGGACACTGACCTGTGTGACCTGTCCTAGGGACCCTGCTTTGGCAGGGGGGTTGGACCTGATGATCTCTGGAGATCCCTTCCAACCCCTACAATTCAGTGAATCTGTGAATTCTGTGAAACAAAATATCACATTACTTCTTCTCAGTGTTAGAGATGTATTGTTTTTCTCTTTTTGGAATACCAGAGTAGACCACCAACAATTTTTCTTATCAAGGTTCTAGTGAACATCATTTTATAAAATATGTTTGAAGAGTAGTATTTTATTTTGGCCAACTCTCTAGCCTTTCAGTAAGTGGTGTGTACCATCTTCGATCACTCATTGCATTGTAGAGCCTATGTAAAGTAGCAGACTTCAAAAAATATTATTTCCAGCTCTTAGGATAGGTCACATCATAACACTTAATTGATCTTCCACAGATATCCTGAATACTCTGCAAGTCTTCAACCTGTTCTATCACAGCTCTTTCTGCTGCATCTGTGTTTGTTTTTCTTACAGCTAGAAATGAAACCAAACAATTTATGCTGAATTTGCCACGTATATGTGGTGCTATAAACAGGAACTGAATTTAGGAGATTTGGGTAAAACACTGTTAAATTTATTCAGGTAGATCATAACCACTTTGACTGAAGGGAAAGTCTGCGTCTTACTTGATAACTTAGAATTTTCATCTCTGTCTCCAAATAAATGCTTTAAAAGCCTTGTGGGAATAAAGTTCTTCAAAATTTTCTCCAGTTCAAAACCAAAATGGCAGAGAGAGGTAGGTGTCATCACAGATGCATTTAGCACACCCTTCAGAGACAAAAGTAAATCCTTTAGATGAAAGAAAAATCCAAAGTTTCTGCTGGTCAAGTAGTGTCTGAAGGAGACTAAAATAATAAGCTTCTGTCACTGGTTTTGATTAACATGATTTTCTCAGTGTTTTCCAGTACTATTATTAGTCCATACAGTAAAAACCATAAGCCCAGGAGAGTGTTCAGTATATTCTCTGGAGGAGCATCACGGCTCTGAAAGAGATAGATGTAACCATATTTGAAGGGTAAAGAATTCTTCGTTTGCATTAGACCAACTTTTGGACGGGCTGATTAAGGAAGGGCAGCAGCTTCCATTGTCTGCTCATTCTGGGTGCATTGTTGCTTTGTTTCATATGCGTAGGTTTGTATTCAGAGTGTGACAGGTCCCTGCTCCTTTTGGTAGTGTGTGCTTTTGTGTGTTTAACCACGTTGTGGTTTCACCCCAGCTGGTAACTGAGCACAGTGCATCTTCTCG
The DNA here is from genome assembly GCA_022605575.1 of Laterallus jamaicensis coturniculus. Taxonomy (NCBI): domain Eukaryota; kingdom Metazoa; phylum Chordata; class Aves; order Gruiformes; family Rallidae; genus Laterallus; species Laterallus jamaicensis. Next base: position 1,378,774 of record JAKCOX010000020.1, on the reverse strand, counting down.
GCCACCCCTCTGTTCCCAAGGGGGAACAGGAAAAAACCCAAACCCTCTTGGGTTGAAATAATGACAGTTACGAAAGGATAACAAAGGAAGAGAGGAGAAGTGGTGATGATGGTAATAACAACAGTAATAATAGTGGTAATAATAATGTGAGGCACAAATACATTTGCTTGCCAGACGTGGAAGGAAAAACACTAACCCGATGCCCAGTCTGCTCCTGAGCAATAACCCCATCTCCCAGCTCATGTCCCCAACTCTGTGTTCAGGATCACACTCCATGACAGGAAGGGCCCTTTGGCCAGGCTGGCTCAGCTCTCCTGGCTCTGCTCTCCCAGCTTCTTGGGCACCTATCAGGGCCTGGGAACCTGGAAAGTCCTTGGCCTTAGTGTAGGCACCGCAGCTACCAGTGGCAGCTAAAGCCTCCAGCGTGTTATCGGTGTTATCCTCATCCTAAATCCAGAGCACAGCACTGTGCAGCTACTAGAAGAAAAATTAACTATCTCAGCCAAAACCAGGACAGAGAGAAAGGTTTCTATTCCCTTGCTGGGTAGACTGTTCCCAAATGTGTTTTTCCTGAGCAATCTGTGAGGTTCACTTTCATGCAGTTGTGTATCAGTTTTTCATTCTAGAAGCTACATTCTCATTAGAACAAATATACGTGAAGCTTTTGTAAAGCATTTTTTACTGGTGAGATGGGGTGTACCCTATTAATAGCAGTATCAAAAAGAAATCCTCTTATCTTCCTTGAAGGTTTTCATAAAGCCAAACTTAGATACCAAAATGAAAACCAAATTTTCAGAAGAGTTATGATTGTCAAAGCTGCTAGTCCTATTTTTTAAAAAAAAAAAAACTTTTCCAGGGACTAAACTAGAAACTAAGCTGGTTTTTTGAAACCTAGCCTTTATTTTGAGAATAAGGATGGGTTTGCCTATACCCAGCCAAGGTAGAAATGAAGTTTACACACTGAAGATTGTTTTCTCCAATAGCTTAAGTTCTCTGTGTTTTGTTTTTCCATTTGTGCCTTGTGAGAAATTAATAGCCTTCCCTTATTCCCCTTCTGTGACAGGTTAGTCCTCTGTGGTTGCAAGTCCCTATGCACAAATGCCTATGTATTTTTAAATGTCTGAGGGTATGGATGGTGGCCATCAGCGTCCTTCAGAAATATCAAGGAGCTGGTTGGTTTGCTTGATAGTCCGAGTGAAGCAAAAACATGAGTAAATTTGAGTAATGGATCTGAGTTCCACTTGGTGACTGCTGTATCCAGCCTTACTCCTTGGAATGCGCCAGGCATTAGAAAATACTCAAATTACCCAGCTATTTGAATAACAGCAAAAATGGGTGTTGTGGTAGTGTTTATGCAATTACATTTATCAACTTTATTAGCTAATTTTTCTTTCTTCCTTAGACTAGGCTCGCTGAAGAGTACACTGTAAGCATGCTGTGTACTTCATCACAGCCGTATGCAGGCTGTACCCAATACTTATCTGCTTCAGCTGAGACCACTGGCCAGACCTCCTCCTCACCTCCCAATTCCCTAATCTAATCTAACGCTGTGGGGTTTATGGGGGTTCATTTAAGCAGCAGAAGCTGTGCTATAATTGTTACATGTGCCAGCAGCGATTTGTACCATCTGGGTGTGAAAAAAAAAGAGGGTAGTACTACCATGGAGAAAGATCTTTATTCTATTACGGCAGAGCGGCTGCAGAGCAATTGGAAACTGAGAAATGGGCAGCTATGTAGTTATAGTGAAATGTCAAAGTATAATGAAACAAGGGAAATGTACTGCTTCGTGATAAGAGCCAAGTTACAAGCAGGTGGCAGCAGTAAATATGTATATAAATAACAATATGGATGAAATGTCAAGGTTTCCAGCTGGCTTTGTAAAGGCGTTTCAGGAATATTATACTTAGAGTAACAATGCAGTTTGACAATTTAATACAACTATGTATCACTTCAAAATGCATATATTTACATTAAGGCTTAGGTGTCCTGAGGTTTTATCACACTTAAAATTTAGCTTCTGGCCCTACCTTTAGCTAAGGAGCTGAATACTTCGTGAAACCTCAAATCATACTATATGTTTTATGGGAGACTTGCTTCCACCTGACACCTTGTTATTCCATATAATGAAACCTGCACTGTTTCTACCTGTACATTTTGGAAAATTAATGTAGTCTAAGACAACTTGTGTATCACGTTACAGAACTATGCATGGACACCTGTTTCCTTGGCAGGCCTGTAAACTTAACATGTGATGAAAAATGCAGTCAGGGTCTTTGCTGGCTATGACAGAAGATCATACAGACAGACTTTTAAAACTGGAGCGCAAAAAATGTTCAGTAGACTCTTAACATTTCGGTCTCCAGTCTAAAGTTCTAGCTTCCACTATCAATTCAATGATATTATTAGCTTTGAAGAAGGAAGTTCTCTATGATCAACATTATAAAAGTTTCACAATAGAGAGCATCAAAGAAAAAGAAGAAAAAGCATTTTAAAATAGATTTTTTTTTTTTTGCTTTAACATGTGGCAGTTCATACCACCTTCTCTGAAAGAGCTCTGACAGAGTCAAATGCAGGAGGAGAAAGAATTCTGACATACACTTCAAAAACTTTCAACTCAAGTTTTCACAGTTAGGTTGCAAGCAGCCAGAAAGTCACAAACTGATTAGAAAAGTAGGTAATAATGAAACGACCTCTTAATAAAGCCTTTAAAGCCAAATGCATTAACAGCTGTTAAAGAGAACTTGCAGTTTATTTGCTAAGTTGAACCTTTAGAGAGCAGCATCAGCATTTCCTTGGGCTCCGTTGTGTCTCCTGAAGATAAAGAAACTTTTAATGTTTAAGTTGCAGCGTTTTGTAAGCGTGGGATGAGCCAATGTTACAGTGATTTCAACATAGCAATATTATAGGAATAAATTAGACTTATGTCAAGAACTAGAACGTTATGCCCCATCTCTAATACTTATATCAGTATAGATACTTTTGAAAGTCAAATATTGAAATGATGAAATCCCAAGAATTAGAGATTACCAATCCGCTAATGGTAATTAATATAGTAGGTGCTGATGGTTTACAGACTGTGATTGTCAAAATCAGCTTAAAACCGGTTACTGAGGTTTTATAACTAAAGCAAATCGCCTTATAATGCATAGTCACTTAAGCACATCTGTTAGGTTGATGTATCACTAGTTTTATGGACCTGGATTAATTCCAGAGTAAACAGTGAGCACTCTGCTGAAAGGCTGTAAACACAAATACAAGTCATTCATCTAGAAATCCCCAAGCTTAATTTGCCAATGGGCTAAGTGCCTCAAGTATTTTATCCTTTTTTGATCTAGCAAGATGCGAATATTATCCATGCTGTAATACTGAGAATCACCAGGGGGAGAAGTTGTAGGGGATTTTTTTCCTTTCACTACTTATGGTTAAATTTGCTTCCTTCTTAATACTGAAGTACTATCAATCCTAAAGTTGTGCTACATGTTTATGGAGTATTGTGAACTTGCTAACTGTGAAATCTATAGTGCTCCAAAATGAAAGTCATCCAACGTACAGGTTCCCATCAAGGTGTGTATATATATATATCTCTTCTACAATTAACTCCCATACTTCTAGCTCCTTTTCAAAATAAGGCGGGAGTCCATAGATCAGAAGGAGCACACTGTCTGATACCACTAATTACATTCAAGCTCTATTTATCTCTTTTTAGTCTTTCTACCCATCTCAAAATTTTAGAACATTTTTGGGTTTTTAATTTATTCTTTCCTGGGCTTTGTTTTAGCACAGAGAAAACGATGAGGATCATAAAGATTTTGCATGCTGTTTTCAGTTACCAATAACTTGGTAATTAAGGTATTGTTAAGACAGTTATGAAGATATTTCATTTTTGTTCAGAAATTCACACACACTGGGGACAGGTTCCAAACTCTAAATTTTGGAGCCTTTTTGTAATTTAATACATGCCAGTACTGAAAATTTAGTGAGAGATGTGGAAATGGCTATCAATTAATACTATTAGTTCTTTATTTATTGTGCTAGGTAAGTCCTTTTGTTTTTCTCCTTTTCCAATATTCAGAGAGCTCATAAGACATTTTTTGTGTTTGAACTCTTTTAATCCACACAACAACAATTTCAGTTGCCATTGGTACCCATCAAATATAAAAGCAGGGAAGTTTCTCTCTTTTCTTTATCCCAGCCCCAAAATGATTGCTAAGAGCAGCTCTGCAATAAAAGATTTCAGCAAGTCAGTGCTATTGCATGGAGCCTCTAGATGACATTACAGAAAAGATTTTGAAACTGATACTAAAGATGCATAAAAATCTTGCTTATCTAGAAATGTTAGAATATCAGATACAAGATAGGAAATAACGGGCAATTACTACTGAGCACAAAAGGAAATTGTTTCAGCAGTCTTCAGAGGATTTTAAAAAACTCAACTTTTACATGTTGAAATAAATCCCTGGATGGTTATAGAAAATGTCAAGGTGGCCAAGTGCAAAAGATAATTCATTCTTAGTAGGTCATGTGATTTCTATAGAACTACAGTGAAATGGGCTTGGGCATTACACAAATTAATATGCAATAATTCCAATATAGCATTTACACATGGCAAACTCAAGATAAAAAGGAGTTGGTGTGAGAGAAAGCAAGATTCAGCTCATTGAGTGTCATAGGGGAATTATTCTGTCTGGAGTAAATGTGGACCAAAAATTGTGACTTCAGCCTAGGAAAAAGAGGAAAAAGTAATTTAGGTTTAACTATAATGGCATATTCATCTGTTGTTACAGTAGGCAGGATAAATCTACTGCGCAACTTCCCATCACTTCTTGTGTCTAACATCAAGCATCATCTGTAACAGTACTGGGTCCATGCCTAAGGAAGAGAAATGCATGACATGCTCTGTTGAGACTGATTTGGGTACTTGAGGAGAGGAACGGATGCAGACCACAACCTTGCACCCAAACAATAGAAAACTTCAGAAATCTTTTCAGTTTAGAGTGTGAATTTGGGATCCGAATCTTCCCAGTGTTAGGTAGAATAATCCTCAGTGATCTAAAGTCCGGGAAATTCAGAAAAATATGAATCATTATCTTAAGTCCAAATGTCCATTAACATCATTTTTAGTAGCAGTATTAAATGAACTTTGATTTTTAAAAAATATTTTCTTTCTGGGATTATGAAACTTTGGTATCAGTGATCTTTTTTAATTATCCCAAATATTGCCCAGAGGTTGTTTCTTGTCTTGTGCTCTGAGGGGGAGTTAATTTATCTTTTTGGGAATTTTATCAGGTCTGCAAGACCTAAAATTATTTTTATCAACTGGAAATTGAGTTGCAATAAATAGGCAGATTTTTATCCAGTTCTTAATGGACATCTGTTAATCAATTAGGAGTTCAGTGTCCATAACCTACAAAAGATGATTCTGATAGAAGCGTCGCTTTTAAGTACTCAAATTTAGGTTTGTAGCCTTCTGTATATCATAGAATCCCGGAAGGGTTAGGGCTGGGGGTGGACCTTTAAGATCATTTAGTTCCAAACCCCCTGCTGTGGGCAGAGACACCTCTCACTAGACCAGGCTGCTCCAGGTCACATCCAACTTGGCCTTGAACACCTTCAGGGAAGGGGTGTCCACCACTTCCTTGGGTACCCTGTGCCAGTGTGACACCACCCTCGTGGTGAAGATTTTCTTCCTAATATCCAATCTAAATCAATCCCCTTCCCATTTAAAACCATCACCCCTCATCCTATCACTACATGCCCTTCTAAAAAGTCCTTCCCCAGCTTCCTTGTAGGCCCCTTCAGGTACTGGAAGAACACTATAAGGTCTCCCCAGAGCATTCTCTTACCTATCTGTCATTTATGTGGGTAGTTATATTGTACTAGGACACATGCAGAAATGATGATTGAGCACTTCTGCTTTTAACTTAGTAGATATGGTATTTAGGGTATAAATAATAGATAAATAGCATGGATATATTTAGCTGATATATACAGTACTTCCTACTTAGTACTGCAAATTTTGTAGTGCATTAGAACCTACCTCTGACATCTTTCAAATGAATACAGCTGCTAATATAAAATAACTGGAGTGCAGATTTGTGTGTCATGAATTTTTATCTGTTTATATGATATTTTTATAACTAAGTATTAAATAAGACACTAACACTTCAAATTCAGTTTAAATGAGTGCAACACACAGATCAAAAGAGAAAATGCTCTCCTTAAAGGACAGGTCATTGCTTTTTCCTAGGGAGTGATCAAAGCTTGCTTCATTGAAGCAGTGGTTAAACACTGCTGCAGCACACGGATGCTTAGATTTCTTTTCTTTTCCATGTCATTTTGCTGTACCCCCTACAAGGACAGCGAAGGTAGACAGCTGAAGGACCTCCTAGAAGAAAGGACAGCATGTGTGGCAGAATTCCCCATGAGGTTCCATCACATTTGGTTTAAACATTTCATACTTGTACCAAGTCTCTTTTATGCTGGTTTTATGCTGATTATACCTAGAGGCCATTAAATGTTATCAGATACTTTATATTTGCAATTTTGAATGCAAAGCATGGCATGAAATTCTTTTTAAGGGGTATGTTTGACATGAAGCATGAACGTATTAAAGTGAATGTACTTTCATAAACTCAGAGAGGTTGAGGGCATCTTTTTTTTTTTTGGCTTTTTTAACTTTCAACTGCAGGGTGTAGTTTATGACTCTGAGGTAAGGAGTTGAGGAGGACTTTAAAATATCAACTCCTGTGATGTGTTTTTTTCCATTTTGAATTATAAACCTGCAAAAGTCCCCCTAGGTGATCGTGTTTGTTCAGGCAGTCCACAATATCATTTTAAGGAGTATGCTTGGATATCTACATCTGAGCAATGAGCTCTGGAAATGCCAGGTAGAGACGACTTAAGGCATTTCTGCATCTGACTTTGTGCCCTGCTTCTCTGTCAGAAATTACTGCCCCCTCCCCCAACTACAGTTCATAGGACAGGCATACCTGTTTAACAGGGCGCTTTATACCCTAGGAGCATTAACTTAAGCCACCTTTGGCTGAGTAGTGGGCACACCACTTGTTTCACCTGTTTTTTCTATGTGTGCTTTGGGAGCAGCTGGTCCCCCAGCAGAGGATTGGGTCCAGCTGCTGGGCTGTGTACATCTTCCCATGGTGGCACCTGAGAACATAAGATGGGTACTCTCAGCTGCCTTGTTCGGTGTGGAGGACAAACAGATTCAGACCACTCTGACAGAAGTTACATCATTGTGGTAGCTGAACAATGTGAGACTTTCAGGTCTAGTGACAGTCAAGCAAAAAACAGGCTGTTTCTCTTTTGTTTTGCTGTAAAATGGTGTAAATGTTGTGCACTTCAGTGGTCAGTGGGGAGATTTTCTTGTGCTCTTCCTGTAAGGGACAACACATGCTTGATAGGCATTCAGCAACCAGGGAAAAGAAATGTAGACTGGAAATGTAGAGAGCAGGAGTCTAAATCAGAAATGTTTTACCTGTATTCTTCAAGTGAGCTCTTGTTGAAAACTTGTGCAGGCAGTTATAGGGATGGAAAGACATCTTTTTATTACTAAAGCCAGCAGGAACCACTTAAAATCATACATCATTATTTACATCATTATTTCAGTAAAATAGTAGTGACACAACAGTGCTCTTTTGTAGAATCAGTAATATATTTGGCTTAGGGTGCAGGTATTTGCCTATGTTCAGAATATATGTATCAGATGGTGTGTGATGGAGTGTGATCTAATAAAGAAGCAGGTTTGGTTTTCACTGTTGTGTGCTGGGGTTTAAGTTGTGGGAGGGAAAGGATTTTAAAAGTGAGGGCTCAGAAATCTGAGTTTTCCTACTTTCAGAGTTTAAAATGACAAGTGATACAATTATTTGAAAAATACAGCAAAAATATCATTAAGCAAAATTCTGTAAGTAATGCTGTTTTTACTTAGTCCTGTGAATATTATTCTGCTCTGTTTGTACCTTTGTCTGAGAAATAGATTTGCAGGAATTGAACACACAAAGAATTCTTTCCTTTGAACTTACAAACTCTTTAACAAGCACAGAAGTGCAGTAGTGCTGGTGCCACCTGCAACCTGAATCTTTCCATGACAGACTCTATTAGGCTGCTTCCCTTCCTGACAATCTTTCATTTTTCTTGTGTGTAGCATGCACCCCATTCCTTCACATTCGAGGATCATTAGCTTTAGTCACGTTCGTAGCTGATGTCTTGCTAGGTGGAAGAGGCTGCAGTTCTTGTAGGTCTAGTACTTCACATCATATGGGAAGGTAGACAGATATCACTTTGTTTGCAGTTTGTCTTTGGAAACAAACTATTTAGGGACGTAATTCTGATTGCTTAAGCAAACACTAGGCTATTAAGCCTGAAGTGCTTCATACAGTTGAAAGCTTCAATTCTGGGCCCTTTGTTTTTACCTCTATTTCTTTCTGTTTTCTTCACAAAGTCCCCCCCAAAGGCATCTTGGAGCACTTTGCAATAAATCTTTGTTTCTCTGATGGCTGGTGCATCTCCAAGTCACCACCATTACATTAATTTCAGATCTCTGACTCCACTCTTTAATGTGACCATTCTCAAATGCACACTTCAGGATGCTAACCAAAGAGAAGGGTTCACCGATGGAGGCGATGCCTCCCTTACTGGTATGATTTTTGAGGTGTGAAAGGTAGCCATCTCCTGAACAGAGCTAGATTCTGATAATTAATTTCACCATACCACATGTCAACAATTGAGCTATATTCAGACCAGTGATCCTGATGCAGTGCTTTTGTTTCATTGAACCACCATTTCTTGCAGTGTCTCAGTAGTAAAACATACATTTTATTTATGATCTGATCTAGGAGAGTCCTGCCCTTTACAAATTTGGCAATATTTACAATGAAAATTTCATATGCTACATTATCTACCATGTTTTATCTAGCTCTTCGCTTTGCAACCCCAGGTTATTAAAACAGTATAAAGCTTTGAAGTGGTTAACAAGAATTCAGCCTAACTAGGTTAAAATATCTATTCATTAGGTTTTGCCTTTTCCAAGCAGACCTAGTTCAGTCTCAGCCTCATAAATACATCACAAAACTCTGTTGAAGTGGAAAGAAGGTAACAAGCTGTGTCTGAAAGCTGTAGGATTAAGCGCATCCAGCAAAAATACTTGACAGATCTTTGAACATATTGTTGAACAACAAAAAGAATGAAAACATCCCATCATCTGTACCCTGCTTTTTAACCATCATAGGTACATGAAAGAATGCACGTTTTGCAAATGAATTGAAATAAGATCCTATGTGACCTACCTTAATTCTAAACCAAGCCTGGAAAGTATTTTGATTAAATGGTTGACAGTATGCCAGAAGACTTGCTTGCAAGTCCTCTGAAAAGGAGATAATTATTTTTTATTTTTCCATAACTTTATAGAGAAATTAAATGTCAGGTCACGCATCATCTATATCAATTTACAGTCATTGTAGCATTTATTAGTCTCTCATAGTCATTTGCATTCTATTTTAATCCAAAAAGAGAACTAATTTTTAAATTTTATACTACATTGTACTGATATACTTACAGGATCTTTCTGGAAAAATTGTGCTTGTAGATGGAAGAGCATGAATTCTTAATATATTAGTGCCTCTAGTCTCTTCTGGACAAGTCCCGTAACCAGACAGCAGTCTATAGGCCAAGCCCATTCCTGTTCCCATTCCTTCTCAAACAGACAACACAGGTATCTGAGAGGAAGTCTCTGTCCTCCTTCAGCCTGGAGATTGTGTTACCTGCATCGTGTCACTACTAATATGCTTGCAGTTGTTGATTCACTTTCAGTCTCTGTAGGATTACAGATTTCTAGTAGCTCCATGTGGCAGCAAATCTTTCTGAAGCACTGCCTGTTATGGTAAGGGTACTGCGTTCTCCAGAAGTCATGCCCTCCCTCTTACCTTTCTCATTCCAGCTCAGTGCTGCAATAGCTCAAGGCACTTCAGGGGAAGAAGCACTATATTGGAAAACAGCTACTAATTACCCGGCCCTTTTGTGGGATTTGTTCTTACAAGGACAAAGGTAGCCCTAGACTCACCGACTGCTTCACTGCTGTCATTGTCATTTGGGCTGCGGAGATGATGATGAGGGGACTGGATGAAGAGAGGCTGAGGGACTTTTTAGGTTAGACTGAGGAGGGATCTTAGCAATGCTTATAAATACTTGAGGAATGGGGTCAGGAGGGTGGGGTCAGTCTGTTTCCAGTGGTGCCCAGTGACAGGACAAGAGGCAAAGGGCACAAACTGCAATATAGGAAGTTCCATTTAACTATGAGGAGGAACTTCTTTCCTGGGATGGTGGCAGAGCCCTGGGCCAGGCTGCCCAGAGAGGTTGTGGAGTTTCCATCTCTGGGGACATTCAAACCCTGTGCTCCTGGGCGCTGTCCTGTGCAGCCTGCTTGAGGAGATCCTGCTCTGTCAGGGGGTTGTACTGTATGATCTCCAGAGGTCCAGTCCAATTCCCATCATTCTGTGATTCTAGGATTCTGTGAGTGTCACCATCCATGGTTTTACTCTTACTTTTGTACTGCTTTTGAAGTTGATTTACTTCACGGAACAAACCCATGGATTCTTTTGGCTGAGAACAACCAATAAATTATGTAGATGTAGACTGCTGAACTAAAAAATGAAAGGGAAACATGAAGGCTGCTGAGAAGGAACAAAGGTAAAGATTAAGATATAATGTAATTCTTACAAGTTAGACCAGTGGCTTTACTGTCTATTTTATACTGGGTTTTTTGTTTGCTTGGTTTTATTTTTTTAATTTCATGGAAATCATAGTTTACCTTTATCAGTCCACAGTTACTTATTTCTACATAGAAGTCTATCCAGTTTTGCCCAACATTCACACGACGTGTATAAGGAAAGAGTGTTTGGGTTGTTGATAAGGATTTTCCTAGGGCTAGCAATATAATGTTTAATAGCAGTAAAAACGTAGTTCAAGACAGTGACCTAGTCCTATTGAGAACCAAGCACTTGATAATTTTATTTATTTGAGTTTAACATGAATATGTTCCTAATATCTCAAGAACCCAAAATCACATATATTAAAATCAGATACCCATGACAAGAAGTCCAGACATGCTTACCTGTTTATAGAGGAACTGTGAATTGTGGAACAATAAGGATTGCACTGAACTGCAAATGTGGCAGAATGAGAATAACAGTGAAGTCCCAAGCTTTTTCTGTGATGGAAAAACTCTTCCTTAATGCTTCTGAATGAAGGGTGTCATCAAACACTTGACTGTGAATGGTGATGAACTGGTTCTGTGTACCCACTGGAACTACTTGAGTTTCAGCTGTATTTCACAGCAATTAACAAACCAGTCAGCAAAAATATGTCACTGTATTGAACAAACATGAGAAGATCTGTGTTTGGTCAGCAATATATCATGTATGATACATCTATATAAAAAATATTCCATGCGATGTGTTCTGCTTCGTACTTCTGCCTTTATGCATGGTTATGGGGTATGACACGGTGTGGGAGATGCTACAGCATCTGCTTTTGGTTTCTTTTTAATGATTTTTTCTGTGGGAATTGGTACTTGCTGCCCATTGAAGTTAGAATGAGATATCATTACTGCTCTTAGAACATTCTGCAGGATACTGTGAAGTTAGAGCTAAAAGCATAAGAAGGATTTATTTTTTTTAAATAAACTTTTTTAAAGGTATTGCTTGTAACTAGCCAAGGTTATCCTTTTGTAGTGCTTTTATTCCCTGTGTACATCACTATGGAGTTTATTTTTTTTTAAAAATGTAAAATTTATCAAAACTTTTTGGCAAAATTATTTGTAACTGTTTTGTAACTATTTAAAACATAGTTACAATCTGAAGATGTTTTTTCACATGAATAGGAGAAAAATATTTTAGAATATACTTTAAAATTATTTAAGGGTTTTTAGTGGAAAAAAGTGATCTATTACAGTAAAAGTTATGATCTAAAATATTTGTATGTAATTAATTTTTTTTTTTTTGTAAGATAAGTGTCTTTTGTTCCTGAGGTCTTGACTAGACACCTGCCATTTACTAGGAGAGATTGCATCTTTCTGAAAAAAATAACTTCTGAGCTGAGAGATGCCATAAGTCTAAACAGGAAATTGCTTCATTGGAAAACAGAAAGGGTTTTAATCATTGTGTTTTGGGCATAGTAAATGTTTAGGTCTTAGGCTTTGTTTGTGCTGCTGTGGTGCCACTTTATACTGTAAAGGACAAACATGGGGCACTTGCAGGTGTTTCTTAAGTCTAAATTTAAGCTAAGCTGTCCGCATGTCTATGATAGATCAGTGGTGCCTTCTAAACCCAAAGAATGAGTGGTGAGTATTTCTTACCCATGGTCTTGCCTCCCTGGTGGCTTTATCAGCTAGGCTTTTCTTGAAGAGAAAGACTGACCTCTTCCTGGCGGGTGAGAGGCTTCAGTGGAGCACAGAGCTGACTGGACCATGGCCTGCCTTCATGGCACTGAACCCAGTACCTTACGCATCACACTTCTGCTCCAGACGGACTGATCTCCTGCAGAGTGCTATTTACACCCACTCACAAATATCATCTGTCATCTAATCACAGATGTTGCTGATAGATTAAATTATTTCAGCTGTTGAATCTGCTTGCTATTAAACAATATTATACTTTTAGTGTTGACTTACTGTAGTAACACCACAACCTCCAAAATCTGCTGTGGTTGCTCTATTTCTCAGCCAAGATAAAGTGATTTAGCTGGGCAAAACCTGCTAAATCTGAGTAGAAGAAACAATGTAAATGAAAGGCTAGTAGTATAGATTTTTTTATTTCTTTTTAATTAGTAGGTAAATATGGACATCCTGTTTATTACGATTTGCTGATTAGATTCCCAGAAGCCTTTCCTACCCTGGTGACCCAGGTCAGTGTATCTTTCTTTGTTTGCTTTACATAGAGAGATAACTTGAATTCCTTGGATGAATCTGTAGGTGTCACTTGAAGTATTTGACAAAATAGCCTTTCTAGTGCAAGGTGTCATCTCTAAAGAGTATGTATCGGGGTGTTATTAAAAAAAGTGGTTTAAATTGGAAATAATTCTGGAAAATAGCAATGCCATGCAAGTTCATCTTGTAGGGGCACAATGCCTGTTGCCTGAAAATAGGAGAATGCTGAAAAATGAACTGTTTTACTCATTTGCCTTAAAGTTTAATCAAATTAATCCTACAGTAAACCCCACTATTTCTTTAATGCTCCACCTTCCCACTCTCCTGCCTGGTACGATCCACTGTGTATGATGCCAACAAGCTGTGTTGCCTTTCATAATTGCATAGACCTTTCCTCTCAGGATGGTCATGTGGCAAGTGCTGTAACTGTTTATCTAGAAAAATAGCATTAAAAATGTCATTATGTCTCTTTTTTTGTTTGTTTGCCCGTTTTCAGCTTTGTCTTTTATAGTGAATAAGCAGAGCAAAACAAGGAGAGGAGCCAGCTCCAGGTGACTGGCCAGCTGCCTGTGGATCAGCACCAGAAAGTGCTCCACAGATTGCAATTTGAAACCCATTAATATAATGGATAAAGTCTATGAAGCATTTTAAAACCTCCCTTGCTTATAGTGCTGCATTTTATAAGCTAGGTGACATCAAAAGAATTGGTTCTGGCTCAGACCAAACTAATAAAAATGGATAAGGCTTATTTTTATGCTGAATATCAGTAAAAGCATGTGCAGAAGATTACATTTAACATTCTGGCTTTTGCCCAGCGCACAGCAATGTCTATCTTATCCCCATCCATCAGAACAGAATTTGATAGGTTTGGAGAACCCGGATTTTTGTCTCCTATTGAAGCAGGACTTGGACTTACGTGTAGATCGTATGAACGGAATGTTGCTTTCTCTCAGTGTTATGTTTCCTTGAGCAACTGTGGAAAAGATTGTGTAGTTAGGTGCATCATTTACACAGGGCACTAAATGGTTAATAATTAAAGCTGATGGAAAGCACTAAACGTTGTTGTTGTATCTCACTGTACAAAGAACAAATGGAACAAAGTGGGGAGTCTGGCTAATTCGTGAAGTCGGAGAGAGCACAGCATCTTTCAGAGCCCAGTAAAAATCCCACATAGTCATTTCTGTGCCTATGCAGCTTTAATTATTGTTAATGTTTCTAGTCACCACATGTTTATTCAAAACTGATTTTTTTGGTTCAGTAGTCCAGCCTGTACCAGCATTAGCCTCCAGATCTCAACAGCATCCTGTTTATTCTGATCTAGCTTGCCTGACTGACTCCCCAAAGATAAAATTCACTAAGTGAACTTGACAGATTCCAGGCTGTCTCCATATGGCAGGGACTGGGCTGCAGCGTCTGAATCTGCCTGGGATTTAAAAGCTGCTCTCACCTTATTAAGATGGCAGCAATTACATGTGAGTCAAGTTCGCAGGGGCATGTTTTCATTCTTTTGGCCTCTGCTTGAGGCCAGTCCATACCTTTCATTTGTGTATGGGAATTAGAGTGGGACCAGAAGGATGACTTTTTTTTCCCAAACAGGACTTATACCAGCAAGAGATTGGAATTGAAGTGCATCCATATTTCAGTTGTTGACAATTTTTTAAGAGTAGTGCATACAGTTTAGGCTTAGCAGGTGCTAAACGGACCAGACCACAAGAGATTTCTGAAAAAAGTGAGGAAATGGGGTGAATTTATTTACTTTCTTCCCTTTTGCCTTTGTGTAATAAGTGCTTATCTGTTGGGTTGGAGTTTTTTAGCTTCATAAAAAATGTTAAACCTATATTGTGGAAATATCAGAACATTGAGTTTTCCAAACTGGATTGCAGGGAGCTTGTTTGGGTATTCAGATCAGCTGAGAACCATCCCCTGCATGTTTAAATCTGTGCTGTGTGTGGCAGATAGCCAAAATCAGTCACAAAAAAAGGGGTTCCTGTAAATTGACTGAATATTTGTGAAAGAAAATATTACTATAATGACATGCACTACACATAAAATTAAATATTTGTATTTTTCATTTTAATCAGCTTTGATCAAAAGCTTATCATTATACGATTGCTAAAAATCTTAGCATTAGATTCATTCTCTGATTATTTTTTTTAAACTGAATTCACAGGATTAATTTACTCTGGTAGGTTTCAGCAGATCATCCCTCAAATTACAACTTTAGCAAAAAGAATTTAGAAAATGTACACAAAATATCTTAAGTGGTTAGTGCTTGTTCTGTACAATATAGACACTGCAAAAATAGTGTCTTAAGAAGATTGAATTAGTAATGTATTGGGACTGATGCAATTGTAGAAAAAGTTACGTTTTTCAAAGAAAATGGAAGTAGAAGCAGAGATTTTCTTGGCTGATTCTGTTGCTGCCTGCTACTTCTCAATAGCATGTGCATACTTGGATGAGAAGTTGAGATTTAACAACCCGTCTGAATTGGCTTTGTTACATCATCTCTGTCCACTTTTCATAGTCCTAAAGTGGAAGGTCATGGTCTGATGTCATACTTTCAAATAAAATTAAAAAAAAACCCCAAATCCTTTTGTGAGTTAAACTTTGTATTTAAACTAAAAGTGACTGAATTGCACTAAACCAAGCAATGATATGTCATCATCTCTCCTTACTGCTTTTACCCTTTCTTTGAGAAAGTGATTTTTCCCTTCTATTTTTCCCCACCAAATGCTGAGTTTAGATTTGGGAGTTAGTTTCTATGGAGGCACTGAATCAAGCAAAAAGGTTTTCTGATTATCTGTGGATGACGATAGTCCTTCCTTTGCATCCTTTTCATAGTGGGAAGGAAGGATCTTCTGGTGGGACTATTTATTCGGTGCTACAGTCTATTCTGGAAGATAAACTCTTGAGGATGCTTTGTTCAGCATTTTGACACTCTCAGTTAGTGAAAAACTGTGCTTTTTCTCTCAGATGTTGCACACTAAGTTCTTGGGAATCATCTGCATTTTCCTGAATATCATTTCTCATGTTTTTTTTAATCTGCAGTATATTTGCATTTAGCTGTCAAATAGTTTGTGGCATTAAATCACTCATTTGTTTTCTGAGGAAAACTTGCTGTTACTTACTCTCTTGTATATTGTACCAAAAAATGCCATTAGGCCTAATAAAAATTAAGCCAGAAACAACAGGACAGCATCATTCCCCTGTTCCTCACAATGCACTTAGGGGTCTTGTGAACTCATGGATATGAAATGCCAACCAATTTGTTAGTATGGAAGATGCTGTTCCACAGATACTTTAAAGGCAAGACTTCACATCTCTGAATAGAGGCCAAATTCCCACTCAAGGATTATAATAAGCAAATAGGTGGAATTTTTATCTTAGATGTAGTACAATTATCTCTTTCATGACATCCCACTTTCCTGATGTATGTATTACATGAAGGAGGTGTTACAGTCTGGCTGAAGCACGCGGTACAGGGTGTATTAATGTGTAGGAAGCATCTTTGAGGAAGGAGCCTTTAATGTTACATTTCCATAAGAAGGCAGGTAAGTTTGATTTTTAATGATACACTGCAGTCATGTTGTTAAATCTGTTACAAAATTCACAGCCGTCTGACTTTTGGAGCAGTTGTAGCAGATAAATGCAGAGCCTCACATCCTGTTCTACCCAAACCCATTTTAGAATAAAAAGCCATGGAGGTGCCTTTATCTTTTCTTTTGACATGTCTCTTGTGTGTCATGGATGGTTTTTGAGATGAATCACCTGACCCTGCATTTATTTATGCATCTTTTGTACTTGTGAGGTGAGCATCTCTTTATTATGAATTTTCTGTCGTGTGACTGGGCAGTAGTATTTCTTCATGTCACCAACTTAACAGTCAATTGAAATCCACTCCTTGATTGAGCTCTTAGAAATTCCTTCCCCACTAAACCTGGATGTTAATGACCAGGGAATAAAATGAAATGAAATGATCAGGACAGGCAGCTCAAGCTCCCTCTGTAAACATCTGGGTTGGCTCAAGTGCCCCAGTCTATTCTTACAGCAGAGCTGGCAGAAGGAAAGGTGCGAGAGCTCTTCATCTGCATCAAGGCAAAGTCTTAGTTTGAGTTGCTGATAAAGACTTTTGAAGTTATCTTGAGAGTGGTTGGGTTTTTTTTGCAGAAGCTTATGGGGGAGTGTTCTGGCACTTAGAGGATTGTGTGATTATTCTGGTCTGGAAGGGATGTTAGCATTGCACAGTAGAGAGCAAAACAGCCAGTTTCAGTCCTGATCTTCCCAACATGATTGAAGGATACTGCGTGACTGAACTACAACATACGAGTGAGTGCAATGGCCATTGGTTTGTCACAGTGGTTTGTAAGATCTGGAGCATTTCATTCCCCTTCTTTTTCCATTATGTGTTATTTTTAGAACATGGCAATATTAAATAACAATCGGTTTATGCCCATTTATTTAAAATTAAACTGAAGGGGTGCATTATGTAATAATGAGGTACCAAGCACATGAAAATTATCAGTGTCGGGGGCTAGCAAGCAATGTAGAGTGCACAGGTGTAGATTATGATTTACTTTAATGCCATTGTTTGAGAATGACATTACCTGTAAAGGTTACCTTGGGGTATAATATTTAGCAGAAAAAAATTGTGGGGTTTTTTTTTATTTCAGGCTGGCACAGGATTTGCACCTGTGTCTGAAATACAAACTTTATAAATAAATAAATATATTAATAAATTCCTTTATTCTCACTCTCCTTTTAGAGTTGTGCAAATCTATATTGTCTGAGTTAAGCTAACACAGAGGAAAGAAAATAAATACCCCAATCCCTATTGTTAATTAAAAGTAAATGGTAGTAGCTCTGAGATTGTGTGGTGGGGTTCGGTAAATTCAGGAAGAAAGCCCTGGGGGTGCCGGTTGGGTGATCTTCAGAGTCTTTGGAGCCTAGCCCCATGCTGTGCTGACATCTGGTAGAATACAACAATGAGGTGGAGCAAAAGACAAGAGCTGCTGCTGCTTTGCAGCTACTGTTGTACCCAAAGGTGCTGCAGCAAGTGATTAACAAACTGGCTTTTGACATGGTCTGAGTGCCTTGAATCTACGAGTTGCTATCCAGCAGAAGGAAGCAGTTCCTGATAAAATACATCAAAGTAGATTGGACAAGATTGTGAGATTACAAAAAGTGGAGGATTCTCCTGAGAATCAGTGTCAGTGGTGGACATGTTTCATCATGCAGAGATAGGGCCTGGAGTCTCCTTCACATTTTTTTTTTTTTTTTCCCAAAAGTGGTAACAACAACTAATATTCTCACCAGCTTGAGTCCTTTTGGCATCTCAGTGTTGAAGGAAGAGGGCAGTTCCATGGAGTGCTTCAAAATGCAGCTCCTTCAAAATGCAGTTGCTTGAAAAATCAGACTTTCATGATGGCTTCTGCAGAGTAAATTTTTGTGGGCTAGTAATCTCAAATGCTTCAGAACGGGAAGTCACTGACTCCCAGTCAGGTATGGAATCAGACTTACTCATTTCCAGTGAGCAGTGGCTCAAAGACAAGAGCTGTGCTCAAGAAACTGGGCCCTGTTGCCTTTTGGTTTACGTTTTTGCTTCAGTTTTCTTTTCTGTAGAGATATTAGCAAAACAGTTTGCTATATTTGGAATGCCAACGGCAGTCAAGTTACATCAAAAGACAGATCTATTATTAAATTGACAGAATGTCAGTGACAGAAATCAGCTATAACTTGTTCTGCATGTCATTAGCTGGAAAAATCACATGCAAATTTTTAACATTGATCAGAATTCCATTTCTCACTGATTTTTGCTGTGCTACACCTAGGACAGAATAAGAAATTATTCTTGGGTGTAGTTTGGTGTGCAACAGAAATTGCAGTGCTTGAAGCCAATTTTACCTCATGAGTAGCTTGTGCATTCATTTCTCCATGAGAAATAATGTTTACTTAAATTAGTGAAACCTGGGCGAGGTCTTCTTACATTTAAAAGAGATTTCCCACATATCTGGGTTTGATTGTCATATCCCTTGGTGTGCTTGTCCAAATCCTACCCACATGCCACTGTGCAGATGAGGCACTCCCACATAGTCGATGTTCTGCACAGAAATCATGAAACGCCCAAGCAGCCTTTTTTTTTTTTTCCCCCCTTTTCTCCCCTTTTAACAAATGGGAGTCCTAAAAAAAAAAATATTCTAAGGAAAGTACAATCCTGCCCACCAGCTGAGGAGGAGAATGCAGGGACACCTTTAAAGTATTATATAGAGTTACGTAAGCTCGTAGGAAGAAATGAAGCAAAAATGGCAAACTTTTGCCACAGCTTTAGAAAGTTGCAGGCTGCTGGTTGAGACAGAAAATAAACTAGTAAATTCTCTTAAGATACTACTTATAATTATGTCAATAAGAAACTGCCACAGACATAGCTGGCAAACCTCTACATCCCTGACTGGAGTAAACAGCAACGATAAGACCAGGGTAAGAATCGTTAGCTCTTAACACTTTTCCACAGCATGAGCTACAGTTATGTTGTTGGAGATGCTACTTTTCACAGTCATAGTAAAACTTGACATGTTGGTGGTTGTTCATTTACAGTTTAATACAGTTTTCTGGATTAGAGAAGCAGCTCTGCTCTGTTGGCCAGCCCCAGGTGTGATGGGTGCAGCTCACCCACCTACCATGCTGCCCCCATTCTTTCTCTGCCTTCTGACAAAAACTTTTGTCATGGGATCCCTTTGCAAACGTTTTTTGTGTCTTGTCTCAAGAGCAGCTTTGTCTTGGGGAAGCCCCAGGAGGTCCTATATGCATATTCATGAAAAGAGAACTGTGTGCAGGGGAGTTTGTAGTCTTTTGGGATTTAAGGTGATAGATGTAAAAATGTACATGCATCACAAATTGCTGTTTTCCATAAATATTCTACATTTAAATACAAAAACTAAATCAGTGCCATGAAGAGAATCTAATGTTGTAGCTCAAACTAATGTTTTCAAAACCTCCTTTGTTCCCTTACAATTTAAAGTACTCATACTAGAAGCTAGATCCTTTTATTTATGTGTTGTACTCTTATATTTTGTTCTTTTTAGTCAAAATGAATTTAAAATGACTGAGAGTTTGCTGTTTTCTTCTTCATAGTTCAGTGACTGGTTTCCATATGTTGAAATAAGTAACTGAAATAAGCCATCTGTTTCCTTTGGAGTTAAAAGCAATTGTATTTTCATTAGTGTTAAGCATTTAACTGATACCTTAAAAATAATTTAGGCTAATTTTTTCCTTTTTGGACATTATTCAAATAATAATACTTTATATTTTAAAAATCTATACATAATCTTTATTGTTCATATTTGAGGAATTATTTGCACTGGGAAATCACCTAAGTCAGAGATTTAAAATGCATCTGGTACGTGAACTTGAATAAAGAAGCCTCACCTAATTAGCTGAGTGGGATGTCAGCAATGTATAGGCCTTATTCAGGCCTTTAGAAAATCTGTCTAATAAATGTGATGAGCAAAAAGCAAATTTCTGTTTTAACATAGCTAAAAATTAGGAAAACATTTACTTTATCACTTGAATTGGAAGTTCGGTCTGCTCCTCACTTTTACTCATGACAGTGCAATTTCACTGCTGAGTTTTGGATGTAATTGATACCATCAGCTTGTTCCTGGGAAAGTCATAAAATCCTGAGTCAGGTCACTTGGCAGTCAAGTGGAAGTGAAAACTGCTTTTCAGCTATATTGTATCGCTTTAAATTGCAAATGTCTTTGTATTTGCTTCAGGTGTTTCTTTTGTTTTGTCTTTAATCCTGCTGTTGTGCTCTCTGTGTTAGAATCTAAGATTTATATTTCTTTGACTGTTTAATGTTTTCTTTCATCACTTTCATAAATAGTAATGACTAGCTTATGTATATCCAGGGAAGTAAGGCAAAAAGCCCTGGAGTATGCCAAGTCTGAAAAAAATTTAAATTAGCGTATCCAATGTTAGAAGAGGAGGAATTAAAGTGCTTACCAGCTAACCACAAGCCAAGAATGTTTTCATTTCTAACAATGGCTTGGTAGATACAGCTAAATCTAGCCTTACTTGTGAAAGACAATGGCAGGCGTGTGGTTCAAAGTAAAAGGTTTCAGCTTTATGAAAGCTATTTAGCATGTTATTCCAAATTCACAGAAAGGCAGATCTTTGTTCCAAGGTGTACATCATTTCTGTTAGGGGAATCCTGCAATTTTTAATGAACGCTTTTCCTTTTCTCATTTCTAATTAGCTTCAGCACTCCGGTTCCAGAATGCTAGCCTTCAACATTGAGGTTTCTAATGGTAATAAAGCACTTGAGGTGGTATTTAATTAAAGTAGTGTGGTGATAGGGAAGACCTGAGCGGGGCTGAAATGCTAATCCTTTCGTATTGCTCAGTGTCCCATTGCGATTGTGATTGATGAGTTGATTTCTCTTTACAACTTCATTTGCATCATGTGGTAATACCCACAGGCAGAGGTGCTGTGTATTTCTGGATGAGAGCTCACCATTAGTACAAGCTAATGCGTTAAATGGGGTAGAGGTAGGGTGGAGAGCTCTCGTAGCTCTTAAGCCCTCTATTAAATAACTGGTTTATTGTGAAGGATGTGAATCCCAATGTAAATGCTAGTGCTGATGATATCTTTATTTTTACCTGGAAAATATGCATCCCCCCCACCCACTGTCCATCCTTCCTTTTCCCTCTCCTGTTTACCTCTGTTACTGTGTTTAAATGATCACGGCAGGCAGTGGCTGCTGTGAGGAAAGGCTACAGAGCTTTCTTTGATTCTTAAGAGACTCAAATTGGTCAGGACTTTCTCAAATACGTGCTCATCACTGGGATTCTTTGTTTCTGAAATTCTGACTTCAGTTCAAAACTTTTGTCGTGGCAGTGGTGGTTCTTGTGTGGAATGAAGAAGTTTTTAGCAGGACTGTCCAAGCTTCTTAGGCTATCAGTCTGCTTGCACGGAAGGATATGGAGGCATCACCACTCTGCCCCTCAGAATTGGCTTTCCTGTGAACAGTTCTGGGTTGCTCACATCTGAATAGATCTCCATGTCTGTCAGGTAATACAAGCATTTACCATGATTAATTTCTACTGGGTTAGTATAGTCATATTAGTATAGTATATTTGCTCTGGTAGTGGAGGAAAACAGTAACCTGGGCTGTATAAATTGGAACATAGCCAATAAAGTGTTTGTCTCTCTTTACCTCATGCTTTATAAATCACATCAATTTGGGGTCTTCCAGTACAAGAAAGATGTTGATCAACTGAAGCAGGTTGACCAGAGGTCCCCCCAGGTATTTGTGTGCTGGACTAGGTTCCCATGTGGTAGCAGGATAAGTGAGCTGTACTCATTCAGCCTGGAGAAGAGAAGGCTCCAGAATGACCTAACAGCAGTGGAAACTCGTGAGATCCAGCTCTGAGCCCCAGAGTCTGATCGCAAAACTAACTCAGCTTTGAGCAGGAGGTTGGACTATAGTTATGGCTTATACCCCCAAGAGTGGGGTTAAGCAATCTCAACTTCCACAGCCAGGTACTCTTGGAAAAAAAATTTGACAGCTGATATACGTTGTCTAAATTGTGATTTAAAACGACTTTCTTAGAGTTTATGTTAGATAATCCAGTGTGGTGTGGATGTGCAAACCTCTCAAACATTGTCTGCACCCCTAGACTGCCCCACCTATTGCCTCTGTCCCTTCAGGGAGAGAACTGGCCTAGCCACCACTTTCTACTTGTTTCTTTCCTGCCTCTTTAGTGAATACAATGCTCTGACTGTTTTGGGGTTTGGATCAAAGTATTACTGAACCTAAAGAGAATGGAAGAAAGACTTTATATCTATGTAAAATAACAAGCTATCTTACATGTGCACTTGTATAACCTAAAGGCTTACCATCCCTTCTTTTGAGATTTTAGGCAGATTTCTATTTTCCAATCACCCCCTGCCACCCCAATCTCTCAGGTTAAGTATTTATTCCTTTGTAGTCTGGTTCCTCATGTGAGGGAATGAGTGTTTTCAAGCT
This sequence comes from Laterallus jamaicensis coturniculus, assembly GCA_022605575.1. NCBI lineage: Eukaryota > Metazoa > Chordata > Aves > Gruiformes > Rallidae > Laterallus > Laterallus jamaicensis. Next base: position 1,355,816 of record JAKCOX010000020.1, on the reverse strand, counting down.
AGCAATGGTATTTGTTTTTCTAAGTTGGCAAGGGTAGACCTTTCCAAATCTTGTGGTCTCGGCTCACATTTGAAAACAAATTGGCAAAATGAACGGGTCTTACAAAAGAATAATTATTGCATATTTACCTAATTACTGGTGAAGGGATAGTCCTGAATCACTGTTCCCTACCTTGCTTGTTTTTCACAAGCCTAGTGTTAAATGGAAGGAGCACATGGACAGATCTCATTGCAGAAATAGCTGTGGTGTTTTAAGAAGCTACTGGAAGCTCACAGTTGAGGCAACAAAAATACACATGCCCATGCTTCATGTGGTTCAATGGAGAAGTGGGTTGGATATACTGAGCCGTTCTTGGGGTCTGAAAAGCCAAACACTGATAGTACAAATGTGTGTTAGGGGTTCCCAACTTTTTTCTGAGCTTGCAGATGGTGACATGTTTGGCATTATCATTTCCTGGCTAATCCTCTGACTGCAAAGTACAGTACGCTCATAAAAACAGTACACATCCCCACATTTAATCTAACCTAGTATCTGAGTAACTAGGTCATACTTAGTGCACCATAACAATGCTTCAACTTGACTGTTCTTGCTCAGTTCAGTAGCAAGAGTTAAAAAGCTTGTAACAACTTATGTAAGGGAAAAGTGCTGATACATAAATGAAAGACTACATTCAGCAGAGTATCTTCATGGAACATAGTTATCTCAAAAATTAAATGCAGCCTTGTGCAAAGAGTCTGCACAAATTGCCCTATTATTTCCAAATACTTGGAATGCTTTGTCATGTACAGCAACGTGCAGAAAGTTTGGATTATATTTGAATATAAAAAAGTTGGGATTCTATTAAACTTCTAAGCCTAGTGAACTGTTGTTCAGAGGAAAGGACTTCCTTGTTGGAGACCAAGCTCTGGGTCTATTTATGTAGGTAATTTCTTGGAAACATCTAAAATTTGTCTTTTGCTTCCATGGTCACAGAGAACACATTGCAATTTCTGTGAGAGGCACATCTGTTAGAGGTGAATCCTGTACAATAAGGTTTCCTGGGAAGCAGAAGTTGCATACATAAAAAAAGAGATTAGTTCAAGATAATTATTTATGACTACTGGTATCACATGTAGTATGGTTTTTCAGGAGATACTCTGATGACAGTTAACTAAGTTTGTAGATTGAGTAGACTGGAAGTAGAAACTGGCAATATACACAGTTATGTATATCTTCCCCCACTTCTGATCATTTTATATTTATGGCAGATATTTTTTGTGCTCCTGAAAGCATATGTAAAAGCTCATTTTCATATAAATTCTGGTGGGGTATTTTTCTAGAGTGCAGTTAACGTGCAGCTCCCTGTACCTGGCAAATGCAGTTGCAGAGGGTTTTGTAGGGGCCGCACTAACAATTCTTTTCTAATACTGAAGTACTTTATTCCAAAGCTCACTGTTATTTGCAGCTGAACTTCACATGATTTCTAAATAAAACCTGCCTCCTATTTTCCAAGAAAAGGACAGAGATTATTTTAAAAACTTGTGGATAAATAAGAGAATTTGAGTTACAAGTTACAGTATGAACAGGGAGTTCTTTACACCAGAAAGTTGCATTGCTTCTGAGGAAGCCTGTCCCTGCTGCCCTCCCTGTCCCTGCTGCCACCCTTCTTCTGATGGAGCCCAGGTTACTATTGGCCTTGTGAGCTGCAAGAGCCACTGCTGGCTCACGTTAAGTTTCTCATCCACCGGAATCCCCAAGTCCTTCTCAGATGTTAGCCAACACATCCTAGTAGTAAACTATGCTTTTGAATTTCTGGTTTACATATGTAAGAAGTGGAAGCAAAATGTATTAAATTGTTGAAGGCCAAGACATACAGAATCAGGATTTAAGTTCAGGGTGTCTTCACCCTAAGTCTCACTTTCCTGCATAGAGCAATAGAGACTTTTAAAATGTGTACTGCTTATATTGTTTAGATTAATGTCATATTCTCTGTTTAATTGGAAGTATTTTATATCATAATTTACTTGCTTCTGAAGTGTGTGGGGGGTTTTGAGTTCAGGTTATTTAGCTGGTGTTCAATCTGCGTTACTGAAATGAAGTTAAAATAATAATTAGAAAATTTTTATTTATAATCCTTAATAGCAAACAATATTTTCTGATCAATTGACTATGCTTCATAACTCCCCATTGAATTTGGTTCTTAGTTGGATACCATCAACATGTGCATCTGTATGTTGGGGGGGGGGGGGGGTGGGCGTGAGAAACCAAGACTGAACTTGATGTGCATTGCCTTTCCTAATCACTGCTAGTAGTCATTACAGACCCCTTTAGTGGAGGATTTGAATCCTTTTGTTAATCTGAATTAGCTCACTGCTTTGCTGGGTTCGTTTTTATTTTTCTATTATTCTTCAGGTCTGTAGGCAGTGGAAATACTAATAGTTGTACAAGTAAAGAATCCATTTTAAAGGCTGAACATTTCTGTTATTAAGTGAAGTCAGTTTACCAGGAGTGAACCCTTGGTGTTTCCCAAATACCTTTTCACCCTTCAAATCCTGCATCAGTTGGCTACAATGGCATCCGGAATAAATGGGGGTGGGGGAGCTGGCCCTGGATGAAGGCCAGGTGACCCCCAAAGCTGCTCTGTCACCCTCCTCCTCAGCTGGGCAGGGGAGAGGACATATAATGAAAGGCTGGGGGTCAAGATAAGGACAGGGAGAGATCATTCAGAAATTACTGTCATTGGCAAAAGAGGCTCAACACAGAATAAAATGCATCTAATTTAATACCCAGTGAAAACAGAGTAAGATAATGAGAAATAAAATCAAATCTTAAAACCTCTCTTCTCAGGCTCAACTTTATTCCCCATTTCTCTCCCTCTCCCCAAGCAGCACAGGGGGACAGGGATGGAGGTTTCAGTCAGTTCCTCACATGATGTCTGCTGCTCCTTCCTCCTCAGGGGAGGACTCCTTACAGTCCTCCCTGGCTCCAGCATGGTGTCCTTCCCATGGCAGACAGTCCTCCATGAACTTCCCCAATGTGAGTCCTTTCCCATGGGGCTTCAGCTCTGCACCAACTGCCCCAGCAAAGGTCCCCTGTATTGGGTGCAGACCTTCAGGCCCAGACTGCTCCAGCCTGGTCACCCACAAAGGCATGAGTCCCCTAGAAAACCTGCTCCAGCTGGGCATCTCTCTCTCCACGAGCTGCAGGTCCTGCAAGGAACTTGCTCCTGCACAGGCTTCCCTCTGGGTCACAACGTCCTTCATGTATCTCCACCTGCTGCAGCATGGGGTCCTCCACGGGCTGCAGGGGGATAGCCTGTCTCACCAGGGTCTTTTCCAGGGGCTTCAGGGGAATCTTTGTTTCAGTGCTTGGAAAGCCTCCACACTCCCTCTTTTTGCGCTGACTTTGGTGTCTTCGGAATTGCTCACATCTTCTCACTCATTTCTCTGGAGGCAAAAAGCATCCACTTGCACTATTTTTCCTTCTTATCTCTGTTACCCCAAAGGTACTGCCACCATCACTGATGGGCTTGGCCTTGGTCAACGGCAGGTCCATCCTTAAGCTGGCTGGTATTGGCTCTGTTTGACCTGGGCGAAGCTTCTAGCAGGTTCTTGCCGAAGCCACTCCCACAGCCCCTCCACCACCACCAAAACCTTGCCACGCAAACCCACCACAAAATGGGAGCAGGTAAAAAAGTTCTTTAAATGGTATTTTCCCTGTAAGCTCAGATTTCTGCTCAGAAGGAATCACAGCTATGTAAAAAGTCCCATTCCTGGCAGGGTTCAAGGCCAGATTGAATGGGGCTTTGGGCAACCTGGTCTACTGAGGGTGTCCATGCCCATGGCAGGAGGGTTAGAACTAGATGATCTTTGAGGCCCTTTCCATCCCAAAGCATTCCATGATTCTATAAGATATTTTGGATGGAAGTTAAGGTGATACGGAGGTCACAGGTTGCTTTTCTTACTCATACTTACGCATAGTGAACTGTGTTTCTGTGTTGGTCAGCTGGCATTGTGTATCTACAGTGCTCTCAATTACTGCAATGAATGTTAAATGAGACAATCAGTGTTTTGCAGGTAGGTGTAGAAAGTTGTGGTATTTAGTCTCTGGCAGCTGAAAACTCGTTTATTTCTCATGGATTATATTACAATAATATCACAATTATGTCTCGTTGCTCAGGTAAGCCATTAAACATGTAGAAAAAGCACATTTGGGTGAAAACCTGCCATGTTCCTATGTTTCATTGCTCGAACACCTTTTCTGAAGCACAGTCTGACCTATCTGACTCTAGCAAGACTGACAAAAATCGGTAGGTATTAGTGCACTCATAAATTATTGTTCCTTTCTAAGTGTGCTCTTAACTAGTAGAAAGCCAATGATTTCCCTTTACTCTCAAGCAAATTAGCAACTCTGTCATTACGCCTATTGCTGCTTCAAGGAAAATGCCTTTTTTTTTCTTGTATATTGGCAGACTTCAGAAGAACATAAGTAACTGACAGTACACATTATACTGTAACTGTGAGTTTAGGCATACTGGGTATGCATTAAGAAGACAATGGAATAGATTAGTTTGAGGGTATACCACATATCAAAATTGTTCTATACAGCTATCAGAATATTAAATAAAAGGAAAAAGCTTCATAAAGTCTCATATAATCCCTCTTGGCATGGGTATGTGAGTAGGTATTCAGGTTTTTTCCTTTAAGTATTCTGATGTGATTAAATTTAACTTGACACAAGTGATGTACTATACCATGAGATTGTAATATTTAAAAGAAAAACCACTTTTCTGATTGAATACCTAGTAGCTATCAATTTCTGTGTAGCAATATCTAATCTGAATTCTTTTGCAGCTGGAATGCTAACACATCTGCACATTCCATCTTGCTAAGTACGCATGCAGAAGATTTTAGACTGTTTTGATATTTTTGGTATCTTATTTAATTTAGAGTTCTCTTATAAAATACAGCTAGTTGCCTTCATGTGAATTAAAACTAGTTTTCAGGCTGTAACTCTGTTGTCCCAAAATAGTCTATGTAGATACTTATTTTCACTAATTTTCAAGCTTGGACGCTGTGACTGTTATACCTGCTGCTGCACTGTATAAACACAAATGCTCTTGGATGTGGCGGTTGTAAATTAGCCATATGCTTCTGGTAAATATGCCAAAGCTTTTTTCAGTGCTGTTTCAGGTTTGGAAATACCTTTCCTTCCACCAGCCTTCACTTCCTTACATACAGAGGCACAAAGTAAACCTGCGGAAGATCAGTTGTACCTGGTCTCACAATCTATATTGTTTTAAAATCATGTATTGTTCAAAGCAGTGGGGTTTTTTTAAGCTTACACACATGTTACTACCATGTGTATATGTTCAGCGTTGTAAAGAAAGGCCACTAAAAGAAAAAATCTCCAAAGATGTGGATGAGAATCAAAATAGTTGTGCAGATTTGAGGGCAGTTTTAGTCCCTATCCTATTGATGGGGAAGTTAAAATACAACCTGACATTCCTTCTATGGTAACAGAAGCTTTTTAGATACTTAGCATAGTAGAACTTACTAATCAGTATAGTTGGTGAAAGTCTTTCCCCTGCCATAGGAACCATTAAAGGGTTTTGTTAATTTTCTTAAGTGCTTATTCATTGTAGCACTCTATTAATAGTGTTTTGTTTATTTTCAGCCAGTTGTGATATTCAGCAATGTTGAAATGTATCTTGCATGGCATAGGCAAATCTGACTGCTGTTTTAATCTCATGAGTGAGAAGAGCTCTACTTTTCTTAAGTATTGTGGCTTAGTTTGCTAAGGACAAACATTGCTGGAGTAAACAGTTACTTGTTAATGCTATAACAGCATCTTAACAGAACCATTAACTGAAGTACACAAATGATCACAGTGATAAACAAGCATAGCAAAGCACAGCTGAGGCAGGAAGCCAATCTGGCTGTTCCTTGTGCCCAATGATATTTTGATAGTCGTTTTAATCTTAGAAGTAAATAACATTGGAGATCATGTTCCATCATTCCATTTCAGTGCCAAGAAATGAATGCTGCTTTAACCGGTATTAAACAAGTTGGTGTTGCTGTATTAGCTCGTTGTTGCAGATCAGGCCATCTATGTTCCATCATAACAAAATGATGGAGATTTTAAAAGAAAAAGAGATGGGAAATGGGCATTGTCTGAAAGCAATGGCCAAAAAGTTAGTTTTTAGATTCTTTATTTTTTTCTGAAAATTTAAAAACAACAGAATGGCAGATTTCTTACTATACAGCCCTTACTATAAAGCCCCTTACTATTCAGCTCTGTTGAAATACTTAATTGTAATCAAACGTTTATGTGTATGAAGATCACAGTTCTTGTCTCTTGGAACTGATAAGTATGATTTGTGGATATACTGAAATCATAAATATTATGCCAAATTTATTCTAAAAATATTAAGGTCAGTCGTACAAATCCAAAAATTCTGCCTGCTGAAAAGTCACAGGTAAAATGTAGAATAGGTGCAATTTCTACATCCATTTGGACGCTACCACACAGGATCTGCAGTACACAGATGACTTGGTGCTAGCTTTGTTTTAAGGGTGGGGAAAAAGGAAATAGTAGAATTTAATTTGCAATGTAAAAGACTTATAGTCTATGAACAATCTGAATCAAAGGGCAAATAACAAGGCACATACTATTTAATATAGATTACATTTCTGTCTTTTAATATTTTAATCATATAAAGACTAAAACGGAAAGGAGTTTAGCGAATGTGCAGTGAACTTTATTCCCTCAAACTGTTATTCCATGATATCCACAGTGAAGAACTTTGCACTTCTCCATAGCAAACTGTGTAAGGATTCTAGTTCCTCAGGTCTGTCAGAATTTCCCTGGACTAAGTTTAGCGTTACCTGCAGATTTGCTGAGGATGTACTTTATGTACCGTAGCCAAAGGGTGGTGGTCAATGGGTCTATGTCCAGGTGGAGGCCGGTGACAAGCGGTGTCCCCCAGGGGTCTGTCTTGGGACCAGTTCTCTTTAACATCTTTATCAATGACATCGATGATGGGATTGAGTGCACCCTCAGCAAGTTTGCGGATGACACCAAGCTGAGTGGTGTGGTCGACCCCCTAGAAGGAAAGGACGCCATCCAGAGGGATCTTGACAGGCTGGAAAAATGGACCTGGGTGAACCTAATGAGGTTCAACACTGCTAAGTATAAGGTCTTGCACTTGGGCCGGAAGAATCCCAGACATAGATACAGACTGGGAGAAGAGCTCCTTGAGAGTAGCCCTGCTGAGAAGGACCTGGGTGTTATAGTGGATGAGAAACTTAACATGAGCCAGCAGTGTGCTCTTGCAGCTCGCAAGGCCAATGGTATCCTGGGCTCCATCAGAAGAGGGGTGGCCAGCAGGGACAGGGAGGTGACTGTCCCTCTCTACTCTGCCCTCGTGAGGCCCCACCTGGAGTACTGTGTCCAGATCTGGGGCCTCCAATACAAGAAGGATGTAGAACTGTTGGAGAGGGTTCAGAGGAGGGTCACAAGGATGATTAGAGGGCTGGAGCACCTGTCCTACAAGGAGAGGCTGAGGGAGCTGGGCTGGTTCAGCCTGGAGAAGAGAAGGCTGTAGGGGGACCTCACTGCAGCCTTCCAGTACCTGAAGGGAGCAGAGAAACAGGAGGGGAATCAGCTTTTAAAAGGGCAGATAATGGCAGGACAAGGGGGAATGGTTTAAAGCTGAAGGAGGGAAGGCTTTGATTGAATATTAGGGGGAAGTTTTTTACGGAAAGAGTGGTGAGATCCTGGAACAGGCTGCCCAGAGAGGTGGTGGATGCCCCATCCCTGGAAGTGTTCAAGGCCAGGTTGGCTGGGGCCCTGGGCAACCTTGTGTAGCTCCACACCTGAGGTTGATGGCCCTGCTTGTGGCAGGGGGGTTGGAGCTTTATGATCCTTGGGGTCCCTTCCAACCCATGCCATTCTATGATTCTATGATTTGTCATTGTCCAAGTTGGTAAACAATGTGAGACTCAGGGCTGCCCCTCAGGTAATCAACTCACTACGAGCTGGATTGATCTGAGAACCTGACAGTCGAGCCAAATGTCAAACCACCTGCAGTCCAGCACTTCCTCCACAGCTCTCAACAGGGAAGGCTATGGGGGACAGTATTAAAAGCTCTACTGAAATCAAGGTAGATTCTATCTGGTGCTTCAATGTTGTCCATGTGGCCAGTTAAATTTTGAAGGCAACCAGGTGGATCAAGCATTATTTTTCCTCTGAAAAAAACATTTCCCATTCAAATTACATAAGTCTCCTTTGTGTGCTTGGATTCCAAAAGGATGTGCTTCATGATCTTCCTTAGGCCTGCGATGAGGCTAAGTGGTCAACAGTTCCTTGAATCATCCTCCTTGCCTTTTAAAAGACAGGAGAAATGCTAGTTTGTTGAGTCGTCTGGGGCTTCCCATATCAGTCTCGTTTTTCATAGTTTATTAGGCATTAGCACATAAGTGATCTACTCCTTCTACGCCTTCTGTTGAATGTCTTAAGGCTTCAAATGGGTAAATGTATCCAGCTTCAATATTCACCCCTAGTCTGTTGCATCTTCATTGTTCATTGTCCCTCTCCTTCGCTACCCATGCTGTCCCTGCTTTGGTTTAATGACTGAGAATAAGACTTTGACTGAAACAAAAAAGACATAGCCTACTTCATTACATTGTGATGACTTTTTCATCACAAGGCTGTCTTCTCCCTATATCAATATTTTCCTTGAACTTTTTTTTGCAACAAGCAGACATGGCATGTAGAATCCTTTCCTGTCACCCTTAGTGTCTTCACTTGTCTTAGTTTCAGCTAGGGTAGGCAAAAAATATACCTTCCAGATCTGGTCCTCAAGTACCTGAGCAATACTGTTCAGCTCCTCTTTTCTTATCAAGCTTTGATTGCATTGCTTGCATGCTCCCTTTTTGTGTATGTCTTCATTGGGAAACTTTCTGCTTAGCCACATGGGCCTTCTGATAAGTGTCTTCCTCCTTCTTGGATGATTTGTTCCTACATGCTGTGGTTTCCTTTCATCAGTTCTTCAGTGAATCAGGCAGCTACCTTGGACAGTTTCCTCTCATGGGTGAACCTCAGACATCCCTAACAATTCCCTGGATAAGGTGAAGTCTGTCTTCCCAAAGCCCAGTTTTCTAACTCTGCTGCTTATCTTCTTGGTCTTCCTCCAAATTCCCCAAATCAATCATACCATTGTCTTTAGGAGTCTTACCACATAAATCAAACTCTTAAATTTACCTGATTTAAAATAAGTAAAGGAAAACAACTCCCATTAGTTCATTTGGAACAGTTTTACAGTTACCGTTATTTCTTCACCTGGCTAGCTCAAGCAAGCTGACTTACAAAGCAGCCCTGCATACTTTCATGTTTGCAAACAAATAGCTAAGGGTGTATGATCTTCAGTCAACTTGGCTGCTTAAGATAATTTATGGTGTTCCCATTTTTCTTTCTGGCTGACTGTGTTCCTTGTTTTATTTCGGTGGAGTCAAGTAATGATCCTCCTGTCTATGACGCTGAAGCGTGGACCTGTTGCACATATAATGGATGAACTGTGGGTACTGCCTTAGAAAATTATTCCACATGAGGGATTAAAGAAATGGGTCCTCTTTCTTTTCTGAGGCTAAATCACAGCTTATTGGTGAAAGACTGTGTCCCTGGTTAAAAGGAGTCCTTCGTAGCGTTCAGTTCAAAGAGATGGCATGCCAGTTTGTACTGAAATAACTGCAGCTGCCCTTCAGTCTTCTGGTATAATGTTGCCTGCTCTGTTCCTGTAGCCTTGTTTTACTACAGGTCTGAATATGTGGGGTAAGCTGAATTTGGCTGCACTGCCTTCAGCAGTGCTTTTGGCAAGCAAAGTCTGCTAGGCTGGATGGTGAAGGCATCTTGCTTGCTTATGGTGCTGCTTGGTTGGGTCTCTGTGTGTAACACTTGTGACACACGCCACTCGTTCTGCTTAATATAAAATCATTTGCGTCCACATGAAACTGTGATACAGTGTCTCCAGAAGAAGTGGACTTCAAACCTGTCTCTGCACATGACAGTAGGTTCACCACGTGGCTAACAAAGCTGTCACTATATTTTATACTATGTCTGATAGGAAACCAACTGGAAAAGCAGTTCATTTGATAAACTCTGGATGAGCCAGCAGCTGTAATTTGGGAATAACTTTGTGTAAGTGTTAACTTCAGCTAGGTTAAATCACCCGATTTAGACACTTTCAAAAAAACCCCACAGCTCTATCCAATCCCAAACTCCTGAGAAATTCACAGAATCATATTATGGTTTGGGTTGGAAAGGACCTTAGAGATCATCTTGTTCAGTTAGGTTTTTTTGGAGTGTACTGGAATTGAGATGTTGAATTCTACTTGTAACAAATCTTACAGAAATTATTTTTGCGATGTCACAAGAATGTCTCAGCTTTCTAGAAATTACTTAGCTCTCAAAACACATCCACCTGCAACTGAATTTGATTGCCATTAGGGTCTGCTCTGCAGCCTCCAATCTTTCCATGTTCAGTTCTTGACCAATAAGGTGGCATTTAGTGAAGTTTTTTGGCTTGGATCCTGGAAATACTGACGTTTGTATGTCAGTTACAAGGTAGGAAGAGTCTCAGTGGCGTTCAGAAGAACAGCTTACAAAGCATGGTGCAGGGTTCTGTCAAAACCAGACATAGTCTTACTACGTAAGCATGGTTTGTCCTCTGGGCTCACATACATGGCTTCTCAGAAGCACTATTTCATCCTATAGTAAAACAGTCCTGCCAGCACATCTCTGCTGCTTCTGTTGCTTGAGCTATGAATAGTACTTTTGGCTGTAGCTGTAGAAGGCAGCCCAACAGTTCTTGCTTTGCAGACATGCAAATGATGGCATGGTTGCAGCACATGTTTATTTCCTCTCATATGCATTGTCAGTTGCAGAGGCTCTGAGAGCTGTGTTAGGCTGATTATAAGAACAGATTGATGGTTTTACCGTTTCCCGTAAAGGCCTGGAATTTAGCATAATATATGCTTACTTCTTTTGTCCTCTTTCTCCAACTCCACTGATTATTTCTTCAGTGCATTAACCTCTCACTTCTCTTGTCAAGATTGCTTGGGAACTGATTCAGCTTTAAAAAAAAATCCCCTATCTTCCATCAGAATTACAGTTTAAAAAAAAAAATTAGAATTGGCTTTTTCAACTACTTAGATACTGAAAAATAAGAAAATGGGCTTATTAGCTTTACTATGATTCAGCTTTAGGAGGTGGCAGTGATTTTCAGTAAATTAATATATAAAATAGCATAACATTTCATTTCAGTAGGAAAATTGCAGATAAAATTAGAAAGCTTACAAGCTTGTAGCAGTTATCATTTTAGAGGTGATGCGGAAGGCAGTGGAAAATACTCCTGTGGATGGAGAGGTATTTGTCAAGTCAGTGTTCCTCTGCACATGATGAAAATGGTGATGTTTGGCAGAAAATTAAGACATGCAGTAGTTCACAACATTAGCTTGCATTGTTTGTGGAATGGTTCTTGTCTTGCATACACTGTAGTGATTGCTACTCCTGTACTGCTCTGGCTAGGGACTAAACAAATGTAAATATATTTTTCTAAGAAAACATTCAATTTCCTGAAGTGAGGAAGCAGACGAAGTTCTAACTGGTCTTTTCCTTGTTGGTAAATCCTGTTTGAGGAAAGTAATCAAGTGGGATAAAAGTATAAAATCCATTTTGAAGCTATTCTGCTACTGCTGGAACCACATGGACTTGGAGATTAATTTAGGTTGGAAGGGACCTTCAGAGGCCATCTCATCCCCACATCCATTTTAAATCACGTAACTACACAGATCAGGTTGCTCAAGGGCTTGTCCAGTTGAGTTTTGAAGGTCTGCCGAGATGCCTGCTCTCTGAGCAGGGTGTTCTTGTGCTTAACTTTCATCATATTCATTGTTTTGTTCTTTATAGCAAACCAGAACTTGGCTTTCTGCAACTATTGACAGTTTCTTTTTGTTCTTTCACTCTGTACCTCTGAGGAAGGTCTGGTTCTGTCTCTGTAAGTGTCCATTAAGCAGGAGAGGACGCAATGAAGTTGTCTGCTAGCCCTCCTTACAGTGGGCTGTGATGAACTGGCTCCCTCAGCCTCTCATGGGTCATGGCCTCCAGCTGTCTTAGCAGCCCACCAGTGAACACTTCAGCCTGCAGATCTGTCTCCTGTCCTGGGGCACTCCAGACTGGACATGCTTTTTGAGCTGCGGTTTCACAAGTGCTGTGCAGGGAGGAATGCTCTCTTTCCTCAGCTTGGTGACTATCCCTTTGCTAATGCAGTCTGCTCTGTAGTTAGCCTTTATTGCCTCAGAGGCAGACTGCTGACTCAGACCTAGCTCACTGCTCTCCAGGCCTCTCACAGCGCCTTTTCTGCAGAGCAGTTCCTTGGCAGTCAGCCCACAGCCTCTACCAATGTACAGGGCTGTGCTGTCCCAGGAGCAGGGCTTTGCTGGGGTCCAGGGCAGCTCAATCTCCTAGCTTCTCAAGACCCCTATAACTGTTTGGCCTGTTTGCTCTCGTGTGAGCTTGCATTCTGATACTTCATACAAAACTTTTAGGAAGATGTTCAAAAGTTTTGGACCTGGTCTTGAAGCCCAAGAGATGGCACTCATACCTGGCTGACACACTTCTAGATATCGACTGCTACTGTCTTTCAAAGCCAGCACTGCAGGTAGCTTTATATGTACCTTTTATGGTGACAATCTAATTTTTTTCTTCCTCCCCTGGCCCATTTGGGCAGAGGGATGCCATATCATCTTCTTCAGTATGTTTCAGTTAAGCTGTAAAATAGGAATAAATTTTCCTTGTGAAAAAGAATTGAGGCTACCCCAGATTAATGCTGCAGATTATCTTGCTATATGGGTCTTCAGGCAGTCTTGGAGACTCATCTTTTCAAGAGGTGATGTGAAAAATCTTTCCATATATTTACAGAAGGAGAGTATTGGTTGATCAAGTAGAAGGTCAAGCTGCAGTTGATAAGACAGGTATAAAATACCTAAGAGTCAGAGTTTGAGAAAGTGAGGGGCAGGCAGAAAACTTTAGTTTTATAATAAAATAAGAGGAAGATTTAGGTGGTAACACATAAGCAAAAGAAATCAGTGTGAGAGAGTCATCTCCATTTGGGCCATTGGAAATAGCAGGGGAAAAAATTGTCATGTAGGACAAGGAAAGCTGGTGTAATAAATCACAGTGTCCTAAAAGTAGTAGAAAGTTTCAGCAGTGACAACTGGAAAGAATTAAGGTGTCAGAGGGAATGCTTCCTTCTCATGTACATCTGCATCTGTAATACTCAGGATCTGGATTGGGCAGGAATTCATATGAGGACTTTGGGAAGTTGTTTGCCTTCTGTTAAATGTAAGTTAAACATATAAATAACCTTCCTATGTTGCAGGGTGTTGTGATGCTTTGTTCGTCAGTCTGTTCCCTACCTCAGGCACTGACACCAACCAAGTGTTTCATTTTCAATGTATATAGAACAGTAGGAAGAGCACAGACTTTCACTGGAATATAGTACATTATATGTGAAGAAGACTAAAAGTGTTTCTCTCTAATGGGAGTAAAGAGGTGGTGTTTTCTGGCTAAGGCAGTAAAGAAATTCTCTTCTTTTTACTTACTATTGCCTTTTTTTCCCTCTATGCTCTGTGAAACAAAAAAATTTGCATTAATTTTCTTACTTTTGAGGACACCTTTCTTTTAGAACAAGACTGTTTTTTTAAATGAAATCTGAATTTGCCTCTATACTGAATCTTCCCCAAAAAAGAGAGGTGACTGGAGAATTCATTTTGTATGATTGCAGAAGCAAATGATCTGAGTCGAGTGGCCTGGTCAGATAATTAAGCTACAACAGAGAAAGCTCACAGAGTCAGTCAGTTGTGATTATCGGTCCAGTGTGGTTGTCTGATTCCTTCTGAAAAATTTGAAGTGTCTGCTTTTATTATCATTAATTGGGGAGTGCCAGCAACAAATCTGGAAGAATTACACTTCCTCTTTAAAGAATTCCGACATATTTCAGTTGGAATATAAATGTAATGATTAATTGATGGCTGTTTATCTGCTGTGCTGCCTACCCCTTAGAACTGGAACATTTGTAGGAATCATTCCCAACTTGCGTGTCCGCCCTGTTTCTGAATCCTGGTGTCTGTAGGCAGTCTGTGATGAAGTGGTAATAAACATGTATTCTTTGGGGCTGTCTATATTTTCTTAGGTGGATGTGGGGATTTTTTTCTTTATTATGTGATTAAATTAGAAGTTTAATCATTTTTAAAGTACCCCTAGAGCATCTAGGAACATTGGCTTTATAGTGAAGCATTAAGTTGCTTAAAGTGCCTCACGGAACTAATCCTTGGAAGCATTAATTTCTGAAATATTTCCCCTGTTAAGCAAAAGCGATGTCATGAAATGAAACAAAAAAGGAAACAATATTTCATTTCTGTGCAATTTCTGTACATTCAATCTAAACCAGGCTAGTTCAATATTGTTTACTCATGGAGTTCAGCATTTTTAAACAGCAATCCTATTGGTATTAATTCTGCCACAAACAGGAGGCATTAACCACATGGAAATGCACACACATTACTGTGCACTGTAGCTATCAAAAGCCAAAGCACTGGAAATTAAAGGGGGTGTGTGGGGTGTGTGTAACTTTGAATACAGGCGTCTTAATTTTAAAACAAAAACGTTGAGCTTCCGGCGACTTCCATAGTAGCATTTCCAATGTTTTTTAAACAGCTATTAATGTAGTCAAGCTGTGTTTTTTCTTCTTCTGTGTGCAATCATCTGCTCAGTGGTGCACTCTATAACTGGTAGCAGGAGACAGAGGAGTGGCCTGCTGTGATTGATGGGGCGAGGCCCAGCAAAGTGATCCGGTCCCATCTGGATTAGGTTTTGGGAGCAGTCAGATGTTGAGAGGGAGGTCAGTAAGGCTGGCGTTAGCTCCCCCTCCTTCAACACCCCTATCATCCACACTCCTGCACACATTACACTGCTCGCACACCCTCATCCATAATTGATGCTTGCTTTGGGCAGATGCGGTATGGCCTGGGACTAGAGCAGCTGCTAAGTTTATGGAGAATAAAGGGAGCAGGATGGTACAGCAGGTATTTTCACTTTTATTTTCGCTCAAAACTCTTGATTTTTAGTCAGGCCTGGGCACTTCTCATAGCCAGCTGCACCACTGCGTGCAAGACTTCTGATACATGTCTTGTTGCTTAAGTCTGAAAGAAGGCAAGCTGCGGCGGTGGTTATGTATCTCTGCTGTGCTCGATATATCTAACTGAGCCGTTCTTATAACCAGCAGGTTTACAGAGTAATGTTGCATTTTTCTGCTTTGTTTCCATGCCCTAAGGATACGATGCAGTTTGGCTCATTTAACTACAGCACGAGAGGCTTTCTCTAAATGTGAAACATCTCTTGCCAAAGAAGCAAAATGCACCAAAAAGAAAATAGAGGAAAACAAACAATAAACGGTTTTTTAGACTTTAAAATACAGGCAAACAGAAAGGTTTTCATTGAATATGTTTTTAGGCTGCAAATGTGTTTTTTAAAAAGGAGCACTGCCTAAGTAATGTTTTGTGTGCTCTGTCTTTTGTGTACAAACGTAACAAGCTTGCTTTATTATGTTTTGACACTTTTCATGCAATTCTTAATTATGAAATCCTTTCAGAGCTGAAGATGCTGAAAAGGCATGTTGAGATCTGAGCTACTACGAGCATTTTAAATTCTGAGCTTTTCTTCAAATGGAGAAATAGCTATGGAATAGGAACGACTTCACTCTACCTACCTCATAGGAATGTTTTCTTTTTTTGTTCTTCAGAGTTCAACATTTAACCAGAAAGCAATAAATTTGATTTTATACACTGCCACGTAAAGCATATTTTTCAGTTGAAATGTGGTTTTCATTAAAACTCAGGCCAGAACATTTAGCAGAGCCTGACTGTCTGCCATCCTTTGTTCTTCTTTCTGTTGCCAACAACTACTTTATTAAAAACCATGCACAAAGTGAGCATTAAGGGGTCATTTAATCTTAAAGATACTTGGAACTCAGTCTGAAGGGACAACTTCTGTTTAGTCTCTCATGCCTAGGCTGTATTAAGCAATGTCTGTATACCATCATCTGCAGTTTTGAGATTACTCTAATACCTGTGTTCATAGGCTAATTTAGGATCAATATTTCCTGTTCCTGTAAGGGACGTTTCATTTCTTCAACTTAATGCATTAGATCTGTTATTTTCTTTATTCAGTTTAGTTCACTGTATTTCAAATAGCTCAATAAAGGGACATTCTAAGAACTTATTTTAAAATGAATTTTTCATTCTTTAAAACCTATGCAAATATATCTAGCCTGTGCTGGGCTGGGTTTCCATCAGCCACATCTATATACTGATGAGTTAGCTGATACTGCATCCTTACTGAGATAAAGTTGTATTTTAACCAGTTAAGCTGTTGGGCGTGATACCCACCTAAGCAGTAAAAAGCATGTTTATACATACAAGCTTTTATACTGCATTGTAATACTGTGTCTGTTGAATTAATTGTGAATCACACTAATGTTGAAAGCTAGGGAAGGCAACAGTGGACACCAATTTTAAGATAGAAACAACCAAGATTTCTTGTTGCTATCCCTTTAAACTTATGGCCTAAAGTAGTATATATATGCAAATATGATTTGCTTAGTGGATTGTCCTGTGTCATTTGTGTGTCCCCCAACAATTTAATGAACACACAATGCCTGGACTGGTAATGTTGCATGCCTGTTTTCTACTCTGCACGTGGTGGGGGTTTGTTTGTTTGTTTAATGGCAAGGCTATAAATCCCTGAGTATGCAGAAGTTATGTAAAAGCCAACCAACTAACCAACAATCCTTTGTAGTTTACTTCTTAATCGGATCTCGGTTATAAGTGATCCCAGACCTCAGAGTAACAACTCCAAAAGAAGATGTAGAAAAGTCCCTGCAATGTAAAGGTGCTGGAACTGCCAGTGCAGTTTGCCATTTGATGATAAATCTAAAAAGGGAATCGTTTGGAGTTGCTGGTAAAATAATACATGAGTTCAATGCCCTTAATTAAATATTAGCTGTAATTAGCATTAAGTGTGAATGTTTTGAATATTAATTAAGGTCTCATGGAACTGCTGTCAATGTTAATGAGAAACAGTGGGGGTCTCAGCAACATCTGGTTTAGGACTGGAGGTAGTATAAAAAACTTCAGATCACATGCACCTGGACATGAGCCCTTGGTCCCTTGGTTGCCGTTACTGTTCTTTTTTAACAGCTGCTGACTCTAATGCCATATTTAACATCTGACATGAAGGGATAGCTAAGGACCAGCAGTAACGAGCTACTGTGTGTCCAAGCCAGCACAGTGAAAATACACCGGGAGAAGTTCGATCTGCTGTTGTTAATTCTTCCTATTTGCTAAAGTCATTATTGGAACAATTGATTAAAAAATTTAATCCCCCAGAAGTTTTAAAAATACTTCTGTAACATACAACAAATACTTCTTTATCATATAACGAGTGTGTCTGGTGTAATCCAGTCATTGCTGGGTTTTATTTAATCTGGATAATTTTTTTAGTCGTGACAATATTAGGAAAAAGAATTAAGAAAGAGACCTTGTTGTTGTAATATAAAAGGGTGTAAGTATACATTTACAGGAGTTTTTAACCTCCACAGAAATTTACAAAGGGCAAGTCTTAGTATAGCATTAACCTCAGAATGTTATAGTATAGACAGATTAGAGAGTAATTTATTGATTTAGCCCTGTGAAGTAGGTAAATGTCACTGTTCTCATTGTAAAGATGGTTGAGTGAAACAATGTAATCTACAAACCAGCAGCAAAGATCAAATTAAATTTAGGAGGGTTTGATTGCTGAAATAAAGTTTTAATTTTTTTAGGATGCACTGCATGTCATTTACAGAGGAAAATTAAATTTTCCCTTCTAGGCCTACCATGTACCAAGGCTCATTCCTGAGCTGTGATTTTGCAAATTTTTCCTATCTTTTGAGTTTGGAACCAGAGAATCGATGTATGAATTAGTTGAAATAGGCTGAAAATGTACTTAAGTATGCACAATACTGTCTTCTATTCATCCAGGCTATTTTGAAATTAGGATATCAAGGATTGATGAGTACAAATAAGCAAAATCCCCGTAATAGTCCTGTGCAGGCACTTGTACATGCTTTAGGGTGAGAATACCTGAATATTTTAAAAATTAATTAAAGTTTTACTCAAATATTCATTTTACATTACTTGATATTTAGAGGCATAATTTTATCTCATAAATCAGCTCATCTGAGTTGGGATAGTCCTTGTGTGAATAGCCTCTAATGCTGTGTTATCTGCAGCATCACATCTTGGGCATCTTTAATGTAGGTTCTGAAAGATTGCTCTGCACATTTCATCCCATAGAATTACTACTGTTTGGTATGATCAGAACATTTCATCAGAAGTCTCTAATTGATAAATTAACATGCTTGGCTATTAGATTATTATATCAAACATACAGATGGATTTATCTATAAAGAGATGAGGATATTTGTTTTTAATTCTGTAGGCTTATTGTATTACTGAAATGAAATACTGTTGTCATCAACTTTAAAAGCTTTAAAGTTCTTAAATCTGATTCTTTTGACAGCCTACAACATAGAATATTTCTTTTATGGTAACCTAAGATTTTGAACTGTTGCATTTTTAGATTCATATGTTTAATATTTTGATTGGATCTTGGGGATTTTTACAATCGTGGTGTGCAGTTGCTCAATACAGTGTATCTCAGAGTATATCTGAATTATCTCAGAGACCATATAGGTTTCATATAAACATTTTCAGTTACATTTGCAGTAGTTACATTAACAGTATACCCCAAAATCTTGCTCTGGGTTATATATGTGGTGCTCTGCAAATTGTAAGTCAGAATGCATCACAGACGATGGGCCAAGTGGATCAGAGCTCGGTATGTGGCACTAGCATTCAGTGCCCTATGGAATAAACCGAGTTTGTGCCTCTTCATGGTCTGAGCTGAGGCATTAATTTAGGTATATTTCAATGACTTTTCCCAGTTAAAGAATCATCTACGATTATCTAGAGAACAGCAGATTTCCTTGTCTAATTGTAATAATGTCTAATAGGGTTAGCAAAATGGGTTTAATTCAAATAAGAAATTTTCTCCTCAAGAAACAACCGTTGGGTCCTTTTCAGCAACCCCAGAATGCTGTCATCGCTTTCCGCGCTACATGTGCAGGGTCATCACTTCTTTTATCTCACACCACGTTTCTTCTTCCTTTTTTTTTTCCCCCCCTTTGACTTTTTCAGGGTAATCAGGAAGCTACAGCACCTCCTGACACAATGGCACAGCCTTATGCCTCAGCGCAGTTTGCTCCACCTCAGAACGGCATCCCTGCAGAATACACAGCCCCACATCCTCATCCAGCTCCAGACTACACAGGCCAAACCACTGTTCCAGAGCACACGTTAAACATGTACCCTCCTGCTCAGACACACTCCGAACAGAGTGCAGCTGACACAAATGCACAAACTGTCTCCGGCACAGCCACAGTAAGTCAAGATTTCAGCTATTCCTATAGCAGCCTATTTCAAGTTAAGTGTGCACTTGTTGGTAACATTTATTGTTATGTTATGCTTAATTTTCCACTTCATTTGTTGTTAGGATCAGTAACCATTTCAAGGTTGAAAGTCTATCACAGTTTGTGGTTGAACTTAGAGACTATAATTGTGCTGGTTTTGGTGCCTCTGAGCAAGCGTGGGAGCTTTGCAGAATCTGTAGTTTCCTTTTCTACACTATTAGACAGACAAAATGATTAATAGCAAGCCCATGAATCATATAATAAAGGTTGACTAAGTCCAGTATGAGTAAACTACTGCAAGAGTGTTTGTAAGCATTCATTTGGGGAGGGGAGTGAAAAAGAGGTCATGAAAAATAAAAAATGAGTCTGGTTTGGGTGTGGTATTTTTGACACTTCTGAGTAATTTTTCATAGAAGTGTTCACTGAATGATACTGTGCTGGAATTACTTGTAGAAGTGTGTGAATGGGTATTGTGAAGAGCATGTCTATAATGCTGTCTTTTCTGGAGAGCTTGTTTTTGCAGCTGTTACCCAAGTTGTGTGTCAGTCTCTGCTCAGCAGAGCAGAAATGACAGACTTTCCTTTTCTTTGATTTATACACGAAGTTCGGAAAAGTCATGAATTATGGAAGAGACAATTTGGATGGCCCTACCATGTAATTCAAGTCACAAATTTCACACTTGATAGTTTAGTGCTTCTGTCTTAATTCTAGGTTGGGACCCAATATATCAAGTGCCCACAGCTGGCAGATTTGTGAGACATCTGCCCCCCATGTTACACCTCTAGGATCTAGCACAGAATGGG
Source organism: Laterallus jamaicensis coturniculus (assembly GCA_022605575.1). Classification (NCBI taxonomy): domain Eukaryota; kingdom Metazoa; phylum Chordata; class Aves; order Gruiformes; family Rallidae; genus Laterallus; species Laterallus jamaicensis. The sequence goes on along the minus strand of JAKCOX010000020.1, from coordinate 1,335,407 downwards.
CAGCACGCTGCAACTTGGGATGTTTCAAGCACATGCTCTACTCGCTGTCCTCATTCTTGCTGCCAGCACACTCCATACCTCATCTTACCTCCCTTCCTTCCCTGGCATGTATCCAGCCTAAAATGTCTCATGCATTTAGGGCAAGAGGCAAGGGAAAGCATGTTTCCTCAGCGGAGTTGTTCTGCAGGTCTATGCTTATTGCCATGTCACTAATCTGTTTATATGGGTATGAACAAGGCAGAAAAAGCAATAGCACAAAAGCATATTCCTTGTGATTATCATGTAGATGTCCTTGTGAATTAAATCCGCGGTGTTGTGGTGTCTGCAGTAAAATGTTTCAGTCCCTTTATTTTTGACATTGTAACTTTCTATTGCTCTGGTTGGCCCTTTGCTGTTATAGTATGAAAAAGTTGAAAAGCATCCTATTTACTTACATCTCATGGTATTCTTTGCAGCTCTTACTCATCTCTTTTCTACCTCAATTTCCTGATGCATTCTAGCTATTTACATTTCCTTCTGTAATCATTGTGATTGTTGTCAAACTCTCACCATATGCCACTACCATTGGCTTAGAGCAGGAACTCCAAGCTGAAAGAATACTTAAAACAGATTGGATACTGATTGGGAAACAGTCTTTCCTGCTGTCCCCATCTCCTCTTTTTTCTATTCTCCTGTTTTGCTTGCTCTTTTGACCACTGCTCCACACGGAACAGTCCCCTATAATGCCCAGCTCAGCCTTCTTACATTTTGAGACTACTGGTCCGTCTGCCATTCACTTCTGAAGTAAAAGACTCTCAGTGCTAAAATCGATGGTAAAACCCTTGTCGATGTGAATGGGACAGGAGCTCATCCCTCATCGTTTACTGCTTTCAGTTTACTGTGTTTCCTCACCCCTTTCTGATTTTTCAGTTTGAAGATGCCTTAGTCTCTTTAGCAGAAAAGTCAGGTTTGGGTTTTCCATTGCTTTCCATGGCAAAGGCTAATGGAAAGAACTAATTTGGATTGTGGGCAATGCTGTTTTCTTCTTCTTCAGGTGTACTATTCAATCTCAGCTTTTGCAAATCCAATGATTACTTTGAAAGTTTTCTGCTTCTGATCTACTAACAGCCTTTATTGTTATTTGGCTTTGTATCTTTTGTTATCTGCTCTTATTTCCTTTTTGCCTTTTTAATAACAAACTTAAATTATAGCTGTCATACACTTACTCCCTCCTGGTTCTACTTGGAGGGAATTTCCATTCTCTAAAGGATAATACTTCAGTTCCACTAACCTTTTGTATTTGGGGAATAGAGTTATTTGTTCTTTTTATTGTGGATCCTTTTCTTGCCTTCCTGTTTCCTTTCTTACAGAGGAATGTGCATAATTTTTTGAAGTAGCTCCCATGCTGTTTTAAAGAACCTGATTTCCTTACTTTTGACTTTAGGGTATTTTTGAGAAAGTTTTGATTTTTAAAAAAAATGTTTTTCTAAATTGCAATGTTATATTGAAAGTTGTGGATACTAGCCCTCCCTGGAGGACAGCACATTGCATATACAAGCTTACAAGAAGTGTATCATCTCTGTGGATCTACACTTTTCAAAGTATTGGCATTTAACATACTGCCAGTTAGTTTTGCAAATTTACAGTCAAATAGTATTTGCACAATTTAATGAAGGGTATCTAAAGCTAAAAATCTGTTATGGTGTGTCTCACTGACATTGCACTGTAGAAACATTAAGAATAGTTATATGCAGATGGATCCAAGGCACATTTGATGTGATCTTTGTAATAATATGAGGATCCAGCTGTGTACATCCTTTTGTAGATTTAATAACGTATGTTTTTGTTATAAAATAGAACTTCAGTAGCACTGTGTCAGCATTGTAACTCCATGTGGTCTTTATTGTTGACAGAAAAAAATTATCTTTCTTCCCAATTCCTGCTAGCTTTCCAAGTGGCTGGTTTCCAGTCTTCAGAAATGTTAAGTGGAATTGACATGGGGACATAGTGGCATTTGTTTGGTAGGTTCCAATATTTTTCCATAGATTCCTTTCAGTAAGCTGTATTATATGCCTCTAAAAGAAGAATAATCAATTGTTCAGTCATTCAAAAAGGAAAACTGTTTCTTAGTTGCATGTGTATTTATGTACACGTGCAGCTGGATATGCCACTTAAAAATGGATCTTAGAATTTTGAAACATGAAGATAATAAACTATGGGTCAATTCCCTAACTTGTGGAGCTGCTGACAGAAGTGACTTAACCTCATCTGTGAAATACTTGATCTATGCAGAGGCTAGACACCCTGGCTTTCTCTGTGTGTCCCAGGGTCTGTCTTTTTGTCTCAGGGAGACAAAAAAGCTGGAGTTCACATTGTGGCTAGTACAACCTGAACCCCAATAAAGATAAAAATAATAAAGATAAAAAAGTTCCATGCAACTTCTCTTGAATCCTTTACTGCAAAACACAGGGCGATCCCAGCCCAGCTGGAACCACTCTCTGTGTTCCCATTTGCTGAAAATTCAACCAGATTCCAATCATTAGTTTTATTACAGCGTTGTGATGTTGTAAACAGTAATAGTGCTCTATTAATGCAGAAAGTCTATAGACTTGATTTCCTTATGAGTAGAATATATAGGCTTTAGTAAAGGTTTCCTGGATGCTTTGGTAATTCAGAGCATTTCAAATCAGGTCTAAAGTGCTACCAAGCCAAAATGACAGCACTTGAAACCAGCACTGAGTTGGTGCTGGACATTAATGAACCAAGCCTTACAGAATACATTGTATTTTCTATAGGCTATGAAAGCAGGCAAGTCTGATAAGAAGGGAATACATGCTTTTCTTTGATTAAAACTAAAATATTTTATTGAGAACTTAATAGGAAAGGATCCTTTTATTCCTCTTGGTTTTTACTTTTTGTAACAAAACAGTGCCCTAACCATTTCATATCGTGACCGCACATAATATCTGGATATAATGCTCCAGGTATCTTTTGTCATTTGTAGCACTGACTTTCTGTAGACTACCAATTGGCTTGAGCATCTACTCTGTCAGAAACCACGCCATTCTCCTTTCACTTCTCTCTTGGTTTCATACTTCAACTTTTTTCAGTTAAGAAAGTGTATTTGCTTCCTTGAGTTTGCTCGAATTGACTAACAAGCACCTTGAAAATTACAGTTGAGGAGTACAGACTGTTCTGATAGTGTTAAGATTTTACTTTTCTGTATGTTACACTTAATGAATTCAAATATAATGTGCATTTAGCAGTAAAGATGTGGGATTAAAATCCTCTTGTACTTCCAAGAAGTGTATTTCCAAGTGCAATTTTTTCATCTATTATTTTGATAAAATAGTGTAAAGCTGGATTCTGCTAGGGTAAGTACTGGAGTGCTGCAGTTTAACCCAGTGGGCAGGTAAAACATCCACACAGCCATTTGCTTGCTGCTCACCCTGCAGTGGGATGGGGAAAGAATCAAGAAGAAAAAAGGTAAAACTCGTGGGCTGTGGAATAAGACAGTACAATAGGACAAATAATAACAACAACCTACAGCAACACTATGTACTAAACAAGTGATGCACAGCACAATTGATCATCTGCCCTGACCAATTCACAACTAACTCCCAAGTGCCTCTGGCCAGCTTCCCCAAGGTATACATAGAGCATGATGTCCTACAGTCAGGAACATCCCTTTGGTCATTTGGGTCAGCTGTCCCAGCCTCTCATGCACCCCCAGCCACTCACTAGGGTAATGTGAGCAGCTGAACAGTCCATGACGTGGTTTGAGTATTGCCCAGCCACAGCCAAAACCTCAGTGGGTTGTCAGCAGTTTCCTCACCCTCAATCCAAAGCACAGCACTGTGCCCGCTGCTCAGCAAAAATTTCCTGTCCCAGCTGAAAGCCAGACAGGACTTAAGAGCTGATTAGATTGTATGTGTGGGGTTTGGTAACTTTGCATTTTGATGCTGTGAAACAGAAGAAAATGTACAGGGTGAAAGGGAAGTAAATCACTAACTCCCAGACTGGTTTGGGTGGGAAGGGCCCTCAGACCCCCCCAGTGCCACACTCTGCCACAGGCAGGGACACCCACCCGCCAGCCCAGGGTGCCCAAAGCCCCATCCAACCTGGCCTTGAACCCTCCCAGGGATCGCAGAATCACAGAATTGTAGGGGTTGGAAGGGACATCGAGAGATCATCGGGTCCAACCCCCAGCCCCAGCTTCCCTGGGCACCTTGTGCCAGGGCATCCCACCCTCCTCAGAAAGGATTTCTCCCTCAGTTCTCATCTAAACCTGCTCTCTTTCAGTTTATTCTTTTTAAATGTTTAAAGACAGGATGATTTAGCTGGAATAATAAAATACTGTCAAATGTTACTTTGAGTCTTCTCTGAATAATACGTTTTTTATCTTTTTGGATCGATATGTTTGTTTAACTTTAATCAAGGAAGTAGTCCATCTGAGTGTGCGTAATCAATACCGGTCCACTACTGGGTTATTTAAGTGCTGGTAGACTTTCAGGATTGCATAGCATCAAACATGCTTTTAGTGATTAACAAAAAATAGTAAATTGCTTCTTGCAAGAAGGCTGGATCAATGATAAGTGTGTTACGAAGTTATGGTAGCAGCAACATGCCTGATGATTTTGCAGAGTGGGTTTGAATGTTATGTTAAATAGTTACATATCGTGAAAGATTTTCAGGTAAGATCATTTTATGAAATATGAAATCACCTTTTACTTGTGTACATATATACATATGCAAACATATTGCACATATATAGTTCTGAGACTAAACCATTCAATTTTTGCCTGTCGATTTTCATGCATGTGTTCTGTTGTGTCAGTGGGAGATAGGTAAGTAAGCACAAAGGCTGTTAACTGGGCATATGTAAGCAAATGGGTAATAATAAAGTCAGTGTTGTTTGTCTAGTGTTTCCTAAGCATCCTATACTAATAATGGAAGTAAGTATTGTGGTATGATGTGGTGAAACGGAGTTTGTAATGATGCTCCATAGTTTATATGTGTGTGGATATAGAAAATACTCTGCTCTAAACTTAATTATGTTCTTGCATTAGAGAAAGTCTGATGTCACTATGCAGTCTTTCTGCCTTGCCCTGTGACTTCCTCAGACTTCACAGGCTGAAAAGACATGATGGTTTGTGTGCTTGGATAGGAGCCCTCCAGGGAAGGTGCAGTTTGTACAGGGAGCACTGGTGACTTAGTGTGCTGTGCTTTGCTGACCGAGGTGACTCCGATTCAATGGCCAGCATGGCTGTGGGGGAGGGATGTGGGGCTGCTGAAGTCTGGTAGCAGACGTGTAGGGTGTCTCAGATCATTGAATATGTCGAGAGATTTTTCACATTACTTTGTAGTTACAATTAAATATGAGCTTGGTTACTACCAAAATTCCTCCTGTGGCATCCACTGAACTGGACATGAAAATAATTGATATATTAGATACTAGATCTCTGTCATTACAGTGGCTTAACTTTGTATATTCTTTGAGATCTAATGGTTTGTAAGTCTGATGGTTTTGTCTCTTGGTGTTAATGTTTGTGCATTCTTTCATCCAGTTGCAGAGGCCATCTCATCATGTAAGGATGTGGGAAGGCTTACTGACACTCCAGACTGAAAAATCATTTGCCATGTTAAACTTGGTTGTTTTAGGGAAGAAAAAGACAGATAACCTATTTAGTTGGTTTGTTTGGTTTCGGGGTTTTTTTCCTGGGGTTTTTTTTTGGTTGGTTGGTTGTTTCTTTGCATGGGTTTTTTGTTTGTTTGTTGTGGTTTTTTCCTGTGCTGATTTCTCTGCTGCACTTCTTAATTTGGGTAAGAAAACTGACAGTAACAAGCATTTATAAGAAAGTGCTTTGGTGCATTGTCTAACCTGCAGATGAGTAGATTGCTGCTACAGTTCTCTGTAGAATATTTCTATTTTTTATTAGCTCTTTCTCTTGCTCTGCTCTTTGTCTAAGTTACTGGTATACATTTATTTTTTTCTCTTTCTTTGTTTTCTCCCCAGTGCTTAGTTCTTCTCCTTTGCTCCTACTATTTTATTCCTGGTCTGTCCATCTCCTTGGGGGTGTGGGATACATTAGCTGTTCACAAAATTCTATTCCTTATTGAACAGTGAGCTATATCTTATTTGGCTTACAGGTGTACATCAGTTATTCTCACCACAACTTGTCATTGTGGTAGACATGTTTAAAGCAAATTTCTCTGTACTTTGCTGGTTTTCTGTGTGACTGTGGTTCTGCTTGTTAGCCTTGATGTAAACTTCCCTGAAGTCCAGCAGATCAAGTGGACACTTCTCAGCTGGTGTTATCCTTGTTTTCCTACTGTCCTGGTAGGTTTTCACAGTCTACGTGGATGCAGATCATGGAGCTGCCTCTCGTGGCTTGGGAAGGAAAAGGGACTAGCTTGCCTCTGTGCTTAGTTCTGCCTGGGAAGCATGCAGGGCAGCATCACAGAGCAGATAACCATGCCAATAATTTCTCTGAGCACTGGCACACACAGGACTCTGCTCCCCCCGCAGCGGAGCTAGGAACTTATCATGAAGTGCCTATCTTGCAAGTCACATTCCCCCATAGATATTATTTATTCCCAACTGCTACCAATGACCCATTTTTAATTCTATTTCAATTCCCTATTTTTGTCTGTAGATGCTTGCCACCAGTATGCCAGACAGTTGATAATACTTTGACAATTGTTATAGCAGTGTTTATTCATCTAAATCATACCCTGCTGGTGCAGGCTATTGTACCAGCATGGTATGCTATTTCATTTATACTACCTATTATATCTGGTCCCAACTGCTACTTGAAGAAAATATTTCAAGGAGTGTTTTTCAAGAGCCTGAGTGCTTTAGAGCCACAGAAGCAAGTGACCTGGTCCAGCTCCTACTCTACAGTGAAGAGATCAAAACTGACATCCCAAATAGATAACATAATGCTGTGCTAGTTTGGTGAGGCATGGTAATCACTTGTGATCACAGGCATTATTACTTCTAAGAGGCTTCCTTGCTGAGAGCCCTGCATGCAAACTTTGTAACTGTGCCCTGTGCACATTGCTTTGCTTATGCTAAGGAATAGCAGGAACATACTGCTCACTTTAGCAGCTTTATGTGTCAGTGCTTGCTCTAAAATAGATTCTTCTCAAGGATACACAGAACCTTAAACCAACTGTTTTCTTTGACATCGTTTATAGGGTGCCTGTTTGTATACTTGGTTGTTTTGCTTAGTAAGAGGATAACCACCATTTTTTCCTCTTGTGTTGCTGAGTTAACATTGGCTTTGTTCCTAAAAAGTACTTGTCATTCTGTGAGTGTGTATCTGGTGTGAGAAGAGCAGCTTCTCCAGTGCCAGCTAACTGTGCCATGGCATGCCTATTGGCATGTCCTGTGCTCCTCTGAAAGCTCAGTATCTGACCCCTGTGAGTTAGGTATCGCTTCTCATGCGTTTTTGGATTCTCATAGCAAGAAAAGGTTGCAAATGTGATATTAAAATAGAAAACATAAAAATGGTCATTCTGGGTTTTTTGAGATACTGCGATTTAAACTTCCTCTCATGATTTTTGGGTGCTCAAAACTGTGAAGTGGTACAGTTGAAGCTCCTCACAAAAGCCAAAAAACTCACCCTGGGTTAGAGAGAACAATTATGCTTTGTCACCTCTGTCACATCTTCTCAAATATGCCTGATGAATTTATACATGCCTCTCTAAATGTCCAGTGGTGGGTGTGGTGGCTTGACCCTGGCTGGAGGCCACACACCCACCAAAGTCACTCTATCTCTCCCCTTTTCAGTGCGACTGGGGAGAAAATACATATTGAGAGGCTAAAGAGTCAAGATAAGGACAGGGAGAGATCATTCCACAATCAGTGTCACAGGCAAAAAAGACTCAACGTGGAATAAAAACCTTGTCTAGTTTTTTACATAAACAAAGAAGTAAAACCAAATCTTAAAGCACATTCCTCCACCCCTCTCTTTTTCATGGACTCAACTTTATTCATGATTTCTCTCCCTTCTCCCTCCCAGGTGTCACAGGGGGAGACAGGGATGGAGGTTTCAGTCAGTTCCTCACAAGTTGTTTTCCTTCTCTACAGTATTTTTAATTTTTTTTTCTTGTTTTATACTTTGTCCCTTGGGCTCTTTACTTCTCCACACCAGTTCCTTTATATCTTACATTATTTACTTTTTTGTCTTTCTATGCAGTCTTAGTCAAGCATTCCAAATGCTTTGGCTGTGCTTTGGGTTCTGATGTACTGAAAAAAAAACATTTGTTGCACATTTTGCGGAATAAACTGAGCATAAATTTCAACGTGGATCTTGATATGATGAAATAGCTAATTACAACTTTGTATTTGACCTTCTGCATCTCTGCTTCACATTATAACATGGTAATTAAAAGTGATCCTTACAGGGGGATTTTTTTGGTGAAAATTAGCTCTCATTTTCACTAGATGCAGGAGTGGCTGTGCTAGGTTAGGTAAGACTAACGGTGTTTTCCATTCTCCTGCAATTGACATGCAAATGATAGTTAATGCTTTGCAACTTTATCAGAAGTTATGGATTCCTCCCTACACCAACTCTTTGTAATTGCAATATATACTTGTATATAGCTGGGAGTACTCTGTGCAGTGGTATGAGGAGAATGTGGCTGATAATTTTTGGTTAACCAGCGATGTCCTAAGGTTCTTGCCTGCAAGAAACTGGTTGCCCATTAGAGAGGCTAAGTGGTACATGCGCATGGAAAACTACAGTGTTTCTAGTTTAAAGCTGTGATGTTTGGATAGGTTTCCTCTCTCCTTCCTTCAAATATAGGGCTGAATTTCTATTAATGTGACTGTCTTTGCCCAGGGTTACACAAGAGCTAAAGTTACTCTCCTGCATGACTACACGTGGGTCTCAGTTAAGGGTGGCTTAGTGGCTGATTACTTTCCCAACCTCCAACCCTGAAAAATATTTTTTTCAAGTCCTGTTGATACTCTCAAGTTTCCATTCCTCTCCCACACACCTCTTTTCAGCTTTCCCACACACCCACCTACCTACTCCCAGAACTACTTTAATTAAATGTTACTAATCTGTGGGCTTACTTAACACTTCTCCCTGCTTAATTTCTTCCCTTTCTGGGGTCAGGACAAAAAGTGACTTGATTCTAATGTTTATGTTTCCTATCTGTCCATATTAGAAAGCCTGTATCAAGGCATGTTGATCTCTCTTGGCTTAACCTGCAAGGAGGTCAATCAGTCTGTAAGTCTGAAGCTGCTTTATGGTCTACCAGTGACTTGGCAGGGGGAAATACATGTCACAGGCAGAATTAGGCAGAGGATAATTTTCTTTCTAACCAGATACACATTCAGGAAATGGTTCAAAGTTCTCCCTTTCAGACCTTACCAGAAAAAGAATTAGACTGAGCACACACATCATACTGTATTTGGTCGTTCTGTGACATGCAGAAAGATTTGGGTGGTCATTTTAAATTGCACAGAACTGGATGGCTAATAATTTATTAATTGCAGAAATAGGTACAGAATCCACTGAGTAAGTAACCTGGTTTTGTTCTGTCTTGAATTAATCCTACATATATATGTCAATTTCTTTATGAAAGTGTGCCATGGCAATAGCAATCTACATAACAAGATACTTGCTGCAATTTCAGGAAGATCAGACAGTGGACTTTCTGTCCAGGTTCTACTGGAACATAAGAATGCAGCTAGGAGGGCTACTCAGGCCATTAGGCTTATACTTACCTTTGTATTGTAAACTGCAGGTAACGGGTTTAAAAGGACTTTGATTTTTCTCATCCTGATAGGAGTCACAAAGCCAGCTGCCATTGTTTTTAATGCGTCATGGAGAAGGGAATATATAGCTGAATTGAAGAACATATATGAATTCCCTGGTATTTCTGTATCTGGATTACTGCATCTTGCTGGTTCTAGATGCCTTTTTTTGGTGTCCCACACAGTTCTCTTGCAGTATAAGCATATTGTGCTGCTGGTTTTGATTTAGAAAAGGGCTTTCTAAAAAGAAAACCCCCAGGCCATCTACTACTCTTGCTTAAAGGGGCTTTCTGCATTTGCTTTTCTAGTGGAGACCTCTTTAAAACTCACCCACTGAAACAGATGCAACTGCCATTGATCTTCTCTTCCCTTTCTGGGAATTGCCTCGGAACTGTACATTCATATCTTAACCAGTGTACAAACCCTGAGATGCCTATTTAAATCCATCTCCAACCATCAGGAGAATGTGTAAGTACTCTTCAGGTCCTTCACAGCCACAGCTATCAGTTGTGTAAAGATGCTTGTGAGAAGGAAGGAGGTAATGAAAGAGTACCTCTTCAGACTCTGCCATGAAGTCTAGTAACACCTCCAGGTGCAGTAGACAAAGAACATGAAACTCTCTATTGATAGAAGATTTCAAAAATTGCTTGCCATTGTGGACATCTCTACCTAGTGACTGATTGCAGATTCTGTAATAAGACTGACACTGTCTCCTAGCTTCCTTATAACTAGAAAAGTAAGAACAGAGGGTTTCTCTTGCTGTGCTGCTTTGCTTTGTAATAAAAATGTTTTTCTTTTATTCTCTGATTTATAAAAGAAAGAAAAGCTTTTGATTCAATCAAGAGAGAAAAGTGTGAATATAATCTGCAAGGCTTCTCTGTTTTTTTCTTTTTTGTTGCTGTTGTAAAAAGTGCATCAAAAGATGTCAACTATTTAATAAGGATTCACATAAGTTCCAGCTGTTCCAGAATAGTATCTAAATACTTGATTTGAAAACAATATGTGTACCAATACTGCAACACACTGCAGGCATGATCACCAAGCTATCGCCTGAAAGATCTGAGTCTGTCTGTACTAATTAGTGTTTGCAGATGAAACTTCTGAAGTGATAGCTGCGCTTAATAAAAGATCTTGTGGTCTATAAGCACATAATGAGTGAGATAAGACATCTACAAAACTGAATAGAAACTAAGTATATTTACTATTTTCAAGTAACAATAACGCTGAACACCTAATTTTGTTTTCTATAATGATATGTGATATATTTTGTGATATGTGATATATTTTTTAATATGTTCATATAAAATGTTACATTATTGCCACTTTTATTTAAAGAGATGTTGTGCCAAAAATTTAGTTATAAAACGTCCATTTACTTAAAATGTTTGGAAGTATAAATCTTAATATGGAATCATATTAATACAGAAGTTGTGTGTTTTTTCACTTACATGAAGGCAAAATTAATAGTGTAGTCCAGAGGAATATGCCTTTAACCTGTGAATTGACTTGCAAATGTAGCAAGCCTATTTGCTCAGACTCCTTATTATTTTGGTTTTAGGGGTATGAAAACACTTGGGCTGTGCTGAGAAATACGGCTTCTTGTAGACAGTTTCTTCCCCTTCATTTTCTTTCTTACACAGTTTTCAAGATGCTGAGTTTCACCTCTGAATATTTGTGCTTCCTTGTTCTCAAACATAAGTTCTTCCTTTTTTTTCTTTAAAGAAAAGCTGGCAGAGGGCACAATTGGCAAATTGTCCTAACCTCGAGCAGGAGAAATAGTGGAGATTTGTTGTTTATATATGAATGTAACATTTTTTTCTCTTCTTAATATGGAATGTATTCTAGTTTAAAATCATAAAGACCCAGACTAGTTTGGATGGGAAGGGCCCTCAGACCCCCCAGTGCCACCCTCTGCCACAGGCAAGGACAACCCCACCTGCCCAGGGTGTCCAAAGCCCCATTCAACCTGGCCTTGAACCCTGCCAGAGATTCAGGGGCAGCTCCAGCTTCCCTGGGCACCCTGTGCCAGGGCCTCCCCCCTTCCCAGGAAGGATTTTTGCCTCCCAGCCCCTCTCCAGCTTTCCTGGAGCCCCTCAAGGGACTGAAAGGGGCTTGGAGGTGTCCCTGCAGCCTTTCCTTTTCCAGGCTGAACCATCCCAATGCTCTCAGCCTGTCTCCAGAGCAGAGGTGCTCCAGCCCTCTGAGTATCTCTGTGGGCTCCTCCAGACTCAGTGCAACAGCTCAATACCTTTCTTGTCCTGGGGACCCCTGAGCTGGCTGCTTTTTGACAGTGTGTTTGGGGGGGGGGAAAGGAAAAAAAAAAAGAAAAAAAAAGGGTGTTAAAAGGTGGAGGATATAAGAGAGAAATAAAAATCAGTTAAAAAGGTAGATTTTAAGCAAATTGAAAACCGTTTCTAATAATACCTTAAAGTGATGAGCTTAAAATACATTACAATAGGTGGGGGGTTTTGGAAGCTTTCTTACATTCCTGAGGTTTTTAATTTCTTTGTTTTACAAAATCAAAAGGTTAAAAGTTAGAGGGGTAAATATGTTGGTAGGGTAGACATTGAATCATTTCTAATGTGTGAATATGCTGGGATTGTTTAGTCTGGAGAAAAGGAGACTGAGGGGAGACCTCATCACTCTCTACAACTACCTAAGTGTGGTTGTAGTGAGGTTGAGGTTTGTCTCTCTGTTCTCTCTCAAAAGAAACTTGCTGCCATTTCCCATGTTACTTCTCTTTTTGCATGTACAGCAAAGTCAACCTTCCAAAGATACTAATTTGCTTTATAGACAAAACATGTTCAATCAGAGGTACTTGTGTCTGAATCACTGATTCTGGTGTAGCTAGTGATAGGACAAGGGGAAACCGCCTGAAGTTGTGTCAGGGGAAGTTTAGGCTGGATATTAGGAAAAGTTTCTTTACTGAAAGAGTTGTCAGATATTGGAACAGGCTGCCTAGGGAGGTGATTGAGTCATGTCCCTCGAGGTGTTTAAAACAAGACTAAATGTTGTACTTGGCAACACAGTCTAGTGTTGAACCTAGTAGGACTCAGTGATCTTGAAGGGTTTTTCCAACCCAAACCATTCTATGATTCTATGATATTTGCACTTTTTAATAGACTCTTTTCATTTAATTGCATGGTGATAGAGTTGTTTTCTATGATATTCATGAGCACGTGATACCATATCACAGTAAATTTGCACAGGGGTGCACACTACTTCAGTGACAAATGCAGGTTTAACCTCAGTAACAAGTTCTGCAGGCACTTAAAACAGGGAGGGTTGTGTGCTGGTGTTTGTGATAATTAAATCAACTGGCTTACATAGTTTTCGGATTCAGAAAGAGATACTAGTACATTGGTTTCCTGACTTTATGCAGAGCTGTTGGATAGTTTCTGTACACATGCATGTTAGTATTTTGTCTTTAATAAAAGCTGATGGGTGACAGTTTATTTGTTGTACACTTTGATTGAAACATCCAGCTTGAGCTGAAATGTTAGTACCTGCTGGTATGCACAGATACCCGATACTGGCTACTCAACATTTTGTTTTGAAGGTGATCTTTGGCATATGCTTGTAGTTACACAGCTTTGGAACACTGCAGGCTCTGCTCATTGTGAAATTGCTGAAGTTACCATATAGACTGGCAGGGTATGTACTTGTGAAATGGCTCACGCATGCAATAAAAGCATTTTCACACCAGCACAAAATGTTGCTCTTGGCTTCTTCCTGTCTCCAGCAAGCATTTCCAATTTTAGAACTTTCTCCCTCTCGTTTCTGAGCTAGGCTCCCTCTTTTCTTTTTTTCCCCACTGAGTTGAAAGTGTTGAAGATCCATTCCTTTTATCTCTCTGTTCTCTCTCAAAAGAAACTTGCTGCCATTTCCCATGTTACTTCTCTTTTTGCATGTACAGCAAAGTCAACCTTCCAAAGATACTAATTTGCTTTATAGACAAAACATGTTCAATCAGAGGTACTTGTGTCTGAATCACTGATTCTGTTCTGTGCTTTCTCATTGAAAGAGCCAATTGTTATTACTGTTAGAGCAAGACATACTTTTGGCGTTGGATTGTTTTTTTCCAAATACATACTTCCAGGTCAGCAGACTTACTGTATCTCAGGCTCCCATGTGTCAACCTTAACCCAGTGCATATAACTCTTCTGCCTGTAACTTTTATCCACATGTAATTTGAGGACTTAGGATATTTGCCCAAGCTTTTTCATAGTTAAGATTCCCAAACAGACTGTTACATAGCATATATTCAACTGTGCCTTAGATGATATAGATGATGATAATAATAATAATGCTAACTATGCATGTGCCTCAAGTGTAGTCTCCAAAGAAAAGTAAACAATTTTGTATGTCACACTTCTGACTGAAGGAAACACGGTGGCCTTACTAGTGCCATGTACCTCTGCAACCCTCTGTATAAAATGGCTTTCTGCTATCGTCAGCTGTTTAACATCTCTATAGACAATTTTTTCAGATAGCAAACAATATAGGCTCAGTATTTCCAGTTTCCTTAACCTAAACACTCATATTGGCCCAAATTTGAGTAGCTTTCTGTTTAATTGAATTATTGAATTATATTTCAGAGAGCGATCACTTAGACCTGCTAAGTTTAGAGCCAGCTAGCATAATTTAGGAGTCTGGTGGTTTTTATTTTGATTGAGCTTACTCTGTGGTATCCTTTTAAGCCTTTCGCCTTCAGTGGGAAGGAAGGAGAGCTCATATTGCTTTCAAGTCATACATTTTCATCTATCTGTCTATTTTCTTCCACGAAGAACATTGTGCTGTCTTTGTTACAAGGAAAAGGAGACTTTTTGGTTCAGCATAGAGTTAGTCATAATGACTTCAGACATTCATGGGAAGGTTACTGCTGTAACAGTAAGCAGTCTCAATCCACAGATGCCAGAGTAATCACTGAAGTTTAGACTAGAGCTGAATCTGCCTTCCAATTTATGGTTTAATGAGCATTACAAGCTGTTGTGTGGCTGGATTCTGGTGGGGAAGGCGACTGTAGGGTGGCTACTGCAAGAAGCAGCTAGAAGCTCTCTCTAGGCCAGAGAGAGTAAACACCAGCTGATTCAGGCTGAGCCCATCAGCGATGGTCACAACACCTCTGGGAAACACATTTAGGAGAAAAAAACCCTGCAAGCAGCCGTATTTTGCCCACAGAGAATGGAGTGAGAAGATGTAAGAAGCTGTGCAGACACCAAGGCCAGAGAACAGCAGAGGTAGGAGGATGCCTTGGGTGCAGGAGAGAAAGGTGCCCCTGCAGCCACTGGAGAAAAACCCATGGTGGAGCAGGTGTCCCCCCCGTAGCCCATGGAAAAGGCCCGGACCCCACCTGTGGCCCATGGAGAGGCCCCACATTGGAGCAGGTGGAGACATGCAGAAGATGTTGTGACCCACATTGGAGGAAGCCTCTGCCAGCACTTGCAACCCATGGAGAGAGACAGAGATGAGAGAGAGATCCACACCACAGCAGGTTTGCTGGGGGGAGCTTGTCACCCCATGTAGGACCAGGCTGCAGCAGTCTGGGCCTGAGAGACTGAGAGACATTCTATGATTTCTGGCTGCACCCATAGCAGTGACCTACGCTGGGGCAGCTGGGAAAGAGCTGAAGCCCCGTGGGTAGGGCCTTAGGTTTGAGAAGTTTGTGGATGACTGTCTTTCATGAGTGGGACTCCGCGTGCAGCAGGGGAAGGGGGGTGAGGAATGCCCACCCCCCCCCCCCAGCCAAGAAGGAAAACACCTTATGAGGAACTGACTGAAACCCCCATTCCCCCAGTCCCTGCCCCTCCCTATGCCACAGTGCGTGGAAGATGGGAGCGAAATCTTGCCTAAAGTGCAGTCTGCTGAGAAGGGAGGGGTGGAGGGAGGTCCTGTAAGATCTGGTCCCACTTCTCATCCCCCGACTCTGGTGTCACTGGGGGTGCAGGGCAAGGCCATCAATCAGAGAGTTTTCTTTCCTTTATTCCATCTTGAGTCTGTTCTGCCTGTGACACTGACTGTGGAATGATCTCTCCTGGCTTTATCTCCAACTCCTGAGCCTCACAATATCTATTTTTTCCCCTGTCCAACTGAAAAGGGGAGTGATAGAGTGACTTTGCTGGGCGTCTGGCCTCTAGCCAGGGCTAGACCACCACACAAGCATACTCCATTCTCTACTGTAAATCTGCATGCCCTCAGGTGTGTGTGTTTGCTGCTGGGGCTGAAAAGAGGGGAACGTAGCTGGCTGATGTTAGATTTGTCAAAGTTTATTCTCCCCTGCGACAAAGGGTGATCTTACTTCAAGGAATCATGCCTGGTCCTACTTTTCTGGTGAAGAAATGGGAGTTAACTAGGAAACCCCTGAGATTTAGTTGAAAGTACTCATTTTTTGAAGATGTTTTGTAACACCTTGCCATACTGATCAAGGTCAGCTATCAAATATGGTGTATGCTCATCGGTGTTCAGTAAGAGTAGATATTTAATGCCAAATATTATTTACATTATTTACAGGTGGGCTGTTTGGTTATTTTAATATTGACCAGGTGATAATTTTGTTGCACTCACATTTGCTAAAATATCTTTGTGTCCTGACCTTCTGATAAGATTTGTGAAAACAGTATCCCAGTGCCTGGGCCAAATTTACGGCTAATAGCTTTGAGTGCTCAGAGGGCTTGAAGAGGGATCTTTTACCTTTGTTTGTTGCAGTCTTAGCTCTGTAGTCATGAATTCACTGTCCATCCTCCTGCATCGTAAAGGCTAAGTGAGAAATACACAAAATATCTGAGGCTGATGTTAATGCCGCACAAATATAACATGGGGGTTCAATGTTGCATTGTACAGGCTTGTTGGTGCTGATGAATTACCTTGTCATAGAGATGTAACCAATGTTATGAAATCTTGCAGTGCTTTTTTTTTCCTCATAGAGATGTCACAGTGACTGAAGGAGGATGTATGACATGCTGTGTTACTGCCTTAGGACCAGAATGTGTTGTCTGCTTTGGTGCAGCTGAGGGACCAGGGGGTTTATATTACTAGCAGCTTGTCAAGGCACAAGGCAATCTTGTGGTGCAATATAGGGCTGCTCTAATGTGCTGTCGAATGCAGGGACACCCTCCTTTGTTTGCTCTAAAATCTCTTGACATTTTACCAGGTGGTGATTCCATATATCAGGGAATATCACTTTTTTAGGGTGGCACAAAACAATTTGAGAAAGGGAGCTTACAAACTTCTGACTTCAAATGCTAAATGTATTACTTTATATTCAAGAATTCTTTAATTTGGACGTGGACTAAGATATTTCTGAACATGATGTCACTGCTTTAATCTAGTGTGATTATTCCTTTCTTGTTGAGTTTAGAGAAAGATCTCCTCCAAGCATCTTGTGAAAAGATTGATTTCATCCTTGTGACTGTTTTGTGAGTTTTTGCTGAATTACAGTTATTGGGTTTTTTCAACTTTTGCAGAGGAGGAAATAGGGTACAAGTAGTTTAAATAACCTGCCAGAGGCAAATCTGGGACAAAATAGATTGAAAAAGCTGTCTGTCCTGAGCCCAAGTGTCCAGACTGAGCAACAGTCTTTTTCCCATAACAGTGCTGTTGCTGAATTTAATTTTGAACTGGTGTGTGCTTTTGGAGCATTGAAAAGATAAGAGTCTAAGTTGTATTTGTGGGAATGATATTTCAGACCTATGAATAAGAAAAAACCTTGGTAAGATGCTCTGTTACCTAGGAAATGTGTATCTTTTTTTCTAAAAAAGGCAAAACTCTGCATCTTTGTTTAACTTCTAGACATGCCATGCCGACTGTGTGAGGTTAACATCTCTTCATCCCTTAGGATATGTGATGGGGTAGGGTCATTGTGTGTGGTAGCATCTAGCAAGATGCATCTACTCTTTTGGCATAGTTTCCAGCTCTCTTCCACAGGTGAGGGGGGTTGAGGTGTCAGAGATGGGGCATGGAATGATACGAGGAACATAACTACTGCCAGGATAGTGGCAAAGGTCAGGTGACTAAAGTCTGAAATTCCCTGTAGCATGCTAAATATGGAGGTGGTCTGCTGTGTTACTTAACTTTACAAGTAGAGGGACCTGTGGCTGTCAAGAGAGGGAGACTGAAAGCTGACCTTTGACTTACTGGGTTGTTGAGTTTAAAAACAACACTTTCTTGAGACAGCTACAAGAGCAAGAGCAGGAGATCATGACATGATCAGGAGGGGGTCAGCTGGGAGCATCTTCCTGCAGGAGGGCACTACAGAAAGCAAAGCACCTCAGCATCTCCGTTATCTATTCCATGTGTAATAAAGAAGGATGGTTTACAAGGGTATGTAAGGATAGGACAAGGGGAATGGCCTTCAGCTGAAGGAAGAGAGATTTACATTAGATACTGGGAGGCAGAAATTCTTCCTGGAGAGGGGGCAGAGGCCCTGGCACAGGGTGCCCAGAGAAGTTGGGGCTGCCCCTGGATCTCTGGCAGGGTTCAAGGATGGGGCTTTGGGCACCCTGGGCTTATCTGGCACAGGGTGCCCAGAGAAGTTGGGGCTGCCCCTGGATCTCTGGCAGGGTTCAAGGATGGGGCTTTGGGCACCCTGGGCTTATGTGGGGATGTCCCTGCCCATGGCAAGGGGGGCACTGTCTG
The DNA here is from genome assembly GCA_022605575.1 of Laterallus jamaicensis coturniculus. Taxonomy (NCBI): domain Eukaryota; kingdom Metazoa; phylum Chordata; class Aves; order Gruiformes; family Rallidae; genus Laterallus; species Laterallus jamaicensis. The sequence continues at coordinate 1,317,022 of JAKCOX010000020.1, read as the reverse complement.
TGACATCCCTTCCCACCCAAACTGGTCAGTGAATCTATGATTCTATGTTTGCTTGTTGGTGATTCTGTGATTCTGTGGTGTTTTTTTTCCAGCAGCGAGCAAGGCCAATAGTAATCTAAATCTCAGGTTTTTTGCCAGCAGGCAGAATGCCCTTATAGGTTGAGACTGAATTCTTGTTCTTTCAACCATTGTACCTGCATAAGTGCACAGCAGAGTGGTGGAGAGCCTTTTCCCCTTTCTGTGCCATATTCCCCTGTGGTTTCCCATTCCTTTTCCCTCCTTTTATTTTTTTTTTTTTCCCATCACTCGGGTGCCTGTGGATAGGAGGATTCTGCCTTCCCCTGCCACACACTCCCAAAGAAAGCAAAGAAACAATGGGTTTGGACAGGCATTGTTTCTCTTGGAGTTAGCTTATGCAGTGGTGTTTGTTAGCCATAAATTGTATGGGAATGTTTGTAAGCTTACAATTTTTCCTTGCTTGTGGTAGGTTTCAGTACCTCACATTTCATACTGATTTGCCAGGAGAAATATTTGTAAGCAGCACTGGTTTTGTGCAGTATTTGTACAATACATTAATCAACTGCAGTTGTTTTCTCAAATGTGGCTATGCATATGGCATGGGGACATTTTCTACAGCATACATGCTGCCTGAACTGTTGTATTTTGTGGTGGTTTGTTTTCGTTAAATACAGAGCATGACGTAGTTGGGGAATCTATGACTTCAGTAAATGCAGTGATTCTGGTACTAGGAGTATTTCTATTTATTATTTTGTTACAATACACTGCTGAATATTGCAGAAAGCACAAATATATTTGCTGTTTCTAATTTTTTTAAATTTTATTTTAGAATAAAATTGGTGTGAGAATGTTTTCTTCACGTTGACATAAGACCATGTTTGAGGCACTTGACACTTTTGTGTGTAGTCATTTTCATGGGTAGTAGAAAAAATAGTTTTACTTTACATTAATGTTTTTGTTTAAAAATATGGACTGTATGCTAAAGCGATTTTAAATTGAGGCAAAAAAATTATAAATGTTCCTAAACAATGATAGCTAAAATACAGTGCTGTATATGAGCTTTCAGTTTGATAAATACTTACTTATGAGGTCATAAATACTTGAGGTACAAAAGGTTAATGTAGTGTGAAAGGCTGTAAAACACAGCGAGCAACCTGCTAGATCATAATGATGCATTAGTACCTTTCAGTGTGAACGTTAGTGGTTATAAAATCTTTGGGTTGAATTTATTCTGTAATACAAGAATGTAAAGCCAGAGTATCTTCGCCATGTAGTTGTACTTAGCTTTTTATATTTATTTATGTTTATAAAAAAAAAAAAGGCAGCTCTCATGCTCTCATCTGCTCATAAGTGCCCACTGACTGCAACTGATAAAAACCACTTTTTGCCTAATATAATTTCTGAAGAGCATGTGTCAGGTGTTGTCTGTGTACTCAAAGTACATACTCAGTGATATTTTGCCTTCTGTGTATTAATAAGTTTCCATGAGATAAAGTAAGCAATAATGCATAAAGGAAACAAAAGCTGTATAAATTCTGGAAAGCAGTAATGCAATTTACCTTTGAGGAGAAGGAAATCCAGTGCTAAATTCAGAAAATGAGCATTTACCGAATGATAAAATTGACTTTATCATAATAAACTGTGGTATTTCTTGGTCTTAGAAGTCTTCTGCAGTTGTCTCCAATATGCTGATGCAGCTAGTATTTCTCATTTAATATCTACCTCTGTGAAGTGTTAATTTCCATGCTTTGGTGATCACTGCTTTTTACCAAAGCAAATTACTTCCTCTTACTCCTATATCAGAGCTTATGACAGATTAGGATAATTTTACTGTAATTAATCTTTTGAGTCAGTTCCACTCTTTTCAATGAAATGCCATGTCTTGGTCAGGCTAAATTGAAACAGTACATAAAATCTGGAATCAAATATGAGAAACTTTTATTTGTAGGCTGTTGATACAGCTTTCTCTGCTCTGGTTACAAAAGTATTATTTTACTTTCAATTTATTCTCTCAATGACGTACACCTGTATCTGGAGGATACTAAATAGCTTTGGGGAATTAAACAAGAAAAATGTCTATGAGAAAATGCTTGATGCACCCATCGTTTTTATTATTATTTTTAGATGATGAAAGTCAACACATTCTGTTCTTATTAAGATACAATTTAAATGTTGATAGTGTTTGCATTGTGCAAATATATCTTTAGTAGATATCTGTAGATATTTATTTTAAGACTGTATTTAAATTTGCAAAGAACACTGAAAACAGTTTCTGCTCTGTCAGAATTGGCACAGAATGCATACAAGGGAACAGAAAACCAAATACATATCTAGTAGAAGTCCCCCCATAACACCTCTGAGAATAATGAATTTCTTAACAAGTTATGAGCTGATTTGTTTTATTTTGGGACAATTGGTCAAGCTAGAAATCCAAATAACAAAGCCCAGGTAGGCCAGTGTATCACATTATGGATGTATGACTCATATTGTCAAGTGCCGCCTTTTATTACAAAATAGGGGATTTTGATGATAATACAAAAAAGTATCAGCAACTCATACTTGTGTATCGGGTTATGAGGCTTTCAAGGCAGAAACAGAGCTTATTTTGTTTGTTAGGGCTTCTTTTTGCTATAGCATTCTCAGAGTCTGCCTATCATCAAAGCAGACACAGCTGTTCAGTCATTCTGATTGACTGGCTGGGTATTTCAATAGTCCCCCCTTCCTCTTTTCCCCTTCCCCTTCCCCTTCCCCTTCCCCTTCCCCTTCCCCTTCCCCTTCCCCTTCCCCTTCCCCTTCCCCTTCCCCTTCCCCTTCCCCTTCCCCTTCCCCTTCCCCTTCCCCTTCCCCTTCCCCTTCCCCTTCCCCTTCCCCTTCCCCTTCCCCTTCCCCTTCCCCTTCCCCTTCCCCCTCCCCCTCTCCTTCCCCTTCCCCTCCCCTTTTAAATATCCTCCTCATGCTACAGTAATCGTGAATATTCTTAATAGAATTGCATGAGGGAACTTAATTAACCTTTTCTTTGTCCTTTTATTTAAAGGAAATTTGAAAAAAATCAATGGTGTGGTTTCTAATTTAATGCATGCACCCCACAAAGTCTATTAGAGGCTCTTCTCCTGAGTAACTCAGTGAGACAGAACTGCTCATCTTCAGCTCACAATTCATTTTCTTTCAGCTGAAATGTTCACCTGACATTCTAATTGGGGAAGAGTAAGAATCCAGAGCGTATGTGTTAATAAATACATATTCTTCATGAATTTATATAATCTCATAACTGCAGTCATTAAAACATACTGGATGGTTTTGCAAATAACTGAAGGAATTTCAAATTGTACTTAGCACCTGTGACTCTCATTATTTGACCAGCTTTTATTTTTTTTTCTTTAATTTTGTTTATAATAATTTTAAAAGGTTGTGATACTTTAGCTGTTGAGTGGTCAAGAGATGGACGGCATTCTGGAACAGATGAATTCTTTACTGAGATAGAAACAAGCAAGACAGTAAAGTGTGATTTAAAATTTTATATTTAAATCCATTTCTAGAAGTCCAACAAAGAGCAATTTTGACAGTATTTCCTTTAGAAGTAGAGGAAGGTGTTATAAAAGTAGATGATACTAAATGGAAGTGCAACTCATGCTGTATTTCTGTAAGATATTTTATCTTTCTCTGGATTAAGTCAGTTTAAGTATTCTAAGTTTATCATATTTCTAAATTACTTTTACTCCCAGTGGCTGTTAATTATTACTGTAACTTCCTCTCATATTAGTGTCTAAGCTCTACTCACAAAAAGAAGATTCTTAACTATTTCTGAGAAAAACCTGCCTTATAGATTAGAAACCCACGTGATTGCCTCACTTCCCTGATGTGCGGTATACACAGAATGGCCTTGGCTGTCACACTGAATGACCAAACCTTCCTTTCCTTAAAAAAGCAGTAAATTAAGTAAGAGTATCAAGTAGAATGAGAATTCCATACCTAGAAAAGAACAGAAAAGAGCCATGTAATGGTTTCTCTTGAGTATGTTAGATTATGAAATGTTTTCTATAATAGCGTTAAACCTAAATGTAATGTACTTGGCTATCCCTAAGTTGCTGAAGAAACAAAAGAACTGATTAGCCAAGATTTTAGAAAACTTAGGGAGACCAGCTTAGGTTTAGTAGCAGATTAAAAAACAAAAAAAAAGAGAATTTTGTTGTTTTCCCCCTTTTCCCAGTTTAAGTCCAGCAATCTATGTAGTTGGTTGAATTGTAAGGATCGGTGGGGCTTGCTTTTGCAGTAGAGATTTGAAGTACAATGAAGAGAATGGAAAATTAGTTCCTTAAGTTTCATGAAAATCTGTCTTTGACATCAGAAACTGGCATTGTTCCCACAGATAGTGGTAACTGATAAGCTGACAGTATGACATCTGGCAGTAGTTTTGTCATTTTTCTTAAGTTGTGGCCCTTTTCCTTGCAATTGTCAGGAAATAATAAAGCAGACTAGTTGTAGTTCAAGGAATGTGGTGAGCGTTCCAGCTAACTTTAAGTATGTGTCGAACTAAGTGTGTATAGAGAGATACTTCAATTGTGCTACACAGATTCTGGATAAATGGTTGAAAGGACACCAAAATGCAGAACAGAATAAAAATCATAAGAACTAAGAGATGACACAGTACTCAAGATTGCCCATAAAACAAATACAGAGTTTATTTATTTGCATAGTTATTCTACTGTTCTGTGTGCTGTATAAATGTAAAACAAATGTGCAAGAGAGGAATATGGAAATCTTAGCTATAAAAGTGAGATTTAAAGGGAAAATAGTGTAACTATATAAAACAATTCTCAATGAGGAAAATTATGATGTCTGGAGTGCCTTCCTGTGCTATAGTAATTCTTAATTTCTGAAAAGTGTCTGGTCTATCCGGCTTATGGCAATCAGATCCTAGATGCAGTAGACCAGCGATGGAAAAAGATGATGTACAGTTGTCATTTGCTGGTAACATGTTTACATAGTGTTTATTCTATTTCATTTTCAAGCAAAGTTGAGAAGGCTTTTGCAGTTTTCTGTGTCTAAAAGTTTGATACACTTATGCTTGAAGTAATTGAAAACACAGATCTTAGCATGTATGGGATATTATCTATACCTCTGAAGGTATCTGGGCACAGATACAGAAAGTATCTGTAATATTCCTACAAGACATTTGTGAAGATAACCAAGCTGTATAAATTTAGATCACTTTCTAGTATTGTGAGGATTTTTATAAAGCACTAAGCATCACAGCAGAAGAGTAAAAAAAGGATGCGATGCATGCAAGGCCCCCTAGTCCCTAGGTCAAGTGCTGTGGAATCTATGTGTTCTAAGACAGTTTATTTATGAAATAACATACTTTTGGCATAGGTGATGGGGGCAGGAATGAAAAGCCATGTCTTTACAAATGTATAAATGCATGGGGCATAAAACTATAAAGGAATTAACTGAATAATAACCCCACCTGTACTTAGAAAAGGATATACAGAATATTTTAAGATGCAATTCTGGCATATTTCAGAAAGATCACATTTCCACTTGGGGTAGTGAGAAAACTTGGTTTTGAGGGGGAGCTTTGCCTTTCTAGATGGTTTCTGACATCTTTTGATGAAACTGATGTCAGACACTGGATCAGGTTGACCATTTGCATGATTTCATTTGTGAAGCCTGATCTTTGAAACAGTAATTTGAAAGAAGAAATACCATGTACGGAGAATGCAAGCTTGGCCCAGATTATTGCAGTGAGCAACTCAGAGCTGCTTATTTTCAGCAATTTTTGCTGTCTGGCATGTTTCACATAAGTAAAAACTAAACTGTTGGTTTTTTTTAATCTTACCAATTTAGAATAAAATTCTGTTTGAAAAGTCACGTCAAATCTTATTATTTTATTAGATTATTATTGCACTGATGATAGCAATAGCAAGTATCTTGTTCGGTTAGTAAATTATTTTGTCCAGAGGTGATGTGGCTTAGTGACTGCATGTTGTATTCTTCTTGTTTGTACACACCTACACTGGATTTGTGAACACAGGGAAAGAAATGTGTGCAGCTTTCTTAATACTGCACAGTTGGACAGGTGTGTGAGTGAAGAACAATCAAAAGAAAGTGGATTTACATCATTGAATTGGAGGGCATAAATCTGGTCTGCAGAAACGTTATTGTTAAGGACAGTATTCCAAATAAAAGAACTCGCTAGTCCAGCACTGTTCAACTAAAAGAATATTGATTATCCTGAGCAACTATGAGTGAGAAAAGGAGAACCAGCCTGTTATGTACGAATAGATGCATATGTACATAACTTTCAGAGCACAAGAGCACCGATTCCTGTCAAGCAGGAAATTTTCTCCCATCCCCATGAAGATTTTTCTCATCCCCTTTTTCGATCTTCCTCTGCACGTGATTTTGTTATGATATTCTGGCATCAGCCTTTATGAACTGATTGTCCCAGAGCCACAATGGCTGCACTGGGCCTGTCAGGCCCTGCTCAACCTCCCTGGGCTCCCCAGCAGTGCCCATATGGCCCTAGAGCTCCTCTCAGCCTGGCCCAGGACCACAAGCCCCTCCCTGGCGGCGGTGTGGGAGGGTGGGCTGCAGCTCAGTGTACGAGCGTGGGCCGCAGCTCGCAGTAGGATCACTGGCCATAACTTAGCCTTGTCCAGCTGCGGCACCTGCTCAGCTGGGTTTGGACATGATGAGACTTCACCAGCTCTGACCTCAGAGCTGCCTGTCGCTGTGTCTGCCTACTGATGCCTGGTTATCCTACTGGCCATGATCTTGACTGCCAGTTGCTCAGGGCTGTGTCTAGTTAGGCAGAGTAACTCCATTACAGGAAATTGCTTTCCCAGCATCTAAGCAATGTCTTGTACCTCAGCTTTTGCTCATTGCTCCTTGTCCAGCCACTGGCAGGAGTTAATGGTGCTCCATCTTGACTCCCTCCCATGAGGTACTTACGCACATTGATAAGATGCCACCAAGTCTGCCCTCTTTCAGGCTGAACAGTCCCAGTGTGCTCATAACCTCCTTGTTTATTATATACTCCAACCCTTGTACCTTGCTGACTCATGTTCCCTTCGTTTTCTATGACTCCCATGTCTTCTTCTGCAGAGCTACTTCTCAAGTGCAGCACTTTGAACTTGCCATGGTTTAACTGCGTGAGATTCCTCTTGGCCCATTTCTGTAGCCTGTTGAGGTCACTCTGCATGGCAGTACAACACTCTGGTGTATGCCAGTCCACCCAGTTTTGTTTCATCTGCAAACATTTTTAGGCTGAGCCTCGTTCCAGAGAATTCAAGAGATGACACTGTAAGAACAGCTGAGGTAGCATGGCTGCAACATCCTGCGCTGATTCCTTAAGTGAACTACAAGTAGCAAAACTATTTGAGACCATTGTGGCTAATGGTTTCTCTGTACAGATGTTAGATGAAAATTGATAGATCTTGGGTGAAGGGGAATTTCTTGTGGCTGTGCCTGAGGATGAACAAGGGAAGAGGTCTGTTGGCAAGCTCGTTGTGAGAAAAAGAGTAAAATAGGAAATAGTTGTTAACTCTTGGTGCCAACTTTCCTGATTCAAGGGTTGCTATTAGACAATGTTTCCTTTGTCCTCTTTCCTTTCTTTTCCAGGAAAGGAAAACCTGATTTCAAGGTGATCTCGGTTCTGTTTTGACTTCTTCAATACATGTTTCCTTATACTTAGTATCAGGAGGTATTGCCCAGTTCTGCAGTAAAAGCTACATTAGTGAAGCTCTGCAGCAAGCAGCATTCATGCGGTCAGGCAGAATTCACTGTAAGATTAGCATTCACAACTAGATTTGAATTGGTGATTTAAACCCTTTACAAATTCATTGAACCATACAGTACTTTTTAGATTAATTGTATTCCACATAAAAGAAGGGAAGTTGTTGAATTGAGCTTGAAGAGAAGGATGAAAAATTCTGCTTTGGATTTATGTGAAGCATAATGTTCTGTGATGTGGACCTCTCTGACTTTGGTTGGACTACCAGAAAACTTGGGGCACATTGCACTGACCCTGATAGCACATCTGGCCTTCTACAGAAGGGATATCTAGCATCAGGGTGCAGCAGGCACACAGAGGTTTTCCATTCAGAACATGCTGCTTGCATTTCATTCCAACATGTGATATGAGGGTACCAAACATAGCCAATAAGAAAAATAAATCCAACTATTTTTAAGTTGAATGTCAGTATACTGAGTTTGAAAAATTATCGTCTTATATAGGAGCTGTGAACTGCTTGTTTGTTAATGTGGTGTATACCTCTGTGTAAAGAGAGCAGTGGGATTTTGAAAATGCCTTTTTGTGACATGGAGAACCCTCAAATTCTTCTGTGTTTCAGAGGGTTCAAGAATTGACTCCTTGAGCTAAGACATGCAAGTGAGCAAATGGAAAGTCACAGCAGGAATTCAGGAATAGGTGAGGGGTCAAACAATGAAAAACCTTTTATGATGCTGTCACATTTTTTTTTTCTTTTCATGAGGTTGCACTGTAGCAATCGGCCGTTCTCTCTCAGCATGAAACTCTGCTTTCACAAGTTCACTCAGCAGTTGGTTGTGTCAACACAACTCTTACAAAAATGGACTTTACATGCATGACAGAAGTCTAGTTGGGGGGGACAGACACACAGACAGGACATTCCAGAAACTAGAGTACATTGACTCCAGCTGAGGGTAAACATGCTTTCTAAACATCTTTTTCTAGCCAAACCTGCAAATGTTCCATCTAAAGACACTTCGTCCCCTTCTTTTAAAGAAAGTCATGTCCTTTGAAGCTTTAGCTTAGTATTTCTGTGATGATTTTTCATTTGGACAAATATTGTTAAATGTAACAGCATGGTACAAGGTAGTCACAGACTTCCAAAGATATTTTTGTCCAGCTATACTGCAGCTTTGCAAACTTTTATAATGTAGATTTCTGAGGAATAATACTTGAAAGAAATGTTAAGCTAATTTAAAGATTTGAGAAAAGAATCTAATTTAATTTTATAACAGTGATGCTTCTGCATGTATGACTGTCCCCTTCCTGTGTATCGAGTTATGTTGTTTTGTTCATAATTTTGTTACGTATTAAGGTATTAACTGAGTTGGACAGGAGAAATTACTTAGGGAGAGCAAGTGGATTTCCAATAGCCAGTGTATTGCAAAATGCTTTGCATCAGTCAGAAAATTTTGGTCTCAAGAGCATTGTGTCCTGATTTATTGCCAGTATGTGACTGCCTTTCAAAGTGTAACTTAGAAGACTGTGTTTTAGACCTTTCATAACTATTAGGTGTATTTACCTGAAAGCTTTATAAAACATGGCTGTATTTCTTCATTTATTTTCCCCCTCTTCGCTTAAACTTTGTTATTTCCTGATACACGTCTTTAGATGGCAGATCTATATTTTTAGATATTTAGGACACAGATCCATTCCCCATTCATACTTCAGAGGAAGCATTTCAACTGTTTTATATAATTTGTTTAACTCCATAATCCCTGAACTTCTCTCTGTGGTTGGAGTGGCAGTTTCCAAACTGGCTTTAGGTGACCTAAGGCTGAGCTGCCATAGGAAGGAATAGGTTTGTCCTCCAGCTTTCTTACCCAACACCGTCTACGTGTTTCTTCAGATGTGAATTGGATCAGCTCAGAAACTCATTTCATGAAGGGCAAGTTTCCAGTTTGATCTGAACCAACACTCATCTATACAAGTGCTGGAGTAGACACAAGATGGGTTGGAAGGAACCTGAGTCCAGGGGTGGCACAGAAGGCAGAACTTCTGTTAGGCTTGTTGTTGAGGCTTTAGCTGATCATGAAACCACACCCTTAGCATTATGTTTGTTTGTAGGCACATAAGAGGAAACAAGCCCTATCAGGAGAGAAATAATAGAAAGAAATTCAGGGTGGAAATATATTGAGTAATTGGTGGGCAAAAATGACAGAAGCAAGCAATTTTTTAGTGCTGAGAATACTGATAGCTTTTTCTTCTTGTAATACTTTCATGGATTTATCAAACAAGATTTTACAGTATGAAGCTAGAGCTCCCATTTAAATGATAAAAAACCTTTAATCAACTCTTAACAAGATCTCTATATTTATTTTTGTGGTATGTTTTAAGTATGTTTCATTTGTTGCCTGTTATTTTTAAACACTTTGTTCCTGATATTGAACTCCTTTGAAAGTGAAACAAGAATTACATCAGCAATAATAGTCTTCTGACTAATAGATAAAAGAGGAATAACAAAATTAATTGAATATTTCTTTGTGTGTATGTGTCACCACTTAAGATACTTAATTTAGGTTAAATTAATGCTTTTGTCCTTTGACCAGTAAAATGTTTCCTAGTCTATCTGCTTTCTTTTTTTTTTTTTTAGGATAAACCCAGGAAATTTATTTTTTAATTATCCTGCGGAAAATACCACAGTTTTAGTAGCTGTAGAATGAATTTTTAAAAATGCACATAGACCGTGTGCATATCCTTCTTGGCTAATGGAGCCAGAATGCAGCTGATTGGAGAACAGTGTTCTTAATTGTTGTTGTGATACTCATGGACGGGATCAGTAGGCAGTCAGAAATAGTTATTGAATCGATGCAAACAATAAATAATGCATTAAGGCAACCTACTATAATTCCTTCTCCCATTTCGAGTTATTGATATGTTGATTTCAATTGGATAGCCTTAACTGAACTTGGCAACTGCTTACTTACTAAAAACTCTATTAAAATCTATCATAAATATTCTTTGTAAAATCACATATGTTCTTTATACCAGCAAAGTTTTGCATAAGTTTTGACACAACGTGTTCAGAATCCAAAACACTTATGGTTTCTGGTGATTCCACTCCAAACATGATTGATAGGCTGTTCACTGATATCTTGCTGACCATTCTAGAAGAAAAATGATGAGCCAGCAATGGCAACGTAAAGCACTATGTAAGGGCTATATTCCATATTGTTAAGGAAGATAGATTGGGGAAATAATTAATGTAGCCAAGTAATTAATAACTCTTTGCTTGCCCTGCAGTACCAGAAGCTTAAGAAACCGATCTTATTGCTCCTATCTGTCCTCAAAATTAATGATCTCTTATTTAGGCTGCTAGCTTTCTATGCATAAGCTATCACAATAATAGCAGTACTTTCTTGTAGCCTGTGGTACCATTATCCAGAATGCATCCACCTAGAAATGAAATAAATAATCAGTACTGCTTTAAAGTCCTCAACCTGGAACAGTACCCAGTATGTTGATGCCCCGAAGCATGTTCAATAGCGGAAACTACTAGCAAAGCACAAAATTATTCATCCAGGTTCTTTCTCATGTGCCTGTAACCTGGATTAAGGGTTTCTATCAGGGGATGCTGGTGTGTTGTGGTGTATCTAAAACAAATGTCCCAGTCAGAGCCAACTGTCTTACATTGTCTTCCTGGTAGTAAACTGTATTCATCTGACTGATCAAGGAACTCAAATAAGTTTTTCTCTTCTCACTTAAAAGAGGAGCACTGACACCCTGCTTCCTAACACGCTGCCCCTTGACCAATGTCAGCAGAGTAGACAGATGCCGACACCCTGCTTCTGACCGACATCAGTAGTGTAGGCAGGATGCTGCCCATGTTTTTCAAGCAAGGTACAATTCTCTCAAATCACACTGTTGCTCTTGGAGTCAAGGGATGTTGTGGCTCCTGCCAACATTCAGAAGGAATTTGCACAAATGACTGTTGCTGCCAGATGACTCGGACGCCAAGTGTCCTTGGCAGCCCACCAGTACCATGGCATTGTTTGTCACCAGTGTTCGCTCTTAGTGATTGGGTGAGTTGCCATATGGGTGCATTGTCAGTTGACTTTCTTACTGCCTCAGTAAAACTTTGGTGTCAGATTCCGTCACTGGCTCAGACCATGTGTGCTTATATTGAGTGATGTACAAGGCTGGAATGGAGTTGTGTATGGATATTCTGGTCCCCTTTGTCTGGGAGAAGAATGAACTTCCTTGTGTAACACCACACTTAAGGCAAATACTTTCATTAGGTTGTTAGAATTTGGGATGAGCTCTTACAGTAGAGCAGCTGCTTATTCTTCCCTTTCTTTCTAAATGCCCTTCTACATGAAGCAGTTGCTTTCTTGTGAAGCATAATCTTATGAATACATCTGTTCTGCCCATACAAAACAATCAGGCTTGCTAGTCTGTCCAGCTTCAGTACCTGGGTTACAAAACCACCATACAGCCTGCAAGTATCTCGCGTTTTGCCACAAATTGGAAAGATGTGCATTATTAATGAGAATAATAGGAACAAGTAGACATCTAATGTACTTTTGCCAGGAGTGAAATCAAAGGGAGGGCTGCTCATATGCACTAGGAGACTGGAAAGTAGCCACTGTGACAGCTAGGTGCTTTAGAGATGGACAAGATGCTCTGGCAAAATGAAGACTTGGCTGCTCTCTGTTTCTTTTCAGAGTTGTCATAAGTCATGGTCAGAAAGTAATTGCTTCGGTTAGTTTTCATTTGGTGCTTTGGATAGTAAACTATTTTTGTATTGGACATGAAAACAGGAAATTCATACCTTTCGTAATCTGGGAAATTGAGTGAAATTAATAATAATGGTGGAATTATTTTTTCAACTGGGTTTAATACAGGGGCAAAGTTCTGACCCAGCTGAAATAAAAGGGAGTTTTACCACTGAAAACAAAAGGGTCAGGGTTTCCCCAGCAGGGTTTAAGTCCCAGTATCTCTGAAACCAAGCATTCCTAGAGCACAGAGTACTCACAGTTACACTGGAAATTTAGCAATGTTATCAAATGCAGTCATGATTATTCTATTACATTTCTTTGTACATAATGGCAAGCCCTACATCTCTGTGTGCTTTGCACAGGATCAGCAGAAATAACAGCGCACATTGTCTTCAGAAATGGATTCTGTCATGAGCTGCATGCCTTGCAGTATGAGATGCTTAAAATATTTTTATCTTTAGAACCAATTTGAAAAAATAACTTCACCTTGTAATATCCTGAAAGCAATGGGACTTTGCTATTGATCTTTACTCATGAGAAAAAAGATAACAGAGATGCAGTTGACAAGAAAAGTCACTGGTAATGCTTATCACAGTTGTAAAAAAGCACAGTAATAGAATTATTTTCATGCTTACACCTTTGTATAAACATTTAAGTACAGGTGTATCTGTGTAGATGACTCCTTTTCCTCTGTGGTGTTATGTGTCTGGAAAGAACATTGGAGGGCTGAGACTTTTCAGAACATAAATTTATCAAACCCAGTATGATTAATTAATTAGTCAATCTACTTAAGGAAACAGGAAAGATCGAAGCCCATTGTGTTTGTCAGTACACTGTGGGTACTATATTTGGAAAACAGTATTTTCAGAAAGTCCCATAGTCGGCTTTAAATTATCCTCTTTGCTCAGGTTTAGTGGAAAGGTAACTTTTGAGAATCTAGACCCTTTTTTAATGGAAAACGTGCAATATTATCTAAGCAAAGCATGAAGTTGATTTACTATGCATGATTTTTTTAGTTCTTTGTACACATACAATATGGTTACGTTTTTTCTTGGGACGCATATATATTTTTTCTGCTGAACTTTTCTCGATTGCTTTTTTATCAGGTTTACAAATCAAATCAAACAGGTATATTGCAGAGCTCTCTGATATTATTTTCTGCACTTATAGCACAATGTATTGAATTATGCTTGCTCATGTACTGCTGCTGCTATTCTCTCCAGATTGAGAGAGAATGACTGTGGGGGCTGTAAATTCACTTGGCTTCCAGCACCACTGGTTAAATCAAGAGCCCTGTTCAGGCAAGAGAAGAGACAGCGCAAGTGTTCATTACACAAATCAATTTGGTCAAAAGTACAGCACAGTGGGTACTCAACCATTGCTCACATAATATTGTCAACTTAATCAAATAATGCCTAGAAGACATTCACAAGCTCTTTCTCTCCGAGAAATAACTTGATTGGTGCAGCAGCAAAAAACAGGTGCTGTTTTGAGCATTTTATTTATTTATTTATTTATTGTTTAATGAGCTTTTTTTAAAATTTAAGATGCTGAAAGTTTTACTGTTATGTGGGTATGTATACATGAGGGTCATTGTAGCATTAAGTTTGCCATTGGGTATATTTTTTAAAATAATCTATTGCATTTCTTCTCTTTTCTCCCTGTAAATGTTTTACAAGGTAATCCTACTAGAGTTAGGCTTTCTTTCTCTAGACTTGGTGTGGGTTTAAAATGCATGCAACCAATTTGTTTATAGATGATAGAAGAATGATGAAGACTTGGTGAGGCTTTTAAAATTTTTTCCAAGACAGCATATTTTCAGTTTGTCCAGGAAGAGATAATAGGTTTAGGTCAATTTTAGGTGTTCCTACTGTTCATGTTCCCTTTAGTTTTTAAAAGGTGAGATTGAGGACACGGTTCTTTAAGTGGTGTCAAATAGCTATTCCTTTCATTTAAAGCAGGGTCTTTCAGGAGTTTGTCTACACCACTATTGTTTTAGAAACAGGAATTGTGAGGAATATTATAGGAAAGGGATAGAGAAAATTTGTGTTTTCTAGGAAGGAGGATAGAATTGTGTTTTCTGCTCAAACAGTGCACAGAGGGCTCTCTCTGGTTTCAGGTTCACTGAATGTTCTGTGTTACTGCATGCAACACCATTGCCACAATTGCTAAGGCTGGGAGTTGACATTCTTGTAGAACAGAAGTAACCTGGGAAATAGTTTTTTATTAGAGCTGAGCCAAGGTTTTATATATTTATTTCTTTTATTCTCCCTAAAGAGTGCATTTCTGGGTGAAATATATTTCAAGTTTGGATTAGTGAAGCCTTAGAAAAAAAAGGGGGTGGGGGTGGAAATAATATCTTGAAATAGGAAATTTGGTTTACTTGACCCAAAAGGAGCAGCAACGCTTATAGGACTAATGATTTAGGAGTACGTCACAGGCTATTTGTTTACAAAACATTAGGTTTCACTTCCAAGTGCCATGATGTGACTGAAAAATATGCCAAATATTTATACTGCAAGTATCTTATATGAAATATAAAATCATTTTCTGAAACATCATCTTTGATCTGAGTTTGCTTCCTTATAAACACCTAAGCCTTCGTTAGCTCAGTGAAGTAAAGGGAGTTATTTCTGTGTATGTGAGAATTTGTTCTTCTATTTCTGTATTCTGTATTTATAACTTTCATTACAAATTTTAAGACTATCATATATTAAGATTCTTTAATATTTTATAACTTTAAATATGTCTTGGGATGGGAAGCAAGAGCAGTCTGTGGGATTTGGCCAGAAAAGGCATGGACTATGACAGCCCTAGGCTGTGATGTACTGAAGAGAGAGAGAGAGGAGCAAATCAGTAAAAACAAATTCCTGTAAAATATGTATAAATACTGAAGACAACTGAGACTTAAAGAAAATTTTTATATCAGATGTATCTTGCATTAGCTTCAGTAACAATATATACAGAACTCAGGCTAGTGCAGGGTTTTCTTTTCTGTGTCATTTTCCCCTGAATATCTTTCAAACTGGCAAAGAATTATGTCAGATACTGTAATGAAACATCATATACACGGGCATCTGATTTTAGTACTAGTTTTCTTAAAATCCTTGTAATCATTTACGCCTCCACACCACTTCTGGTCACTAATGTGATACTTTCTGTGATAAATATTAATATGATTCTATACATAGGCACTATTATGAATATATCTATTTCATTTAAATTGGCTAGCTCAAGAAGTTAGTTTGTTTCTCTATGGGGTTAGATATATTTCCTCATTTTTTGTGTTAAATGCTTTCTCTTCAATGTGTAAGAGATGGGTACAAGGCAAAGCATTTTTATTAAATTGGAGATGTGTATGTATTGAATAAAACTGAACAAAAGTCAAGAGAAAAGTGAACTATAAAGAGAACTATCAACAAATAATAATAGCATGACACAGGGTCTTAAGATAGAGGAATAGTTATTCTCTGAAATGATAAATTAAACTTGACATATGAAGACATATTTCTGCATAGAGGCATAGGCATGCCTCACATGATTTTCTCTGAATCTTGCCCATACCTAAATTAAATTTCACCAAGATTAAACTTGTTTAGCTCATATATATCGATTGAGCTAGAAATTATTATGGAGAATTGAGCATCTCAATTCTGTATGAAGTGCCTGCAAATGCAATCAACAGTCGTTAAAGGATTCAAGTTTCAGCAACTTATTTTAACATTTATAACATAAAATGGTGCTGGAAACTTGCAATTGTGTGCAGCTGTGTATTAATAAATGTCCATAGCAAATGTTTTTTTCATAAATAAGATTTTGTAGTAGTGACTGTCATTTTATAGTCAATAGAATGCCGAAGTTTTCATCCTGTGGCTCCCTCCAGGCAATACTCATCAATAATCTGCTAAAATATGTAACTGTTTATTAGGTTTTTTAAATTAGAAATACATTCTCAGTGGAACCAGAAAAAAAGTCATGCAGCAAATCAGTGGAAATGACCTTTTGGTGAAGATGACAAATGACATCTTAAAGCTCAGAGCTGCAAACTAACCTGATACAGTGCTGACTGACAGGCATATGAAAAAAGCCAATCTGTAGTAATTTTCAAGGGTGCTGAGAACCTGCAGTTACCATTGATTTCTTACAGCACTAAGAGTCTGTATTACTAGTGCTTTTAGGTCCCGATGTATTCCCAGCTTTACTTCTTGGTCTACCTGTTTAGAATAACTGCTTCTTTTAAAATTCTTTGAACTGTCACCTGCTGGAGTATTTATTTAAATAGCTTTAGCAGTTATGAAGCATGGATTTGGACTTAGGATTTGAGAAACATTTAGGAAATTCAGAGTCTCATAGAAATTCCATACCCCAGGGTTTGCAGATGGAAGCAGTCTGGTTTGAAGCCTTTACCGATGCCCTGTAATAAACATTGTGCCCATGGTGTTCACACCTGCTGTGTACGTCCTGACCAAATTATACTCAAATGATGCTGTTGTGACCAATTACGTGGCAATAGAAGGCCACAAAAAAGCCATAGAAAAATCCAGTTGTGGTGAAAATTTGTACCTGCAAAAATGACATGCTGTTGAAAATAAAATTGTGAATCTTGTTTAGGAAGAGCAGACAAGAAAGGAATTGTTCCCTTGTCATTTAAGGGGTGCCTTGTAGAAGAAGAAACCCTTAAAAGACCTCTAGGTAAGTATGCGAGGCAAAAAGGACCTCTTTCTTCTGAAAACTATCATAGACAGCCAGCTGGTAAGAATCAGTGGATAAGATCTTTAGTAGGCAATCAGAAGTATCGTGCTAGAGTCATGAGCAATAGAGATTTCAGGTGATTTGATGCTTCCTGAAGCCATACTGTCAATGGCGCTGGCAATTGTACTGTCTTGGTGTTATGTTCTGCAACTGAACCTACAAAAGACAACCAGGAGATAGGTTCTTCTGGAAGGGATTCAGAATGGAGAAACTGTTCACTTATGCCAGGCTGGAGGGCATCTTTGAGAGAGAATATGAAATGCAATTTTGTGAAGAGTAAGAGAACCTTTTCCAACTGTAAGAAAAAGAAATCAATCTCAGAGGGGAAAAAAAATTAAAGTATATTCAGGTAAGTTATATGGTGGGGTTGTTTTTTTTTTTCAGATAACCATTTCTAATTAGCTCCATTTCGTAGTATTTCATGAATAAACTGATGATATTTTGAAGCCATTAGTTTCTGTGTCTGTTGTGTTGTGGAGAGTAAGTAGAGGGACTGGAGAACTGGAGTATAGTAGACATAATCTCATTTTTTAAAGGGGAGGGAGAGAGAAGTCTTGGCTATATAGGCTAAAAGGATGTGCTGTCATCAGAGCGTCAGTCCTGGAACAACTAAATGCACATTGCATTTTTAGCACATGAGAAGAATAGCCATCATCACACATTTGTCAAAAAGATACAGTCTTTTATTTCTACAGTGGCCTCGTGGATGATAAAATGGCATTAAATGTTGTATTTTACTTTTCATAAGTCTTTGACACTTCTACACCAGATACGCTTTTAAGCAAACTGGAAAATATGGTAAACATGCAACTACAGTAAGCTGGTGGGAACTAGAAACTGTGTTTAAGAAGTAGCTCATTATCAAAATAAGATTTATTAAAAGGAGTTCTGCAGGGATTTGTGGTGACTCAGTGTTTTTCAGTGTTTTCATTAATGATCTGAATGATGGAATAGAGTATATACTTATTAAATTTGCAACAATACCAAGCTGGGAAGAACTGCAAGTAGATTGCAGGAAAGGATTAGAATTCAAAATAATCTTGATAAATTGTAAGTATCATCTGGAGAAATAAGATGCTGTTCAAAGACATCAAATGCAAGGTGTTTACACAACAGTAACAAACTGCATAAATACAGCATGGAAAATCACTGGATAGAGACCAGTTCCATAAACAAGATTATAATGGATTACAAATTGTATATGAATTTACATTGCCATCTTCTATAGGAGAAAACCCCAGTCTGCACACAAGGGAATACAAGGACTACCAGGTAGCAGATAGTTTCAGTGGTAAAATGTGAGAATAGTTGGTTTAAGAATTGAGATCTCTTCATAAAGTTACATTAATGACTTTTTGATACAGGAAGGTAACTCTGAGGCAGAGTCATATGTGGAAAAAGCAGGCTGCTCCCTTTTACATAATTTCTGTTTAATAATATGGCTCAGGAGTGTATTTATTTATTTGTTTGTTTTGAATAAAAAGCGTGCTAGTTTGCTTGACTGAGTCAGGAGAGGGTATTGAAAAAGACCAATCCCATAAGAAATAGCTCAATACTTGCACTGACTGCATGCGAGACTCCAGGGACATAGTGAGGCTAATGTCATACCCTAACTTCAGTTAGTTTTTAAACAAATATCAGACACCAGTATTTAGATCCTTTCGCAATTAAAATATGTATTATTTATGTCTAAGGTAAAAATTGCATTCTGGCTCTTTACTCCACAGGTCTTTGAAACATTCCTTTCTGGTATTTTCAAAATCCACCCGGTCCTCTGTCCTATGTGTACTTTACCTCCTTGTTATTCTGTATAAGCTTCACATTCCAATTTAAATTTGCAGTTCTCCTTCTCCAGATCTCCTAGGCACATCTATAGATTTCTGGACACAGTCATATCATCAAGCCTTTCAATACATGTTAAATGGTTTAGGTCTGTAAATTCTGCCACAGACTTCTTTAAAGGCATTTTCTGGTATGAATCTTTGATGATAGCGACTTTCTGACATATCTGGCTTTCAGTCCTCACTGCTCAAATTCTGAGACATTCTTTGATGAAACTGTGTATTTCAGACTTCTGTGAACAAAAGTGCTAAAATTAAAGAAGAAATACTCAGAAAATAACAAGACCTGGATTTACTTGCTTCACCCATAATTTGCAGCTCCTTCATTTCAGCATCACCTTCACAAACCTGACTGGATTTTTCTTGGCAATATATCTGTTCAGCTTCTTGGTAGAAAAGTTGTTCCTAATGTTTTGGTATGCTAATAGTGCACAGTTCAACTCTCCTACTGCTTGTTTTTCATCATTTATATTAATAAAAATGAACAGAAATGACTTTTTCCAATTTGCATTTATACAGTACTCTGATTATATAATTTCTTCCTGGGGCTTCCTTTCTTCCTGAAGCTAAACAGCACCTTCAGAATTTTTTTCATTCTCTTCAGATTAATCTAATTGACCTTAAATTCATCCAGAGTGTTGTATTTCAAGCATTTCCAGTCCCTCTTTACTTTTTAAAGGCCTGAAGGTAGAAAAAAATCTCTGTGGTGTCTATGGATGGAACAGTTGCTTAAAATATACAGTTTGAATTTTTGAGTTGATTTTAGATAGCAAGAGATTAGGATGGAACATGGTTTTGTCTCCTAATAGCTATATATCATGTTTTCTATTTATATCATAAGAAATGTGTAAAAATGATCTGTTTAGTTTGTGTGACCCTGCCTCTGAGTTCAGGGCATAGGCAATGAAAGGACATGGTGCCACTGGCTTTGTTTTAGGTTTACACTTGGGCTGTTCTCAGTTTTCTCAGATAAGTTTGCATTGGTGTTCAAGTATCATCATATCCCATGAAATGTGAATGCTGATGATGAACTGACGCTTCTGCAGAAATTGTATGACCTTTTTTTTGTAAAGTGTTCTTAGCACAGAAGTATAGGCAATACAGGAAACAGTAGATGTTTGAAGTAGAGAACATTTGCATTTACAGGGGAAGATGATGTTGAATTAAACTTGCTAGAATTAAATATATGTGTAGTTATTGCTGATATAAATGATGTATTCTGAGTTCTTTTGCTTCCTCAACACACTTGCTGATACTAAAACTGTGTGGTACAGTTTATCTAACCATTTCCATTTTGTATAAATGGTTGTCTCTTAAAAGACATTCAACAGTTTCATTCAACAATGTATTTCCTCTTTTCTTCCAAATCCCCTCTACCAGGGTAAATGAAAATAACTATCCTGTTTTTACTTAACTATGCTATTTTTTTCTAGTTAATGTGTGCTGTACATACAGTGATTGATTAGGCACTGTATAAAGTTGAAGAACTTAGTCCATGAAATTCTATAATACACTATTAGACAACATCAGGTAGTTTTACTTTTTGGATGGACATTATGTTTTTGCCTAATCTCTCTAGGAGTTTATAATTCTGTTTGTTAAGTTATAATACAGACCAATGTCTAAAAAATAGCATTTTAAAACTAGGGAACAGTATCCCTGTAAGTACCACCATGATGTGATCTTACTGTGGTGAGAGAGAAAATCTGGGTCTCACTTTTATGCCAGGCAACCTTCACCACTGATTATATTTCTGTTCCCTTTCACCACTCAAGGCCTTTTCCATAATAGTGACTATTTATCTAAGCAAAATGACCCTCTAGTGCCCATTAGTACTGCTTATGAAATGGCAACTAGGATGTGATGTGTTACCTACCCCCTACGTAGAAGTCCCAGTGGCCACTGAATGAATATCCTAATCTTCTTTGAAAGTGTATGGCTTGCTTCAGTAAGTAGGCTATTATTTGGACATGGAGATTTAGTTTCTTCCATTGGCAAATGCTGAGGAGTTAAAGGAGTTTCAGCAGTCTTATAGGGAGGTATGTGTTCATTATTTAAAGAAGCCTAAGAAAATCAAGAAACAGTAATCTCCTTCCTACTCTCCAGTCTGTTCTAAATACATATTAAAATATCACTGAAAACTTAGTTGAGAGAGATACAATAATGGATTTGAATTTCATGGGTTTCAACTTCTTTTATTCTTCAGTACCTTTGTGCCAATTTAACTCCTTTCTAGATTAGGTTGGGGATTTTTTTGAGACCCACAACTTTATATTTAAAAAGTCAGAAATACTTACAGTGTGCTTTGTTTTGCTTTACCCTTTAGCAGACAGATGATGCAGCACAGACTGATGGCCAGCAACAGACACAATCTTCTGAAACGACAGAAAACAAATCACAGCCAAAACGGCTTCACGTCTCAAATATACCATTCAGATTCCGGGATCCAGATCTTAGGCAAATGTTTGGTGTAAGTATTCATAGTTTATTGATGCTTTTTAAAAATTTGCAGTGCAATAGGTATTTTATAGGCAGCCATGAAGGCAGGATGGGTGATTAACCATTTTCAGTAAAGAATCTTTTTTCATATATTTATAACCAAACTGATTTGCCAGCTGGGAAAAGAAATTCCACTGATTCTTCTGTATGTGATAAAGATGGGTGTATTCTATGGATTCTGATGTTTTGTATTATATTCAAAAAAAGCTACCTGCATTGGTTTGAAATACGGAATGCATATATATTCCTAATGTAGTTATGTGGATTTATATGCCTGTATTTATTGATTTTGGAGAGGATGTTGTAAAATGTTCAATGCTTGATTTCACGAGCAAGGGCCCAAATCTAGAGAAGACGGACATGGGCTGAATTTAAGCAGGAAGCCCCCACAGGTCTGTAAGCTTCTACAGTTTTTGCCAGTATTTTTTTACAAGTTCTCAATTTTTGCTTTTGCTCTGGCCATTAGCTACCTTCCTGTGGATTGGCTGTGTTCCTCACATCATGTACGTGCCACCAATTCTAGGCTAAAATCCAGGATAGTTTAGACATGGTTTCTTCTCTCTGCTCCAAGAACTCTTAGGTTTACTTAAATAAAATCTAGGAATATTAATAATATAATTAATAATGTTAAATGCAATCTGGAAATAGTACTTGATAGCTTATTAGAATCCAGCCTTTCCTTCTACAAGTTACTGCTATAAAGTCTCTGAGTTCCTCTTCCTTTCTTATTTCCAGCTGACTAAAATGTAATTGTTCCGTGTTACAGTTTGTTATACAGTGTGTAGCATCAAGTATATCATGCCACTGGATTTCTCTCCATCTTTCACACTCAGTTCTGACCTGTAATTTCCACTTATATCTTTGTGTGTGGGTTAGGACATTGTGTTTTTCATTATTTACTTCTATGACGTAAAGGAAACAGTCACTGAGAAAAGAATCCTGGTATAGTACTGGGAAAGGAGAGTGACTGTTTTGCCATATATTATTTGCTACATGTAACCTCCCATAAATGCAGCTTACAGCTCATCAGCAAAATATCAGAAGGCCTAATAATTAACTCTCTAGAGAAAAATATGCAAATTTATTTCAATTAACTTTGAATATATGTGTTTTATTTGAAAGTACATTAAATGAAAGGTTGGGGTTTTTTTAGTGATTGTAGTAATTTATAAGTGAATAAAAGGTACAATTCTTCATTTATTGTCAAGAACTCTGAGCCTTAGGCCTCAGAAGACTGGAGAATGGCTGGAGTTTTACAACTTTAGAATGACAATAAACTTTTAGCTTCTGACCTGAGAGTTTCAACTGTAAGTTGAAATATCTGATATGAAATATGGTAACACTACACCATGACCATGTTATGTGTATAACACAGAGATGATCTTTTTTATATGGGCATAAATGCATTTGAGGAGGACTGTTTAAACATTAGCATAATGTCTGCTTATAGGCTGAAGTTGCAGTTAAAGCATTAGTTGGATGGTGAATGCAAGAACATAAAATAAGGCAAGGGATAACAAATGATGGTTGATTTTTTTTCATAACAAAGTTGAAACACTTTAATAAGCTAGAGAAGGAATACTGCCATTTCTGGCCTGTAACTTTTTATTATATTTTAAAAGAATGGCGTATAGGCTCATTTCTGCAATTCTTTGGGCTTTTGTTAGATTCCCTTCATTAGCCTGCCTCTAATTTCTGCCTTTTCGTTTAATATATTGTGTCACTTATCAGAGTTAACAGTGATGCATATTTATGACATAAAAAAGTAATAGAAATGATTTCCTGATGCATTACAGTGTTGCATCACAATGTGTATCTAACTGAACATTGTCCAGTCAAACATTTGTTCTTTTACTGATTCTGATAGAGTATTTTATTTTGGGATAGCAACTGCTGTGGTCAAGGTTTTTTTGTGTGTTAACAATGCCTAGATGATTGTGAGAGCTGTTCTAAGGTCGATAGTAATGACAATTACTGCTAATGTTATAATAGAAGTACAATTTTGAGCAGGGAAAAATCTCCACCAAGGAAGTATCCATTCTAGCTTTACAAATTACTCTCTAGCAAGACAAAAATTGCTTAGGGAGTAATGGCTATCCCTTGTCAGCAAGGGTGGAGATAAATCCTTGTTCCTTGAAGCCAACAATACGACACCCAGCTGCTTATTCCTGTAAAGCAGAAGTAACCAAACTCCTTCACCTGTCCTGGAAAATAGCTGCAAAAAGTCTTCTAAAACAAGGGTCCTTCAAAAGGAAGGATAACCAGAGGGCAGTGATGTTCACACAGATGTTAATCCTGTAACAAGCAAAGTAACCCAGTTATTGCATAGAAAAGTGGTGATGGCACCTGGAGTAGATGGATCGTAAGTAACCTACTGTGTGCAAAGACAGAATTTAAACAAAAAAACAAACAAAAAAGACATTTGGGACTTTCACTGTGATCACAGTTTAATGAGGTCAGGTGGTTTCACTGAAATTAAACTTCTTAAATGCATATGTGGAATGATAGCGACAAATGTAATGATATGTAGGATTTAGTCATAATATTCATCTGGCTTCTCTTCACTGTGTCTTTTTTGGTGCTTGAATATCTTTACGTTTATATTCTTTAATGTGATGCACCATTTCTGAAACAATCATTTGTGCTGTGTGTGAGAGAAGTGTTGAAGTTATCTTATTTTCATGTAACTTCTCTATTTCTTTGCAGCAATTTGGTAAAATCTTAGATGTTGAAATTATTTTTAATGAGCGAGGCTCAAAGGTAAGCAGTTTAATTCACCCATGGAATATTTTAATTTGTTTAAAGTACTTAAATGAGTAAAAGGAAACAACTGCACTGGTGTAAAAAATAGCATCTGAAATTCCATGCTAATGAAGACATATTCTGAGCTGTCATTCAGTTTCGTAAGCAGCATGAAAATCATTGGACTCATTTTGTATATTTAAAGGGGGTAATTTTAGCTACCAAAACTGTCATCTGTTTTATGGGAATGTTGATTTCTGCTGTCTTTACTTGTCAATGGTAATTATCTTGTTTATTTTATAAGATGAGTCCATACTTACAGATACTTGTAGGCAGGATTGTATTAGTACAGGTATTTATTTTTTTCCCCTGCTGAAATGAAAGATGATAATGATACCTAATAACTATCCTCTTTAGTAATTAGCTGAGAAAAGATGTGATTGTTCCAGACTATCTAAGTGCAGATGTTTTCCTCTTTGGTTAAAGCTTCAGTACACCAACCCTTTGAAAACAATTGATTTTAACATTAATTTGATTAAAAGAGTTCTTACTGTATTGCAAACATTTACTGTTTTCCAAAATTACTTTGCCTTAAATGCATACTTCAATTTATTCAATGTTTAAGATATAAAGATAGAATGGCTATGACTGCATTAGGATCCTTACCTCTTGCAAAACTGGAGCCCATCATGCTTCACCTCAATCAGCTGCATTATAAAGGTTTGTGTATATGCCATATACATGATATCTTTTTCCTTTTCCTGCCATGTCAGACACACTAGAATGCTTATCCACTGATGTTTCAGTCTTTTGTAACTCTCACGTGATTTGTTATTAGTGATGGAATTATTTTCCTGTTATACTGTAATTTGTCATGTCAAGAGATTCAGTTGCATCATATATTGGTCTTAAATCAGATACATTTTAATTGTTACTTTTTCCCTTAACATGTTTGTATTTATATTCTAATCTGAAATCCATCACTTTTTTCCCCCCTAAATATAATAGCTGAAACTTCCTGCTTTGTATTCCAAAATTGTTTGCCATTCATTAATTTGTCCCCTCACCTGCTAACCCAAACCCAGTTGGAACATTTATCACTTTTTCCATAAACAACTAGAATGCATGGAATTTGGTGTGGTTTAGAATCTCCTGCTCTGGCTGAAATATGTAAGAATTAAATTATGGCAGTTCATTAGTGTTTGCAAAAGATGTTGCTTGTCCAGACCCTGCTCTTGCTGCATAGTATTACAGATTTCAAAAGACATCCCACACTCGCCCCCTTGGATTGGTTCCACTGAAGCTGGAGTACACATCTCGTGGTTCACACATTTGTTCAGTCATTGAGTCTTACACGTGTAGGACTTATAACCACCATGTCTGCCGTGCACTGCATAAGTATAAGGCTTTTTAGAAGTATTTGGGGCTTAGAGTGAGGAGGTATTTCTGAATTGAGCTCTTTTAATAGCAATCTTACATTAGTGGAAGCATCCAAGTGCCTTGGGATGAAAGCAAGCTCCTGGAAAGGATTTCACAAGGCAGAGGTTTTGGAATGTCATTACCTGTGTTACACACTTTGAGTTAGAGACCCAAAGACCTGTTCTTATTAAATACCTCTACACTACACAGTGCTTAGTTGGTGCATCCAAACTTTCTTTGAGTAAGGTCTAAAGATTCCCACTACGTCTGTGATGCATCTCATTGCTTATGTATGCTGCTTTTCCTGGTGCTTAGAGTTATTTTAAGTACAGCTGCATAGTATTTTCATTTGCAGAATATCCTTAGATTATCTGAATTATAAATTAAAATACAGGATTAGGAATAAGAGGAATTTTTTTTTTCTTCCAATCTGATCGTTTCATGGCCATTCTGTAGGATTCAAGATGCACCAGATTAAAGTCCCTTTCCTGGCAGTGCTTATCTATGTTTTCATAAAATCCCACTGAAACTGAAGAGATTACTAAGTGGTCTCAAACTGAGAACAGGTTAAAAAGTTTGCAGGATCAAAGTTCAAATTTGTTCCTTGCTGCAGCTTGGCATAAAAGAATTGCTAGAATTTTGTTTGTTTGTCTGTTTTGGCATAAAAGAATGGCTACAAAGTTTTTCTTGTTTCTGTTTTGATTTGTTTTTATTACAGTAAGTAATGTTTAAAAAGATTCTTGTAAAAACAACAGAAGCTCATTTTCATACCACAACAGTTAAGAAAAATTGAATTGGATATTCAAAAAACATAATGCTACAGGACCACCATAAAGTATAAATTAGTCCATAAAAGAAATCATAAAGAAACCTAGTTTCATACTATAAATTTGTTTGAGACCATGATAGTAATTGAGATAACTTTGCTAGAATTGTATGGCAAGACAGATTACTTTTGAAACTTTGTATAACAATTGCAAGAATTTCCGTATTGGTTTGGTGTGGGTCTTTCTTACAACCTGTGTTAAATAAATGAGGTTTACCTTTGCCAGTTCTTCAAGCTGTTGATTAAAGTAACATTAAAAGATTCTGGCATCTTCACTTTCTCAGTGTTTACCACACATCTTGGAAGGACAAGTTGAAATATGGCTTCTGTTCCTCTGCATATTTTAATACTACACTGCTGCTTTAACGCTGAAGCTCTCCATGGAGCTGCCAATAGCTTTTGTCTCAACTGCAAGGCTGCAAAGATACAGGAGCATCAACAAGTACCTTTTTTTTTCAATTGTAAATTATTGCCCTTTACAGCTACATATTAGCAAGGCTTTCGATACTGTCTCCCACAACATCCTGATAGAGAAGCTGAGGAAACAAGGGATAGACGAGTGGACAGTGAGGTGGGTTGAGAACTGGCTGTCAGACCGGGCTCAGAGGGTCGTGATCAGTGGAGTAGAATCTGAATGGAGGCCTGTGACTAGCGGTGTTCCCCAGGGCTCAGTGTTGGGTCCAGTCCTGTTTAATATCTTCATTGACGACCTTGATGAGGGAATAGCATCCACCCTCAGCAAGTATGCCGATGATACAAAACTGGGAGGAGTGGCTGACACGCAGGAACACTGCGCTGCCATCCAGCGAGACCTGGACAGACTGGAGAGCTGGGCAGGGAGAAATCTAATGAAATTCAACAAAAGCAAGTGTAAAGTCTTGCACCTGGGGAGGAATAACCGACTGTATCAGTACAGGCTGGGGGATGACCTGTTGGAGAAGAGCTCTATGGAGAAGGACCTAGGGGTCCTGGTTGATGACAGGTTGGCTATGAGCCAGCAGTGTGCCCTGGTGGCCAAGAGAGCCAATGGGATCCTGGGATGCATCAGGAAGAGTGTGTCCAGCAGGTCGAAGGAGGTGATCCTCCCCCTCTACTCTGCATTGGTCAGGCCCCACCTGGAATACTGTGTCCAGTTCTGGGCTCCCTGGTATAGAAGAGACAGGGACCTTCTGGAGAGAGTCCAGAGAAGGGCGACAAAGATGATTAGGGGTCTGGAACATCTCCCCTATGAGGAAAGGTTGAGTGAGCTGGGTCTGTTCA
Source organism: Laterallus jamaicensis coturniculus (assembly GCA_022605575.1). NCBI lineage: Eukaryota > Metazoa > Chordata > Aves > Gruiformes > Rallidae > Laterallus > Laterallus jamaicensis. Next base: position 1,289,179 of record JAKCOX010000020.1, on the reverse strand, counting down.
GCCTGGAAAAAAGAAGACTTAGGGGGGACCTAATTAGTGTTTACAAGTATCTTAGACATGGGTGGCAGGGGGAATTGGCCAGCCCCTTTTCAGTGGTCAGTGGGGACAGGACTAGGGGCAATGGCTGTAAGCTGGAGCACAGGAAGTTCCGCACCAACATGCGGAAGAACTTTTTCACAGTGAGGGTGACAGAGCAGTGGAATAGGCTGCCCAGGGAGGTGGTGGAGTCTCCTTCTCTGGAGATATTCAAGTCTCGTCTGGACGCCTATCTATGTAATATGAGATAGGGAGCCTGCTTTGGCAGGGGGGTTGGACCCGAAGATCTCTTGAGGTCCCTTCCAACCCCTAAGATTCTGTGATTCTGTGATTCTGTGATATTATATATGTACTTTTCACAAATCTATGGGTATGTGTACTAATATACATATATGTATTAATACATATTAACATATGTTTCATCAAATAGGAACAACTCCAAAGCACATCCCAAATAAAAATATCTTGTCTATTATGAAATCATTTGACAGACTTTAAAAATCACAAAAAGAACTTCGCTGGTTAGTAAAATAGTATAGTACACTGAACTAAAGTAGCTGTTGCATCAGCTACATTCAAAATTAATAATGTTGTGTTTGTATAGATATTTGAATGTGTGATGAATGAATCTATGTTCCATGATTGAGTTTCTGTGAAGGCTAGATAAAATTTAAGATTTTCATATATGGTAAGATCTCAATCTAAATAGCATTACTTATGAGAATAAATACAACACAAGAAATTCAAAATCACAATGAGTTCTTTTCAGAATCTTTGAAGCTCCTATCTTATCTTGGCTTCTGACTCCACTTTATATATTTTTCTAAATTTTAATAGACTAGATTTTCTTTTCTCTCCCTTTAGTTGTTTGGAAGAAGTTAACTTGTAGTGCTGTGAGTGAAGACTGATTCATAATTTTGACTAAAATTCCACCAAGTGTTAGTGGTTCTGAGAAGGGGCAGTTGTTCATCAAGAAGGAGAAAGGAAGAGCAAAGCATATTGGAGGATTTATGTGGTTCAGCAAGTAAATCTGGGGATTGGCGGTTGCAGTAATGTCTTCTGCTGTGAAATTTTCTTAATGGCATCTAAAATTATGAGATTTTTTTTACATAGCTTTTACAAGATGTGAGGAAGCAATTAAAGAAGAAATAGAAGCATGAAAAAGCTGAGGATGGGCTTAGGTATAAGATTTATATACAGGCATCTGAAACGAGGATCAGTACAAAGGAGGAGGATTTGCTTTCTCTCAACAGAGCTGGTGCTTCAAAGAAAAGAAAGTTATGTCTTCAGTTTCTTGTGCCAAGCGAGGTCGTGGCTTTGTTTTCACTGGAACAGGTTGCCCACAGTGGTTGTGGAAGCCCCATCCCTGGAGGTTAAGGACAGGTTAGATGGGGTTTTGGGCAACCTGATCTAGTGAGGGTATCCCTGCCCATGGCAGGGTGTTGGAACTAGATGATCTTTGAGGTCCCTTCCAAACCCAAAGCATTCTATGATTCTTCTAAAGCTGTGCAGGGTAGAGAGGAGAAACTGTGTGGAATTGAGTGTTTTAAGAATTGCTTCTATTTGGAGTGGAATTGCTGATAGAGCATTTCTGAGCTCAGGCATCTCTGTGCCTTTAAAGGAGAGAAAATAAAGAGCAAGACACAGCATGTATAAACTACTTTAAAGAGAATGGAACATAAACTGCTACTGTAGATATCAATACTTTCCATGTTATAAACTGGCATAAATAAATGCATTGAGCAGGTAAAATAACCCAGATTACCCATATGATGATCCTGATAGTTTCTTAACTTTCATATCCATTGTGTTTCTCAGTTTTTACTAAGTTTCATGTTTCATCTCCTCTGTATAAAATGTGTGAATTACTGTTGAAATACCATCCTTTTTTTTCCGCCTCACTTCTAAAAAACCCCACCTCAGTCACAATGTATAACTGGTCACAGGTATAACTGGAGAGAGTAAGCAGGTGAATACTGACAACAAAACGTAGCGAATGGGCTGGGGAATGGAGTGCAGAGAGACGATGTTTGGCATGTGGTTGAAGAACAGAACAGAGGAAAGCTTTAGCTCAAAGTTCCAAGTAAAGTAACAGTAAAGAAAAAGGCTGTAGTAGGACTTTATGTGCAACAATATCTACATATAAAGCACACGGACAGACACCTATCTATTTATAAAAATATATATATATATATAAAAACTTGCAAATGTTTCTTGCTACAAAACACCAAGGATGTAGAATCTTATTTTTGAATAGCTTTGGGAAAGCATGCAAAGGCATTGTAGTGCTAATATGAGTTGCTTCAAAGGGTTGGTGTATTTTTCTAAAGTTATTTTCTAAAATGTTTCTCTAAAATGTTTTTTGGTGACTTATTTTTTCAACAATATTTACCATTATAAAGAGTGTTTTATTTAACTTAGCACAATAAAAAGAATTTTAATGGGACTGGAAATGTTTATGTAGCTTGATATTATAAAGCAAAGTATTTGTGATAAGGAGAATTTAATATTTGCTGAGTATTCTCCTGTCCCAATAACACGGGACACTGAAGTTTTACCAGTTGCATGTTCTATATGTGGAAAGTTCTATACAGAAATAGTAAATGAACCAGTTAAACTTACTCCAAACGTTTGCATTTTTATTCCTTTATCCAAGTTTCGTTTTCTATTCACATCATGTGATTTTATTTGATCTGTTAATATAAGAAAGTTTATACTTTGTTCTAAAAGTACTTTTGTTTTGTTGGTGGTTTTCTTTTCTTTTTTTCTTTTATAAAAAAATAAGTAAAGGCTGTAGAGTTTGACAAAAGTTTAAGTTACCCTAGTGTTGCATGGGAACAATGTTTATTATGATCACAACAGCATGACTAAGTAGGCAATGTTTTAGACTATATTGACATTCAGTGTTGAATTTTGTGCATATGGTTTTTATTTCATTGAAATATCTGCATGTCATTAAAATGTGGTTCATTTTCTTTTCTCATTAGTTCATTTTTTTCTATGTGAAGACACTGTAATTTATTTTAATTTCATTTTCTTATTGTTAGATTTATTTTCCTCTGTAGTGACATGTAGAAAGGTATTTTTGGTATCATTCTTTGAATTTCTCTGAGGGTATTATCTAACTGATGACAGAAAATATTTGTTCACATTTGTCGCTTATTTATTGCACATCTCAATACAATTATAATTTTTCTAATTTGCATGTTACAGAAATGAAGCAAGGACAAGAAAATATTAAATTAAAGAGAGAGAGAGAACATAAGCAAACAAGTGGTCATTGACTGAAATAATAATGTGCATGTTGTTTTCCCCCCTTCTCCCTCCTGCATGCAGGGATTTGGTTTCGTAACTTTCGAAAATAGTGCTGATGCGGACAGGGCGAGGGAGAAATTACACGGCACCGTGGTAGAGGGCCGTAAAATCGAGGTGCATGTTCAAAATATTTTCCTTTTCATCTTTTTTATAAATGTCTGCTTCACTCTCATTTGTTGTTTCAGATGCATCATTGGTGTCTTCTGTGTGCTCCCCTCTCCCCTTCCCATTGTTTATATATATATTTATATATAAAGAGAAAGAATCTGGCCTTACTTGGGTTTTTTATTATTATTTCTTTTGTAATTATTATTATTATTATCATTATTGCTGAAAGGTGGATGACAGAATTGAAAAAAAAAAAAATTTGAAGGCTTTAATATTTTGAAGTTATTATTTTGGATGTTTTGTAAATCAATGGGTGCAGTAGATTCCAAAAACCAGCCAACAAAAAAAAGAAAAAAAAATAAATTTGAGAACAACAAAAAAAAAGTGTGACAGACAAAACAAAAACAAACAAAAGGTTGGTTTTTTTTTTTGTTGGTTTTTTTTTTTTTTCCCTGCAGGGTTGATGCGGGATCCACAGTGGCTTTCAAAAAAAATTCGGATTTGGAAAGAAGCGTCCAAAAGATATACAAGAAAAAGAAACAAAGCCAGACTACAGACTGACCTATTTTAACCCATAATTTTTAATGAAATCATCAGGCTGCTTTGGCTGGATGGCCTGAGCCATTGATATCAATTAAAAATCCAACCCAAATGTGGTTTAGTACCACTGGATCCCCTTCAATACTGCCTCAGTCGTATTTGTTAGAATAAAAAAATACCAATTGAAAATGCTGTCGTCTTTTGAGTAAGATGTTGCATATTTTGCCTTTTCATTTTCCCCCTTCGACGGTAGCGCTTAGGGCCCTCACCAAACTCTCAGTAACCATGGTAACTGTATACATACCCATGCTGGCGATGGTGCTGAATGGTAAGTGGAGAAGTCCATCTGCCGTTTCACGTATTTAGCGCTGATATACCACGTGAATTTTTTTGACTTGTTGTATTAAGTTTTCTTGATGCTACATTTTTTTCTATATTGGTACGCCTGTAATTGAGTGTACGTTTTAAGCAAGCCTGGGAGGCACTGATTGGATTGAGGATATGACTTCGTGCACATCTTACTCAGATTGTTAACTCCATATTGTGTTAAATAATGCACCCTCTTTTTATCCTTTTGTTAGCTGTGATTTTAAAGCTTGAATGATTTTGTTAATTCTTGCAATGAAAAAGGCTCTTGTTCCAAGTGTTGAATGCTAGATGTTGCTTTTCCAATGGTACTTCTCTTCTAAAGGGTTATGTTGCACACTGCTAAAATTCGTTTGTCCCTTTTTTGACATTTTCTTTGTTTCCTTGTACCTTGTCTCTTTCCCTTCTACTCCACTGCATGTTCCTTCATATAATCTTTTTTTTTTTTCTGTTTTGAGTATTTATTGTATCAGTGTTATCATGGAATACAAGCATGCTCTTAAGTCTTAAATTATGCAGTACCTTTTAATTTGCTTTTAATGTCTTTTTATTAAAGTTTAAATGATATGATGTTGCTTTATTGAAATGATTTGTAAGTTAAAATGGTTATGAAAGTAAATGTAATTATAAATAGTATGATTTTGTTATGCACCTGTTGCCTTCTATAAATTAAATTGCATTTTATTTTTACCTGACTAATAGCAGTAATAATGCATGCATTTAATAGTAACATGGACCCTCCCTGTAACCTTTTCTAATCCAGTGTTCTATGTGCTTAGGTAAATAATGCAACAGCACGCGTAATGACAAATAAAAAGACCGTCAACCCTTACACGAATGGTAAGTGCTTGAGATCTTGGTGCTTTTAGTATCAGTGCATGTGAAATCTTCTTCTTCAATGGGTGGACTCATCCTGTCATGAAGTGTCATAGCCTGCATCTCCTGCATTTTCTTGGGCTCAGGCTTTGTGCAGTGACCTATAACTTAATATGGCTGGATGTAAATTTTGCCTGTGTAGAGCTCAGCTAATTCACAACCATGCATGCATCACTTTGCCTGATTGGAATCTGAGTGCTTAGCCTCAGTGGCTTTTGTATAAGAAAATATACCTGATGGGAAAAGCATTATTCTCTTCTGGCTTTGTGCAGTCTTAATGTTGCAATGAATGAACTAATTGGAGGATTTCTTTTTGCTTCCATGATGGAGGCAGGGAGACCAGTAAGAAGAATGTCTCTGTCAGGCATGAGATAATTTTAGTACCAAGACACACATCTAGCTAAAGATAATTTTCTCTTTCTTCCATGATTTGTTAGAAGTAAAAGGCAAACTGTAATTTGATGCTTCTTCCAGCTTTCTTCCCCTGGAAAAAAATCTAAATTTCAAACTATCTAAATAAATCCTTTCTAACACTGATCTAAGTTAGTATAATGTTATACAGTAATGATAGAAAAATAATCCATAGATATTTGAGGGTTTTGCAAGCAAGACATTTAAAAAATGTTTCCTTTGGCAGTTCTTGACCATGTGCTTGAGTTATTTGCATTTACTAGTTCAGAAAATTCTAACAAGTTCCTAACTGAACAGCGTCAACCATTAATACATCAATTGAAGTTAATTGCAATTATGTTTTCCAGTTTTACTAGACTGTGTAGTTCTAATTATTTGCTTTTCAATTTAATTTAGTTTTTCCCATCCAGTAGAAACCTGATGGAGTCTGCTCATACAGCAGTACATTTTTTGACAGGAAGATTAGACTCTTGTCCATTTTGAAATATAATGGATTTTATTTTCCACATCTGAGGTCTCATTAGTGAGGTTTTACTAAAACCCAGGGCAAACAGTGGCTTTATTTTTTAATGAGTCATAAATTTTTTTGTACCACAGTAAAAATAAAATAGTGATGGTTTTCATTTCATATGTGATAATTGATCTAGTTAAAATGATGTGGAGAAGAGTCTGAAATTCCTCGTGCTTTCTCAGAAACTTCCTCATTTTGTATGTAAATGTGGAACTTGGCAAATGATGCAGCTGGGAAAATGTTCATTCTTACTGGGTTTAAAACATCTCAGCGAATCTAGAGAGAGCTTGACTGGGTCAGGTAACAAGATTTTGTTGCAGTATGGAGCTAGATTAAATATATGCATATGATACTGTGAACTTTGTCTGATACATCGCAATAGTAAAAAAGGTAGTCTCATTGTAAATCATGATGTGTATTTTGTATTATTCTAAGGCTACAGAACTGTTTATTAGCAAATCACAGAATCACAGAATGTTAGGAGTTGGAAGGGACCTCGAAAGATCATCTAGTCCAACCCCCTGCCAGAGCTGCATCACCCAGACTAAATCACACAGGAATGTGTCCAGGCAGGTTTGGATGTCTCCAGAGAAGGAAACTCCACAACCTCTCTGGGCAGCCTGTCCCAGGGCTCCCTCACCCTCACCATGAAAAAGTTTCTCCTTGTATTCATATGGGAATAGCACATTATGTATCAGCACATCCAGTGCTGAGGGAAGGGAATGCTGCAAATAGAGATGTGAAATCTTTAGAATCTGATTTTGGAGGAGATTCACCTCTGTGCCCTGCACTGCAGGATTACTTAGGTCAGACCTTATAGTTTGTTAATATCCAAGATCAGAATGATGAAAATCTGCTGTTAAGTGGCTCCCACTTGGAAGTGTTTTGCCTGTTTTGTTTTTCATCCTGTTCTATTTGGTCTACCAAGAGTATTAAACGCCCTGTTCAGTTCATAAAAATTAGCATTTCTGTGTGTGAATCCATACATCCAAGGCGTTGCATGTAGGATGTTCTTGTGCACACCTTTTGATGAAACAGACTCTGGTTGCAGTTCATACATTTTGATGGGGTTTTTTAGTTTTTTTAAAAAAATAAATATCTGAGATCGTCTAAAGTAAAGACACAAGGAGAATCATGTTCTCCTTTTAGGATCATTATAAGAATGGAGAGTAGATGTACAAGATGCTTCTTTTTTTTTAATTGGTGCTTGTACTATTAGTCAACCAGACATTGTTTGATTTTAGTTCTTTATTATTTTATCAGGAGTTCATCACTGCTATAGCTGATTATTAAAGATTATGTTGTCATAAGTAAAAGTCTCATCTTTTATTTATTTAAATAAAATACAAGGCTAGTTTTCCTGTGTTGTCCTATAAGGATATTAATATTTGCAAAATGACACAGCCAGATGGAAACTTTTAGTTTGCACATGCAAATCAGAATCATTTCTATTTGAATGTGTGGTTTTCCTGTTCAAAGAGTATGTGGTGACTGGCATGTTACTGGCAAGTATTCAAAGTATAGTTGGGGCAGCACATGTATTACACAAAAACATCAAGCACTAACATTTATTGTATTTTAAATTTAGGATACACTCTGTTTTGTCCTTCATTCCTGAATACTGGTGGATATTTGATAACGGATCTCATGTTGTAAATGTGATTGCAGAAGTCAGTCAATTTTAAAGCACAAAAACCTAGACTTTTTATTCGATATATGTGGCTTCTTTCAAATAAGTGGTTTTTGAAATAAATATGCTTTCCAGAGACTTGATGATTCCCCAAATAGCAGTAAATAAATGCTCAGTTGCTAGGACAGGGGTTTTTTGTGCAAGTTTGTTATCAAACAGGATAATTTTGATGGCTCACCTCATGCTTTGGAGATAGAACTGCCTTTTCTTTGCAAAGAAATTCAGTGTCAGGGTTTGGCAAAAATATTTCAGAGACATTTTTAGATGTTCCACTCTATCCTGTTTACAGTTATATTTTCTTTGGATATTTATATTGCAATCCTGCATGCTAATCTGAGTGCTGTAGGGAATAGAGAAGTGTCTGAAAGTAGATTCAGCGACCTGCAACAATGAATGAGGAACCCAAAACAGAGATCAGTAGAGGGAGAAAGATGTTTGCAAGTTTATATTTGCATTGCTTTGAATGTTGGTCTACACTTACATTGAAGATCACAGCTATCAACTATTGCCACAGTCCACTCTCCTCCCTGCTCTGTATGCCAACAGGGGGGAAGCAGTGTGGCAGGATTTCTTCCCACCCAGGCATTCCTCCAGACACAGAAATAATCTTCCAGAAGTCTATACAGGGGAGAAAGGAGGTGGGGGTGGTGGGAGAATATCAGGGCAGACACAAGGGTTTTCTGCTTCCTTGTTTGGTTTTTAAGTTTTGAGCTATTAGGTTTTGAAGTCGTGGAAGTGACAGTAAGAAAAATGCACCAAATTACACCCACTGCAGAGAATTTGCCTCCTCCAGCTGCTGGAGTAGGGTTACTTGGCAGCTGCTCGTTTGGATACATCAACTACTATCACACTTGATTAACCCACACGGCCATGGGCCAGCATGTTGCTAGCTGACAAGATAAAGTTAAGTTTAATTACTGTTATTTTCACAATGAATGAAGTATTTCCTGTATAAGCTTCAAAAAGTTAGATGAGACAGCCGTCACTGTGAGAGAGGTAAGGAACTGAAATATGAGAGTGGCTTTCAGCTGTGAAGAGCAATCTGTGTCTACCAAGATTTTTTTCTTTCTCTCAGACAAATTGTGGCACTGCTAGCGTAACTTAGAAGCTGAGAGGTGTCTGTCAGCTTCTTTGACAGCAAAATCTGACAGATCTGAAATTCAGTCCAATCTTTCATTTTGGATGGTGTTGATCAGTGGTCTTTTGAGGAAGTAATGAATTTGAAATACGAAATATTCCCTAAGCTATAAAAAAGTTAGATTTTACTGCAAGTCTCAACAATTCAATGATTTTCCATCACTCAGAGTTTCATAAGACTATTTGTTATACTGTGACTTTCCTAAATATAATCCTCTATTATGTAAAATTGAAGGGTCAGGTAAAATTCCCGTGGTATTTTCAGGAAGAAAGTCATTGCCTGGTCATTTTTCAGCCTCTAGAACTGTCTTTAAAGCACATATAGCTGTTGTGTTCACTTCTGCAGAGCAGATTGCATGCGATGCTGCTCTTTTTTCTGAATTTATTAATGAGTTGTATTTCAAAACCACCCCTCACCTCTGCTACTTAACAGTTAATTATTGGTAACTAGCTACAGTGCATCGGAGAGCAATAGCAGTATTTTTGAAGGATAGGAATAGTTTTTTTGCATTATTGAGATTTTTGCATTACTTTTTTTCAGTTTTACAGTGCATCATGGTTGCTTTTGTATTACATGATATGGCCAAGGCAGAAACAAGCCTCAATATGGTTTGCATTTAAATTCTTGCAATCTTGACTCTTTTGATTTTCAAAAGCCTTGTTGTCCCTGTCACAACTGTATTTTTGTTTTCAGCACCAGAGTTACAGGATCTATTTGAACTACCATTGTTTTCAAGTTTTTTCTTTATTCCCATTTACAAATGATGCTTCTAACTCCTGCTTCAAATGAGCTTTTGGACTAATTTCTCCATCCCAGGAGTTGAACTAATTGTTCAAACACAAAAAAAAAAAAAAGAGGGAGCGAGAAAGGTACAGCTAGGGGGCTTGTGTTGTTTAGCCCTGGCTGGAGGCCAGACGCCCAACAAAGCCACTCTAACACTCCCCTTTTCAGCTGGAAAGGGGAGAAAATATATAGAGAGGCTCAGGAGTGGAGATAAGGCCTGGGAGAGATCATTCCACAATCAGTGTCACAGGCAGAACAGACTCAACACAGAATAAAGGAAAGGAAAGAAAACTCTGATTTATGACATTGCCCTGCACCCCCAGTGACACTAGAGTTGGGTGATGAGAAGTGTGACCAGATCTTAAAACACCTCCCTCCACCCCTCCCTTCTTAGCAGACTGCACTTTAGTCAGGATTTCACACCCTATTTTCCCCCATTGTGGCACAGGGAGGGGCAGGGACTGGGGGAATGGGGGTTTCAGTCAGTTCCTCATGAGTTGTTTCCTTCTTGGTTCTTTGGGGGGGGGGGGGGGGGGGGGGGGGGGCGCATTCCTCACATCCTTCTCCTGCTGCACCGTGGGGTCCCACCCACAGGACACAGTCCTTCCTGAACTTCTCAAACCTGAGTCCTTTCCTACATGGCTTCAGCACTGCCCCAGTGTGGGTCACTGCTATGGGGTGCAGTCATAAATCATAATGTCTCTCAGTCTCTCAAGCCCAGACTGCTCCAGCCTGGTCCTCCACAAGGTCACAAGCCTCCCCTCAGCAAACCTGCTCTGGCGTGGATATCTCTCTCACACTCATCTCTCTGTGTCTATTTTTCTCAATGGGCTGTAAGTGCTGGCAGAGGCTTGCTCCAATGTGGGTCACAGCATCTCCTGTCTTGTCTTCCCCTGCTCCAGCATGGGGCCTCTCCACGGGCTGCAGGTGGCATCACGACGCCCGCTCCACCACAGGTTTCTCCAGGGGTTGCAGGGGCATCTTTCTCTCTGGCACCTGGGGTGCCTCCTCCCGCCACTCTTCCCTGGCCTTGGTGTCTGCACAGCTCCTTAGATCTTCTCACTGCCTTCTCTGGGGGAAAAATGCAGCTGCTTAAATTTTCTTTTTTCCTCCTCACTGTGATTCCCAGAGGCTCTGTGACCATCACTGATGGGCTCAGCCTTGGTGAGCAATGACTCCGGCCTTGAATCGGCCGATATTTGCTCTCCAAGGCCTGCAGAGAGCTTCTAGCTGATTCTTGCAAGAGTCATCTCTGCAGGCCTCCCCCTTCTCTACCTGTACTCTGCAACGCAAAACTGCGACGGGGGGATGTTCTGTGGAGTTTGACGGTAATGGGAGTGGCTGAGAACAAGTCAATGATAACTGCAGCTGAGTAAAGCAGAGAACGATAATGAGTTTGCCAGTGTTTTCCCCTGGTTTTCTCTGACGCCATGCCCTTCAGTTCCCTCAGCATCTCTGTCTAGTATCACACAGGCCCCACTTCGAGAGGCAGCCCGTGCATCCCAGGCTTACCTGAAATGTCGCACTGAGTGTGAGGACCTGGCAGCAATTGTTTGGAGTTTGGCCAGATGCACGAAGCAGAATATCTGTCAGTTCTGTGCTTTGGATTTATGCCAGTTGTGGGAGGACAGCAATCGTTTAAGACAAAGGTAGTGGCTACATTTCTACGACTTAAGAGCTTTGCAGAATGTGACTGCAGCAGTTTCTTACTTGTTGGCTACCCTGCAGCAATACACTAACAGTCGGCTGTAAGGACAGGCGATACAGTTGTTTTTGGTATGTGCCTGCAGTCCTCTTCCAGTACAGAGCTACTGATGTACAAATATAAGTAGGAATAAAGTCTCTGGCATTTGGGATCCCACCAGATCTCTTCCTGTCACAACAGACATTTCCAAACAACGTCTATGCTTTTGTTTTTGCTGGAGTAGAATCAAAATGCTTTGATTATTTGATTGCCTTGTAACCTACACTAACATGCTTATCAGAAACATGTCCACAAATGTACTGTTTTGGCCTCTCTGTCTTGTAATCAGAGAATTAAAGCAATGAAAAATAACCGATCTACTCTGGTACTACATGATATAGGGTTACCAGAGCTAGTTCTGACTTAATTCCATGATTTAAGGGAGTAAGTCCATGGCAACTGTACATCACGGTGGAGGTAATTCACCCAATAATTTACTCCAGTACTGCATGTCCAGAGAATGCCTTGTTTCATTACTTATTCCCATACTTCAGAGTCCGATAGTAAAGATCAGTAATCTAAGATGCTGATACAACTTTCATTAAAATGACCTTTTTTGAAGTAACTTTACCTGTATGCCTCTATACAAAAATTAAATTTAAAAAATAACAATTATTATCATCAGGAATTGCAATATTAACTCAGTTATGTTTTTGTTTGCTGCAGGCTGGAAATTAAATCCAGTTGTTGGTGCAGTTTATAGTCCAGAATTCTATGCAGGTAAGGATTACGCTACAGTTCTCCAGACCATATTTTATTTCTATATTCTTTAAGACATGCCAAGGAATAGAATATATGTTTGATGTGAGGTTTGGTTTCTTTGTTTGATTCACATTAACTCCAAGTCATTTACAGATTTGTGATGCAGGATTTTAACAGTTACTTGGGCATAATAAAGTTTGTAAAGAAGATATATGAATACCTTTTTATTGGAAAGTAAATAGTATAACATAAAATGTACTGCAGTATCCCAGTTTTACATGAGTTTTTATTTATGCTTTATTTATATTTTATTTTATGCTTCAGTAGTCAGTTTCCTCCAGGAATTATTTAAGCCAACAACAAAATATTTCTATAAATATATATTTTATGCATATACATGCACATAGGTAGAGACCATGTGTGTTCATCATTCTTTTCTTGGACATCTTTCTTTAGGTTTTATATTTACATTTTCAGTTTCTTAAACTTTCTGTATTTCTAAACTGTATTATCTCCTGGGTCTTCATGGAGATAGAATTCTAATTCTGGTTACAATTTGAGATTAATGGGATAGGGGATTTTTTTCTCTTTGAAATAAGTCATGGGTAGCAGGTTTCTAAATGTGCTTTAGGCTCAGTGTTGATAACAAACACAATTGTACGCCAAAATCCAGTTGATTTCAGTGGAATTTGAATTCCACTAGCATAATAATTTATCATAATAACTAGCAAGTCCAAAAAAAGACATTTTTTAAAAGTTAATAATTTACATCTAAGGCAGAAATAATCACTGTAACTCCAGATGTTTCTAACAGGTAAAAAAAATTGCCTTCCTTTCTTAGGTTCACAGTTGTATATGAGTCTTCCATGCCTTCTATGGGAAATGGGAAATCCATTTCCCAATGGGAAACAGATCCATTTCGATCTGTTTTTCAGTTGTCTGTGTGTTTAGTGGATACAAGTACCTAATCATGGTTTTTAAAAAGCAGAAATATGTATTCATTGGTAATTGAAAATAAAGAGGTAATTGTAAAATATATTCTTTACAGTAAGTAAAGAACAGATATTAGCAAAGCCTTTTTCACAGAAGGTGGTGAAGCATGAGAAGAGGTTGCCCACAGAAGCTGGGGGATCTCAATTCATGGAGATATTCAAACCTACGCCAGATAAAGCTGAAAAGCTTTCATTAGTTCAAGGGTCTTCAAGACTTAAAAATTGTTAAATATCTGCTTGTAACAATAGCCCTCTTAAATTAAAAGTTTCCTGCAATCCATCCAGTGCCATCTAATAAGATACATAAAATCATTCCAATTAGGGTATTGTGTTATAAAAATGGCACAGTGTAATAAAAATGCTAACTTGGCATTCATGGAGTTGCAATATTTAGCGTAGGCAGAATTTATTTCCTTCCTTGATGTATGCCTACTTGAAAACAGGAATTTAACATTGATCTTGTTCGAGTAGTTAGTGAACCAACCCTGAACCTGCATAAATTAAAAAGTCAGAGTTATTAGTCATTTTATATAAATGACTTTGTGTTAATGACAAATATAATAATATTCCCATAGTACGGTAATCAATTTTCTAATACGTATGCAGAATTAACAATCTGACTTATAATTGTCTCATGAAGTAGGGCATGAAGAGTTCACATAGTTTGTAAATTAAAATCAATATTTTCAATCTCTCCTGAAGGTAATTTTCCTAATTTACTGGACTTTTCCCTAACATTTATTTTGTCTTTTAATTATAAAATGGCAGGTTATTGATTTTTTTGTATAACCTCCTAAAGTCCCAAGTGCATTTTTATTGCCAACACAAGGGAGGTGTTTGCCCTTCTTAATGAGAATCTTTAATTACCATTAGAAGAGTATTAATTTAATTTTATGAATTATGGTATGCACTTCACCACACTTATGCAGAAAGTTCTATCAAGATGCTTCATGTATTTCGGATTTTTTTCTGTTTATACATGGCAAGCATTTCCAGGTTTTTTTAGTATGTATCCAATGCATAGTATCTGTATTGACTAGGAGGTATTTTTTTCTCATACTTTTAAACTTCCTTTTAAGCAACTCAGTTAAAAAAAAGACCTCAGTATAGATGTCTTAAAATAATTAGGAAATGAAACAGTAAGAGAGACACGCAGCTCTTGCATGCTGTAATAGAATAAATACCGTGACATATCTTTCCTTTTGCATCCACCCCCACCACATTACTTGGAGAAGAAGCAATTGCACTTTTGAAATCAGAAATGCAATTTTTAAGAGTCAAGGTTCTAGTTATTTGGTTTAATTATTGTCTCAAAACTGTCATGTTAAAATTGTACCAACTATTTCATAGTCCGTGCAAGAAGTTCCTTTAGCTCCTAATAAATGATGAAAAATTTGTCCACTTCTGAAATAAAGATGATACATTTGCAGGGAAACTGTTGATTTAAAGTACTTTTAATCTTCATAAATAAGTAAAAAAACAGAAGGTTATACAAAGCTGTCAGGATGGCACTGATGAATGGCAAATTCACCCGTTTCTCAATTGCTGGTGAAGACACACGCCGCAAGCCTTAACCGTATTGTACATCATATCTGCCAACTCATTTCTGTGATTAAATATTCCATCAGTGCGGGCTATAAGGCGGTAAAGCTTAACAAGATTCATAAGATGCACCACTTGAATACACATAACTCACTTCCTTGGATAGAGAGCACCCCGCATGCAAAAGAAAATTAGAATTGAGTTAAATTACTCCGTAAGACGAGATCAATAGAGAAAGGAAAAGATCCCCTAATGCAATGCAAATCTAAGATATAGTTATGTCCTGACAACTTGAAGCAGACAATTAAAGTCAAATAGGGAGGAACGCAATGTAAATCAACCCTAAAACCTTGAAGATAATGGTAAACAGTAGGACCAATGACATGACTGTTATAGCTCTGCTTTTTTTCTGAGTGTACATTTCTGTAAAAGAAAACCTTTATTGAGAAAAAGCATGACAGCTAAAAATGGAGACTATAGGATACATAGCAGATGCACAACAGACACTGTGTAAGTAAAGTATTAATTGCGGACTGGAAGAGACTGTATATTTAACAAATGGTATAGATTTTTCTTCCTCTTCTAAGACTTTTTCTGCCTTTGAAATGCTCATGCTATAGAAAATTAGAACTGTGCAGAAATAAGGCTATCTAGGTCATGTGGTAGCCTTAATATGTATTTCCAGCGACATGGTCCTGAAGTGTACTGTGAGGACTGCTGTTGAAATTCTGAGGCCTAGAAAGTCTCCCTTAGAGCTGCCAACTATGGATATGCTGGGGGACTGGCTAACTGGCACACCTCCCATCACACTGCAGGCCTGCTGGGAAGTCCTAAACCAGCATTGCATAGAAAATGAAAGGATGGTGATAATTTTTATTTTTTCATTTATCATTTTGAGCACTTCACAGAATTCCACTTTTCCATATATCCTAAATCCATGATAGGTAACTTCTAAAAAATAGACTTATGTTGACATAGTCTCCTTCTAGCAAATAAAATGACCCTATCTAAGGTGTTATTCCTCCTTATAAGAAAGAATTGCTTAACAAAGTTATCATTTCCATCTCAGCTTATCTTTTCCAGTTAACTATTTATCAAGTTCTTCTGCAGGACATAATGAGGACCTTTGTAAGAAGCACTCTGTGGGTGATCTCACAAGTCTTCATGTAAACTGGGGCAGGTTTTCTATTTCTTGATATATCCATCTGATTTTAAATCCATCCCATAGTGACCCATAATTTTGCTATGTTAAGCTGGCGTACAGTATCTTCCCCCGTACGCTCATCTATAACTGGCAAAATACACATCTGCAGCTTGGTTTCTTTGCTAGTCATGAAGTGATGGAAGCTTTTCAGAAGCTTGTTTCAAGAGCCATCCTATGTAGCTGACTAGTTGTGTTCATAAATAGTCGTAAACCCAGTGAGGACTATTGAATGCACCCAGTTTCCTGGTCAGTTAGTAGTTATCATTCCAAGGTGCCTTCAAAAATGTTCCCTATCAATTAAAATGAAACAAAGGGGAAGAGCTTGTGCCTTTGGTTGTTTTATATGCCCTCAGAAGTCAGAAGTTTTAGATGCCTGGGGCTTTTTAGCATGCTGTGGATTTGGAAGCTAGCAGTATCCTCCAAAAAGCAGCTTTTGTAACAAACTTCCTTTCACAAGTTTGTTTGAAATTTTGAAAAATAATGTTATATATAATTAAGAAGTGGAGAAATACCATACTACTATATATATATAAGCATGCACTTTAATAAGGGGAATCCAGGGGGAGAGGATTCCTGCATGTTTGCTAACACTAATTCTCTTTGTTCATGTCTTAAAGCATCTATTTCTGGAGTGTAAGAGCACCTGGGATTCATTTCATCTTTCCAGTGTTTCTCTTTGAATTTAAATGACTCTTGCATAAGCTCAGCAAATACCCTAGAAACACCTCTCAGTGAAGGAGTTTGGAGTTTGTGAAGCTGAATTATATGCTTGCACAGCAATTCTAATCCTAGGCTAAAGGTTCACTGTACCATATCTGTAAAGCATAATTTTGGGTGAAAATCGTCTGGCTGTCACTATATAGATCAATTCATTTTACAATTTGATTATATACACTTAGATTTCAAGTTAGCCATTCACTAAACAGATTTTCCTAAATAAACATCTTCTCAACATTGTTAGATAGAGTCTAAATAGTTTTCTATCTACAGACAAAATAAATCATTATTGTTTAATATTCCATCTGTTATATTTGGATGCTTCTTTTCTAAGCTTAAAACAAAGCTATAACTGTGGTTTCAAAATCATAATCAACTACTATCATAAGAATTATGACATCTTAGATTAATATCACTGATGACAGCTAATGCATTTCTAAATTTTTCTGGAGATGTTACAAGTCATTATATTGGAAATACTGGTTTATAAAAGATTAATGAAGCCAGTATAAAAATGGAATTCAGCATCTGTACTAGTTATTTACCAAAAAAAATCTTCCAGAATTATTATGCTTTATGCTACATTATAGTTGGGTTTTCATTGAAATGTATACCATCATGGAAACTACACAAGGATTTTTCAAAGAATAATACCAATTACTGTTATTTTTTGAAGGATTTAGATAATTGGTTATACATTTAAATCTGGAGTAAGCTTAATTGACCTATATTTATCATTGTATCAAATTCTGGACATTTTGAAGAGAAAATCACAGATACTGTCAGTATTACCCTTTTAAATATTTTTCTTCTGTTCAGATGTATATTTTACAACACACTATAAACTTAGGCTTTGATACCATTTCTATGTGATCTTTAAAAAAAAAAATCCTGTACAATTGATTATTTCGTGGTAAATCCTGAACTGTAGAATCATAGAATGGCATGTGGGTTGGAAAGGACCCCAAGGATCATAGAGCTCCAACCCCCCTGCCACAGGCAGGGACACCAACCTCAGGCCTGCAGCTACACAAGGTTGCCCAGGGCCCCATCCAACCTGGCTTTGAACACTTCCAGGGATGGGGCATCCACTACTTCTCTGGGCAGCCTGTTCCAGCCCCTCACCACTCTTTCTGTTAAAAACTTCCCCCTAATATCTAATCTAAACCTTCCTTCCTTTAGTTTTAATCCATTCCCTCTTGTCCTGCCATTGTCTATCCTTTTAAAAAGTTGAATCCCCTCCTGTTTCTCTGCTCCCTTCGGGGACTGGCAGGCTGCAATGAGGTCCCCCCGCAGCCTTCTCTTCTCCAGGCTGAACCAGCCCAGCTCCCTCAGCCTCTCTTTGTAGGGCAGGTGCTCCAGCCCTCTGAGCATCTTTGTGGCTCCTCTGACCCCTCTCCAACAGTTCCACATCTTTCTTGTATTGGGGGCCCCAGCTCTGGACACAGGACTCCAGATGGGGCCTCACGAGGGCAGAGTAGAGAGGGACAATCCACTCCCTGTCCCTGCTGCCACCCGTCTTCTAATGGAGCTAAGAGTTTTATCCCAGAAGATATAGGCTGGCTAAGAAGGGAGTTCCTGCTTCTTCAGTGTAAAACTTCAAGAATTTTGACCGTGATCTAGTAGAGAGGAATCATTTGTTAGCTGATTATGATGAATTTGGGCACAAATAGAATCTCGAAAACAGAAACTGTGTATTTGAAGAAAGTTGGAATTATTTCAAAACAGGGGAAAGGAGGTGTTTGGGAAGGGGTGTTTGATTGTTGGTGCAGTCTTGCTGATAATTACCTGAGTTTTCAGCGAATCAGCCCCATAATACTAGAGAAATAGTCTATTTGAACTAGTCTTAGGTGATGACACAGCAAAACCACACTGACCCTATCTCACTACTTGGAGTCAATGATTTTGGGGTTGTAAGTGTAGGATCAAAAGTCATCAAAAGGAGCATAGCCAGCAGGTCGAGGGAGGTGATTTTCCCTCTCTACTCCACTCTTGTGAGACCCCACCTTGACTGCTGTGTCCAGTTCTGGAGTCCCCAACGTAAGAAGGACATGGAACTGTTGGAATGGGTCCAGAGGAGGGCCATGAAGATGATTAGAGGGCTGGAGCACCTCTCATATGAAAACAGGCCTAGAGAGTTGGGCTTGTTCAGCCTGGTCTTCCAGTACCTGAATGGGGCCTACAAGGAAGCTTGAGAGGGACTTTTTAGGAGGGCATGTAGTGATAGGATGAGGGGTGATGGTTTTAATTTGAGAAGGGGTAGATATAGATTGGATATTAGGAAGAAATTCTTCACTATGAGGGTGGTTAGGCACAGGTTGCCCAGGGAGGTGGTGTATGCCCCTTCCCTGGAGGTGTCCAAGGCCAGGTTGGATGGGGCCTTGAGCTGCCTTTTCTGGTGAGACGTGTCCCTGCCCATGGCAGGGGGTTGGAACTTGATGATCTTTAAGGTCCCTTCCAGCTCTAACCATTCTATGATTCTATGGTAGTGCTGCATCCCCACTATGGTGCAGTATCACCAGCGTTGTACTCCAGTGATAGGTCAGATCTCTGATGCTGAAGATTTTCTAGAAGTTCTATCAGTAGTTACTGTATGTAGACCAAGAGTACTCTGAGAGGGCAAC
Source organism: Laterallus jamaicensis coturniculus (assembly GCA_022605575.1). Taxonomy (NCBI): domain Eukaryota; kingdom Metazoa; phylum Chordata; class Aves; order Gruiformes; family Rallidae; genus Laterallus; species Laterallus jamaicensis. The sequence continues at coordinate 1,269,880 of JAKCOX010000020.1, read as the reverse complement.
ACAGTGCCAACAAGCTGATAGAGCTGGCAGGGGTGCAAGGCACACACTTGAGCAGGGAGACAAGGTAAACAATTTTTATGTTAGCTGTTCTGGGATGGAAAAAAGGTGTAGAAATGAAGTAATACAGAAGAGCAGAAAAAGTCTATTTAAATAGGTACTGTAAGGAGAGAAGTAGGGCCAGTGAATGGCACAAGTTCTCTAACCTCTGTTTCTCCTGTATGCCTTGCATTCTTTTTACAAAGGAGTAAGATGCCTTTTCTCATTTTGAGGTCCTAAGTGAAAAAGCTGCTTTTCCCTTTGAACTGCTAAGTAATAAATTTCCTCAGTGGTAGTTCTGTCAGGTAGCACTTGTGAAAATTTGTTTCCTCTAGATAAAACTTGATCCTTTTATAATGTTTGACCCAGTGATAAAGCAAAGTGCATGATATAGGCTCAGATTGATAAATTCCTGTGCATGAGTAGGCCTGAATTCTACTTTAGCACATGTTCCATGAGTTAGGAGATGAATAGAGGACCAGTTATAATCATAATTAAATGTGTGATTATGATTGCAACGGACTTGATTTAATACCTTTTTCTAGCACACTGTGCTTTGTAGAAGTACATTCTAGTTAGCTCATGGGAAGGAAATCTGCTGATCATTGTTAAATACACAAAAGCTGCTTTGGGCTTTGGAAGTCCTTGAGCTGCAAATGGTTGGAAACTATGATAACACCTGTGAGAAGAGACCTTGCTGTCTTCTTGTGCTTTACCTCAGACATACACTTTTGATTAATTTTTAAAGTCTTTTTTTTTTTTTTTATTATATCCAGTGGGTCAATATGCCACCAGGTTGTTGAGTCTCTGGGGGGCATATGAATGTTGCATTTTTAATCTACAGCCAATGGCCGCCAAGTTAAAGTATTCAGAATATATCTTCACATTTACTTTTTTAGTCCAGTGATCAGCTGAGTTGCCAACTACTCAAGTAGTCCCACTCATCTCAGATACATACCTTTGTTTAGTTTATGGCTACTTTTGTTCAAAGTGTATTCTTCTGCAGTCCTTCTCTTTTCCCCAATGAGCTGTTATAATGCAATTGAGCAGACTCCACACAGATCTAATGTAATCATTGTGGAATGTAGTGGTGATCATTCTCTAACCTGGACATTTCACACCCACGAAGTAAGTTTTCTTTTATGCCAGGCCAGACACTTCTGAACAAAATCATAAAACTGTGAGTTGGGGCTGACTCCTGAAGGTCATGCAGTCCAACTTCCATTTTGAAGCAGGACTAACATCAGTGCTAGATCAGGTGAGCCATAAATTTGTATGTCTACAAAAACAGAGATTTGTTATCTTCCTTGAGTAACCTTTTCCAGTGCTACACTGTCCTCCTAATTAAAAACATTTCCTTATGTCCAGCCTAAACGTCCCAAACTACAGCTGGTGTATTCAGCTTTTGTATTATCATCTGCTACCATTCCAATGAGATTTGGGATCCATCATCTTTGTAGCTTCCCTCGAAGTAGAGAAAGCTATTAGATTGCCTTTTAACTTCCTCTTTGCGAGACTAATTGAGTTCAGTTCCCTCAACCTCTCATCACAGGTCATAAGCTCTAGATCCTAGCCCATCTTGGTTTGACCTTAGTGTATCCTATCCAGTACCTCCACATTTCAGTAGGAGTGTCAGTAGTTTAGAAAACAGGATGCAGTATTCCAGGTGCAGTCCTGCTGGCACCAAGTGTGTGTGTTGGGGGAATAACAACAGCTCTTGATCTGCAGGCCATGTTTCCATGTTTGTCCTAATTTCACCTAGTGTGCAGTTTGTCTTTTTTAAATGTTACTTTAATGAAACAAAAGAAAGCAGGAGTTGTACTGTACTTTTTTGGTTATTATATTACTTCTATCTTCTTGTATATTTGTTCACATCATTTTATTTTTGAGGATATAATTGATCAGTTTTTAAAGGGCTAAAAAGGAACAAGTACTATGATTTACTAAAAGGGGACTTCTTTTTAGGAAACTAATTATTTGATTTCTCTTATTTAGATGTCATTCTGGTGGTTGGTAAAAATGTGGTATACAGCTTCCTGATTAGTGATGGACCAAAAAAAAATTAAATAAATATGGTGGCAGCCTAAAACTGTCAAATTATAGACATTATACTGAGATTTTTTCTACAGCAGTCTCCCTGCCCCATAATTTGATAGATTAGTCTGCAGGATTAGCATGGTTTTAAAGTAAATCTGGAAATTATCCCTACTTGCCATGTGCTGGCCTAGGATTTGCAGAGCAGGTTTACTACTGTGAAATAGATTTTGTTTGCAAGACACTGGGAGCTTGTACTGGGGGCTCTATGCGAACACCAACTGTCATACATCATGCAGATTGGCTTTTGGACAGCTTTGATCTGCATATGGTGCAATTGTCTGCTTCAGGGGAAAAGACCACCTGGTCCAGAGGACACTCTTCAGACTGTGTATGATGTAGGTTTAGATGCTGGACATAAAACCAGCTGCTTTATAGCTACTGCTACTGTTTCACCAATTGCTTGACCATTGAGTTCAGTCCGGGTGTGTGCTGTCTAGACAGGATGTCTAGGCTATGGTATTCATGGTGGTGATTTGATAGAACACAACTGAGACAACAACTATGGGTATATGCAAAAAGCAACAGCTTAAGAATCTCATGGAGAAAAACTTAAGACAAACTACAAGGTCACTGCTTGTTTGTTCTGAACTGAATGGGATATTTGCAGTGCTAGATAAGTTATTAACAGTTAGGCAGAGGAATAAATTGCTCTGATTAGAAGAATAACTAGGTTAGGAAGATCCGTGTGTTAGGATGGACAGTCAGGCAGACAAAATATTCTGAATTATAAAGTAATGAAGTAATATATGAAATGTAAAGTTAATACAGTTAAGTGGAGTGGAAAACAACTCTGCTGTGTGTTAAACCTTGATTATGTCTGTAAATTAATGCTAAAGCAGTTAGAGATTATGTTGAATTGTATTCCAAACATATAGTCAATGTTTCCTGTTTTGTCTTCTGCATTTTTTTCCCAGTTTGGGAATTGGATGACAGAATCCCCAAAACATTTGCATTGTAATTGCATTTCATAATACTTATTGAGAGAAAATGTCAAAATTTGTTCACTCATTTGTGGAGGTAACAGATGTTCTGTAAGTCTACCAAGGGTGGAAGGGAGGACAGGCATCCTGGGAAGAATACAGGGAAACCATCTGAGCAGCCAGGGATCAGGTTAGAAAATCTAAAGCCCTGATAGAAGTAAATCTGACCAGGAATGGAAAAGGAAACAAGAAAAGTTTTTAAAGGTGTATCAATGAGAAAAGGATGATGAGGGAAAATATGGGTCCTCTCCAGAATTGAAGAGGTGACCTTGTTACCTGGGATATGGAGAAGGCTGAAGTACTTAATGACTTTTTTGCCTCAGTCTTCACTGGCAAGAACTCCAGACACACCATCCAAGTCATGGAGGGCGAAGGCAGGGACTGGGAGTATGAGGAATTGCCCACTGTAAGAGAAGAAGGTCAGGTTCAAGAACACGTAAGGAACCCAAAGGTACACAAGTCATGGGACTTGAAGAGGTACATCTGCGTGTTCTAAAGAAACTAGTGGATGAAGTGGCCAAGCAACTCTCATATTTGAGAGGTCCTCGCAGTCTGATGAAGTCCCCACTGACTGGAAAAAGGGAAACATAAACCCCAATTTTAAGAATGGGAAAAAGGAAGACCCAAGGAACTACAGGCCAGTCTCACCTCTGTGTCTGGCAAGGTCATGGAGCAGATCTCAGGCACATGAGGAATAAGGAGATGTGATTGGTGACAGCCAACATGGCTTCACTAAGGGCATATTGTGCCTGACAAATCTGGTGGCCTTTTATGATGGTGTAACAGAGATGGTGGACAAGGGAAGGATGACAGACATCATCTTTCTGGACTTGTGGAAGGCCTCCAACACTGTCTAGCAGGACATCCTTGTCCATTGATTGGAGATACATGGATTCGACAGATGGACCACTCAGTGGATAAGGAACTGGCTGTATGGTCACGCCCATAGAGTTGTGGTCAATGTCATGGAGAGCGGAATTGAGTGCACCCTCAGCAAGTCTGTTGACAACACCAAGCTGTGTAGTGAGGTTGACATGCCAGAGGGAAGGGATGCCATCCAGAGGGACCTGGTCAGGCTGGAGAGATGGGCCCATGCGAACTGAATGAAGTTCAACAAGGCCAAGTGCAGTGTCCTGCATGTGGGTTGGTGCAGACCCAAGCACAACTACAGGCTGGGTGGAGTCCAGAGGAGGCCACGAAGATGACGAGTGGGCTGGAGCACTTCTCCTATGAAGACAGGCTGTGAGAAGAGCCTGGAGAAGAGAAGGTTACCAATACTTAAAAGGATCGTACAGGAAACTGGAAAAGAGACTGCTCACCAGTGAGTGTAGAGATATGACAAAGCATAATGACTTCAAGCTGAAAGAGGGCAGGTTTAGATTATGAATTAAGAAGAAATTCCTGTAAGTGTGGTGAGGCACTGGAGCAGGGTGCCCAGAGAGGCTGTGGAAGCCCCATCCCTGGAGGTGTTTAAGGCCAGACTTGATGGGGCTTTGGGCAACCTGGTCTAGTAAGGGTGTCCCTGCCCATGGCAGAGGGGTTGGTACTAGATGATGTTTGTGGTCCATTCTAACCCAAATCATTCTGTGATTCTATATGAAGCTGTGCACCACCTCTGTCAGCTTGGTACTGTCAGATTGTCTTTGAGAAAACTGTTTTGGGTGCAATCTCCGAGCACAGATCTGCTTCTATTCAAAGCGAGTGGTTTGGAAAGTTCAGGAACATTGCATTACCATTTTTATGTTTTTCATGCACCTGCAATTCTGGAATCTGAATGGTCTAGGGAAGAGACAGACTAACTTAAGCCAGGATTATGCATGATGATTCAGTTTTTGCTCTTTTATATTCTCAGCTTGTCATTCAGAATAGAATTTTATTTGTAAGTTAAAACCAACATCCATTGGGGTAAGCAAATAGAACTGAGGGATTAGTAATTTGCATCTCTGCAGCTAATTGCATTAGATTTGCATCTCTGTCTTATCAATTTACTGAAAGAGGTATTTTATATATAAAATAGTGTCTTGACACAATATGAGAGGATAAAGTATAACCATATCTACCTCTAATCCCTCCAGGGCCATGGTGAAGCCATAGTGTTCATGTTTGAGCAGCAAAGCTTCAGTTTCATTTATTCTGTGATTCTATTCATATTGCAGTCTTTATTCATCAGGCAGATGTATTGATTCTCAGATTTTGGTTCTCAGAGAATATAAATGTATTTTTTTAATGTTCTGAATTATCTTATTTCAAGAATAGTATAATAGCAGCCCAGATTTTATGTTTATACCTCAGAATTTCTCTCATTTTTGTGTCTCAGAGTTGCAAGTGAGCCAAGATCAAGTTACAGTGAACGAAGAATAAGCATTATTCCATACTTTTTAGTCTGCTAGGAGGACCTAGAAAGGTTTGGAATCAAGATTTGATTTTCAAGGGTCCTGAACAACTGCGTTGGGACACGTCTCCCCGTGTAAAATTATTCCAGTGGATATCACTGAATATCAATTTATCTGCACCTGAATTTTTCTCTATATGTATATATATCATACAGTAATTATATTTTGTAGGAAAGTTACAGTTCTAGGCAATACTGACATTTTCAGGCTTAGATTTTTTTGGTTATAAGAGTTTACACTTGGTTGTCAATGATAAAGATTCACTAGCAAACACAAGCAAATGCTCTAGGTTTATTATGTATTTTGGTACAATAGCAGCTGAGTGTGTGTGATATTTTGCTTGCAAGACAAGGAATGTCTGTGGCTGATTAATCATTTTTAAATTGTATTTGGAAAGGATGATTTGCAACTGCTCTACAGTGTGCATGGAAACTTTACATAAGTTGTTCCTGGAAAATACAGCCCATCTGTGGTAGGGCTGGCACACTAATGAGATTAGAAACAAGTCAGTCACACGGTGTGTGTTCTTAAGCTGGCATTGCTTTGCTACATGCCAACAGTACCATGGCACTGGCTAAATTTGCCACTAAATCTAGTGATTATACCATGCTGCATTGTCAAGCTCTAAAGGAGTCTTTGGGAATTTTGGTGGCCTTTCAACTTTTCATTGATGAAGTGGGTTAAGTTTTTGAGAAAGTGATCATGTTGTCAGGCAGGAAACAAAGCAGAGCTTGAAAGAGTTTGCTGCTTACTAGCTCTTGTGATGTCCACAAGGTCCTTCCCAGTCTCAGACACCACAGTACATGCTGGTAAGTAGTTTGATCAGTTCTGTACGATATGTCAAGTCCTGGAGGAGAGATACTTGTTACCTTGTGATGAGTTTATATATACTACAGAAGGAAGAGATCTTGGACGCCTATCTGTACAATATGAGCTAGGGAGCTGCTTTGGCAGAGGGGTTGGACCCGATGATCCCTCGAGGTCCCTTCCAACCCCTATAACTCTGTGATTCTGTGATTCTGTGAAAGCAGGAGAATTAGGAGAGTCTCACGCAAAATTTTTACCAAAGCCGCAAAATTTGGTGCTCATCCAATTTCTACTTAGGTGATATAAACATCTACCAACTCTGATACGTGACTTGGTACAACACTGAACACTGAATGTGTGTAACAGAGGATAGAGGTCTGCTTCCCGGAAACCTGGAAAGATATGACCAGCAGAGAGTAATTGAAAGGTGGGCTTACGGATGATGCTTCTTGTAACATGTTACTGTTCCCTGAGTCATTGCCTAAGGTCACTGAGCATTTTGGTGATAGGTGATAATAAAGAAACATGTGCTATGCTTTGAAAAGTGATGGAAGGATAATTGACATCTTAAATAGACTTTTTTATATACAGACATCCCATAAAAAGTCTTGGACACATCACCCTAGGTGTTTTATATTCCCTTGTTTTTAATAAACTATGTGAGGTTATTTGTGGGCCAGGGTCTTACTGCATGAGTATACATGTATGTGTAGAGGACAGATCCTTATTGCTAGTAGGAAGTACACCCAAGTTATTCAATAATTGAATGTATTTCAGGTTTGCGGTAGGAAGATAATATAGCTACTGATTTGGACTTAGGGAGCTCACATTTGGACATCAACTACTTGATATCTCCTCCTTACCATACATTTCTCTTGTTTAAGTGAGCCTCCATATGTAATTTTGAAGGAACTAAATATAGGGGTTTTTTTGTATTTTTAATATATTGGAAGAAAGGAGGTGTGGGTTTTTTGGATGATGCTACTTTGTCCCTTGTTAATAATGGATTAAACAATTCAACTTCTCAACACAACCTTCCATGAATAGTTATATTAAAATCTGAAGGAGTGTTACTCTGTTTATAGAAATATCCCAAATAACTGAAAGCACTCAAGAAGCATATTTTTTTTAATTAACAGCATATTTTAAATCATACTAAGACTGTGTAGATAATGAAGGGTTAAGAGAACACTTAACAACTACTATGTATTCAAGATACTCTTTAAATTCTGCAGTCTGATGGGACAATAGAAGCTAACATACACTGTTGTTGTACAACAGTGGCCTTTTAGTTAGGTGTTTCTGTGACACATTTTGAAATAACCCATCACAGAACAATATTTCTGACCAGAAAAAAGTGCTATTTCTGACTGGAAATGCCAATATTAAATGACACTTTTAGAACAGAAAATCAAGAGTGAACATGGATTGTTTATAAGCATCATTGATAGACTACAAAACTCCTGATATGTTCATGAGAGATGCAGCTTAATGGTTTTCTTCATTTATTGTATGTGGAAGAGGAATTAAGTATATAGAAGTAATAGTTGTTGCAAAAGATATAAAGAAAAAGAGTGTTCAGAATGACTGAGAGAAGACTGGGCTATGTAACCTTCAGCTGTATTGGGAGAATGGGAAAAATGAAATAACAATCACAGAATTTAATAAATAATGCAGCTTTTAGATTAATGAAATAATATTTTATAATAATATGGACAAAACTGGACACTCATTTTTATCTTTTATTCACGTCTTTGTGTGGGTTCATCTGGGGGGTTTTGGCAAATAGTATTATAGTGTGAACTGGCACTTAGTTGCCAAAAAGGGTAAGAGTCTTTAACTGATAACACAATAGAATAACATGTATAAAGAGGAGCTGTTTTACCTGGGAAGCTAAGCGCACAATGGATTGCAGTGATGTGATCATCACTAAATCTCATTCCTTAGTCCCTGTATTATTGACTTATTTTAGCTACCCATGCTCTAATACCTATGTAGACCAGCCCTGGATATTGATTTCATTAATTTCTGCCACTGAAAATATTTATGATTACCCTCTTGCTGGTACCTCATGTAGAACTCAGTACCACTGTCATCTTCCGAGCTATGTGAAGAGCTTCAAATCAACCTGTGTATTCCAGGGTTCCCAGATTGAGAGTAGGAAACCAGTTTTGCTCCTTTGTCTCAGTAACTTGGTGAGGTTTTCCCTGGAAGGCAATAGAGTGCTGCAGTGCAACTTCTGTCCTCTTCCCTTTTGGAAATTCCCCCAAATCCTGGGGAAATAAATAACAGCATGGTAAATAGGAAACTTTTTTGTGAGCAGAGGCACTGAAGCCATCTATGCTGGGAGGTGATGCATTGTAAGATCAGGATCTCAGCATTGGTATATCAACTTTATGCAGTTCTGGTAGTGAAGGTTTCTAAAAATTTCATCTGCCTCCTGTGACAAGATAGAGTTATTCCCATGATCAAGGCTTTGAAACATCAGCAGTCTGGTTTTATCTAATGGTATAGGCATTTTTTCTGCTGAAAATGTTTCAATTTATACTTCCACAAAGGATGCCATAAGAGATTCCAACTAGTGAGCAAATTCTTTCAAACTTATTCCAGATCTTTCCTTTTAAGCTGTCTGTAGTCCTGGCAACACAGTTGTTTCAGTTAATCCTAAAAGCTATTTTCAGTAGAAGTGATTTAAAATCCCTTATAATTTACTGGAAAGTCCTCCTGTTGTTTGTTGATTCGGGGTATTCCTTCTTAGCTACCTGAATATTTCAGAAATACAATGGACTTCTTGTACCTCGTGCAAGAGCCAGTGAATAGACTGAGCATCATCTATAGGCCATTGGTGTTTTCTGCTTATGGCCTCTAGGTTAATTAATATAAATAATGTAAATAAGAACTATACACAAAAAAACTTATTTTGGAAAACATGAAAAAACAGAATAATATTTTTATTCAAGTATCTTGGAACTACTGGGAACCAAACTTTTGCTATTCTAAAAATATTAATGACTTCCCATCATTTTCCTCGCAGTCCTGAGTATTTTTAGAGCAATTATTTTCTCAAAATAACTATAGTGCTTCAACAAAGAACCTCATCAAACAGTACACTCTTAATCATGGACCGTAGGAGAAAACTGTGACGATAAAGTATGAGGGGGGAAATGTTATTTCATCTTGAAAAGTATGGTTTTGTCCATGCTGCCAGCTTGTACCCCAAGGATGAGTGGTGATTCAGTCAGGGGAGGCCTAAGCAATTGCATGACTGTGCTGAGCTGACAGCACCACTCCCTGCGACAGCACAGCTACTTCTTGTGTACAGCACAGCCCACCTGCTTGGTCTGCCACTGCAGCCTGCTCTCCCCTCATTACACCCAGTGGCCTGGCTGCCTCAATTTCCCTTCAGCTACTGGCTTGTTGAAAGCTCTCCTGTGTGCCTGTAGTAAATACACCCATCAGATAGACCTGCTGATATTTATCTGATCCTTCGGGAGGAGTGAGTCCTCAGGGGGTCCCTGCTAATGATCTCCAAAATCCTGTATCTCTGGTCAGGTCTGCTGTGACCAAACAAGTATATGTGTATGCTAGGTAAAAGTGTGTGCTAGAAAACCAAATAAAAAGCAGGTGGACTGTTCTCTGTGAGAAAATACCAACCTTACATATGCTGGTACAGATGGCATCACAGGATTAAAGTTGAACTCTTGCATGACTGTATGTTTTAGAAGTTCATCAGCTTTGTGATATTACTAATTACAGTTTGAACAGTACTAAGAACCTTACATTAAAATCCTCTTTCTTTAAAAGAGCAACACCATACCCACAACACATTTTATTCTGCCATGCTTGAATTTAATATTCTAGAGGAAAAATAATGGGTTTTTTTTCAGTTCTGAAACTCTATCTTTCCCCATCCTGTTAGTTACAGTCTAAATGCTTTTAATACCAAAGTTAGATACAGTGGAATTTATTCTATTTTTTTTCTCATAAAGGTAGATTAAAAGCTCCATTTTATTCTAATAAAATCTAGTAATGGTGGTTTAGGTATTAGTATTAATTTTATGTACACATTCAAAGGCAGATTGACAAAATATAATTAGAAAGCTCTATGCAACAAATTAAATACAGTCTTGTAGTATGGATGAAAAAAGTATCTGTTTTCATTGGAACTTAGAAAACTCGAATAGAGAAAATTAGATATATTTGAGATTAAATCAGAAAAAAATGTGAGAATTGAAAATAGGAAAATACCTATGGACCATGGAACAAGCAAAGCGTCAACTTATGTTGAATGATACAAATAAACTTTAATCTTCAGTTTCTAAAAACCTTTATATGTTTATTAAATATACTTGAAGTATATTTAATTCTATTAAATATACTTTCTTTCTATTATTCTTAAAACTGCTGAAAATTACTGATTTTAAGAATACTTAGTCTTCCACATTTCACTTAGCTGGATGAATGCCTCTGTCTTCAGCTTACTTTAATTCTCAGGCATCTATAGTAGCATAAATTTTGAAGACATCCATATTCCAATATACATATCACTAGGGTCAAGTGAACATGTTCTAGGTCCCGTTTATCTCTGAGCTGAAAATTATTCCTGCCATCACAATCTCAGAAGGTATATGTTCATTTAATGGCTTCAGTTGTGGATTTTTGGAAGGCTGGGAGAGAGAGAGATACCAATATATTCAACTGTGTGCTCAAGTAAAGTAAGGGGAAAAAAATCAGCTTGATTTATCATGTAGATTAATAGTGGGTGACTGGAAAAGAGAAAGCATCTCCAAATCCTGTTAGTTAAGGGCACACTATTGTCTGGGAAGATTAGAAGCATAATATTTTGTGAGATTTCCAGTGCTCATAGTCTTAGCTAAATTGCATAAATTACTAGAATTATTTTCCTTCAGTATTTCCTCTATTTCTACTTCAAGTGATAGCTGCAAGCAGTAATGAAAGAACTGGTTAATGACAAAAATTTTGGAAAGAACTCTGGTCAAGAATTACTCTTATAATACTGTATGGAAAACATGCCTTCCATTGGTAATTATTGCTATCCTTCCAAACATATTTGACTTTGAGTTACATTTCTTATAAGTCAATGTGCACCTTCTAAAGTTACAGATCTTCACATGAATGTAGGACTTTGAAATTGTGTGATTCACAAATCCTGACAGCTTGAAGTATGCCAGTGTATGTATATATAATTTTCTGTCTGTATAGAGTTACATACACACATCTGCAAAACCAGACGGTCTTCCTGGTGGACTGTATTCCAGAAGTACCGAAGTTATATTCCTACTGTGAAGTTTATTCCTACGTGTAATCAATGTTCAATCTGTATTTAGATATGACTGCTAAAATATGATTTTAAGAGAGATGTTGGAAAAGTAAGGCATTTTAGTTCAGCTCATTTTAGAACCCCAGGAAATAAACTTGAACTTCTGTAATTTATTCAGAATGAACACACATTGCAAAAGTGTTGGTTTGAATTGACTTGTTTATTCCTTTTTCTTTTTTCATTTTTTAAAATAGTTTCATTCTTTTATTTGATATTGCTCTTAATCCTGAACCCAGCTTATGTACTGGAAATTAGCTTATGTTTATGTATTTCTCATTTGAGCAAAAAACAGGGAAATCTTCATATGCATAGCAATGACGTGAGCCGGTGTTTTTAAATGGTATAACTGAGATCATACGTGGCCTAACGTCCGTTTGCGGGAGCTTTGCACTCTGATTTATCTGCTGTTTGCATGAGCAGGCACTGTTTTCAGGGGAGATGAGCATCCAGTAGCTGGGTGGTTGTGGGTAGGTTGGGGGCTCCCGTTGGCCACAGAGCTAACTGGGTCGCTTCTAACTTTGAGGGGCAGGGCAGAGAGGGAGAGAGAGCAGCGGGTTCAGGAACAGTGTGTGGCATGGATGCTCGCAGTGTGCCTGCCTCCCCATGGGGCAAAAAGGTTGGTTGTGTTCTGTGGGGTGTCTGTGTTTTGCTCGTTGAAATGTAAAGTTGTGCATGTTTATCGGGGCTCTTTCTGCTTTGAAGTCCAAGGACAAAAAGTGCCCCTGCTTCACTGCACTGCTCCGGTTGTGACTTTATTTCTGTTTTTAGATAAAAACTGAGGTTTAGTTCCAGTGTTCCCAAACCAGATACCACTCTCTCTCTCTTTCTTGTAGGCAGGGTGCTGCTGTGCCAGGCAAACCAGGAGGGATCTCCCGTGTACAGTGCCCCCAGTTCACTAGTATACACATCCACAAGTAAGCTAGTGTTATGGCTCTTTTGTTGTTTTGTTTTGTGACAAAAGCACATTGATGTCAAAGCCCTCCAAAATGTAAATTTTCCCCATAGCTCTCATTAAGGTAAATGTGGTATTTCTAAACATATGTAAGTAATGTCAACAGTGGTTTTAGTTGCATCTTTATCCTCAAAGTATATTTTATTTATTAACAACAACAACAAACAAAAAAACTAAACCACAAAAAAAACCCGTGAAAAACCTCTACCTATATTACAATGTTCTACAGGAATGGTCACACATTCTACAGTAACAGTGAATTTTTTTGGAATCCAGTACTGTTGTGCACTCTGCATTTTGTGTAGATGATGTGTTTCTTTTTCTATCCTGGTCATCACTGGGCTTTAATAAACAAAAAGTCTTGTATCATGCCACCATTTGATATTTTTTTTCAGAAAGCAAGTACATACAAAATTTTCCTACAAAAGAAAATAGATGTGTGCAAGTGGGAGTTTTGAATTATAAAAAGCTGGCCTAATAAAAATAGCAAAGACAAGCTGAAACAATAGATACTGCTATCAGCCATTTTTTGGCACAAAACTTTGGAGGAGAAATGTGTCCTCTCAAATTCTGAAGCAGAAGTGGAACCAGTTCTGAGTATTTTATAGACTGTGTTGGTGGTACCGCTGATGCCTTTTTTGAAATCTAGCCTGATAAGAGTCCTCTAGCTGAAATAGTCACTGCTTGCAGAATGAGGGTGAACAGCTGCATTTGCTTTGTGTTCTTAGCAGTCCTAATGAACATGATTTTACACCATGATTGGATACACTCTTTTTGAACATTGTATTCAATCTAGAATGCAATTCCTCTCTTTTAAAGCTTATCTGGAATGTATTTTATTAATTAAAACCTGGAATGAGGACAAGAGTTCCATAATGATCATATCTGGAGTCATGTTAACTCTCTTATGTCAAAGGCTGTGAGTATCATCCCTAGAGCTGCTGCATTTACACTAATAGTATGGGATCTGCTTTTGAATCAGGAGTCTACAAATACATAGTGAACTAAGAATATATATGAAGTGTTTTAAAATTGGAAATGAAATGGTCAGTTAAAATCTGCATTTGCTTCCAGATGCTCTGAGAATGTTTTATACTGTCATGTTTCCCAAGCAGTGTTTTGTTGTGGTTTTAATTCTCATAATAACACAGAGATGAAATACTGCTTAAATCTGTATTCCTTTTTGTATATTTTTAACACACTGCTCCTTTTTGACTGAAATACTAGAATTTTGACTGAAATAACAATCTTTGACAGAAATTCTTTTCCTAGAAAATTTTACAAACATTTCGTTCATTTCACTGTTAGGGAGATTCAGAGGAGGAGAAGCAGTCTTTGTTTTTCATTTTCTGGAAATTACTTTAAATAAAGCCTTCCTTAAGTTTACCCTGTTGTTCCTATTGTCTCACTGAGTTCTATCCTAGGAAATTGCAGTTGCTGTTTGCATCGTACGATATTTCCACTATTATTAAATCCCTAGATAGCCACTGTATAGCTAGCTAAGCTCTGTACTTCACTGTTTCTATTATGTCTCGTGAGTCAGTCCCTTTGAAAAATCTTTTGCAGTGGTGCTCCTTGAATAATGATATCCTGACAAACACCTGTTTGTTTTCAATTATGCCAAATACATAAGTAAACAGCCTTTGCCTATCTGCCTCCCACTGGGCGATGTGTAATACCCAGTTTCATAACAGAGATTGCTAGTAGTCCTTGCAGTAGAAATTACTACACTTCTGTTGAATCTGTGTGTCAGCAAGTCATGATTTTTCTTTTATTATGTATAGTATTTCATATTGCCAAAATCTAGTTTTCCCCCATAGGGTCACAAATCCTAATAATACAAAATTACTATAATTAGTAATGATTGTAATTAGGATTTTTTTTTTTTGCCTTATTACAAAACTTTCAATAAAGATATAAAATAGTTTCATTTCTATGGGCAATTCTACTAAGAAGTGAATAGAAATGAAGCTTGAGTTTTATCTCATTTTAAAGATCTCCTACACTTCATAATTTAATCTACAGTTGTAACACTGAAATGGTAACTGGTAAGTCAACATTAATTCTAGGAGACTAATACTTTTGCTGTTGCCATTCCATGTAGACATAGACAACAATATTGCAGCCTTCATCTTTGAATATGCTAATCATTGATTCTTTTACCATGTAGTATTTTAGAACAGCATACAATTTAAGGATTAAGAGGTTTTAAATTTGTAATTATTTTAACAGAAGGGAAAGAGTCATCTGAGATTTTAAAAGCTGAAAGATTTGGAGCTCATTAAATGCTAATGGCATTTAGGAATTTTCAGGTATTCGGAAGAGGATAGCACTCATTTTTAGATATGTTGTTTTCTTTTGCTCCTGAGTTATATTCTATAAGGAACGAAAGACTGAAACATGGTTGTAAAATATGTTTTTCTTAATTTGGCTATCTTTATTTCTCACTTAAATTCTTGATCTTTAATTGTATTGGTCACTAGTAGTCTCTGCTAACTCTGAACACTTTTAGCCCATTTTTTGGCTCTCCAGAAAGAAGAGTGCATTGCCTGAAGTTATTCTTTCCCTTCTGATGTTTTATTTCCCCAGGATATATTTTATGTATCACATTGTACATTTCCCAATACAGTGATTAGTTACACTTCTGAACATGTCAGGAGATGGAAACATGGTTCTGCTTCCTTCCATCACTTCTGGCCCTTCGCATAATACAGAAAGAAATGAGCTGTTTCTTCTGCAAGCAGTGGAACAAATCAGTAGCAATAGTCTCTCATGCCTCATCTGTTCTCTTATGCTGAAGCAGAAGATGGGACCTGGATCAGTTTTTCATTTGCACATCTATTCTGGGAATAGATAATTTGTTATCTAGAAAGCATAGTTTCAACATGCAAATGTGTTCACATTCCTTGGTGGGACAGACTCTTCGCTTTATTGGGGCAACCAAAGTAAGAAAGCTCATGGTCTTGTCTTGACTGCTGTAGATTCCTGGACTATTGACATCTTGAAGAGAGAACTAATACAACTGATTTCAGTTAAATCCTTCATTGTTATCTTAATGCAGAATGTAGACAAGCATTGGAAGGATGTATATCTGGAAAGTAAAGATTGGAATACACCGTGTCCCAGCAAGTATGTAAGGATTCAGTGGAAGCTTCCTAGAGGCCCATGACTTCTCACTGGAACTTAGTATACCAAACAGTTTGGCTGCATGTAACTCATTTTGCCCCCACTTCTTTAGACTAGATGCTTCCACAGGAAATTTTTTAATCCTGAAGAAATTTGTATCTACTGTTAAATAAGAAATGTATCAAGAAATTTTCCAAATTGAAGCCATTCAAAAATAGTACCCATGAGAATACTAAGACACTGCTGGACAAAAAGAAGATGCAAAAGAAAAAAAAAAACAACAAATGTCACTGAATATCTGTATCAGTTCTACAAAGGACAGTAATATAGTTGGGTATGTATGGTTAAAAAAAGCAGAAATACAAATCTGAACTTACGTAGGAACTTTTAAAAACTGTTTAGTGCCTATTTTTCCTTTTTTCTGTATTATAGAAGTGCCTGAAAATGTGAATGAAGTTAGAAAGCCAAAACACAGGAAAGGAGGTTGACATGAAATTATAGGCTCATAGAAGAATACAGGTCAGAAGGGCTAGGTTGCACTAGGGCACCTTTAAAGATGGTGACTGCACAACCCTTCTGGGCAATATATTCCAGTGCTTGAATGTCCTAACAGTGAAAACCCCTGTTCTTTCAAATTACATTTGTTGACTCTTGTCTTCCCAGTGTGGGCCTCTGTGAAGAGCCTGGCTCTGTTTTCTTTATAACCTCCCCCTGCCCTTCTTTGGCAGGGGCCAGCAGACAGCTTCTTTGTGCTCTGGACTAGCTAGTCAGTGTTCTCGGGCTCTCTCAGCACCAGCTGGTGTAGTAAGGAAACCAGCCTAAAGCTGGGCATCACATTTCACAAAAATTTACAGTTGGGCATCCCCATGTCCCGGGGAAGGCCATGGGAGGGAGATAACATTTTAATGCTAGTTCAAAGGCAGCTGGATATTTTTTCAGTCTCTAAATCAGAACATTGATCTTTGTAACTTGTAGGCTTTATTTGAGCTCCAAGTAAAAAAAAGAGACTAAATTTATCAGGTATGTAACGACTAGTAGATTTTTATGAGTATGTATTAAAGGGACAGTTCGCTAGACTGGCTAGCTAACATATATGCTAACACAGTAAATTGTTGTATGCCTTTGAGAATGATATGCAGATGAGTACTGATATTTCCCAAATGTTTTGCATGCCCATGAAAGAGAATTTTGCCTTGACTTCAATAAGTGCATTTTAAACTGATGTAAATTTTAGCTTACATTTTCTTAATGTTAGAGTTGTTTAATCTTCAGTAAGCATGCTTATCAACTCCAAGATGTACGTGCTCTTTTCCCATAAATGTTATTTTTTAAATTAAAAATAAAGCATTTATATTGCAATAAAAGAAGAGAAATATGAAAATACAAAAATCAGATATTTATTTTATATTACTTAAGGGCAAATGAAGTTGATAGCCCATTTCTTTAATAGATATATTGATTATAATTTTGTAAGAAGTGGAGGAATTCAGCAAAATGATTGAGGTGGTACAAATGCTTATAAATCTGTCCCGCATTGTTCATTTTCTTTAATTATAATTGTCTGATAAAACTTCCATCAGTTTCTGTAATTAACCTAATGGTCTAAATGAATTTCCAGATCACTAGTTATTCATTTCAATATAGAAAATGCCATTACATCGAGTTAATTAATACAAAGTAAGTTCCTAGTCCATTGTATCAGTAGAATAGAACTTTAGTGTTTTAACTGTTTCAATTGTGAATTTTTTTTCCTCACATCTTTTTTGTCAAATTTATAGACTTGGATGTTGATTTTCTATTCATACTAAAATGACATAAACCCTTTATAACGAAAATACTTAAAACCCAATGCTTTTCAAGTTCTCATCCTCTAAATACCAGTGGGTTTTTTGTATTTATAATTTTAACTATTTTTCAACAGAATTCATTGTGCCAAATTCATAATCCCATGATATGCCCTCAAACATCTTATTTGTCTTGATATTCCTTTCACAGAAGTACATATGACAGATAAGCACTCACCAGAGAATACTTTTGCTTTGCGTCAAACAGATATTAAAACAATAAACTATGTTGCCCTGGGATTTTAGCTTATGAGCAAAACCAGAAAACAACAAGGCAAAGACGAGATGTTTTTGAAAGGTGGGAAGGCAGTTCTTTCAGAAAATTCCCTGGAAACCTTTAGTCCTGGACATTTTTTGACAAGAAAAAATTTTAATGTTTAAGTTCTTTTAAAGCCAATCAGGAAAATACATTCCGTTACTTCAGAACAGGCATTAGAAATGTTCCTAAAGTATCCTAATAATTCTACTGATCTGAAGGTAGGTGCTATATGCTGGGAGGGAAGAAAAATCTATAGCAGCAACTTAAAGTATTAATTATATGGGAATTTTACTTTTTCTTTAAGTTCTCAGTTAAAAACTTATCAACACATGTATGACAGACACATGTAGTATTTTTACACAGATTCACAGATTCAGAGGGGTTGGCACAGACCTCAGGAGATCATCTAGTCCAATCTCCTCTAGAGCAGGATCACCTTGAACATGTTGCACAGGATTGCATCCAGATAGGTAATGAACGCCTCCTGAGAAGGAGACTCCACAGCCTCTCTGGGCAGCCTGTTCCAGTGCTCCATCACTCTCACAGTAAGAAAATTTTGGCTCATATGGAGATAGAACTTTCTGTGTTCTAGGTTGTGCGCCTTGTCCTGTCACTGGGGACCACTGAGAAGAGTCTGCCCCCTTTCTCAACACCCACCCTTCAGGTATTTATAAGTGTTGATGAGATCCCCTCTCAGTATTCTCTAGGCTAAACAGACCCAGGTCTCTCAGTCCTTCTTCATATAGAAGATGTTCAAGTCCTCTAATCATCCTGGTAGCCCTCCCCTGGACTCTCTCCAGTAGATCCCTGTCTTTCGTGAACTGGGGAGCTCAGAACTGGACACAATACTCCAGCTGTGGCCTCACCAGGGCAGAGCAGAGCGGGAGGAGAACCTTCCTCCACCTGCTGGCCACACTCTTCTTGATGCTCCCCAGGGTACCATTAGCCTTCTTGGCTACAAGGGCACACTGCTGGCTCATGGAGAGCTTCTTATCCACCAGGATTCCCAGGTCCTTCCCTCCAGTTCTGCTTCCCAGCAGGTCAACCCCTGACCTGTACTAGTGCTTGTCCTTAAATTTCATAAGGTTGCCATTTGCCCAAGTCTCCAGCCTGTCCAGGTCTCACTGAATGGCAGCAAATTTTTAAAATCATATTGTGGGGATTTTCTCTTGTGGGTGTTTTGATTTGTAGGTGGAGGAAAATTCAGGGCTTTGTTGATATGCACAGAATAAATAAGAAAAATCATAAATACAAAGTATAAATAGCACATCTGATGGTAGGATTTAGTTCATTTGAGGATTTGTGAGACAGAAATGAAAATTAAATAAAGCCTGTCTATTTAAATGTGTCTGTTGAATATCCTTGCTTAGAAGTAGATTAGAAATTGGTTTAGAAATATTACCAACTACATTAAAAATGCTGTATGAAACTACATTCATATTTCTTGTTTCAGTGAAGACATTCCAGATTTTATTTTTCTGTGGCATTACTAATGGACTGAAGCAAGACCTTTGACATTTATATTCTGGGATACTTCCAGTGCCAAGAATGTGATATGGGAACAATAAAAGTTTTCAGCAGATGATGTAAAGTGTGCTTCTGATGAGAATCATTAGTGGAAGCACTCAGTTCAGAAACCTTGATTCAGCTGATTTTTGTCAGATTATTTTGTTGCACACATGTAACTACTTAAAAATTGTTTTGCAATGATGATAGTCTGCTGACAGTACTATCCTGAGACTCCAGGCAACTGAAATGTAGGTGCTCCCACCATTTATTACACCATTTTTATATAAGGCATGATTAACTGTATTCAATCCAAATGGACTTATACTTGATTTGTTCTGATTTTATTGTGTTTTTTCTTAATTTATTTGTTGGAATTTTACTGTTATTGAGAGAGGCTGTTTAGTAAGCTTGCCATTTTGAATTGGTTAGGAACAGTTTAAAGAATGAGTTTTCTTACAGCATAAATAATCTGCCTATGTTACAGTATTTCTGATTTAAGTGTTAAAAGGTTTCTGCAAACTACATTTTTAATTGGTCTGTTTTCTCATAAGCTGTATGGCAGGTCACTTCATCATGGCTAAAATACATATTAGTAGACTATATTTACATGTTTGTGATTTCATCTGCTTTATATTGCTTCAGAGGAAAAAAGTCAAGTACAAGGGAGACATTTTGCAAAGATCCTGCAAAGGAGTTCTCTGAGAAAGCCAATTTAACCATCGTAGGACTGAGATTCATGAATGAAAAAGTGCAGAAGTTTCCCAAAGGGAAACGTCCATACAATTCATTACTAAATATTCAGGAGTCAACCTATCTTTTAATGTGCTCCCTGAATTAATTAATTGCCTTTATAGGGAGAATCACCAGGTAGTAACCCAGGAATAGTGTAAAAAGTGTTCTTCCTTGTCTGTATGTTAAAATACAGTCAGGTTACGTGGAAGCTTAAATAAAGAAAATATCATTAAGTAGGAACAAAGTTTAGTAATTGCTTTTTATTACTTTTTTCTGCCAAGATATCTGAGAGTTGAAAAATCATGTAATACTTCCAGAGAAAATACTGATGTGATCTCTTTCTGAAATGTCATCAGAAGGTTTTTAAACCCTGTTTTCAACCATTCGTTGTACTGGACCAAAGGCCATGTTTTGAACATGGTTACACAAATATGAATGTGGGGTAACTTCACTGACGTCTAAGTCAGATAGTTATAAAAATATAATAAAATTAGTGAAATTGAATGAAACTATATTCATACATATGTTTTGTTCTTGACTTTATTATCAACCTTTTTAAGCTGTGAAGTGAACCTCTGAGCTGCCTGAAATTCTTACTATATTTTTGTGTTCCATATCACTATTGTGATTGTCCTTCTGTAACAGGATAACTTTCCTTTTACCAACTGTCTATTAGTATTTTAAGTGGTGTCTATTAAGTCACCAGTGAAACATATTGTAGTTGCTCAGAATCTGTAAATACGGCTTTCGTTTCCTCTAAGTCTGTTTTTAAGTGCCTTGCTGTTTACACTCACTTTTCCATTAATCTGCCGTGTGACAGAACTAGCATACATAAGTTTCACAAAAAGAGACATATCCTGAATTGCACCATTCTACACCTGGGTGGTGGAAGATGACTGGAAAGGTGTGCATATTTTTTTTAATAGTAAATTGCTGGGAGTGTCTTTGTGCTTTAGTTCAATTAATAAAAATCATGTTTGTTCAAGGACTGTTGGACATTTCATTTGTCTTAGCACTTTCCTGTTAATGGACAAGGGCACTCAGCCACTGATAGTACTTATGACTTCAGTTAGAATAATAGGATTGCTTGGACTTACTTGTCTCAATATGCAGCTAAATAGTGAGAATTGCATTTAGCACTTTTTTTGCATCATAAACTCAGAGGTACACAGGATATGAGATACATGGGATCCTTAGTGTAGATGCTTATCTGCAGGTTGCTGCTGTTTCCTCAGCTTTCTATTCCAGCTGTGTTACTTGCTTTCAGTAGGTAGGCACACACAGTTAACCATATTTTTCAAGTCATTCTGTCTGTCAGATGTACAGTTGTCAAATTTGTGGTTTTCACCTAAGCCTGTAAGATTCGGTTTCAAAAAAAGACTTTATTGTCACTTGCCTTGTGTTGTGTGACAGTTGTTAAGTCATTGCTCTTCAAGCCATGCTGTATATAGCAAAATTCTTTGACCTGAATTTCACAAATAGTAAGTACTTTTGAGAGATTACTGTTTTTAATATCTATATGACTCTTTGCACATGCTATTCTTGTTTTGGTAATTTTTCTCTTGGATTAGGTTAACTAGCTGATTTTTTTTCTCAATCACTTCCTGCCTAAATTCTTCCCAACCCAACATTGTTCTGACTGTGCTCTTTTTACAGTTTAATTATTCTGTTGAGTTTTAGTAATCTTGGTGTCATCCAGATAGAACTTCTTGTCACAACACAATTGACTTTCATAAGCATTCAAATTACTAAATTTCATCATCTCTTTATAGATCTACTTTTTATCTAGTCTTCCAAACAATATCCTTTTTACTTTGTCTCAGAAATGGTGCTTAGATAGACACAGGGGAATTCTTCCATTGGCTTGGAACTTGTAGATGTTCAACAACCAGGAAAACAAGGCAAGTTGTTGATGAGTTTGATCATCTATATTTGAAGATTGTTCTTTAATATAAGATCAGATGTGGCTTCTCCGATCTCTGCTATTTCTTTTCCTTTATGGCCTATTTGCTTTGATTATCTACTGAGCTTTTTCTTGTTAGTGATTTTTTTTTGGTTAAAATTCAATAGTTCTTTGTGCATCAGTTATTTGTATTCTTTGAAACATAACTATGAATTACTCTAATTTTGATATTAAGTACACTATGAGTAATTTGACTTCCAATTATAGTGGGTTTTTACTTAAAGTTGTAGGTTGATGGAACTACATAAATTTACCAAAAAGCCCTCAATCTGTTATTCTTTTATCCCTTCACTTCCTCCATTTTTTCTGCATTATAAGAGAAATCCCTTGATATCTGAGGGATTCAGGTGTCTGCATATACAGTCCTGTAAAAGAAGGATGAGATACATGGAAATTTCTGATACTTATAGAATCACCAAAATAACTGAATCTCAGAATGTCTGAGGTTGGAAGGAACCTCTGAAGGTCACCTTGTCCACCTGCCCTGCTCAACAGTGTAACCTTGAGTGGGCTGCCTGGTTGTTGAGTATCTCCAGGGATGGAGACTCCACAGCCTCTCTGGGTACCTGAACTAGTGCTCAGTCATCCTCACTATAAAAAACTAGGCAGAAGGATGAGACACTTCTCAGATATGGCATCAAGATTTTCCTCCAAAGATTATTAATTCCTGGCATATAATGGTATCAGTAAACATAGAAACATTTAATAAGGGGCCACCTTATTAGAAAAAGTTTCACCAAATGTATGTCAAATGGTTGGTTGTTTATGGGCATCTTAAAGAACATAAAACAAAGGAGGGAATAGAAAATGAGTAATTCAATGTATACAAAAAATAATTTTAAGGAAATCTAAGTGTGAAATCTGTATGTCCAAGTCACTGTTGACTTGGACACTTAATTAAGAGGTTGCTTTTTTTTTCACTAAAATATTGTATGGTTTTTGAGTACATCTGATTATGTTGGTGATTTGGTATGGAAAAATCTTACAAATCTTATTTTTTATGTATCTGAGCGTGAAATAGACAAAGAGTGTCTTATAGCAGCTGTCCTCTAGAAATATTTATGTAATCTTTTAGAGGCTGCCTTTTTCTAGAAAGATTCACCAAATTTATGTAAAATTTTGTGCCAATTTCAATTTGACTAGAAACTTAGTGCAGTAGTATTGTGTAAAGGGATTCAATTACAGTGTGCAGTGTTTTGTAAGTAACTGTCTCACATAAAAAGTTAATTAATCAGAGCTGTGTCAATTTCCTTGTGCCATGTCAATTTGCAGCAAGGTAATTAATCACTAATCGCCCAGCATGCAGCAAACTAAGGGACAATCCATGAGTCATTTATTGCTATTTTTTTCAAAATAAATGGCACACAGAGCCATGAAGAAACACATCTTGCCTTTCATAATATTTTTATCGACAGTTTTGCATGTTGTAATAGACTGCAGCAACAAGCAGCTGTAGTTCAATGGAATATGAATATTAAAGAAACAAATGAGAGCAGATTTATAGGCCATTGCTTTTCTGTTATGTCAGTTTTGAGATTACACTGAGCAAATGAACAGTGAAAAATTACTCTTCCATGTGGAGAATGGTGATTAGACTTGTACATTAATTAGAGATTTTTGTTCTCCTTTTCAATGCATTTCAAATGAGAATGTCCTATAAGTAACGGTTTGTCCAAAATGCAGATTTATTCATTCCTAAACAACAGGGTTTAATACTGACATATATTTTTGTACAATAGTAAGGAAATAATTGTTCTTCTGATTTTATGTATGTGTTTCAAAAAATAGAGTATGAATAAAAAAAGTAGAAGGAAGTAGTCACAACTGTATTTGACCTATATGGCAAGTTTCCTTTGAATTCAGTTTAATTGACCCCTAGATCCCCAGGGATAACCATCTCATGAAAGTGACAGGTGAAAACAAATATATTTTCGGTTTGCTTGCTTTTTGTAAAGATCGTGAACTTTCTAAAGATTTTTTAAGCTGAAATTTTAATAATGATATTTAAATAAGTTTTTAAAGCCTCTTTATGTTAAAATCTATAGTAACAGAGCTTAAATTTCACTTGGAGTATTCTTTAGTCTGCGTATGTAAATGCAAAGATCTGCACACAGCCTCTTTAATGCCATTTTTGTAATGCTTTTAAAGAAAATCAAGGAATAATACTACTGTTACAGTGAAGTGAAAATTCACTACACAGCATAAATTAGACTAAATTTCTGATTTTGTTCCCAAACTCTCCAATGACCTCATATAAATAGTTCAGCTTAGTCTTTCTCAGCATGATGCGCATAATATATATATATCTTCTTTTTTTTGTTTTTTTCAATTTATTGTTCGTCACTTCTGAAGCGTTTCCTCCTCAGGGATACACCCTAAACTTTGTGAATAATGTAAATGTGTCTCCCTGCCTTTCTAACAGTTAAACTGTGTTGCAGTAAATTAGCTATAAACTGATTCAAACACGATGCAGCGTTAAAATTCTCCACCATAAAACATTTGAAAACTCTTGATAGCATATGACCTGATAGTTTGTGCAAAGGAGGAGAGATTATGAGTGATGAGAGGTATGAGAGATAGATTTGTTCATCCATATTGATGGCACACCTTTTTTGAGGCATATGGCACACTCATACAAATTCAAACCACAGCACAAATGTGAAGAATAATTGCCCATTAAAATGGCTGTATAGTTTTATGGCTTTGATACAAAATCTGCCCCCTGTTGTTTTTTGCATCTGCTACTCTTCCATCTATTCCAAAGCTTTAAAACTTTAATACACAGTGTATAACCCTTAAGTATTTTTTACCAGGTTGTATTCATCCTTTTGGGATCTCAAACTTTGTCATTGTTCATTCAGTCTTTGTTTTCTAAGGCATATGTTGAGTTATGGTGCCTAGGAAGTGCACCTACCTGTCATGTTCATTTAATAAAAATGAATAATAACTATGTTTATATTACATCTTTGGGGAGAAACTGAGTTGATTAAATTTCATCTGTGAACACAACAATTAAGTTCCTCTTCTTTTTCTTATTCTCATACTTATTTTCCTTTTTAAAGTATTAGTTACCTAAATTTTAATGATAAAATTGCATGAATCCTGTTAATTTTTTATTTCCTTAAATGCCTTTTTATTTCCTTAAATGTTCATTTGAGATTTAACCTGAAGTTCGTTGAAGGAGATACTCTTAACAGTGTTTCCATGTTTACGAAGTTATCCAGAAGTGACATCATTTTGGACAACAGTCATTGTAATAATACTTTCTTTTTTTTTTAAATCCTCTTAAATACAACTGTGAAAATAAAACAAGTTTATAGAAGGAATCTTGCCTTAAGTTCCTTAAAAAAATTCATTTAGACTTTAGTACAGGATGATTTCTATGATTTGTGATAATTATATTAAACAAAAACCAAGCACCAACAACATATTTTAGTCATGATTCTTTTTTTAATTTAGTAAGAACTAAAATTGGAGTTCCACTCTAGGAAATCTTGGTTTGGTTTTTTTTTTTTTTTGATGCTGTCATTTTAGTCCAATTGACATTTGAAAAGCTTAATGAATAACTACAGAATTCATGGAGCTATTAAATGACAATGTATATTGTTTCTTTGACTTGATATTTAACTATACTCAATCCTTAGAAAAGTCTCTTTTTTTTAACCTCATAGAGTCACCTCATATCATCAATGCCTAGGTGGAGAAATCTGCCTTTTTTCTATCACAGATCAGAATTCCAGTCATCAAATTTCAAATTGCTTTGATAAATTTATGGTATTTTTGCTTAAAAGTAGACACAGATGCTTCCTTGTAGTGAGTCAAACACATTTTCAACCCCCTTATAATATCATATTCACTGACCAAATTTCAGTAGTTTGTCAGTGAGGTTAAACCTACAAACTCTAAGTCATTAAAAACTTCACCCTTCCTGGCTAGTATATTCATTTCTTCTGGGGCTGGTTAATAGGATGTAATGGTTCGTGATGGGAAAGCTTTTTTCATAAAATTGCTTTTATGAAGTCCATTCTTCAGTTGTGTTCTAATGGTGACACTTCTGCTGGTTATTTTGGGGCAAGGATATTAAAAAGTTGGTAGCAAAATAAATTCAGTGGTCATTGCATATTCCTAACCATCTGATTTCTCAGCTTGGCTGAAGTAGTGTATTTTTTTTTTT
This sequence comes from Laterallus jamaicensis coturniculus, assembly GCA_022605575.1. Taxonomy (NCBI): domain Eukaryota; kingdom Metazoa; phylum Chordata; class Aves; order Gruiformes; family Rallidae; genus Laterallus; species Laterallus jamaicensis. Next base: position 1,243,667 of record JAKCOX010000020.1, on the reverse strand, counting down.
CTGAATTCAAACCTAGGCTGATGTGACCTTGTTTATTATTTTACCTCTATTCTTAATCTTTAGTATTACTGCCTGGAATTAGAAGGCATGCTTTTTCTTGATACTCTGATTTTCAGACTGACACGTATCAATTTTGGGGGGATGGATATAATTCCTTATTTCTCAGGCTGAGTTTCCATCATGTCTTGCCCTCTTCCTGACAAAACTCTGTATGATTGCTGCACCTTCTACTAATTGCTTCTACAGCCTTTCTTAGATTTTTGCTTTACTCTAGATGTGTTATGCTTAACAGTTTTATTAAGGAGACACTGCAAGGCAAGCATAGCAAAACAAATTACTTCAGGCTTTCCATTGTAAAACATTGCAGATCCTTGCCAAGGAAGGTGCTCCTCCATTATGTGTCCTGGATTTGGTAGACACTTATGGGATAAGTGACTCTTCCTGCTATCTTCTAGCTTTTTCTCCTCTTTCATAAGAGAAAACCTTCTTTCTCATGAAATTGTAATAATATTTTTTTAAAAATACCTTCTGTTTTATCTCTGGTCATTCTTTGATATGGGCACTATGCTTTCCCTGTGACATTTCTTTGTAGAGAACCATTAACTGGAATAAGATTTAAGGTCAGTGGCCCTTGTAATTCTTTCCAAGGTATGACCATCATGTAGGCCAATGAATACTTAGGATAAATGCTCAATAGCTGCAAACTGTATTTTCAAACATCTCTGTGAATCTGTATTTTCAAACAGCTGTGTGAAACAGCTGGGTTGAATGATACAATATGAAGGGAAAAAATGCTCATCAAACACTAAAGGAGTTCATGCTTTCAAAGAGGTTTATACTCAGTGTCTTCCATACAACTTCTACATAATTCCAGTTAAGTTTCCATCAGACCTATATTTACTAATTTCTTCTGAAAATCTGAAGATAGGTCCACACTTCACACGTGTAAATGTGTGGGGCGGTATGAAGTCATTGGGATTTTATTTTTTTTTTTAAAACGGTAGATTTTACAGTGGTAAGATTGCCTAGGACCCTGAGTGTTTCACTCAAAGAACATGACTTACCTGCTTTAAGTATTTCTAAATACTGATTTTTAATTGCAAAGAATTAATTGCTGAAACAGAACTTGGAGCAGGACTTTCCAGACCATATATTGCAAACCCACAGCATTGTTGGATACCTTGCATTGCTTGATCTTAGACCTCTTTAAATTGGCTTGGTTTACTTTGCCACCACTTATTTTATTCTTATGAAAGTGTGTTTTCTGTCAGTACATCCATGTAAGCAAAGAAGTTGCTCAAACTGCTCAAAGGTTGTCAGACTTAATTTTCTTTGTGGCTTTTAGCTCAGAGAAATTTCTGTTGATCTTGATAGCCTAAGAGTGTCCCTAAAGACTTCAGTTTTTTAAAGCTAGCAACAGAATGCCAACCTTCAGGTTTATCACTTCAGATGATAATTTATTTTAATGCAGGTAGAGTGCAGCTAAGCATTACTCTGGTAACAAATGTGATCGCACTGGATTAGTTTTCCATCTAATGCAATACCCATAACAACCAGTGGCAAAAAGTTTCATGGCACCTTAATTAGAGTTTGTGTGAAAAGCAAATTTTCCCCCTGTTTTCTCTATTACAGTTGTGGAGCTGTGTCATAGCTCCTACAGTACTTCCTTTCTATGCTGAAGAGCACTGGTCTGTTGTTCCTCTAACAAAGTAACAGGCATGATTATAGTTAAGCTAAGCAACCTTTTAAAATGTATGTTCTGTGCATCAAGTAATTTAAGCCAAGACAGGAAGTTTCCAGCAAGTGGCATTCACATACACATTTTCTGAAGGACAAGTGATCAATGATTCCATGTATTGCTAACTTCCATCTATCACATTTTATTAGAGTATTGCACCTTTCATTTCTCTGTTAGTATGGATGAGGAGACAGGCCATTCTCTCAGAGGAACTACAGCACAGCCAGTAGATTTTTTTTTTTACTATAATGATTGCATCTATCTTTAGTGCACTGAAAATTATATTTTACATTTTCATATGCACATTGCACTAATTTGTATACAAGAGTGTTAATGTTTACTTGGAAATGAAAAGGGCAAAAGCTGCATGGTCTGAGCAGCTGGTCATGATTCTAGCACTACTGTATTTATATTATTCAATATTCAGTGTTGTTGCATACGCAAAAGTACTTACAGCATCTGGATTTCCAAATATATGATATATATGTTCTTTTTATTTTCCCCTAAAGAATGTGGGATCATGCTTTCCATTACTCTATTTCTTTAGGCCTTCGTAAATGACACATATTTATTTTTACAGTTAGAGGAATAAAAGGTATACTGGCCTACATCAGGAACAGTGTGGCCAGCAGGAATAGGGAAGTGATCCTTTCCCCTGTGCTCAGCGCTGGTGAGAATGGACCTGGAGTAATGTGTTCAGTTTTGGGACCCTTGCTACAAGGACATCAGAATGCTTGAGTGTGTCCAGAGAAGGGCTACAAAGCTGGTGAAGGGTGTAGAAGACAGGTCTTACGAGGAGTGGCTGAGGGAGCTGGGATTGTTTAGTCTGGAGAAAAGGAGACTCATCATTCTCTACAACTACCTGAAATCTGGTTGTAGTGAAGTGAGGTGGGGGTTGGTCTCTTCTCCATGGTAGCTAATGACAGGACAAGGGCAAAGGGTCCGAAGTGGCATCAGGGGAAGTTTAGGTTGGATATTAGGAAAAATTTCCTTACTGAAAGGGTTGTCATATCTGACAAGGAACAGGCTGCCCAGGGAGCTAGTTGAATTGCCATTCCTGGAGATGTTTAAAACAAGACTAGATGTTGTACTTGGCAACACAGTCTAGTGTTGCACCTAGTAGCTCTGGATAGATGGTTGGACTTGATGATCTTGAAGGTCTTTTCCAACCCAAACCGTTCTATGATATTTGCGCTTTTTAAAAGACTGTTTTCATTTAGTTGCATGGCAATAGAGTTGGTTTATGTTGTATCGCAGCCATGTAAATCTCTGCAGAATTACTGTGCAACCATTTGCAGTGAAAAGAACCTAGTAGTAGCAAGGCAGTAATTGAGAAGTTGCCATAATTACAGTATTTTCCTTCATGTGTTTAGCCAGTGACATCTACACGTTGTGAATTTTTAATTTTCTTTTTCAAATTCAAGGTTTCTTTTAAAAATTAATGCTAAAACAGATGAAAGACAACTGTGGATTGAAATGAATTCACATTTCAGATTTGAAAAATGTACTTGTTCATACATCATTACTTCCATTTGTTTGCTTCTCATTAGGGCTTTGCTAAGCATTTTTTTTTTTAGATCTCTTTCTTTAAATGCTAGAAAAAAATTAACTCAGTGAAACACAACTGAAGTAATCTGAGAGCCAACAGATCTGGATTATATTTTTTTCTATCTCACTGATAAATTAATTCCAAAAATACCTCTTCTAGCAGGCCAGAAATATATGTACAAATGTGAAATGGTCTAATAAAGTATTGGTTAAAACAATGGCTGAGAAAGTAAAGGGGAAAGTTGCTGGTTTATTTGTCAATTAAAAAATGTATGAAGTTTTACAGAAAAAAGCCAAACAACCCTCTCAGTAGTACTTTATTAATGTTCAATTTCTGATTAAGTTTGCTGTTTCCTGCTTGCATACAAAGATTTTGTGTAAAAAGATGAGGCCTCTGGTTAAAAGACTGACAATTTACTTAGTTGGCAACTCCCTCATCCAGGTATAGGCAGGCTTTAACAAAAGCACAAACACTATTACATTACCTTTGATTTGAAGCACTCAACTGACCTGAACATTTGATATTCCTCTTCTTCACAGTGCCAGGATTTCCCTACCCTGCTGCAACTGCCGCTGCTGCTTACAGAGGTGCACATCTAAGAGGCCGAGGTCGCACGGTGTACAACACGTTTCGTGCAGCAGCTCCCCCCCCTCCGATTCCAGCCTACGGCGGGTAAGGGCATCAGCCGTGTTTACCTATTAGCATGAATCTCTAAAGGCTACAAACTGTTTGTGGCTGTGGTGCATGCTGATTGTGTCTCACTGCAGAAACCAATGCAGCATGCAACCAATCCCAGTGCTGGAAGTGGTGCACCTTGCACGGAGTATTGAAAAATGACTGTAATTTGTACTGCCATGGTTGGTGGCCTTAAGCATTTCAGATGTCACATATTGTTATGTAAATGCTCTTAGAAACTGAACGCTTTGGAACAGAGAAATTGGTTCAGCTAAAGATATGTTCTTGATGATTGCAAACATCTGGTTATTAAGGAGGTTGGATCAAGTTAACTTCCTTTTCTTCAAATCATCCACTGAAAATTGTCTCTGGCTTAGTGGTGGATTTATTTTTTTGTTTCATTGCACTGTCTAGTTTTTCTAGCTGACATCTCTACCTCAATAGAAGCATGAGGTGCTTCTCTCAGGGCCATGTGTTTTTCAGTACATTTGCTTAAATACTTTAAGATTTCACTGTCAGTGGCCTACATTTACTAAAACCTAGTAGTAAACTCAGGAAAAAAAGGAGAGAAATTAATAGTAGGAATTTCTAGAAACTTGATAATCTTCTGTTATTTCAGAAGATTTTCCTTTTATGTATATCTTTAAGGGAAAGAAGGAAGAAACAGTCTTCTGTAGCTCTGTAAGTGCTGATAGAAACTGGATTTGTGTGCTGCATGTGACGTTTATAAGCGCTAACATGGTTGAAAAATTTTTCAACTATTGAGAAATTGGGACAATTGGGAAGTAGTTGTTTCATTACCTCTCTGTAGAGCTGTAGATCTCTGTAAAGATCTTTCTACGAAAGGCTTAGGAAGGGTTTTGCAACATCTTAGGTTGAAAGTGCTTGTGCTTTCTCTGCCCTCACCCACCCAGCAGTTCATCTGTTCTCATGCTGGACATTACTTGTAGCAGAGCTTGCAGCACAAGACTTCAACGCTGATGTCCTGCTTAGTTATGGCAGAAGAAGGGCTTGTGGAGAGGACTTTAAACTCCATCTCAAGGGGAAAGGGGGTAAAACCAGGCTAGCTGGAAGTGAGCTGGGAGACAGCTTGTCAGAGGTAAGGGGTGAGACCAAAAGTCTAGATGAAGTGCATTCACACGGCTGGTGATGAAATACAGGATGGTATGCTACAATCAGAGGTGCTGTGTGTCAGGGAGTTCCATAAGTCCACCCCAAGAGGTGCAGGGCACATCTGAAACTCTTCTACACCAAAGAATGTAGCATGTGGAACAAACAAGGAAAGCTAGAAGTCCTGGCTCAGGGACAGATGTCTGACATTATTGGCTTAAGCAAAACCTGGTGAGAGGAGTCCTGTGACTAGTGTGAGGCAATGGATGGTTACAGGCTCTTCAGAAGAGACAGGCAGGGCAGGAGATGTGGGGGGGTGGTGCTGTATGTAATGGAGGGGCTGGGCTGCATGGATCTGTCAGTTAGCATGGACACCATTGAGAGTGTCTGGGTAAGGATTAAGGGACGAACAAATAAAGGGGATAATGTAGTGGGAGTCTACTAGAGACCACCCGGCTAGAACAACATTGACAAGTTATCCTTCAAGGAATCAAGGGACACCTGTAGTTCATCACTCTTGTCCTTATGAGGGAATTCAACTTGCCAGATGTTAACTGGGAACACCACACACCTCATACAAAAAGGTCCAGGAGATTCCTAGAGGAACTGTATGATAACTACCCTGTTCAAGTATTAAGGGAGCCCACAAAGAAAGATGCCCTCCTAGATCTCTTGCTCATAAACAGAGGGAGTGGAGGTAAGTGGCTGCCTTGGCCATAGTGACCACGAATTTAAAATCCTGGGCGAGAGGAGGAAATCTGTCTCCAAAACTTCAACACTAGATATGGGGAGAAGAGTTTTTGAGCTGCTCAGGGAACTGTTTGGTAAGGTACATCAGTTCTTGTCTGAACAGGGACCTTCTTCTAGAGCTTATGTGGAAAAAGAAAGTGTACGGCCAATGGAAGCGAAGTCAGGTAACAAGGGAGGATTATAGGAATGCTGTTCACCTTTGTAGGGAGAAAATTAATATGGCCAAAGCTCAGTTAGAGCTGAGGCTGGCCAGTACTGGCAGAAAATAAAAAGGGGTTTTTCAAATACATTAACAAGAAGAGAAGAGCCAGAGAGAACATTGGTCCATTAATTGATGACAATGGTCAACTTACTGAGGGGACATAGACAAAGTAGAGACATTTTAACACTTTCTTTGCCTCTGTCTTCAATGTAGTTGGTGGGCTCTGGGACTCCAGATGCCTCAAGTTGGAGGACTGTGACTGTGGTAATGATTAACTCCTAGTGAACCCTGAACTTGTGGGTGATTGGCTACTCATCTGGATCCATATAAGTCCGTGGGCCCCAATGGAATTCATTTGAGTGTATTGTGTAGTTTAATGTTTTTTAAAGAGTTTTGAAGATTGCCTAAGTTTCCTTTGGACAAGGATGGTGTCCCACCAAAATTACCTTACTGTTACCCAGACTCTCCTTTGGATTTAATCCATGTATTTGTACACAGCAATGATGGGAATAAGTCTAGAATTTCCTACAGGAGCTCATTTCAATCTGAATGCCTCAGGTAGAAAATGGGTACTGCATTTAAAGTGTACTGTTTCCATCTCAACTTACTTTAAAAAGAAATTATTAAATTTGAGCACAGTGAAAATGGACAAAATGGCTTATTACCAGTTTCATGACGTTAAGAGAATTCATACCAGCTATGTGAGGTATTTTTTGTTAGCATTTGCAAAATAAGTAAATACTTTTATACCTGTAACTTTAATTTGCTTTAATTTAAGGGGCCACATGTGGGTGCTCTGTGTGTGTATAGGTGTGTTGCATAAATTTTTATAGTTTAGTTAGTATAGTGCCTCAGCAGGAAGAATTGAATTTCCAGTTGTAATACATATATATTTTCATGCAATTTTACTGTTTATGTTCAGCATCTTTAGTTAGTAAGTTAGATATCTAAGCACTATTGTAAGATAATACAGGCCTTTTGCACTGCAGTCAGCTTCAGCAGTGTTTTAGAACTGATTCCAAGAGGTCATCTCAGCACTCTTAACAATTCTTCTGCAGGATGTTTTGACAGTTAGGGTGGACAGATCTCACCTAATGCATTCATTACCTATGCTTAAAGCTGACTTCAGAGGGACCCATTCATTGCATCATTAAGAAGTCACATTTCCTCATTGTTCTAATGACTTCTAGCTGTCTGAGATGAATTCTCAGTAATCTAGGATTCACCTTGCCAGTGAGAATGTTTTGTAACTAAATTTGACTCTGCAAGAGTTTTCAATTGGTAAACTTTGTCTTAATTCATGTAAGTCTTAATTCAGATATTAGTCAGGTTTAATTTTCTCCATCAACCTGTGCTTTATAATAAGACACTGCTTTCCAATGCACAAAACAAATTTCTAACTGTTGTCATTCATGGATCAGTGCAGAAATAATACATACCTCTATTGTTCTGATCCTCAGTTGGATTAAGAATGCTTTAATATTGTTTTTGATCTTGTGCTAGTAACTTCACTGATACAATAGTACACTTGGGAATTTCTTTGCAATATTTTGTTCTGTGCTCACTTTTTATGTAGTTTGATCTATCAAAGAATCAAAAAGGAATTTTCATAAGAAAAAATCTTTAATCAATGAAAGTAAATTATAAGAATGGGGTTTTCAGTCAACAATGGGAATAGGAGTCAAGGAAAATTACAGAGATAATAAAGAGATCACAGAGAATGAATCAACTTGCAGAAGGAAGCAAACAACTTGGAATATCATTTGTTGATAAGAAAAATAGAAAAAAACTTTTAATGCTATTTTTCAATTGATTTAGTAGAAATTTCTCATTTTTTGATCCAGGAAGGAGCCCAGCCTTAGAACCAAGAAAACCTAGAATATTTGCAGTCACTAAATATATATATATATTTTTATTCTGTATATTGACAGATATAATTGTAGTTATAAATTTACATTAAATTACACCAATGCTTAGTTAGAAATATGCTACATTTCTCTTTTAAAAAGAATACTCATTTAAGTGTAAAATAGAAACCTGAAGCTTGAAATTACCTTTTTCATTTTACTTAAAAAGTTTATAACTGAAATAAAATATAATACTTGATCTGAAATCTCATACTTGTATATTGTAAAGCTTTGGCACTGAAACTGCATCATTTTGTTTCAATTTGGAAATCAACTGTAAGTCTAGGAATATTTCTCTGAGTAGTCTGACACACTCCTCACTCATGTTTATCTCAGCAGCACTTGACTCTGTAACAAAAGCCTTTTGTTCGGTCTTCCTTGAATCTGAAGTTGTTCTTCCCCGCTGTCCTGTTGGATACTGACTGTGGCCTTTTCTTTGAAACTGTTTGTCAACAAAGATAAGACATGGAAATGTGTCCCAGGCAGTTAGGAAATTGTTAAGACCTTGTGGTCATTAGGCAAATTAGGTTAGCGTGATTAATGTGGAAAGCTTGCCCCCACAGTTACCAGGAAACAGCAAATATGGCTACTCTGCTAAGTCTGAGGAAAACTGTTGTTTCTAGACATAGCTAAGGGATTTTTTTCACATAAATCAGAGAACAATACACATGCTTTAAAACGTGTCATTTAAAAATTAAACCAGTGGTCGTGAGATATGTAGCACTAAATAAATAATTAATGGCTCTGTGTGAGTGAGGCATTTCACTAATTCCTTGATATACCATCTTGCTAATTAGGTCTTGGAAAATACTTCATCTTTGGCATCTGTGTTATCATTTCTAATGCCTTGAAATACTACACTGTGCAACTTACTAATAACATTGTATAAGTCATTAATGTACCATAAAAGACATCAATACAGACAACAAAACCAACATCTTCTTGGCTTGACCTGTGTCTTTATAGGATTATTTATTTTATTGACAAAGTGCCTACTAAAGTAAGAAATTTCCTAATAAAGCAGAAGCTACTAATAAAGGTACAAGTGACAGATTTTGGATATGGTTGGCAGCACTTAGAGAAGTAGTTTTTGTTCCTCTTGTTAAACTACTGAAACCAGGTGATCTGATTCTGGTACTTGAGAATATTTTATAACTGTGCAGCAACTTGTAGCTCAGCATTCTTGAGAATCATTCACCAAATATAAAAACATATACTGCCATCAAGAAAGCAGATAGTAGTACAGTAGTAGTAGATAGCAGTATTAGTAAAACTGCTGAGAAGTCTATATTCCAGCATCATTTGCCTCAAGTCCTCCACAAATTTAGTGTGTGATGACTCTGTCTTCACATTTCCCCTCTGCTTCTTCTAGTTCTGATGAAGCTAACAGAGAATTACCTTTCAGTCTGTATCACACACTGTGGTGTCTCTTTTGGGGAAAGGGGGTAGGAATGTGGGGGGTTTTCTCTTGGAAAAAAAGAATAAATAAAAAAAACCCCAACCCTAAATAATATTATGAAGTTGTGGACAGTTACTCTATTAACAGTAAGAGAGACTATTCAGAAATTATCCCCCTTGTTAATAGAACTCGTTTTAAGTGATGCATCCTAACTGATTCAAAATGAAAAAGCAGCTTTATTTCCCAATACCTTATGCTAAATTTAAGAAAGAAGGATCATTAATATAAGCTATAACCTCTACTATGGTGGTTATGGTTTTTCTCCAGGGTACTCAGGGAGCTGGCTGATGTCATTGCAAGACCTCTCAATTATTTTTCAGTGGTCTTGGGAATCTGGAGAGTTCCGGTTTGAGTGGAAGCTGGCAAACGTTGTCCCAGTTTTCAAGAAGGGTAAGAAAAAAGAACCTGGTAATTACAGGTCTGTCAGTCTCACCTCAGTGCCTGCTAAAATTATGGTGAAAATCATACTGAGAGTTACTGAAAAGCACCTAAAGGACAGTGCAGTCATTGGTCACAGCCAACATGGGTTCAGGAGAGGATGAACCTTTTTATCCAATCTGATTTCCTTTTAAAACAAGGTCACCAAGCTGGCTGATCAAGGGAAACCAGTTGTTTTGGATTTTGATAAGGCCTTTGATGCCATGTCTCACAGTATCTTGCTGGGCAGTATGTCCAGCATACAACTAGAGAAAGCCATAATGCAATGGGTAAGCAGTTGGCTGATGGGTCAGGCCCAGAGGGTGATAGTGAATGGGGTAACATGGGATGGGTGGCCAGTCACTAGTGGAGTTCCCCAGGGCTCCATTTTAAGTCCAGTTCTTTTTCACATTTTCATAAACAACGTCGACTCAGGACCAGAGCTTGTCTTAAGTAAGTTTGCAGATGACACCAAACTGGGGGGAGCTGTTGACTCTGTTGAGGGTGGAGAAGCCTTACAGTGAGACCTGGACAAACCAGAGAGCTGGGCAATCACCAAAAGCATGGAGTTTAACAAGGGCAAGTGCCAGATTTTGCACCTGGGAAGGGGCAACCCTGGCTGTGCATCCAGACTGGGGGATCAGGTCCTGGAGATCAGTCATGCTGAGAGGGATTTGGGGGTTTTGGTCGACCGCAAGTTACCCATGAGCCAGCAGTGTCCCCAGGCAGCCAGGAGGGCCAGCCGTATCCTGGGGTGCATCAAGCAAGGCATGTCCAGCCAGTCCATGGAGGGAATTATCCTGCTCTATGCTGTGCTGGTGCAGTCTCACCTTGAGTACTGGGTGTAGTTTTGGGCACCACAGGGTGAGAGGGACATAAAAGTGTTGGAAAGTGTCCAGAGTAGGGCAACAAGGATGATGAAGGGTCTGGAGGGGAAGCCTTACTAGGAGAGGCTGAAGTCCCTTGGTTTGTTCAGCCTGGAGAAGAGGAGGATGAGGGGAGACCTCATCACAGTCTGTGGCTTCCTGACAAGGGCGAGTGAAGGGGCAGGCACTGATCTTTGGTGACCAGCAATAGAATCTGAGACATCGCTGTGAAGCTGCAACAGGGGACGGTTAGGCTGGATGTTAGGAAGAAGTTCTGTACTGGGAGGGTTGTTGGGCACTGGAACAGACCCCCCCAGGGAAGTGATCACAGCCCTGAGCTGGGCTGAGGTCAAGAAGTGTCTGGATAATGCTCTCAGTCCCATGCTCTGAGTGGGCTGGGCCTGTGTGGAGCCAGGAGTTGGACTTGATGGTCTTTATCGGTCCCTTACAAGTCAGGATATTATATGGTTCTACTATTCTATTTCTTTGGGCTCACAACAGCTTCCTCTTTGGACTGAATACTTTTTGTATATGTGTAACTGTTAGAACAAAAAATGTATTTTGTCAAGATACAGTGTTTTGTGTCTTCCAGCTTTGTTCTCTTGAGCAATATTCAGTTATTTTTCCAAAGCAGATAATATAGCTTGTTCATGGGAGAAAATGTTCAAACCAGAAAGAAAAAAAACCTGGAATTACAGAAGTTTCAATCCTATATTTAAAGTAGTTACATTTGTGGTCTTCAAGTGTTGAAAGGTGTTACTTTCGTCTCAGACTTGTGTTGGATGTATTTAGAGAAGGTTGAGTTGTTTCTCTTTTATTATTTGTTTCATGAAGTTTTCATTTGAAAGGTGATTTTTTGAGACCAAAACCTGCAAACTATGTGTAGGACAATGAAGGCAGTGCTACCAGAGAACTTTTGTTCCCTGAGTTCTTTCTCTTAGGTGTGATGGAGTGAAAATAGTGAAGTGTAACCATGATTCTATGGAAATGACTGAAATCACAATGGTAATGCCGGTTTGTTACACCGAATCAATCATTCCATGCACTTAATCTGCCCTAGGTTATTTATGTTAACTAGTGCAGATTGTTTGTATAGCTGAGGGCCATACATACTCAGCTGCTATGAAGTTCCTGAACTAAGGTTTGTGCAGTCAAGAACTGTCTTCTTATGTCAGTGATAGATTCTTCAACCCAGTCTTTCTGAAAGATGATGATAGAAAAATGATAATGAAGACAGATGTAGTCCTCCCAGGATATTATAAAGGTGGAATCGAAACTAGTAAGGAGTTTGTCTTAATGTACTTAGAAAAAAATTATTATAGGAGACAGAGACTAAAATAAACCTGCTAAACCCATGCAAAGCAGATATATAATAATTGTTGAGAAAACAGATTCATATTTATGGAAAAATAATTTCAGGAAATAATTGCCGCGTATAATGCTATTTAGACGCACATTTTCTTATTCAATCAAGGTTTCTCTCTTTTCTCAGCTTTCCTTATCACAATAAAATAATAAAATACAACTGAATAAGTCCCCCAAACTTGTTATTTTAACGTCTCCAGGTAGCACATGAACCTATCATCCATTCCTGGGTGAATTAATTCAGATTTCAGTTATGTGGCTGTTTCCAGACCCTGTGTTGGTTTGCAAGGAACTCAAGATTCATCTGTCTGCCAAGACAATTTTTTGAATGTAACGTTTGAATAGAGTTGTGGTGAGATAGGTCCCCATATGATGCGTTCAGTCTCTTCCCATGCTTGAGACTTATAATCCGTTTTCTACCCTCAGCTTCAGAGACAGAAAAGGGGATGAGAAGCCAAGCAAATTACCCTTTGGAAAATTATATACTGAAGGAAAGAAAAGCACAAGAGAAAAACACAGGTCTTGGTGTTTTACACTTTGTCCTTCTGATGAAGGGTGCTGTTAGAAAATACATTTGACTCTGCTGGTAAGATTCAGTCACAGGAGTCAATGAATGATAAAGACAGTGAGTAGATCTCTGAAAGATCTATGAAAGCGTGAAGGATTACTTTTTTGAAACTTCAAAAGGACCAGAAGGTTTTATATTTAACATCACTATCATATTACAGGACCATATGGAGGACATAAGATAAAATCAGCTGATACCTTTTCATAGCACATGTCTTAGTCAGGAGCGTTATGCTCATTTGCCTGATTTTGTCACTTCGTAACACTAGGCATATTTAATGACAGTCATGTATTTGTTCCCATTTTAGTGTTGGGTATTTCCTTTGGTACAGTAATTATCAAGCAGTGACATATTTAGAATTCAAAGTAAGTTTCTGTCTGTACATGACAGTGCTGTCTATAAAAGGAAGGCCTAGGTGGATGGAGTAACCTGTCCAAGTTTATAACCAGCTGCACTGGGGAGTTCAGACTCCATCAGTCCCTGTTCATCTTGCAACATCTGCACTGTATATATGCAGATAGCCAGGGGGAAGAAGAAAAAGGTCTCCTTTCTGACACATATACTCTCAAAAACATGGTTTTCTGAATAGCAGTGTTTAATCATAATTGAAAGTACTGTCTTTTTTTGTGTGCTGTGGTGGGTTGACCTTGACTGGCTGCCCTCCCCCAGCTGCTCTCATTCCCCTTCCTCAGAGTGTAGGGGGAGAAAGCAAGATGGAAAAGCTCTTGGGTTGAGATAAAGACAGGGATATTGCTTACCAATTACCATCAAGGGCAAAACGGTCTTGACGTGAAAATTAATTTACTTTATTGCCTATTAAAATGCAGTTGGATGGTTGGAAACAAAGACAGAACACAAGCCATGTCTCCCCCCCCCCATCCCCCATGCCTTCTTCCCAGGCTCAGTGTCACTCCTTTGTTCTCAACTCCTCCACTTCCTCCCACCACAAGTGGCATGGGGATATGAGGAACTGGATGTTGTGGTTGTGGGGCCTCCAACTCCAAAAAACTTTGTATCATTTGTATATCAGCTCATAGAACTCCTCCTGTGTTGTTCATGATTGTGTACTTCTCCCCCCTAGCCATGGGGAAGGTTTTATCTCTGATATGCAAACAGGTATAAGAAAATCATGGATTTTTTCAAATAAATAGAATATCAAAACCAAAGCAAAGGTACACTGCAATGTAAATACTGACCTCTCTGAAAGCTACTAATGTAGTCTAGGCTTAGCATAATTCACTCTGCAGACGTAATAAAAAGAAGAGCCCAGTTTTGGGCTCCCTGGTATTAAAAAGACAGGGATCTCCTGGAGAGAGTCCAGACAAGAGCTACAAAGATGATTAAGGGCCTGGAGCATCTCCCCTGTGAGGAAAGGCTGAGTGAGCTGGGACTGTTCAGCCTGGAGAAAAGAAGACTGAGGGGGGATCTTATTAATGTTTATCAATATCTTAATATGGGCTGCAGGGGGAAATGGCCAGCCCCTTTGCAATGTCTGTGGGGACAGGACAAGGGGCAATGGCTGCGAGTTAGAGCATAGGAAGTTCCACAGCAACATGGGGAAGATCTTTTCCCCAGTGAGGGTGACGGAGCCCTGGGACAGGCTGCCCAGGAGGGTGTGGAGTCTCCATCTCTGGAGATACTCAAGACCCGTCTGGATGGCGACCTGTGCAATATGGACTAGTGAGCTGCTTGGGCAGGGAGGTTGGACCCCATGATCTCTTGAGGTCCCTTCCAACCCCTATGATTCTATGATTCTATTCTATGATTCTATGATTAAGGTCTGACCTTAGTGAAGCGAATGGCAGAGACTCTGATTTAAGTGGAGCCAAGTTTTCACACATTATTATTCTACAGAAAACTTTTATCATCGCTGTGCTTTGTATACATGTATGCATATATATGATTTTCTCAAGTGATTCTGACTTAGGCACATACTTGCTCAGCTCTGTGGGGTTTGGTCATAGACCTCAGTAGATTGGTTATATTTCTGACATGAAAATTCTGGTTGGAATTGCAAAACAGCTTAGGGTAGCAACTTGGTGATAGCAATTATTCCCATATAATAATATTCCTAAATTGAAAATATTGGTGCAAAAAAAACTATTGTGTGCTCTCATATTTAGCTCTCAAAACAGCTCAGGTTGATTCTGGTATTGAAAATGCTTGTCTGAAGTGACAGAACTGCCAAATGAATGTAAAACTGCAGGACTTACATACTGTGTGTAATTTGTAGGCCACTGCTATGTAGTTCCAGTTTTATTTACTGTAATCATTTAAACCATGTTTGTCACATGGTGTCAGTTATCCTGAAGGGTTTAGAATCTAAAATTTTAACTACTCAGACTGACAGTTTCTCCTAGCTGAAATCCAGCAGTCTCTGGGTTAACTGTTAACAGCAATATAACAATACTACATTTTTTCAGACAAGAAGTTGTAATGTGTCCAGCCAAAATGGCAGGGGAGACCAGATCTGCTGGGGTTTGTTCACCAAAGGGGGCATGTTCACCAAAGTTGTAAAATGAGACTGGGAGGAAGGTTAATACATTTTTTTATAAGAACAATGCCATGACATCCATAAGAGGTCTGTTATCACATCTATCAAGTCAACAATGCAGTACCAGTGAATACTCTCTGTGTTCACCAAGGTATTGAGATTTGACCAAATGGGTAGAATACCACCAGTATAATTACTTCACACAGTACTCTCACCGTATAAACTTATGCTTTGTTTAGTTTTCCATCTAAGTAATGACAACTACTGCTTTATTTCAAAAGCTTGAAATAATTGAAGGACAAGAAAGTAGTACTTCAAGAGACAGAATTTTGTTAATGTATTAAAACTGGCTGTAGGACTGGCCCACTGAAAAGCTTTATAGAAAAAATGCTGCCAATATGTGGTGAAAGAAAGAGGGAAAGAGAGAAAGAGAGAGAAAAAGAAGGAAAGAAAGAAAAAGAATAAAAGAGAGAGAGAGAGAGGGGAAAGGAAAGGAGAGGAACTCCAAAAACTTATCAAAAGTGTTTTCCAATCCTGCCACTCTTTGCCTCTCTGACTAAGCGTTTGGCACACTTTATAAGATGTTGTATTGAGTACAGTTTCACTTCTGATGATTCCTACCAACCTCCTTAACCAATGTGAAGAGTGCCTTCCTCTCCCCCTACCCCCTGTTCTTGTGACAAAACTAACCTCGGCTGTGCAGGGGTTGGTGGCATTTGCATGTGGAAATGCACTAATATGGATGTTTTTCTTTGTGTGTGCATCCTTGCAGTGTTGTATACCAGGATGGATTTTATGGTGCAGACATTTATGTAAGTATTCATTGATGTGCATGCTGTCCTTGTACATTACCAGAGTCATTCTTTTTACAAGTTTGCTGCCTAGCTTGACTCTGTTTTGTCTATTTGCCATCCCTTGCCTGTCAGAAAGAATTGAGAAGAATATCTCTCACATTGGAAGACCTTTCTGTTCATTACATCTATCATTGTTCAGTGGAGCTGAATTAACTCTTCAGTCAAATGCTGAATGAATGCAAAAAAGATGTGAAAAATGTGTGTGCATGTGTGGAGGGGTGTTTCCCTTCAAAACTGAAGTTTAAAGAAAAAAATAAAACCAAAGCAGAAATATTCTTCTGCAAATCCCCAAAATGTCAGGCATGCTGAGTACTGTTAATACCCAAAGTATGAGAGCACTTTATGGAGAGATACAGATTTCCCAAATCCAGGCCACATTGGGTATATGTACGTGCCATGGTAGTAGCAGAGTACATAATAAGTTTAAGATACAGATATGTAGGAGATTTTCTCCTGCTCTTTTAAAATCCATTTGTTTCAGTTTAAATGAACTGAATAGAGACTGCTTATAGTGTAAAAAGTTGTTATATTTCTTAGAGTGTACATATATATATATATTTGTATATATATACATGTCTATATAGTATGTATTTGTTATCACCCTGGATCCATCATTACCTACTTCACCTCACTGGGCACCAATTTCCTTTTAAATAATATTTTTTTAAGATTCTAACCAACACTGAAGGTTTTACCTTGGATGTATAAAAAAGGTTATGTATGCCTATGTAGCAAGAGCTTTCAGGTAGTTGAGTCTGAATTTCACTCTTCTAAAGCAATTAATTCTTACACCCTGTGTTCATGGGCTTCTTTTAAAAATGCACAAATGTAAACTATGTTACTGATACCCTAGCAATCTTTCACATTTCTTATTATTTTGATAAAGCAATCTGGTCCTAAGTTACAGGAATCATCTTTATTTGACCAGGCTTCTTTATCTAACCTACTTGTATTTCTGTTGTACTGTCTCTGTTGAGATGCAAGGAGATGGATGAGATGAAGTCAGTATGAATATTAAAAATTCAATTGGTAGTCCTACAAAAGAGTCCCTGTTCTGATTGTGAGCAATCTTTTAAAACTATTTCCTAGGGAACTTTTTTTTTTTTTTAAATTATGTAAAGAAGGAAACATGTTGAATCTATGGATTTTGTTTTTCTGATGGGATAGAAAGAGGCTTGTACTTATCTGAAAATTCATTTGTGTAGTTTAAAAATACATTTTACATAAAATAGCATGGGTTAAATGCCTCTCCCTGTGCACTTAGATGCTATCATTAACATACTGTTTACAGCACATGAGAATCACCCATTTGCCAAAGGCGGCATATTCAAGTGTGGTGTGGTGCTTTGATCTCACCTAAACACATTGCTGCTGAATTTTTGAACTATGTAGGATATGTGGTACAGTGTGGAATGTCTTCAAGTGTGGGTTCCAATTTTCATATTTCTTCAAACAGTCTAAAAGAATGTGACATCCATTTTCCTTAGTTTACCAACCCAAAACTCTGAAAGGCAACACGATGTCTTTCTCAGGATTGTTTAGTGTGATAGTGGAGATAGGAACTAAATGTTAAAGTAACAGTTTGTAGTTTGGGAACCCACAGCTGCCAAAATCCAGGAATATTTCTTCTAGTGACTGACAGTATTATTTTTAGGTGGCCTCACACCCACTCGTAGAATTGAAAATTTTGTTTCCAAATGAAAAGTGATCTGAATGAGGAAAATACCAAAGAAATTAATAATTTCTAGTATAGCTTCAGTTTTGATGCCTGAAATGATAACATGAATTAGAAAATGGGATGTCTGTACTGGTGCATTTGTTGTCACTCAGCTGCAGTATTTCTGACTGCATTTCTTAGTTCTCTTAATTCAGCAGAATGTTTACCTCTACAGCAGTTGACAGAATTAAAACACTCTTCCAGATAACTTTTTGGAGAGGGAGGGTACAAATCTTCTTATTTTTAAACTTTTTTTCCACATTTGTTCTTTTTTGCATATGAAACAATTTGCAGAGGAGGGAGAGTGAGATAGAGAACTGGCATAAATCAAAAGAAACCTTACAATTCACAGTGTATTAGTTCTTAGTGTATTAGTTTGCAGTGGACCAAGTTATTTATTAAATCCCAATTGATTATGACATAGTTCTACTCAGCTTTTCATTTTAAGTGCAGAGCTGAAGCTTTGTGAAAGAACAAATCCTTTGTGGGGAAAAAAAAAGAGAACTATTTAAACAATACAGGGTTTAACAGTAGTTTGGAGACAGGGAACTTTAAAAATACCACAGAAAGCAAAGCAGAAGGAACACACTACTGAAACCCAGATCAAAAATATACATTAACAAGGGCATTGAAGTGGTTTTCATTCTGATATGATTACTACTGAGTACCAATAGAAATATGGACTGTGCCAATCTTTTCATAACTCGCTATCAGTGTTGCCTTTGAGGACTAGATTTTGTGGAAAGGAAGGAGAGAAGACACAGAAAGATAATGGTTGGGTAAAAACTGCAGGGTGAACCAAGCAAGCAGCCAGAGTTGCTTAACACTAACCAAAGGAGTAGAAGAGCATAGGAATATAAAAATAGGTGGAAAGTGAATTCTAAAATGAAAAACTAACAGCCTTGATTCTAGATGTAATATATTCTGTATTTCATATAGTGCTATATGAAATGTAATAATGCCTCTGAAATAGCTGAGCTATTGAATTCCTTTTTAAATGTGGCTTTGAGTTGGAAAAATAAAGGAGATGATTAGGAAGTAAGGAAGACCTTTTAAAATTAAGTATTGATTCACTAAGAGAAAAAGTCATTAAAAGAGAATTAAGGTTGCCTGCCAGCAAATATAGAAGTTCCTAGATGAAGATTGACACCTGTGAAAATAAGAAAATACACTCCACAAAATGAAGCAAAAATAGTAAGACACAGAAATATGCAGTTAGAAAAATAGCTCTATACTACTGCTCTGCTTTAGCATAAATACAGTGGTTTGGGTTTTCTTGGGGAGGGAGGGTGTTAAATTTTTTTTTAACATTGTAATGAATAATGTTTTAAAAGCACATCACTCTTTAATCAACACCTAAATTGTGGGAAGGCTAAGAAACATGAGCAGCTTTCAAACTCTGGCATCACCAAGTTCAGAATTCCCTTGGCAATACAATTTAGCCATGGATGCTAGTCGGTTTTACTGTGCACAGCAAGATTTTCTAACCAGTTCTCAGGATTCTGGGCTTAGTGATACTGCAGCTGATTCTTGGCAATGTAGATAGGTTTAAGATTTCTCTCTGAGCTGCTGATCAACAATAAGACCTGCTTTGTGATCAGGGTTATGGATGAGATTACCAATAGCTACTGCTGTGTCCTTTAGCTCAAAGGTAGGATGCTACTGAGGGTGGAGCACAAATTTATTTCCCACAGATATAATAGATATGATTATCTAAGGTAGAATTTCATTGATGCAATCAGATACGATAACCTGAAGGGCACTGTTTTCTTGTGAAAAAGCAAGGATATGAAGTCATTCTTTTAAATCCAAATATTTTTGTAGCTTGTAAATGGATGTACCATCTCCTGTGACTCCACAGGAACAGAATGAGAAGTTAAGTGACTTTTCCAAGGGCAAAAGAATCCCCAAGGAGCAGAGGGTTGTTCCTCCTAGTGCTAGAATGCTCCATGGTACCTCTTTAAATGTTTTGACATCTAGCAATGAAATGTCTTTTCACCTCTCTGATCTGTGATATAAATACATGCTAGATCACTCCGGATCTATTGCCCAGAGCTCTGAGGCAACAGATACTTCTGAGAGCACAATATAGAGATAACATGAGCCTTTCACATTGACCTATTTGGAAGTTGAGCTATCACAAAAAAGTGATGGATATTTTATTTTTAATTCTCCCAAAGTTTTATGCTGTGAGCAGAACAAGTACTGTTTAAACCTTAGTATCATATCAGTGGAGGAAGAGGAAGTGACCACTTCCACTTTCTATAGTCTGCAGGACTGGGTATAAATGGTGTTATTTTTATTCCCAGTCCTCTATTTTTAGCTAATAAGCTAGGTATAATTCAATAGTAGAGAAGATTTTGAACCTTAATTTATTTGTGTTCTCAAAATACTTTGAGACCCTTGAATGAAAGGAGGTATAGAAAGTAAAAATTTAACAAAAACAGTTCTTAGCATTCACATAAAATGTTTAACATGGTAGTAATAGAAAAATCTACTTTAAAAATCCCATTGGTTAGAATCACTTTATGTGTGCCCATAATAAACACTGTCCGTACCTGTGAGTGTAGATACGAATTAAAAAGAGGTGTACATGTGTGCCTGGGTTTGTAATCTATAGATGTGTATAACTCCTTTTTGTTTTTACTACAGATATGCACACTTTATTTAACAACACAGGTGCATTTTATTTCCATTCATTTCCATTTTATCATATCTTATCAAAACATTCTGCAATTTCTTTCTAAATTTGATTAAGATTTCTCTGTAATGATTGGCTACTGGCATTCCACAAATCCCACTTCTCTGCTTCAGTTTGCCTAAGCCACAGAGATGTATAAAGTATTGAAAGGAAAATTCTACTGAGTGGCTTTGGGGAATTTGTGTAAATTCCTTCCTTAGTTCTTTCTTTCCATCCTTCTTCCCTCACACATTCAAATCATTACATTTCTGATTCTTTGTAGAAGAGCAATACAAAAGCCTGTGTGTGGCAATAAGTTGCCACAGGTATGATGTACTGATGAAAAAAACTCCTTCTGCTGAATGTAGACTCTTGTAAGCTCACACTAATACTCAAATAATTATGTGAGAAAATAGATTCTGTGTGCGTGAATGCTAAGAATAGGCTGCCAGTTGCATTTTATTTTCCAGTCTATCATAAAGTCACAGGAATTCTTTATATCCCACAAAACACAACAGTGAGAGTTGTGAGTGTCCCAAACAGTGTTTTATGCCAGTGAGATATAGATCTATATACTTTGAGCATATTGACTCTCTACTGTATCATTGTCTAAGCTGCTGTAACATTGTGCTGTTGTTCTCCTGGAAGTAGCAAATATAGGGGCACAGACCTTTAAAAATAATTTTAGCTGGATTTATTATTTCATCTGAAATTTCAAAATAATAACACAGAGCAATCAGATACTATCTGTTTGTATGTACTTAATGTGGGGGGGAAGCATTCTTAAAACAGTTCTAAAACAGGAATTGAAAATTGCTATTTGTTACGATGCAGTTATTACATAATTTTGTTCTAAGCATTTTATTTCACAATATAGTCTAAGGCACAAAGATAAATATTTGCTATATTACCCAAGAGATGCATATGTAGTGAATATTACTAGTGTATTCTTCATCTAAGTTATCAGTCCAGTTGAAAATTAGAGAAAAATTGTAAAGTAGAACTTGTTGCAGACATTTAGAGTTCAGGGGCTTGAATCAGATTTCCAATACAAAGTGGAAATTCAAGTACTTTGTTGTTGCAGGAAGTTGTTTGGAGTAACTGAAGTAAAACAGTAAGAAAACAGTACCACAAGAAAACTGTAGAACACGAACCACATAAAAATAATTTGCTTGACGATGATTTTATGTGTAATTATATGATGGTTTATATTAAAGATGCGACATCCTGACACGGGCTGGTAGGGAGTTATGATTTTCATGATACCAAAACTCATCCCCTATTTCAGATCTCTAAGAGATTCAGGAATCAAGATTTTATTGCTTTAGACTTAGTGTTTCCAGGACTCTCAGAAATTTCATTATGATTGTTGAATCCAAAGCATCTTAATAAAGTTCAGAGTTCAGCTTCATTGTTCAATTCCTTCATGAAAACAAATCAAAAAGAAAGCAACTCTCATATTCAGGGAGCAAGAAAGGGTACTGATCAGCTTTCAGTGACAGCTAAATAAATGACAGAAATGATTAAACACATCAAAACATTTATACCTCTTTGTAGTGTCCCTTGCTTGTTTCTGTGCCATGGTGGGAGGTATTATGTGCATAGCTGGGTTGAAATGAAGTGACTCCCACATTTTAATATGGGGGATTAGAAATGTATGATAGCACCTGCCCCGTTTGGTGGTGGTGTGACACAATTCCTGCTGCCAGGGAGCTGCTGGGAGTTGGGGTGGGGGCGGTACTATTCTCTATGTGAGCGCTTGGAAAAAGTCAGAAGGACCATTTACCCCAGTAAGTCGACAATTCCAAGCCTGGAGTTCCTAAGAGCTGTCAGGATATGTAAAACATACGTTTAATCCTAGGGAGATGTGGCATTATCAGCCGAGCAATTGATTCCCAAAACCAACCTGCTGCAAATCTTCAAACCAGAAGAGGTTTATGCCTGTTAGGGATGAATGAGATTCCACCGTGTGAAGTGGATGAAGGGGAAGCAGTTTGTAAAAGTAGTGGAAATTGGCTTTTCTGAAAAGAATGTGGTTTTTTTTTTCCTAAAACCAAAATAGAGAAACCACAAAAGTTCCTGCCATAGGAATGCCCTCCTGTTACAGTAAAGGTTGACACATTGTAGCCTGTTTTTTGTGCATCAGCATAATGTCTTGTGTGAATGCAGCTTTCAAAAAAACAAAAAGGGGGGGTGGAGGGGCATCCATTAGAGCCAACATTTTAGCAAAAGAGTGAATTTTAATAAAGCTGAGTAACTCTTTGCTGAGGAGGTGAAGGAAATACAAGGATTATGGGGTGGTGAATTCTAATTGGGACGTAAATCATGTTTGTGTTATCTGTGGAGACTGGCCTCTGTTTGTTAATTGGCATGCTGAGATCATTTTGAAATGGTTGATATAACACCGTGGTCCATTGAACAGGAAGCTCTGCTGTTTTCACAGTTTGATAATCAATGCATCGCTGCACACAATTCCTTTCCAATGGGTGTTTGTTTGTCCTGTTTGCTTAATTGAACAGCTGCAATTACTGTTACATACAACTGAATGTTAATTCATGGAAGAAGAGAATTTTGCTTCTTTGTTATAATTTTATGTATAAATTCGAAACCTTTGCAACATTGTGTTAATTGAGTGCACAAATTCATATATTTAATCAACCAGACCTGAGAAATCATTTTTTATACCAAAAAGAATTGATTGTTAGCTAAATTTTTCTCTTTAAATTCAGCATCGCTGCATTAATAAGTGTACACCTCATTCATTAGAGCTACTGCTATTTGGAAACTTGAGGAAGAATACAGCATTGTAAAAAGCCTTACATTGCTGAACACAGTTCATTGCTTTCTCCTGATCTCTGGGACAAACTTTAACAAGTACAAGTTTGCTGAGATAAATTATGCTTAACAGTGCACTGAAATATTCCCTACATTTTTAACTGCTTACCTGATTGTACAGCATGATAGTACCCTTTCAGCTGTTGCTAAATTTTGCAAAATGCTGTTTATGGTGCTGTAGCAATTGAATTAGAGCGTGAGTTTGTGTTTCAGGGTGGTTATGCTGCCTACCGGTATGCCCAGCCTGCCACTGCCACTGCAGCTGCCTACAGTGACAGGTAAGACCTCACTTACTACTCATCAATATTTGACCAGTGGAAGTTGAAGATTAATCTATAAATTTGCCTTGTTGAAGTCTCATAACTGTCTTGTTGCTCTGCAGATAATTGTGATCTCTGAAGCAGGCTGTTTTATTATAATCCATGAATAGCCATAAATTGAGAGATTTTAGGCCTTAATTGTGAATCAGGCATGAGATGTGCACATTCCCAAGCTGTAGATCATCCAGTTAAAGTCTGTGACCCTTGTACAATGTAGATAAATATATGTACAGCTTCATGATGGTCTGCTACTAAAGATCATTATTCCTCTTAGGAGTATTATTTCAGTTGATTTAGAACCTGAACCTACTGAGTGCCCTCAATTCACATTGACAGTGTTTTAGTCAGTGGAAATTGAGAATGAACTGTATCTAAACTAGAACTATCAAAGACAAAACATCATTTCCAGCCATTTGATTTTTTGGAATAGTAAGAAAAAAAAAAAAATCACTTCTTCTTTTCTCCTCTTCTTTTTTTTCTCCTCAAATTTTAAACCAGATTTGGTGGTAATAATACCATGAATGAAAGATATTACAATCTGCATAAGAGAAACATGCAAAGACTTATCTTAGATAAACTAAAAGTGATGTTCACATAAATTATCTCATCTTCTTGCAAGATGAAAATCGGGAACCCTTTGAAGTCAATGTCTAAATTGCTACTGACTTCAGTAGGAGTAGGATTTTGTCAAATAGCATAAAATTAAGTCTTTGCAGTGTGTGGACATGATTTTTTAATGGAATGAAAGAAAGAATATCAAATGTTTTCTTCAGAGACTGTACCCTTTAGAAATATATGTTGTCTTTTGCACTTTTCAAGTTCTTGAAGAGTGTACATCCATAAAGAGAGGAGATGTATATTGTGAAGGGCAGGTATACGCATATATTTTGCTTCACAGTAGCAGTGAAAAGTGAGGTCACACTTCTCAATTCCTGATAAAAGAAATTTTTTCCTTGGAATCATGGAGATAATTTCTTCAGTCTTGAATATGTATTTAAAAATTCCTTAGATGCTAAATTAGACACTGTCTTACATGTTTGTTTCTTAAAGAAATCAACAGATTGAGAAAATTCAGTGAACTGTTTATTAAATTGAAGTGCTGTTCATGGATTCTGTATTTTTAGAACAAAGTACCATGGTATGAATGTTACAATGCTATGCATGCATATTTGCCTTTCAAATGCTTATTCTGGGTAATGAGGATATATTTTTTCAAGTTATGTGAATAAAATAATTTGCATGTGTGGCTGAGGCATGCTGTGTCAGACAGGTAAGCAAGTTACTTTCTATTAATTTTGGATCAGTAATATCAAACAGATATGTGCTGTATGCACCCTGTTCACAATGTACTGTTTCTACTTAGGGTAACCTACAAAGGTGAAGTGCTACTCTGTAGTTTCATTTCATTTCCACAAAGGTGTGTTAGCATGTTGCAGCTCTAGTATTTTTCTGTGAGCTTATAATAGAAGACAATTCCTGCTTCTAAAAACTTACTAAACTGGAAGGACAAAATTATAAATAACCTGTGGTTAGTCATTTTTTGCCAGATATCGCTCAGATGTCCCCGGGTCATTTTATAGGGTGTTTATTCCTATGACTAATTGAAGTTCTGATTTCTAAATGCTTTAATTCTGAATTAATGTACCTTCTCATAAAGAGAATCAAGTACTGCAATATAAAGCATCAGTTGGTCACGTGTTCTGCCATGGGTAGAGAGTCAACATCACTAAGAGTTATACTGACAAAAAAAGT
Source organism: Laterallus jamaicensis coturniculus (assembly GCA_022605575.1). Classification (NCBI taxonomy): domain Eukaryota; kingdom Metazoa; phylum Chordata; class Aves; order Gruiformes; family Rallidae; genus Laterallus; species Laterallus jamaicensis. The sequence goes on along the minus strand of JAKCOX010000020.1, from coordinate 1,218,409 downwards.
AAAGGACTTGTCAAAGACAACAGTGTTCTTAACTGCTGTAAAGGAAGATGGCATCAGTAGTAATGCAGCTGTTACAACCCTTAATTATTTTTTTTTAAAATGTCTAATTTTCAGACACACTTTATGTATAATTAGAATTGTAATAACCTGTCTTTGCTTGCATAATTTTAAATATCTTAAATGAATTTTGTATCTTTTGGATTTTTTTTTCTTTAATTTAGCTTCTCTTTTTAAATGTGGTTAACCCTCATCTTCAATCTGCTTCCCCCAAATGAATATGGTTTCTTGTCTTAATTACCAATATTGTAACTGAATTTCTTTATGGGAGAGTCCTAAAACTAGCATAGAAAACAAAAATAACAATCTGCTCAGACATGTCTTTGCATATGGGAAACTATGTGCAAACATGGATACCTCTTACTGCTTCCAACTACAGTTTGCTTAAATTGATTAACTTTTCATTCATTTTTAAATTAATTTAGCAACTTTTGTGAATTATTAATATTTACAGTGCTGAAATAGTTCAGTATCTTTTCTTAATGTAATAATCATCTGCTGTCCTCTGACAATATTGAAGATTTCATATCTCCGTATACATTTAATTTAGTTTTGAGCCCCCATTTAATTTAACTACACATTAAATATATTTATACTTATATGTTTATGTGCAAACAATGCCCAGAAAAAAGAAGTGAGGAGCAGTGAATATGTACTATTGAAGCAGTGACATATCATGGAAAGAGTACTTCATGTTAATTTTAAAAAGAGCAACAGCTTTATGTTTTTGATCATCGCTCACACACATGACGGATGGCAATATTCCATATTTGACATTCTTGCTAAGTCAGGAGGTGGAAAGAGGAAATCTTTAGATTGGAGACATGTTTTGGTACATTAAAAATAAAGGTTAACAGAAAGATTTGGAACTCCAGAATCAATACCCCAAGTCAATGGATAATGATCACCGTAAGAGAGCTTTATTGCAAAGATATGCAATGGTATCCTTGTTTGTCACAGCTGAAAATAGTGCTGGAAATGGGCTAAGAACAAGTATACAGGGAAGAGTCAAGTGGCAGGGAAATCTCGTGAAATTAATCACTGCAAAACCCTAAGTATCAATTAGGATTAATAATGTACTCCTAAAATTAGTTAGTTTTACAATGGAGGTAGAACTTGCAGATTTATCCAGTCATTTCTTAGGTCTGTAAACCAAAACCAACACAACAAACAAGCAAACAGTTAAATTTTATTTTTATTTATCAAGCAATATAATCACTGAATACAACTGTAAAAAATTTAGAATTGGATTTTTATACTGTGATCCATCATCATGCTAAATTGCACTTAAAGATTTTAAGCTCTTTGCAAAAATGGATCCAAAAAGTCACGTTCAACTTTGCAATATTTAAAATATTTCTGATATGTTTTTTTCAATTCTTATAACTGGTAACAGAGACCCTACTGGTCTATATATGTTCTTCATCATTCTGGAGTTTTGCCTGCCAAACTCCAGAAGTGTTCAGAAAAAATAATTGTAAGGATGTGTAAAAGACACTAAATCAGAGGGCAATAAAATGTTTGTACAGCTTTTATTCACCTTTCATGCAATATTTTTTTAAAAAATATATAACTAAAAAGAATAGTTGTTAGATTTCTGTCCATATTTAAAGTTAGAGAAACTAGCAAAACCATCAAGTTTTATATTTATGAGGTAGAAAAAGTCAAAGCATGGCAGTGGGGCGTATTGTCATTTTGTCATTGCATGTTCACTTGATGTTGCTAGTATGTCTGTAATGCTGTATTGGATTTGACAGATCCATCACATAGCTCAGTGAATGGCTTGCTTGAATTAAGCCTATGGGCAGACTTATTCACATTGATTGGCTATTGGTTTTGTGTTTTATGATTTGGTTATTGCATCTTTGATCGGAGTAAGAAAAATGTTCCTCTCTTGCATATTACGTTTGTCAGCAATATTTATGAAAGTGTGTATTCTAGTGTAATGAAACAAGAGCCCAGTAATATTAAAGCTGCCTTGTCTGAAAGGCACTCATTTCACGTGTACTGCTTGCTAACCCTCTTAGACTTAATGATGATTATGTGTGTTTATATATGTACGACTGTGTATTCACATATATATACACACATTCCCCATCCATCACCCACCCACAAACACACACATGCACACACCCCTGCGCACACACAGAGAGATGTACAGAGGCATTTTGCTCTCAATGCAATTCCCTTTATCTAATACTGTGTTAAATTTAAATCTTACAACAAACAAGGGGAAGATTCCCACTGTCTTCTCTGCTGTCTGGATTAGATCCCTCATCACTGGAAGCTGACCACTTTTTCTTTTCACTCGTCTTTTTTAAAAGCAAAGAAAGCATATTCTAAAACATTTTGCACATACTACTTTGTAGTACAAAATATAACTTATCTTTTTTTTTTCTTTTTTAGTCTATCCGTTTGTGTTACATGTTCTGTGGTCATACATAGGATTTTGTATTAAATTTGAGGCAGGAGATTTTGGCATATGGAAGTTGTGTATCTTCCAGATCTGAAATTTTGCTCCCAGTAATATCTTGATGTTCTAGTAGTTTACATTTTCAACATGCCTATATTTTCCAGTTCTCTTTGAACAAGTCGTAGAGAGTAATACTTGATATATTTTTGGTCAGATTATTCTAAAATAGAATAGGCACTGATTTAATTTAATTGGAAACATGTTCACTGATGAATGAAAAATTAGAATGAAGATTAAAAATACATACAATATGAAATAAGAGCAGCTCCAAATTGAGCTGATTTTTTTGTATATTGCAGACTTTTAATATCTTCTATTTTATGAATAAACAACAAAAAATGCTATCGTTTTATTCAAATTACATTCTCTTGAGGATCTTACTAGTGATATATACTAAAAAATAGGGGTTGGAGAGCATATAAAATGTAATAGAATGTTCAGTCAGAACTTAATTTTCCATTAAATAATTTTATAGAAGGATACATATTTTAAAGTGTAGCACTTTATTCCTTTCATGATCACTAAGATTTAGGAAAGAGACTTTCCATACACAGTTTTAATTCCAAAAGAAATCGTGTTCAATGAGGAAAAATACTAGAATATAGCAATAACTTTACTCTTCTACTCCCAGCTGGACCCTTTAAACATTTTTAATTTTGCTATACAAGTTGAATCTTAACAAATGGCAAAGTTTGGGGGACAAGATGATACATAAGCGAGAATTGTAAAGCCCATATCCTGAGCTCCTGAAATTTTGAGAATGAGAAGGATCAGTTAGCAACTTGACAAGGTAAAAAGGTTGTGTTTAGCTCTTGTAACAGTAATAACATATATCTAACACTTCTTCAAACGTTTACGTTTGATGTGGTGATGTTTGCTTGGTCTAGGGTGGTTTTTTTTCTGGTTATCCTGTATGGTAGCTAAAATGTGTTTATTCCCTAATACTTCACATCAGACTAAAATAATTCCTATTGCTATTACAGAGAGGTAATGAAGTCAGGTATCTACATGTTAGGCTTGTATGTCTTATGTCTGTATCTGATCTGTGGCAAACTAGAGGGTTACTGGCATAATTTTAATATTTCATAATCCATATTCATCATTCAGATCATAGTTTTGAGAATGGCTGGAGTATATGACTCGTGCTATAGCTATAACGATACCTGTTTAGGGAAGGAATTGGGAATTAAAAGTGGGTGAATATGAATAAAGAGAATGTAGCAGGGAAAAAAAATAATCAGAGTTTAAAATACTATGAACAGAATCTGGTGTAGAGTGATTTGAAAGGAATTTCCTGAAATAAAAATGTATTGCATAGGGTACTTTCTAATGATTGAAACATGGTTCATTCTAAAATATTGTAGGTTTACTGCTTTTTGGGGAGACACAAGGAGTCATATTAACGTAGGAAAACATAGCAAACTAGAATTTCAGAAAAAGATAATCTCCTACCAAGTCTAGAAAGCTACTTTATATACTTGGATGTTTTAAAACTTTCCTCTAATATTTGGTAAAATCAGCATGTTTTCTGATACTTGGAAGGTTGTGCATAATCTCAGTATTTGTGTAATATCCATGTAGCTATTGAACTGCTCCACTGGTTCAAATCCAAGGTAATACTGTAGTGAAAAAGCTTAGATTCCTGGCCCAGAGTGATGGTAAACATCAAAGATGAAACTTCCGGCCAGTCAGTGCTTGTATTCTTCATACTCTGCCTCTACTTCTCCTTCCTGTAATTTCCATTCTCCTTCACCGTAGTATCAAGGGATATTTTAAGAACCTCCATAGATGAGGACAGCCTTAGCTATTACTGTAAAATCTGCTTTGACATCCATGCTGGAAATCATGAAGAAAGACTGAGAGAGAAGGTAGATGAACACCAGAGCCCACCTTTCCATAATTGGCTCCTAAAGTGCTGCAAGGTTAAGCAAACTGAGTACTTTTGCTGCCAGTTTCTTCTTGAACATAGTGGAAGTTACTAAATGCTTCTAATTTTTTTTAAAAAATCAGTGCACCTAGTCTGTCATTTCTATACAACTTTATTACCCTTTTTTCTTTCTGTTTACTGCATCTAGCTGGTATCAGGTCATATCACATTAATTTTAACTTGGGAGTTTCTTACTGTAAAATAAAAGTTCATAGTAAATAACCGTAATTATAAATATATTCCTTTGATGCATTTTCATGCGTGTTTTTCCTCTAAAAAGAAATGAAAAAAAAAAAAAGATTGCTTCACATTTTTAGAATAGGAATTATCTCTTTAATATGAGGCTCTTCACTCTTAGAGGGTATTGAAAGAAAGTGACTTGAGCATTTTTACGTGTGTTGAATTCAACAGACTGGATAAATATGGAGTTGGGGACTTAGTAAAACATTGATTCCTAATCCGACAGACCAAAACTGTTACAGTCTATTGGGTCAGTGCCTGTGACATGATAGACCATAGCAATTCCTTTGGACATGTCAGTCTCTAATTATACCCTTTTTAGTTTTCAGATCATTGACTTGATAGACCGCAAAGAGGCAGATTAGAACGTGCTAGAAGTATTGTCAACCTGAGAGCTTCCACTGTGAGCACTTTAAAAACAAGAAGGAATTAAGACCATCGTGAAGGTGTCAGAGAGAAGGAATGAAATTATATTAATAAAATAATATGGAATGAGTTGGATATAGTCTGTATGGATTTGCAGCGTCTTTTAGGCAAACTGAGGCAGTATTAGAACAAACAAAATAACCATGTAGATTAAATTAATCAAGAAAGAGGCGATTTAAACTTTTCTAGGTTTTTACTGTAACGATTCCCACATCAAAGGAGTCTAAAGCATTTCATTAAGCATTTAAATAGTATTTTATTTAGTTTTTTTCACCTTTGGTCTTGTCAAGTATCTAATAGTAGGCACACATCTGTGGCAAAACAGTAGCGTGTAAGAATACTGCACAGCAAGATCAGGAGTAGAAAGCTCACAAATATATATATATATATATATATATACATATATCTTAAAGAACACTTTTTTCTGAAAACTGCCCTAGGATGTTTCATATACATGCAAAAAAAAAGTAAAAGTTTTTTTTAAACCAAATATGTGCCAGTCTCTGAAGTTTGTTTTCTTTTCCTTGAATGAATTCTTAAATAATCCTAGCAAGGTCTTCATATATATGATACTTTAGTTATAATATGAAAATATTATGTTGTAAAGTCAAGTCCTACAAACATTAAAATAACTTAAAAGGAAATAACTATTGGTATATTAGCAGACTATTGTGGGTAAAATGCTGGTTACTGTTAAACCATTATAATCATGATGAAATCAGAAACAAATATAAAGTATGCTTGAATGACACATTGTTTTAAAGGTTACATGATATACATAAGGAATAAATCCCCCAACAAAATAGATATATATTTTGTTGTGATTTCACTGGATAAAATACTGATTCTTTACACAAAGCTGACTTCAAAATGCTGTAGGTTACCCTAAAGGAAGTAAAAAATATATCCAAAATTTAGTAATTTTTAAAAATTTCAAATATAATTGCAAAAACTTTAATAATAGACTTAATTTCACATTCCTGTGTCATACTGACATCAGCTTATGTTGCTGGCATGAGCACTTAAGAATAAAGTTGCTGGATTTCTTCTGTGAGGATTTAGTTTAGGTGTGTAGACCATATTAATCACAGGAAAAGGCAAATAATCTTAGAATAGTTATGCCACTGTCATAAAATAACATGTAGATTTAAAATGCAGTTGACAGGGCTACAGATTTTTTCCCCTGGTTGTGATGTAAAACATTGTCCACGTTTTGGCAATATATGAAAAATTAATATTTTTTTTCAACAACTATACTACGTTGCCCAACAGCCATAGTAAGTCCCAAAGTGGCCCAAATTTGCTAGAAATGTTCTTTATGCAGCCTGTGAGTGGCAATGGGAGCAGAGGGGAGGGGAGTTCATACACAAGACATTGCCATGGAAGAGTTATCTCTACGCTGTGAGCAGTATGGACACCTTGTCGTGTCCCTAACATGCTTTACAGTATTAATATTAGGCTTTGCTATAAGGCCTCTCTCTCTCATAGCATTTGAATGAGTTAGTTAGTTAGTTCAATAGGCTGAGAAAGATGCCTGTCTAGCTGCTGGGAAAAATCTGGCATAAGCATACAAATTAGCAGAAACCATCTTTTGTTCACCATTTTTCTCTTTAGTTTTTGTTGTGATTTTTTTTTTCTCTGAGTAAATGGAATAAAATAGGCATATCACCACTCCCAGGAATGCACATTTCAACTAGTATCCAGAAGAGTCAGAGATTTCTTCCTTTTCTTTTTCCCTTTCTTTGTTCTTGAAGGTCTGCTTTCCACAATTTCAAAAGTGGTTTTTGGTATTAAAATTAATTATTCCTATTCAAGAAGTGGTCTCACTGGTGGCAGGGTAAAATTTAATCAGAGGGCTTTCTTAACTTTTCTGTCTCCAGCTGTCTTTGGCAGTCTGAGTTATGTTAGAGACATCTTGTTGGCTGAATGACACTGAAACATCCTGTATTGAGCACAAAGACCAACACAGATACAAAGCCAGGATAGGTGCCTATCCTGGCAGTCGAATTAAGGGCTTGGTTAACCCATCTGGAAATGGATGTCTTGTGCCACCCTGGGGCATGTGAGGTCCCTGTATGGGTGGAGATGAGACCAGATCTTCTGCAGTGGCAACTGAGTCCAGGCAGGTGGACAAGCTGCCTCTGCTTGGGCAATCAAGATGATATTTAGCATTTTCTGAGAGGTAATATTTACAGCAGTATCTCCATAATTTCTTTTGATGCAGTATTTTACTCCATACACTTCCAAGTACTTCCTCAAAATTTCAGTAAAGAGCATTTAATGACGTGGTCAGGCATGATGGGGGTGGGAGATGCATTACCTTTTGCAGTGGAAGCAGAATACCTAAGTACCAATAGAATATCTGCATCTTCCTCTTTGTCTTGTCAGCATTAATAGTATTTAGGTTAAGCAAGCAATTCTGCAGGAAAAAAAAGAACCTGGCATGGAAGAAATTAGTCTAAAAGTAAAATACACTCTCCTAATGCACATCAGGTTGAACAAGTTACTGTTAGTGTTGTTGAAGCTTGACCACATGAATACTATCGGTTTATAGTTTTCTTCATTTAATATATCTTATAGATGTGGATGTAAAGTTGTTTAGTTGTTCTTGCATTGTGATTTAAATGCTCTGAGTGCAATAACACAGTTTGATCTTACAGTAATGGGAATATAAAGCACGATAACAGCAAAATCAACCTTCTTATTATAGCTCTTATCCTAATATCAAAAAGTTTAAATTCTTTGATAGCCTTGTTAGTTAGGGATATGAAATGAGAGAGTTGGGGAGGACTTAATAAAATTGTTTTAGAGGGAAACTCTGAATCTTTCTCCATATTGAATATTGCAGAAACCATTCAAGCAGCCAGCTGTCACCTATGTTATAATTCATAGTGAAAAAGCCCTCTATGATAGGTCCTAACAAGAGCAATGAAGCCTTAAAGTTAAAGCATGAAGGAAAAGGAAAGTGTCTTTAATAATGGAGAAATGTATGGATGTACTACATATAACACCTCTGGGAAGAATCATTCCTATACTAGATAGCACCAGAGATCCTTGGAGAATGCAATTTGGAGTAGGTCCAGCAAATTCAGTGCTTTCAGTTAGGCTATATCAGTTTTATAGGCTGAGGTTCTGACCTACGAAATCTAAATGCTGACTCTATTTGTAAATCCCATGGTGGTCCTACCAGAAAAAGTCAATGGATTTGCATATAGTTTACATCATCCCACTGTAACTTCAGTACTATGCTTGCCTTCATCTTAATTTCCTGTGTTCTGGGACTCTGCACTGTTTTCAGCAGTTGCTGCATTTTTGTGGGACTGCACCTCTGCGTTAAGCAAAGCTGTCTAGTTTTGTCAAGTTAGCAAGCAAATTCCAAGAACACTGATGTATGAAACATATTCTACTGTATGTCATTGAATTCTAATTTATTTTTTGTTTCAGATTTCCTAGAGTTAGTGTGATTATTTTTAGGGAAGTCCTGATTTCTTAAAATCCCACTTCTATTCTGGCTTCTGCTTTATGGAAGCTCTGTGTTGCCAAGAAGAGGGACTGAAAACTTTTGGGAGTGCTAGATGAAAAGATATGTGTGTTCTGGGAGGGAAACTGGTAGTAGGTTGATGCTTTTTGCTTTGTTAGGAGTATGCAGTAGAGAAGACAAAGGGAGAGCAAGTGCTTTCCCAGGGTGAGGTGACTAGGTGGAAACTTTTAGGGGGTGCACTCTGAGTGACAATCAGTCCTGAATATAGGTTGGCATTGTGCTTTGTGATGGTTAGATCCCTGGAGTCATAGAAAAAGAACATCTGAGGCTCATTCTCTGACTTTTCCAATCATCCACTTCCAGGTTCTGACTTCTCCAACTGAAAGTGAAGTAGCCAAATCACGCACGGGTCAGGCAAGATCAGTGGTTAGGGTTGCACTGTGTACCCAATCTTGGTTATAGGTTTCTACTCTTTCTGAGCTCCATTCTACTTTAAGTTGCCACTGACCTTTAAAATAAGTCCTTTTTAGTGTAGAAAATGTGATAGAAGTTATTTATGTGTAACTGAATTTTCGGCATTTCAGCATTTAAGAAAACTTTCACTGAGTTTTCTCAGCAAGGAGAAAACGTTCCACATCTGAGGGAGCCTAAAGTTCAGAATTGCATCAATGATGGTATAAACCAGAATTCCACTCTCTGTTCTAGTATCTATTTGACAGTCTACTAGCTGAGATCATTGGTGTTAGTGTTTATGAGGATGGGAAAAACAAAGGCAATTTTGGAAAAGTTTGAAGGAAAGTCATATATGTTCATTAAGCAGAAATGTTGTTAATAATCTAACTTACTTTTTTTCCTACTGGAGCATGGAAAGTGCAGGTACACTGAAAGCTAAGCAACCTCACAGGAATATCAGCTTCTCAAACTTGAAACAAACTCTCAGAATATGTAGATTAAAAGAGAGTGAAGACTATTTAAACATGATTACATAAAATACTTCTATAGAAACAACAGCTAAAAATACTACATAGTAATTGCAAATTGTTAACTTAGTTCTGCTAAATTTCACATATAAAGCCTTACCTGAGTTTGAATTCAGTGTCGATATGCATGTATTGGGTCACTGTGCTTTAGAATGAACGTATAGAAGGGTTTTTTTCTCTACAACTTCAGCACAGTTCAGGTGACTTATCAGGAGCAAGACAGCTCTTCTAGAAAATGGCTAGATGTAACACTTTGGTAAGGGAAAGTTCTGACAGAACATATTTCTGAAAAATCTTAGGCCTCTTAATTAACTTGTGGTAGCAAAAAAACATACTGAAGAAATTTGGCAATGGCATTAAAAAATAAAATTCAATTAAACAAAATTGCACAGTCCAGAAGGCTTAATTTCTATGAGTACATAACATTTACTGAAGTAATTGTAATTAGTAATATTTTTCACTAAATAGTGTATATAATGAAAAACTTAGTCAAGCTTCACTTAAATTCCTTTTCTTCACTTGATTAAATATTCTGGCTTAATACTTTATTATCTAAGTCTTTCAATTCAGTGGCCTGCTTTAAATATAGAATGGGAAACTTTTAGTCAAGTGATGAGCCTGAAAGTATCTTGAAAGAGCCTTAAGTCACTTACTGTTACTTTGCTGTCCTCTCCCTGTGTTTCTGCCTGAACTCAGGAAATATGTCAGATGTGTAAATGTGTTTTTTCCCAACTTTAAAAGTATCTTTAAAACGATACTGGTTAAAAATCTGCAGTAGTTTTCAATTTACTTGAAGAAATAAGAAATTCATATATAGGATTGAGAGAAGTAGTCATACTTAGAAGTGTTTGCCCTTTGGAAGAAATAACTGCTCAGATGGAACCAAGATATTTTGCATCCCAGAAGTACATTTTCATGACCCACACTATCTGGGTTTCCATCACAGAGCTCAGGCTGCCAAAGAGTGCCAGTCCATCACTTCAAGGGGCTGCACTTAGCCCAGGTGGGAGTATCTGACAAGTGGAATATATGCAACTCTACTTTCAGATCAGTATATTTGTCATGGACTCTCTCAATTTGTGTTTCTGTTTATCTCCTTTATAGCCAGTAACAATTAAAAAAATAAAAAATTGAAGGAAAAAAGTTTTCTGGATTTTAAATGAGTGTTCTTGTACATTTGAGCTTTCACTGTCAATACCCAAATGAAATTGATGGTAGCAATTGTGTATCTTAATAATTGAGTATGTCTTACTCTACAATAAAGTTAGGTCTGCCTACATTTCTTGTACCTTTTTGAGTCAATAAAAAGTGTACAAGTGATAAGGAACATAAAGACAACCTAAAATACATCATGAATTTTCACTGTAGCTTACTTGCGAGTTTTTTAAGCCTTGTACCCTCAGTGGTTAGTGCGTACAACTGGGCTCTGAAGGGAACAGCCCAATGTTTGCAAAGGACTGAGTTAGGTTAGCTGCCCTTTCCCAGGTCTGGGACTTTAATACAGAGAGAACATGATGCACCACAGTGTCAGTTTAACTCAGAATGACTACACCTGCAAACTGTGGGATTGTTCACAGTAAGGAGTAATGCTTGCTTTGGACATGGGGCGTGACATATGTGTATCATGACACCTCCAATTATCAGTTCTCCCTCTAAGTCGGTGTAAATGATAGTATAGAATAAAACTAAATAAACCCCTGCTAGTTTAACGACATTAACCCCATCAAACATCTAAAGAATTGCTTGTAATTGTTTCAAATAACACCTAATTAGATATAAAAAATTGAACTGGCTTGTTTGAACTCCAGCATGTAGTCTTCCCTTTCATTCTCACAGTTGCAATGCTGGCCAATATGTAACTTTAATTTTAGAAAAGTAAAATACAGGGAAAATAGCATGCGCCTATATAAACTGAAGCAGTATGACAAGGAATGATTATGGTAGATGTTTTAAATAGGTAATGCTTTGGGTTTTTTGTTTTTTTTTTTTACCAGTTAATTAGTAAAGAGTTGGTAATAAAAAGTAAGATTTCAGAGTAGTTTCAATAACATCTTTGGCTCCAAAAGACAAATAGCAGTTTGTGTCCTGGGGTCTTTCTGTAAATAACTAAACCAGCATATTGTTCTTACAGGTAATTCTGTACTTTGGCACCTGAAGACAGAGTGTCTGTGGCTCAATGTTCATAACAACAAAAGGTTTTGAATGAAGAAAAGGAGTTTCTCGGCTAGCCACTCCTGAAGCAGTTTTTAGGAAAAGCGATCTTTTCATTTAGATGAGAGGGCAGTTTAATAGCTTCCTAGAAATCAATAAGGAGGATTTTCTGTTAAACAGTAGCTGGTAAGTCTGCATTGCTACTGGCTGAAAACCTTTTAGGCAAACATCTAACTGTTCCTTTACATATAATTATCACAAGACGTGATAAAAAAAGAGGTGATAGCAGTAAAAACAGTGACAAATTATACTACCTATGAAATACAGGGTAGTTCTGTATTTATAAAGTTAAATTTATGCCCCTGTATTTTTTTAAATTCATCTCTGTAGCATTACATGCAAGATTGATCTTATTAGCTTCAGAAATTACTGCAGATGACAAAATAAAAAGCAAAACTACCAACCTGTGCATCCAGTTGAAAGTGAAAGAACATACAGTTAGATCACTAGGTTTGTACATACCAAATGGCAGGTGCTAGTGTCTCGGAGATAGGGCAGAGGCAATGACCAGACACTACTTTTGATCTTAATCAATCCTGTCCCTATAGCATGGATTGCAGATTCCTTGTTTGTTGTGGGTTTATTCCCAAAATGTGAACCTCTAAGTAACAAGGTTCACAGATTCCTAAAGGAGAATTTCAAATCTCTTGAATACATTGCAGGTGAAGTAATAGAAAGAGATTTTGTTCTCATGGGGTTTAACTCTTCTGTTACCCCTAAGGGATGTTTGCTCCCAAACTGAATAGTTTTCAATAGGATCTTCAGAATACTCGGTGCTTGGCAGAGCTTTCATCATCTTGCAGAACTCAAATTTTACAGGTAGTCCTCAGTACAAGGTAGAACATGTTCCTTCTAGCACCTGTTTGGTAGACTCTTGCATTAAAGCTGTGCAAAACAGAAAAACTCAGTTTTTCACCACACCTAGCAGCACAGGGTGGAGGAATTACATGCAATTTGCAGCGAAACGGCACCCAAGTGTTAACACTTCACGCAGGCTCTTTGTTAATCACACACAACACAAAAATAATTCAAGGAAGCTATGTATATGAATATAAAGGAATCGTTTGATGCTAATCCTTACACATGGTTTCCAGCAACCCAAATCCTGTTTGCTTTGACTTCAGAAAGGACAAATCAGGATTTGTGCTGTAGTGAAGTTTTATGCATTTTGAAATATTAGTATATTTAGCATTTATTTTTTTATGTTACCTGGTTTTAAAAAGAATTTTGCAAGAGAAGGTTTATATTAAATTACTCATATCTCTAGCTTATTTTCCTGAGATTCTGCAAAAGACTTTTGTATGTATTTGGATGACAGTATATGAGAATATACTATGTCATTTTTTTAATAAATAGCAGAAAATTTGTTTTCTGATTGCAATCATATTAGACATATAAAAGTAAACTATTTTACTTTTGCTATCCTCCTTTCAGATGCACGAAGTAAATTGCAATTATTTTTTTCAAAAACTTTTAACATATTTTGCAGTAGTGCCCTTTACTATCTATATCAATATAAATATTGTTTCATTTTTATTAGACTTCATAAATATATTGACATATCTGTAACACTAAACATGAAGCTTCCAATGCAAGAGTTTGTACATAGTCCATATCCAAATGTCACCATTATTTCATTTAAAAGATCCCAGCATGTCTACCTCATGATCCTTATAAACTCTATAGTACTGAAATACGTCAACACTTTTTCTTGCTACATTCATTAAAATTAAGCACCCTTACCCTACCCCATCTGTAAACATCAAGTCAATTGGCAGCTAGCACATTTCCCAGTCAGCAAGCAGTATTGTGAATTTTATCTTCTCTTGCAGAAATCAATTCGTCTTCGTTGCAGCAGATGAAATTTCTTGTAACACCTCTGCAGGTAACAATCATTGATACTTCTTGATGCATCCATCCAGGTCTCAATATCCTTTTTCACATGCTGCATTTAATCGTAAGAGAAACCATAGGAAAGTCCATAGTGTAAATCTTTGGAACAATTTAATTAATTTATAGCTTGAGCCTGTAGGTTCTGCCATATAAAAGACATTAGGTTATTTTGCTGACTTTGGTGTTTTATTTCCAGTTTAAATATCATATGGCCTAGAAAAGTAAGGATATGTAAAACCTCCTTTATACTAAATACTTGCTGTGCAGTGCAATCAAGATTGTGACTTTAAAAAAGCCAAAAAATTAGAACTAAGGAGAAAAGAGTAAAGGCTTAGGTGTATGTAGGACATTGTAAGTGCTATAGATTTAACAATTTTCTTTTCAACTCTTTGGGGGCAAATGTTGCCCACAAGGGTACTGCAGACCCTAAAGCACTCACAAAGTCTATCCTATGGATAAGATAGTGGGAGAGAGGGTCTTCAGAGGATCACGCTCTAGTAAGTAAAAGCTCTTAGCTGTTTTGCTAATATACTATCGTGTTGTAAGCCGTGGGTATAGAAGAATGAACAATGTTTTCAAAAGGTAATTGTAATTTATAAATATATTGAATATGTCAAGGGATTTTCTCTCTTTTAAGCAATAGAGTTTGAACAATTTTAGGCTTAATTCAGGTAAGGATGGTATTATGTCACAAGATAAGAAATCAAAGGCCGAAATAAATAGTAACAGTTCTGGGACAGATAAAAAGCTGCTTGTATTGAAGGATGAAAGGCTACATAGCGTGACACAGAATGTTGGTATTGTTTATCTATAGACTTTTACATTAGCAGAAATAAATGAAAGGTGAAGAGTTTTCTGTTTATGCCATAGTGACCTACATAGAAACAAATTAAGACCATTTATTTATAAGAAAGCTGGTCATAGCTAAAGCCAAAAATATGCTAAAATATTCTGTATGCTATCCATAGCAGTTCTGGTGGTAATCTGAAAAGTTCTTCTGAAACAAAACTTGATTTAACATTTTAGAAGTCCTAAATCATTAAGAGAATATATTTTGAGAAGTCATCATTTGACAGTTTCTTGATATCACTTGACTTGAATTTTGGCTTTCATTTCACTGGTGCTTCCTGCTCAGCTCCAAATTAGTGTGAGCTGTAGTAGTGGCGCTATTACTTTAAATTTGAGGCCTTGCTAAGTATGAAGAAACATAATTATTTTAGCAATTTTTTAACTTGGAATTCCTGAGATAGACGTGTGGTTTTTAATACTTTTCTTGTCTTGAACACAAATTTCCTGTTTTGCAGAGTGAACCCTTCTAAACAGTAGTTATTTCTCTAATAGACTTCCCCCTGCCCGGCTCAGGCACAATTAAAGTGTCTGAGGCCACATTGTACACATTCTGTATATCTCTACTTTGGAATCCATGTGCAAAATAAGCTTTTGTTTCTCAGTAAATTCAGTGAACTTTACACAGAAGGAAATGGATCTCCGTATATATATATCTATTAAAACTTTTCAGCTTACCAGTTGATTACCTCTGTTGAATTGATTCAACAATAAGGTATTTTTGTTAGGTATGGTTTTGCCCATATGATAAACATATCCATCATAGGTGACTGTAGATGCCTTTTTGTAATATGATCTGAAAGAGAAAGCTAATGAAAGCCTATATCTTCTGCTTCTCATATACCTAAGTTTTAGTTTTAGACTTTAAAGGAATTTTGGCTTAATTAAAATACAGTTCTCTGGCCCATATTCCTGTGGTAGAAGTTGCCAGAGTTGCATTTGGTCTTTGAAATCTGTAAGTTGACATTCTACTAATGTGTTACCTGATGTTTTGTGATTTAATACATGGAGCATATATAGAGATACAGAAAAGTTTAGAGCCAAAGCTAACATTCCTCTGGTTTTTCAGACAGCACCTACAGTACAAATTTATAGTGCTCCTTTTAGTGTTCCTAAACTCAATTACAGTAATTCAACTGTGTTTATAAATTATATAAAATGAAGATACTGATAATATGCTCAATGTTTCAAATGTGGGTATATGTATGTTTGTATTGTTTCCTTGTAAAGAATGTGTGTATTTGTAGATTTCTGATACTAATATAACAACTAAACTTTTGGTTAGAACTTTATCATCAAATGCAAATGGGGTCTTGGGTGATTCTGCTCGTAATATTCACTCCTCTCCTAGAGTCACAGAATCATAGAATATCCCGAGGTGGAAGGGACCAATAAGGATCATCAAGTCCAACTCCTGGCTCCACACCGGCCCAGCCCAGTCAGAGCATGGGACTGAGAGCATTATCCAGGCACTTCTTGACCTCAGTCAAGCTCAGTGGTGTGACCACTTCCCTGGGGAGCCTGTTCCAGTCCCTAACCCCCCTCCCAGTACATAACCTCTTCCTAATACCCAGACTAAACCTCTCCTGTTAAGAGCTTCACAGTGTTGTCTCAGATTCTATTGCTGGTCACCAAAGAGAGGAGATCAGCGCCTGCCCCTTCTCTCGCCCTTGTCAGGAAGCCACAGACTGCGATGAGGTCTCCCCTCATCCTCCTCTTCTCCAGGCTGAACA
Source organism: Laterallus jamaicensis coturniculus (assembly GCA_022605575.1). Lineage (NCBI taxonomy): Eukaryota > Metazoa > Chordata > Aves > Gruiformes > Rallidae > Laterallus > Laterallus jamaicensis. The sequence continues at coordinate 1,202,142 of JAKCOX010000020.1, read as the reverse complement.
AACCAAGGGACTTCAGCCTCTCCTAGTAAGGCTTTCCCCCACAGACCCTTCATCATCCTTGCTGCCCTACTCTGGACACTCTCTCAACACTTTTATGTCCCTCTCAGCCTGTGGTGCCCAAAACTGCACCCAGTACTCAAGGTGAGGCTGCACCAGCACAGCATAGACCAGGATAATCCCCTCCATGGACTGGCTGGCTATGCCATGCTTGATGCACCCCAGGATACGGTTGGCCCTCCTGGCTGCCTGGGGACACTGCCAGTGCATGGGTAACTTGCTGTCGACCATGACCCCCAAATCCCGCCCAGCATAGCTGGCCTCCAGCACCTGATCCCCCAGTCTGGAGGCATAGCCAGGGATGCCCCTTCCCAGGTGCAAAATCTGGCACTTGCCCTTGTTAAACTCCATGCTTTTGGTGATTGCCCAGCTCTCTGGTTTGTCCAGGTCTCACTGTAAGGCTTCTCCACCCTCAACAGTGTCAACAGCTCCCCCCAGTTTGGTGTCATCTGCAAACTTACTTAAGACAAGCTCTGGTCCTGAGTCGAGGTTGTTTATGAAAATGTGAAAAAGAAGCCCTGGGGAACCCCACTAGTGACTGGCCACCCATCCCATGTTACCCCATTCACTATCACCCTCTGGGCCCGACCCATCAGCCAACTGCTCACCCAATGCATTATGGCTTTCTCTAGTTGTATGCTGGACATTCTGCCCAGCAAGATACTGTGAGACACGGCATCAAAGGCCTTATCAAAATCCAAAACAATAAGATCAACTGGTTTCCCTTGGTCAGCCAGCTTGGTGACCTTGTTTTAAAAGGAAATCAGATTGGATAGAAAGGTTCATCCTCTCCTGAACCCATGTTGGCTGTGACCAATGACTGCATTGTCCTTTAGGTGTTTTTCCATATCTCCCAGTATGATTTTCTCCATAATTTTACAGGTACTGAGGACCTGTAATTACCAGGTTCTTCTTTCTTACCCTTCTTGAAAACTGGGTCAATGTTTGCGAGCTTCCAGTCAAACCAGGGCTACTCCAGATTCCCAAGACCACTGAAAAATAATTGAGAGGTCTCGCAATGACATCAGCCAGCTCCCTGAGTGCCCTGGGATTAATCCCATCAGTGCCCATGGATTTATATGGATCCAGGTGAAGCAGCAAATTGCCCACAAGTTCAGGGTTCACTAGGAGTTTATCATTACCGTGGTCACTGTTCTCCATCTTGAGGCATATGCAGTCCCAGAGCCCATCAACTGTGTTGAAGACAGAGGCAGAGAAGGTGTTAAACATCTCTACTTCATCAATGTCCCTCATAGTAAGGTGACTATTCTTATTGAGTGATGGACCAATGTTCTCTCTGGTCCTCCTCTTCTTATTAATGTATCTGAAAAACCCCTTTTTATTTTCTGCCAGTATTGGTCAGTCTCAGCTCTAACTGAGCTTTGGCCACATGAATTTTTCTCCCTACGAAGGTGAACAGTGTCCCTGTAATCCGCACACATTGCCTGACCTTGCTTCCACTAGTTGTACACTTTCTTTTTCCACCTGAGCTCTAGAAGAAGGTCAATGTTCAGTCAAGCCAGCTTCCTGCCTGCCTGCTTGATTTCCAGTGTTTTGGAATTGCCTGTTCCTGTGCTTTTCAAAGGTGGTACTTAAAAGTGACCAGCACTGATGGACCCCAGTGCCTTCAAAAGTAGTTTCCCATTGGACCTTACAAACCAGTTCCCTGAGCAGCCCAAAATCTGCTTCCCCAATATCTTCCGAATATTCCGTACTCCCCATATCTTCCTAATACTTTGTCATTCCTGCCAGGGGATACCTAGCCCACATCACGTCCTTTCCGATGTGGAAATGAAGTAATCTTGAATAAATAAATAAATAAATGTGTTAATGAATGGGTGGCATGTCCATATACACATTTCTATTTGTGTATCTGTTCTTGCATGCACATTCTATAAAGAAAACCTATTCAACTATCTGACAGAGGAATCCTTCTATGAGAAATTTTAAATTATTTCACTCTTGATTGCATCCAGTGCACTCTGAGGCTAAAAAATAATTACTGTTTGGAAGAGAAGTTCTGTGCTTCTGGGATAGATCTTCTCTGGCAGGCAGACAGTCTGCGAACAGACCTGACCTAGAACAGAGGTAGGGAAACTGTCTGAAACATTCTATCTATTTGAAGATGGCATTTAAACAAGGATGTCTGAAAACTTTGCTCTCACGACTCTCTGACAGTGAGTACATTAGTTGAGAATTAATCCTGAGGTTCCTGACTGATGGGGGCAATGGACATCTTGCTCTATAAGGTCTCCTAATAAATCAGAATGAGTCCAAGAATAAACATAGATTTTATTTACAAGTCGGTTACAGAACATTGTTCATTTTAAATCTTCAGCATTTTTAATGATTTTTTCCAAATCAAACTCAATATTTTTTTTTTTTTAGGATTTGTAAAATTGAAATTAAATAAATTAATATTTTTAGTGTCTTTTTCAAGTGAATTTTAGAGTGTACTTGCATGTTATTTTCAATGATTTTTGTGTAAATATAGGGCAGGAACATTATTCTTTATTTATATCACTCTTTATTTCTTCCTCCAATTTTAACTGTTATTAAACTTCCATCTACAAACAAAAAAACTCCAGTGTGTTGCAGACCTGTTTGTTTGGGGTTTTTTTCCCCAAGTGTATATGCAGTTTATGAATTTGAAATAGCAGCGAAAGAAGCAAGTGAATATGGAATGAGGTATGGTGGAATTGGATGTAACACCTGTCCAGTTGTCACTGTATTTATTTACATATTTGAGTAGAATCATCCCCAGGAGGTGGGACTCTGTGTGTGTGTGTGCAAAAGAAATGTATTATAAAGCTTTAGATGTTGACAGTCCTAGGTGAAGTTATTTGCCTTTGTTTCCAGAAAGATACGGTCTCCAAAACAGATTAAACATTTTGAAAGGTTTAATTTTATAACTCTAGGAGGAACGTTTCATAAAAGCAGGCAGCTTAAAGAAGCAAACACTGGAGTTTGTACCACTGAAATAGTTTGAACTGCATTTTGGAAAATTTTTATCAAAATTAAATTTTCCTATATACTGTCCTTAACTTCTCTTTTAATTGATGGAATAACAGGAATTGTGGAGAAGCTTATTTAAAAGCAATTTAATATTTGACAGTGCTTAAAATGGTTCAAGTACTTCTGCTAAGGTTCACAAACAATTGTTGCTGTTTGCCGTATATGCCTGCATACAACTCATAGACCTAGTCATCAGGTCAATCAGATTCCTCTTTCAAAGGAATTTCCAAGAAGTAAATATAATCCAAACTGCTTTGGAAAAATGCAGTTTCAGCCTTTTTTGATTACTGTGTACAGACACATGTCGTGTTATGAGAGGTTCTTTCCCTTTTAGTATCACTGCCTGTGGATTTGACTTTATTTCATGAAGGCATTTGGGAAAAGAACCATTTTCTATGAGATGCTTTTATTATGATGTTATGCTCTTCCACTAATCAGATAAAAAAATGAAGGAGCATCTGTAAAATCTTTGTACAAGTATTTGTTTAAGGCTGTACTGCTTTCCCCTGTGAAAAATGGCAGATACTGAACTTTTTGCTCTGGGAAGACTAGGAAATCTTGTACTAATGCACATTATTAAACTTTTCTATAATTCAAGTGTCCTTTATGTTGGCAGTTTAAACCTGTGTTTACTGCTGCTGTAAATAGTTGCTTATATGGAATTCCATTTGTTACAGCTTTTACTGCTCTTGGTAGTTGTGTGGGAACGATGTTCAGCTATTGGATCAGTTGATAAAAATCAGTAAACGCTTTGATTATCCACTGTTCTTCTTTCAGGGAGTTTGATTAATTCCTTTTTCTCACCCAGTGAAAACACTGGCAGCCCTTTTTGGCATCTTTGTCATTATCTCTTTGACAGCTTGCCTTCCCGGTGCTTACAGTTCTAGGTCAGTTCGCATGGCTAGTCAAATGTGACAACACGACAAGATTAAGTAAAGCTGAGGTTCTGTGATTTGTAAATGGAGGATTTGCAATGTGAAGCTCCTTTGATAACAGAAATAGTGAATAATCTGTGTTTGCCCTCAACAAGTGCGTACAAGCACGCGTGCATCTCCCCCAATGATTTTTTTAAGGAAGCAACCAGATTCTTTTTCTCTGATAGACTGGAAATACCACAAAAGGTGGTTATTGTTTGTGCATGTATGTATGGTTATATACATTAGATAAACACTATTTTGGTTTTAATATCTCGAGGTGATCATATTACAGTTAAAATATTAACCAAAAATATAGTATGATTACATCCTACAGAACTTTACACACAAGCACAAAAGACTGTTTTAAAATTTCATAAGCAAAGTACCTGATATATTTATCACTGAATTAGATAAGAATTTATTTATTGTCCCAAAATCTAACAGCAATAATAATAGTAAAATGCTTTACAAATCAAAGAAATCCTTGGTTTTCATTGTAATGCAGCTGGGTTTATGGGTCACTTGATGCCAAGCCTCAGTTTCCCTAGTGGCTTTTTTTTTTGTGAAGTTTATATAAAGCATGACTTTCTTGGATAGGGATTATACAGAAAGGTGGTATTGGTAGCATGAAATCTTTATTTAAATGTTTAACAGGTGGCAGCTGTAAACATCTAACAAAATTCAAAGGAATCCACGGGTTGACATACAGAAATAAAAATTAAAATCAGGTCTGAGCATCAATGACCAAAACTTCATCAAAACATCCCCCATCAATTAGCAAGAAAAATTAACTGGCCAAATTCAGATGTGACATAAATAGGTAAACAGACAAGAATTTGAAATTCCTTTCTACATATAGAAAATTCTGTATAGGCTTTTCAAGCTTCTTCTTGCACCAACCTGCAGGAAGGAGTAAAGCCTGCTTTTAATATTTCATCAATGGCATATTTATGAAGATCCCTCCATGGAAATATTTCATCATCCTATCCCTGTGATAGAGCATGGTTGAGTTTCTTCATGTCTCTGAAAACCTAGGAATGTTAATACTATAGTAATGGAAAATCCCTGATGGCCAGCAAGGTACAGGGAAGCTCAGCCCTGCAGCGTTCATCAAAATTTCACTGTTTCATTGTGCTGTGTGCCTCTACTACTTTTTCCCAGTTCTTTCTCTGCTCCACATCACAAATCTGTGAAACTTTATCAGTCATGGAAGAGGAAAGCAAGACGCAACCAAGTATTTGATGGTCCTTCCTTGTAGAATGATGGTACTGTGCATTTAAAACTTTGCATAGATTATGTTAGCATTCTGAACTTTTACAATCAAGGAAAATTACTAGAAACTGGTTTTAGTACTTTACAATCACCTTGGCCTTAAGTAAAAACATAGGACAGACCTTTTTCCTCATTCCTTTCTGAGATATGTAGAGAAACTTCTTGCTCATTAAGGTGACTGAAATGCCTACAGTTTGAGCACCATAAGCAGATACAATCCAGCTGTAGTAAAGAGTTTTCAGTTAAAGAACAGCACACAGCATTGCCCCACTGAAGTGAAAATACTGTTCACCAATGTGGTGTGTAACAATGTGTGTACAAAGGGGATCTGCTGCTCATGCCATCGGTCTTCGTGTCACAGGAGTTACACAACCAAGATTTAGTTACTGGAATCATTTATCTGGAGGAGGCCAGGTAATTCTTATTTTCCTTGTATCCCTTCCAATTCTTTTATAAGGTCTTCACATCTTTGTCTAAAATTTTACTGCACTTCTGGATTAAAATGTGACAGGAGAGATGTGAAATGCCCTTTCCGTGCTACCTACCAACAGCAAGAGGCACATCCTGCAACAGTGCCCCCTTCCTGGGGAGACAGGCAGGGCAGTACCACCACAGCACTCTGCACTGATCCCTCTCGTGTTTAGCCAAACCTCACTCATTCAGCTGCCTTCTTGAGAAATTAAATCACAATTGGCAGTACAAGAATTTAATGAAATTAAGGTTACTCTGGTTGAAGATTCAACACACATTTTTATCACTTGACTGGTAAAGAATGGGTGATACTGTTGGAAAGTTAGAAATTCAGTGATGCATGTGCTTTGCTTGTAATACAGCAACCAATGGGGGATTTAATCAGACTCAAATTTAGCTGAGGTAGTGACAGATTTTAATTTTTTTTTTTAACCAAATACATAATTTTCTGTGGTTTTTCTAGCAATATGTTGACTTAAAAAATTGAAGAGGGGGATTATAACAATCAGAAAGATATGTGCATCAGATTCCTAAAATATAAAATTCTCCCTCTTTAGTGTTTGGACCTTCTGTTAACTTGATTTGTGTTCTATACTGCGATTTTTTTTCCTTATTAATGTTGCTTTTAAACACTATTGTATCATTATTAAGCAGCTTCCAAATGTCTCCATTTTAGAGCTCCACTGTCTGTCTTAGTTGTGTGTAGAAATGCAGACACACTACCAAAGAATATAATATAAAATGGTAATTACAGTTAGGCACACATACTTTCCCTGCTTTTACAGACTTCAGCAGTACAACTACAGAAAATTTAAAGAGAAAATTTCAGTTTCAAAGGCCCTGATAAAATAAATCTCACAGCCAATTACCATTTTTAACTCTTTTTATATTTGTGCAGTGGACAAGAAATTGTACTTTTACACAGTATTTTAGCAATTTTAAACTCATACTGAAAATGATTGAAGAAATTGAGACAGCATGAATAACGAACTTAAAATACCCTGTGCTTTTGGTGTATAATTTACAGCTATATTTACAGATGTTAGTGTGGTTGCACTGGGTTTTTTAGGGTTTTTTCCTCAATTATTTCCCAGGAAGGTGCTAGTGCAGCTACTGCAGAACCTGAGCCGATATGGTAACAAAATGCTAGCAAACTTTTTCTTTCTGTTACTCCCTAAATACTTGTTCCAGATAGACTGGCATATAGTGGAACTCATTTTGTTCTAATTAGTGGTGCATTAAAATTGTTCATCAGATGTGTTCTTAGACAAGAATTTGTGAGTGCGCATATTGGTTTTGATACATTGATTTAACATCCTGTAAAATATACAGATAATTGCATTGACTATTAATATATTCAAAATACTTTGCCATTTGCATGTCCTAAATTTTATTAAATTGTTTACTGAGAATGATTATTTCCAGTGTAAATTATCACAAAGCATTTAAATGCCACTAATTTTAATGAGCAATAAACATGATGGCATAATAGTGAATAAATGAACCAATGACTATGTGACTAAACTAGCTTACTGCTTTTCAGTATGACAATATAGTTTAAATCTTCTCACTATTTTCAGCATGGAAATCAGAATCTATTCTGCTAACCTTCTGAGCTTCTAAATTTGGTGTCATGCAAGGGCGTGTTTAAAAATTAGCATTTAAAAAGAAACCCACTTGCTTTAAGTTTAAGCTGACACTGTTCCTTTCCTCTGTGGAAATGAAATTTATTAATCATAATAAAACCATCATATTCTGAAGGTAGAGGTCACCCTGAGGAGAAAAAAAAAGCCTGTTCATCACAGAGGAATTTCAATGCCATTTTTTTTCCCCCCAGATAATATCCAAGCATGTATCCTCTCCCCTTTGGAAATATATTCTTCCATGTTTGTGCTTACATATGTCAACTGTATTTGGGAGGGTGCAAGAATGAGAATTTTGCAATTAATTTTAGATGCATTATTTCTTTTACAGGAGATTTGGAAGAATGCTTTTTACATTTTATTTTATGTTTACAATGCACACATTTGTTCAAGGGGAATTTCAATATCCTGTAAAAGAAAAGGAAGAGGTGCTCCATATTTTAACAAGAATATAATAAACATTGCTAATTCTGAAATACCATTTATATGTCAATATCACAGTACAAACTTCAGTATTATTATAATGTAAATGTTAAAAAAATCTTTTCAAGGAGCAAGGATTAACTTAGGCCACAGTTTTTACATTAGGATTACTTCACAATTTATTTTTAAGGAAGAAACATAATTTACACAGTAGGATAAAAAAAAAAATAACATGAAGCACTGACAATAGCGTATTACTACATTTGCAAAAGAATAATAAAAATGTAATTGGAAGTAAATACTGGGTTGAAACAGTAATTTTTTCTTTCTGTCTTTCTTTTGAAATTGCTTAATGTGTTTTTAATCCAATTTTCCTCTTAGTTTTCCAGATTTTTGTAAAATATTGATGTACTCCTACTAGCAACGTGTTTTATTACATCAGTGTTGTAGACTTGCTAGCTAGTTCAGTAGTTGAGTTAAACATGCTAATAATTTAATAAAGCAGTATGTGTTTGGACATGTTCCTTCCTTACAAGTGTCATTCAGGGCACTTAATGACCTGCCACTGGTGACCCATTAGACTTTAGGTTTTGTGGGACACCATGACATAGTCAAGGATCCTGCAGGAATGGAATGCAGCGGAGTCAAAATGTAGTCCTACGGCAGGGAATGGGTTGGAGCAGTGGGGGGATAAACCTCCCAGAGTAAGTCAGTCCCACTGATGTTAATGGTTTGCACTAGACCAAAACAATGTAATTGTTACAGATCTGAAATTACAGTCCTTTGGTGTTGTAGTAATACCAAGTAATCAGAACATACCCTCCCAACACATTTCAATATATACCTATTCCCATAGCTTTAAAAATAATCACCGACATATTGGATGCAAAAGAGGGATTAATATGTTTTATAGAAGTCCTTCACACATATTTCCTGAGTTTAAGACCATGAGATAGAAGGTGATTGCTGAACATGCTGCTTTCCCTGGATATTGTAGTTAGTATGGTGGTATTGGACAGACAGTTGGACTTGATGATCTTAGAGGTCTTTTCCAAAGTTAAAGATTCTATTCTAGGATAAATTTCTATCAGATACAAGATAAGAATTCCTTACTGTGGTGTGGTGAAGCATTGAGACAGGTTTCCCAGAGAAGCTGTGGATGCCCCATCCCTGGCAGTGTTCAAGGCCACATTGGATGGAGCTTTGGCCAACCCAGTCTAGGGGAGGGTGTCCCTGCAGGTTGGAACTAGATAAACTTTGATGTCCCTCCCAACCCAAACCATTCTATGATTCTATGATTTTATGATATCCATGTATATCTTTGGTAGCTATGAAGAGTTCTCTGTCCAAATCCAAAATAAACAGAGCTGTGGGGTAAGATACAGAGTTGACTTTCATGAACTTATGGTACTTTCATAGCTTTAATAGATTAACTTCTCCTTAATGTATTATTCTGCAATAGAAAGTTGAATTTACTAAGTAAACAAGACAGTACAACTGAAGTCATGCAGCTACTATGGTTGTACTTTTTAGTGAAACATTCAGATTTTGCATTTGAATCCTTTATAAGAACATAGGTGCACTTTACATTTGCTCAACAAGCCGGACTGTTGCTTGGAAAAATATGGCTTATTCACAATACAAAATACCAACTGCTTTAAAGTTTGTACTTACTGAACTTTTTTCATTGTTTTTTTTTTTCTTCTTTTCCTCATGAAGATGTGTGGTTGTATATCCTTGGAAAAGGCAAAACATATAACTTCTGCAAGTCCATGACTTTAGGCTTGGTTAGAGAGTAGGAGGTGTTTGTCCCTGCCTTTTCAGCACTGAACTGTTTTGCTTTC